>LR990135.1:12510000-15010000 GCA_905147285.1 Hypena proboscidalis | reverse complement strand
ACTATAATCTTTATTTTTTTTGTAGATTTGTGATGCAGTTAAAAATATATTAAGTGTCGACTCCTCTTTTGAGGGTGCTTCACATGACAGCTTTGTATGGAACAAACACCCTGTTAAAGAACATCTTTTAAATTTGACTAATGCTGGAGAAAGAGTATTTTTACTAGGTATTTTTATGTTTTATTTTACAGTTTTTCCAACTTATTTAAGTCAATTTTATTAATGTAGTGGTAAAGCAGATAAAATGAAATCATCATGATCATTATCTCCTTGCCAGATGATTCTGAATACTCTCAAAGGGCATATATGATGACCCCTATACAAGGTTCCCCTCCGGGCTTACCATAAGCATATTATAACAAGCTTCATAAAAATGCCCATAATACAATCGAATGCACAATAGGAATCTTAAGAGGCCTATTACATTTCGACTGTGATTTTTGTGTTTAATGGTCAACTTTGACGTTATTTTTCTAAGAAACTGTAAGACCTCAATAACTTTGACTTTGGCCTCGGTTTTTTCATTTTTTTCTTATCTATTGATATAACGGCAAAATTCCTAAGCGAGATTTTCAAAAAATTCACGACATCACTTTTTCGAGTTCGAAGTTTGTACTACTAAACATAAGCAAATTAAATGAAAAATATTTAATAATAGCGCTTATATATAGTGGTTTAGTTCATAGTGGCCTCAGAATTTTAAAACATGTATGGAATATCTATGATAAAAATCCCATTCTAAACCATAAAATTACTAAAAAGCGCTCAGAATTAACTGTGAATTTCTCCTTACTACATTAATATTGGTACGTAAAATTTATACTAGAACAAACGTTAGTTCATAAGAAATTAAATATTCATAATTTCTTGAAAAATAAATAAGCTATAAAGCTTTAAATAAACGTATTTACAATTGCCAAATTGCTTTAAATTGCGATGCATCGGCTGCTCGCACTCAGTCAGTACCGCGCGAGCGCTCGTTGAGGTAACATCTATGCCGAATTTTTTTGCGCCGAACTATCTAGCTTGAACTGGTATAGTTGGACTTATCGATTTTTATCATGTAGGTACTTTTTGTAACTATTAATATTAAAATCGAAACATATTATTAATTTCTTTTTACTATGAGAAAAGCGGGCCTTAAAAATTTAAAAGTTAGATAGAACTTTTTTAAATCTTCTACATTGTATTTTGTTGGCCTGTAAACACAGATTACGTTTATTGTAGGCTAGATTCCAGATCATTCTATAGTATTTTCTCTACATAACTGGTAAATATTTTTTTCAACACACCAGCACGAAAAAAATAGTTTTCTTGCCAGAATTCAGTGAGTAAAAACCGTTTTTACTCACTAGTGAGGCAAAGTGATTCAAATTTCGAAACTCAAAATCCTTCCAATGACTATTCATTGGAAGGATTTTTTTTCAGCACCCGTGTGCTGAAAAAAAAAACAGCAGCCACCATTTAGGTTAGTAATAAACATTGACATCAATTTTATTAAATAACTACAAACTATACGTTTTAATTATTTTAAATTATATAAAATACACGCTTATTTAGTATTTTCATGTTTTAAATCATTTTTTCTTTTAGTATTCATGTTTTCCATTAAAATCAGGTACTTAATTAATATTAGACTCTATAAATAAATGTTACGGAAAGCATTTCCGAACGCATATTGTGGAACTCTAAAAGAGTTGCGACAACTGTTTGCTTTTTTACCAGAAAAATCACGTGAAAGGTATTTGAAAGCGTATGACATAATTTAATTAGTGGCGACTTACAAAAAGTCCTAAAACGTATTCTGAATTGGTATTACTGTCGTATTTCATGGAATTATTCCAGGTTAAGCAATCGAGTACGAGTTTATTTAAATCTTAATATTTTCTCACTGGAAGAGGTGAACAGTTTTGTATGTAACGCGTTAGAAAAAAATAATTTCCAGTTATAAGTATATAGAAGTAGTCTTTATTAGAATCACTCGCTACGCTCGGGATTCAATTTAAGACAACTTCACAAGCTCAAGATTTAAAATTGGCACTCACAACAGAAATATAAACTTTTTCTCACTTGTACCATAAATAACTATTATATATTATATATAATAAATATCTGTGTTACTCAATTGTTTTGGTGAAAATACTTTCCCGATTATTGAAACTGTGTTTTTGTATACGAATTTGAATGTCAACCCGTTTCGAAATATTTACAAAAAAAAACGACAGTTCTTAGTATTAGATTGCTGAGCATGGCTAAATGCTATATAAAAATCAATTAGAAATTCAGTAGAATCCGTTTATAATGATATTGAAAGGAATTGACAAACACGTCATAATAAGCGGACGTCATACAAAGCGTTTTGTAAAAAAAAACCTTTTTATGTAATATATATACATAAAAAATAAATATGTATGTACTTAAATATTTTAATAGAGAAACATAGTAACTACATTATGTATACATACATATTAAATCAAAATTAAAATTGAACGTTATGAACACATTATTATAACACATATAAGGGTATTTTTTAATGTAAGTAATCTGTAATTTCTGTTTGCTTTTGTTTTTTCGTTTTATTGTTAAATCAGTTTCTAATACGATTGTGTATAAAATAAATCGGTATTGTCAAATTATCAAGACAAAAACGAGCCAAGTGCCGAACGTGTCGTCGAGAATCAACGAACATTACCGAAGGTGTAAATAATAATGTCAGTCATTATAACCGGACATAATTGATTAAATATGGGTCATAATAAGCGACGTGTGACTGTAAGGGAAGTCATTATATCCGACTTTTTATAAGAGTTTTATATGAAATTCAAAATTCGTAATGTAATTACGTCATAATAATCGGTTGGTCAATATAGGCGGAGTCATAATAAACGGGTTTTACTCTATTTACAAAGTGTATCGAAAAAAGAACTGTAATTAGCAAAGTCTATTTTTACTCAGCTATAAATATAGGTCTAATGTGTCATTGATTTTTTTGAAATTGATTATTAGATCAGTTGTCATTATTAACAATATTTTAATTAAAATATCTTTTATATAGTAATATTCAACAAGGACAATAATTAAATAACAAATAGCTATATTATAGAAAAAGTATCAAAGTCATTTAGTCGTAGCTATAGCAGAGTGTCGTGAACTCGTGACCCCGGGCGAGTTGTCGCCGTGCTTCGATATACCTAATCTTTCAAAATGCAATTTTGTGATAGGCCTCTTAAAGAACAGATGGAGATGTATTTTCAATCATTGAGTCCTGCACTATCATCCTGAGAAAGCATCTCTAATAATCAATGCTTATTGTGTTTTACACAACATAATAGGCAACCAAGCACCAAAAATGGGTCAGGACCACATTGAGGATGAGTACCAACAGTGGACAAATACATACATTAGAAAACAGTAATAATATTTTAGTAAGTATGTATTATCACTTGAGATATATACTTGCTTAGACTTCATTTAGTAGTAATGATAGCATAGTTGGTTTGTAATGAACTTTGCAATATACGAGTATGTGGTAAACCTTATTAGTTCATATATTTTGGTATTGAGGCACATTATATATCTCATTTCTATAAAAGCTAGGTTATTACAATAAAATGTATAGATTATTTCTGTAACTAAATAAAAATATGTAATTAGTTACTAAATATTTTATTTTGGATACTAAATTAATTTTATAATTAGGCGGGTAAATTCCAATTTAGCGGACTTTTTTGACAGTGGATAAAACGCAATGACGTCGTCTTTGGCCACTCTTTAGTCCGGTCAAATTAGACCAAAAAATAAGAGTAAAGTTACATAAATGCCCACCAAGCTGAAAATCGGTAAGATTGTTTAAAATATCATTAAAAACAAAATTTGAATGTTCCCCATCTTTCCCCTGTAAGATAAAAATTTTATTCAAGGTCAAAGGTAAAAAAATGAGTTTTTCGCGATTTTCAGCAAAACGGTAAGTTTTATCATAAAAATATTTCAAACAAAAATTGTAGATCATAAAATTATCTACAAAAAATTAATTAATACTTTTTTTCTACGAGCCACCGTTTTTGAGATATAACGATTCAAAAAGTTGTAAAAGTTGTAATCGTCATAATTTAAAACATTTTTTTTCCTTATAGGGGAAAGATGGGGAACTTTCAAATTTTGTTTTTAATGATATTTTAAACAATCTTACCGATTTTCAGCTTGGTGGGAATTTAGGTAACTTCGAATGTTTATATTGACCGCACTACTTACTTCAGTAATATCGTTGAATTACACTGAAAATAACTTAATATAAGTTTGAAACGTGTTTTGTATTAATCTATGTTAGCATTAATTGCGTAATTTTTTTTAAATATTTTTGTTTGGTAGTTATTATTTTGAATTAGGTATGTATCTTGGATGAAATATATGGTCACCCATGTCATTTCGTGTTTCTAGATCATGCACTCGTTTTCTAATCCGATCACAATTTTGTTCAAGAGTGCCAAGCCAACGTTACTACATTCAGATTGGGATTGAAACTGATTCAAGTTGGAACTAGATTGAGATTGGGATTTGATTCAAAAGTAAGGCCCCTGCTTGCAGATTTTCGAGTTGAGATATTATACCAATCTTTTTTAAACTGATTTATAAATTATTAGTAATATCTTGGTTTTATTTGTAACGGTTAAGTGGCGATTTAACCAATGTATTAAACTCAAGTTGTATCAAACCTCTCGTTGCGCTAAATCGAATAAAATCTAGTCTGTAGTAGGTTAGACACAGACATGAAGCTCTATCAATTGAAGAGCTATTTTTGAGATTTCACTCAAATATCAATAAAAATATGTATCTGTAACTAAGCTGTTGCTAATTTTCGAACGATAGTGTCAAGTTTTCAAAATCTGCCTGTAAAAGAAAATCATCGTTAACAACCGTGAGATACAGCGCCTGTAGAGCGCCTACAATTAATGGCTGAACTAAACGAGCTACCGAGATTTTCTATAAAAAAAATATCAGGCGTTATTATAAGTTAAAGTAAAATATTTTCATTGCAGCTCATCCGACCCTACTATTTTTTATTATACATGAAAGTAATTTATTTTTAAACAACATATAATTAGTTTATGTACACGTATACTATCTAAACTTACCTCTAAATAGTTAAAACTTACCCTCAGACCAACATAAATACAGTCTAACTTTTGCTAGTTGCAATGTCTTCGGTGTAATAAATTGGCTGCATCCTAGGTGTAGCATCGTTACCGACAGGAAGCTGTTACATTACCTACATTTCGTCCATCCATCACGATGAGCTCACTTGTCTGTTCCTGCATCATTAGTCGCAATCGCCCTTTAATATACTGAGAGATATTTACTTTTGGGATTGAATGTATTTAACACGTTGTTTTTAGCTTTACTTACTAAAAATATATTATATTGATGATGCATGCCTCAGTTAACCCCAAGCTTAGGCTCTTTTAAAGCGAACTGCCAAAGAAGCGTTGTATGTTAGCGTTGTATGTTAGCGTATTATTACGCCGTATCTTTCTTGTAGGTATGTTTGTTTAAATCCTATCATCTTTTGCTCCAGTTCAAATTGCTTAGGTGCATATTAAAACTACTGCAATAAAAAAAATCTAGAATTTTCTAGAAAACAAAAGAAAGAGTGATTGCCTTTGATTTCAAACGCATCACTCCGTGATTCTTCGATAATAGAGACAATAAGATAGGTGTTAATGGACACATTGTTAGCATATAAATTAATTTAGTAACTTACGTCAAAATTAAATTACTCCTAAGTCTCTAATTTTGTATCTAGATTAGATTGTAATCTTTATGAAGTATCTAATTGTTTAGACACATCATTAAAAAAAAAATACTCCTTGATTGATACCAAAAATGCCGCACGGCAAAATATAGCCTAGAACTTCTATTGTTCTCGAAGCCGCTTGAAGATAATAACAGAGTCAGTGGTTACACGATTTAATTACCTATTATGTGAAAAACTATGAAGGTCAAAGCCCTGGTAATGAGTTTCCGAGTGAAACAGGTTAATTAGCGGATATATTCGCGTTCGGCAAGTCAGTGTTTTGGTCAGGACACGGAGTACCGTTAGCTGTAAGTGGCACACGCGATTCAATGCCATTGCCGTGTACAAAGAATTGAGCGGATGTTTTGACAACCCTAGCCGATGTGTTGGGATATTCAGAAACCAAAAAAAAAACAAAGGTAAAAATCCTGCCTCTTGTTTTATGAAACTCCAGTCCAAGCAGGTTTATGATTTAGAGTGCCGAAATTTTACAGGCACAGAATAAAGATAGAAGTTTCCTTTGGGTTAGATGCTGATAAGGAATAGGAAAGGGAAGGTAGCAAGGTAAATAGGAAAATAAAAGAATTAAAATAATTACCCCTATGGACTGTCATTTAAAGCAATCATAAGTGCAAATGAACCTAGAAAGCAGATTTTTGAATATGTTGTTTAGGCATCTTTATATAGTATACTCCTAAATGTTCGCGGCCATCTTGGAAAAAGTGGTAAGAATTGTGTTTTCTTCATTTTCTTTCGAATTTTCTCTGCTTTCTGTCATTCGTTACCTTTCAAGGTTATCAAGGTTAATTTGAATTTATCACGGCAATTCGGCTACAATTAAATTGTGATATATGGTCAATATTACAACGATGACCACCGCGAGCGGAATAACTAATGTTATAAACAAAATCTTTGTGAAATCCACTGAATCCTGTTAACACTTGGGCCCAAAAATGTTATTTGCCCAGATGTTTCTTAAAATATTCAACGCGGTTTCAATCCATTTCTATTATAATGATGGCAAAATTAAATGGTTCCTTTGAACTTTGAAATGCCAAATTGTTGCATATATTATTATTAAGGCAGGGGTGTGATTATGTGGGCATTCAGGTAGGCGTAGATGAACGTGAGTGACTGAGTCTATACCACCTACCTATTTAAAACTCAAGGATTCTAAAAAATAAGTGCTCAATTTTGTTAAATAGGAAATTGAGCTCATTTTTAGCTTCGCCCAAAATTATCCATGCTTTTATTTGTCCCAACTTCAAGTATTTCAAGTCCAATAGAAAAACAAGTAAGTATATCAATACTGTGAGCGGTCACAAAACATTTTGTTCATGTATTTTGTTTACATACAGTACTTTTTTTTTGTTAGCCTGCACTGTCCCGCTGCTGGGCAAAGGCCTCCCCCAAACGTTTCCAGTCCTCTCTATCTCCTGAAGTTTCCCACCAGTTGTGGCTGTACGCATTTAGGTCGTCCCGGTCTACCCCGACGACAGTGTCCTTCTTGGGGCATCGATTATGTGGCAATCCGTGCCCACCTCTCCGAATGATAACAGTACATAACGATACATACATGACAAAATTTAAATGAAAATGATTTTTTTTTTTTTGTGAAAATCTAGTAAGAAATACTTGTAAACATTTATTTTAAATAGCTAAAATAGCTATACGACGGCACCATCTTTAATATTAACTTTAATATAAATGAAAATATTATAAACCTGTATGAAATACGACCTAAAGTCTATTTAAATCGTTTCGTAACATAAACTTGAAAACTTTAAGCCATTGTGGCCAACTCATCATTTCTAGCTCCCTAACGTGTTATTAAATAAAGTAATGGAGGCCATTTAGATTATAGATAAAAGCAGATTATCCGCTTTTTTCTTTATTGCCGTTCAATTTTAATTTACATTAGGTGTGGAAAATAAAATATTATGTAAACGACATACTTTAAAAACCTTTCTGTCGCGACATTTAAGAAGACGACAACTTGTAGTGTCCATTTTAGGTGACAAGGACCAGTCTTAATATCACATTACCTCTACCGTTATCATTAATTGAAAACGCAATTTTAGCAATTGAGTTGAGTAATTTTCCATAATTTCGCTAAAGCCTCGGCACGGTTATGTGGGTGAAGTCGAACGTCCTTGAGTGACGTAAGGGAGTACAGTTAGAGCTGAGGAGTGCCTAGCAGAGTCGAGTCGACTATGGCTTGGCATGAGTCATTGTTGCATGATTGCATCGCATGACGTTAAGGCTTTAACGGGAGCTTTCCATCTCCGCGGTCCGGCACAGGATAACGGGATCATTCCCTTCGATTTCAGTTTCGAACACCTTTCATTTTCGAGTGTTGTGTCGCAGCGACCTCAGACTTGCGTCACCTCGTGTAATCGGGTTTTAGAAAATGAAATTCAGACCGCTCGCGTCCTTCTTTATACGGCCAAGTTTGCTTTACTGAGATTTGTCCCGTTTTGGTGACGCGTATGGCCTCTATGTCTGTTCACTTCACCTAAAGTGGTCGAGAACAAAGATTTTAATCAATTACGACCACTAAAACAGCCATTACCCCCCTGGAGACTATATAATGACTCCTATCTTCTTTCTCAGTAGCCAAAGTCAAAATCAAATGTATGATGTATGATGTATCCATCAACCATTATCTCTAATTATGTAGCTGAAACAACTTAATTACACGCTTTGTGCTGGGTTGTTAAGGTCGAATGGCAGTAAAATACTGATATTCAGCTTAATCCGACCTCAATAGAATTGGGCAAGGATCGGCAGATAAATTATGAATCATGTGTGAGGTTTTTATTGCAAGGCTTAGAATGTGGCGCTATATCCAATAGATGACAATACACTCGCCTCTACTTGCCTCTTGATCGACAACCAGTTACGACTTCGGAGCTGGTAGATCTTGTTTCAATCATGATACAAAAAATACTATGTAAGAATGCTCCATAGCTCTTTTGTTATGCGCTATCTTAGTGCCAAGTTCTGTAAAATGTGGCGCCACCTCAGAAAAAAAAACAATATGGACCCGAAATTAACGCAAATATCTATAAAAGAAATTTGCCAAAACTTGGAGGGAAGTGGGGAGATAAATTGTTCCAACGTGCAAGAGCGGTGTTCTTTCACAACAACAAGCTGCGGGGGGCGCAATGACGCCTTGGTTAGCTTATTTTTCTTAGGGCGCCATTCTCATACATTCCTGGCACAATCCAGTCCCCATTTTTTGATGATATCTGCTACAAGGCTATTTATATCTTTCTTTACGTAATTAAGTCATCTTTAAAGATGTTAACAATCGGCCATGACCACAAACACAATAAAATATTCAGCACAATAATTAATCGGATACTTTACATCAAGTTCTTTTAAATTTAAATTAAATCGTATCCTACTTTAGATTGCCCACATTAATCAAATAATGTATTCTCATTCTGAATTTGCCGGATGTAGGCATTCGGATTTGGTGATACAGACGGTAGTTTGCAAGTCCAAGATTTTTAAGTCAAGTGTCATTCACCTTCAGATTTAACAACGTATTTTTATGTTTTATTGGCAATTTGCGCCGTATATTATCGCATTTGCAGCGCTTAGATGAATGCAGAAGCAAGACGTTAAGAACTGGTTTTAGTCGTAGAATTTCTTCTATGGGATTATAGGGTAATATGGTTTCTTTCTTATCCATACGTACTTCTTTCTTGTGTTTATCTTAAGCAATAGCTGATCGAGTGAAAATGTTCTTTGGTATTTTGCCGTCAGGAGATTGCAGAGTGGATCAGGATTCGATAAATAGATGTCAATAAGTACTCCCTTTCTATTATTAAATCTTGTTATCTCTTCTATTATGTACATCAGATGCAAAAATACAACACAGATGAAAAACAAATAATATTTATATATTAGTAAAGGTAAAACCGTAAAACATTTAGTCTATATACAAACATTTTATACGTCGCTAACCTGTTTTAGTAGAACAAAATGGCGAGACCAAAAGAAAATAAGATCAAATAGTTTTAGGACAATTCTATTCTGTATCTTATTTTGAATAAATTCATGAATCAATCGCCTTGGCAGTTCATTCGATATCTGGAAAACTTAAAATTATTCGTGTCTATTTCGAAATTCGAATACAAAACCGTCAGTCATAGCTTTAACCCATAAAACTTCATTGTCACGCAGCTCATCAACTTGCCTCCGCGCTTCTGCGCTGCGCCATTTTCCAAATGCGTTTGCGAAAATATTCCGGGAGTGAGGGAGACAGCAGTACTTGTCAGTCCGTATGTAAGAGAAAGAAAGAGCACCGTGCTAGGCTGCGGCGGAGGTCAGGGAACCACAAGTAGGTCGGCTTCATCCTTCCTTAACCGCGTCTAGAGCGTGGCTGTTGTTGAACTTGAACGCGAACGAAGTTTAAAACACGGTTTTTGAGATAAAGAATTCATATGTGACTAATGTGAACCACCTACATAACGACGTTGTCATTCTAATGTTTTCGTCTCTATTACACCAGTTATTATGTCTTTGCTTAACTATTTTCTTGTCATCAGCATGTCTAATTAATTTTATTCACCCTTCAATAATATTTAGGTAAATTTTGTAATCTTACCTTCTAGAAATTTCTTTACATCATCATCATCAACTCACCTATTTCCCGATTCGTGTCAGGTATTGTAATAAAAAACTTTAAATTCAAACCTCGATGGGTGACGCAACTGCCAAAATGGTCACTGGCGGTCATTTCACTTTGGCCAACTTACGTGAGAGTCGGCTCTATCACCTATCTTCTTTCTCCTTTGGAAAGTTTTATTGGAGTGAAAGAGATGGGGTGCCGACTATCTTTGAGATATTCCCGACGTGATTATTATACCTACTGGGCCTCTCTAAACTTGAATCTATACGTGTAATAGTTCAAGTCCAAAAATGTTTGCATACCATTTTAGTTTAGCGACGTTCTTTGCGTGTTAGAACACTAATTTATCGAGATACTTGTGATACATAATTGTGATTTTTGACAGAAATTCTCAATAGCAGCACGGAGTTGAATTTGTTAAGTTGAATTTGGCGGATGGCGATAGGCTCATTCCCTATCACATGGGACCTTATCAAAACAAGTAAAATGTGTTGTCATACACCTCTGCCACACCCTTCTGGGTAGGCGTGATGTTATGTTACATGATAATTATGATTTAAGGCGGGCCCAGAACGTGACCAGCTACTAAAAGTAAATTCTGAAGTAAACATTTTATCTCCAATGCACATCTCACATAATAAGGATTTAGTCTAACAAATGTCTATTTGCAAGAATAAACATAACTATAAAGTATCTCTTGAGATACTTTATAGTTATACCTATTACTCATACGTCCCAAGGGACGTGATACATTTTTACTTTTCACTCATGTTATGCATTGAGCTGCTGACACGACTTACCATGCTTCATTGCAAACGTTGCTTTGTAACACTTATCCACAATTTGTTGCACCTAATAAAACATACGCTACAGGTTTTAATATTCATTGTCATTATAATTAATTTATTTGCTTGCTACAGTCAAAAACCATTTGAGACGGAACATTTGGTTGACTGTTTTCTATACAAAGGTTTAACTTTTATATCATTAAGTTTTATCTATTTTTATATAAAAATCATAATTATAAACACTAAAACGCATGTTTGTTTGAGCCCGTGTTTAATATTAATTTTGTATGTAACTCAATTAATGATTACGACAATTTTGACAAATGGTCTCAAACAAACATGCATTTTACTGTTTTAAATATGATTTGTATATAAAGTAGATTAATACTTTATAAGTTAAACCTATATGACGTTAGTACGTACCTAACTCTTATTTATAACGGTATCGTTGTGGTTGCATTATTAAAATCTTTACCAAAGACGATCTAGATCGTCTTTGGTATTACTACGAGTACTTCCCCCAATAGATGACATGATTTAGAAGTAAAAGAAAAGTTAAAAGCATAACAAATAAAAATATTCAATACCGTATTTTGAAATACATTTGGAGCATTAGAAACACTTTCTTCCCTATTACTTTTTGGGATACAAATGATAATATTCAGACCATAGCCTTCTATTGTCAAATAAACAATAACGCACACAAGTTCTTGTTACAGTTACGAAGTAAATTGAGGAAACAAAATACATCACTGTTCGGAACAGTAACAGTTCGGAGGTAATAAATAATTTGCTGCAGTGAAATAGAAAGTTAACAGCATTTTTTAAAATTTTGTGCATTGTTTCAAGGGATGCTTAGAATTTGAAATAATAGAGTGAAACCGAAAAGGCCTTCTGTTTATAACCAATCCTTTAGAAATTAAGACAAAGAATGCAATTGCGGTAATTTTTGGAATTTTGTTTTTCTGGAGTCTGCAAAGTTCTTTTTTTGTTTAACAAGGACGACGGTTCTTTTTATTCCAAGACTTCTTATTGCAAACGGGGTTGTCCACTTGTTACAAAATAACATCTCAAAATATACTACAGAATAAAAAATATTAAGCCATTTAAGTTTTACATTACCCTCAGTAAAGATATGTTAATTTGTCACAAGACATTTTTCTGGTCTAAGCCCTAACAGTTCGAATAAATATATAGAATAACTAAATCCTAGGACCTAGATTATATATCTTTTATACCAGTACCGAGGGGTAAGTACAAGAAAACATCACTAATGGAACGCAGTTTTTGTAAACTTGCCGCAAAAATGATACAACAATGATACCTACACTACTGCTTTTAATTTGACTGCCTCACTTCATTCCATTAAAGGTTTCACTTTTCACCAAAGGGCACGTGGGTATCTTGTATCAGACTTCATTGTTTATATTTGGAAACAACCTTGCCGAAACTGAAATTTAAATCTCTATGGTGGTAGAGCACTTGTGAACGAGCTCAAGGGTGGTAACCAATTCATCTTTAACCTGCCACCAAATAGTAGTGCTTGCATTACGGCTGGTCCTAAAATTACTAGCACATGGGGAGACCCCGAATTCTCAATAGAAGCCACACATCTACGATTTCTCGTTTTTTGATGTCTCAATGTCGTATTTAGCACTCACCATCAGAAGGACTACATGTCCGCTCGCTATATACGTCGTACAAAGAAAAAAATACTGCCATGGATGACACTGCTCGATTGTAACAATATTACAGCCTTTGACAACATTAGTGACGTGATAATGACCTTTCATTGTATTTTACCAAAACACTAGATTTGCTGAATAGGGTTTAACAAAAGTCTGTTACAATGGAATGCAGTATCCGCACAATAACGTTTGTTAGTTCAATGCTACGCGAATCAGATTCAAAATATCTACGTGATAGCCAAAAAAAATTAAAGTTTTTATTACGTTACAGTTATTGTTAAAATATTGTGCGTCCATCGTCGCTAAAATAAAAACTAAGCAAAGCGTTATTGGACACAGATTATTATGTTTTCATGTTTATTTAGGTTAAAATATAATTACTAATTAGCTGTTTTGGGCTAGATTGTAGTAAAATAAGATTTTTTTTTGTTTTTCGTCGGTGAGGTTTTAACAGTGTAAGTCAAGAATCGGTACTTTTGTAAAGGGACTGATAAAGCTGTAAAAGTTTAAGGCTTAATACTCGGATTTGATCCTTTGAAAAATGTAAAAAAAAAAAATTACTTGTCGAATAAAAACTTATACTTGTTTGTCCTCGTCTTTAACAATTTTGTCACTATCTTGCAATGTACCTAGCTATATTAACTAACGCACTGTTAGAACTTCAACGTCGCTATGTAATTTGTTTATCCATTTGCTATGCTTATTTCGACTTAAATTTAATTTTTTATTTTACAAAATGTTTTTTTCTTTTTTTAGCAATAGATATAATATTCTCAGTTTTTAGGGTTTCGCACCCAAAGGGTTAAAACGGAACCCTATTACTGATACTTCACTGTCTGCCTGTCAATCTGTCACTAGGGGGTCCATATAAAGTTCTTTACCCGAAATTGTTCTTCCTAACGATTTGCAATCCGAATGATCACTCTTCCTAAAATTTTTCATCATAAAGTTTTCATTTATACTATGTATTTGTAGTGCTACCGGCGATGTTCATAACACTTATGTTGCCGAGAATTGTAATTAATAATATCATTAAATTTAAGCTTCTACTGTTTTCTATCATAATGCTTTTATCCTTTAACATAATTACCATAATATTTTATTCTACATGTTGTAACTACTTATACCATGGTACTATTATTACATAAATGTTGTGTGCAAATAACTAAATAACTAAAATTGTAAAAGTTACGCATAATTTATATAAAACTGATTATTATGAATAAAAAGTAATCTATACAAAAAAGATTTGACTATGAAATATAGAAAAACTAATAAAAGTATAATAGATGTTTATTGCTACTGACATTTTGAAATTGAATGCTTCGAAATTATCAACCTTAGTGGCAGAGTAGTTAGGAATTGTAATTGTTAGGATGAAAAATGTTAGGAAGAACATTTTTGGCTTTCCAATTATCGGAGTTGAAAATTTAGGTGAACTTTGGCGTTCCCGTCACTAGGTTTTATTAGTACGAGAGCCCACGACCAAAATTTTTGTCTCATAGCAATACGGCCAAAACCGCATCAAATCGATAGATACGATTATCCTGAATTCGAAAATACCAATATCAGACATTTTCCGCGTAGCGTTTGATCTGACCGAATTTTCAAAATTGTCAAAGAATTTTACCGAACTGCATCATAGCAATATGTCTGATTTGCAGACTGTAGTTGAATGATAGTTCTGAGATACCGGAAACATATTTTTCAGACGTTAGTGGTGTAGCGCAAACCCGTAAAATCACTTAAAAAAATTAAAAATGAGACAAAAAAAATGTCTCATAGCAATACGTCTGAAAATCTTTTTTATTAGTAAATTTTGGTTATTTGATGCGAACAAAACAATTTTCAGACGGAAATGTAAACGCATTAAATTTTGAGACCGTTTTGAAAATGTTAACAAATTTTACCGATCGGTATCATAGCAATATGTCTGAAAATTGTTGGACATGATAAAATAAGTTGTCCACATGTGCAAAAAAATTATATCAGACAAATTAAGTGTAGCACCTTCTCTATCAGACAACTTTTCGATACTCAGATATCATTTAAAAATCGTATTGAGGCATCTTGAATTTTCTGTTACAAACCAATGAATACGTTGCGACCCTGAATTTATTAGATGGTAATTAACAAAGAATTTACCCAAAACCGTAACATTGAAGTTGAAGGACTGAAATAAATCGCACAAAAGGAAGCTGGCGAGTGAGCTGTATAATAGTAAGAAAGGGGCAGGAGCGTAACAAGCGCTGAGGCTGTTGAAATGAAATACTGATTGATTTGATAGTTTTGGTTTTATTTAAAGCACACTTGAGTAACTTTTACAAAAGAAATATGTAGTAATGACATCTGTCATCTGTCAAAGTACATATAATAGACAAGGGAGATTCTTGAATATCTATGAAGGCTGTAAATTTAAAAAAACATTTAACAGAGGCGTCGGCCAGGCGACTCCGAAACGTTATTTTCGTTTTTGGGAGTATATGCTACACTTAAAGTGTCTGAAAACAGGTTTTTGGTAATCAGGGCAGCAATACGAAAAGTTGAAAAAAAAATTTATCCGTATTGCTATGATACAGGTCGGCTAAATTTGTTGACATTTTCAAAAATGCGCTCAGGCTATATGCTACGCGCAAAATGTCTGAAAACAAACTTTTTCGTAATACAATTATAAAATCTATGTACATTTTCACTATCAGACGTATTGCTATAATACCGACTGTCTTTTTTTTTTGACACAGCAGAAATGGCCTCCCACGCAGTTGCTACACTTTCGACCGTTACTACACACCTAGTCGGGTACAGAATCATAAAATCTAACGATTTTATAGGGTTTTTGCCGTATTGCTATGAGACATGGTTTTGGTCGTGGGCTCTCGTACTATATCTCATGAACCGTTGTAGCTAGACAATTGACATTTTCACTGATGATGTAAAACTGTTGCCACTATAACATCAAGTACTAAAAATCTAATAAAATAAACATTTAGGGAAGGGGTCTGCCATACAACAAACGTGATTTTTTTGATATGATAACGGTAACATGTATACGCTTGAAATATTCGCAAAATATTTAATAATATTTTTTTTTATTAACAGTAATGTTTTCTTTAAAAATTAATAATTTATATAAAATATTATAAATATTAAAGGGGGCTCCCATACAACAATGATTATTTTGCTGTTTTAAAAAGATTTTCGATAGTTCGAGTCGCACTTGGCCAGTTTTTTTTTGTTTTTTTTTTGGTATTGATCGTTAAAATACAACTAAAAGCTTGCGTAGTTCGCTTGCACCTCGATTAAAATTTTTCAAGCTTATTTCTTTATATAGAGGCACTATCCATATCAACGTGTCTATTATTCTTGATAAATACAAATTAATTCTCAAGTGCTCATACTTGCTGGTCGCAAAGAAATGGGTCACAGTTAAGGTTTGAACCTACAGCAGACATTGCCACAAAATTTCATCATTATACAATAGACTGTAGTTGATACAGCATTTTTGAGAAAGACAAATATTTGAATAATATATTTCATGTAATTCTATTGTATTATGTACAGATTATCAGTAGATGCTGTAGATTCAAAGCTAAGAGCTGGACTTATTTTTGGTTGTATTAAGTTACTTTATTCTTACAGACAACCCAAAAAATAGCTCACGTAATATTATTCATTGTATAACACTGGAAGATTAATGTGAGACTGCCGTTGTACAGAACCGGACAACCTTTACTGCACCAGTCAGGAATCCACAAAGTTACAACGTGTACAGCCTTAATTTAGACAGACCAAAGGGATTGCTGGTGTTTCGCTGTAAGTACTGTTCTTGAAACTGGCAGTTAAAAAGACTCACTTCTTACAGAACAAGGCTATATGACCACGAAGATGTGAATCTTTACTGCATAGTATAAAACAAATTTGTCTATTTCTGTGTATGTTTAGATCTTTAAAACTGCCCAACGGATTTAAATGTGGTTTTTTATTACATAAAATGATTCATAACGAAGGTTTTTATGTATAAAACATGGTTGCGCTTTGTTTCTCATCATAAATTCGCAAGTCTGAATTTGTTCTTCATAACAATCTTTCTTCATAAATATTTTTAATCATAATGATCGGAAGTTATACTCATCGGAATTCATTTTAATAATATTATTTTTCAAACCTTATCTCTTATCCTATTTTTTTCTACATATTTTTTTTTTCTAATGATCTATTTTTCTATATTTTCCTTAATTTTTATTCATACATTCGTTTTTACAAGTATTTTCATGAACTTCTTAAATAATAAGTGTTATTCACCCCCTTTAGTTATTTTCATAATGTCAAAAAACATAACATTAGTTTTATAAATACTGATATTTATTTTCATTAGTATTCATCATTGTATTTTAAACAAAAAATTCAACGATATGTACCAATGTACGAAATTTAGTCTTTATCAAATGATTTTGTTAGTTGAATCACATTTAGCCAAATTATTTGTTAGGACAAATGTAATACACATGCACGAGCCGAGCGAGCGAAGCAAGCGTGCCGCAGAAGCGATCGGCGAATGCTAGAAATAATTTATTTAATGTTAAACTAGAACATACTACCAACAAAGTTAACATTATTTAAGCTTACATACAGTTTTTACGCATAAAAGTTAATAGGCATAATTATATTTTGCCTAATAATTGTATGAATTGCGATATGGACCCATAAAACATGCATTTCAAAAAAAGAGAGGGCGCTGCTCTCAACGTAATCACTAGCTCCGCGTTCTTATCTCGAATAAAATATTAATAATCCACTTTTTGAACTGTGAATGTGTCTAAAACAAAGATAATCTTGCAATAATTAAGTGAGAACGTTTTCAGTTTCATAGACTAATAAATACCGGTGTTATCAGTGAATTACCTTTTACGTACTACTACTACCTACTAGAACAAGAAAAAATTATTTTGAAAAGTGCATTAACAGTGTAAAATAAACTTTTATCAGTGACCTGTGGCAGTAAGTGCTATATAAATAAACTTTGACTTTAATAAACTCAATAAATAACAAGCTACAGTGACTGTTTATAGTGATTAAAGATAGAAACAATAGTACCCTCAAGAAATAAACCAACATTAATCAACAAACCAATACACAACTCATCATTCATCATTGCAGCTAAGTGATTTACAATATTATCCGAGAAAACTAGAAGATTGTAATATCTTGGAACGGTTCAGAATAAACATTTCAAATATCAATAACAATCTCCTGTCATTTGACGAAATATACCAATAGCGACATCTAGTTGTCCCTTACCCAAATTACGTTGGTAAAGCAGTTCTCCATACTTATAAAATAACTTAAAATAGCGCCATCTAGGAATTTATATTGGATTCAGTTGATGAGCACCATCAAAATCATTAAATGATTTCGACCATTAAGTAACTGACCAGATGGCCTAGTGTCGAGGATACTTGCATCAGATTCATTGAAGCTCGAGTTCAAACCCAGGTTTCACAAGGTTTACTTTTTGTGTTGTATTGGAGATTCGTATTTAAAAACAAAGATATAATTGTTTGATTGATTTGTAAATTAGTTAATTAAATAATTAATTGATAATTAATTAATTAACAACATGGCTGAAGAATCAGAAACTAGATATGATAACATTACTTATCGTAGACCTGGCAGAACAAGTTCGCTAAACGATCTCACGAACCTTGAAAAAACTATATTTGATACCACAATGTTAAGTATACCCGATAGTTTCAATGATAACAGTGGCGAAATAAATGAACAAAGTGAACAAATAAAAACACTTACAATGCAACTTCAAAGTGCTCATCAAGAAATAGAGAACTTGAACTCTGAAAACTTTCGCCTCAAAACTGATCTTCACAATATGAAAAAAACGATTGAAAATTTTAAAAAAATATGCTCAACTCCTGAAAAGAAAATGCCAACCTCATCATCACGTCGAAACACACCATGTAAGAGCATAATATTGCAAAACAAAAACGACGCATATTCTCCCAATCAAAACAATAACAACGATATGTTACGATCGTTAAAAAGCGCTCAAAATACTACAAAGAGTGATAAAGAAACTCAAACAGATAACTTCTCTGTCCAGACACCAATAATATCTAAAGATATGTCTACCAATACATATGATAGTAACAAAAAACCGCAACATAGGAATAGCTGCCAGAAAAATAGTATAAATAAGACAAAACAAAAGAATAAATTATGCATATTAAGCACTGGATTCACCAAAAGGTCCTTACCTCTAATTGAAAACGCATTTTCTGAATATTTTGAATACCATCACTGTGTAACAACAAACAGTAACATAGAAGAAATTACAATAAACATATCAAATAAACTAAAAGAGTTTTCATTAAGTGATTATTGCTTAATCTTTATAGGTGAAAATGACATTAAAGGAGAAAATAATTACTTAAACTCAATAAACATAATAAAAGAATCCTTAAAAAAAGTGACACACACCAATATAATAATTTGTTTACCAACATATATAACAGGAGCGCCAATCTACAACTTTAAAGTCGAAATGTTTAATAGTCTGCTCTACTTAGACAATCAAAACTATAACTACGCTAACTTATTTGATAGTAACTGGAACTTATCTTTAGACATGTTCTCTACTATAACAGGAAAAATTAACAAACATGGAATGAGAAATATTTATGAGACAATTATGAATAATATTTTATTTGATTGGAATCTTTTGGGCCATAACGAATTGACGACAAATAATAGAATGCCCGATATATCAAAAACTGACTCGCCAACCGAGCGGGAAATAAACTTAGAAGACAGACAGTTTGAAATATCAAATGGTGAGTTTTTTCGCCACTAAAGTAGATACCCACACGCAGTTTCTGGATTTCCAACCACACGCTAAATGTCTGAAAATATTGTATCAAAATTTGTGTGGCATTAGTAATAAGAAACTCGAATTGGAACTTTACATAGAGACACTAGGTTTTAATTTAGACTACTTGTGTATAACAGAACACTTCTTGAATAAACAGTCAGTGGATAACTTTTGTTTGGATGGCTATAAAATAGTCTCATATAACACAAGATCTAATAAAAAAAGGGGAGGCAGCTTAATATTAGGACACATAGGTAGAGAATTTGAAAATATTGATGTAGTAAATAAGTTGTATAGACAGGAAAGCTTTGAAATATGTTGTGTAAAGGATATTGAGACAGGGCTTTATTTATGCTGCTGTTATAGAAGCCCTTACGATAAAAACTTTAATATTTTTATGGAATGTCTAGAAAAATTATTAGAATATTTATTTACTAAGAAATGTATCATATGTGGCGATTTCAATGTTAACTTGCATAAGGAAACCAACAAAGTATCAGAGTTCTTAAGCTTACTTAAATGTTTTAATTTTAGACATCTAATAAATTCTTCCACCTTTATTAGGAACGATTCGTACTCTTGCATAGACAACATACTAACAAATTTATGTTCTGAGCGCATTGAACGGTGTACAGTAGACCACAATGGCCTTGCAGATGGACATGCCGGACTTTTCTGTAATTTAACCCTGGACAAAGTAAACTTTATTCTTAGGAATTCAGAGCGCGTATTATCCGTGAATAAGCGTTTATTTAATACAAAAAATTGCGCATTATTTGAAAAAGCCGTTACAGAAGTAAATTGGGATACTTTAGGTATTAATTCCTTTATTAAAACTTTTACTCAAATATTTCGATTTAGCTTTAAAAAGAAATTAATTAAAATCAAACCCCACTGTAGATTAAACATTAAGTGGATTACCAAGGGAATTAAAGTGTCTAGTAAAATGAAGCGGCTCTTATCAACCAAAACAGTACATGAACCGAGTATTAAGCATTTCAGAGCAAAGTATACACGTATTTACAGAAGAGTTATTAATCAAGCCAAAAAAAATGCAGTTGAAAGTCACTTGGCTAGAGCTAAAAATGTATGCAAAGAAACTTGGAAGCTAGTTAACTCAAAAGGCAAAACTGGTAATTTCGAAAGCTCTCTATTGTTAAAAGTAAAGGACCATATCATAGACGACCCTCAAAACATTGCTTGTACATTAGCCGAAAGTTTTGTCTATAAGCCATCTTTATTAAACTATGATAAAGAGAGAGCAATTAACTTTCTCAAAGACTCTACCTTCAGGGTGGAGCGAAATCTAACTTTTGATATTACCACTCCCAGTGAAATAGAAAAGATTGTGCGACAAATGGATAGTACCAGCTCCTGTGGATATGATGAGATACCAATTACAGTAATTAAGCAAAATATTCAAGTACTAGCTTATCCACTTTCTATATTTTTTAACAGGTGTATCACACAGTCTGTATTTCCAGAACAATTTAAAGTGGCAAAGGTAGTTCCGATACATAAAAAAGGTTCAAAAACTGACCCCAAAAATTACAGACCAATATCTTTACTGCCTGTGTTATCAAAAATATTTGAGAAAATTATTAAAAGTAGGATCATGACTCATTTGAACTTACAAAGAGTAATTAACCGAAGACAATTCGGTTATCAGAAAGGAGTAGGTACTATGGATGCTATCAACACTCTAGTTTATGATGTAGTAAGAAAATTAAATAATAGATTGAAAGTGGCTGGACTGTTTATTGACCTAAGTTCAGCTTTTGATACAATAGATCATGAACTTCTTGTGGCTAAACTAGAGCATTATGGTATAAGAGGAAAAGCCCTGCAACTTATTACATCCTATTTAAGTAATCGGCGCATGTATGTAGAAATTAAACACAATGATAATAATAATCAGCAAACTACTCACAAATCTCGGTTCAAGTCATGTACCCGTGGTGTACCCCAAGGGTCGATATTAGGACCAATCTTATTTATCATTGTTACAAATGACCTACTTAACTACATACAAAAGAAATATCCGGACATAAGCCCGATTGTTTTCGCTGATGACACAAATATAATAGTAAGCGCTCAAAATACTAATGATTTGACGACCAATATGAATAACATTTTATACTTTTTAGATGACTGGTTCAATGCTAATAACCTTATTATAAATACGAATAAAACTAATTTAATTTTGTTTAAGTCTACAACACGAAATTCTGACACTATACAAATAGATTTAAGAGGAGACGAAATAAAGTTAGTAGATTCAACCAAATTTTTAGGAGTAAAAATAGACTCCCTTTTAAATTGGAAACAGGAACTTACAGCTATAGACTCTACAATATCCTCTGCTTGTTATGCGCTCAGGAGTCTAAGAGACGAGCTAACAATAAAACAATTGAAGATGGTGTATCACGCACTGGTAGAGTCCAAACTTCGGTATAGCATAATGTTTTGGGGAAATAGCTATCATTATAATATTCAAAGAGCATTTGTACTGCAGAAACGTGCCATTAGAACCATTATGAGAATCTCCCAAAGAGACTCATGCAGAGATCACTTTAAAGAATTGGGCATTCTCACAGTACCGAGTCTATACATATTTACTCTGCTATCTAATTTCGCAAAATATATTCACGAATTTGAATCAGAATCAGAAAAGGAGATTAGAGAGAACACACGAAGAAAAGCGATAAAACACATAATCACCCCCAATTTAAACGTAGCCAAACATTGCTCAAGATATCAATCTGTGGAAGTATTTAATAGATTGCCATCAAACTTAAAGAATATTGTTTATAAAACATCATTATTTAAATCTAAGCTTAAGATTTTTTTACTAGAAAAATGCTTGTACTCCTTGTCAGATTTGGATTCAAATGATAAATAAGTAATATAAATACAATATAATTTTAACTATCATTTTCGACATTTTTATTAATTCATTATAATTTTTTATTTATTAATTTTATATTATTTATTATTTCTTGACATTGAATTATTTATCATTTGACTAAAATTTTGAATGTATTGTCTTTAAATTAATGATTGCTAGTGTACATAGTATAAGACATTCATCAGTGTAATATAGGTTATGTTTTTCAGACACAATGTAAATTGTTATTGAAATAAATAAATGAAAATGAAATTTATATTACTTCATAATACCCGAAGCGCAACCAGCGCTAGTCAGTTTATAATCCAGAAAGTTGACGCGCGTTTCAACTCTAGCGAGACCAAAAGGATAGGACACGTGTTTCGTATATTGCTCTTAAAACTGCAGCTCACGTTGTACAGATCAGGGCACCCGTGCCCCAGCACGTGCCGCTTAAACCTTAGTCCCTTCTAGAATTCATTTATTCGCCGGGCTAGGTTTTTAGACCGGGGTCAAGCGGCCTATATCTAGAGACTGCTGACGTTTATAGTGCATGATGCATGACTTTCAATGTATGTTGAATTATTTTGCAAAATGCATTAATAGTGTAGGTATATTACTTATGTTATTTGCAATGCATGGGGAGATATATTTTAATGTATAAGAAATAAGTGCAATGGTGTTACTTATATTTCTTATTCTACTGTAACCTCATGTCATACTTGCACTTTTAGGTATTCGTTGGTTCGATCAATTTTCGAGTATTTATATCTGCATAATATTGAAGAACCACATCACGTGCCTTTCGTAGTAAGGAGTTTTAATTTTCTTTATTTTCATTTGGAAACTACGCACGTAACGTAAAAATGTTATGTTTGTTGAGTATAGATTTGTATAAATAGTACGTTAAATATATGAATATTTACCGTTACTACTACAGAATTTCATACGCCTGCTGAATTATTTGGATTTTTTTTATACAATTATTTTGAATGATTTAACCATTATTATAATTTATTACCTATAATACTTACTCGAGTTGAGCAAAAGTATTATTTGTGAACTTTCCCCCCGAAAATATACAATAGCACGAAGTTGCAATTGTGCCCGGTGGGTGGCGATAGGCTCAACACCATGGGACCTAAATATAATAGATGAACGTGGATGTTGTACACCTCTGCCACACCCTAACCTGCCTTACCCTTCTGGGTAATATAAGCGCCATGTTATGTTATGATTATATTACGTATGCAAATAAAAATTATGAAATCTTACATCATAATATTATATGACTACATTGACTACATCGATTAACCATAAAAGATTTGCTGAAAATGGCAGGCTTGAGTATGAAGCCATACGGTTTATATGGCTTATTCTTAACATTATTTATTGCAAATACATAGGTGTCTATATTAGTATGTAAAAATACTCGCAGACCTAAAGGCATGCAGGGCTTATTGATATTTTGTTGATAAACTGGATAGACAAATCACTAAACAATGAGTAAGAAGCTTGAGTGTATCAAGCCGACACCAGCTACTGTCATTGTATGACCTCTGGCTCCTTTAAAATGCCCATAAACCATTCAGAAATGCTACCTTTTTGTATGCACACTCGGTTACCGATCAACCTATACATTACCATTATAAGATGACCTCGCGTTGTACAATGCGATAAGGCTTCCCGAGTCCATCTTATACTGGAAAGTTCAGACTGATGAGTGACCGTGTGTACAGCGGGCCAAGCAGTTATACTCTGTCCATTCCTTTATTTTCTTTTTGACAGATTGCATTTAGGGATGCCTTCACACGTTACTGATTCGATTTGAAATCATAATCGATGTCGTCTAAGAAGAACTTTCAATCGATTAATTACATCGAAATGGTTTAAGTTCATTATTAATAATTCCTTTATAAGTAGTTTTTATTAGATGAAATAAATATACAAATTAAAAATATAATAATAATGTCACATACTTAGTCTATAACGGTTTTCTAGTTACCTTTGTTTACATTTTCATTTTTAATTCCAAGATTTCGACTAAATTTCTTGCAATTAATTATTCATGGAATCATGATACTATTATTATATTCTTTTTTTTTATAAAAATACAGACAATACACAAAAAAAGTCAAATTATTCTTTTTCATAATGATCGATTTATATTATTTAACGATTTGATTTATAGTCTTTGGTTGTTTGTTACAAATAGTGAACTTCCCTAAAAAGTGTCGCTTGTCAATAAAGTACATTATTATTGTAGTACATTAATCTGACAAAAAAACGGTATTTCATAGGCGTGATCTGTCAAAAAGAAAATAAAGGAATGGACACAGTATAGGCATGCAGGGCTAAATCTTCTGCGTCCCAGTGAAGACAGACTACTGTAGATATGTATGTGTAAAATACATATTCAAAAAGTGTAAATACCAACGATTTAGGTATGTAACTCACATATTTATATCTAGTGTGAATAGTCTTCACTATGACGTGGAAGTTTTCGCCCTGCATACCTAATTGCTTGGCCCACTGTACATGAAAACATCAACAGCATGGTGATCAGTCCATCGGTATCATTTAGTCGCTCATTACCATGGCTCACGTCACTCCAGCGCCGGTTCTCACGGCGCGGCGACGCAAACAGATTCCAGGCACGTATGTGTCTTCGAATGCCAAGAGGAGACAATGCCGAATCGATAAGTAACTGTACTCAAGCCAAATATCTAGAAGAATTTACAAGGGTATTATGGTTAGGAATATTGAAGGATATTTTAAGTATTATCTTCATTATCCATTATACTCAATTGTTGGCCACATCATTGGTCTACTGGCTAGCTCATGCGTTTGCGTCCCGAGGCCTCGGGTCGGTCCAACATCTCTACTGCTAAGATGAGAGGTTGAATAAGATTGGATTTTTCTTTTAAGATGGCCTAGCTCCCCGAGTCAGGATGTTGGACTTTTTATACTATGATGCCACCATAATACCCCATAGGATAAAGCGGCGATTTTATAGAGGTAGGTATGTACGAAAAAGTTTCTGTTAACTAAAATGAACATTGAACAAAAGCATTTTAGTCACACTTAGCATTATCAATATTTTTGCTTTAGTCATATCAATGTATAAATAAATACATTTGCTAATCACATTGATAATATCGTAAGTAAAGCGTATAAATCACTAGGGTTTATTATTCGTAACAGCAGTCCATTTAAAGATCCCCAATGTCTAAAGGTCCTTTATTTTAGCTATGTACGGAGCATCTTAGAATTTGGTAATATAATTTGGAGGCCTTTTTACAACGTATATATAGATAAAATAGAAAAAATACAACATAAATTTATAAAACACATAAATTATAAAACTAAAACACTAGGTAAAACATATGAAGAATCGTGTGAATATCATAAAATAAATACGTTGGAAGATAGAAGACAAATGAACGATTTGTTATTCTACTATGATGTTCTGAACAACAAATTTGACTGCCCAGAATTATTAAATCAAATATAGGGTGCTTCAAAAAAATGTATACACACTTTGAACTTCCATAGAAAATTTATTTACCGTTCTACAAAGTTAAATTTCAGGAAAATAGAAAGCTGAAAGTCCAATGTAAATGAAACATAAATAACAAATGTTAATACTGTTCAAATTGGTGACCTGCAGCATCAATACAATTCTGAGTACGAGTCACCACAGATTCTGTACATCGTATCAAAACGTCCAATGAGATTTCTCTACACACTGCTTGAATCTCATTCCAAAGAATGTCTAGGTTACGTGGTTTACGTTTGTACACCTCATCTTTTACTGTGCCCCACAAGAAGAAATCCAGTGGTGTAAGGTCTGGAGAGCGTGCTGGAAACTCGATTGGCCCCCTGCGTCCTATCCACTGGCCCGACAAATTTTGATCCAGGTAAGCTCGTACGTCCCTGTGATAGTGCGGCGGAGCACCATCTTGTTGAAAAGTATTAACATTTGTTATTTATGTTTCATTTACATTGGACTTTCAGCTTTCTATTTTCCTGAAATTTAACTTTGTAGAACGGTAAATAAATTTTCTATGGAAGTTCAAAGTGTGTATACATTTTTTTGAAGCACCCGGTACCTATATGAACGTACCACTCAAACGCACCAGGAACACTCCTTTATTCTCAGTCCCTCACGCTACCACAAACTACGAAAAAATTACACCATTTATCCGCATTCCTCGAGCATACAACAATGAATTCATCGCACTGGATCCCTTCAGCACATCTCGAAATAACTACAGAGATAAAATACTAAAAATATTATCTACTATTCGTAGATAATATTTAAGGTAAAGTTTATATGTTTATGTATGTGTATGGTAGATATACATTCCTCATCACTTATTTATGTACGTAATAGTTTTTCATAGACAACACAAAAACACACACACACACACACACACACACACACACACACACACACACACACTCAATCAACAGACATTACTTTGGATAACGCAATAATTCACATCAGTCACGATAAACTCATTAGGCACAGAAAGTTCACTACACTGACATTTATACATCATTAAACATCTACATTTTTTGTATTATATAGATTTTGCATGTGTATACTTTCACTCTCGGATTACATTGTTAAAGTAATTTTTGTGTACTTCGTAATTGGCGTACTGTTCCAATATAAATTATTTACCTACTGCCTGTAAGCTGTGAAGTGCCTCTATGAAATAAATAAATAAATAAATAAATGTAGCATGGTGCCTCGCTAATATATAAAAAAAGTACATTGAACGTCCTTCGTCCTTACGGTAAAACTGTTTGTAAAGTCTTATCTTGGACTAAAATGTGGCTAATGAAGAATAATGCATACTTATTAAGTTCCTGGCACCCGAGCTTTATCTCAAGTTATTCGTTTTAGCATAAAAAAGCTACCGTATTACTCGATTTAAATACACGGTAAAATGTAAAATATGTGGCGACTTAATGCCATGAATTGTGGTTTAATTGAGTAACAAGGATGCGAGTATGTAATAATTCAAAGTAATTTACGTGTTTGATGAAAATAATCAACCATAAAGTTATGAGTAAATTTATTGATATTATATTCGCATGTTGTAACAACTAGAAAGCCTAATGTTAATTTAGATGCTCGTGAAAAAAGAATAGTCTGACTCTATTCTTTATTGTCAATATTTCGAATTGCAGTTAGCCTTTGCAATATTTGTTTTGTTAGACGTAATCATATTATCATAACATCTATCATTGAGTACCAAGTATGCAAAACATGATAATATCTATCATACATAAAATACAACTCACCACGACGTACTTTTAAACTAATATTCTAGTCTCGAGTGACCTACCTACTCACGTAGATTCCCGTGCATTCTTGATTCTGCATATTCATTTAGCTCAGAGGTTCCGAAACTGTGCACCGATTGTTATAAAACCATAGTTGCTTTACCAACGTAGATACTTGTGAGTAGGTGTTGCATGGGAGTTCATAAGCACCACTATCATAAATAAATTATTCAAATAAACTGAGAACTTGCTCTTTCCTTTAGGTGCTTTCTAGTATTATTTTTTCAATTTTATTGGTCGGCTTGGACCCTAAAATGACTGTTACACTAGACAACATATTTTAGTCCTTTGAAAAAGTAACGAATTTGGTTTTGTAGATTGTAGGTATTTGTGCGCTGTATTTTAAAACTTGCAGTTCATCTCCGCTTCTTTCGACCATTTTGGTCTTAACCAAGATCCACAATGAGAGATACCGTCAGCATTGGCTTCAGCCGTCTTCAAATAAAACGGTCTCAAATGAACTGTTCAGTAAGTGGAGACTAATAAAGCTACCACAGTAATGGGCGGTTTAATCTTTACACATCTAAGGCTTTATCTATACACCTCTATCAGTGGTTTATAGGCACGATTGCTACTGTAAAACCAGGTTTATAAGGCAGCAGAATGTGGCCATCATCATGTATTTAGAAGGAAGATACTTTACTTGCATTAGTCTTGGTAAATATAGTATAATATTTTATTGGATGTAGGTTTCAGGCAACATAAGAATTGAATTCAATCATATAGTCGTAGTAAGCAGCAATAGCCGAGTGGGAGACCGTAGGACTGCGAAGTTAAAGGTCTCGGGGTCGAACCCACGGCACACACCTCGGTCAATAAATCGTTAAGATTCGCCTTTTCGAAGATATATTGTGTATTTGTCAAATAAACTACGCTCGCTAACGATGAAGGAAAACATCGTGAGTAATGCATGCCTGAGAGTGCCAAAAAGTACTCGAAGGAATTTGAAGTCTACCAATCCACACTTGGCCAGTGTGGTGGACCATGTCCTTATCCTTCTCATCATAAGAAGAGGCCCGAGCCCAGCTATGGGACATATATTAGATACAGGGCTACTATTATTATATTGCATTGCATGATTTTTGTATGACATTCCGTTTATAACAAGATTAACTTGTCGTAATAACAGATGTTCTTTAAAGTATAAAAAAACATCCAATTAAAGTCTATCAAGGTAACTATAACTAGTAAAAGTTACCTTGATAAAGAAATAAATAACTGGAAAATTCACATTTTAAACACGTTAGGCGTAATCGGAGACGTGATGTAATCTGGTATTTTTGAATCATTAAAATACTCACATTTCTAGAAATGAGAACGGTAAGCCTTCATAATCCGCCTTTACCGTATTCTTAAAACGTAATATTGAGTAGAATAGCCATTCAGATAGTAATCTAACAAAATTTCAAAAAAAAATTATGTAAAAATACTGTCAGACATAAAGTTGTTTAACTGTACCTGTGCAACCGTCCTAGATTGAATACATGTTATGATTCAACGTACACATAATATTATATAAAATTCACGCTTGTAGTGTCCAGAAGTGTTCAGCAGAGGTTTATTATCACCCACACTAAACTTCTTTAGTTATTAACACCACCTACACTAGACACTATGAGACCCCGAGCTGCAACTAAGATTTTTCTAGCGGCAAAATATAAAAAATCACCGCGCAACCTTATTTTTACTTAACCAAAAATCGAAAAACCGTTTGTATAAAATCAGAACCCAAATTTCGAATAAAAATTTGCTACATTTTTACTATTTGTCCTGTTCTATTGAATCTAAGAATCCCTTATTTTGTATTTTCTCGTAAAATCTAGTGGAATAGATTATATTACTGATTCTGATCAAATTAGTTTCTCAGTTTTGGTAAAGTATATAACATTGCATACACTTTACTAGACTAACGAGGCGGTGTAGCAATGTAGTCAGACATAAAGTTGATTAACTGTACTGGACAACCAGCCTCGATTAAACCACATCTTATCACTCAGACTAGAAGGCTATAAATAGAAGCATCTCGTCAGGTAATAAGTACTTCTATTAATTGGACTGCCACTATCGGAATAATGAGATAAATAGCGGAAATTGTGCAATATATTATGATGTCAATTTGAAGAGTAAACGAATGTTATCTGACTCTTTCCTTTTCCGCTGCATCAACGCGATTGCGTAGGCTGTTATGTTTTCCGAATGGAAATTACTTGTTTAAATAAATTTGTTAAGGCATGGTTTTTTATTGTCAATTAATATAATCTCCGTGAACCATTCATAGGTTAATTAGCCAGACAAATCTCTCGAATTCGGGTTTTGTTTTCTACTCGATTTGAAGACTTAGGCGAATATCTGAAAAAAGGCTGAAAACTTATTAAAAAATACATTATAAAAAACAATAGAAAGTGAATATTTTTAACGCCTGCCGTGGTTAAAATCGGGGCAATAATCGAATCCCACATAATGAAAGTGACAGCTGTGTTCTTTTTAACACGCTTATATTAGCTTCACCTGTATGTATGTATGTATGTAACCGACTCCTTTGGACTCGATTTTGACCCACTTTAAACGGACAGATTTCATAATTTTTTGTACACCTGTCAAAGATCGATGACAATGCAATAATTCGATAAAAAAATTAAAAAATTTAAAAAAAATAAATAAATGCTCTTATAAATAAAGCAAACTAAAAAGTAGAAAATAAATAATAGTTAAAAAAAACTAAAATCACGTAAACAAAACAACTAAAAGCGTGGGTTGCTCGATAGACGAAAAATATGGCACAGAGCGTCCCACGCTTTTTCACAATAATACTAGTATTTTTTGTTCATTACTATTTTCAGCTTATATTAGGAATTATTTTTCACTTTTTAGTTAGAAGTACTTTAAAAGCGTGTTTTTTAGTTTTTTAACTATTATTTATTTTAAGTTTAACTTGTGTCGCTTTTGAATTCGGTCAGGTCATATTTTATGGGTCGGATAATATCTATCTGGAATCTCTGAAATAGGACCTTAAAGTTGCTAAGGTCCTGTACTTTATTAACTCTCCTATACAAATTAAAAATGTATACTGTTCTTTTGGTTCTTATGTCGCGGATATATACACAAAAATATAAATGAATGATTAAATTATATAAAATACATTGCTCGCTTACAAATTAATGTAATTCACAATTTAGAGTACAGAACAAGGTTTTAAAACAAAGAGACCTTCACAAGTACCCATAAAAACCATGGCTTACTCATTCGACCTACGATTATGTGATATTATATACTATACATACCATTGAACAAGGTTATGCAGAATTTAAATGTAAATGAGAACATTTGTATTATTGCGCATTGTTTAATTGTAGAGATAAGCAAAGCAGATTTTAGGATACGACATAACAATGATACCAAACCGTTAATATGGTGTACAATTTCAGCGTCTACAACAACAACTACAGCAACCATTCATCAGCTAAATTTCCTTTAAATTACAGGCGGCATCCTCTTTACGACCACCATCTTCCACCAGCTCGTTTGAAAAGTCGAATGAGCTTCTTGAGACATACAAACTTCTTGAACCAAAGTCCATCTGATGTGCTCGAGGTGTGGAAGACTAAGCTCCCAGCACCTGCTGATTTTCCTGAGCTAGCTGAACACCTGCCACCTGGAAGTAGGCAGCAGTGGCCGATCTGAAAGTCTCTCAACCGCCTTCGGACACAAGTTGGTCGCTGCAGGGAGAACCTGGCCAAACGGGGAATCACAAACACCAATGACACCCCGTGCAATTGTGGTTTCCCCATTCAAAACATGGCTCACCTGCTTTCGTGCCCGTTGTCTTCCTCTACGTGTGCCCGTGAAGACCTAATGCAAAACACAAGCAACGTAGTAGAAGTTGCTACCTACTGGGCAAAAACAATATAAATAAAAAAATTGTAACCATAATGCCATTGACACGTAAGAATAATTTATTATAATTATAATTTTCTAACTCAGAGTAAGTATTGAGATTCATGTTTTCCAATAAAAAAACTGACTTCAATTACTAATAATGCTTATAAAATAAAAACTACTAGACCAAACTGAAAGAAATTTTTATACGTCGCGGTTAATGGACCGCGAATCAGTCCATCAACCGCGACGTAATCGATGTACATACATAGAACAAAAACATACCGGCCGAATTGAGTACCTCCCCCTTTTTGGGAAGTCGGTTAAAAAGAAGCTAAATTTGAGACCTAAAAATTGAGTCGTCCTTATACCTACTTATTTGTAGATGTATAGCTTGTCTCTAAATGTATCATCAGGTTTATCTATGATAAGCTCGCATAATACAAAAAAAATATTTAACTTAACATCACGCACATGACCCAGAAGGGTATGGCAGAGGTAACCTAGCCTATCGCCATAATTGGATCTATATTATTCAATCTTAATGTTACAGAGTGTTCTCAGAAATAGGTAAGGAAAACGGCAGCTATACGTGAGAAAAATAAATCAATTTACGTCAAACGGTATCTGAGAAAAACAGCTGCGCTCGACGGACGCCGGACGCATCAATGTCCTTGTGGTAGGTATATTTTTTCCGTTTCCCATTTGAGGAAGACTCGCTCTGAATATGGTTATATTGCAGATATCTATCTCACACGCATCCAGGTTTACTACTAATGCTCAAAATGAAGCCTACTGTATCTCAGGGGTGAGCAAAAACGATGGGAAGCTATGTACAACTATCTATATACACATCTTTGGCTTTAATGGCGACTATATTATCTACTTAATCATGAAAAGGACATGGATATTTCTATTAGTGTAATATTATTGCTTTTTTTCTTACCCATTCTGTCCCACTGCTAAAAAATTGCCCCATTTTCAGTTTTGGGCCCTGTGCTGCGCTTTCTAGGCCTGCCGCGACGCTGATGACCATCCTGTGGTATCCACTCGGTGGTTATTCGCACCCATCTTTGCCCATGTTTTTCCTTGCCATAATATAATTATATTTTATCCTGGAATTCTAAATTTTAGGTGTAAATAAACAATTTTGTTTTCAGCTTTCTTCAAAATATTTTATGACTACGGCTTTAGAGAATAGCTGGATCAGCCATTACTTCGCCAGTTTCTGCCACCGGGTGATGGCCCAAGCTCGTTTATTACTTCCATTGAATATAACAGACAAAATAATATCAAAATAGCTTTTTTGAAACTTTTACTGACAGGCAGTTCTGCTAAAACAAAGTTATAACTCAGATCCTAGTTAAGATAACGCAAAACATTAAAGCAGTTTTGTTGCAAAAATATTCAGGATATTCTTTTATTAGACGACACAACATTTTCACGCAATTATTTAGTACCGACATAAAGTTTACGGTGTGAGAACGTTATTATATTTTCTTGTTAACTTTACATCTTAAGAAAAAGCTTGTTTATCTATTTGCGGATGTGGAAGATACGCTATTTTCTGAGTAATCTGTGATTAGCGGTCCCGTTGGGTGACATCCCGCCGCGGTGCGGTACCTCGGTGCCTCTGCTGTCATGGCTACGCAACTGCTACGTAATGCAAGTACAGGCGGCTACAGATCAACTAATACATTTCTAGTATGTATTGCGTTGAATTGGCTTTCCGTGCAACGCGAGACCAGATTTTACTGGCTATGTATAGGTTGATAGGGTGATCGTGTGTACCGCTTTATCAAAGTCTGTGAAGTGACTGGTTCTACGACTTTTAAGTCTGTGATCAATAAAGCAAACTGTTTTAATAGAATTGCAGTAGAGACTGACGTCTATCAACAGCGTTATCGCAAGCTCAGTCAGACGACGATTATCATTATTCAAACTTCCATCGAGTTGTTTGTCGAGTTTCTGTCTGGGCGACTCGATTAAATTGATTGATTTTATCCGAGTATACACTCAACTCAAGTCAATTTATTGAAATTAAATAAAGTACATTATTAATTATTGGAATACTATTCTATGGACGTTAGCGTCGGCTTCAGGTCTAAACAGTTGATCTATTGATTTGATTGTACACATCTTTACATTAAAATATGAGGTTATATACTATTACAATATTCGTTGTTAAATCATATCACTGACAAAACGTACGAAGAGCCCTAAATGCAAAGATACTGGTACTTTATTGAGTAACTTAACAAGTGACACTTGTACACAAAATGAACTGCCTTATTATTGTTAAGGCGAAAGAGAGTGTGGGCAAAAGCATGTTTGTTACATTTTCAGCGGATGGACTGATTTTGACGAAATTAGGTGACGTAGTTAATGACCTGAATTAACAAATAAGCTTTTTTATCGACGAACCACACGGGTAGAGGCGAGCGCGGTAGCTAAGACAAGCACAAAATAATCTTCTTTGATTTATTATAAATTACAGCTGAAAACTTCATCAAAGATTAATTGCTATCCGATGTGTTCACACGGTACACATGAACCTTAACATATCTATTATAAAATGGTCATGTATCACGGAAAGCCTATACAACGCGAGACAATCTTACACTGGAAATGTATAGGTTGATCAGTAGCCGTTTGTACTGTACAGTTAATGATTTTCTATGCAATAATAATTAGCTGTACTTGTTCCTTGCAATGAACGTGGTACAGGCGGGTACACCAGACATGTATGTATTAATATTATAGTGGTCATCACGTGTAGGCAATCAAGATAGTGATCTTATGTACAAGTCTCCATGTAAAAAGCTTGTACGTACTGTAAATTAAGAGCAAGGGTGTACTTTTTATTATAATATTATATGTATGTTAACATTTATTTATTTTATAATATTGAATTTATCTGCGGTGATGTCAAAAAGATACAATTAGTTATTTATTTATTTATTTATTTTTTATAACATACAGATCTTTATTTACAGAATAATATACATATAGGATCTTAAATTAAATTAGCCTAATAACTTAATCTAAACTTAATAAGTCACTGTCAGAAGGCCTCGTTCCCAAAATGCTGGCAGCATTACCATAAGTTATTTATTGTATTAGGGATGTTGGAAGTGAGAAAAAATATCAATAGGTACATCTATAATTCGATATTTATATAATTATCATTATCACCGACGATATACCGAAAAAAAATTAATATATCAGTAAAATTTTTAAAATATATAGAACTTAATTTATGGCAAATGACATATTGGCGAAGCCGCTTACAAGTTATTAAGTCCTTGGATTAATAAGACCCTGGGTGGTTTTCATCAGAAATTATTTCCATACATTGAAAAATCTATCTTGGAAAAAATTAACGTCATAAGAAAATCGCATGCTATAAATAATATATCGTTTTTGAATCAATTTTCAGTATCTATATATCGAATCAAAATATATCGAAATAAAAATATCAACTTCTAATTAATTATTTTTATAGCATTTAGCTATGCTTAGCAAATTATACTAAGAAACAGTTGAAAAAGATATGGTACAGTAAGGTCGCAGGTTCAAATCCTGCCAGTCCCATATCTTTTTCAACTGTTTCTTAGTATAAAAATATCAATATATCGATACTTTTTCAACTAGCCTATTAAGTAGTTACTACTATTACTATGCTGACGCATCCAATTAAATTGAGTGAGCAATACGATATTCTGCTAATTAGTTAAGTCTCTATGGAGTTTCCTAAAAAAACATCAGTAAATGATACAAAGGGCAGCCAAGTACTCATTAATTTTAATTCAATTAAAAAAATAATGTCAACTTATTTTTACGACTTTATTTAAATTTATTTGAGGACGCTTGCAACAAAGTTTAGTAATAAAATAAACAATTCCAATTAGATAATAAAATTGAAATTGACAGATCCAGATGCCTTATTTTCCGTTAGGACTTTCATCTGCTCCATTTAGAAGCACTTTTATTCCTGATAACTAAATGCGAGCAGCTGATCCCAAATTGCAGAATTTTACAACCCACATTTTAAGGAAAATTTGTTACTCAACGAAAAATATGTTGATCTCATAAATTTTGAGTTAAAAAAAGGTCGTTTATTCTTCCAATGAAATAATTAACATAACGGAAAATGATACATTTTGATCGTAAATTGTCTCTCGATGACGCACATATTGTGGTTTCATTAAATATGTAAATCTGGTGCAATCGGTTGACATCAATATGCAACATCAAATTGAAAACTTACCGAATTACAACTGAGCTACCCTAAATTTTGCCACGAGAAGTTCTACGAATATGATTTTAAATATATTTGATGGTTTAATTTATTATTGTTATTTCATAGTGTATCTCAAATGTATTTTCAGGAACTCGATATAACAAAGTATTTAACTTATAATTAACATTGATTTTAATAACCAGTTTGTTAATGACCCATAAGATCAACATTTTATTAATATATTAATGTAAGTAAGTAGAGAGGTATATCTGCAGTTATAAAGTATGTACATTATTTGTGAAAAAAATAAACATGTACATTATACAGTTAACATATTTTGCCTTAAATTATTTGTTGAAGGTGGTGGATTGGTAGGATAAAATACGAGTTTCATAATAATAAAATATATTTTCACAACTTAAAACAACATTCTTAGACAGGGACTAAAACAAGTAATGACATATGCCAAGAGAGAAAACTATATTCGAATATACAAGGAGTTTGCTATTAAAAAGATTATAGTATTTAGATATTTACAACACGCCTCCTTAAATCTATAATCTTTAACTTTTATCAATGAATAACATATTTAAAAAACATATAACTAAATTAACTTTAACTCTAACCTATTTTTCAGAAACTTTGTCTTATCCAGACTTTTAGTCAATAAGTCTGCTAAGTTACATTTTGTGTCAATCTTAACAATATCAATTAAACCCTTTTCATAATTTTCATTTATATAATGATATTGCACTTCAATGTGTTTTGAATTTTTAGTAAAATTACCAAACTTAGCAATTGAAATTGCACCAGAATTATCTTCAAACAAATTTATAGGTTTATCAAAGTTTATATTAAATGACTCGCATAACAAGTTTCTAATAAAAAGTATTTCAGTTACTGCTTCTGACATAGCAGTATATTCTGCAAAAGTTGAACACTTAGTTACTGAACTTTGTTTATGTGTTCTCCAAAAAATTAAGTTGCCAAATAATCGAATTATAAAACCTGTTGTAGATTTTCTATCAATATTATCTCCTGCATAATCAGAATCTACCATACAATCTAATATGTCAGAGTTTACATCATTATAGTATGTTAACTTTAAATCTTTAGTATTATACAAATATTTTAAGATTCTCATAGCGTATTTATAATGAGTTTGGTCGTAACAACTTTGATATCGACTTAAGTAATTAACGCTATACGCAATGTCTGGCCTAGTGCCTGTACTAATGTACAATAACTCTCCAATTATATTCCTATACTTTATATTCTCATCTACTTCTTTAGCTTGTTCTAGTTTTAAATTTGATTCCATTGGAGTATCATACAACTTACAATTTTCTAGATTATATTTTACAGCCAATGATTCAATATATTTAGTTTGACTTAATGTCATTTTATTTCTATCATTATTATAATCGATATCAATTCCAATATAACTTTTGAGTTTTCCTAAATCTTTCATTACAAATCTTCCCATCAAACTAGTTTTTACTTTCTTTATTTTATTTTCATCTTTACAACAAATCAAGATATCATCGACAAATATTAAAATAAATATTGCATCCTTGTTTGAACAGTTTACATATAAACAGTAATCATAGTTGCTTCTAATAAACTTCAATGTTTCAATAAATTTAGTGAAACACTCATACCATACTCTTGGACTCTCTTTGAGACCATAGAGTGCTTTTTGCAATTTGTATACTTTATTGTCTCCAGTTTCATAACCTTTTGGTTGTTTTACAAATACTTCTGACTTTAAATAGCCATTTAAAAACGCTGTTTCAACATCCATTTGTTCTATAAATAAATTATTTTTACAACAATATGATAACAAAATTTTTAATGTTTTAATTTTTCCTACAGGTGAATAAACATTTTCAAGGTAATCTTTTTGCTGAAACCCACGAGCAACTAATCTAGCTTTATAAACGTTATTACTTTTTCTTCTAAAAACCCATTTAACATCAATTATTTCCTTATCTTTTGGCCTTTCAACTATTTGCCATGTTTTGTTTTTATTTAAGCTATTAATTTCTGAATCCATTGCTACTTGCCATTGCTTGATCATCAGAGTTCATCGCCTCCTCAAATGTATTTGATACATTTGCATCAACATAGTTAACATAAATAAAATGTGATACTGGATTACCATATCTAGAAATTGGATTTATCTTTCTTTTTGACCTATTGTTACCCAAATTATTATCAATAACAACATCGTTTGACCTATTGTTAGTAATATTATCATCAATAATAGCAGCATCTTCCACAACATTATTAGAACAAGTATCATTTGCATCTACAAAATCTTCATCAATATCAGTTTTATTATCATCATTGCTATCTGAAGCTTTATTTTTCAAGTCCCTATCTTTTTCATCCTCAAATTTTTCTAAACAAATTAATTGAGTACTTTCTTCAACTACTTGTACATGTCTAGCATTGATTATTCTGTTATTTAATAAAACTCTATAACTGTTTTCGTTATAACCTACTAGTATGCCTAGTTTGGCTTTATCGTCCCATTTACTTTTTCTTAATACTTCGGGAACCCTAACAAAAACTCTACTTCCATAAATCTTTAAATGCTCAACATTTGGTTTAATACCAAAAAATATTTCATATGGAGTTTTATTCTCTACTGTATTAGCAATAGTTCTGTTTTTTAAATATGCTGCTGTTTTAATAACTTCAGGCCAATACCTTCTGTGGATTTTAGCTTCCCTCATTAAACATCTGCCTATGTCCATTGCAGACCGATTGTATCTTTCGGCTACTCCATTTAATTCATGAACGTAGGGAGGACATGGTAATAACTCTATCCCCTTTTGTCTAATAAAATTATAAATTTCTCTATTTAAATATTCTCTACCATTATCACACTGTAATTTCTTTACTCTTTTATTAAATTTATTTTCCACTAAGTTTACAAATTCTATGAAACAACTTGCAGTTTCTGTAACCATGTTGAAGGTGGTGGATTGGTAGGATAAAATACGAGTTTCATAATAATAAAATATATTTTCACAACTTAAAACAACATTCTTAGACAGGGACTAGAACAAGTAATGACATATGCCAAGAGAGAAAACTATATTCGAATATACAAGGAGTTTGCTATTAAAAAGATTATAGTATTTAGATATTTACAACATAATTAAAAATAAATAAAAATTTCATAATATAATAAATAAAACAGACGTTTCATCACTGAAATTCTCTTAATTTTATGACATAACATTAAGAAAGAAGCCACACTGCATGCGCATAAAAAGCTTGGTTCCTCGCGAGTAGCGGTGCTGTTACCGACTTGCGCTTGCGCATAACGGCGCAGCGCGGCGTCAGCGCGACACGTAACGTGTTATGTCACGCGGCCTTGGCCTAGCAACACAGCACAACGGGCCGCGAGTACAGAATAGATATGCCGTTTTGTTTCCCATACCGCTCAAGGTCGGGGTTGCCAAGGTTTTGGATACATTTCAAGGAATTCCTTTGAGGTCGGATTTGCAGAACATTATGCCAATTTGCTACCTGGACGCTTTGTGATTGGGGTCTCATCAAGGTTTGGAGAACTAGAGGTCTAGAAAAAATATTTCAAAGACCATTTTTGACAGGTTTCATGTAATTTGCCTTTTTAATACCTGAGTCTATAATGGTTTTGAATTTGAGGGTTAGTAGGTAAATTAACTTTTTCAAGTGTTTAATGTCAGTTACCGATTCAAAGAATATTATATATTATTATACCGTTTGTTTTCAATACTCCTCAGGGTTGGAGTTGCCAAGATTTTGGGTACTAAGCCTCTTGGAATATGATGCTAGACTAGAAGATGTTGGTTTGTTGACTGTACTACATAGTAGTAGTCAGTGCTGTCAAAGTATAACATACTAGTACTGATAAGCCTATTTTTCCGCCTTCATGGAAGGTTTTTAGTTGGGGATTTATGAAGGTTTCTTAGAATATACCTTCAAAGGTTTGGTTAAAAAAATGTATCATCCGCCGAAAGATTGTGCGATTTGTTACTGTTCAGCTAAAGGTCGTGGGTTGATAAATATAGTTATGACTTTTCCTAGAACATTATTATAGGTCCGAGGCCAGTACTTTGCATTACGTATTCAAGTCTTTGTTAATGTTTCAGTTCCATGTTTTTATTTCTAAATCATAAATTATCAAAGTCAATATTTCGTTACATCCAGAGGCCTACTATACATTAAGGTATTTTCTGTCACAATCAGGGTCCGACTGGGCTAAAACAGCTTAGCAATGTGCCGACCGGCAATATTCCCACTGCCATTCCGGCAATATTATGAACATTGCCACGTCGCTAGAACGGCCTGGGTAGCATCCCACAAAAGGCCCAGGACGAAAGGAATGGACAGGGGGGGGATGAAATTTTACTTTATTGGCGAGGGAAATGAGTGGAGGACGTAAGAGAACTCTGAATGTATGGCCAATGATCTGAATGGTCGCAATGACCATGCTGGTTTCAGGATTCAACATTACTCGTTGTTTGAAGTATAGTATTCTTATAGTTCTAGGTTTTTCGATTCTAATAATATAAGTATAATAAGATCTATTATTAGATATGCATGTCAATATTCTTTTGACTTCGATTAACGAAAATCACGATTCCCTTTTAACTAAAAAAAGGTTAGCAGGCAATTAATAAGGCGTTGCTCAGGCCGTGAGATGACGCAAAATAAGCAACAGGAACTAATAACGGGTGGCGCAAAAGTAAAGACCCTATTTGGTTCAGCTATAACATTTTTTCTAAATTAGAAAACTAGATTTAGATTTTTTTAAATGTATATTTGTGCCATTAAATTTCGTACCATTAGGATTTAAAGATGATGTCTTTTAAATGGTGACCTCCAGAGTTGATACACATTTGAGCCCTATTTATGACATTTTGCATAACTTGCCGTAACACTTCCTGCGATATGTTCGTTATTTCTTGACGAATGTTTTCTTTTAGAGCTGCGAGAGTCTGTGGCTTGTTCACATACACCCGAGATTTCAAAAAACCCCAAAGAAAGAAGTCTGGACTGGTCAGATCGGGTGATCTTGCAGGCCAAGGCAAATCGCCAAAACGAGAGATAACTCGGTCTGGAAAAGCGTCCCTCACTAAGTCCATAGTGTAGCGCGCTGTGTGTGCCGTAGCGCCGTCTTGTTGAAACCAGATGTGCTCCAGCCCCAATTCGTCCAAACTGGGTATCAAAAACTCACGTAACATGGTTCTGTAGCGTTCTCCAGTGACAGTTATCGCATTGCCTCCAGCGTCTTCGAAAAAATAGGGTCCGATCACTCTGTCAACACAGATGCCACACCATACAGTAACTTTTAGTGGGTGTAGAGGTGTTTCTTGAATAATGCGCGGATTATCAGTGCCCCAGAACCGAGTATTCTGCTTATTGACATGCCCTGAGAGATGGAAATGCGCTTCGTCACTCATAACCAATTTTGAAGGAAAATCATCCTCTTCAAGGTGTATCAACTCTGGAGGTCACCATTTAAAAGACATCATCTTTAAATCCTAATGGTACGAAATTTAATGGCACAAATATACATTTAAAAAAATCTAAATCTAGTTTTCTAATTTAGAAAAAATGTTATAGCTGAACCAAATAGGGTCTTTACTTTTGCGCCACCCAGTATAAGAATTTTCCCAAAAACGGGTACAAATCATACAAATAAACGAAACGAATCGGTAACTGGAAAATTAGCTTAAACTACCAAACCAGGATAATGAACGCCATAAGAAACAAGTTGTCCATGGACTTCTTTGTTCCACAAGTGCTATTTTGTTTATGCGTCAGCGCCAAGGCCATGTTTAAATGCCATGACACATATTATTTCGCACGTGATGTTAGAAAAAAAATAGCACGGAACAAAAAGGACTTAAAATCCTATCAAATTGTTTACGTGGTTGCTTAAACTGTGATTGTGTAAATAATAATTGCAATTGGTTTCTTATTTTGACGACCGGGTGGCTGAGTGGGTAGTGTACCTGCCTGCGACGCCGAGGTCGTGGGTTCGATTTCCACTTAAGACAAATCTTTGTGTGCATGAACATGGGGGTTTGTCTTAGTCTGGGTGTTTCTATGTATAATAAGTATATATTTACAAAAGAAAAGTATATATGTATTAGTATCAGTTATTCTAGTACCTATAGTACAAGCTCTGCTTAGTTTGGGCCTACATGACGTTGTGTGTGAGTTGTGAAATATTTATTTATATTTATGAATTATTTTTTTTGTAGTTTTTTGCCTTGTTGGTCTAGTGGTTAGCGTATGTACCTTTCACCGTTAGGTCTGGGGTTTAATGCCCGGGTCGGGCAAAGTGTTATTTATGAGCCTTCTGTCAGGAAATTCTTAATAGCCTCGCTGTCTTTCACATGGGACCTAAACATAACAGGTGAAATGTGGGTGTTGTACACCTCTGCCACACCCTTCTGGGTAATATTATTATTATGATTGTGCGAAAAAAAAACCACGCTTTTTTTTTCTATAGAAATATGTGAATGTCGTATGTGATATTCAAGCACTTGCACCTTTGGAAGACATCAACGCGTTTACTCCAAATTAAACACTTCATTTGTAAGGATTTTATTGGTAAGAAAGTCATTATGTAACAAAAGAATTAACAATATATGAACATATTACTAACTTCTTTATTAAAGAAAATGCACAAATGCCTGCCCAGGAATGCAAGCGACAATTCAAAATAGTTAAATAATTAATAATTGATTAATAAAAAACTTATTACAACAAAATTTTATGGCTTTTAACATTATTTTTAATATTTTTTTAAAATATAGTATATAAATATAGTACGTGGTATTTACATGAAGTTTGTGCCAAAATAAGTCACATCAAGTTAACCAAACCAGTTACTAAAATTACTTTAACCTTTATCACTACAATGATTCAATTATCAAAATGGCTGAAGTATCTCCCTTTATTAAGAGGAAAAAATCAGTAGTGTATTTTAAACAGAAACGTAATCAGATCATAACTTTAATATTATCAAAATTTTATAGACATATCTAAAACACTTGAATGCATGTTTGTTTTTACCCATTTTGTCAAAAATATTACTTTAATTTTTAGTTTGTATGTAAATCAATATTAAAACGATTATGAGAAAATGGCCATGATAAAACATGCATTTTAGAGTTTTAAGTGTCATAATGATGTCTATGAAACAGATAAAGACTTGGTAATATTAAAGTTTACGTTTCAATCCGAATAAGTTTCTATTGAAAATAGTCATTAAATTGTATGAAGCAGTATTCTCATTAATAGCATTCCTATCGGAGTTTTTCGCTTATTACAACATTCCTCATAGAACACCCGTTAGGTTTGACGTAAGTATATAAGAGCTGCCGTAATAGGAACACCGCTAGTGAAGATGATTCAATACATGATATACTCGTATGTCTCTTGGCTCTGGGGCTTGATATCAAGATTTTTTTATGTTAGGGATATCGTTGGCTGTGATCCAGACATTTAAACATCTAAGGCGAATCTCGTTTGGTCAGAAAAACTGCTCTTATCTCAATTTATTTGTGGTCGACGCAAAACGTCTTTTTCCTTCATTTTCTTCTGTCAGCCGTCTCGCTATCCATTATTCATTTCCTATGTTAAACATAAATGTGTAGACAAACAGAATCTACCTGGTCTACTGGATAGTCATCATGATCAGCTTGAAGAATGACGGTCTGATTCAGTACAAATCTCTGCATTTACAGTGGGTAAGCTCTGAAAGAATTATGAAATGACCTCTTGTATCATGTATGTGAATTCACATTCGAGTTTTTGTAATCGCGGTCTTGCGGCTTTCCGAGAATATTAGGTATTCAGTTTTATCGTGAACAAGCGGCTTGCAACAGCTGAGAAATATCAAAAACTCGCTACAACAAAATACATGGTAAATATCCCGTGATATCTTAAAAATAAATTATTGCTCACTGGCAGCGGTCTTTTAGATTAGGCATTTAGTACATAAGTTAGTTAGTTATTCGTTTATCATTAGTGATTCTGTTAATTGTATTATTTAAGTTCTTATAATTAGATTAACCACATAATTATATTAGAATACTATCCATACAATAACAATATCTCTCGTTTAGTAAGACCAATGTACAGAAAAACAGAAAATAGACTGGTTATTTAGGGACCACGTAAACTAGATTAAAAAAACGAAACACAGAACATTAAAATGCATAACATCTCCACACCTTAACCAGTAGCAGTTAATTAGAACATGTGTGTTAACAAGAGTGATTGGCTGCCTCGCCAACCGTTTAACTTCGCGTAGATTATGCACAAAAGCCCCGAGGAAGATAGTCAATGCAGCTGTGCAAATTACGCCACTTATCGACCATAATAAATCGCACAACGGTGTTAGTAATTCATTAGTGGATCGGCCATTTTTCAGTCGTAAGTGGAAACTATCGTTAGTCTAGTCTAGTTAGTTTATCGAATGATAATTGTGATAAAAACGAGTGAATTGTTTAACTACCTTATTGCCATGGATGCAAAGCTTATTGCCCATCAGTCAATGTGAATAGATGAAATAGATCGTCAGGATACAATTCAACAAGAATACTTAAAGCACCAATATTGGATTGATGTGACTACCTACGGAAATATTAATTAAAATAGATCAGTGATCAACATATTGTTGGTGTGCTTAAGGTTTGGCGAGATGACTGAGAAGTAATTTTAATAATTGTTTCTTAAAGCTGCTCCTGCGGATAACTTATTCTAATTGTATTGTTTCTTTGCCGACCGGATGGCGGAGTGGGTAGTGTACCTGTCTGCGACGCCGAGGTCGTGGGTTCGATTCCCACTTAAGACAAATCTTTGTGTGCATGAACATGGGGATTTGCCTTAGTCTGGGTGTTTCTATGTATAATAAGTATGTATTTACAAAAGAAAAGTATACTTAATTAGTATCAGTTATTCTAGTACCCATAGTACAAGTTCTGCTTAGTTTGGGACTAGATGGCGTTGTGTGTGAGTCGTGGAATATTTATTTATTTATTTCTCCTTTATATTTTTTTCTTTTGTTGTAATTTAATTGTAAATTGTTTCTGTTGATGCATGAATTTAATCAATGGAATTGGTTCTGTTTGATTAATAAATAAATAAATCAGCATTAGCAATATTTTAAACCTTTTTAGCCAAAGATAACTTTCTCTCTTTTGGCCATTATTAATCTCATCTGGTAGAAGTTCAGCCTGCCTTGTTTTCTCTCTCTGCCTCGGTCTATCTTCGACGTCTGTGTCGGTAATCTTATATGCCAACTTTTTGTCCTATCATCTTGTCTTTGGCGTACCACGAGACCACTGTCGAGAAAATTGTAAGACCAGATATAAGTAAAAATAACTGCAAAATTACAAAGTTAAGATGAAGCCAATATGTCGTAATTTAGGCAACAAAAGTAGCACAATTTTCTTTGTAAAAGCGTTGGTTGTTTCAAAGCTCTGTCATTAGACAAAGTAATAAAGGCTAATACTGTCTCCTTTTACGGCAAACAATAAAAGTAGTACAATAGTGAATTGTGTCGTGAGTGACAGTGATATTCTATTCTAGTTAAAGTTTAAAGACCTTTATGTGAAAATAAGTATAGAAAAGGCAAAAGTAGGAATACCTGCACCATCCAGCAAGAGCTAAGAAGACTTACACCTAATTGATTTATAGTTAGACATTTTGTCTACATTGATTCTGTCACTTAATTAAAAATAAGCAAGTTAGAAATATTTTAGAAAAATAACCTTTATTAAGTTAACGTTTATATAATAATAAATCTTCTTTATAAATAAAAATGAATTGTTGTTCGTTAGTCTGATTATAACTCGAGAACGGCTGGGCCGATTGAGCTGATTTTGGTTTTAAAATGTTTGTCGTAGTCCAGGGTAGGTCTAAACGGTGAGCAAATAAGGAAAAATTGCGAGTAAGATAGAGTAAGACGACAATTCCATTTTCCCATATAATGAAATTTCCGTTGTCACGACTTGGCATGAAAACGGCTTGACCGATTCGGCTAATATTTTTTTTTTGTAGTTTTCTAATACTCTGTACAAGGTTGTTACGGCAAAAAAAATTAAAAAAAAAAAAAAAAAACTATTCATCTTTATATGGGGGATATTATAGATTTCAGTTCAAATTGAATAGGTACGCATACATAAGATAGGTCAGCTATACAAAATAAAGTAGTGCATCAAATTTACGCTAAGGCGGTACGAAGTTCGCCGGGTCAGCTAGTTGCATAATAAATATTGCTTATATGTATTAGTATGTAAGTATTTTAATATTGTACCTGTACGTAGGTATATTCATCATAATTAATACCTTTTTGCATTTATATTCTTTCCCTATTCTTAAATCCTCTCTAGTACACCTTAAACTTCCCTTTCGTGTCTCTTTCTTACTCTCCATCCAATGGTTGTCTGTAAGACATTGCCTTAGTTGCGATAATACCGCCATTTGTACTATAAATCTTCTTTTCTTCTGTATATTTATTTGTCCTTGGTGTGCAATAAAGCTTTTTATTATTTTATTATTAATTGTTATCATTCAGAGCATATAGCGGCTATATAAATAAAACTCTTTTTATACCCAACTTGTACATAACATAACATCTCGCCTATATTACCCAGAAGGGTGTAAAAGAAGTGTACAACACCCACATTTCACCTGTTATGCTTAGGTCCCATGGGATAGCGGGTCCACTGGGCACAATTCCAACTCGTACTGTTATTGTGAATTTCCTAACGGAAAGTTCACAAAAACACTTTGCCCGACCCGGTAATCGAACCTGAGCGAGGCGCATACGCTAACCACTAGACCATCGAGACAGATACTGATACAGACAGATACAGAACTTGTATTGACAACGATTTACATGTAATACCGTAGAAAATTGTCCGCAGTTTGGACGTTCCCGTTCCTAGTCTTAATTGAGCTTCGTGTAAGCTAGCGGGAGCTTTATTAATGCAGCCAGAGCTTTATGATGAAGCCATTGATCTCCCATAAACCAGGTAACTGTTGGAGCACTTAATTACCCTCAGGTTTACAGCTGTCCTTAGAACGTACTATTTTTTTACAGCACGTCGTTTCCTTTAAGTTTACAGCCTGGGGCTTTTGAGTAATGCCATTAAAACGTCATTAGGTACCCAATTTGAAACAATTTTTTGTATGTTTATGTAAAATCATGCATGAATACATTAGCATTTTAAAATGTTTGGACACTATTATTATTTATACTTGGTATCTACACGTTATTAAAACGGTATTTATAGCAAGAAATAAAGAATATATTCATTTGAATTTCCACTAGCACCTTCGTGTTTATTGCACCTTCTAATTATGTATGGTTCCAAAAGTATAGGCAAAAATCAAAATCAAAAATCTTGGCGAGTCGCAAAATGCTCTGTCTTAGTCACTCGTGTAGGGTTTACGCTTTACGTATATTTCGCTCTCACTCTCGTGAGCCGCCAAGAAGTTTGACGTTTGGTATACCTGGGTAATCCAGTCCTGTGAAAGTTTATGAGAAGTTGAAAAATTTAAGCATTTGAATATAAATAGCAATAATTTACCATCAATGTCGATAGATGGCGCTACCTGCATACAAAGCCCACAAATAACGAAGTTAACTGTCGGCAAAAAGTCGATTTTATATTTAGATCAAGTGCTTGAACGCCGTAATGAACTTCAAACTCAAGGTTACCTATTGTGCAAACTCGTTTGCAAGAACGCCTCCACACGTGTACTGAATGCCGACAAAAACGCACTGATGGATTGCTGACAAATCGAAGCCCATGAGTGGACTCGCCTTTATCTCCATTCCTCGAACGGGGTCACAGCACTCGCATAATTATGTGTATTTATAAAACCCCAGGCATTTAAATTAAAGGCACCATGAAATTCAAAACAATTATTCAAATGAGACAGCTGGATCGATAGGAATGAAATGAAATTAATATGTGATCGTTATAGTAATACCAATATGCATGTTTGTTTTTAACTTAAATTATACTTTAGTGAATACATAGTAATATTTTGCATATCCACATTATATTATATAACATTTTCGCCCAAATTAAAACAGCAATTATAAATGTTCAAAATGTTTTCTCAAAAGGTTAAGTAAAGGTAGGTTCTTAAGAGCCGATGAGTCGGTCGGGGAATTTTGTAATCGTATATCTGGGTCAATAATGTTATGGATTTTCTCGATATTCTCTTTACGTATTACTCTCTCGATAATATATATACTCGAGGGATGTTTGTTACCAAGTAGAATGCAAGCCTTCTTTTGTGTGATATATTAATATTACGTGCAAAATATTGCAAATAAGATTACGAGTGATATTGTTATTAAATTAAGCAATTGATTGTTATTATTTGATGTTGCACGAAATATAAAAATAATAAGTTACGAACATAAATAAGTAACCTTCATTATTGTTTCATCTCAATAATTGAAAGAAGCTAACGAAGGATTCATCACTCAACGCTCATCTTAAAGTTTAAAAATGATTGCTGTCAAGTACTCGAACTCATTATAAAAAGACCTTGAATAAGGTTTTATATAAATAACTAAATGCAAAGACAACAGTATAATCAATTAAAGCCCCATGTTAGTTAGTTAGTTGTCATTGCTTTCCTTTCTTTCAGGACTTTTTTTGGAATGTCGACGTTTCCATAAACTTCGACATTCCAAAAAAAGTCCTGAATGAACCAGTAATAGAATTTCATTAAAGAGATTCAAAATGAAGTTATAATAATAAGACAACACAATGTTAAGCGTGAATTTATGCGACTTTAAACTGAAAAATATATTTTAAACTCTCTAAAAAGAGTATAATTTATGAACTTTTTAGACAACGGCTAACAATTGCCATGCAACGTGGCAATGTTGCCAGCATTTTGGGAACGGATAACGACAACTGGCTGCGGTCTTTCAGAATAGACTCTTAGTACATAAATAAGGTTAGTTTATCATTAGTTTATTTTTTATAATTATCGTGTAAAGCATTCTTTAAAATATATAATTATCTCATTAAAAAAAGAACTATTCAAACATGATATTTTACAAAACTCATGAAGCGTTAGAGAAATTATAAAACACATTATTGTCCTTTTATTAACGCAGGCACGGCTAGTCGCCATAAATTATTAGCAACATAGTTTCCTTCCTTTATCCTAATCAATATTATTGATGATAGGTTCGCATAAATTTTAATTGCTGTAAATTAAGTATAGATACTGCTATCAAGAGTGCTTTAAAAATAAGTATTAGCTTAAGCAATTTTGTCATAAATTGTGATCCACCAACTTGTTTTTAAAGTTATAAAATTTTTCGTAAAAGCACGCAAGAATATATCGAGACTTCACACCATAAAAATATCGTGATAACGGTTTCCCGTGCTTATGAACAATAACTATTCACTCTGAGATTCCCATACCACATAATGGTTGCCATCAAATGCTAATCGTATCGGTCACAGCGGTGTTACAGGTGATTGCTTCACTTGTATGCAGAAGATCACATAATCTTTAAGATGAAATGTTTTTTTTCATTATTTTTGGTTAACTACAAAGCATAAAATATTATATATCAAAGAGATCTTAAGAATATTGCGCTAACGATTTTTTGCTTTAGATTAAATGAGCCTCATTAACTGCTTTTTTTTACTTCTTACTGGTTATTTTATAGCATTTAGCTATATTTAGCAAATTATGGGATCGGCAGGATTTGAACCTGCGACCGCTGCATACTGGGCAGCAGCTTTAACCACTTAGCTATGGACGTCTCTTGCCATGATCAATTTTCTTAACTGTATGTTACGTCATTACGTGACATCACGTTCATCCATTTGTAGGTTGTTCATCTTTAATAGGATTTCTTTTTTTTTACTTTGAAACTTAAAGCCTTTAATATAAAAGCATTACTTATACTTAATACTAAGCATCATTGAGCTTAAGCTAAAAAAAACCATAAACTGTTCTTTTACGAAAGCCATAAAATTAATCGCTTCAAATAATTAAGTATTAAAATTTATGGCAAATTACCTATTTAGTAATCATATAAAACATATGCATAGATTATTTTGATAGCTATGTAATAATATATTTTTAACGGCGTGGTTGGTGGCGAATGGACCAACAGCATAATTCTTTATGGGTGCGGTGAGATAACGCAAGAGATTGGAGAAATATCAGAAGCTGCATAAGCTGGACCATTGACTGTCCAGTTGTCAGAGTCAGAGTAAATCATTTATAACTAAGTGAGTAATAAATCTGATATGCGATAACCATGCATAATTTGTGTATAGCGCATTAAATCAAGCTGAGAAGCTACTATGTCATTAAAACTGTCACATTTGGTGTGCAGTGGATATGTGGAATAGCATAGCTTATAGTTTCATAATACGAGTAACCCCTTTGAGCAATTTTTTTTGGAAAAGATACGTCTGATAGCTTATCCACCTGATTAAACTAAATTCTACTTAAAATGGAATGTTAAATAGAGATTTTTAGAGATGCAGCCACAAACACAAGTGTCTTCATTGGCTTCAGTTTGCTGCATCTACTAAATAGGTTATGTACAATGCCATAGAACTCATTCAATCCTTTAAATGCAGCAATAAAATATAAGCACCTACGGGTACTGCAAGTCAACAAGCCAGAATAGCAATTTTACCACATACGTGTCTATAATAATGTCTTAACTGCTGTCAACTGTATTATGACAACTAGAAGACAAATATACAGCTAAAACAGCCTTTTTTTAAAATATATATTTGATAGAACGCCAGAAGCAATTACACAATCCAATGGTCCCAATGACAAGGCCAAATACACACACTCAAGCACACCCAGGCTCAGAACAAACCTTTGCGAATCACACAAAGATTTGTCACATGTGGGGATCGAACCCACAACACCAGTGCAGTGGAGAACGGCAAGGCGACCGCTTAAACCACTACACCACACCTGCAGACTAATGCCATAGTGAAGGCAAACCAAATCGGACCTTGACCGAAGTATGCAACAGACAGACTTGTATTGTACCTGATGGCAAGTGGTAACTATAACCCTTAAATATTCACAACAGTTTACAGGTACGTCACCACATCTAAAAACCATCTGGTATTTAATCTTAAAACCAACCGAAATACACTTTTATAAGAGAAAAGAATAAATATATAAAAATGAATAAAGAAGAGGAAGGAATGAAAATGAGCAGCTGCTTCGCTAGACCACATTTGCAAAAAGCTCTACCACCACTCATTTCTGTGACTCGCCTACTACGTTGCAAATTGATATGATTAGAATAATACACGAGGACGTAAACATAACAGTAGTACACAAATGTGTAGATAATACGTCCGCGGCTAATACAGTCCTTGACCGTGACAGCGCAGCGGTGCGCTCCACTCCCGCGCAGCCCGCCGCACACCCCCGCCGCGCCTCCGACCAACCAAAGAATGTGCTGCAAAATATACAGACACGCCAGTGTTTTCATCTTCCTTCCTTGCGCTGTTATGGTTGTTATGGCGATTTATCTGCTATAATAGGTACAATACATCATACATACATAAAAACACGCTTTTATCCCTCGATGGAACGCCATGTGCTATGCTGCACAGATATTTCTTTTGCTTCCTCAACATCATACATGCTCGCTGATTTCGTGTACAACTAACGTAACTTGTCCTTTCTGAAGGACGTCATTTATCTGGTCCCTATATGTCTCTTGAGTATGTACAACGTAATCCAGTACTTCCAACCACATCTGCATTGTGTTTTTAACACGCTTATATTAGCTTCACCTGTATGTTTGTTTGTTTGTTTGTTTGTTTGTTTGTTTGTTTGTTTGTTTGTTTGTTTGTATGTAACCGACTCCTTTGGACTCGATTTTGACCCACTTTAAACGGACAGATTTAATTCAAACTTTCTAAACTTGTAAAGAATCAGCGACAATATAATAATTTCATAAATTTATCTCATTATCCTGATTAGGATCGCCAGGATTAAAAAAAAACTAAAAAACACGCTTTTAAATAACATCAAACTAAAAAGTGAAAAATAAATATAGTTTAAAAAAACTAAAAAAACACGCTTTTAAAGCACATCAAACTAAAAAGTGAAAAATAATTCGCGGGTCGCTCGATAGACGAAAAATATGGCACAGAGCGCCCCACGCTTTTTTTCACAATAGTACTAGTATTTTTCGTTTATTATTATTTTCAGGTTATAATAAGAATTATTTTTCACTTTTTAGTTTGATGTGCTTTAAAAGCGTGTTTTTTTAGTTTTTTTTTCTAAAGAAAATTCTTAATAACGAGGACTTGGTTTTGAACTGTATACAGTGCAATCAAAACTAACGTCGTTTATCACAACGCAGGAAGACAAGATTTAACGCGTTTTTGGTTTAAAATAATATAGTTTCTATGCCTTCCATAATCTATGGCGTGGAAGTACGTAACCGTCGCGCTTGGCCGCAATCTCCGTCGCAAAATTACCGTGTCTTGTGTAATGCTCGCAATGCTGTATTACTTAGGTTTGATGTTGTTGCCTGTTATTACGAAGAACCGTCATTTCTCATCGCTATTATACGCGCCATATTTGTTGATTTATAGTCGTGTGAAGGGTAAAAGAATAGTTGATGTCCACTAACTGCCCTACCTGCACTTGACGAGAAACGGATCAGCATTATAGCAATACTGGTTGCCATTAGAGTATCTACTACTAGCATGAACGAAATAGCAAACAGCACTACTGTCTTATATCTAGATTATAATATGTAACGATTTCAGATCTAGCCACCCCTCACAAAACGAATTCTTAAGCTAATTTGGTTCCCACGATAAGTTACTTACTTATATATATTATACGGATATAAGTATAGATATACAAAGATCCCAGACAACTAGCATGTTAGCGAGTAGAATCGCCTCTAACCATGCACATGCAACTCTTGGCACGCTAGTCTTGTATGGTGTACCTGTTTGGGATTCCGGTTCTGAGGTCAAAATACCAAAAATTTGCTCCATGAACAAATAAAGAATTGAAATTTTACAAAAACCTCAGAATAAAGTAGCAGTTTTGTTTGTACAATGTAGATATTAAGTATTTATTAAAGTAATTAAAAATTACAAAAAACCAAATTTCATCTAACCTAAAGATAAATAACTTAAATCCATAGTAAATAACTATGTACAAACCTCATCTAAAAGACCGCTTCCAGTGTAGTATATATATTAACATTTGGGCGTGCACTTGAAAACAAAATACATATTTTTAAGTATAGTTAACAATCATGCATTCTAAGAGATAAAAATAGCACCTGTTCGAAAATAGGAATAACGAGCTAAGTCACAGATATGCAAAGTACTTATTTGGCCGTCCCAGTTTTTTGATGACATTACACATTTGAGTCTACACTAGTACACTTCATGCTGTAGTTCAAACATAAGTTAGTGGCTCGTCACGTCAAGTTTGTCGTGGTTCGACGAATTTAGCACGTTTCTGTGTCGTCGTGATGCTGGGGTCGAAGACTTCTCGGCTTGGCTTTCTCATTAGAGCGTTACATTTCCACCAATGTCGGTATTGGTTGACGATTTACGTGTTGTCTTTTGTAGCAATAACTTTTAAGACTCTTTGTATATTTCACATGCTGGTGTTTATAGTGCGATTTAGCTTGTTTATTGAACGTAAATATTATCTGAAGTGCACACGGAAATAAATATGTCCAGAGAGGATTAACAATTTGCCCTGCTTGTCTATCTAATGTTAAGAAGTAACTATGGTACATTCACATACATCTACAAAAAAATCTAAGTTGATAAATGTATAAAGAACAACGATATTTTTTCGCTTAAGTGCAGGCTTTTGGTATAATTTGAGTAGAGTCACGTCAACATTGAAAATCCTTCTAGAAGATCCTTCTTCGTATCCAGAGCCTACTTCCCCTAATATACACCTTTAAGGATAGACAAAAGCCATAAACTGTTTTAATTGCTATAATATTTAAATAGTCCATCAAAATTCCGATCGAAATTATGTTTTTGTAAAGACACATGTCGATTGGCAAACGTCATGTTCTATAATAAGTAAATGTCCATTACATATATTATTAAGCACAGCTCGTTGCAGACGATACATGGGCAGGGCTGGCATTTACCAAAGTACTTGTTAAGAAACAACAACTGCAATTTTTATAGTAGGTGCAGATGGTTCACTAACACGTACTGGTTTATCCTTATGATCCTCTTTGCCTTACTAATCCCTACTAATATTATAAATGCAAAGTTGCTCTGTTTGTCTGCCACGGCTTCAAGGCTAGCTACTGAATCAATCTTGATAAAAATTGGAATGAAAGACCTAAAACGACATATATAATCAACTATATCGCGGGTGAAACAGCGCGCAGAAGTTAGTATTTGTATATTTAGTTAAAAATTGACATCAAATAAGGCACCTGGAGACCATTTATGAAGGAAACAGTACCACAATTTCATCATCATTTAGCCTCTTGTATTGTATTTAGCTTAGATTGACAATGCCGAAATATTTATCTACCCTGTTACAATATAAAGTTTATGTCCATATTGTCCCTGAAGCCTTCTGTACAAATATGTATAAGAAACAATGTTGCTTCGCTAGTATTGACGGGAGGAGCAGGATACGAACCGGTCGCTCTGCAGGCCTCTCGGTAAAAACTAACATCCTACCAGTACTCGACTAGCAACTCCTTAAGGCTGTACGATATCTGCCGTATAATGTTCCCAACTGTTTTTGTAATGCCTCCTGGAAAATTCTTCTTGACAACTTCTTAGAAGGAAATGGTTGTGGATCTGATGAATATTTACTTTAAAACGTGTGCTCTGCGATAATATAATAGTCAGGTAGAGGTGGAAATGTGTTATGACTATTAAGAATCTACTTTTTTACCAGATGGGTGAAGCAGAGGTGTATAACACTGACATTTATCATTTGTTGTTTTAATGATAAGGGGGTGAAATGCCTCATTTATTTTCATCGTGCAAAAATAATAAGTCGTCGTAGTTAACACCAAACATCATCAGTTTGCCGCAAAAAAATGCTTCAAGTTGGTTCTACTGAAATCCTAATAAAAATACTGAATACCTTTTTTTCAGTATGACATGATATTTTTACTTCTAATTTTCTAATTCTGGTCACACTTTAACTTACTAGGGTTAACTGAAACAATAAAGAAACCACTTATTACGTTCTATCGACAAAGCACATTCATGATCCACCATAATACTATTTTTATATAAACATTTCGAATCACTAAAGTTTAAATTACTTTGTTCTATAATATAAATAAACGTCAACCTTATTGACTTTGATAATTTCATAGGAATTATTTGTCAAATTTACCTAATAAATTTTGCTAATAGTATATTTAAGCATTTATTTTATAGTTTTTATAACCCGTGTCGAAGTTTACTGCTCCAGTCTCGTGGCTTGTAGCATAATGATAAGAAGCCTATATTTCTCGATAAATGGGTAATTGGAATAACGTTATGAACTAAAAAGAATGTGCCTGATATTGGCGTGTTCAACCAACAAAAATCTTCGGCTTTATAAAAAAAATAAGAATGAAAAACTAAATTTGATTTGGTTACCATGACAAAGATTAAATAATTGCAAAAACCATATTTCATTTTAATTAATAACGAGTTTTAATTACAGCGTGGCTAGTATTTATTTACGTCAAAATGATTTATTGAATTAATCATTACAAATCAATTAGTAAACCAATAAATATATAGTCATGATTCATGATTTATGAACTCAAAATAAAATATAAGTTAAAAAAACAAGCAAGATTATTTATTTAAATGTTGCCTGCAAACTGGTTGATTTTCAGAGTAAAGAATAATTTAAATTGTAATTACACGTATATTATTATACAGTGCTCGACTTTAAGTAGTGCTTAAAATCTGGTTGATGTTATACATTGAGACGTGGGGTCAATACTCGGACGGTGTAATGTGGGTCATCTGATGGGGCCCTCAACTACGGCTCGGATCAGTGAGAGGGAAAAAACCAAGATTATACTTAGTCACGGCTGTAAATAACTTCTATGTAATACGTGTTTTATTGGTAACTAGCTTCCGCCTACGTGGTATGTCTTTAAAAGCCTAGCCTATATGTTAATCCAGGCTATAAGCTACATTTGTGTAAAATTTTCAAAATCAACCCTTTCCTTTTGGCGTGCAAGAGTAACAAACATCCATACATCCATACTCACAAACCTTCGCATTTATGTTTCAAAAATTAGACAACTTTATACAGATCTAGACCCTAAATCGCGTTATTATAATAAAGGTAAATAAATACCTACGCTCGACGCTTACGCGATTTAGACCCGTTGTCTAATTTTTGAAAAATACTTCGCATTCATCATGTTAGTAAGGAAAGTAAGGATAGAGATGGAGAGTTTTTATGAATGAGATAAATATTCAGCAAGCGTCATCGTTTTGCGGCATCTCCGATTTGTATACCTTTAAGTTTTTCTTTATTATGTTTTAGTAGTGATGCTGATCAAAGAAACTGTTAACCGATTATCAGATTTGGTGCTCAAACTCAACTGAGACAGTGCAGAGCTACGTTATATCCAAAAATAACGTTTAGTCATCGCTAGAATCTCAAAGTGGAACGTATAATTCGGTAGATTTATATAAACATTTATCATAAATACTTGCAAATTGGATAACTAACATATAACATAACGCCTATGAATGACCAGACAGAGGTATTTAGAATGTTGTGTGTTCAATAAATTTAATGTGACGCAAGCCTTTTGAAAGTTTTTTTTTGCCGACTCCAGTCCCCCATGAACTTACTCTATCAATTCAAATCGTTTAGTTAGCTAAAGATAAAGATAAAGATATATGTTGGCGCCAATCCCGCCATTCAGATTGCCTTTTTCTTTTTTTTTTCGCGGGGAAATGCTTTTACGCATACCATTCAGATTGCCTGTGTCAACGCTCCCCTAAACGTAATAGGCCAAAAGGCCAGTTCCTAAGTCAAACAGTTGTCAATTTTTCATTATATAAAGCTTGCAATCTTCAATCAAACTTCTTCTTTTTTCTCTTCCATTTCAATACCACTTTCATCTAGAAAGGTCGAGCTCACAAAACGTATCATTATACGTAAATTAAATTAAGTTTGTAATAAACCGAGTTAGTTGCAAACATCCTTCTTTTTATTTATGTCGAATTGCTCGAAAATATATTAATTTGCTTTAAACATGTGTGGTTTACAGAAAATGTATTTCTATAACAGTTGAATTGGTACAATGTTATGTGTTAAAGGGAATTAATCAAGATCTAAGATATTTAAGTGATTAATTGTACACTACAAAAAGATACAAAACTATGTAAAATAGCAATTCTGGCTAACCTTGAAACAGGAAAACCTAGTTTGGTAGCCACTATCTAAAAATAAGGTACTTAATGTATCTCTTGGTAATAAAGTTTTTTTTTATTCATCGTCTTTGTGAATAAGTTCTACATCTTAACAACGGGACGCAGAGCTTGCCTGCATCTCTCCTGCAGTATGTGAAAAAAGGTTGCGCTCGTTGATGTCTTTTGGACCAGAGTCAGCACTCCTATGCTACGGATTAATATAATATAATACGTAATATCGATGTTATATGAAAATGGTTTATAAGAGACGCCTTTATACCTATTTACCTGCTTTCTTCTTTGGCTTTATGTAGTAATTCATATCAGAATACTACCCGTTTGCTTTAAGGTGGCCAAATTCTCCTGTACCGCTATTTTGTCTTTTCACCTCTTTTAAGCTTGTTACATGTCAATAATGACACAGTCAAAACCAAGATCTGTCTGCAATCTATTTGGCCAAAACAATCAAAAGGGGTTCATAAGAGAGGTGGTATGGAAAAGCGGGACGAGAAAATTTGGCCAACTCGAAGCGATGGTGAGCTACGTCTGGATTATCGGAAGGTTGAAAGACGTTGCACACCTTAGTAGCTATGTTATTATTATGAAGCCTGCAGGACAGGCCTAGCCTAGTGCAGGAGATTTTTGGCCATTGCCTTTACATTTTTTATTTTATTTCTGGAAAAAATCATTTGTTAAATTAACATAAGTTGCAAATGTAAAAATGTGTTAATTTAAATGGTACTGAATTTTTTTTTTATTTTTTTTTTATTATTATGAAGTGTTCAGACTGCCTCGAAGGTCTAGTGGTTAGCGTATGCTTCTCTCACCGGGCAGGCAAAGTGTTATTTGTGAACTTTCCGTCAGGAAATTCACAATAGCAGCTGTCGGAGTTGAAATTGTGTCCGGTGGATGGTGATAGGCTCACCCCCTATCCCATGAAACCTAAGCATAACAGGTGAAATGTGACTGCTACAAGCTCTGGGTAATATAGGCATCATGTTATGTTATTTTTTTTTATACTACGCCCACAGCGAACGAACGTGTAGTCCACCTGATGGTATGTGGAGTACAGCCCATGGACATCAACAATCCACAAAAGCAGATTATAGATGCGTCGCTGCAGCTGAGGACTACGGTGTTATGCCTCTTGTGCCAGTAATTTCAGGGCCAATTATGTTATGTCTTCTTACTTTTTACAATAAATAGATATACTTGTACTTTAACCTGTTCTTCTTTGTTCGGACATTTAATCACGGGTTTTTACCTCATATAACTCTGATTCAGGTGACTGGTTTCAATTTCGTTCGAAAATCATAGTAATCAAGAGTTACCCGATTGTGAAAGTTTATATCTTAAACAATTAAATTTGTTATAACCAAATATATATATCTATAATATAATGTATTTGACGTTTACAAATGAAGTAAAATATAGATTTCCTTCGCAGAATTTAGAAGGTATATATTATGTATTTATTTTAGGAAGCTTTAAATAATGAATAATTGAGGAAAGTGCATCAGTTGAGTCAAGTTGTTATTGCCTCGTAAAAGTATTTGGGCAGTTTAATAACCTATATTATAGCAGGAATTACACACTGCCTTATTTAATGTACTTAAATTATATTATCAATAAAATGTTGGCTTCCTGGAATTAATCCAAATTAATACGTTGATATGGTGGACCAGTGACTTTTTCGTGTATGTTTATATTTATATATTTTTTTTACTTTTTAATGTACACTTTTTTATCGTTTGAAGGTGAGTAGGTTCTTACTTAAACAGATTAAGCTCCAGTTTCAGAGGTGTTAGAGAAACCTTATAAGCAGTGTGGCGGTATCTGCACATAATAAATGACGGGTGACCCACACGTGACATATATGTCGACGAGTGCTGAATCGCGATAGCGAAATGTTCACAGCAAGTGACTATATATACCACTTCCAATATGCTACCGTTGGACAGCTGACCGCTAGGCAATACCACCGATCCTGGTCGGAGGCTCCTCCCTTTGTGGTAGGGAACATCACTCCCTGTTCCTCTACAGCAAGATAAGCCCCAATTACACAATAAATGAAAATGACTGCTTTGAGTGTAACTAGCGTCATTTTAATATGGAATCAACTAATATTTTATGAGGCTGATAAAAGCTATCCAGCACCTCTGAAATTGGTCTCAAATTGTTCGAAGAGACAGACGGCCACAACAGTACGCTGAGATTCTTACAAGTGCCGTATTTGGCACATTTACATCCTAGCCGTATTATTTTTCAATCTGCTTGATAGCATAAAATTAATGTATCGTCACCCGAGCTTGCAAAACTTCATCTAATCGGTACAAAGCGAGAATTCAACGTGATTCCTTAGATAGATGTTTAAACATTCAGTTATTTGCCCTAGCAGCTAACAAAAGATTTGCAAAGACATAATATGACATATTACGTCAAAATATAACAACTTTCACTGCATAACAGAAAAGCCTGATAAGCAAAAAAATACATCTAAAGTGGAGTCATTTTAATAGGTACATTTTACAGTTCATTTATGTAAAGCTAAGTGCTACTTATGTACATCAGGAGTAGTCTAATTTTCTAAATAAATAGTTGTATTAAAAAAACCGATGTTGTTTTCTAGAGTTTTATTCCTTTAGCGTAAGGTATATTTTTCTTTGTATAAATGAACTGTCAAATGTTACCTATTAAAATGACTCCACTATAACACCACAGTCACCGGGATAACGGATCGCACGTAACCGACGCAACTTGACGAATAGCAAGAAAGTGAAGAAACCATTTGTTGCCAAATAAACAAAAGTGTTCCACATTATATTGAAAGAAAGTCGGCATATGTACGAAGATTAATGGACACTAAGTATCGCCTGTATGAGATATCTCGAGCTCTCCTTACAAATTTAACCTCGGAGCAAAACTGACGACTGGATAGTGGAGTTGGTAGTGCACCTAACTGTGTCACCGAGGTCGTGGGTTCGATTCCCGCTCAATACAAATCTTTGTGTGCATGAACATGGCGGTTTGTCTTGGTCTGTGTGTTTCTATGTATAACAAAAATGTATTTATGTATTAGTATCAGTTATTCTAGTACCCATAGTACAAGCTCTGCTTAGTGTGGGACTAGATGGCGTTGTGTTTCTGTTGTGAAATATTTATTAATATTAAACACCGTTTGCTGTCGGGTAGTTTAATGTATAGTTATTTTAGTACGGTCTGGATAATAGTAAAATTAGGGAGGCTTTTAAAGTAAGGAAATTTAGGGGTTAAAGTTATAACGTAAAGTTAACTCGAAACGTGCTATATATAACGCCCGACAAAAAAAAATACTAGTCTACTTGACGTGCCTACAATCCTTGCCTACCATTGATGAAACAAAAAGCAGTTTTTTATGATCAACAATCTTTCGATCAATCTTTCAAGTTTTGCCACGGCGAGGCAACAAAAAAACATAATAGGCACAATAAAAAATCAACCAACAATAATTTGACGATGGTGAGTACGAAATTGTACTCATGAGCGAAGGCAGTGGAGGTCAATACTCCGGCAGTAGGTCAGCCATGAGTCGGCAAGCAGAGACTGGTCCCAGCCAAGCCTGCTCTTTCCCAACATCCACGGCTATGGAGATACCACACGAGAAATGGGACACGGCTCCATACCGGTTACCAACTTATTAAAAGTATTTTCATTACGAAATAAGAAAATATACACCGAAAATTGCGTTTAATTCTGTAATTTTTTTATATTTGGCTTTGATTTGCGCCTGGAAAGTGACAGATTTGGACGATTGATCCCATCATCCATGAAATTTACATGACCTGGCAAAAAAATCCGTACAAAAATATCCTGTGCTGTGTTCGACAAATAAACATCTCCACGTAATGGACATTAACATATTATTGTACCAAACAAATGGGACAACATGTAAATGAAATCCACACTGCTTAGCTGTTCCACGTGTATACCCGACATTATCTCAGAGCTAAAATATTTCCATGCCCACAATAGGTAATATGGAGTTGTTTTCACTCTTAATACCATGCTAATTTTTATTTAGCACTACAATAATAGCTTTATAGTGATTTATATAGTTATACATATGACTTTAATTTGTTTGTGCTCCGCGCGTCCTACTTTAGCGAGTTTGAGAGTCATTGCCTCGTGGTGTGCTCAGGTTATAAAAATATGTTTGGGAATACCAGTTTTTATAATACACTTTCAACTATTTAATACGCCTAAAATTCTAACTAAATAGTGGAAAAATTACTAGACAAGACCTGTTAATTTTTCTGCTAGACTTAAGTTTACAAGTTGAATGTATTAATGTTTAATATTAGGTAGTTGTTTTATGAAACAACCAATCACTTTATTACGTCTTTTAAAATGCCGATACTTTTATAAGGTCACTGGTGCCATTTAGGTTGGTCAGCAATTTTCTCAATTATAATATTTCCAAATCATGTAAATTAGAACTTGTTAGAATTGATGTTAATATGGATACATGAAAGTATTAACCTTTCTGATGACTGTATAAAACACTATTTGCCAAATTTATATTTGGCACTTAATCAACTTTTAGAATATTAAGTTAGCTGTTTTATATTATCGAAAAACATCGTATAAGTTCATGGACATTTTTTATTATATACATCCTACGTTAACCCATTAAAACGACGCAAGCAAGAAATGTATACATAATTAATTAATTCATAACATTATTAACGGTTTCTTAGATATCTGCAGAAAAAGTGACTGCTTAAATCTGGCAATCCTGTTAAGAGAATATAAATCGATTCTGTGATGTTTAATCATGTAATATTACAATGAAAACAACGGATTTAAATATTCTAAGTAATTTTTGTTTAATGTCACATACATTTTTAAATATGGATATTTTTATTTAGGTTTATTAAGGTTTTATTCGTTTTATTTATTCTCAGATCAACTTTGTTTGTCTTTTACCAATAAACAGTATTAGTAGTTTTTTAGTTCTCTATATGCATAGAGTACATAAAAAAAGCAGGAGAGAATGTCACTTATAAAATGATGGAAGCACCAAAATGGCGGCGGTCTGTTTATGTGTGCGTGTGTTAGGGGTTACCAGACATGAGAAATATTACCAACATTTTCACAATAATTTAAATAAATATTTTAGGGTTTTATTCTTATATTTTTTTATTTGCTGCTTTTTACCATCAAACATGATATAGGTAGTTTTATACTACCTTGGCCAAAAACCAAACAATATAAAACAACTTTGTTTGAATTTCGAAACAAAGTTGATTTTATATTTCTAGCAGTCGATGCGGGCCTGCAGGTGGAAGTTGTTTGTTTTTATTAAGAGAATATGTACAAAATTCGTTGCTCTGGGCACTCCTGACGCAAAGCAGCGAAGATGCTTTAATGCAGCTACCCAGTTTTTGGAAAATATTTTAAAATTACGACTCCTACGGCGCTGCCTGATTCTTAGATGGTGAAGATGCTTTAGTGATATACAGGGTGTCCCAGTTTAGGACCTGGAGCCGAATTCGGATAGTAGGATAAGTTATAGCAGTTAGCAAAAAAATAAAAAATAATTCAAAATCAAAAATTCTTTATTACATAAACTATCAGAAAGTGCTTGAAAACGTCAACAAAATGTACAAACCAAATAAAATATCTAAGTTAAAATAAACAAACTATTGCGGAGCTAAGATTCACTTACATGCGATTTTTCAATATTTAAAGAAAGATTGGCAATTAAAAAAATCGAGAAAATTTACACCCTGTGACGGACTTCCCGCTTCATTTAACCTAAATTCTTTTTTTTTATGAGCCTATAGTGCCCCACTGCAAGGCAAAGGCCTCCCCACCCTTTTCTAAATTCTTTTATCGTTTCGTTTTAACATGACTGCCACGAAATCTCAAACTCGTATGACATTCTGCGGGCCCTTGATTTGAAGGTCAACATTCGTATTCGCGAATGTGAGAAATCGTACATTTGTTACATCACATCGTACATATGTGTTTTACACAATAATCAACGAAATATTCATTTTTATTAACACTTTTTTTGACTATTTCAAAAATAAAATCTTTATTGACATAAACTAGCATCCTTAACTTGTGAATCCCCTAAGGAAAAAAGTTTTAGATTAAAGTACTGTTATTTATTAATTTAATACTTTTTTTAAAACAATATACTATTGTTTTACCTTTTTTGGTACGGCAAAGCTGACAATGCGAATAAGTCCACCTTTTGTTTTATATATATCTGTTTCCTCGAAGTGTATACTGCAGACTACACTATATTTAGATGGATACCAATTTATTGTTATCATTTCTGCAGTTTCTAATTATATCTACCCAAAAAATTTTCCATGCGTCGTTTGCATCAGGAAATCTATAAAACATAAAATAATAATTTATGCTACTAAAAAATATTTACCCATATTCAGGGTAAATGAAAATATTTATTGACTGTCAACACTGATAGTTTTGGTATAATTTTATACGAAAACAATATAATTTCGGCAATAAGCTGAATATATTACTTGCTTACCTGTGAAAAGTGATCCTCTAGTTTTTTTTTGTCGAGGCGCTATGGTTTCGGCAGCTTTTTACAACACAAGACGGCATTTTTAATTGTTTTTCTTGAAGATCCGAGCATCAGCACAGTCCAAAGCGTAATGGCGGGCGATTGACTTACTATTGTGTCAATGTGTGTGTTCTGTGTGTACGTGTGACTTACTATGGGTGCTTCAGTAAGTGTTTCAAGAGACTATGTCCTGCTTTTTTTTATGTAGTCTATGTCTATATGTATCTCGCGAACTGTTAAAATATTTACTTTCGTCGTGGGGTTATTCGCTTATTGAGATTTTGGTTTCTTAACAAATAGTTTCTGTCAATTAGTAATTCTTTCACTCAAAACATGCATTTTTGACATAACGAAACCACGGATTACTCTCCTGGTTACTCGCCTGATATTAATACTTACGCTTAAAAACTCATTTCAAAATAGCAAAAAAATAGAGTGCGTGTTATTACTAATGGCTTACGACAATAGGCAAAACTAAATGGAAATGACCAATTTGTAAATTATTAACCGATATTAAATTATTTCTTATTTAATAGGACGAGGAATATACAAATTTATCCACTTTTATTGTTGTGTTATAGTTTTAATAGAAGTAAAAATTATTTTGTTTTATAGTTTTTTTACTGAGTAGTGGCGCGCACTGTATTAGTTAATGATGTTTTATCTGTGGTTGAAATAACTTGAGTCGTAATAAAAGATTTAATGGTTTTATGATTATTAGCTAATCCATACATATAATAAAATTTGAAATTATAAATGCCTGTTCATTAAAGACATTTAAGAAAAATTAATAAGAGGAGACTAGAACAGCAGTAGAAGCTGAAACATATTTTTTGGATTTTTGTCTGTCTGTAAATATGTTCATAATAGGTAAAGTAAATAAAATAAATTTTGTAAATGAATTTGGGATAGATTTTTTGGAAATTTAACTCCCAAAGGGGGTAAATTATGGGTTGCAAGTGTATGAGGAAGGTTTCTCAATTTTGAAAGATATAATAACTCAGAAATATTGAAATATTGGGGATGAAACCACGGGCAGAAGCTATTTAACAATAAAATAATACTTTTTAAACTACATTTGAAATTGATGTAAAGAGTGAAATATAACTTCTACATTTTTAAAAATATATTTGAAAGTGAAAAGACGCCTTAAAATTGCTGCCTGCCACTAAGAAAAAAAATAAATATTTTTAGTATTACCTTAGAGGTAAAATTTGCGGCCGCTTACCGTGAGGTTTCGCCATGTAGCTATAAATAGTATAAACACAAAATCATAAATTAAGTTTTTGGGCTTTCAATATTTAACTTGAACATTCTCGATATATTTTAACCCGCATTAAACCTTACAGCTCCATTCCCGTGACGTTTAGCGTAATCTCAAATATCAGTTTAATATTCAGTAGTTCGCGAGAATAAAACAATAAAATAAACGAACTGACTTTCACTCGCGGATTTTTCTGCGTGGTAGCTAAATAAATTAAAACTGATTTTATAAATAAGTATCGAGCAAATAACTATAACATTATATTAAAAATATTGTTGTTGTGACATTAAAATAAAAACAGACAATTCAATATTATTTATTTGTATTGATAAAACCTTCTTGTTGACACCTACTAAAATGCATGTTTACTCTGTGGCAACTAATGTCTTTGGCTGAAAAAAATTGGAACGTTTCATTACAACAAAAAGCATTTAAATAGCTTTAAACTGAATTAAGAAAGCAACAAATTCAAACAATAAAATTCAAATTATTTAACTGATTATATCAATAGAAAATTGTACACATTATAACAACAAACACAATATAAGTCATTATGGTAAGAGGTATTTTCGGAGAGATTATCTCTTTAGTGTAAAACGAGTGCATAAAATTAAATAAAATAAGAATGGAACGCGATGTGATGGAAAAAAAAGTTATCCTTATTACAAAACAAATATCTAAGATCAAGACAGTCTTTTACGACAACTATAAAAACGATATATAAAATATGTGATTTTCACTCTTTGCTTCTGCTATGTACTAGAAACAGTGAGTATGCGTTATAATTTCTACTTAGTCCTCCGTGACACGATGAAATCACATATAAATATCTCTCACTTGTGTTGTAATGTTTTTTGTCTTTCAGGTGCAATACACGAATACAGCACACCTATATTATAATAGTATTATGATAAAGATGATAGCGGCGGGTAATTTCAGAGCTAAATATTTTTTAAGACTTAAGTTTCATCAGTGCAAGCCTAGCGAACATTAGAAGAAAATAAATGTTCCTGAAATTCTGTGAAATAATAAAATTTTCAAAACTTCTGATTTTTCTTTAATATTATATTCTTATTTCTCTCACATAATTATCATAAACATAGACACTACGTTACGTACATAAGAAATTATAAATGTAAACTCCAAATAAATTAATAAACGTGAATACAGAATGTAAGCAGTTACATTATCTGGTGCATAACCTGTATTGTCCCATTGTTGGGCAAAGGTCTCCACCATCCTTGAAATGGAATGAATCAGGTTTTTCATTTTTTATTAAAGTATGTAACTAGATTTGAACTACGTCGATAAAAAGCACTTACCCGTGTGCCAGAATTCATTAAAATTTGTTTAGTTTGGCGAGAAAGAGGAAGCCTACAACCTAGCTACATAATATTATCGTTTCAATATTTTGAAGATACATTATTTTCATTTAGTGCTTTTTATATCCCAGACTGGCATAATTCGTGCTACTACTTGTCATATTTATTAGTTTTCGTATGAAAAATCTCGAGATCTATGACTGAAAATAATATGACCTAAATTCTATTGCATTACGTATTTAATTAGTATTTTATGACATACATAGTATTAAACAGTTATTGATTTGTTGTATAACGTTAATCTGAAGTAAAAAAACCTTTTAAATATCATTATTTTATCTCGCCAAAGTACAAGAAATTACTAAGAAACTGCTCCATGACCAGTTTCCGATTTTGACATAAGAAATTGCGTTACTTGCCTGTAAAGCTGTCAAATCTGCTAGAGGATAGTAACTGGCAAGCTGTCAATTTTTTTGCCAAGCAGTTATCAACCGTATCTGTATGGAAATAAGGATGTACTAAATCCGAGATGTACCGGTTACTTGCCAAATTATTAGTCGATTTCGAAAGCGACTGGAAATTAGTCACATTTACAGAATAGCATCGGTTAGTAATAAGATACATAATACTTACAAAGTAGCACTAAAATCAAAATATATTTGACAAAATTAATTACTGGAGTGTTTCATATTATCTAGGCTATTCATGCAACTTTACAACCATTCTTTGGATTTTACTTAACATTTTATATAAAAAACTTTTTCCACTCACGATATCTCTCATATAGTACTTCAAACTATGTGGCAATTTTCATAAAGATAAATAAATAAATATTTCACAACTCACACACAACGCCATCTAGTCCCAAACTAAGCAGAGCTTGTACTATGGGTACTAGAATAACTGATACTAATACATATATACTTTTCTTTTGTAAATATATACTTATTATACATAGAAACACCCAGACTAAGACAAACCCCCATGTTCATGCACACAAAGATTTGTCTTAAGTGGGAATCGAACCCTCGGCGTCGCAGGCAGGTACACTACCCACTCCGCCATCCGGTTGTCTTTGAGATGCTTTTAGGCACTGCATTAACCTAAATTTCTCAACTGTATGTTACGTCATTCCGTGACGTCACGTTCATCCATTTGGACCCTTCTTAAGTATAATTTAATTAAAGCGGCTGCCCGGTATGCAGAGATCGTAGCTTCAAATCTCGCCGGTGCCATAATTGTTTCAACTGTTTCTTAGTATAAATAAATTAAAGTTCGTAATATATCCATTATATATTTTACTTTCTGCACTCAAGGAATATGAAAAGTCAAGTAATATCTACTACAAGTAAGTTCCACAAGTGTAGACATCTCTGAAGAACTGCACAAATCTTACATGATAGTCTCAAGTCTTTGATTCAAATAACATATAAACAAACTAATTAAAAATGTTTAATAAACTGCCCATTCTCGTTACTAGTTGCAAAATCACCCAAAAAAACACTAAGTAGAACATTTTATTGATCTCATTATAATGAAAAAAATACCAATTGGCAAAGTAATACCATTTCGTTAGATTTTTAAATCAACTAGATTCGACACCTACATTGACGTCTATTATTTTAGCTGGTGATTGAATTCAGTGGAACTATTGGTGTGGTTGAAATATCGCAACAGAGTGACAAAGCTAACCAAGTGGTCGTACTGAGAGGCCCCTAAGAGTTATAGCACTCAGAGGACAAGGGGGGACATTCACCCCGAGTAATAGACGTTGTATTAACGTGGATGTGATTGCGTTATTCTAGGAAATGTTGTTGTACGAAGTTAGTGTTTTTTTGGCTGTTTAGTTTAGAAAGGAAATAGAGTTGAATAGGAAATGTTAGTTATATCAGTAGAACCACAGTTAAGGTTAGGAATTAAGGAATTTGTATATGATTAATCTTATTAGTAGATGGACAGCAAATTATTTATGTGTCTGTAAAAAATATTTACGTTATGAAGCTAAGCTTTCTGATGGACATAAATCAAACAAGATTTTTTTTTTTAATTTTTCAGCCCACCTGTACGTCGATAAAAATAGCTTATAACCTATTCTCAGACCCACCATATATATACACAAAAAAATCATAGAAATTTTTGACCCGTTTCAGAGGAGTTTGATAACTAATTGCAGCGAAACATTTACAAGGTAAAGCAGGACGAAAACAGATGGCTAAAATGAAGCAAACAGTTATTACAAAGAAATAGACACTATTTATTTATTTACTTAAACATATGTACAACATTACAGTTTTAGACTATATAAGTAGAAAGACATGTCCACATTATAGTGATCGTAACTTGAGGCACCTGCCCCGCAAAGGACAAAGTCAACTCGCGGAAATTGTATACGAGCAGCAAAAAACACCATTGAAATAGCTGCGAGACTATTTCATACCAATACTTTTTATCGTGCCAATTTTAGATTAGGCAAATTAACATTTTATTCAGAAAGTGGCAAATGGTTTCTATATGGCACTTTTTTGCCATTAAATATTTTTTCGCTGCCATATAAAGAAATCCACCGTCTATTTTTAAGGTTATTTGCGTTTGATAAAACTTGTCTTCAACAGAAAAACATAGTTCTTAAAAAAATATTTAGGGTAGGTTATCAGTATCTCATCATTTAGCCTTTCGTAGTCCACTGCTGGACATAGGCCCCTCTCAATTTGCGCCACAAAACCCGGTCCTGCGCCTTCCGCATCCAGTCCCCTCCAGCGACCTTTTTCAGGTCGTCAGTCCACCTGGCATCATTATCTTAGGGTAAGCTTTTTCAACATAGAGTCTCGAGCTGTTTAGGTCTCTGTTAAAAGTAAAGGAATGTCAAACTAGAATGCATTATGAGTATCACAGCCTTTATGATTCCGTATCACATACGCACCCTATCATAAAAGCTATATAAGTACAGTGGTCCAAGCAATTAAGTATGCAAGGCAATAACTTCAACGTGTTAGTGAAGACTGACTTCACCAGTTATAGATATGTGAATAACATACCTAAATAGTCGGTATATTACACTTCTTAAATATGTAACTCACACATGCTTATGTAGTGTAGTCAGTCGTCATTGGGACGTGAAATTATTTGTCCTGCATACCTAACTGCTTGGTCCACTGTACACTGAAGCAAATTCTAATCGAACGAGGGTGGGTTCGAACGAAAAAATTGGAGGTTCTCAAGTCAACAAGTGCCGACTCAAAATAAGTAAAATATAATATTTAATAATTTTTGTAACTAATTTCAATACCCAAGACTTAAAATGTTCACTTATTTTTTTCTTTTTAGTTCTTTTTCGTCAGTTAAATTTTTGTTGAAAATATTTTTTGTAAAAATAAATTTACGGGACTATAGAATATTTTTCATAAAGTTTGCGATGGTATCCTTCTGTACTATGTGCAAGTAACATTTCGAAATGGTTGCGAATGTATCGCAAAGTGTGAAACGGTGTAACAGTAAATCCTTATACGACAAAAACAAATACGCATTGCTAAAATACTTATTTAATTGTAAGTAAATCTACGGTGTACAGTCTTGTTTATAAGCAGTAGACAAGTTCACATTCCTCCTCACAGTAGTAACTGGCCATCTACAAAAGATAAGACAGATTGCAACAATGTTTCAACCCTTATGTTGCTTAAGCGTATGTTTAAGTATTTTTGCGATTACTATTACTATTATTATTTGTGTACGTATTTGTGTACGACTACGACATCATCAGGTGAAAGAAGGTGATGTATGTAGTTTAAGTTTTAGTTGGTGGGGGATACGTTTGTCTGCAAGAATTCTATGATCTTTTGCTTCGAGAAAAGCCCAGTTGTACCAGTGTATGAAAATTTCTAACCCTATACTCACGTGCGCTATGTTGAAGTATATCTTGTTGATATAACTAATGTCGTTTATTAGCGACCGAATAAAATCTGTGACGCTGATATTAGCTCCCACTATCGATTACATAATATATATACCTGGATAATATTATGTTGTGATGGAATTTAATAACCGAATGGTTACGTCCGTCACCAATTTATCTTTGTAATCAATGTGAATGAAAAAACACACACACAATATTGTTTGTAACCTTATTAAGACATTTAAAAATGGATGCCCTTTTCTAAGATACAGACAGGTTTCCTGCCTAGTTTAGAAAAGGTAGCCAGGTGGTTTCTTTATAACTATAATTATAATAAGATAAGTCTGTATGCCATGTACAATCTACTTTTTAGGGTTCCGTAGTACCTACAAGGAACCCTTATAGTTTCGCCATGTCCGTCTGTCCGTCTGTCCACGGCATAGCGACGAAACCGTTGGTGCTAGAAAACTGAAATTTTGCATGAACATGTATGTTAACTAAACAAAGAAAGTCGTAGAATAAAATTTGGAAAAATATTTTTTTTTCAGGTAGCTCCCCTACATGTAAAGTAGGGATGTTTTTTTTTTTTTTGTCGCCTACCCCATAGTGTGGGGTATTGTTAGATAGGCCTTTTAAAAACGTTTAGGGGTTGCTAAGACAGTTTTTTGATTTAGAGATTTGTTTGCGAGATAATTAACTTTAAAGAGCAAATTTTTGTTCGAGTAGGGCCTCCCCCCCCCCTCTAAAAGCTAAACTACTGGATCCCAAAATCTGAAAAAAATTGTGTCGGTAGTACATGTAATGAACTTTAAAGGAAAACTATAGCGGATAAGTTCACTTCATTAGTTCAAGAGGAATAGGGGTCCGAAATGTCAGATGCAGTTACTCAGAATATTTCGTTCAAAATTCTTGAAACATAAATAAACATACATAATACATATATAAAATCACGTCTTTATCCCACGGGGGGAGGGAGAGACGATGGAACGCCATGTGCTTCGCTCCTTACATACTTCTTTCGCTACTCGTCATACGTGCTAGCTGGTTTCGTGTACTACAAACATTTCCTTTCTGAAGGACGCCATTTAGTTAAAAAGTAAAATTAAAAATATTTTTCTACGGAACCCTACTGCGCGTGGCCCGACACGCACTTGGCCGGTTTTTTGGAAATAAAGATTATTATAAATTATTATTATAACACAAAAAAAAGAATAAAAAAATATATAACATAACATAGCATCACGCCTACATTTCACGTATCATGTTTAGCATTTTGCCCTCCACCGGGCACAATTCCAACTTACACTTTTCCCGACCCGGAATTGAACCTCGCGGTGATTGGCGCAGACGGTAACCACTAGACCATTGCGGCAGTCATCTTGTTAAATTTACAGAATAATCAAATAACCGTTTTCAATATCATTGACAATACAATTAACACATGCAGGTTAAGTAAAATTACAAGAATAATTTATATTTTATTCAAACTGACGTGGGTTTGAAACATTATTCAAATTATGAAATACGGGTGTTACTCATGTTGGTCTATTTAGTCGACCGCGGTTTCACCTATACTTTTAGGCATTATCAAGAGAGTGCGACACGTCGCACCTGAGTCGCAGCCAGTCTTGCACTAAATATACCAACATTACGTGAGTGACCATATTTCATAATTTCAAGAATAATTTATCATTCGTATATTGAAAATTCTGACAAAAGTATAGAACAATACATAGTATTTCAGTACGAAAATAATCTCCTAAAAACGCACGACATTAATTATCGTATTTCCGCTTGACCAGTCTTGTACTTTTAGTAAACTACCTATCAATAACCAGTAACGTTGCCTCAAGCCCCGCACTTACGTAAAGTTGAAAGACCGATTAATATGTTTGTGTAGCCTTAATTACCGAACAAATATCCACTGCCTGAGCTATGAATTGCGATATGTTTGATTTTCATCTGTGGTCCTTTAGATGAGCTGTAGTACAAAATGGTAGGCAAACATCATACTTGTTAGAAGTAGAAAAGGGCACTGTCGCCGGTGGTATTAGCTTGACAAACGTTGCAGTCTGGCTGGTGGTACCTACGTGGTAATGGTAATAGTAATTACTGTCCATACATCTAGTAATTAATGTTGACGCAATTTCGGAGAACGATGTAATGTCACCAGTTATTTTGATCTTCTTACCAACTTACTAACTGATATTGCAATACCAATAATTATAAAATAACTATTTCAAAAGCGTCCATGATGCAGTGGATATGGCAGTGGTCTTACAAATCTCGAATTCTGGCCATCACACCATGGACATGAACTTCCTCCTAACACAAGCGAATTAAGCTTAGCTTGAGGGTGTTAACAAGAATACTAGTATTCTGCATAAGCAAATTTATAATAAGCTTATTTAATCAAAAATGCGACAAGACTACTCTTATTGGTGTTCATTAACTTATATTATTATAAAGGAATGATTATCAGACCGGGCCTGAAATTTCTTACAATGATGAAGAACTAAGAAGCAGTTAAAAAAAAGGGGACCAGCAGGATTTGAATCTGCGACCTTTGCATACCGGGAAGCAACATTACCCACTAAGCTACGGTCGTCTCTTGCCAACAGGTTCAAAACCTGCCGGTCCCATATTTTTTTCAACTTCTTGGTTTAATTTGCTAAGCATAGCTAAATGCTATAAAAATAAACAATAAGAAGTGATGAAGTAGTTCGTGTAAATGTTATTTTATAAATGAAAATTGTGATGGATTATATCTCATACGGGTATATCATAGATAGATGTGTTTTTTAGATATTGGGTGGTAAATAAAAATCCTACAACTATCCTACCTATTCTATAAGTGATGTAAATATGTATGAAAAATGCGTGTATTAAAAATATGTATGAAAACATAAACACTTATTTATTTATTACCCGTAAACATGGTTATTCCACAAACGACCACATACTTTATATCCTGTCTCATATTTAACAAAATGTATTCCGACAATGTTGTTATTATACTTGCAGCACGCAAGAAACAACCTGAACCTGTTTAAATTCACCCTGTATAACCAGAACTGGCCGGACAAAATCTGCTCACATTAAACACCCTGTATGACCAGAACTGGTCGAATAAAATCTGCTCACATTAAATAAGATAGTGTTTATCTTTGACTCAGAGATATAAGCCAATCGAAGGCGTCATTGTCAGGCGTTCCCCGCTGCCAATTGTGAATGACCGCCGTTCTACACTTCATATTTTCAAAGTAGTCAAATCCTATCCCCAGCGAGTTTTGGCAGAATTCTATGCATATAGATATTAACGTTTATTTCGTGTCCATATTGGACTTTTAGTCTGAGATCTTTGACAGGTTTAATCAAACATTTAATGAATAAGCTTGCGACAAAATATAGCTGTTATGTGGTACTAGACAAGTGAAAAATGATTTTAGATATTGATTTGAGATAGTTAAATACCAGTTTCTCTGAAATGGCAACTATGTAGATACTTGGGCATCTACTGAGAATTTTACCTTACTAAGTACTAAGGCACAAGCTATAATGCTCGGTATTCCCTTTTTTAAAGATATAACACGATATTTTTTTTTAAATCAAAATAAATCAAGGCAATCCTAAAATAAGAAAAAGTTTTTATCCAAATTAACACTGTCTATGGATTATCCTCTATTATTGCTATTGAGGTACAGTAAATTTGACTGTCAATTTATTTTATTTCAATATATGTATATAATCGGTCGACCCTGTTTTTTTTTTGTTATATTGTATTATACTTAAATACATAGAGTTTTTACCTATTGAAAACCAATAAATCTTTACAAAATACTGTCCAGAGCGGTTAACAAGAATAATAGTGTAATTTACAGCACTGATTGTTGTCGCCAAACACTGAGTCATATTATTATTTTATTGGTACATACATGCGGTAATTATTTGAATATCCGCTACGAAAATATCAAAGCGACACACCCAAAAGCTTGTCTCATTAATTCATTAATGATCGGAAGCTAGCATCGACAAGTTGTCTGGCAGTAGCCATGTAATTAAAAGCTTAATATCTTCTGTGTAAATTTTATATTATATATAAAATTCTCGTGTCACAATGTTAGTTACCTTACTCCTCCGAAACGGCTTTACTGATATTAACCAAATTTTATATGCATATTCAGTAGGTCTGAGAATCGGCTACTATCTATTTTTCATACCCCTAAGTGATAAGGGTTGTTCACCCTTAACATTTTTTTTTTAGTTTTTGGACAAATATGTTGTTTTTATTTTTTCAAAATTTTACCCTTTTATCACTAACCTCTTTTTTTAATAGCCACAAAAGTTCATATTGTCAAAAGAGCAAAGGTTACTAAAATAGTAACCTTTGCTCTTTTGACAATATGAACTTTTTGAATGTACCTTTATGGGGTTTGACATAACACGTGCTGCAAATATCTTCACAGAGAATGTTTGCGTAGTTAAGACAGCTTGTAAATATATTATTTTTATGTATGTATTAGTTTATTTGTTACCATATTTATGTATTCGAATTGTTGATATAACATTATTCTATGTATGTATTCACATTTTCAGCAGATAATTTTAATTTATTTATGCACCTACCTTTGTTTTCTCTGCATCACCTTAAGGTTGACTGGTAGAAAATGCCTATGGCATTAAATCCGACGTTGCACAATTTTTAAGTGCAAAAAGTTAAAAAAAAAAAAAAAATAATAATAAAGCGTTTTTGAAACTAATACCCACCAAAGAGATTTTCATGTAAAACGTTGGCCAGATGAGGCCTACAGTGAAAAAAGTTATTAGATCTCATGTATAGTCAAGCTTCTTACTCTAAATGCCCTTACTTAAAGGCGGGGTTTTATTTAAGTAAATTTCCTGACGGAAAGTTCACAAATAACACTTTGCCCGACCCGGGCATCGAACCCGAGGCCTGATAGAAGCGCATACGCTAAACACTACACCATTGTCGTAGTTTATAATTTCGATTCCCGCTAAAGACAAATCTTTGTGTGCATGAACATGGTATTTTGTCTTAGTCTGGGTGTTTCTTTGTATAATAAGAATGTATTTAAAAAAAAGTATATTTGTATTAATATCAGTTAATTTATTACCCATAGTACAAGCTCTGCTTAGTTTGGGACTAGATAGCGTTATGTGTAAGTTGTGATATATTTATATTAATATATCTTGGTTGTAAATTTCAAGTTACATCATTATGAAGGCCTGTTCTTCATAATGATGTAAAGGGCGTTTAACTTGAAATTTCTCAGTTCATTTGCATTTCCGAATGTAAATAATGACTGGACCAAGAAATAAGTATTCATAATATATAAGCAGAAAATTCTCAGACGACGTAAAAATATGATTTACTGCCAACTTTCTGTACCATATATCCTTCAACCTTCACAGCAAGGTCCAGATGTCTCTTCAGTATTTAAATACCCTCAAGATGAAGTAAATAATGATTGATCATTTTAAAGTGTCAATTCATGAACACACCTTGTGGACATTTGCGTTTCGCTTCAAATACCTACGCAATGTGCGCTTGTCAATTGAACTATTCACAAATATTATACAAAAAATGTTATATTTAGGAATAGCTATGCAAATATGGATGTCTATGGTAAATGTTCCGTAGGAATATTAATGTATTTTTTTTTAAATGCCACTTAAATAAACTTTATAATTCTTATGTTTACGCAAACTGGTTTAAGAGGAAAGAAATTACAAACGACGTCGTTTTAAGTTTCCAATCCATGGCAAGTAATGAACAATTATATTCATTTGATTACTTCAAGGAGGATTAAGTCTAAAAAAACTTCTAGTTAATATAGCACACATACAAATTCATTATAGTGTTGATATTACCTATTAATTACTTCAATTTATGTGTAAAACTTTCAGATATAGTAAATTTTCATGTTACGTTTTTCATTCCGTTGCAAATTGGTAATTCTTGCAAAATTAAGGTTTAAGATTACACACTGAACTCCAAAATTATAATAAAATAAGTGCGCATTATCTACAGCAGGAATCATCTGTCGGCCAAAACGCAGTACTGACAAAAAAATGCAACATGTGATTGTGAGCAATCTGTGCAATCTGTGGTGAACAATAATGAACTATTGCAAGTCATGTGGCATGCGTTTGCACAAACCACCAAAGGGTTGGTCATTGTGCCATTCACAATAATAAACCACTGGCCAAATGTTTGACAAAAACTTGAGCCAATCACGTATTGTAATTCGGTTCCGGGCGAAAGAAAGGTGTTCAATGATAGTAATTTGCGTTGGAGATTACGTTGTACGAAACCAACGCTATTGATGAAATTTTGAATATGAACCTTCTACTATGCAATTATGTAGTGAAGAATGGTTTCTTGAGTAAATTGTTAGGGTTTACTGTGTATTTTAGACATAAGGTTAACATTACAAAATAGTTCAACAATACATTTTATTATCATGATTAAAACAAACATGAAGTGTCTTGGACTTTGGTATAAAATAAAACACAAAAAATCTTTAAGGAATTGTATTTATTTTCTTGACGTATACTCCTATTAATGGGGCATAATTATGTATTCAAAGTTAGACCATTTCATTAAATTTGTGAGTTAAATAAATAAATATCTCACAACTTACACACAACGCCATCTAGTCCCAAACTAAGCAGAGCTTGTTCTATGGGTACTAGAATAACTGATACTAATACATATATACTTTTCTTTTGTAAATACATACTTATTATACATAGAAACACCCAGACTTAGACAAACCCCCATGTTCATGCACACAAAGATTTGTCTTAAACGGGAATCGAACCAAGTTAAACACTAATATAATTGTCTAGTTTTAAAGTCTGCTCAATATATTTTAAAGTTGCTAATAAGTTGCATTGCCAATGACATTTCCGGGACGTTCACATGGATATTAAATACATTGGTAACCATTCGTTTAAATTTCCATAAAGTAATTCAATGTGTCATTGATAAATACAGACATACATACATTCATAATAAATATGGCAATTTAATCAATTAAAACTTAATTAGCCATGGCAGGCGTTAAATAAGTTGTTCACATTCGCATTAAAAAAACAGTACAAAATATAAAATACGTGTAACTCGTAAATGTCATCGTATCGTATTTTAAAATGGTTTCAATATTTATTTTATTGAACATGATACTTATAGTGTGTGGCTCAATGCAAGTATATAAATATCGTGAAAGAAAAGATGAAATTTAATACTAAAGTAGAAAAGAGAAATGAATGCGAGTAAAAATAAGAGATGTGCCTATTAGTTGGCGTTACTAAAAGTGCCAATTATCTAGGATTAGAATAGTTACATAACTCTTGTACCAAAGCGGTACTATACTGCATGTGGTGGTGCAACGAACTAAACGAAATATAAAAAGGTTTTAATTGAATTTAAAATTTTGAATTTATCCGAATCTAATGATCGGTTACAATCAGTTACGGTCGTCAAATCGGCTAGCTGGCTAGTAAAAATAAGTCCTAAATCTCTAGTTAAAAGGTGTTATCTGAACTATTTAGTTCTGATAGCAGAAGTGTCGCCGCTAAATAGGAGTCACTCAATGATAGTTTCCTCTTTCTTAGTTCTTAGAAAAAGGCCGCCTATTAAATGGTAACAAATTGGATAAAGAGACAACTTTTGCACGTACTTGTAGCACAAATACACAGCGTTAAATGTCTGACACTAGTCTATAGCTGAGATATAACTTTTTGACTGGCAATTCGAGTTCTTTATGTAAACTAACCCATTCCTAATATAGTTAAGTCACCAACCAAAATATTCGCAAATAACCTTTTGTTCTAACTAATAGCCATGACGCAGACAAGTGCTTAAATTAGTAAAATAACAATGTAACCACAATTCACACACCGCTGTTTCCAAAACGTAGTTGCCAACACAGTGGTTAAGTATAATAAAAAGCAATTTTAATGCTCTCGTTCGTGCCATCCGGTATTTAAAAAGCAGATGCAAATAATTTTGGAAGAACCAGTTCTTATTTTTAGCTTATTTTTTTAAGTGACAGTGACCAAATGCCATTAGATAGTCTGGCCTGCTTTGAAATTGGTTAAAAACATTAAATTCAAATTGTTATCTTTTTGAAACTTATATTAGTCAGCTGGGTAGTTAAGTACCGTATGTCCACTATCAGCTGCTAAGTGAACCAAATCTTTCAGATGGTGATTTGTACATATTGTCATTAATAAAAATTGTGAGTACTTGTTTTAGTGGTTGGCGTATACGCCTCTCAAAGGAGTTCGGGCAAAGTGTTATTAGTGAACTTTCCTTCTAGCAAGTGACAACAGCAGCTCGGAGTTTAAATTGTGCCTGGGGGATTGCGAAAGGCTTACCCCATGGTACCGAAACATAACAGGTGTGACTGTTGTACACCTCTGACACACCATTCTGGGTAATATAGGCGTGATGTTATGTTCTGTGTTTTATAATTAATTTAGATACAATTTAATAACTATATCAATGCCTTAAAATTCGAAGTAATTAGATTCAGAAATGTACAAAAATAGTATCTTAAAAGAAAGTCAAAACCAGACAAAAATCTCATTAATAAAAGTACTCATGCTCGTATTGAAACATAAGACGTCACTTTTGACGTTACACGAGCAGAATGTGTGTCGCGTCACGCGTTGATGTCTTTTCTTAGGAACACTTACCATACAATAACTATTTTCACTATTACACAAAAGTTTATGGGTAATGTATTCATTTTTCATTCTACAACGTAACCATAGCCTTAATACTTTATTAGTAGTTTTATTTACTTATCTATATTTTTGTAAAATGTAAGGAAATTATATATTTTCTAAATGATTTATATATAGCAATTAGCGATGCTTAACAATCTAATACTAAGAACAGTCATAATTTTGGCCATGAAGCGGGATTTAAACCTGTGACTATAGGGTTTCAGCCTATCACTATGCCACTCAGCCATCCAAACCCTACTTCGAATCCACAAATCTTCACTGTCTTTCCAGACGCCTCGCGTCATCTATTGTACCTACATATTAGTAGGTACCAACCAACATGACTGATGTTACAACCAATACAAATGTATCGTATCGATGAAAAAGCATGACTAAATGCTATATATAAATCAATTATATATTTATAATCCGGTGATGTTTATTAGTAATAGTATCTGTACCTACTTATTTATTTGTATTTTTTTTTTAATTAAAACTGACGTGAGTCTGTGGCATTCTCTTGAAAATGCCTAAAAGAATAGGTTAAAACCGCGGTCGACTGAATATACCAACATTACGAGAGTAACACCCGTATTTCGTAATTTGAAGAAATTTAATAAAAAAGTAATTTGTACATTATGGTCTAATGATTTTGATGGTAAGGTGGGTCACGTCATGAAACGTTACAATACTACGGTCACAGGTAACATTCCCTTTGAACACTCGAATGGTGGCGGGGTGCAATCCTTTGCCGCCCGTGGGAATCTCGACAGATGCGCTCCTAGCAACAACAAACCTTTTTCTAAAACCTTATTTGTAGGATGACCATAGATGTGATGTATTTTCGGCATAAATTGCAACTGTTGCAGTATTTTATTATGCTAGTTTATAAAATGGTTCAGGTGAATTATCAGTAAAATTTAATAATGTAATAAAACTATAAAAAAAACTATTATTGAAACACAGATTATCGCAAAAAATACCGCTATGACCATCGTAACTGATTTGAACTATTGAAGATTCTTATAAAATTACTATTTATTAGGTAATCAAGCATAATTATTATTTAAACTTTCTCGAGGTCTCGAGTTCGATTCCTTGTTCGGGCAAAGTGTTATTTGTGAACTTTCCGTAAGGAAATTCACAATAGCAGCACGGATTTGGAATTGTGCCCGGTGGATGGCGATAGGCTCACTCCCGTGGGACCTAAACATAATATGTGAAAAATGGGTATTTTACACCTCTGCTACATCTTTCCGGATAATATTTTTTTTTTATACTACGCCCACAGCGAACGAACGTGTAGTCCACCTGATGGTAAGTGGAGTACAGCCCATGGACATCAACAATCCACAAAAGCAGATTATAGATGCGTCGCTGCAGCTGAGGACTAACAAGGTGTTGGTGGAACACAGTAATGGAAGCACTACTATTTGGCGGCAGGTTAAAGGTGAGACGGTGGTGCTGCCGCCCTCGAGCTCATTCACAAGAGCTCTACCGCCAGTAATATAGGCCTGATATTATGTTATTATTTAAAATATAATAACAGTAACCATTAAAATAGCAACGATGAGAAGGTTTACCCATTCAGTTATGTTTCCAAAACGCGGTATGTTAAGTGAGTTGTTATTTTACATTTCTTTTACATACACATTGAACAGTCTCATTACGTATGCAAATTTAACTCGTTAATGTTTGTTTATGAAGCTGGGTTACTTTAAAATCGCATTTAAGATTTTAGTAAATTTTAAATAAAACATTGCACTTGAAAAACTCATTGTTTATATTTTGGCAAAAAAAATTGTCTAGAATTTATCAAATACCCGTAAAAAATAAGTTCTTGAAATCTATAGAGATAGAGATAGATGGAGTAATCTTTATTGTACACCAATATTAACAAAGGTTATTTTGTAAACAAATGCACTTAAAAATTATGTTGCACAATGGGCGGCCTTATCGCTATAAGCAATTTCTTACGGGCAACCTTAGGATGGACAAGTAAGTAACGAGCAAAGTTATGGGCAATTGTACACATATTTTGGTGCATTCATTAAAGAAAAAAAATAAAAAATAGTAAAATGAAACGTCATGATAATGACAATGGAAATTATAAAATATAAATAATACAGAAATATATACCAATATATTAAGAGGCAAGATTTTTTGTTTGTTTTTAACCAAAAATCTTCGTATCTACTGGACCGATCTTAATAAAAATTGTGTGTGCAGATAGTTCGAGACCCAGAAATAATATAGGTACTGTTTTATCAACTGACGCGGTTGGAACTGCGCGTAGAAGCTAATGCTAAATAAATGCATATATTGATTCATTTCTAATAATGTCCCGTATTATTATGACGGATGGTTACCGTGCACACATCAATTTGATCAATAGGACAGGATACAACTTTCTGTTTGTTACTCATTTTTTCGGAAACTGCTTATCGAGTGATTTCCAAGTTTTTGTGAGCAAGGGTTACATTGCATCCGGTGAATATGATATTGGTGTGATTCCATAAATTCCAATTTTCGCAGCGTTAACTTTTATAGAGCAAAGTCATTGTGGTGAAAAAAATTGCAATCTTCGACTACCGGGGCAATTTGACGATAGGATGTGATACCTTTTTTTATGAGTATCTCGACGCTTTGTACAGGTTTATTTGTTCAATAGACGAGTATTTATGTCTGAATATAATAATAATAATGTTCTCTTAGCTGAATTTCGGCTACGAAGGCCAATCTCAGCTGAGATCAGCCAACTGCGCGAGACATATTGTGGTGCTCTAACGTCTGTGCGTAACACAAGAACACTCTCTATTCCCTCACTTTCATAGCCCGATGAGAAGGAACGACCGACAAAGACACGACTGGAAAGACATCAAGCGCAGAACCAACGGCTTTACGTGATGTGACGTCCCCGGGGTGTAAACTTACGCCGAAATCGCGGGTTCCCGCTCAAGTATGTATTTACAAAAGTAAAGTATATATGTATTAATATCAGTTATTCTAGTACCCATAGTACAAGGACTGCTTTGTTTGGGACTAGGTGACGTTGTATGTAAGTTGTGTGATATTTTTTTATTTAAAAACACACCGCCCACTTCCTTTTCGGGCAGATATTTGGCTTTCATTACAGTAAAACCTAACACCTATTTTTGCCCGGCTCGGGAATTTTACCCGAAACCTCTGCGAGGTAGCCGCATGCGCCAGCCACGGAGGCAGATTTAGATACAGATAATCTAGCAATCAATTTTGGAGTCTATTGTATAGTAAAATCCAATAGCTGATGGACTTCGACAAAGAGGAAAAGAATTCAAAAGTACTACATCTTACTATGTCTGTAATTTTATGAAATAAAATAATCATGAGACTCGGACTTAGGTTGTTCCGTAATTATTTTTTAACCGTATTGATAATATACAGCTCATTTGCTAAAATATTATGTATTTTTAACTTAAAATGTTATTAAATAATCACCCTGGAGATTAAATATGAGTCATTAAGTCAGCAATACATCTTATTGGAAAAAAATAACAAAAATGGCATGCGGCAAAATAATGATAAATGGCGTCGAAGAGTCTAACATGACTCCGTAACAATAGTAAATTAATCATTTGAGTTCATCGCTCTTCGAAGTCTCAAGGCGAGACGCTGAAAAATAATAGATTGAAATGTGTTGATATTGTTTCATCTCTGTATTTTAAATAGAGACTACGTATACATTGAAATATAGCTATTCTATTTTAAGTAGGTAGTCAGGTACACCAATGTTGTTTGTCAAATATATTTCCTGCGCAAATATCCGTAAAATTTAAGAGATAAAATCAAACGCGAGCTGATTAAAATAACTTCAAACAGATTCTGGAATCCCACAACGTTATCTGCACTATCGCAAAGTTATCACTTCATACAATTTGTCCAAAAGAAAGTTAAGACGGCGGCTTCTTTCATGATAACATTCTTTGTGAAGCAATAAAAATATTTACCTGTTTACGCAAAGTCCAGTATTTATTTACAGCCGTAAAATTTTCTTTGAAACTGTTACACAGAGGGATAGAATACCCTTTTTGAGCTCGATTGAAAGACGTTATAACATCTTTTGTAGTTTTTTTCCATGAAAGTCCGTAACTTCACAAAAGTAACGATAAAAACGCTAGTTATTATATTTATTGGAATAGTACTATGTAGGGACAATACATTGTCTTTTTATGGTAAAGCTGGTAGCTTTATCGGTGAAGTAATATTGTTCTAGCGGTACCCGACAAAGGACTGATAATCCTGCGTTAGGCAAAAGTGTAACTGCCACTTTCTTTAGAACCTTTCGCCGAATTTTATGCTTTATTACCTTTTTACCTTTATCATCGTTTTTAGTAAATCTATGTGATAAGCATGTAATGAAGGCGAAGAATAGAAGTATGTTTTCGAGAAATTTTAAATTGCTAAGAACTCTTTGTACACTAAACAAGTGATCAGTTACATGAGCTGTCTCACTAATCATCGCTTCGAAAGCCAGACGGCTGGATATCCTGATAGTGATCTCAGGGAACATTGACATAGAGATATCTCAATCCTGAAAATGACATGGGCTACTTTTTATCACAATACGCACACGAAGCCAAATATACATAGTATAGCTATGTATATTTAAGAGAGAATCCTGAGTTATTTACCTCATTATTCATAGTTTACATGACTTCCTATAGGTATTCTATTTGTATGTAATATGCATAGTACCAGTAGGTAACTGCTAATGGCATATTATTAACACTATCTACAAGCTTTGTGACATTTGTTCGTTCGTACTGTTGAGAAAATGGGTTATTCTAGAACTCTTCTCAAATGTGCCAGGAACGGCTTATTTAGAATATTGTATACTTACTTAAATATATATTATAAATAATGTAAGGATATACCTAATATATGTTTAATTATATTTTGTAAATCTTTACTAATGTTATAAATGAGAAAGTACGTCAGTCTGCCTGTTACGTTTTCACGGCAAAACTGCTGAACCGATCTGGATGAAATTTGGTATGGATACATACATACCACGCGAGCGGAGCCGTGCGCAGAAGTTACTATGATCCAAAGCCAATTACTTACGACGTAATATGCCCGAGTCCGTTAAGTTTATTTAATATATTTAACGTGGGCCATTTGTAAATAAAAACTTTTAAAAATCTTGACTTTATAATACTTAAATCGAGGCAAGGCGAGTGCTAGTTGCCTTCATTGGTATGATGACATAGTTCTGAAATTAGTTAGAACGATGATATCACGCTATAAATTTTCTTCTAAATTCTCAAAAATTGTCTATGATGACCAGTAAAAAAAAAATTCTCTAGTTTTATCTAAATCACCTAACTTTTTAGCAAGCGGCAATGATATACATAAGCAGTTATGACCCATAATAGTGTATTAAGTCCATAATCGTATCTTCCGTGGGTTTAAACTTAATTGGTTAAATTTTATAGCGATGCTAAATTATAATATTATAATACTAGAACCACCTAAATAGCAGTCAAGTTCATGGACATTTGTTAGTATGCCGTAGTTTTAATAAAAAACAAATACATAATGGAAGCGCCTTATTCATTCAACGATTATGAAATACTATAACCACAGCCACTTTATCGTATAAAATTAAATGTTAAACCACATTCATTGAGAGTCCACTTCCGGTGAAATCCTGTCCGGATTTTATAAAAAAAACTAATCCAAACAAACACATGACAAGAAGAATAGCAGATGGCGCCTCAACGGAAATCGAAAGGGATTTTTTAATAGATTTTTTGTTCACAATTGAAAGGAAAAAACTAAAAGCTGAGGATATCGTCGAAAAAATGGTGAAAGCGTTTGATGATTTGACTGTGAGAAATAATTGAAAATGATTTTTAAGATAAAGACCGCAAGAACAACTGCGGTGTGCCTATTTAAGTAACTGATAGGTACTGTAGTACATAAAAAAGTGAAGTATGTGAATATATGGCGTTTCGGGTAGTCAGAGACCATAAATTCTGACAATTAGTTTAACAAAGAGTATCGTATTACCTCGTACTGGCTTGTGAAGGTCTAGTAGCAGTCAAAGATTGAACTCATCATTTTTTCATCATTTAGCCTCTCGTAGTCCACTGCTGGACATAGACCTCTCTCAATGTGCGCCACAACACCCGGTCCTGCGCCTTTCGCATCCAGTCCCCTCCAGCGACCTTCTTCAGGTCTTCTCAAGATTGAACTATTGTAATTTATTAATAAAAATAGGTGAGCATTTTGCTAGCTATTTAGAAGCTTGCTAGTTATTTAATTAAAAGATTGAAATATAAAATTATCTGGAAGCATGGCAATCCACTTTGAGATGTAAATCTTTTTTTTTTTTTTTTTTTTTATTTATTGAATTAAAAAGATACATAGTAGACTTATAAACTAGAACAGTGTCCCACAAAACAGTATTAACTGTTTGACTGTGGGATCAAAATTTTTCAACTCTTAAACTAATTTATCTTCTATCTTAAAGTAAGCCATTTAATAGGAACTTTTTTAAATTATTCTTAAATTTATTAATATTTTCTTCCTCTCTTATTTCTTCTGGTAAACTATTTAAAATATAAGGAATTCTTTTACTTAATGTTCTATCTCCGTACATATTTTTGACTCTGGGAACAACAAACTTACCAGAGGTCATTGCCCTTGTATTATAATTATTATTTATGTTAATTAATGTTTTATTATGCTCTTGTTTGCCATGGTTATTAATTGTTAGTAAATATTTATGTTTTAAAGAAATAGGTAATAGTTTAAGAATTTTGAATAATTTATAGTAGTTATCTTTACATTTATTTTTAGTTTTATTGTCAACAAGTAATTTTAAGAATCTAATTTGAAGATTTTCTATTTTATCAATATAAGATTTAAATGTAAGCCCATAGCAATCGAGTGCATAATCTATAATAGGTTCCACTAAAGATTTATACAACAGTTTTAGTGTACTTTTAGGGACTCGGTAACTTAGATAATAAAATTTACCTAGTATAATCCTTAATTTGCTACATAAGAAAGCTATATGTTCGCCCCATGATAGATGTTCATCAACTTTCATACCCAAATAAGTTACACAATTTACTCTTTGTATTGGCTCACAGTTGCAGTTAATGAGGTTTTTGTGAAAGCAGTCAAAAGAATGAGTGTATAATGGCAGAGGAGTTGCTTTTAGTGGTAAATATGGTGAATGTATAAAAAGAAGTTTTGTTTTATCTGAATTGAGGACTATTCCGTTATCGTGGGCCCATTTCACTACTGAGTCTATGTCTTGTTGGACAAGTCGACAAGTTTCCGCCAAATCAGTGCCTGCACGTAACGTGCATAGATCATCTGCGAACATATGTGCTGAACAGTGTTGTAGTACATTATTTAGACTATTTACGTGCATTAAATAGCACACAGGAGCACATCCTGAACCCTGCGGCACCCCACATCGTACAGATTTTTTGTTACTAAGGGTTTCCTCTACCTTAACGCGGTAAGATCGTGATGTGAGGTAATCTCTGAACCATTGATTCAGAGGCTCTTGTACCCCACACTCTCCCATTGCATTTAATAACGTTTTTGTCTCTAGAGTATCAAACGCCATTTTGAAGTCAAAGAATATAGCAACTACAAATTGTTTATTGTTTAAATAATTATTAATTTCGTCAGTAAAATTACTCAGTAATGTGTTGGTACTTTTACCTTTTTGAAACCCATGTTGTGATTTGCCTATGATATTGTTTTTCTGTAAATAGATTCCAAGCTGATTAACTATACATTTTTCGATAATTTTGTCAATACTGGGTAGTATAGCTATTGGCCTATAGTTTAAGAACGTTTTACGATCACCTTTCTTATGAATAGGTCGTATTATTGCTTCTTTCAATTGATTTGGATATAAATGTTGTTTAACGGATAAATTAATCAACTTGGAAACTATTGGACTTATTTTGTCATTGATAAGTTGTAAATCAGACATTCGTATCTGATCGCAACCGGGTGATTTTTTATTATTCATGGCTTTAATTATTTTATTTACGTATTTAGAGGTCACTGGTTGCCATCTCATATTTTTATCTATCTCATGTACATACTCATCCCTATTTAACCACTTTTTATCACAAATATGTTTAACTCGTTGTATTTCCTCAGTAAAGGCAGCGGCAAATCGATCAGTTATATATTGAGTGTTTCCCTGAGGGCTCATATTAGATAATATTACAGTATCTGTAGGTTGTTTATTTTTCCCCAGTAATATATTTATTTTATCCCAAATCATTCTTATATTTTTGTTGCAACTAATAATACACTGTTTATCATAATATATTCATTATGACATTTAGTTATTGTTTTACAACATTTATTCCTATATTTAGTATATTCTAATCTTTTATTCATATTCTTTGAGTCATTGCACCAAACATTAAATAGTCTATCTCTCTCCTTTATCATATATTTTAAATTATTTGTTATCCAATCTTTATTATTTCTTAAACTACATCGAACAGTTACGGATTTATAACAATCGTTATAGATGTTATTAAACAGTTGACTAAGAGCGTTTAACGGTGTGCTCGTCATTAAGAAAATTATTTCTTCTGCCCAAACCTAATTGTTCGATTTTATAAGAAAATATTTCCTATGTTTATTTATTAACAAGACTAACACTTCAATGACTTAAAAGTGGTGGTGGTGGTATAAAAACTAGCTATTACCTATTTAAAAAAATATATTTGTAGTGTGTTCTTCTGATTAATATAACGTGTATGTTTTCCATTTGTCGACCGGTGTCCGTATTCCATAAATGGAATCACACGAAATTAGAATTTCTGCCAATCAAATATTAACCGTACTTATGTGAGTATGAGGTTACACCTAATATTCAAAACTGTCGGTTTCCCTTTAAGAACCACGCACAACAACACCGTTTTGACTTCGCCATGTTGGTTTGTATCTTACTTAAGATAGGAACAAATGAATGAACGTGACGTCACGAAATGACGTATCATACAGTTGAGAAATTTAGGGTTCCGGTAAGAGGCGACCGTAGCTGGATGGCTAAAGCGGCTGCCCGGTGTGCAGTAAGGTCGCAGGTTCAAATCCTGCCGGTCCCATATCTTTTTCAAAGAAGAAACAGTTTACTTAGTATAATTTGCTAGGCATAGCTAAATGCTATAAATATAATCAATTAGAAGTTATAATAAATAAGATTTGTAAAAAATAGTCTTGAAGGTATCGGACACAAACGTAACCTACCATATCGATATTATATTTTTGATACTTTGCTGTGGAAAATAACGTATTAATTAACTAATAGTGAATAAGTAATAATAACTAATAAGCCTGAATTTGCAGCTTTTCCTGATTATAAAGCAAATAGGCTCTAATTTTTTTAGTGATAATGAAAGTAACATCGGTATAATACCCAAGATGCTATATATTTCAGACACCAGACGCAAATTTAATGAAGTAATTAATTTATAAGACGAAAGGTGCTTGACAAAATAGTGCAATTGCCTTTAAATACTAGGTTCCTTTGTCGAAAGAGTCCTTAAGTTTCCTTTGATCTTTAATATAAATAGGGGCAGTAAACATTGGTGCAGCTTCAGCGATTCCACTTAAATGTCAAGCTATTAATAAACGCACCTTGCGCGATACTATTGTACGTATTGACACTGCCTTAAGTATCAATTAGGTGTTATTTACAATTCCTAGTGAGCCTCTACAATTAAATTTAATTCCTACATAGTTTGTGAATTACATTTTTTTAAATTGATAAAATAGCGAGCGATGTCGTTGCGATAGCATATCGATAATGCTAATAATATAAAGTAACTTTTTACATTTCTTATAGAAGTGACATTAAATAACTTTGCCAATTGTTATTGGCATGTTAAAATTATGTGACGCGGGTGAATGACTTCAAGAACTATGTCATATTTATCTTGATGCCATTTTCCTAGCATTCTTTGGCCTTTCATTGTTTTGGTATGTGAGAATAAAAATATATTTAACTTGTTTAAACCCAGTCCTGTATCGCTTTTGAGGAATTTTATACCATCTTTATAATGTAACGAAGCTGTAATTAAACATTTTTGACTATTACATCTGACGTAGGTACTTACTCTGACCTTGGAATTTTTATAACCACTTATACTCGGCTTAATTTAATAACTGTCTTAGTCAGGACAAATATGTTACTGTTCTGTAAAATTACGTGCTTACTTTGAGTTGTCAAGACAATTTATAAGAATTAAAACGAGTGGGCAGATACGGTTGAAATTCCAATCTACAGCATTGAGATGTCCTACAATTCTGCCTTATCCAGACAGCGATCATTACTTTCTGTCGGATTATTTGCGTTCTGAAGGTACTATAAACTAGAAGGTACTATACACGCTCCTTGAATTCAGACCAAACATGAATAACAAATTAAAACACAATTATTTGCTAAAGCAATTGAGTTTGCTAAAAAGAAATGGTTAAAAAGTGTGAAAATAAATTTAATGTTTTTTTTCTGTGATAGTATACGAAAACTACACCAAAAATATTTATTTAATTTAATGATAGGTTATTTATTATATTACACTGATCAAGAAATCCATTAGAGGATTTTGCATCACATCAAAAAATAACGTTACCTTTGCAATTACGAGTGTACTTGTAACAATATTACGGGAAACCGCAACACTCGCGTTTTTCTCCCTATTTCCCTATAAATTCCGTATCCCGTGGGATAGTTTCCGAGTCTAGACAAACAAAGGCAAGAAGTAAAACACTCACTAACAGTGTACTGCAGTACTGCAACTGCACCACATCATATTAAGAAACAGCAGTTCCACACGCAATATCTGAAATCGTCACATCCAAGGCAAACGCACGAATTTGCAAAATTTAAATATCATCTTATTTGTTGGAACATCCAATCTAAAATTGGTAATTTTACTAAAAATGTAATAATATAAAATGCAGATTTGGACAATCTAAGTAGTATAAACTTCAGAACTAGACATATGTGAATATGCCAAATTGTATAGATTTCACATTACGTCCAGTTTCTCATCCCAACATTGATATTTATAAAACTGCAGATTCGTAAGTTTGTCATAGAGGTGCAATGATGAAATTTCAGAGTTGCATCATCATCTACAAAATGTTTGACATCCCGTTTTCTACCCTAAATATATGTCGATGATAACAAAGAATAGTGATAAATATTAAATGGACATTGGGCTCACGATACATCAGACTTAGTTAGTTCGTTCTTTTTCAACCACAAAAATGCACTTTGTTCACACGCGCACTTGTCTTGTCCTTTTCAAAAAAGAACAAGTGCGTGTAAAAGAAGTACATTACAATAATAAATAGAAAGAATAATAGAATGGGACTTCTATCATCCTGTTCTAGTGAGTGCATGTAATAGTGCACGGCCGTGGGAGATCTCCGCAGGTGCGCCGCGCCATACAGCGATGCGTCTCCTACGGTGCAGATGCACGATGCATGATCTAATGCTGTCTTAGATTAGACTTTTAATTGTACTATCGAATGTTGAATAGAATTTGACTTCTGTGTACTTTTTATATGACCAATTGTCCATTGTATTGAATTTGTGCTTATTCATGAATTCGTGACTGTAAAACAATTTGTAATTCATATTATAAGTTTTTGCTGTCATTAACGTTCCACGAGCGTTCGTTAAAACGCAATTACTGGGTGCTGTTGAGTTATTGTGTAATTAATATAATGTATTAGATAAAGACAATTATTGAAATGCCTCCGTATATGGTAGGTTTATGACTCTTAGGGCCAGTTTCTGAGGTTCCAGGTAGATCTTATCCGACCCATATAATAAAACCTGACCAAATTTAAAAGTGAAACTTGAAAAAAGAACACAGCTCTTACTTTCATTTATGTGTGTTATATGCTTATTCTGCTAATAAAGTTCATCTACCACCTGTGAAATTCCGTTATTCTACAAAAATCTTGATAAGATATATCTAGCTTTCCAGAAAATCTTACGTATAGTAATGAAAGTAATGGTCCAACATTTTACTAGCTAGACTGTACATAATTTAAAACCAATAGATCCTCAGCATAGATAAACTCACTTGATATTTATTGCAATAAAGGTGTTTTATAAGTAGATATTATAATAATTTTGTTCCCAACACATGTCAAATAAATACAACATCCCAACTCCTTTATGATAAGCCAAGTAATAAATGTATTTTACACGGAACAAACAAGTCAGACAGCAATTACAATTGAGTGGTACCAACCACCTACCGTACGAATAAAGAGATATAACATTTATTAATAACATCATAAATCAGTACATCGACAAAAAGGAACTATAAAAGTAAATCTGCACCCCTTCCCACACCTGGTCGACCAGCTTTTTCAATAAACCTATCTTTAGATGGCCAAGATTTGATAGCACAAGGTGCAAAACTTTGAGAAACTGAACACCTTATTAGCATCGCTCGCCCGCAGCTATCCTTCCAGTCCCAAAAGAAAGCAAATCAATATTTCGATAATAGCATACGAAATTATGGCTTTGTTCCTGACCTACACCATCAGCTGCCTCTTCAACCCATATGTTACAAATATAGGTCATTAGAATACGTACGGTTACACAATAACAGATTTTCTTTTCATACCGTAAGATTCGATTTCGTGTGTGAGATTTTCTGAACCTCGAATTCGGTCAAGTAATGAATCTTCTAAAACAGGCACCTGATTTGTATTATTTTATGGCTGGCAATTGGTGACAGGTGCAGGTGGTACAATGTGGTCATTTGTTAAAACCAATCGCAGCGGATCTCTGCATTGAGTTATTATTTCAACATTAGAAAGAAAGTGATTGTTTTTGAGCCAGTTTTTTATTCGATTCACTTTTTATGATTCTGTCATGAATATCATAACTCAATCATAGTGGTTAGAATATTTTTAGGGTGTCTATTATACCTTGTTGAAATTTGGTAAATTGATTTATTTTGGATATTATATGATGCATATAATACAGTATCATGGTTGTTAAGAACGTGAGCTTTCTGTTTATTTGTTTTTTTTTTTATCTAATTAAGATCAATTTCGTTTCAAACTCATTACATAATGCATTCAGATCCAATTTTTTTTTTTGCAAGTTCTAAAACCAAGTCGGCGTCAAGTATGTAATTTTCAGTTCCTAAGGTTCTTTCGTAACATCGTGTTATATTTATTTTTGTTCAGTGAACATTACTTCCTTACATTGTAACCAAAGTGGTTGTTCTTAGAGCCTAATTTAGTTCTTGCTTTTGAACCTAGCCGCCTAGGGTTGAGCAAGTCAAGTTTGAGTCGTAGCCGGTATGTGTGGTTAGAGTTGCCTGGTCCCGACACGTATGCAATCAGAAGTAACCACAAGGCGACTGTGGTCATCTTTGTTTATACTACAGAAGATATTGTCTTGGAATGTTCGCCTGCCTATTGGATCAAGTTTAGTGAGTTTCGCTTTATTCATCTGGTATTGAGAGAGATAAACTGTTGGATAAAACGAATCGGTTTAGCATCTTTCTTCCTTTTCCTATGCTATAAGCTACATGAATGCCAAGTTTAATTAAAATCAGTCTCTCCGTTGGTTTATCCAGCATGGTTTCGGACACCCTCGCCTTATATAATTTCCTCATAGCTAAAACTATGATATGTCAAAAAGATAAAATTTTAAAGCAATAAACATACATTTTATAGACATCTGTCAATAAAAATAAACATTGACATTGATAATGTGTTAATCATGAATATCCGTAGTGTAACTGTTGTTCAAACAACGAAATAACTTTTGATAGTAGATGCTATTTTTCAAAGGTTGTCTTTAGAAGGCTCATGGTGACAGCTAAATGAATAAATACTAAATATAACCGGTTAGAATAGCAGACGCGTCCTTTGGTAGACAACTCTTTAGTTCTTGAGATCAGAACAGGATGGCAACAAATATCCAGTAAATCACTTACTATGATATAAAGAAAACAAGATTTTCTTTGGTAAATGGCGTTATTTTGATCTGTTATAAAAACAATTAGTTGACTGAACAACTATGCTTTATTTATATATATATATATATATATATATATATATATGTTTACATACAATACAATTGTTAATTTGCCATGTAGTAGAAGCCAAACATTTTTTTAGATTATTTGTCTTTCTGTCTATCTGTATTTTCGTACACACATCACGCAAAAACTACTGCATGGAATTGGAAACGGTTTTCACAGTTGTCTTGCTTAAGGTCTAACAAACTTGAAATTTGGTATATTATTATGTTTTATCTTTGTATTTTAATTCAAAAGGGGTAAAATTATGAGGTTATATGAGTGGTTCGTCAATTTTTCAAATTGTCTTTGCATTCAAAAATAAACTTTATTGCTATAACGTTAAGGTTGAAATTATTAATTGAGGAATATTTCAAGATTCTTGAACACCTACACCATTGCAATTGCAAGTAACACTCAAATAATGACCAAATATATAAATTCCATTGAAATTGTAATCACTTTAAGATTCCGAGATCACGTGGGATGACCTAATTATAAACATACCGTAAATTTCAGCAATTAATATCCTTAGGAGACCAGATTTCAATCGCGTTCATCCAGTAGTAATTATAGTCATTGAAGCGATTGTGGCGCAATGGATAAGGCCCTACGATCAAGAGGTCATGGGTTCTTCCTCCTAATAGCTTAGTTTGCTTGGCTTGAAAAAGCCAAGCAAACTAAGCTTAGCTTGAAAAAGACCTAGATTACCAGTAATTTATATTTACAAATTACTATTACGCCTTTTTAAAAAAAAACAGTTGATGCAAGTTTCCGCACTGCTGTGTTACAATTAAAAAATCTGTTTTGGCCTCGCATTTTAATTTAATTAAATATACATGAAATATAGTTCTAATTATCATAGCAGTAAGTACACTGAGTACCTACCCACTAGTACCCACAACTGCGACACGGCATGGCATGTCAGCAGTTGCAGCGACAATCGTTCTCACGTCATAACAGTGATAACAGAAGATAGAAGATAATATACCGAGTCAAGCACGAAACGTATTACGGTATCGAGTTCTGTATATTCGATTTTATGTAGCTACAGTAGAGCGTCGATTATCCGAACTAATTGGGGGACGTGGGTGTTCGGAAAACCGGTATTTTCGGATAATCGAACTACATATTTCGAAGTATATACTATAATCGAATATATGTAGAACTATAATCGAAGTAAACATGTATTGATTCAGCCATATATATTTACGTACAGGTAAATGAAAACCATATTATTTGCATTTATATCTTTAATGACAAATAGGAAATAAACAAAAAAAAAGTGCAGACAATCTTGTAGTAAAACTTGTCTTTACTTGTTACAATTTAAAATCTTGAATCTTCTTCTGCCTTACGAGCGGCTAGATCACGTACTTTTTTGAGAACAGATATTGATACTGGTTGCGAAGTTGCATACGAGTACAATATCAAGTGCGCGACAAGCGACAAGTGCGCGACTACTGAGTTCGGATAAGCGGTCGTTCGGTTGATCGACGTTCGGATAATCGACGCTCCAATGTACTTACCTAATCGTATTTTATGTGATCCCGGTCGGTGCAAAACCTCTTTTTCCTCCATTCTCCTCTGTCAGCCGTTGCTTATCACTCACTACTTTCTCGTTCAGATAATATTCGGATCAGTACGTGTCCTTTTACCACGGAATAATTCTGTTATTATACTGTGTTTAGGATTCTTTAGAACCCCAGAAATTTAAATTGAGAAACTATTAAGATATTAAATCTAATCAAAGAGCTAATACAGCGTAACTAAACCATTTGGAAAAAAATTCAGTAAGTGGACTGATACAATATTTTCTTAGAAATAATATTCTTTTGCAACCCTATTATCAAATAGTTCTAAATTTGTGTACACCATCGTTATCCCAGATTTAGTAGCTATTTAGCAGTTATTCAACTAATTATTTTATTTTTTAATGTAACTTACATAACATAACATGCATTTATAACCCAGGAGTGGGTGGCAGAGGTGTACAACACCTATATAATTATCATCTGTTATGTTTAGCTACCATGGAAAAGGGGGTGAGCCTATCACCATCTACCAGGCACAATTACAACTCCGTGCTTCTCTCGTGAATTTCCTGATGGAAAATTCACAAATAACACTTTTCTCGACCCGGGAATCGAACCCGCAGACCTCACGGTAAGAGATATCTATCAAGAATAACAGATTATGTCAATTCAATTCAATTCATTTATTTCGTAAAATATAGGTTACAAGGATGTTACAGTGTTACAAAAAGTTCTTCTATGACTCGCCGAATGGCATACGAAAATTTAAACAATAATGTTAGTTCGACAGGCATTCAAATCAATTTAAGATTACAATGTTATATTTTAAAAAAAGCTTAACAAATAAATTAATTGTATTAGATGCATGTCAAATAAGTAATAAAATGTCGATGATAAAATGTCAGTGATTACAATAATTATAAGATTTTTCTATTGATAGATTAGGATGTCACAACTGTACACACACATTATGTATCTATAATTCTAGATTAATGTTACTGTCACGTACATTATATTTGATAAGGTAAGCTTTTTATTTTTTAAAAGCTCAATTAAAGGTAATTGTTGCAATTTACATACGGAACTCTAAAAACTTTTATTTTTTCAAAACCAACTTCCATGAATGAAACCTACCGGATGTTTCTCGTAACTAACAGTCATCGCTCGTTACGAGAGCGAATCTAATGTCAATGTGAACTGTATAATAGACATTGTGATTATCAACATTATTAGCATTTTTGTTCACTCGGTAACGGTGAATAACAAAAACGTTTCGTAACTATGTTCAATTGTCTTTGTTATTTATGGCTGGGCAGCTTTTGTTTGTAGTTTTTTTTAACAAATAATGTTATGTGCGCTGTTAAAAAGCAATCAACTCACTGATGAACATTTTGTAAAAACTTGTAAATTAACATAACATACATGTCATGGGGCCAAAAGCTTACAACAAAATGCCCGAAATCGTACGCTTAGCGAAAACAGAAAGAATATTTCTAAATAAATTAAAGGCATGGCTCATCGAGCAACGACCATATTCATTATAAAGAATGGGTGTAAATAATTATTCTTATTTTTTTTATTGAATTCAGATATTTTTTATTATATTTTGTTAATGTTCATGTGTTATCATATTGTAATATTGACTTGTAACCGGGCACAATTGCAACTCCGTGCTGCTATTGTGACTTTCTGACATTTGCACGACCCGGGAATCGAACCCGAGAACTCGTGGTGAGAGGCGCATACGCTAACCAATGGACTAACGAGGCAGTTAGCTTGTAGATGAAACCCGTCAAGATCCGAAATTAAGCCGAATATTAACTACAAAAAGGAGCCTCCCCGAGTGACGTACACAACAATTCCCTACGTCCGGCGCACCCTGGGCAATTCGCGAGTTCTTAAAAGCGAATTGGCTAATCCTTTTACCACCATGGCAAGTCAAAACCTTGACCACCTTACTGACTGTCCAAAATGCCCTAACACCTGAACAAGAGAGGCGCTCATGAACGCCGACGAGATCGCCATAACAGTGGCCACTTATTGGGCCAATAAAATTTGACTCAGCCATCGACACACCGAAGAAGAAGAACTACAAAATTCGTAATTGGCGATAAATTCCAAATCATTGCCGAGTCCAACCTTACTTGAATGCACCACTGAAATCAGCACTTCAGCATTTACCTATCTAATTGGTGACAAATTAAAAGTAGAACCTTGACTAATAAAGATTTAGACCGGACCTATAATATTTTGTTAAATTTCAGCTAAACGTTTAACTCTAGCTTGAAAAAAATAACAAAGATACTGTGATACAATTAACCATACAAATTCGTTGCAATCTATTTATAAAAAACCGGACTAAATAGAATTATTCTGTGGTACTTTCATTATTTACCTACTTCAGTATTTTATTTAAATAACTCAGAAAAAAATAATTATATTTTACATATTATAATAATATGTGGATTCAAACAATGGACTAAGTGTAATGATATTTTGAGACTTTATTTGCATACATTATTTTATTTTAAACAAAGGTTATCCAAGGTAATGTTTACCATCAGAAAACGCCATACTGTCTATATCAGTAATACAATCCATTAAGACATAATCACAGGCAAAAGCTATTACTTATTGATTATGATAATAATATACCTAATTACTATTACAAGGCGATCGACATTAGAGAGATTGAACGGGTTATACTCAAACATGTTTATCTCTCAAACATGTTTAGGATAAACATGTTTGAGAATAAGCCGTTCAATCTCTTCTAGTATAACTATGTTTTTCTAATATTAAAATTGTATAATGCAAAACCGCCTCGTTGGCCTAGTGGTTAGCGTATGCGCTCTTACCGCGATGTCTCGGGTTCGATTCCCGGGTTGGCCGAAGGTGTTATCTGGGATTTCACCATCCGAGATCAATGCTGATCCCTGTTCGACTTCTCTTCGCCTCTCTAATTCAATTCGATTGATCAGGACAGAGCGATCGAAAACTCGATTTCAGCGTTGAACTTGGGTCAGTCAAATTACTGCTTATATTTCTTTACGATTCATTGCCCTCACCCATCTTAAAAATAAGAATGTTTAATTTGTAGCCACTCCCCTGTTTTATTGTGATTCAAATTTTTTATAAAGCATTTTATTGATTTTTTAAACTCTGACAAAAATACATGAATGGTTTCTGATTTTTCTAAATATATTTATTGTGTTGACCCCAATAAGCGTATTGGTGATGATGATGATGGTAATGTTGATGATAAGATATATGTAAAGGAAATAACACTATTTCAAAACGCTATTGGGCAATGATGTGACAAGCAACAAAAAGAACTCGCGAGTAACACAGAAAACCATATTTATAACGCATCATTATATCATAATAATATAGAAGACACAATTGAATCTTCCATAAAAATCACGATAAAATGCGTGTTAAATAAAACGTTATGCAACAAATGCATTACATAGCATAACAGAGGCAGTGGCGACAACGTAACCGCGCAAATGGCGTCGGCGGCGTCTGCGCAATCTTCCGTGATAGTGAACTTGACTTTTTTCGCGCGCACGCACCGTTAGCGAGCCACATTCCGCGGTTGTACCGCCTCGCCGCACCGCGGAGCCACCACCGCAGAAGCCTTGCGCACATCAGCGACACGGCACAGCTAGACATTTTTATATAAGTTATATAAAAATGTCTTATAACAGATAAAATATAATTTAAAAGTAAGATAATAAAATGGAAATTTTGATTACAATAATCGCTAGACGATGTTGCAGCTTACATGTACGTTAATCTTTATGGAATGTTTCTTCTTCAGTCATCGTCTTCAGCATCATCGTAAACTTAAATGGTCTGCGTTCAAAATCGTCCGAACTAATTTGGACATCGAAATATTGTAATAAAATTTAAATTTGTTTGATAGATATTTATATTTCTAAACATGAACCTATGTTTACGTCAATCGGCGACTAAGGACATTATTTTCGTGCATTATATTCAAGTCCCGAGTGACGTTCGCTATGTTAAATGTCATTGGTTCTAAGTTATATTTTTGTGGTCGTGATAAAATCCCTTGCTGCCAGTGTGCGCAGGGCTATAAACTCCACCTTAAAACAATCTATTTCGTACGATGTTACAGTCAGTTCCGGATATTTTCAGTACTTTATTAGTTCTTAGTATTTGCGGTGGGAAATCGAATTTGGTATTAGAAATAGATTCTCGAATAACTAGCTCTGGAGCTTCCACGGAGTTTCTAGCTTCATTTTTTTAATATAAAACTGTGCAGCTGCTCGCAGCTTTATCTGAAGCAGTCAAGTCAAGGAATGCCATAGAATAACCTGCTCTTTTATGTTCATTTGCTATACTTATAAAAACTACTCCGAGTAGCGATACAATTTAACAGGAATTAAAAATGCACAACTTCTTTTGGAAAAAAAATACTAGATCAACAAATCCTCCTTTTACCCTTCGGTGTATAAACATAACATATCATCGCACCTATATAACCCAGAAGGGTGAGGCAGAGGTCCCATGGGATAGGGGGCGGGCCTATCGCCATTCACTGGGCACAATTCCAACACCGTGCTGCTATATGGGTTATTTAATTTTTGAAAATCTGTGATCAAGAGATCAGAGATTTGATTAAGTGTTGATATTACCTATTTCAATCAGTGGCTTTTCTTTAAGATTAAGTCAGCCTACAACATAAATCTCATAGTGTCTAAGTTTGGCCTTTTGCAACCCTTGGCTCCTCCCATTTTATGTTTACCAAAGAGGGTTACCATGTCTTATAATTGCTTCGTATGCGTAATTATATAACGTCTTGCTTTACAGCTATGTACAAAGCAATCTAGGCTTCCATATGTTATAATTATTAGTTACTTGGAACGTTAAATGTTTTATAAAGGTAATATTCTCTTTTTATAGGTCTAATAGTATCTACATTTACACAATTTTACAAGTCTGACGTTGGCAGATATCTGTTAGGTATTATCAACTGTATAATATGAAGCTCTCTTTATTTATATTATTAAATAAAGAACAAAACACTGCAATCATATAATTAACAGTATTAACAGGAAGTACATAGCTATCAAATTTATCCGTGCCTCTATATACCAGTAAAAGAGGAACACGATTGAAAGAGAATGGAGCAGCAACTAATGAGGTGAATGGGCTACAAATACCTACATTAATTAAAAATATATCTCCAACTAGACTCACTAACAAATAAAAATACATAATTATCGAACAAAATAAAAACATTGTTCGATACCTGCAAAAACTACCGGACGAATAACGTAGTCAAATCATAAAATAAAAACACGACAGCAAAATAACAACCATTCTAATGCTAGATCTAAGCTTTGAAGGCTGCGCGACCGCGCCGGGGCAATGACCTGCCATTGCCAATGTCAGCCATCTTGAGTTCCGCACTCGCTTACGTTCTTCACGTAAGAGGCTGTAACGATTCGGCTCTGTGTGTGTACGTAATGCTCGTTTTTCTATGCCGATGCGCCTGTGTGCGTGATTAGAATTGAATGTCTACGCACACATCTGCATTTTACTGTGTGCTGTAAGCTCACTTGAGGTTAGTTTAACTTAATAGAGCCTAGGTGGCGTTAGTAAGTACGTAGCTTTATCAGATTCTAATTTCAGTTTTTGTGAATACAAAATAAGAATATAGATCTGAAAGAAAATGTTTATTGGTTTTAAGGATTGGCGCTTGTGGGGTGAATAACCATTATAACTTTTTTCAGACGATGATGTCGATACATGATGTATGTAAACGTGAGTTTGCACGTGATAGCATACTGATTTGCAATAACTGACATAACTGATGTCACAAAATATATTACCTTTGTTTGCCCACATCTTATTTATAGTTGATAAGACAAAGTCAATAAGTAAAAATTATTAGTACATCACAAAATAATAACTGCAAATTCCCTTAGAGTTATATAAACAGTCTACACAGACTAGGAACTTTAAAAACTGCCGTTTTTTATGAATATACGAATAGGTACAATTGCAAGTATATTTTAGATAACGCAATCAAATAAATACTGTTTAGTGCTGTTTCAAAAAAGAAAGAAAATACAATCAAATTGAGAACCTCTTCCTTTTTTAGGTCGGTTAATAAAAGGACAACAAAATCTATTCTAATATGTATTATAAAAATGAATAGTTTGAATTATTTCAAGGAGCCAGGCATTTTAAGCGGAGCACCAAACAAACAACATTTCGTCCATGTTTTCATGTCATTACAGCTATAAATATAGAAGCCCAAAACCAATTAAAAGGCGAAATAAATCATACTAATTTATTTTACGTCGTTAGAACGGTTCAATCCTCTAATGATAATTATAAAACGTGAGACGGAGTAATTTAAAATTCGCTATTTTAATATTTATAATCTGATTAATAACAAAAATAATATCAAACTGACTGCGGCATTTAAGACAGTGCTAGAGGTGAACGAACGACATTTACATGCAATAGAATTTAACATAAAAAATGTCACAACTATTTTAGTGCCACTAATTTTAATTACTTAGCTTATAATAGCAGCCCTGTATCTAATACATGTCCCACTGCTGGGCTCGGGCCTCTTCTCATGATGAGAATGGTTAGGTCATAGTCCACCACGCTGGCCAAGTGCGGATTGGTAGACTTCACACACCCTCGAGCACTTATTAGGCACTCTCAGGCATGCAGGTTTCCTCACGATGTTTTCTTTCACCGTTAGCGAGCGATAATTAATATGATAAATACACACAGGTGTGTGCCGTGGGTTCGAACCCGAGACCTTTAACTTCGCAGTCCTACGGTCTCCTACTCGGCTATCGCTGCTTTAATTAGCTTACCTGATCATTTTTATTTTATTTTAAAACTTCTTACACTTAATATATAGTACAACGGCGGACTAAATGCCATAGGCATTTTCTACCAGTCAACCTTATGCGATCAGTCTCAGTCATTTTCCCCTATGCGATTGATCTATAAAAAGGGATAAATTTTATTGCTAGGTTGGTTTTTCGTTCGTTTCGGTTAAGTAATTATTAAGTTAAGTTTTTATCTATTTTTACAGACAAATCATATCTAAAACACTAAATTATGATCAAAAAAATCCGTTTATACCTATGTAACTCAATTAATGAATAATACAATTTAGACAAAATGGGAATTAAATTTCAATCAATATTACGTTAGTATGAAAACGCAGCGCTCGGGAGTCTACTTTCAATATGTAGCCAAAACTACCACGTTGATGTTGGGACTTGGGATACAAACTCGTATTATAGATAATATACAATATAATATAAAAATAATATACGACGGCAAGTCAAAATAAAATTTGACTCAGCCATTGACACGACGAAGAAGGAGAAATAAATAATATTAAATGGTACATAAAGATATTGTCCCTATACCTACTCCTTCTTTCCATTTGCAAGCATTTCATAATATTTTGATGCTATATCCTTAAGAAATAAACTTTATACTTTCGTCACAAACATATTTAAAGTAACTGTTGTTAAAAGACCATTGCATGATAAATCTCTCCGTCGATTTTCTTCAATCTGAGTCGTTGGGCGAGTAAGTACGGTCATTTTATAATGTTTACGAAGGTTATATGGACATCGTTTACTTAGTAATGCGTGTGGATCTAGTACGAGTGAGTAGTATGTAGTATAAATATAAATAATAAACAAAAATCACTTCAATTTCATCTAGTCCCAAACTAAGCAGAGCTTATACTCTGGGCACTAGAATAACTGATACTAATATGTATATACTTTCTTCCTGTAAATCCGTGTGGAAGAAATTGCTTTAAGCAATAACACCGCCGCTTGTACAACTAGTTTTAAGTGTTTGTTTTATGTATCTTTCTTTTGTATTTTGGTGTACAATAAAGAATATTTATTATTATTATTATTATACATACTTATTTTACATAGAAACACCCAGATGAAGACAAACCCCCATGTTCATGAACACAAAGATTTGTCTTGAGCGGGAATAGAACCCGTGACCTCAGCGCAGGCAGTTACACTAACCACTTCGCCAGCCGGTTTTCATGTCGCGCTAGTAACATAGGTACATACTGACCAGCACATATGTATGTATAGGAATAACGTTAGCATCCACTGCAAAAATATCGTATCATCTAAAGTACTCCACGGGGTGTACAGTACTGCTTATCCTGGTTAACTTCGCAACCGTTAAAGACACACGCTTCCGTATTTACTATCAGTAATTATGTCACAGGTATCTATGAAAAGCAGCAGGAGCAAGTATTCATTGGTATTTAACATCTAAGTACAACAGTCTAACGTGAGAATGGAAACATGGAAGGCTAGGCTTCCAACTCCACCTGGCTTTCTTGAACCAGCCGAGCATCTACCACCTGGTAGCGGGCTACAGTGGCCAATTTGGAAGTCTCTTAACCGCCTCCGGACACAAGCCGCTGTAGGGAGAACCTGGTTCAGTGGGGATTTACACAAACTAATACCATCAATTGTGAGTGCGGGTTCCCTACACAAAATATGGCTTACCTGCTACATGCCCGACTACCCGTTGTCTCCTGCCACGTGTACGCTTCAAGATCTTATGCAAGCTACAAAGGAAGAAGTGGACGTTGCTGCTTTTTGGGCAGAAACTGTATAACACATAACATAAAGCCATTGACACGAAAGAAGAAGAAGAACAGTCTAACTATTTATTTCTTAGTAAGATTTTGTGGGGACATCGGACCAGGAAAAAACTGGACACATGGTAAGCGATTACCTTGGTAATATTTTATTATGTTACTAGCTGTTGCCCGCGAGTTCGTTGGCATGAAATTTGATATTTCTATGCTATTTCCTCATAACGGCGAACTGAAGTTACCGACAAATCTCAGGAAGTCGCTAAGCTGAAGTGGCAGTAGGCCGGCAACATAGCTCGAAGGACAGATGTCCGGTGGGGTAAGAAGGCCTTGAGTGGCGGCCACGAAAAGGTAAACACAGCGTGGGACAGCTCCCGCGATAGCGGAGCGGCGTTTGTTTCAGGTGGCCCCAAACCGCGCGCTGCGGAAATCGATCGACGAAGGCTTATGTCCTGCAGTGGACTTCTTAAGGCTGATGATGAACTCAATACGCTACGAATAATTCTAAAATAGACAAACCTTTTATATAAACTTATATCTCCTAATTATTTACAATTATCTTATATGTAGGTATATCAATAGAAGATACATTAGATAAGTATTTCATAAAACCATCAAATCCCAAAATTAGCCAAGTGCTACAAAAATAATTAAAATATAGTAAAGTGAATTTGAGCTACGTAAGTGCACCATAACCGCTTCTCTCCAGAAGTCAGTGGACGTATTATGGAGCTCAAATTACTGGCTATAACAATAAAATTCCCATTCGTACGGTTAATAGCCCGAATGCATCGCTAACATAAAGCACTTGAAATTTAGAATTCACCAGCAGTTAATTAAATACGTAATAGTTTTTTTTACTTACTTCAGATATAAAATTGTCTATAGAGTTCAGTATAAAGTTCTAAATAAATTCGTTATTGGTCGCCAACAATAATAATAATAGCAACCCTGTATCTAATACGTCTCCCACTGATAGGCTCGGGCCTCTTCTCATGAGAACGGTTAGGCCATAGTCCACCATACTGGCTAAATGAGGATTGGTAGACTTCACACGACCTCTACTTTTTTAGGTACTCTCAGGCATGCAGGTTTCCTCACGATGTTTTCCGTCACCGTTAGCGAGCGATATTCATATGACAAATACACACATATCTTCGAAAAGACGAATCTTAACGATATTTTGACAGAGGTGTGTGCCGTGGGTTCGAACCCAAGACCTTTGACTTCACAATCCTACGGTCTCCTATCGGCTATCACTGCTGCTTAATTCGTCGCCAACAATAAAAGTTATACCTAAATATTAGTTTGTCTGTTTAAAAACTCTAAAGTACGTCCGAATAACTTTGTATAGATTTCATAATATATCATAACAATCAAGAAACAACATAACAACTCTACTGTAAACTTCCGATTGTATTTCATGAATTGTTATATTTTACTAACCAAATTTTCTCACAAAAACATATGTCACGTGTTGAGTCTCCAAATATATTGACGACCGGATGGCGGAGTGGGTAGTGTACCTGCCTGCGACGCCGAGGTCGCGGGTTCGATTCCCGCTTAAGAAAATCTTTGTGTGCATGAACCTGGGGGTTTGTCTTAGTCTGGGTGTTTCTATGTATAATAAGTATGTATTTACAAAAGAAAAGTATATATGTATTAGTATCAGTTATTCTAGTACCCATAACAAGCTCTGCTTAGTTTGGGATAAGGTGGCGTTGTGTGTAAGTTGGGAGATATTGGGAGATATATATATATGGTAAATAGACATATCAATGTAAATAGAAGTGACTACGGTTTATACAATTTATAGCCTCCTTACGTGAGACACCTTGCTTCAATCTCTTGGATATAATACATATTTAATTATGCATTTATATAACATAACATCACGCCTATATTAATTACTCAGAAGGGTGTGGCAGAGGTGCACAACACCCACTTTTCACCTGTAATGTTAAGGTTCAATGGGATAGGGAGTGAGTCTATCGCTATCCACCTGGCACAATTGCAACTTCGTGCTCCTATTGTGAATTTCCTGACGGAAAGATCACAAAAAACACTTTGCCGGACCCGGGGATCGAACTCGAGACCGCGGTGAGAGGCGCATATGCTAACCACTAGATCATCGCGGCAGCTATATAGACATGATGTTGACATGAAAAACTATGTTTTGTATAATTTTTTGTAGTTTGGACTAAAAATATGTTTCTTTTCCTATATATCTAAAATGCTAAAGCACCAGGTTTACATTAAAAATATCTAATTTGAACGCGCCGATAATGTGCATAACTGATATGTGTAAAAAACTGTATAAAAAGAAAATAACACGCAGAAGTTTTGTTTTAATGATCTTAAAACAACCAGGAAAATTGCATCATAAAATATCCATAACATAACAAAAGCCTCATATTACGGATAGTTCTTGCTGAAATTATCAAAATACACGTTGTTTTGAATGTGTTAATTTTATTGAAAAGCCTTTTGTATCAATTATTTCATTAATAACCTAACCTTGACACCACTTATATAATGTTATCCAAATCTGCAATTGCAAATACAAAATAACAATTAAAACAGATTTATCTGCTATAGTAAAAGCATGTCAAAACCAAGCAAGGTATTGTTGGTATAATTGAGGCCACTCCAAAATGTCACGTCAGAACAATAGCACTTTATTGAATATATAGTAATTATACGCCCACATCTAACCGCAAACCTTGAGGCTTCCAGTTGTATAAATGTGACCTGATCCAGATTAGTTGGAGTGCGTCGCAAACCGTAAAGGACATTTTGATATATAATAAAAATATATTCTAAAGAAGAAATAGTAATAATAACATTAAAAATTTACTGGTGGTAGAGCTCTTGTGAATGAGCTCGAGGGCGGCAGCACCAATAGTAGTGCTTCCATATTCCACCACCAAACCGGAACACAGTTCCGGTTTGGTGGTGAGATCAGGCCCTGAAATTACTGGCACATGAGGCATACCACCGTAGTTCTCAGCTGCAGCAACGCATCTATAATCTGCTTTTGTGAATTGTTGATGTCCATGGGCTGTACTCCACTTACCATCAGGTGGACTACACGTTCGTTAGCTGTGGGCGTAGTATAAAAAAAAATATTATAACTGCCAATGACAAATAAGCTAAATCAACAGTCCCTAAAAAGAAAAGGTATTATCAGGGGTGAAAAACTTATTCAAGAAAAACATTAAATATAAAATGAATGTTGAAAAATTAAGAATCCAGCAGGATTCGAACCTGCACCTCCTAGGTAAAAGCACCTGGGGCGTTTACCCAGGGGGTGCAGGTTCGAATCCTGCTGGATTCTTAATTTTTCAACCTCAATATTATATTATAATACAAAAAAGGCATAGAAAAAGCTATTATTTGATATGACAGAAGTAATCGGGCAGGTATTTGAACAGTTTGAATAATTAAATGAGTGTTGGTTAATCGATGACTAATAAAAAATTATATAAACTAACCTTAACCATTTACTGTATTTTTATATTTTAAGGATTTTTTATTTTAAACTTAGACTCTAAAAACGGTTTGTTTAAAAGAATTAAACAAGTAACGCTAATATAAACAGCAATCTTCTTTCAATCGGTATTTGATTATATCTTAATTCTTTTTTTATACGTCAGTCAGACGCCAGCATTGTAGATCTCCAATCAAGAAACATTCATTCTTTGATTACAAGCTTCGCATCCTTTAAAATTATTTTCTAGTCAAGGTCACCTATTGTTACATCGTCAACTATGATATTTGATTGTAACTTAATGATCAACGTCAGCCTGTCAAACCGACTTGTCTAGTACTAGCCAGCTTCTATACTATGTATGGCAGTTATCAATACAAATAAATAAAATTAATTAAATTAAGAAACAACAAATCCAATGTAATAAACTACCGCAAATATCCACTCTATTATGTCCATCCTAAGGTTGCCTGAAAGAGATCGCGTCAAGCGATAAGGCCGCCCTTTGTACGTTATAGTTTTAAGTACCTATTTCTTTTTATATAAATATGTTACAAATTTGATGTGCAAATAAAGTTTTCTCTATCTATCTCTATCTATTAATGTGTCTGTTTTCAGTGTCAAAATAACAAAAGGTGTTTTAAGCTGGTATAGTTATTTGAACGATAAGTTTGCCGAAAAGCCATATTTTAGGGTTCCTTTGTACGTACAAAGACCCACCTCCACCTGGTCGAGTCTCCCGGACTTCCTCTTTATTGCACACAGTATGAAAAACATGCTTACATAAATCATAACATTTCCAGACTGCACAATGGGCGGCCTTATCGATAAAAAAATATTTTCTTACAGGCAACCTTTGGATGGTCAAGAGAGATAAGGAAGTGTTAATAGGCAAATGTATAGGATATTGACGTAATCAAATCATCTGGATAACAAAAATATAAATACATAAAAATAATAATATATATTCATACATACAATCTTATACATATTTTATTTACTAACTTACATACAAAGCTTAAATAACATATAATACATTTTATCATCATCATCATCATTTTAAATAAAGATTGATAAATAAAGCGTATAAATTATCATAATGCAGCAGTCGTTAGAATTTTGATAGAAGTTAGGTTTGAAAAAGTGAAAGAGAAAGAGAAATGGGTAGAAAAAAAGAAGAAGGTTTAAATAGATTTATAGTGTTTATTCAACAATTTTTAAAACATTCTGCGACTAAGGACGTCTTAAATTTACTAAATACTGCTACTAACTTAATGTTATTTTGTCATAACTTTTTCAATATAAGGCATATTTTTTGGCATAATTTTCTTTTGGTATAAGTATACAATTATGCCAAAAAAAACTATAACATAAGGTTAAACATACCATTTTAATTTAATCAGGAACTTTCCTAAATAAAACAAACATGTTGGCGGTTTAGCAGAGACCCAAGGGCCATCCCGGCCGCACCCTAACCTATTTTTACACTATGGTACTCAAGTTATCTTTTGATCTTTATCAGGTAAAAATAGACACAAAGGATGTATTCCTTGTATTACTGTATATATATTATATTATTTATATATATTTTTATTGCTATGGCCTCTAGTATTATTTACATAACACGGCGCAGATTGCCAACTCATTGTATCAAAAATATCCGCAAAACCACTGCGAATCAGTGTTATAATTCTAGCAGAGGCGCTAATTAAAAAAACATCAACAAAAAATGGAGAAGAATGACACATCGCCAGAAAACAAATACCTATGTTAAAAGGTGGCTCACGTTTTGACAAGCAAACTCTAAGTGCTCACAAACGAACATACATGATTTTTATCGGCCTATTTGACTTGTCTTTTGCTTGTGTTGTTTAAATTGTGTAACTAGTGTACTGTTCAATCTATTAATTAAAGTTGACAAAGAACTTATTCGGTCAGGGACAAGGCGTACAAATTTAAGTTAAATAAACTTGAGATATGGTAACTGAGCAATTAATAAGACATGATTTTAACGGGCATTAACGCGATGAATTTTATTTACTTTTCGGTGCTTGACGTTTTGACAAGGTTGCACTTTGTCATGGTCACAAGCAGACTGATGACAGCAGCGCCCCGACTCCGTTCGGTGGTTGATGATTTTTTGCAAACCACCCTCAATTTTGTTGGTTTTTAATTTTCAATGTACCTCCGCCACACACTACACTAACCGAGTCCGGTTTATGAGAATAGAAAATAATCGCGTTAATGACCGTTAAAATCATGTCAATAAACCTGCAACGAAAGTATAAAAGTTATTATAATTATTAAAACGTCTGAAAACCGTCCTTTTGATAACTTTATGTGTAGTAAGTAGTTACGCAGTCCACATACATTTGCAAAGGTTGCGAATGATTAACTGTACTGAGTACTACGAAAATAAACCTACCTAACCGATAAACTGAAACATAGCAATTGAACTAATAGATATAATAGCAGCCCTGTATCTAATACATGTCCCACTGCTGGGCTCGGGCCTCTTCTCATGATGACAAGGGTTAGGCCATAGTCCACCACGCTGGCCAAATGCGGATTGGTAGACTTCACACACCCTTGAGTACTTTTTAGGCACCCTCAGGCATGCAGGTTTCCTCACGATGATTTCTTCACCGTAAGCGAGCGATAATTTATATGCCGAATACACACATATCTTCGAAAAGACGAATCTTAACGAGTTATTTAGGTGTGTGCCGTGGGTTCGAACCCGAGACCTTTGACGTAGCAGTCCTACGGTCTCCCACTCGGCTATCGCTGCTTACTTAACTAATAGATACCTACATTAATTTGGAAGAATATGATAAAGAAATGCAGTCTTTCAGCATTTTCATATAACCTCATACTACATACAACATTTATGATGAGCAAACACAAAAAGTACTCTAGCAGAATGTTAATAAAATAACAGTCGGTTTGTCTGGCTCTTTGCATTCAGAATTCAGATAAATTGCGTTACAACGTTGCTTGTCATTGGGACATTGTGATATCGTAATCGTCCATAAACTTTAGACCACAATGGCGTGCCCTAAAGTTTATGGACGATTGCGATAATGTCATAACTTCTTTAATGTGGATATTACATTAATGTTTTTCTTAATATCTTAAAAACTCGACTCTTATAAGTGATTTTATTTTTATTTTATAAAATACCGCACCTATTAAAGGTACTTACCGATACTTAAAATGAAAGGTCAATTTTAATGCAAAAGACATTATGATTGCACTAGTAATTAACTGAAGTTATAAATGTGGTTTTTGACACATATAAACGTTAAGAATATATGTCTAGACGTCGAGATGTTAACAAAGGCTAAACAAAGGTATGATATTAATTCAAAACTAGAGTACGTCATCTTCTCCAAGGTGAAACAACAGCAGAGTCATTAAAAGCTTAATATCTCCTGTGTAAATTATATAATATATATATTATATTAATGTATGTATTAGTATATTTGTTACCATATTTATGTATTCGAATTGTTGATAAACATTATTTTATGTATGTCTTTACATTTTCAGCACATTATTTTAATTTATTTATGCACTTACCTTTGTTCTCTCTGCATCACCTTAAGGTTGACTGGTAGAAAATGCGTTTGGCATTAAATCCGGAGTTGTAGTGCAAGAAGTTATGAAGTGCAAAAAGTTGTAAAATAAAAATAAATAATACATTAGGCTGTGAAGTTCCAGATACATCATCTCACAATTGTTAAAATATTTTATAACTTTATAAATTATATTTTATTTATTTTTAATATGATACAAATTTAAAATTACACTATATTATTAAATACGTTAAAACTAAATATAAACCTAACTATATATACATCAAATAAAATAAATTGACTACCTATAGCAGATTTATTTATAAGTGGCTCTAATTAATAATCAAATGTAGGTATATCTAGCCTCAAAGCCTCCCTCAACCCTCTCTCATCAGTCTGCATAAAAGATTGTAATCACAACACAATTTGCTGATTCAATCTATTCTAGTCAAAATTCAACAAAAAATGTGTTTCTACGTATCTCACTATACAACTTTAAAAACACTATTAAATGTGAAATTGCATCGTGAGTTATTTCCTAGTCTACAGCCATTTTTTCACAAAATTGTATTTATTTTTATTTAATATAGAAAATCATTTGTCATTACTGATTTGATCAAGATAACATTCGTCTATAATATAAGGGATTATGGACTTTAAAATTGCGAATAAAATATTAGAATGAATTGAGTTGGCTAGCAATGACCTCGAGGCGTAGGGACCTTCACCAAAATGTTACTGCAGTTCGATAACCCAAGCCATTGTTCCACGCAAATCATTCCCATTTTATATATCACGATTCCATGATTTCCGCGTCATGACGTCCGTAATTATTGAATTAAAGTTTACGATACATGAGGATTTATGGATACTTGCACAACATGGAGACGCAACGCACAGTTTATAGGGCGTAAACAATAATGTTGGATCATATTGAAGTGGACGCGCCGGATTTATGCCCTTGCTCGTGTTTGTGTTAAGGATTATTCTTAAATGTTTACTAGTTGTATTTATTGATTGAGTGGTTCACCCCTTCTATTATATTCCCATAATTGTATAAAATCACAGTATTTTAGTCACTTAAAATATTCTAATAGTTAAGGCAAAGCGGCCCGTATTTTAAAAAGTATATTATTTATTTACCTTTATAATAATAACGCGATTTAGACCCGTTGCCTAATTTTTGAAAAATGTTCTAAAATCGTAAAAGTTTAAATACATATAACACACCATCTGTTTGTGATGCCTGTCTATAATCCCTCGAAATGTCCGTATATCTAAAGCAGAGTTATACGTTGCAAAGCGAAGATAAAGGTTTGCATGCATGATCGCGTCAACTTCCGTTAGATTTTAGTTAATTATGCAACACGAAAATCTAAATGTTAATACTATTTGTTGCTAAAATAGGCGCTAAATTATAAAAGGCCTACAAAGTACGCTGAAATGAGGCTGAAGCAGTATATTTTAAAGTTATTAGTGCATTGGCAAATTATTTATTCTTGTTTTTAGGCAGAAAACGAATTCATTCTAGCAACCATTTTAATATTAAGTGTTCTGATTAGTAGCAGTTTTTTAGGGTTTCGTAGTGACTTTCAAGAGTAAATGTTTGTTCAAATAGGCCATCATCCCCTTCCCTTCTAAGAGCTAAGCAGTTATCTTGAAATATCTAAGTAAAAACATGTAAATGTCATAAACTTTAAAGAAAAACTAAAACGGCTACGTTAACTTTATTAGTTCAAGAGCGATTGGCCCAAATTGTAAAATGCAGTTTCTTGAAATAATTCGTACATAATACAGAAATCTTTGAAAATAATATTAATATGAAGTTGTTACCTGTTTAATACAAATAACAAACCCCTTTTAAGACCGTATGAAGTTATCGGCTGCATACGGAACCTTATATATATATAGGCGCGTAGCCCGTCATACACTTGGCCGGTTTTTTATATACAGGGTGTATTTTTGAAACGGGGCAGTAAGGGCAAGTACCTTAACCGTTGCAGTTACAGCAAAACGTTCTTAAAAGACCTTCCCTAACTTTTTGGGACATTTTGAACTGCATTCACAGATTTTGTAAAAAACTTACAGTTAGCAAAAAAAATGCAAAAAGTTCAAAAAAAATTTTTTTATGCCAATCGATTCTATTTCATGTGGGGATCAAAAAACTCTATAGGACCATTTTAGCTTTCAGTACTAGAAAAGACAGAAATCGCCAAAAACGTTTCCCATACATTTCGGCAACAGAAACGAATTTCTACGATGGTCTAACTTTTTGTTATGGCCTGGAAGTGGGTAGAATTGACTGTAAAGTAAATAAAAAGAATTTTTACCCTCAAATTTCGAATTTGATTCGAAAATCTGTGTGTTATACTTAGTTTCAGCTGAGAAACTTCGTATGAGTTATTAATTAAGGATTTTCGCTAAAATGTCTTCTAATCGTGAAAAAATTGACTTATTATAAGCGACTTAAATACACCCTGTATATATCTAGTAAAATATCACACATTTTACTACTTAATTTAATTATATTAATTACGAGTACTTCCTTATATCATGACGTTTTTAATCGAGTGGTTTCCCCATAGCTGGTGAGTAACTGCATCTTGCTTAATCAAGCAACGGCGTTTCATTGACAATAACGTTGATTCAACAAATTCTTCCATTGTTCTTTGTGCTAATATAATTCAATCGCTATTTACAGTTGAAAACCTATATTTAGAATTATTGTTGACTAAGTATATTATTATCGTCTTAGCACTTTTTTCTAGCATTCAGGCTATTTTTCTGCTTTTAAAATGTATAAATGTCTTATAAATAATAAACACAAAGAAGTTTAGAACTAGAATACAAATGTTACAATTATTATTATTCAAGGACCTCACCAAAAATATCTTTTAATTTTTATTAAAAATAAAAAAACTGCCCACTGCCCGCGCGCCTGTAAATGCTGACAATGCTTATGGTGTACGGTTTCCCCGTACAGCTTTGTCAAATAGTTTAAAATATAGACATGATTCGGTTTTGAATAAATCAACGTCGGCCGGTGGAAATATAAATGAAGTCCATAAAATATCATGATACTGCCTCGTTGGTCTAGTGGCGATAGGCTCAGCCCCTATCCCATGGGACCTAAACATAACAGGTTCCAACATCTGCCTCACTATACTCGGTAATATAGGCGTGATGTTTGTTATGTTACATCATGGTACAGGCCTTGAACTTTTTACATCCTAATTTAGCTGGAATCGAAACCTTAATTGTTTCATTATTATTACTACCTATTGAGTAATAATCTAGCAAGTTAATATGTATCTAAAAGTGATAGTTAAGTTACCTTTTCCATGGCCTACGACCACCATACCAAGTTAATAAACACCCAAATTGGAGGTCAAATTGCCAGACCATTTACCATTATAAAAAATGTATGTACAGTGGGTCCACGAATTAGGTATGCAGGGCAAAAATTTCGAAGTCACAGTGAAGGCTTACTACACCAGTTATGGATAAGTGAGTAATATATTAAAATAGTGGGTATATTGAACTTATAAATATGTAATTCACACATGCTTGTCTATTGCAGTCAGTTTTTACAATATATATCTCACAACTTACACACAACGCCATCTAGTCCCAAACTAAGCAGAGCTTGTATTATAGGTACGAAAATAACAGATACTAATACATAATATATGCTTTGCTGCCTTTTCATATCATGATCTTATCTTTCTATCCTATAAAATTCGTCCTCCCAAGGCAAAGTCGAGAATTCTTCTACAGCGCAATTTTGGTGGGATGAACCTGGAAAATCTTCGTGAAGATGCCAGCAGCATTGACTGGGATCCTCTTATTGATTGCGAGTCCATAGATAACAAAATTAAGCTGCTCATCAATAACCTAATTCAGCTATATGATAAACACGCTCCGATTCGTCCTGTGAAACTTAAACATTTGCCCTCTCCATGGTTAACGGATGATATTAAGAACATCATGTTAAAAAAAGCTGTGGCTAAAACCAAATATAAATGTCGTCCAAAATCAAGCTACTACAAAGATAAATATCTGGCGATAAGAAATCACTGCAACAAGGTGTGTAGGACAGCGCAACGCCAAAATATCCACAACTCTATTGAAAATCAAGATCCAGCAAAGGTCTGGAAATTTCTCAGAACTTTGGGAGTTGGAAAGTCCAGACAAGAACCTATTCCTACGAAGTTAGATTTCGATTTGCTCAATCAACATTTCTGTTCTCCATCCACATATGATGGGACTACTAAAGCTAACACCCTTAATCATCTTTCCTCTCTTCCAACTCCACACTATTCAGGCTTCATTTTTAATCAATTATCTGACAGTGATGTTAAACGAACCATAATGTCGATTGCGTCTGATGCCGTCGGTAATGATTGCATAAGTCGCAAAATGATTCTTCCGATCCTCGATGAAATCCTTCCCGCATTACGACACATCCTTAACTACTCCCTGACCTGTGGCATCTTTCCTACAGCATGGAAAGAGGCGCAAGTCATCCCATTACCAAAAAAACCGAATCCATCAACCTTTTCCGAATACCGTCCCATTTCCATATTGCCTTTCCTCTCAAAAGTCCTTGAGCGTCTCGTACATTCCCAACTCAGTATTTTCCTTAACAAAAATCACCTCCTGAACCGCTTCCAATCTGGTTTCCGTCCTGGGCACAGTACCGTCACAGCGTTAGTCAATATTACCGACGACATTAGGCGTGGTATGGAGGCCGGAAATCTTACAGTCCTCTCCTTATTAGATTTTAGTAACGCCTTCAACACTGTGGATTTCGATGTGCTGCTGGGCATTATGCGTTCTATTAACATATCTCCTACAGTAATTGGTTGGTTTCATAGTTACCTGTCTGGTCGCCGACAACGAATACACATTGATGACTCCTATTCATCTTGGTGTAATATCACGGTTGGTGTTCCGCAGGGTGGCGTTTTATCTCCATTACTTTTCGCTATTTTTATAAATTCTATCTCAAATCAACTTCAGTCAGCTTACCACCTTTATGCAGATGATCTTCAAATTTACTCGCAGGCGCCTTTAAGTAGATTACATGAAGCCTTTTCGGTAATCAACGAAGACTTTTGTAAGATAGCCAAATGGAGCAATCGCTATGGACTACAAGTAAATCCGTCAAAAACCCAAGTCATTGTTGTTGGTAGTTCGAAGTCAGTTTCACGTGTTGACTGGTCTCTAATGCCACAAATACAATTTGATGGTGTCACAATACCTCTTAGTAAAAGTGTGAAGAACTTGGGCATATTTATTGATAACACATTATCCTGGGTGCCACAAATGCGTGAAGTTAGTCGCAAGGTTTTTGCTTCCGCTGGATCCTTGCGAAGACTAAAGAACTTCTTGCCAACGAACACCAAGATTGCGCTTGCTCAATCTCTTCTCTTACCTTTACTCGACTATGCCGATGTCAGCTATCTTGATCTCACTGAGGAGCAATTAGATAAGCTTGAGCGACTTCAAAACTTTTGTATAAGATTTATATTTGGCCTACGCAAATATGATCACGTCTCTGAATACCGTAATAAGCTCAAGTGGCTCCCAATTCGCCTTCGAAGGGATACTCATATTCTTTTTCTATTATATAAAATCTTATTTAATCCTTCCACTCCCTCTTATTTAAAGGAACGTTTTAAGTTCCTAAACGATATGCATTCAAGGTCCTTGAGATCATCGGAGGACTTGAGACTGGAGATGCCAATGCATTCCACTAGATTTTATGAGAAGTCATTCATAGTTCAGGCAACACGATTATGGAATGCTTTGCCCGTATGCATTAGACAAGCTCAATCTTTGCCTATATTTAAAAAAATGGTCAATGAGCATTTCATGTTACTTTAGGAAATTATTGTTGATATTTAGTAATATTGTGTCCTGAATATTAGATAATATTTATATTATTATGTATATATGTAGTATATATTTTATATATTTAGGTATATATAAGTAGATAATATATTTAGTATTATATAATATATTTAATAAGGTATATTAGTTTATTATAAATAATTTTAGGTTTAAGACACTATACGTAGTTTAATTTCTGTATTATTTATATTTAAAATCTCCATTGTCATTATCATGACGTTTCTTTTTACTGTATTTTGCTTTTCTTTTTTCTTTAATTAACGCACCAACGACTGCCCATAACTTTGCTCATTACTTACTTGTCCATCCTAAGGTTGCCTGTAAGAAATTGCTTTTAGCGATAAGGCCGCCCATTGTGCAACATAATTTTTAAGTGCATTTATCTACAGCATAAATTTCTTTGTTAATATTGGTGTACAATAAAGATTACTCTATCTATCTATCTAATATACTTTTCTTTTGTAAATACATATTTATTATACATAGAAACACCCAGACTAAGACAAACCCTCATGTTCATGCACACAAAGATTTGTTTTAAGCGGGAATCAAACCCGCGACCTCAGCGTCGCAGGCAGGCTATACTATGGCGTAGAAGTTTTTGCTCTGTTTACCTAATGGCTTAGCCCACTGTACAATGTCGCGTTTATTCTAGTGCTGGCGATCGAATGTTAAAGCAGGTTCCTCATTTAAACAAATCTATTAATATTTATAACTCTATGAATATTTACGGAGTGCATATTATATTTTAGTAATATATTTACCGGTTCGCGTATGGACTTGGCACGTATCTGAAGAAACGTAATATTTTATTTAACTTGGTTAATAACTTCTATTTGCGAAATAATAAAATTAATGTTACCAATTGTTAAAGTTATTCTGTATTTTTTAACTACTTTATTATATCTCAACAATAATGAACATGTATAGACGGTCAAACCAAAGAGTGACGTTACAAAAATCCGTTTTATTAGAGTTTACAAAAATAAAAAAAAAATGAAAGTCGGTCTCGCACTAAGGGTTCTGTACACATTATCAATAAAAATGGCAAAAAAAAAAAATACTCAATCTGTTGTATGGAAGTCTAAAAAAAATATATTTTTAATTGAGAATATTTATTTTAAAGATAATATATAACCATACATATTATGAGAATATTTCAAGCTTCTGTTGCGGTTATCAATAACGAGCAAATCCGAGCAAAAAATCACGTTTTTTGTATGGGAGCCGCCTTGAAATATTTGTTTAATTCAGTTTTTATGTGAACAGTTTAACTGTCTAGTTTTCACAGTTCATTCGATACAGCCTTGTGACAGACGGACATATAGACGGACAGCGTAGTATTATTAATAGGGTTCTATTTTTACTCTTTAGGACAGAACCCTAAAAAACCAGTAAGCACTAAATCAAAATCGACGAAAGCTATTAAATCAAACTGTAAACAACACAAAAACACATTGAAAGGTATTGGCCAGTATTCTTAAATGGACAATAAACACTTCCAAAACCGTACATGTTATAGATACGGACTACCGTGTAAACCATAACGTATCCTATTCAACGGTCTCAGTCAATGTTGCCAGGTATCCCGAATTTTAACGGTACAGCCTGATTTTATTATTTGCAGGGACGCTGGGAACGCTAAATCTTTTGATTTAACTCATACACATTTAAGTCTAGGTTGTAACAACTAAAGCAATAATACGACATTTTTTGCGAAAAAATAGCCAAAGAGATGAAGAGAAGTTATTCTTGAATATAGCAATAGAACTGCTCAATTAATATTAGTAACACACAGTGCATCTGCACTAAACTGGTTGTGACCAACCTTATTGATATTGATATAACTTGAATCTACATCTAAATTTCATATATAATCAATAAATAATTAGAAATGCAAGCAGGGTTCCAAACTGTACTTTCACACTGTAACTCTCGGACTTAAAAACCATTATGGACACGCAATGAACGCAAATATTTATGAAAATAATACTGCCTAATCTCGCGAAAAAGCGCGGGGAGGTGTCGAATCATTGGATTTGACAACTAGTTTTGTATGGCGTGAAGGAGCAGCGCTCTTCCACATTTGGCATCGGGGGATGCCTGTCAATGACACCTCCGGTTGGGTTATTGCTCTGAGCTGTAACTCTAACACTTATACATCGTAAAATTTGTACCAATTAATAGATTACCGCTAGCGTATATTTTTCTACTCACCTGTTAATTCAACCTATTTAACAAAATATATCGAGCAACACCAGCCATAACGTATTTCTTATAACACCTTGTACGACTACCTGTGAGATTCACCCCCAACCTTTTGAATAGCATTTATGAATTGCGGGGGTGTACAATGGTGAATCCGTGGGAACGCCGGCGAATCAATGGGAGCACAGCACCTGTGTCCGTGTGAATTAAGCCTTATGGGAGGCTCGACGGCCTTAAATGTGACGTGCTGAATAATTCTAATAACTGATGTGTTTTTGGGTTATCAATGGTGCGATTTTGCCGTTCATTCATGGTTAAAAAATACCGCAGTGCACCTAGCGATCAAAATGTTTGTAAACGTGTTTCTGTCCCAGAACGCTCTGATAAAAATAAATCTATCACATACCTTCTAAAGCTTACCATCAAACTTCACTAGTAGCTAGTAACTTATTTTGTACTATACCTAAAAGGAATACGACTACACTGTCGATAGAATTATGAAGACAAAACAAACATTAAAAAAAAATACAGTTGGGTATATTAAATTTATAAATCAGATGAAACATTCGCAAACAAGCTTATTTTCAAAATCTTTTCAGGTGTCATTGGATTTTCAATATAATTTGTGAGTTAAAGTGAGTTTGATAGATGTATCCGTGGAATATTCTAGAGTAGGTAAAAATGAACGTTTCAAAAATTGGGGAGATGTTGAATAAATATTGGTTATTTATTACCATAGTTTCAGGGTCTTATGTTATTACATATTCTTATTATGAGGTATGAAGTAACGGTGACATAAACAATTTGAATCTAATGCATTTCACGTGTTGAATATCGTTTAGTACACATGATTGAATAATACAGATGTACATTATTTTAAAGAGTTCAGGGCCGAATAGATACTACGCAGTTAGAAAGAATGTTGCCAAGGTTAAGATTTGGATTCCTTAGATTTATCTGAATGATCAGATTAAAAGACGTAAACATGCTAACGGACTTGAAGTTCATCTGATCATTCATCTGATCTGATGACGGTAAGTATGTAGTTGGTACAGCTCATCATCGTTCGCCGGATTTAGAATTAATTATCTATATATATAATAATCCGTATAATCCATCCATATAAAAGTGACACAAGTTACACTTGAAGAAAGAACACAGTTGTCACTTAAATTAATGTGTGCTATATGCTGATCCTGCCAAAAAAGTTTATATAATACCTGTGAAATTGGCTAGTTTTTAATACTAGGTATTAAACAAGTTGGACTCGTGCACGAAGGGTTCCGTACCATAATTTATAAAAACGGCACAAAAAATCATATCTGTTGTATAGGACATAGTAATATTTATTTTATTTTAATTTAATTATTTATTTTTGAGTGAATATATTACTGAATAGTGTGTGAATATTTCAAGCTACCTTTTACCGTTATCAATATCTGGCTGAAACGAGTAAAAAAACACGTTTATTGTATGGGAGCCCCCTCCTCTAAATGTTTAATTTATTCAGTTTTTAGTAGTTTTTGCTTTAGCGGTAACAATTTTTCATTATTTGTAAAAAAAAACAATTGTCTGGCTATAACGGTTCATGAGATACAGCCTGGTAACAGACCGCCACTTAAGTCTCAGTAATAGGGTTCCGTTTTAACCCTTTGGGTCCAGAAACCTAAAAATAGTCCCACTACAAGTTTATTGTTATTGACGTTTTGAAGAACGTATAGGTTTATTTAGTACAGTTAAAGTGTACTTAATAAAGCGGCCGTGGCGCAATGTATAAGGCATCGGTCTTTCGTTACGATCGAGAGGTCGGTTGGAATCCTAGCCAATACACCACGGATGTGAACTTCCACTAACACAAGCGAATTAAACGTAGCTGGAGGAGGTTAACAAGAATACTAGATTAGAATTTCTATTCAAGAAAACACTAGAACCCAGTTGCCAGAATAACAATTTGCTTACAGACGTCACAAAATTATACCATAATATACCCAACTAGAATATTTCCGTAAATAAAGGCGAAAAGTGAAATGAACATAAATCGAACGATACAGATTTGGATAACAAATGTGTTTGCCGAGTAACAGTGGTCACGTGTCAGTCTCCTGCGTAACATCTAATCACGTGTATTTTACACTCTGCATGATAATTCCTACGCGAAAAATAATAAAAACAGGCTTCGAGCAGACTGTCCTAATACCCGTTATAAAAAACAACGCCGATTAAATAGCGATCTACCTAACATATAATATACACCCTAGCTGATAGATAGATAGATAAAGAATTATATATTGTACACAAAGAAAAAGTATATAATTGTGATACAGAGTCTAATTGAAACATGCACAATGGACGGCCTTATCACTATAAAGTGATGTCTTCCAGGCAACCTTTATTGCCTTTAGTTTGTAACTTATACAAATCATTTTACAATGTTAAAAATAAAATAAAAGAAACTACTTAAATCTAATTTAAATAAAATCTTCTTATTCTCGGCATTTGGTTGATCTTCCCTCTTTACGGCTATATATATATATATATATATTAACGTTATAATAAGTATGTATTTACAAAAGAAACGTATCATCATATAGTACCAATTATTCTAGTACCCATAGTACAAGCTTAGCTTAGTTTGGGACTAGATGGCAGTGTGTGTATGGTATGTTTTATTTATTTATATTCTATAGCGTAGTCGTCATAAAAAAATGTCTATAATTTGTACGTAAGTTCTTTTTCTTCAAAATGTTGCTCTTATTTTGCTCTGGTATGACCAAATTTGTAACAAAATTGTCGATAAATGGAGGTCTCAAACACGTATAGATGTTTAAAATTGTCAGTGTGTATACAGCCTTAAGGACAACGTTTTTAAAATTGTACATAGTGACGATTTAATCATGTCTGAAGGCAAACGTGTGAAGTTACCGTATTTTTTTACATTTGTTGATGATATAAAAATAAAACTGAATTGAATTGGATAAAAAGAAAAAAACTAATAGATAATAAACAATGTTGGGTCATTAAAAAAAAATCTTTTTAAAAGTTTTTTTTTTTTTGAGAAAATGAAGAGTTGATAAATACAAATGGTAAAGATTTCCATTTGTATTTATCAACTCTTCATTCAGTGTTTTTTTTATCCTGCGGTTAAAGAAAAGATTGTCCTTGGCAATTGTAGTTCTATCAGAATTGCGGCTTAAGGATAAAAACAAAGTGTTATGGTTTATTGAAGGCATTTCTGCGCTGATCGAGATATTGGCTAATACCTATAGCATACGCATTAATTTGGTAATTTTGGCTGTTTTCTATTACATTTATAATTAACTTGAAGACTTTAATTCCCATTGTTTATTAAACTATTAACATGTCGTTAATGGATGACGAAATTTATTATGATTCCGGTTTTGTTTTTTACCAATCAGCGAACTTCAATTAGAAAGAACCGATTAACTTCGCGAAGCAGAAGGAAACACCACTATAAGTAAGTTATTAGCAATTTTAATAAATAAGGTTGCCAATCAACCTCGACAATAATAAAATAAATTGATGACAGGTGATTAGCAATTGCTCAGCGATCACTACGCGATCGAATCAGAAATGAGGAGATCTGTAGGTGAATTAAAGTTATAGGTAAAATCGGGGATTTTACGGTTTTGAAATTAGCCGCTGATGGCTGCTTGACCAATCTATGCGATGAGCACCGTACTTGAGCGTGGCCAATAGCCTCCTCAGTCAGTCGTATTCCTCATGTCTGAGGGTCGTGACCTCCTCCATCCATTTGACTTACCACTCAGAGAGCATCGTAGACAGTGGGCTACGACCGCGCTTTTTTTCCTTGCACTTTGTCAAGATCCCTGATTTTACCTATAGCGACGTGCTCAGCGAGTCGCTAAACTAAAGTGCCAATAGCCTGGACACAATGGCATAGCTCGCAGATAAGATAGGGAAAACATCTTGAGTGGCGGCCACGAACGGGCAAACGCAGCATAATTAGGCCTTCCAATAGTACTGAGCGGGCGATCAGGACAAGATCGCAGGTAGCTGTTTGTTTCAGCCCCATACAAAGATTCTTATAACTTTCAATATATCATTCTTAACGGTCGATACTGAAAACCCAAATTCTCGATTGTTCTATTGCCCTGAAACTCTATTTTACAGTTTAGGTTACATAAGTATTTATACAAGAAAATCGAAAGGGGCCACTGGGGGAGCATTGCCACGTGAGTGGCCCATTTTCTGCTTCACACGCCTCGTTTGTAGGTGTTGTGTGTTATACCACTCGGCATAATGACCTGTTTTTGTGATGCTACCTGTATCGAAATATCTCGTCATCAAATGGTAGACAATTTTCATTTGAGTGCACACTTGGCGTAGTGGTTAATGCGGTCGCCTCGCCGTTTTCAACTGCGCTGGTGTTGTGGGTTCGATTCCCACTCGGTAATAAATCTTTGAGTAATCCACAAATATTTGTTCTGTCTCTGGGTGTGCTTTGTGTGTGTGAGATGTATGTTTATGAACACCTCCGCGACACAGGAGTTGTCCGAATGCGGGCACCGTTCGGAATAAGGATTTCAGGCCTGTAATGTTTTGAACTGTAACTATGTAGTCACTCTATTGATCACACATTCCATACGCATTCTAAAAATTGTACTTTGTAAAGTCTTTTCAACTGCCAATTTTTGTTAAGAAGCCAATTTTAAATAGGATAGAAGTTAAAAGATACCTGAAGACATTAACAAAAATAAACAAATAGCAAAATATAATCAAACGAAAAGTTCACACATAAATCGTCTCAGAGCGATTATCACAAACTAGTTCGTGCGATCTGCCCTTGACATTTCTTCATCCGTTATAATTTCCGCTACCCGCCCACAACACTTCATACAATAATTTTACAAATTTAAATACAAAAAATGAATTGTAAGCTTAGAAATTCTTATGTATTATTCAACGTCTCGCCTCATCTGTGTATAACTTTAAAGAATACAGTAAATAGCCTTAAAGTGCTTTTATCTAAAGAATTATTTCCGTTTTCCCAGCCTTGGAGGAGTTGACTTCAAAATATATAAATTAAATTCTTTTTTTCATGAAAATTACCTTATTGACGTACCCCTTTACGGTCAATACACCTACTGATACTGAAGACAAGGGGAGCCACGGATCAGAGCTGCAGAGCTTCGGGGCTGGCAGCAATAATAGACTCAGTGATTTTTCACACTTTATTGATCGAACTAAAATAACACACAAGCTGTATGCTGCGTTGTTTGCGGCCCACGCAGCCACAGCGCAAACAAGTCTGGTCTAAAGTCATATTTTAAATTGAAATTAGCATAATATGGACTTTGAATATAAGAATAACCTTTGTTGACCTCTATTGCGACCTATTGCGAACAGTAAGTCCAGCTTCTGTAAGCAACTATGTAAAACTTCGGGTGCAAAATCAATGTTTGTTTACTTGAACAGTGGAAAAATACTTTTGTTTTGTCTCTTAAACAAACGACGCACGCACTAGGAATAACTCCGGGTGTTCACAAACATGCATTTTAACACTGGTTATGAAATTCATTTAATTTTTTGCACACAAGATGGTACACAAGTGTGTTTCGATAGTACTAATAGTACATATAAAGTGATTTTAAAATCAATCGAATACATATTATATAATACATATATATCTACATATATGGTACATACATAATATTTTGAAGATATTCGTAATATATATATATATATATATATACATATATGAAATTAAAGGTGTACCGGGTTGTTCAAATCTCATTCTTAATGCAGCATCGATCTTTATGGTGTAAAACTGTAAAGAATGAGTCAACCGGAGACAACTATTGTGATGAACCGACTCAAACACGCAACGTAGGGTTAAATGGGTCAAAGTCAAGAGTGCGCTACATTTCGCAATAATGTATAATCTAACTTAAAATAATTCTTCTTATTCTCGGCATTCGGTTGATCTTCCCTTTTAACGGCTATATATATATTAACGGTATAATAAGTTTGTATTTACTAAAGAAAAGTATATTTGTATTAGTACCAATTATTCTAGTACCTATAGTAGAAGCTCTGCTTAATCAGAGACAGCTATTGTGATGACTCGACTCCAACACGCAACGTAGGGTGAAAAGTCAAGAGTGCGCTTCATTTCGCAATTATGTTTAATCTGAAAACTTTTCGTGGTACATGCGGGATATTTGTATACCGAACAGGATTTTCGATATTTTTTTCCGCTACGCGTAGTTGCTGGCCAAGCATCTTCGTTCTTCTTCTTCTTCGTCGTGTCGATGGCTGAGTCAAATTTAAGTGGCCACTGTTATGGCGCTCTCATCGGCGTTCATGAGAGCCTCTCTTGTGCAGGTGGTAGGGCATTTTGGACAGTCAGTAAGGTGGGCCATTGATTGTATTGCTCCACATTTGCAATTTATGTTAGTGTCAACCACATATCCCCATCTGGCAAGGTTCTCCTTGCTTCGCCCGACTTGCGTCCGGAGTCTATTTAGGGATTTCCAGACCGGTCTTGACTGTTCGTGGCCAGTAGGTAAGGCTTCGGAAATTGGGACGAAAGGTTCGGGCAAGACGCATTCTGCCTGCCACATGTCACATCTGGCTTGGGAAATCGAGTTGGAAATGGGCGCGACACATCGGTTAAAGTTTTTCCTACTAACACATCTTCGTTTAAAGACAGATTCTAGGTAAATTAAAATATATGTAAAAAAATCTAAACTTTAGATATTATTCTGAAATCATTGATATTTGATTTGAACGGTTAAGAAAAACGTGACTATTATACGGTTGCCAAAATACTTTATTATACTTCACTGTGAAAAAAGAAGAGAGGGTAGCTGTTATTTAATTATAAAAAACACTAGTAGTTAGTACAGGAGTGCCCCGATATAGCCCATGAACATTTACAAAAATATTTTGTAGGTCTCGCCATTGAAGGGCTACTGCATGATGCATATGTGCCTATATACATAGGTGCTATCTGAAAATCAGCGCTGTAGTATTCTATTACAGCAATTGCTGAGATAGCCACCTTTTTGGTCTCATACGGGAGTGTTCCATGTGTTTACCATACCTATGTGCTAATTCTTATTTTAATGTTTTATTTTGTTAAGTTTTCTTTTGCATGCCTTATTTTTACCAGTGTACTCCTTTATGAGTCCAAATAAATGCTTTTTCTTTCTTTCTTTCTATATGCATATAGCCAGCGAATTCGACGCCTATAGTTAAATAACCTTAAATCACTCAATGTTTAATGACTTGATGTAACTATTCAATTCTATGACTGACCAAGATTCACCCAAGTGATTAAAATTTAGTACGTGATTTTAGTGTAGTAAGTGATCTTGTCATTAAAACTTATTTATATAATTCTAAATATTACTGTAATAAATAAAAAAAATATGTTGGATTTGGTTTTAAGCAATACATTAAAATGATACGTACATAATTTGTGAGCTTATGCATATAAAATCATTATATGTAATTTAACTAAATTACTACACGATATTCAGTCATCTGGTTAAACGTTGCACTCAATAAATTAGTTGAATCTTTTTCATCTATTTAATTGAATGCTGGCATTTAGTTAACGGCCTATGCTGTCAACTGAATTTCTGACTAAGCAAGCTGGCTGCGAAATTTATATCAGTAATTGCATATCTTCGAAGAGTCCCTACGCACTAAGCGTTGACATTTTCTATGTGTGAAGGCGCCAGCGCATCAATGAAAACAACTTTTTTGTAAAAAAAATATTTGATTGCGGCCAACCGCACAGCCAACGTACAGTGCGTACGTATCATAGGTTTAGTGAATTATTCGTGTCAGCCTGTGTTTGTATCACCCCTTAGGACAAAAACGTTTCTATCACGTTAAACACGTGACATGAAAGTATTGATGATATTTTTCACAAATCACCAATTCTAAGTTTAAACAAAATCTTAATTTTTGATTTTTCTTTTCTCCTGTGATATTAGAATTTTGGCAAGACGAATGTTTTAAATAAAAATAAACCAGTGACAATAATAAACAGATAAAGTTGGATTTTCCCAATTTTATTGTATCATATTTTTAGTTAATACCTACACGAAATTGGTTTAAGAAACTGAAATTGATTTTGTTTTCAGATGCTCAAGATATTGGATGTAGATTAAACTTAAGTTTTAATACAAGAGTTTTTTCTATATTATTAATTGATTTTGGTATTTTGAATGCAAGTCTGACCGGGCTATTTATAGCAGATTGTCTATATTATGCCGTAATAAAAAGTTTCTATTGTGTTATTTATACCACATAATGCCAGTTCCTGATCGCAACAGCATACAAATGACGAACTAATTATAATTTCTAACATTATGTTTACAATAAATTTGGATAAAAGATGTAAAATTTCTTCTAGTATCTGTATAAATTCATATAAACATAATTGAAAACTAACCCGGAAGCTTTTAAGGTGTTTTTAATATGGCACAATATACAGATCTCATCACATGTGCATTCCTCCGCTCCTCTCACATCCTTACTAATATTATAAAGGCGAAAGTTTGTAAGTATGGATGTATGGATGTTTGTTACTCTTTCACGCCAAAACTACCGGGTCGATTTCGATGAAATTTTGCACACATGTAGCTTATAGTCTGGATTAACATATAGGCTACTTTTAATTGACATACCACGCGGGCGGAGCCGCGGGCGGAAGCTAGTAAGTCATATTCTTAAAAAAAATTGTATGTCTTTAAAAACAGCCTAATTCAAGTGAATTTAATTTTAAATTGAAACTATTAAATTAAAAGATACACGATATAATTACCTAGAAACAATTGTTCGGCTGTTTTTCATACAAAAGTAATATGGGTTTAACTTTAATATTATTAAGTTTTTATCTATTTTTATAGACAAATCATATCTATAATGAAAAAGAATCATTAAAATCGCTTCGCCCAGTCGAAAGTTATGAGGTAACAAACTTAAAAAAAAAAGAACGAATTGCAAACTCCTCCTTTTTTGGAGTCGGTTAAAAATAGACAAAAACTTAAAAAGACTAATTTTAAAACCATATACGGCAATCGAGAGTACTCTTAATGGTATATTTTGGCGACACATTTTGATTAGCATTCTCGGTCGAAACACCTGATTACGGCAGTCTTAAAGTATATGTTGACGATGTCCTAAAAATTAGCAGGTAAATAAATTCCCGTGTTTGTTGCTACACCAAAGTACCTCCTAACGTGTTGTTTTCTATCCAACACAACGCCTTCACGTGACTGTATGGAAATAAAAACTCATTAAACACATTTTCAAAATAGCTCCTCTATATTTATAGGGGATCACGTGCCTGAAAAAAAATTAGGCACGTGTCCGAGCACATACCGTTGTCACACACGTGATTTCAAGGACTGATTCCCATTTAAATTGTTTTTAAAAGAAACTACCACATATTCCATTAGGCACACAAAATCATCCAATCGTCTGTACTTTACGAAGTAAGTACGTAAATAATGCGGACTTTTTAACTTTTTAATATTAACATCGACAACATAGAAAGGTTTTACTGCAAAAGTTTCACGTGTTGCTTGCAAATGTGTTTTAAAGCATAATGTGAAGGTTAAGTTTTAGGCATATATTTTAAAAAAATAACAAGACCATTTATTAGAGTGCGCCTTTAAAACTTAGAATATTATTTTATCTGTAGCAAAAGCTACAAGATACGCCGTAAGCTACACTGAAAGCTGTGAAGTTCTGTGCTTGACTTGAATGAAGGTGTTCGGTAGCACGGACGCTGCAGTTTATGTTTCGTAAGTTTCATTATTTTACTCGTAAAAGACATTGAGACTACGATACCGACAGTTTAACTAGTAGAAGTCTTTTTTCAAAAAAAAATAAAAAAAAAAATTCTTAGCTCAAAAGGGCGTTCTTCGTTGTGTGAAAACAGTGAGCGTAACTCGATTTTCTTTGCAGATTTTTCCTTACGCTGGAAGCAAAATCGAATTTGGCTCACTGTTTTTGCCTTTTCGCGCTGCTTAGGTAAAACGTTGTATGTGCGTATGAGATCTATCTCTATCTATCTGTCTATATTTACATCTCTTGCTTTTGAGGCCCTCACTACACTTAAGATTCTAAACTAGAAACTACAATAGAATCTTTACTTACTTACGGATGTCGTAGTTGAATTCTAGTAATAAAAAGTGAAGGAAAATATAAATACCTACCACGAGATGCTGTTTTTCTTTATAAGACGGAAGATTTTCCTGTAAAGTTTTCCTGCTCTATATTTTAAATACCTATTCATTGGTAATAATTACTTTAGCATACCTAGTTTATTAAAATATTCAGGTCATTTGAGGTGTAAGTTATATGACTGTGAAGGGTTATAATGCAATTTAAATTATAACTCTTTTTTTTTTTTTATTATTCTACGCCCACAGGAAACGAACGTGTATACCATACATACCATACATACATATACCTGATGGTAAGTGGAGTACAGCCCATGGACATCAACATCCACAAAAGCAGATTATAGATGCGTCGCTGCAGCTGAGGACTACGGTGTTATGCCTCATGTGCCAGTAATTTTAGGGCCGGGTAATTTCATTTTTTGTGAACAATCTATTCGTTTAGCTAAAGATAATTATTTGGCTAGGTTATACTGCATGACATAATGTTGGAAGGCATCCCTACTTTTCAAAATCCTATTAAAATTATAAAAAATATTGTAAATTTTTATTTTCACCATCTGCGTTCACGCGGAAAGAGCCATTATTATATTATTTTTACTTACTCACTTTTCTTATTACTTAATTCTAACTTACATTTCATACAAAACAATGTTTAATAGAAAGAACATTTAATATGACGAGCCATTGTAAATGATTTATGGCCAAAATGTTGAAGGCATAATGCGCCATTTAAAGAATTCTTCCATTTTTGGAAAGTGTGAAAGGGACTACCGTAAAAGACGTGGTTGAAGACGAATGACTCAATTTTTAAAACCAAAAGGGTTTAACAATATTTAATATAGGCTACTATTAATTTATCAAGATGAAAATTTATCATTAACCCATATATTTATGTCCTAACAATCAGTGACATTTGATGCTTTAAGAATGCACAAAACTCTTTAAATTTCATGAAAGGTTTTTCTTAGAACCAACGAAACGTACTAAAAAGATATAATGCAAAAAAAGAATACTATCCTTATGCATAAACTAAACATTAATTTTGTTTAAATATTAGTTTGTTTTGATGCTATGCAAATATCAAGATACCTGTTTAATACATGTTTAGTGCTTAGATTCTTTGGCTAATATTCTATGATTTTCTCATACATACGCACGTATTGTCAGCCAACCAATGATATTATAGAACTATAGATATGTTACGTTCATAGAAATTACGATTTAAATCCGTTCCGAGCTATTCCAAATTGCACACATTGACAAATGTAACTGATAAGTAAAACAAAAGATACGAAATAGCACGCAAATGAAAGAGAATGAAAGAGATAGCTATAGTTTTAATGATTGCACTTCAGTGGTACGCACGTGACTGCGCTCGACGCAGGCCACACGCAAACTAAACACAAGACGTCCCAATTGGGACGTATTTGAGTATTCACAGCGCGAGCGCTTATAACATATCTGCTTTTGTTTTTATATAATATCATTGCAGCCAACACTGCAACTGTGCCATCGACATGTTACGAAACATAACGTGGACCTGATTTGATAAGCTACTCTAAGAAGTGGGTTGGTCAAGAAATGAGGTCGATATTCAATATTATTTAATTGTGCCCAAAAGCCTAAGTTTAGTATTAAAAAAGAATCGAGAATTTGTATTGCGTCATAATACATAAAACTGGCAGTATCACAAATACCTTCTTATTGTTCCCATTCGTAATGTCATATACATAATACATGAAGTACATAAATGTATGAATAACTAGATTATCTGATCCTTACTCTTAAGTTTTACACCTAAACATTGAAATATGGACTATATTTTCTGAGGACTAGATTTTATAATCGTATAGACAAGAATTATGTTCAAGCGATCAATTGAAGCAACGTGTATTTTGAATAGGTATTTCGACTCATGTTGTAATGTAGTTGTATTGCAAAATGTATTTTGTGTAGTTGAAGTTAATATTCATTTTTGCATGATGGTGTTGTGTTTTGTTACCTGTTGGGATGTGGAAGGCTGTATTGCGCGGAGGCCGCCGAGGGTCGATGCCTTCGCGGAGACACGTGAGCGGTACCGTTAGCCTGCACACGCCAGGGCCTCAAACACTTGAAAATGAAAATCTCTGTGCTGTATCTTACTAATTAATTTTAAATTAAAACGGTTAATTAAAGTTTTTGTTTTCTAAATAAGCAAAATAGTATGCCTAAGCTTACGGTACTTCAAACGTGACTTGATTCTTAAAAATGGACCTTATCAGAGTAGCAATATGATTGATTGAAAAATGACTAAGTGATATGGTGAAATTATAATAATTTACCATCTATAGATACTAGATAACTTAGATACAGAGTGAAATTCGCTGGTTTATATAAAAAATATGTATTTGATATTTACGTTATGCAAGTACAACGGTTTAGTATTCTTATATCATATTATACTTCAAAATTTATATGGCTAAATAAAAAATATAAAAAATTTAGTTATGACATTACTATTTGTACAATATAATATCTTAATAATGATTCATTAATTAAATTGTACGATCTAAATGAAAGAAAGTGGCAACCCTATATTTTCGTTAATATTCAATACCTGAAATCCGACTTTATGTCGCTTGAAACAAGGTTTAAACGTATCTTGCCCTCTACATACATACGGCTAATCATCGAGCTAAAAATGTCCAGTAAAAGATGGTATTACTTTGCATAGGAAACCTATACAATGCGAGACCAGCTTATATTGGGAATGTATAGCTTGACATGGACGTACATTATGTACATAAACATGTGTGAGTGCCATGTACCTACATATTTATTCGCCAACACATAAACCCTGTTGTTAATGTCCTTGTGCGACCGAGATCTCGTGGCTCCAAAAATCTTTCTTTGAAATTATAAGTAGTTTAGGTATGTGTAGACACATGAATAAATTAGGTCTTTACAGTGTGCAAAATTTCCATGGTTTTTTTTCGTTTCTTGCTGATGTATGCGACAATATAAATTCGGGGTCATGTTTTCGACTTTTTAAGAATAATAATACATACACAAACAATAGACATATTGACATTATGCTCTGGAAACTTTTTCTATTTAAGTCAATGTTTTTGTTATTTGGGCCAGCTGTCTGCTGTATTTGACGGTTCATTCCTTGTCACCTTGATGACCTTTAGTTTTTTATTAGCCTGTATGGCTTTGGGATGTGGGCCTGGTGTCGCTTTAGATAGTCGTTGAAGATCGATTCTCTGACATCTTAGACAGCCTTTGTGACGCTCGCAGTTCAACTTTAAACAATTTTTCAAGCAATTCTTTGACATGGTATGATGCCACCAACTTGTCAGTCAATACAGTTCCTTCACAGTGCTATGCCACAACAAAGTTTCCAGAAGTACTTAGTCTCAGTCTTAAAAATATGATTATAGGATTGTTGTATTTAAAATTTATTATAAGTAGATAATTTTGCTACTAAAGCTCTGAGATATAACCCAAACCCTATTCAACGACTTAGCTAACTGACAACTATCAAACTGTTTTGCGATACATATCTCTTGACATTGCTATAATGTATTAGGTACCTTCCTGTTTAGAATTCTTGCTCACATAACCACGATTTTGTACCGCAGTTCCCCTCAAGCAATATGAATAAATAAAACATTTTATTATGTTTCGGTTGTCAAGGTTGCATTTTAAGAGGTAAATGCTTATGCATCACTCTTCAATGCTATCTAATGCTGAATATTCTCATATAATCCACGGGCACATAAATATATCCGATATTACATTTATGATATGTGAACAGAATAGATAAAGTAATAATACCAGATCTTTTTCTTCTTACGTGTCAATGGCATTTTGTTCTCTCATTTTTTATTAATATTGTTTTTGCCCAGTAGGTATCTTCTACTCCCTTACTTGTGGCTTGCATTAAGTCTTCACGGGCACACGTAGAGGGCGACAATGGGCACGAAAGCAGATGAGCCATGTTTTGAATGGGGAATCCACCATCGCACGAGGTATAATACCAGATAATAAACAATCACTGAATCATTAAAGTCAACTTGTACGGATTGGTCAGCGTAATAATCAAGTAACCCGCCTATAGTGAACTTATTGTACTTATTTATTTTCTTATGTTATGTTAATGATAAGATTGAACCCTGAAATATAAATAGTCCTCACATGAAGCGATACATCTAAAACCAGGTGCTTCATTAGCTGTAATTAGCTAGTTGCTACCATTGAGTAAGCTAACCTATTTGCTAAATGCAAAAGCGTATCGTTCAGAACTATGGCGTCATTTTTCCACTAGCGGCCAGGAACTAAACATTGTAAATTACACAGGGCTATTGCCTTATTTACGCAAAAAATATTGGTTTTGTTGGCAACGTTATTCTATATTCCAATTTTACATGATGAAAATTGTACTAGTAGCCACGTTTTTCGAATAAAAAGCATATCTCCGAAACGTTTTTCCATCAAATGATTTTTTTCTATAGATATTATTATAAAGCAAAGACAAAAAGATCGACAAACCCATAACGTTTGACTTATTAGCCGAGAGAAAAACAAAATATGACCTCAAAATTATCCATTGTCATTTATCACGAAAAATGTGCAACTTAATATTTATATCCAATTATAAATTATAGACAAGGTGTGCAGAAACCTAGTTACCTTATAATTAGAGAATTTCGTCCACCGTTCTTCATTGTAATAATAAAGAAGCCACAAACTATAGGTCTCATTGATAGGTCACCTGACTCACCATTTATTTTTAAATATCAACTGAGGGACGGAGCTTAATACAAAGGTCCGAGAACTAGTTTTGCATAATAATTAATTACTATTGAATATGGGTATGAACTGCATGTTTTAAATGTCGATTAATAAATACTCTTTAAGGTCGGGTTGGTTGAATAAGGGATACGCTAATTTATTTATACAATTAGACGGGTGTTTTATGTTATAATAGAAGCTCGAGGGCGGAATCACCACCGTCTCACCTTCAACCTGCCGTCAAGTTGTAATCACTAGTAATTGTATTACTATGTTCCGGCTTAGTGGTGAGATCAGACCCTGAAATTACTGCCACATGAGGCATAACTCCGCTGCACCGTAATCCTCAGATGGAGTGAACGCATCTACAATCAGCTTTTTTGTATTGTTGTTGTCCATGGGTTGTAGTTACCACTTACCATCATGTTGATGGTGGTAGAGCTCTTAAGAACTAGTTCAAGGGCGGCAGCAACACCATCTCACCTTTAACCTGCCGTAAAATAGTAGTGCTTGCATTACTGTGTTTCGGTTTGTTGGTAAGATCAGGCCCTGAAATTACTAGCACATGAGGGATAAAATCTTAGTCCCCAGATGAAGGGACGCATTTACAATCAGCTGGACTACACCTCCGTATGCTACATGGATCGTACAAAGAAAAAGAAAACGTTCGTTTGCTACATAATTATGTCGTATAGTGAAAAAATATGATTAAGAACTGTAAGAGTACCAACATGAATTTACTTAACTTCGTCCTGTTTATTTCGGAGGTAATCTAACCGGTCCTATGCAAAATCAAAGTCAAATCATTTATTTTCAGTAACCCCCACATCAACAAACATTATTAATACAGAGCAATTAAAAAAATCTAAATAATCAAATAAAAAAAATTGCAGCATTAGCCGAGTAGAATCGTAGGACTGCGAAGTCAAAGCTGACGGGCCCCAGCCTAGCAGTGGGACATTTATTAGGTACAGGGCTGCTATTATTATATTAATTAAAATAATATGATTTCAATTACCGAAGCTTTGATCAATTTTAATCGACATTTTTAGGTTCAAATTAAAGTCAGTCTAAGTACCAGCTCCGATGACGTCTAAATATTTATATAAAGGAAAATATAAAACAAATGATATAACATGTTGCGAAGAAATAAACATACTTTGTAGAAATAACCAAGTTAGTACGGGCTGCAAGATAATACTTGAAGCAAAAAAGAGGGTAATAAAGAGTAGAGGCAATCGACGACATCGTTAATTCTTAAGTGTGTGTGAGATTTGGATATCACACTACAGAATACCCATAGCTTTGTTTGTGCGTTCGTCAAACCGTAGGTGTATCGTAGGAGATACAATGGGTACCATAATGAAGCGATGTGATCTATCAATAGATCTCTCCTTTCGTTTCATTATACGTGGTAGGTAGAGTGACACAAATTTTTCATACAACAAAAGTCATGATCATAATTAAATTTTTGCATCATCTACGCTTAGGTCTGCCGACAGAGGATTATTGTGTGTGCGTTGGCAAGACATTACGTGAATATTATCTCTAGCTAGGTGAATATAGCACGTATGTGGGGGGGCAAGCATGTGGAATGAGTACTGTATTCTATTCAAACTTAGAGCTCAACGTGGACGTGGTACTGCTGCAAGAGCCGTACGCGAACGGAGATGAACTCTCAGGACACCTGATACTACCAGCGGGCACGGCTAGCAAGACGGCGATCTACCTGGCGCGGCTCGACATCCCGTGCACCGTGTTACACCACCTATCGAACCCTCACTGCACCGTGTGCCACCTTACCTTGGCAAACACAGCGCCGCTGTATCTTGTCAGTGCATACTTCCAGTACTCGCAACACATAGGGCCTCACATTGAGCATCTGAACACCGTAGTGGACGCGCTACGAGGCCACAAATTACTAATAGCCGCAGACGTCAACGCCCACTCGCCGCTCTGGCACTCCATGCCGCGGCACTACACTGGCAAAGGGCACGAAGTTACTAGCCGTCGCGAGGAAATGGAAGACTTTATATACAGCCGAGGACTTACTATCCACAACACCGAGGGCCAACCATCGACCTTTTCCTCACCGAACGGCGAGTCAAATGTGGACGTCACCTTGACCAAAGGGGGATTGCCCATCACCAACTGGCGCGTTCACGCGAATGCCTCCACGAGCGACCACAGGCTCATCACGTATGTACTGACTGGGGGCACACGGGGACTGAGCCCTGCTCCGAACGCGGAGCTGTCAGGAGAGCCAAGGCGGTACCGTGAAAAGGGTGTGGATTGGAACCGATTCTGTGCGCGCATTCACGAGAAGGTGGGTTTTATTAAATGGGGAAAGCCCGCAGCAGTAGTTGCCGAACAATTCCACAAAATAATCGTGCGCACTGCCATAGAGTGTCTGGGGACCTGCGGGGGGGGGTAAACGCGAACGGGGTTACGAATGGTGGACTCCAACCCTCGGCGCCTTGCGAAAGGCACATAATAAAGCCAGGCGTGCATGGCAAGCTGCCAAAAAACGGGGTGGGGATATAATTATTGATGCTAGGAGGATGGAGTTCCATGAGCATAGGCGCGGGTACAAAGATGGAATGGAGGAGGCGCGTCTCTCCTTTTTCCGCGAGCTCTGTGAGTCAGGCAACCAGGATCCCTGGGGACTGGCTTACAGGGCAGCGTGTGGGAGGCTTCGTCCGCCGCCCAATGTTATGAACGGCGTCAAGCTCGCTTGTGACACAGGTGGCTCCATGCACAGTATGGTGCACTCATTATGCCCGGACGACAACGTCACACTGGATACGGACTACCACCGCGATGTCCGTCTGTTGGCCGCATGCTCACCAAGCGGGAAGGACGTGCCTCCTCCCTCTATCCAGGATCTGTGGAACATCGTTCGGTACCTACCGAACACGGCACCGGGAATCGATGGAGTAACTGCCCGCATCGTTAAGCACGTGTGGCGAGCCGCTAGCGCGGAACTTACGCGAGTAGTGGGTAGATGCGTAGAGGAAGGCGTATTCCCGGGCGTCTGGAAAGATGGCCGCCTAATTGTACTACCTAAGGGAAATGGTAAGCCGCTGAGCGACCCGAAGGCCTATCGGCCAATTACGCTTTTACCAGTAATGGGCAAAATCCTGGAGCGGGTAATGCTCCGTTGCGCACCGTCAATCCAACACAACATTTCGGTTTGCCAGCACGGATTCACTCGGGGCCGGTCTACATCGACCGCTATTCGCTCAATACAGGAGGTGGTAAGCAATAGCTGCAGAAAGTACGTACAGGCTTTGTTCCTAGACATTTCAGGGGCATTTGACAACGCGTGGTGGCCCATGATACTACTCAAACTCAAGCAAGGAGGTTGTCCGCCAAACATCTACAGGATGTTATGTAGCTATTTTGCGGGGAGGCGTGTAGGGTTCTTTCTGGGTAGTACAGTTGAGTGGAAAACCGCAACCATGGGATGCCCGCAGGGCTCAGTATTGGGACCCTCGCTGTGGAACCTCCTTATGAATGACCTATTCCAGCTGCCATACCCAGACGGAGTCACACTGGTGGCTTACGCCGACGATGTTACGATTCTCATCGAGTCTAACACAAGACGAGGCCTAGAAAACTCCGCATCAAGCGCGCGCTAGATTAGATCAAAAGCTGGGGTGACAGAAACCGGCTTGGTTTTTCTCCTTCAAAGTCATATTCCATGACTATGAAGGGGAAATTTACGAACCGGCCACCTCTCATTAGACTCGATGGGATCTCAGTCAAAAGTGTAGAGTCAACCAGAGTCCTGGGTGTGATACTGGATTCGCACTCTAGTTTTCGGGAGCACGCGATTTCAATAGGAGGTAAAGCCGCAGCTGCGTTCGGGAAAGTGTCGCGCATCTCGGCTGCATCCTGGGGAGTACGATACAGGGCCCTTAAAGTCTTGTATCACGGCACGTACATAGCTATCGTTACGTATGCCGCCGGATGCTGGTGGAGGCGTGCGACCCTTCACGTGGTTAGAAGCGCGCTGCTCAGATCGCAGAGACCTTTTTTTTTTTTTTTTTTTTTTTTTTTTTTTTTTTTTTTTTTTTTTTTACGTGGGGAAATGCATTTACGCATACCACCCCACCCCGGGGAAGGGCAGAGTGGTTATGTGGGACTCGCCCGTGCCAAAGATGGTAAACGGCACGGGAATACCCACTAAAACCCCACGGTGCTCCCGCACTCGCCTTGATGGGAGGGTCATGGGAATCTGGCGCAGCCTTTACGTCCACGACCCTCCCGGCGATGCCCGCCGAAGCGGGCCCCTCATGGCCCCCAAAGAGAGGGCTGGCGCAAGCCACCGACCAGCGCGAGGACCGCGTGCAAAGCCATCGGACATTCCCCATGTCCGACGGCCTGGTCCTCTCGCGGCGAGACAGGTGGTCGGTCCCGCCGCCCACCACGCCGCAGTTCAACGGCTGCGGCCCCGCCGGGACCGCGGAAGGCAGGGAAAGTGGCAACGAAACACCAACAGTCCTCTCCCGCCGCGGCCCCGTAAACCACCGGGCCACAGTGCCAGCTTGCGCCGACACCGCAGCCCGGCTCTCGCCCGCCTAGGCAGGCCCCTCATGGCCCCCAAAATGTGGGGGGACCGGCACCGAGGACCGCGTGCAAAGCCGTCAGACACTTTCGTATCTGACGGTCTGGCCCTCCGCGGTGAGACAGATTTTCGTCCCACCGCCCACCACGCCGCAGTACTAACGGCTGCGGCCCCGCCGGGACCGCGGAAGGTAGGGAAAGCGGCAACGAAACACCGACAGTCCTCTCCCGCCGCGGCCCCGCAACTCCTCGACCGCAGTGCCGACTTCCTCACGCCAGCACTGCAGGCCCTCCTGTTGCAGAGCCCCCCCATAAGGGCCCTGCAACATGGGCTGCTCCCACATGGACTTCCAGCCAAAGCCCGAAGAGCAGCCCCCCTCTGGGGTCCACTTGGCTTCGCCGTGGCTCGGGGGCGCCACGGGTACTAAGCCCCACCGCGACGACAACGCGGGACCCGTTGGTGGGGAGATCGCAGAGACCTGCGTTAACTCTGTTAACAAAGGCGTACAGGTCAGTAAGCACTGCAGCTCAATCGGTTCTAGCCGGTGTATTACCGGCCGACCTCGAAGTGATCCGGGCGGGAAGGTTGGATGATTGTCGGGACCTGCCTCGGGACGAGCTTAGGGCCGCGAGGGGGAAAATCGCGGAGGAAGTCGTCGCTCTATGGCAACAGAGGTGGCAGAGCGAGACGAAGGGCAGGGAACTCTACCGATTCTTTCCGGACGTGGAGGTGCGGCTCAAGGCAACTTGGGTAGTGCCCACTTACGAAGTTTCACAGATCCTAACCGGACACGGATGCTTCAAGAAGAGGCTCTATGATATGAGCCTCTCTCCTGTGAGCACTTGTTATTGCGGGCCCGTCGAGGAGGATCTGCACCACGCCCTTTGGGAGTGTAGTCTGTACGACGAGCCTCGTCGGAAAATGGTAGCCGGGATTACGCGCGTGGATGAAGGACCAATCTACTACCCCGATCTCGTTGCAACTGAGGCAAACTTCTGGCAGCTAAGAACCTTCGCGCGAGAGTGGCACAAAATCAGGAGCAGGCTGGAGTATGAAGAACGACAGAGCAGTGAGGAGCCGCTTTAGCGGCGGGGCTGCAAGGTGGTGGGAGAGGGCGGTGTCAACCGTGGAGTATTGTACGTCCTAATTAGGAATGGAGCTCAGACGAACCTGGGCCCAGCGCGACCTCAGAAAGGGGAGAACGCGCGGACAACCGCGCGTCCCAGAATGGGGTACAGACGCGCCGGGCAGCCTTATACAATTGTGGGGAGCGAAGCCGTGTGCGGGGACAGATCGACAACGGAGATTGATAAACCCGCACACGTCCCCGCGTTTGGGTGTTAATGGCCAGTAGGCCGGTAACACTTTGGGTGGAGGAGGGCTTTCGGCTGCCCGAAAGAAGGTTTTATTCAAACTTATAATCTAGCTATTGCCCGCGACTTCGTCCGTGTGGAATTTGACATTTCTATGCTAACTCCCTCATACAGTTTTTACCCCTGATTCTCCCTCTGACGGAAAAAAAATCAAAAAAATCTGTAAGAAAATTAATTAACTAAATTTAAATAAATGAAACTTATCTGCAGAATTCAAAATTGACAAACTTTCCGTATTAACTGACAAACCCTAATTCAAGCCCTTGGGGAACTATATTTAAAAAAAATCATATTATTTACGTTATGTGAGGAACCTATGTGCTGAATTGACTAGCTGCCCATATAAACTTACACCCTCTAGTTTACCATCTTAGACGTAGAATATAAAGATGAAACCGATACCAGTTTTTAAGTTGGACTATCTGCGAAAACCGTATTTGATTTTATGCAGTAGTTTTTGCGTGATGCGCGTACGAACATACAGACATACTGTTATTAAGTGTCCTCGTATTAATTTTCACAACCATGGTAAATTTTAATATAAATAAGAATAGATGTTATATTATTATCAGATGAGACCTAAACTTAACAAGTGAAGTTTAGGTGTAACACACCTCTGGCACACCCTGCTAGGCGTGATGTTACTGCATTAATACTCGACTACAGATGTGATAGACTAAACACAATCAGATCACTGACTACAGTCACGTCTACAGTCTACATTTTTGGTTACAGTCGTATTTAATTTCAGATATATAGATAGATTAATCAGTTAAGAATAAAATGGATATTACACACGGATAGAGAAACAGACAGGCTAACCATGCGTGTTTCATTTTAACCTGTAGTCACGGAACCCTAAAAACAATACCTCTCACACGCACGAACGAGAGCAAAAAGTTGTTTTGACACAAATGGAAAAGTCATTGACTTTACAATTGAGGCCCTATATCCTCAAAACGAGTCGGATAATAAGAGCTAACGGTCCAACGCTAATCAAATCAGCAAATAGTTATACAATTGTACTAGATGTATGACGTCAATCAAATATTATTCGTTCTATAAAGATATTCCACAGAGGTTTTCCTTATAAATTACTTGGAAAATACGTAGTACTGAATCGAGCGAATGCGTTGATGTCTTTTGGTAGACACGGGTGAAATAAGAATAGCTCATTTTCTTGCCTTGAATGCTCCTCAATTCCAAAGGCACAGAAAGATACATACAATGGAGAGGCTTATTTTAAACCATATGTATGCAGTGTAGTCAAACTGTGAACATTTAAAAACAAATGTGTATGCATTCTTGCACTCGAGGACTTCAATTTTCTATCTGTATTTGAAAGGTTTCTCTTACTTAACTTAGTTAGAAAGCCTTATTATTTATTGCCAAAATAGATTTTAATTTACTTATTTTATTACTTATTGTATGTTTTGAAACTTTTTATCCATGAAACAATTCATAAAAAATGCATAACACACAGTACAATAAAGGCGAGCTTATCTCAAATTTGAGTTCTCTTCCAGAGAGTTAAAGAAAAGAAGAGAATGCAATAATATTATGGTATATACAAAAGATATTAGTCATTATCATAAAAACATATTCCTAACATACATGCAAAAACATTTGGGTACCGATATATTTTTAGTGCATAATCATAGCCAGGCATAAATTTCATTTAAGGTAAAGTGGCTATATTAGATTTAAATATCATACTTAAATCATCCTTCATACCAGGAATACATCGCACAATATTTGTCATGAAATACCGAAAAACAAGGCAAGAATATTGTCCCTGACTTCCAAACAAAATCAAGGTTTTTGGCACATTCTTGTTTACAAGTTTGGGACGTTTTGTTTGCAATCTCAATACGATTCTAAGGTCGTCGTTCGAAAAGTATTAATAGGTCGCGTGAGTATTTGTTATAACTAATACAAACGTTTGCGAAGGTTTCCATGGGTCACAAATAATAATAACACAACAGCGTCTCTATAATTACTGAGCAACATAGTTTTTTTTTAACAATTTGATCGCAAAAATGTTTAATGAAAAACATTCAGAAATTTATAAATTATGTTACGGATTGCATAAAATTTTATAAACTTTACAATAATGGACCATACATATTATTGCATTATATAATGTAATAGATTTTACTCGGGACTTCGTCCGCGTGGAATTCGTTATATTAGGTGTTCTGCTCCCGTATTTAGATAGATAGAGATAGAGTAATCTTTATTGTACACCAATATTAACAAAGAAGTTTATTATGTAAACAAATGCACTTTAAAATTATGTTGCACAATGGGCGGCCTTATCGCTATAAGCAATTTCTTACAGGCAACCTTAGGATGGACAAGTAAGTAATGAGCAAAGTTATGGGCAGTTGTTGGTGCGTTAATTAAAGAAAAAAAGAAAAATAAAGTAAAATGAAACGTCATGATAATGACAATGGAGATTATAAAATATAAATAATACAGAAATTAGCGTATTCTTAATATTTAAAAACATATATATTGATAGTAAGACAAAAATAATCTTGCAATGAATCTGATGTGCGGCAAAATCCCTCGGATTTATGTTGCATTCGCTGTAGTTTTATAATGTGACTTTGTAAAGTTTTTCATAAATTAGATAAAATAATGATTAAAAACGGTCAGTAGTTCCTGAGATTAGATATAAAAAAAAAAATCTGCTACCTATAATATTATTTTACTCGTTGGGTTGCTTAGCCATTAATGCCATTACCTATAGGTAAGTGATTAAAATGTTAACACCTTTAATGGTGTTTACTATCATAGATACGAAAAATACCGCTTAATTCATCAATACAAATAAATAGTGAAGTTTCTGTTTTTAATGTCTAAATAACAAGGTTTCATTTAGTTGATATAGTTATTTGAACGATGCCTTTGCCTAAAATACAGTTTTTTTTTTAAAATTTTGTCTGTCTGTCTGTTTGTATAGGCTAATCTTTTAAACGGCTAGAATTTTGATAAATGTTTTTTTTTTACTACGCCCACAGCGAACGAACGTGTAGTCTACCCGATGGTAAGTGGAGTACAGCCCATGGACATCAAATCCACAAAAGCAGATTATAGATGCGTCGCTGCAGCTGAGGACTACGGTGTTATGCCTCATGTGCCAGTAATTTCAGGGCCTGATCCACCACCAAACCGGAACACAGTAATGGAAGCACTACTATTTGGCGGCAGGTTAAAGATGAAACGGTGGCTCTGCCGCCCTCGAGCTCATTCACAAGAGCTCTACCACCAAGTAACTGACTACAAGGCGCATAACATAGGCTACTTTTTATTGATGTACCTACCACGCGGACGGAGTCGCGGGTAAAAGCTAGTTTTTAAATAAATCACATTTATTATTCAAATAATATTTGAACTACGTAAGTTCTTTTTCATCTTGCGTAAATTGAGCACTGAAAAACAAAAAAGCAATTGTTAATTTGGTTTTATTTTTCTCACGCTGATTCATAACTTAACCAAAATAAGTGAGCCGGTCTCAGTGTCCTCATTTTTTGCCGCAAACAACTTTGGAGGGCAATACCCTCTCTTTCTTACTCTCCAATGGAGTCATCTAGCCTTGAGGCGAATGGCCAAACTATCACTCTAAAATATAAACAAGATTTGAGATTTTATACTAACATATTTACTAAGAATTCATTGCCAGAATTAGATGCATTAACGTCATATTCTTTTAGTAAGTATCAAGTAACCAATATGATAAATGTGTTTAATAAATTTTATTTTAATATATCTTTTCATAATAAGTAATACTCTCTTTTAATGAATTACTTATCTGTCTAAAATATTTTTGATTTAGTTGTGTTTTGTATATTACATTTTTGTAACAAATAAAAAATAATATTAACCACTACTCAATATATTACAAGAAATGTTAACACATGGCAAATGAGACTAGGCTAAAGAAACAGACATCGGGAACCCGGGTGAGAATCCTGAATACATACAACCTCATTTCGCAATCGATGAAAAATTCGTGTCGGGCGCGCGGAGACGTATAAATTGATACGGCAGTTACTCTACTTTGGGTCCGAGGACCTTACCCTAGACATTGGTTCTTGGCTCATGGCTCATGGCACAACGCAATAAGTTTGTCACCGGTCAACGGCCGCCCCCTCCCGCGCCCTCGCGACCTCTTTTCGCCACAATCCAACAACTTTATAACGCTCACCTTCACCGACAATGACCATACTAACGAACTACCATCTCACAATGGCAGCTTTATCTAACATAAGCGCGAGAGAATGTGTATGTATTCTATACAAAATTTAGTTGAGCGAAGCAAATCGCAGTATTTGACGGACTAACATATATATTGACATCTACACACATAACTATTCCGTGAATCACAATATTATGAATTTACGATTGATCATCCATTAATAAAAGTAAATTTTAGTATAGTTATCCAAAAATTGACTTTTTACATTGATTTTCGATTTTTTATTAAAACTGACGCTCGCACTCCCTTGAAAATGCCTAAAAGTATAGGTGAAACCGCAGTCGACTAAATAGACTAATATTTCGTGAGTAACACACGTATTTCATAATATAAAATAATGATTTTCGAATTAACTATTTGATTACGATTTCTTTTGTTTGATGTTTTAACAAGAAAAAAACGACAGTTCCTAACTTAAAAGGTCCATACATGGTTTTGATTTAAAACGGGCAAAATAACAAGTTTAAGATTTCTTCAGCTATGTATTCATTCTAGAATCACCTTTTCTCTGACCGAACCCATAAATAAGTAAGTATTGAAGTACGTAGATAATGTAACAAGAACATTGCGTGTTAACACTGTTCATGTTATTTAGTGTTTATTAGACTGTCCGAATATGCACAGACACATCTCTATTCTCAGATTGTAATGTTCCGGTGAATAACACCTGTCATGAATGATTTAGGGTAAGTGACTTCATCGCCTTCCGTGACTCTTTCGCCTATCGAATATTGCACAACATGGTCTTTAATTGGCGTGCCACAATTAGTGCGCTCACCTGATTCGCTCCAGTTGTTACCGATTAAGTTTTTACCATCCTTCGGCTAAGTCAAGTTTACAGTTAGACTTACGGCCTGTTGCCAACTTATGGCTAATGTAACTAAGACTCGATATGAATCAATGAAATACAGGATCTACCCGTCATCATACCATAACGGGCGACAAAAAGTCTATGAAAGATATATTACTGCGCATCAAGATAATATAACAACGTCATGCCATTTAATATAATTTAGCATCATTACGAGAATCTTCGATTGAGCACCTTTATTTATATCCTTACCGTTATTTTTTCTTAAACTTTAACCCCTGAAATATTACCGCGTAAAGTGCGATTATATATTTAAGGACTGTCTTAAATATAAGATTATCAGTAACTGTAAATTTAAATAAATAATGATATATAATCTGTTCCTGAACCAGATATTCAATGTTTTTGATACTTTCAGCCATGACTTCATTTAACATTTAACACTTTGAAATATGTGGGTGTGTGCTAACAGTCCATAAGAAGATTATGTTTTATTCAACATAATTAAACGTAATGTTATTGAAAAGTTTTTGCCTGTAGGTAAATATGATAGCAAATCAACGCAATTTGTATTGAAGTATTATGATGTCATAATGAGCAACTGCATAATGATTTTTTTTCTTTGTCGTCGAGCTAAAGCTAGTTCATTAAAAAAATGCAAATACAAACAAATAATTATGATAATATTCCTATAACCGCGGTCACTTAACTCTTTTTTATGAGAAACCAAATTGAAATTAACTTTATAACAGATAAATTATGCTCCAATTTATTCTAGGAAATACTGAAATTGTCACATTACTTTTTGTGTAGTAACCTGGTAGCTAAGATCTTTAAGTTAGGATTGATGTAAATTAAATATATCTATGACTTTAATATTTGACATTGATAAACATTATTACCCAAATATACAATCGGCAAATAAAAAGTGAATTTGAAACGAGAAAAAAACTCGAGGTCAGCAATCATACATGCTACGACTTCAGACCAATATGGCAATTTAACTGTAAGCGTAGTATACAAATTATACTTCTTCGCAACAACAATATTTATTCCGTTTAAATATCTGTTATATCAGTTTCTTTACACAATATACGCTAAGCATATTTATGCCGACCACCCACAACGATAACATATTCGATTTTTCAGACACCATGTTACAAAACAAAGCATTTTCGAAGACACATGTCATGTCGATTTAAATGCGCAGCACGAACTTATTTAGTTCAATGTAGACAGGTAGGTGTTGTTCTAATATCTGCATATACATTACTTCCGTCGGTTTGTCAGGGCACCCGCATCGCACACCATTTTCACTCGTGTTACTATTTTTACGACTGACAATTTTGTCCTTTTATGTACGGTTCTGCAAGTATGTAATTGGAATGAGTTGCAGATTGTTACTGTGTATCCTATTTAAGATAGGAACAAATGGATGAACGTGACGTCACGAAATGACGTAACATACTGTTGAGAAATTTAAGAGGCGACCGTAGCTGGTTGGTTATAGCTTCTGCCCGGTGTGCAGAAGGTCGCAGGTTTAATTCCTGCCGGTCCCATATCTTTTTCAACTGTTTCTTATTATAATTTGCTAAGCATAGCTAAATGCTATAAAAAATAATCAATAAGATGTTACTGTGTATTGAATTTTCTTTTGAATCTGAGATTGTAACGCGTCTAACGGAGGTAGGAATATATCTGCAATTTTACTTTATTATTAAAAGGTTTTCTATTCTAGTATATTCAGTACTACTTATTTATATGTTTATATTTATATGTTTAAGGCTACTGGATTATAAGTAAGACAAAATCTACCATTTCAATAAAATAAACTAACATATATTATTAAGATCTAAAACTTACAACTCAATCCACGACAAGTTAATTTTGTAATTCGCAGTTAAGTACTGGAATACCAACACCTACACATTTTATTTCTTATTCATCTCATGTATAAATTAAGTATTTTGAACTCGATTTAATTTACTTGATTAAAATCTGAGCAAGCTTTTAAGAGATAAGATTTCATGGGAAACCTTGGTTTTAATTGCTGGTGGTCATCCGCGGTCTTGAGATTAATGTAATGTATGACTCAATACAACAATCGTGAGAATGAGAAAATGTATAAAAAGCTAACAATATTTGAACTACTGTGAAGGGTAACTCAGTTTAAAGGTGAATTAGTTCATTGTGAGTTGCTATAGTAAAAAGAAATGCTTGGAAGACGGAAAAATCAATTACTAATTTTAAAAACACAGAAGTAACCAAAATGTAAGAATATTGTTTCAAAAGAAGTTACCACTATTGTTACCCCCAATAATTCTTTCCCTAGCCCAGCCCCAAACCAGATTCAGTTTGTCCACCTTCTAGATTTGGCAGTTATTGTCCGCCGCTATATTTAATTGTAATATTGTTTAATTTAAAATCATTTATAATCTTTTACATGATAATGCGATGCTATAAGTAACTTAAGAGTCATATAAAAAATATAAATATATTTCATATTTATATTTAATCACCATAATTCCCGTGAGCCATCCAGCCATCTTCTACGAACGCGCATAAAAAATGAAAGCATCGCAGGCTGAACGTCCTATATACGTCAAGAATTAATATATTCTGTGAACATACAATAAATTAGAAATAATTCAGGTTGCGTAGGGAAGTGCTCTGCTCAGTGCGCAGGCGCAGGTGACACCGGACGCCATGGCGGCGCTTCCGCCGGTCATCGTCACGTGGACGTGCTATGATTACAGCTTTTTTTATTGATAATATTCAGTTAGATTTTCCTCACTCTCTACAATACTAACAATACCATTTTTTGGTTTTAAAAACTTGGCATTACCGCCCCCTACGCGACGCCACCCCTTAACAGGGGTTGTGAAGCATAGTTTTTCTAAATTTTTTATTTAACTCGTAATATTCTGTGAAATTGCTGTAGTAACGACCTCTGTGAGGCATTTTTGAACTTTTCCAAAACATTGTGAGCGCTGAGATACTTACCACCTGTGCGTCGATCCACCCCCGAGGTCCAGCCACTGCATCCGCACCCTCCGACGAACCGTTGGAGCATACCACCTGAAAGAAAGAAGAAAAAGTGACGTTTTAGTACAAAATTTTTACATTTTTATTTTTAATTTGGCAACCCTACATCTGATTTCCAAAATTTTTATTTCTCTGGATAGGGCTCGTCGAGACCTTTCCCCCGACACCCCATTTATTTAAATCCGTAGCATAAAACGTCGAAAATCGCCCGCCGAAATTTCTTCTAGAACACATAGTGCAAATATCATCTATACAAAGTCTACCTTAGGGCTCCGATACTGAAAATCGACCAAATATTTTTGTCCGAACTTTGACTTGGGATAACTTTCTAATCGTTACAATAACATCCCTACAGCACCCCTTAGTGTTTTTAACACACCCTTTGGCACCAACCCTTAGCAGTCACCCCTATTGACTTGCAAATTTTCACGTGATTTCGTTTAAGTCTGACTAAATCACCCTCAACTTTGTTATTTATTAAAGGATTCTGGATTTTTTGGTTTTAAAAACTTGGCATTACCGCCCCCTACGCGACGCCACCCCTTAACAGGGGTTGTGAAGCATAGTTTTTCTAAATTTTTTATTTAACTCGTAATATTCTGTGAAATTGCTGTAGTAACGACCTCTGTGAGGCATTTTTGAACTTTTCCAAAACATTGTGAGCGCTGAGATACTTACCACCTGTGCGTCGATCCACCCCCGAGGTCCAGCCACTGCATCCGCACCCTCCGACGAACCGTTGGAGCATACCACCTGAAAGAAAGAAGAAAAAGTGACGTTTTAGTACAAAATTTTTACATTTTTATTTTTAATTTGGCAACCCTACATCTGATTTCCAAAATTTTTATTTCTCTGGATAGGGCTCGTCGAGACCTTTCCCCCGACACCCCATTTATTTAAATCCGTAGCATAAAACGTCGAAAATCGCCCGCCGAAATTTCTTCTAGAACACATAGTGCAAATATCATCTATACAAAGTCTACCTTAGGGCTCCGATACTGAAAATCGACCAAATATTTTTGTCCGAACTTTGACTTGGGATAACTTTCTAATCGTTACAATAACATCCCTACAGCACCCCTTAGTGTTTTTAACACACCCTTTGGCACCAACCCTTAGCAGTCACCCCTATTGACTTGCAAATTTTCACGTGATTTCGTTTAAGTCTGACTAAATCACCCTCAACTTTGTTATTTATTAAAGGATTCTGGATTTTTTGGTTTTAAAAACTTGGCATTACCGCCCCCTACGCGACGCCACCCCTTAACAGGGGTTGTGAAGCATAGTTTTTCTAAATTTTTTATTTAACTCGTAATATTCTGTGAAATTGCTGTAGTAACGACCTCTGTGAGGCATTTTTGAACTTTTCCAAAACATTGTGAGCGCTGAGATACTTACCACCTGTGCGTCGATCCACCCCCGAGGTCCAGCCACTGCATCCGCACCCTCCGACGAACCGTTGGAGCATACCACCTGAAAGAAAGAAGAAAAAGTGACGTTTTAGTACAAAATTTTTACATTTTTATTTTTAATTTGGCAACCCTACATCTGATTTCCAAAATTTTTATTTCTCTGGATAGGGCTCGTTGAGACCTTTCCCCCGACACCCCATTTATTTAAATCCGTAGCATAAAACGTCGAAAATCGCCCGCCGAAATTTCTTCTAGAACACATAGTGCAAATATCATCTATACAAAGTCTACCTTAGGGCTCCGATACTGAAAATCGACCAAATATTTTTGTCCGAACTTTGACTTGGGATAACTTTCTAATCGTTACAATAACATCCCTACAGCACCCCTTAGTGTTTTTAACACACCCTTTGGCACCAACCCTTAGCAGTCACCCCTATTGACTTGCAAATTTTCACGTGATTTCGTTTAAGTCTGACTAAATCACCCTCAACTTTGTTATTTATTAAAGGATTCTGGATTTTTTGGTTTTAAAAACTTGGCATTACCGCCCCCTACGCGACGCCACCCCTTAACAGGGGTTGTGAAGCATAGTTTTTCTAAATTTTTTATTTAACTCGTAATATTCTGTGAAATTGCTGTAGTAACGACCTCTGTGAGGCATTTTTGAACTTTTCCAAAACATTGTGAGCGCTGAGATACTTACCACCTGTGCGTCGATCCACCCCCGAGGTCCAGCCACTGCATCCGCACCCTCTGACGAACCGTTGGAGCATACCACCTGAAAGAAAGAAGAAAAAGTGACGTTTTAGTACAAAATTTTTACATTTTTATTTTTAATTTGGCAACCCTACATCTGATTTCCAAAATTTTTATTTCTCTGGATAGGGCTCGTCGAGACCTTTCCCCCGACACCCCATTTATTTAAATCCGTAGCATAAAACGTCGAAAATCGCCCGCCGAAATTTCTTCTAGAACACATAGTGCAAATATCATCTATACAAAGTCTACCTTAGGGCTCCGATACTGAAAATCGACCAAATATTTTTGTCCGAACTTTGACTTGGGATAACTTTCTAATCGTTACAATAACATCCCTACAGCACCCCTTAGTGTTTTTAACACACCCTTTGGCACCAACCCTTAGCAGTCACCCCTATTGACTTGCAAATTTTCACGTGATTTCGTTTAAGTCTGACTAAATCACCCTCAACTTTGTTATTTATTAAAGGATTCTGGATTTTTTGGTTTTAAAAACTTGGCATTACCGCCCCCTACGCGACGCCACCCCTTAACAGGGGTTGTGAAGCATAGTTTTTCTAAATTTTTTATTTAACTCGTAATATTCTGTGAAATTGCTGTAGTAACGACCTCTGTGAGGCATTTTTGAACTTTTCCAAAACATTGTGAGCGCTGAGATACTTACCACCTGTGCGTCGATCCACCCCCGAGGTCCAGCCACTGCATCCGCACCCTCCGACGAACCGTTGGAGCATACCACCTGAAAGAAAGAAGAAAAAGTGACGTTTTAGTACAAAATTTTTACATTTTTATTTTTAATTTGGCAACCCTACATCTGATTTCCAAAATTTTTATTTCTCTGGATAGGGCTCGTCGAGACCTTTCCCCCGACACCCCATTTATTTAAATCCGTAGCATAAAACGTCGAAAATCGCCCGCCGAAATTTTTTCTAGAACACATAGTGCAAATATCATCTATACAAAGTCTACCTTAGGGCTCCGATACTGAAAATCGACCAAATATTTTTGTCCGAACTTTGACTTGGGATAACTTTCTAATCGTTACAATAACATCCCTACAGCACCCCTTAGTGTTTTTAACACACCCTTTGGCACCAACCCTTAGCAGTCACCCCTATTGACTTGCAAATTTTCACGTGATTTCGTTTAAGTCTGACTAAATCACCCTCAACTTTGTTATTTATTAAAGGATTCTGGATTTTTTGGTTTTAAAAACTTGGCATTACCGCCCCCTACGCGACGCCACCCCTTAACAGGGGTTGTGAAGCATAGTTTTTCTAAATTTTTTATTTAACTCGTAATATTCTGTGAAATTGCTGTAGTAACGACCTCTGTGAGGCATTTTTGAACTTTTCCAAAACATTGTGAGCGCTGAGATACTTACCACCTGTGCGTCGATCCACCCCCGAGGTCCAGCCACTGCATCCGCACCCTCCGACGAACCGTTGGAGCATACCACCTGAAAGAAAGAAGAAAAAGTGACGTTTTAGTACAAAATTTTTACATTTTTATTTTTAATTTGGCAACCCTACATCTGATTTCCAAAATTTTTATTTCTCTGGATAGGGCTCGTCGAGACCTTTCCCCCGACACCCCATTTATTTAAATCCGTAGCATAAAACGTCGAAAATCGCCCGCCGAAATTTCTTCTAGAACACATAGTGCAAATATCATCTATACAAAGTCTACCTTAGGGCTCCGATACTGAAAATCGACCAAATATTTTTGTCCGAACTTTGACTTGGGATAACTTTCTAATCGTTACAATAACATCCCTACAGCACCCCTTAGTGTTTTTAACACACCCTTTGGCACCAACCCTTAGCAGTCACCCCTATTGACTTGCAAATTTTCACGTGATTTCGTTTAAGTCTGACTAAATCACCCTCAACTTTGTTATTTATTAAAGGATTCTGGATTTTTTGGTTTTAAAAACTTGGCATTACCGCCCCCTACGCGACGCCACCCCTTAACAGGGGTTGTGAAGCATAGTTTTTCTAAATTTTTTATTTAACTCGTAATATTCTGTGAAATTGCTGTAGTAACGACCTCTGTGAGGCATTTTTGAACTTTTCCAAAACATTGTGAGCGCTGAGATACTTACCACCTGTGCGTCGATCCACCCCCGAGGTCCAGCCACTGCATCCGCACCCTCCGACGAACCGTTGGAGCATACCACCTGAAAGAAAGAAGAAAAAGTGACGTTTTAGTACAAAATTTTTACATTTTTATTTTTAATTTGGCAACCCTACATCTGATTTCCAAAATTTTTATTTCTCTGGATAGGGCTCGTCGAGACCTTTCCCCCGACACCCCATTTATTTAAATCCGTAGCATAAAACGTCGAAAATCGCCCGCCGAAATTTCTTCTAGAACACATAGTGCAAATATCATCTATACAAAGTCTACCTTAGGGCTCCGATACTGAAAATCGACCAAATATTTTTGTCCGAACTTTGACTTGGGATAACTTTCTAATCGTTACAATAACATCCCTACAGCACCCCTTAGTGTTTTTAACACACCCTTTGGCACCAACCCTTAGCAGTCACCCCTATTGACTTGCAAATTTTCACGTGATTTCGTTTAAGTCTGACTAAATCACCCTCAACTTTGTTATTTATTAAAGGATTCTGGATTTTTTGGTTTTAAAAACTTGGCATTACCGCCCCCTACGCGACGCCACCCCTTAACAGGGGTTGTGAAGCATAGTTTTTCTAAATTTTTTATTTAACTCGTAATATTCTGTGAAATTGCTGTAGTAACGACCTCTGTGAGGCATTTTTGAACTTTTCCAAAACATTGTGAGCGCTGAGATACTTACCACCTGTGCGTCGATCCACCCCCGAGGTCCAGCCACTGCATCCGCACCCTCCGACGAACCGTTGGAGCATACCACCTGAAAGAAAGAAGAAAAAGTGACGTTTTAGTACAAAATTTTTACATTTTTATTTTTAATTTGGCAACCCTACATCTGATTTCCAAAATTTTATTTCTCTGGATAGGGCTCGTCGAGACCTTTCCCCCGACACCCCATTTATTTAAATCCGTAGCATAAAACGTCAAAAAATCGCCCGAAAACCCACCCACCCTTTATTTGCTTGGGTATATCGATTCGGGTAGGGTCCGCAGAAAAAATTGGTGGAAAAATATTTTGGACAAGAAATATTTTATTTAATTTTGACAAACGAGAGTTCTTTTGACTCCTACTTATAGACTCCCGTTTATTGACGGTTGTTATTTACGTGTTTGTGCTTGTCCTGTCTTGAAGACAGAGGTCTTTTGACCGTACTATAGACATCGATTCTATTGATCGAACACTAAAATAAGATTGACTACTTGTGTTGACAGCCCTATTGGCAAATAGATTTAAATTTTATCGACATTATAATATACTGACTGATATTCTTGTTTTAACATATTTTATTGTGACGTCCGGCTTTTTGGCCAATAGGTGTATTCGACAATTTTAATCTACAATTATTATTTGCAACTTTTAATTACGTATATTGTTAATTTATTAGATCTTTTGATCAAATTTGATTTATATTACACAGGTTTGGTTAGGATAGATAGGTTATAGTGCACCACCCGGCCTTTTACACCGCGTGGTGTACCCACTTGTTTGAACCCACACATTTAAATAATGTTCCGCACCCCGGCCAAGAAAATGGCGTCTCCTTCCCAGACTACTCCTCCGAACAGGACATTTAGCGTGAGCCCGGCTACGCCAACTAAAACCACAGCGAGCCCGTCTCAGCAAGCGCAGACGAATGTTAGGAGGAGTGTCGGGGAATGGGAGGCTAGCCAAAACCCCTTACCCTGTTCGGCACCCGCCGCCCCCGTTAAGCCGAGGAAACCCTCCAAGGTTACAGAGGCGTCGGGCAGCCCGAAAACCTCAACAGCCGGTAGACTCCAGCAGGCCAAGAACTGGGTGACGAAGGCCAAGATTGCTTTGAAAGCCAGCCGCAACCTCAAAACTGACATCAAAGAGGACGTCACCCAGGCCATCGACGGTCTCTACCGGCTGGTGAAGGAGGCCGAACAGGAAAGGGCGAAACTATGTGGTGATACCATGGCTGGAACTAAATCCGCACCCGCAGCGGTGCGCCCGGAACCATCGATCTCGGACACACCCTCGCCCTCGGAGGCGATGATGACGGAGCTTATGCAGAGTATGCGTGAGCACAAGAAGTCGGTGGATGAGTGTAAGGAGCACACTCAGGAGCTGACCAGCCGCCTCAAGCTCTTGCCAGCGGAAGTCGCGAGCACTGTCACCAGCTCGTGCGCGGCTCAAAAGATAACTTATGCTGAGGCGGTCGCAAAGCCCAATGCTCCGAATCCACCACTTCACTCCGTTATCATCGCCTCGGAGGATGTGAAGGACACGAGCGCGACCATTCTAGATAAAATCCGGTCGGCGTTGGACGCGAAAACGACCGGTTTCAGGGTGGACAGGGTACGAAAGGCGCGTGACCAGAGGGTAATTGTTGGCTGCCACGACAAGGAGCAAATCGGCCTTTTGGCCGAAAAACTGCGCGATGCGCAGATCAGGCTAACTGTCGACCATGCAGTCAGCAAGGACCCCCTGGTCATAGCAATGGATGTCCTCGTGTATAACACCGACGAGGACATCCAGCAGGCAGTGAGGTCGCAAAACAGCCACCTGTTGAGTGGCCTGAGGGAGGACGAGATCAGAGTGGCGGTGAAATACCGGCGGAAAGCCCGGAACCCCCTCGAAAACCACGTCGTCCTTCAGGTCTCTCCTCAGGTATGGAAGCGACTGACAGATGCGGGTCGTTTGCACATAGACTTGCAGAGGGTACGCCTCCTCGACCAGTCTCCCGTCGTCCAGTGCTCGAGGTGCTTGCACTTTGGGCACGGACGCAGACTGTGCTCAGAGGAGGTGGATAGTTGTTCCCACTGCGGCGGCCCGCATCTGAAAGCCGACTGCCCTTCCAACCAGGCCAAAGCGCCTCCTGCCTGCATCAATTGCACCGCCGCTAAGCTCCCGAAATCGGAACATAACGCGTTCGATAGGGAGTGCCCTGTCCGCCGAAAATGGGACGCGCTCGCCCGATCAGCCGTGGCGTATTGCTGAGGTGGTCACGGGGTTCACGACAGGCGAAAGTTGCAGTCTTGGTTGCCAAGTGGACATGCAGCCCCCAACTCAAGCACCAAACATCTCCAGCACTCCAATCTTAATGGATGGAACTCAGATGAAAGGAAAAGTGGAGGCTGCAATGTCCCTTTGGTGGAGTGAGGCGGAGTTTCGTGGGACGAAGCTTCGCCTCGTATCGTTAGATAACAGGTCAGCTGTCGATCCCTCGGGACTCCGACTCATTCCACCCCTCGCCGTCTACAGTAGCAGAAGCCTCTTCTCAATTTTTAGTAAAATTGAAGCTGAATTTAAAATTTTTATAGATTTAGTTTTGAATGCACTTGCGATACTAACTGGGAGAAACTGGAATTGCACTAGGAAAAAATTCGCCATAAAACCCGGAAAAAGGAAAAATATAAGGAACGAAAGAAAAGGCAATTTTACAAACAAACAAGTGAAACAAAACAATATAAAATATACAATAAAAATACAGAAAGCAATCAAACTAGGAAAATGTAAAGAAATAAATAACGGGATTATAAGGAATAAACAACCACTGGGTATTACATTAACATTAAATATATATAACATTTAAGGCATGCAAAGCAGAAAAGAAAAGGTAAATAACAATTATAAGAAAAATAAAAGTAAAGATAACATTATGAACATGCAAAACAAAAAGATAACAAAAAGATAACAAAAACAGGTTTTAAAAATACAAACAACGTAAAATGGATAAAAGAAAAAGTAAATAACAAATATCGTCGCTGCGCCTGACAAATTCCAGTTGTGAAAATCACAAGGTTTTGGGAAACAGCAAAAAACTGATTAGTTTTCAAACAAAAGGAAATAATAAAAACCTAATGATGCAATAAATTCGACATTTATTTGAGACATCTTTATAATAGAAAATTGTTCATATCCATTGTATACTTACAAAACTAGATTTTTTTTTCGTGGAAAAAGTGCACATACCTGATTTGGCAACGATCATTAAAATCATGTATGTGCATTTTTACACTAGAGGAATTTGGAATGGGACAGTTTTAGTAATTTGAAGGGTAATAATTATGTGTTATCCTAATATTACATAAAAAATGTTCTTATCCTAATACAATAGGTATCTCTATTATTCTCTTTACATATCATAACTTTCATAATCTAATAAGTCTTTGCTTTTAACTATTAGTTTTAAATAATTATAACAAATTATAATTATTTTAAGCCATGCTTCTTTGTACTATGAATTAATCAATCATCTTAAGGACTTACATACATAAGAACATACTGAGATCAAAAATTAGGCCTTTCATAGAACTTAATCAATAAAAAAACTAAAAATAATATTTAGAAAACAAAATATAGAAAAACTTCTAAAAAATGTTAATACACAATTTAAGTGATTATGTTATTAACACATATTTATTAATTAATAATAATCAGACTTCGTGTTACAATTGTCTCAATCTTTGAATACAATAATTGCAAGCTATGCTTCTATGTACTATGAAATAGTCAGTCATCTTTACTACTTAGGAACATAAAAAAATCACAATGTTGGACCCATTATAGGATTTAATGAATACAACTAAAATATAATATGTAGGTAGCAAACAAAGTATAAAAAATCTTCTCTAAAATGTAAAACACAACATAATTAAGTTATTAATGCTAACTTTAAAAAAAATAACAAAATTAACAGACTTAGAATGTGTTACACTCATTTCAATCTTCGTATTTAAGGTTATCATAAAAAGCATGGTAATCGCGATGCATATAAGGTTTCAGTGACTGGAGACTATCATATTTATTTTTATCTATTTTTCTGGGTTCGTTGTAAAGCTGAGTTACAATTGTTTGTGGGTCAAAGGGACGGACTCGTTGAGGTAGGCTTCTCCAATCTTCAGGATGGCGCAACTTATAAAAAATGCTACCATCTCTGTATAAAAGTGCCCGTATGTCATTGACAGTTGCATCTCCTACCTTTTTACCACGATGGATAGAATTAATACAAACCTCATCTTCATATTTTTTAAAGAAATCATATTCAATATGGTGAATGTGGTAGGGCTGTTTAGGTCTTGCTTCTCGCATACGAGTAATATAATCACTAGTAGTACGAGAGCCCACGACCAAAACCATGTCTCATAGCAATACGGCAAAAACCCTATAAAATCGTTAGATTGTATGATTCTGTACCCGACTAGGTGTGTAGTAACGGTCGAAAGTGTAGCAACTGCGTGGGAGGCCATTTCTGCTGTGTCAAAAAAAAAAGACAGTCGGTATTATAGCAATACGTCTGATAGTGAAAATGTACATAGATTTTATAATTGTATTACGAAAAAGTTTGTTTTCAGACATTTTGCGCGTAGCATATAGCCTGAGCGCATTTTTGAAAATGTCAACAAATTTAGGCGACCTGTATCATAGCAATACGGATAATTTTTTTTTTCAACTTTTCGTATTGCTGCCATGATTACCAAAAACCTGTTTTCAGACACTTTAAGTGTAGCGTATACTCCCAAAAACGAAAATAACGTTTCGGAGTCGCCTGGCCGACGCCTCTGTTAAATGTTTTTTTAAATTTACAGCCTTCATAGATATTCAAGAATCTCCCTTGTCTATGTATTTATGTACTTTGACAGATGACAGATGTCATTACTTATTTCTTTTGTAAAAGTTACTCAAGTGTGCTTTAAATAAAACCAAAACTATCAAATCAATCAGTATTTAATTTCAACAGCCTCAGCGTTTGTTACGCTCCTGCCCCTTTCTTACTATTATACAGCTCACTCGCCAGCTGCTCCAAACGTTGGAACGACGCTCACTTAGTTGTCATACGTTGTGCGGTTGTGATGGTGTAAAATGTCGGACCTGAGTTGTGTGTTTTGTAAAGAAACAACGATGATGATTTAAATGATATCTGAGTATCGAAAAGTTGTCTGATAGAGAAGGTGCTACACTTAATTTGTCTGATATAAATTTTTTGCACATGTGGACAACTTATTTTATCATGTCCAACAATTTTCAGACATATTGCTATGATACCGATCGGTAAAATTTGTTAACATTTTCAAAACGGTCTCAAAATTTAATGCGTTCACATTTCCGTCTGAAAATTGTTTTGTTCGCATCAAATAACCAAAATTTACTAATAAAAAAGATTTTCAGACGTATTGCTATGAGACATTTTTTTTGTCTCATTTTTAATTTTTTTAAGTGATTTTACGGGTTTGCGCTACACCACTAACGTCTGAAAAATATGTTTCCGGTATCTCAGAACTATCATTCAACTACAGTCTGCAAATCAGACATATTGCTATGATGCAGTTCGGTAAAATTCTTTGACAATTTTGAAAATTCGGTCAGATCAAACGCTACGCGGAAAATGTCTGATATTGGTATTTTCGAGTTCAGGATAATCGTATCTATCGATTTGATGCGGTTTTGGCCGTATTGCTATGAGACAAAAATTTTGGTCGTGGGCTCTCGTACTATAGGTGTATATATTGGAGGACGAAACTTTTTCTCCAATGTAGAATGGACACTGTCCACTTGCATCATAGTATGCCCTTTCTCCAAAATAATTTGTTCGATCTCCAATCCAGTCTCCTTGGTTAACTTTAGTAAAGCTGATGAAAGAATTTTATTTTTATTTTGGTAAGAACAACCATCGGAAATAATAATCACTTTCTTATAATTTAACTGAGACCTAATGAAGTGTATTAAGCAGCTTGTAAACTCATTAGCTGTAACACCTCCATCTCCCTCATGCCAAACGTACAGATGAACATCTTTGTTATTATGAATATAAATTGACTGATTGTGAACCTGAAGTTTTTGCTTATAATATTGAGCGGAGACCAAAATCTTTGGGCAAAGGAGAACAGACTGGACATCAACACTCAAGACAAGCACTTCAGATGAGCTAATAGTACCAGCATCAATACGAGCTTTGTATGCTTCTTCTTTTTTCATAATATGTAATGTATAGTCCTCTTCTGAGATGTTACCTTCCTTTTTAGCTGTACATACGTCGCACTGGTCCTTTCTCGGCTTGAAAATCGAAATCTTTTCCTCTTCCAATATATTATTAAATAGTTTACGACCAATATTTGGTTTTTGGTTGTCCTTACACCATTCTGTATAAATACGAAACATATGGGACTTTGATTCAAAAGTATCTTCTACATAGACTCTGGTACTGCTGGAGCGACAATAGTGACTTGGTACTTTATTAAGTAAGGTCAACCATTCTTTAACACTGCTTGATTTAACAACTTTCGATACAAATACGTTAATTACTTTTGATTGCCGCTTTTCATGTTTCGACCTCAAGTCTTTACCTTCCTCTGCACTATTTAGTTTTTTATCCCATTCTGTTAGAGTATCGTTGTGTACGTTGAGTGTGCTAATAAAAAAACTTTTGCAAACCTTTACAGTGGTATTCTGATCATCAGGAATAAAATAATCAAAAGCTAGTTGTCTTTGAAGCGTACTTAATACATAAATATTTGTAATTTGAGTAAGTATTATTATTGCATATTTATGTCATTTCAAATTATCAATCAACACTAAACTGTTCATTTAATAGCATATAATTCGTATCTAGCAATGTCACAAAGATAGTATACCTACATTCATTCAACATTTTAGTTTAGAAGGTTATTATCAAACTATCGACATAATATACCTACAGAAACGTATTTTTTCAAGAATTTTGGTGCATAACATCAACTTACAAGAATTATAAATTATAATAAGTATTGTACTTACCATTTATATTGTATATTTTCCAGTAAACACTATTTTTATACGTTGTTTACACCACAACACTCACATCTTTAGTGCGTTTGGCGGGTAACTGACGCTCGGACACAAATCCGTTATGTGCATTCTTGCACATACTGATTTTTGTAAACGGTCAAAATACATATGGAATTTGTCAAATCAATTTCTAGCTTAGTGAGCACAATAAGGACTTTACCAGTACATGCAAAATTAAATATAGATTCTAAAGAGCGAAAAAACGAAAAATCAAAAAAATGCACATATGGAATTTGTCAGGCGCAGCGACGATATAAGAAAATAAAAGTAAAGATAACATTAAAAACATGCAAAAACAAAAAGATAACAAAAAACAGGAATATAAGAAAATAATAGCAATAGGTTAATTTAACAAAATACCAACAACAACGAAATTAATTAAAAAACCCAGATATACAAGGACTCTGAGACCTAAGTCAGAGGAAATGCCCGTGGTGAACGCACCAGCGTTCGCCGAATCTAAAAAAAAAAAAAAAAAAAAAAATACTAACAATACCAGCAAAAATCAGTCAGTCATACCTTTTAGTTTATACCAAATTCATATAACGTAGGTACGTACGTACATTTTGTAGAATTGAAGATGGTGGACAATAAAATATTTTTTAACAAAAAAAAAAACCGACTTCAAAAAGTAGGTAAACTAAAAAGCAAAAAATAAATTTACTGTGCACAAAATAATACGTTTTTTCATTTAGTTCAATAGAAATTATTAATTAATAATTATTTTATAATTCTGAAGTCGGTGCCAAGTAAATCGGATAATTAAGAACTAATATTCAGTCAGAAAATAGTTGTTAGAAAGATTGATATTATCTATACAGAGTTATTGTTTACTTGGCACCGACTTCAGTATTATAAAATAATTATTAATTAATAATTTCTATTGAACTAAATGAAAAAACGTATTATTTTGTGCACAGTAAATTTATTTTTTGCTTTTTAGTTTACCTACTTTTTGAAGTCGGTTTTTTTTTTGTTAAAAATATTTTATTTTACGATTTTAAGTGATGGGTAGACCGAGCAAGAATGTTTCTCGAATTAGGAGACGACGGTTACTTGAGATGGAAAACTTATTAATAATAATCCCCGTACTCCTAACCGTTGAGGAGTTGTACCTTCCAGCATCAGCTCAGCAACTTAAAATGCAAATGTCCAAGTAGTTTTAGGTAATATACGAAAAACAATATAGAAGTCTTTGAAATTTGAGGGTTACCCATGATTTCTCTAGGATCCCATCATCAAATCATGACCTCATATTATGAATATACATAAGTAATATTCAACGTCTCGCCTCATCTGTGTATAACTTGAAAGAATACAGAAAACGGCCTCAAGGAGCCTATATTTAAAGAATTATCCCCGTACTCCTAACCGTTGAGGAGTTGTACCTTCCAGCATCAGCTCAGCAACATAAAATGCTGACTACTAGATGCAAATATCCGAGTAGCTTTAGATAATATACAAAAAACAATATAGAAGCCTTTTAAATTTGAGGGTTGCCCTCGATTTCTCTAAGATCCCATCATCAGAACGTGACTTAAAAAAAATGGGACCACATGACAAGTATATCCTATCAAACAAAAAAAGAATTTCTCAAATCGGTCCAGGCGTCTTCGAGTAATCGGCGAACAAACATAAAAAAAAAAAAAAAAAAAACATACAACCGAATTGAGAACCTCCTCCTTTTTTTGAAGTCGGTTAAAAACTTAATACCTAGTTATTTAAAAACATTGTAACCGATTTTATGCATATGTAATTCTTACATTGTGACAATACTGTCAAAAATTCATACATTTAATACATATTTATAATTTTTTTTTCAAAACAGTCTCAGCAACAGCTGTACAAATTCTAACTAAAATACTGCAAATAAATTTGTAGTAATTTTTACATTGTGCATAATATTAAAACAATGTTATTTTTAAGTAGGTATATAATTTAACCTTTCAATTGAGCATGATTCAAATTATGTTTCAGCTCATTCAACCACACACTTAGCTTGGTCGAACAGAGAAGTCTTTTGGTGCGCACCGCACGCAGTGACTTGGGTTTTACATTATTGTCATGTTAAGACGTCAATAAAGGCAGACCACGCCTTTATTCACAGATCTTATCCCGGAGATTAAGGGCGTAGTATTATCTAGTAGGCGCAGTCCCAAATAACACTGCAAAAGAAGCACTGTAGTCCTGCTTAAGACAGCCCTCATTTTGATATTATTATTATTATTATTTAATCCCCCGTCGCTTTAATAGACAGCTAAAACTTGCGACAACTTGTAGAGGATCGGGGTGTGATGTTCCACCACAAAGGGAGGATCCTCCGACCAGGCTTGGCGGTTTTGCCTGGCGGAGAGCTGTCCAACGGTAGTGTCTTGGAAGTAGTATATGTATACTTGCTGTGAATACTTCGCTATTGCGATTCAGCGCACTTTGACATTAGTGACGAGTGTGTCACTTTTCGACGTTTTCAATGTCATCCGTCATTTTATTATGTGTAGATACCGCCACAAACTTAAATGTATACAATTCCATGATAGGTAGGTATCTACTTGTGCTAGCTGCTAATATATTATATATTTACGTTTGTACAAGTACCTACGATATTGTCAATCGCTAGCAAGTTTCCTAAATGCTAAGCAAAACACTTGTCGAAATGGTTTTGCATGAAAAATTACACTATGTTTTATACTGTGATTATAATTAACCTCTAAATGTCCATTACGGTCTTGTGACATCTGTTTTGCATCATCAATTATCATATTATTATGACAATTTTGTGTACGTTGATATTTTAACACCAATCACGTTTTATTATTACTCCAGTACCTACGTCCAAGATAAATACACGTGATGGAACCATATTGACATACATAGCAAAAAGTCATACTGCTATTTATGTGGGTTCATAATTTACAGTAAAAAGTAAAAATAAAATATTTATCTAAGTAAATAATACAGTGTTACGTCAATATTAGTAACCAATTGAATAAGATTTAAAATAGATAGTCTATAACGTGAATTAGAAAACCCAAAAGATAGTAATAGTTATTTAGTAATTATAAATAACGTTTATCATTTAGCATTTCCATCTTATACCTAAATTGCATCATTGGAGTTCACGTAAACCCGTTGATGTCTTTTCTTCGCGAGAAAAATTCCATCTCTTTCATTCCGACCGACGCTACGGAGATTCACAGAATTCATTCACTCAACAATTTGTAAATTATAGGCTATCTGGTGGTATGATCGTTGGTGTGTTATAAATATGAAAGTACGTTACATATTTTTAAATAGGTATATCAAGTTTATAATTTACATGTTCTATTATAAGAGTTAGGCGTAACTATACAAAGTGTAAATAACATCAAGACAACAAATCTGCTTACCAGTGATTTAATACATGATTTTGAGAAATAAAACACCGGAAAAGTCATGATAATCGAAGAAGATCGTTTCTCTAGACTATCCCAAAATCCCAATACATTTGGAATTTTCCGGTCATAAATCTTTGCACCTAGAGCTTGAAAATAACGTTTCTCTCGAACTCTTTTCAGCTATATGCTGAAAAGATGCTGACCTTTGATAAAAATGTTTCCACTTAGGGTCTCGGAAGCATGTATTGAATCATTGGTAAGCGACTTCGTCATGTCATGAACAACTAACAAGAACTAAGGCATCGGAGGATGAACAAATGGGTTACATGGTAAAGCACAGCCTTCCTGAAGCTGGAGCACTAGAGCCCCAAAAAAGATAGCACATAGCAAAAAATATCAAACACGAGTAAATCACATTAAAATATATATATTCAGGTACAATTAACACTGAAACGCAGTAGTGTTTCATCATCGTCGACGTCACCGCGGTCATTCATCGCGTGATCCCTTCACGGGTCGTTCCCCTAGCCGTGCCAATGACCACTGCATTTCACCAAATTAAATACCTATCATACAACAACTATTCAGTTTGTAGAGATAGGGTTTTATTTCGGCGAAAGAAATCAGGATGAGATCATGTCTCCATGATTTCCGTATAATCTTTTAAGAGACTTACGAAAAAGAATAACCACGTGTATCTAGTGTTCAAGTACCTACTGTTACGTTGAAGCAATTATTCTTACTATTTTCTAAGTAGGTAGGTATGTATTCAATAATTAGACTAGTTTACTTCAAATATGAAGATTTCGAAACGAAACCACATTTGGTACCATATCTTGAAACAAGTGTATACCATGCACAACTAAATTCCATGAGATGAAACACAGTAAGATAAAATATTAATAAAGTAGGTAGCTCTTGAAGGTTTTGAAGTTGGCTGCAGATGGCTGTTTAACCAATGAACTGACACGGCACTTGAACGTGACCGAACCCTACCCATTTCATTCGCGGCTAACTTCAAACCAATGAAAAAAAATGCTAGCTTAATTGCAAAAATGGTACCTTCTAGACAAGTAACATCGATGAAATGTTAATTAATTAGTAATTACAACGAATAGGTCAGATTTTGAATATTTTTTTTAAAATACATAGTTTTTGAAGTCGATACTAATAAATTGTAATGGAAGAAAACGATCAGCACAGACTTCAAAAACTATTTATCCGTCTGTCTGCGTTATTTAAAGATATTATACATGAATAACAACACATTGTCTAGTAAATTGTAGGCCAATACCGTATTAGAGGCGCTCGTGGTCTACGCCGCGGGTTAAGCAATGCTTACCGCGGTCGACCGAGGATTGGTAACCAGCTTTAACGTAATGATTTTTCCTCCGTGCCTCAGAGAGCACGTAAAGCCGTTGGTCCCAGTTGCGATCTGTACATCTGTTTGAGAGTTTCATACCTCATAGGGAAAAAACTAATCCCTTATAAGATCACTAGTTTTCCGTCAGTCTGATTTTTTTATCTTGATTATTTTTTCTGGTAAATAGAAGAAAGAAAGAAAATCGTTTTATTAATGCACATATTCTTGTGATATTTACAAGATTACACTTTAAACTAAAGATCTTATAGCTGAACATGGTTATGATTTACAGCACTTGAATTGCTGCAAGACGCCGCAAAAGGCTGGTATTCTGCGGTAAATAAACTCAAAAACAGTTGAAACTAATGTCCAAAAACAATGCTGTGAATAAATAGCCCTTTTATATCTCTTTTTATGTTACTGGTATTTTTTATACTGTATAGGTTGTGCAGTTTGCAATAGTTTCACGTTTCAGTCATGTATTTTAAATTCTTTCCTTCTATTGAGGACGAGGGAGGGGTCATGGAAGGGTTGAGTTCAAGCCAGTCCATCAATTGTAAATCAAGGTTTTAGTTGTATGTTATATTCTTTACAATAGATCCAATTAATTTATTTCTAAATATATACGTAATACGTTTATTCTTTTATCTACCTTTTACTAAAAGTCGCGGACTGATAGTTAAATTCCTCTCGATTCCATTCTCATCTATACGTTTGAACATTTTAGATCCTCTAAAATTTGCCTATATTGTGTAAGATGGAAGAAGCTATATAACTAACTTTAAAGGCTTTATATAAAGGTATAAACATATATATATATATATATATATATATATATATATTTGTTTATATATATGATGCATTAAATATTTATACAGCGTCTTATAAGCTATGCAGAAGGCAGTACAACATGTCGTCACCTAATTCCAACGCACTACGTGACTTCAATCAGGTGGCTGACTGGAACGTTCAATTATTTATTACTTGATGAACTATTTACTAGATATGACTTAACATCTAACGGAGTAAATCGACTCGTAAATCAAAAAGTCTTTTTCATCATACTTATAGATTGAACATGTTCACCTTCAAATCAATTTTCGGATAAACTATTATGCTTCTCGTGGCTTACTCTGACCGAGGCGTTCAAAAGTAAAAAAACTACTTCTGATTTTACAACCCAGAACAATATCATTATTGTAAGAATATCACAGTTCGTCTCTGCACAAGGCTATCACTCAATCAGCCACGAAAGAATGAATACATCAGACAAATAAATAATTGAGTAGTGTCAAAGCATCTCAAATGAGTCGGTCCGGTAACCGTGTCAGTGTTCGTCGCAATTCAGCCGGGACGTTCTAAAGGGGGCGAGAATATGAATATTCATACCATTCTTTGTTACAGACAACTGTTTTGAACCCAAGTACTCTGACGTTTACTTGTAGTGACTCAGTCCTATCTGCGACAGGTATTTAGTAAATGAATGTTTCAATCTTGTGTGTAAATAAGATGTAAAGAATGCAGATTTTCTATATTAGAGTTGTTCTTGGTGTTGTATTTAAGAATGTGTTTATTTTTAAATTCAACATTATCTATTAGAATCTAAGATTTTCAGATAATACCTACAAAATCCACAGTTTTGTAATCTTAGAGTTCGGTATGTATCAAACCAACATTATCGGTTATATCTTCAATACACGTCCGTTTAGTCTTCAAGACAATTATTGCGTTTACTGAAAAGAGTAACAAACATTATGATAAAAACGAACACTAGCGTATGAAAAAAATCTACAAATATCGCAGAGAGATCCACGTCAAATAAAATTGGAAATAACTAAATCAATTTTATAAATACCCGTTACATCGCACAAGGAAAAGCAATTTCAACAGCAAATACAAATAAATAAACGATAGGCGTGGCACTGCCCGCATTTCATTACGTCTCCGATAAGACAGCCAGGCTTAAATTAATATAACCCTCACAGTGCAGTGTGAAATTGCCAACATCGTCGACAACTAATAGCAGGAACCTGTCAGCGATTCCTAGGTGGTCTCTGAAAATAGGAGCTGTAATTGAGGACTATCAAATTCGCATTAGACCAGACAATTACTAGAAACAACTTGCAATAAATATTTTTCGCCAGCTCCCACAAACGACAAATCATTATTCTGAAGACCATTAGTGTTTATAAGAAAAACAAAAATTACTTCAACTTTAATTTTTAGTTTTAATTTATATATCAGTACATCGCCTACCCCGCACTATATAATACAAATCTTTTAAGAAATGTGTTCAAAGCAGGTGCAAACATTGTATATGAAGTCATAAAAATTAGTGCATGCAATCAGCGCGGGCGCATGTTGTCGAAAAACATGACAAAATCATACTCTTCAATTTTAAATCGACTCAGCACCTGCACAAGATTCCTGATAAGGGAAGCACTGGTTATTTGCACAGACTTGAACACAATGGCCAAGGTGTCATGCATCTGACCCATACAATATAAACGACAGCCAGCGGGTAACAACAGGCTACGCACTAATTAATTGAATTTATTAAGGGATGTTTCATGGCCTATAAGACATGGCAATTACGGACATAAAATATTCCTGCACTAGATAACACTTTATTTTCTCCTCTTCAAACGGCCGCTAATTCCAAGGCCGTTTTTGAAGATATACTTATATGTATAAAATAATTAATTAATCCGTAAGTTATTAATATGAATTCAGCTAAATATATAAAACATTCTGCTGCCCGCGTATTTATCCGCGTGGAATACGATATTTCCATGCTATAATATTTTCTTAAAATTGAGGAACATCTTTCATACACTTTCAACCCCAAATTTACTTTCTTGGAGAGTGGCATTGCCATAAAATCTATCATAAAATTAATGTATGTCGTGTGGGAACCCTTTGGAGAATTTTGTGCAATTTTTCTTTAAAATTTACGAATCTACAATATAAACTTTCACCCTATAATTTATTTCCTTCGGGATAAAATGCAACGATAAACCATTTACCAGTTTTATGTTAGACCACTACCTACACAACTAAGAAAACCGCATCCATTTCACTGCAGCAGTTTTTGCGTGATGCGAGTAGGAACATACAGACAGACAAAAATTTGGCTTCTACTATACTGTTATATTCTCCTCTGTTCGTCGTATTAATTTATTTTTTAATATCTTCAATGTACAGACAAGTCAAATATACAATTTTCTTATATGTACCATTATGAATTTATACATATATCAATTCAATCAATTGTTTAATTTTACTAAAGTTAGAAAGATTAGGTACTATTTAATTAGTAATACATAAGTTGGTCCATCGTTGTTAGCCGATATGAAAATAAAATATACGTCGTAGCAGTTGTCTTTTTGCGCCATTATTAAATGTCAATTATTGGAGCGACATGGCTTATGATTTTTTTTTTATACTACGCCCACAGCGAACGAACGTGTAGTCCACCCGATGGTAAGTGGAGTACAGCCCATGGACATCAATAATCTACAAAAGCAGATTATAGATGCGTCGCTGCAGCTGAGGACTACGGTGTTATGCCTCATGTGCCAGTATTTTCAGGGCCTGATCTCACCACCAAACCGGAACACAGTAATGGAAGCACTACTATTTGGCGACAACAGGTTAAAGGTGAGACGGTGGTGCTGCCGCCCTCGAGCTCATTCACAAGAGCTCTACCACCAGTTAATTCAGACTCATGATGACCATCATCAGCTAACTTACACTTATATTCTATTTCTTTATGAGATAATTCAGATAGGTACGAAAATTGTTTAAATTAAGAGAAGTTACTTATAGATCAATACTGAAACGTAACACATACTTAATATTATTTATTAAATAAACTAGGAATTAAATATTAAGCTTTTGTACAAAACGTAATATAGCTTAAGCAACTCTTCATTAGCTTAAGTTAAATAACGTTTTATTTATTTTAGATATAACATAACATCACGCTTGTATTACCTAGAAGGGTGTGGCAGAGGTGTTCATCACCCACATTTCACCTGTTATTTTTAGGTCCTATGGGATAGGGAGTGAGCCTATAGCCATCCAATTCCAACTCCGTGCTTCTATTGTGAATTTCCTCAAGGGCAGTTAACAAAAGTAACACTTTTTGTTCTATATACTTATAATTTAATTTGACAGCAAAAGCGACGAAAAACTAATATGCAGGTGGATGATTTGATCGCAAAAGCGATTAAGCACGGACATGTGACACGAAACTTAATTGTTTCCTGTGACAAATAAGCTTGTTAGGATGGCATTTGTAATTGTTTCTAATTATTTGACACAAGAACTTCCAAGACAGTTTATTGTATAAATACCGCTTTTGAATAATTGATACCGAATTTTCTTTTTTACTTAAGTGATTTAAGTTCTCCTTTTAAACATTTTCTGCGTACTGTGGACGTATTTAGGTTGGTATAAAGTATACTACGAAACAGTTGAAAAAACATGGGACCGGCAGGATTTGAAACCAACCAGCTACTCAGGTCGCCTCTTGCCAGTACCCTAAATTTCTCAAGTGTATGTTACGTCATTTCGTGACGTAGGATACAAAATAACATAGCTGGTTTGTTAAAGCATCTGCGCGGTGTGCATAAGTTCGCAGGTTCAAATCCTGCTACTGTTTCTTATAGTATAGTGTATTCCTAAGCAGAGCTAAATGGTATAAAAAAAAACAATGTGATAGTTTAAAGTACTTAAAATTAAAAAGCCCAAATTTTTTCAACTTTTTACACTGATTTGGCCAACAGTTACTACAAAGGTTAACAATGTATAAGATTTTAAAGATGGAGTACCACAAAATACATGATTACAGCCATAATTTCCGCCAGCATGCATTCGAGTACGTAGATAACATAAATAATAAACGTAGGCCGAGCTCATCCAAGATACTACATCCACGTAATGAGTATAGAAGATAAATTGCACACCCGTAATGACGGTCTTACGGTAGATTGTGGGCTGAAACATGGTGTAATAAAACTGCCAGTACAATTAGTAAATTATAACTTGCAACTTATGTTTATCAACTTAATATGACGACTCTTATGCCGCCGATGCATTTTAGTAAAAGATTTCAAAACCACAAGCTCATACGTGATTGTATTGTTTTTCATAACTATTGTTTCTGCTATATACATATAGTAACTGAATTGATTGGCACTAGATTACTCAGAGTCACTTTTGCTGCAAGACAAGTGTATTCAGCATAGTGGTCTCTGTCCTTCGAGTTGCAACAGTAAGTAGCTTAGAATGATCATGAACTTGAGTTTTTTATTACTACGTCATTTATTACTGCTGCATTATTAAAATTCCTTCGTTCTAAAAATAGAAAAATGAGATGAAACACGTTGTGCATAACTATGCAGCAAACTAGGCTACCGTTCCCATTGAACACTTACGACACACGAGCCCTGCACTAGACACGAAACACGTTTTGGCTGATGTTCAATTTCGTAACATTCGCCTCCGTGGGGTCTGTGTCTTGGTCAGGGCCGGGCGGACGCGAGGGGCAGCAAGAAAGGGAGGGGGGCGCGCAAAGCGGAACGCCAGATCGTGCTGCACCGCCAAGCGCGACCGCTAAACCAGCCTCGGCTCTTGAATTGCAACATCGCTAGCTTTGTAATAGGTGCTGCTTGGTAATGACGTGTCTACTCGTATGTCTTCAACGATGAGGGTACCTACGTAATATTCTAACAGCATTGCAATCAAACGTCATCAAGTATTTGTGGTAATATACCGTAGTTACTTTATTTTTCGAGCAACTTGTAATTTTGTTTGCGTCGGCTTAATTTTTTAATCAGGTATAGGCAATTGATAAGATTAAAATCTATTTGTTTTACAAGTCCGAGGTATAGTAAAAAGATTGGTATTGCACTTTTGTTTAATTGGCACTACTTTACACGATCCTTATTTATATTTTTCAATTGAAAAATTGTATTCAAAATGTGGCCAATTATTGGCTGTGGACAAAGACGAACTTGACTACCTTCGCCTTAACAATCAAGTTTTATTTTGTAAAAATCATTCGATTCAGGCAGTATGGAAGAGCGATCTTAAAATAAGCGATAAAATTGGAGCACCGGCCTTTTTTATGAATCTGTTTATCTCAAAGCCGATTGAAATCTTAATTGCTTTAATCAACAACTTACTGTTATATTTACAAAACCTTAAACGTTTCCTCCCTTGATAAAATTATGCACTTCAATCACAATAAGTGGGGTAAAATTTATAAAAAAAAATAAACTTGTGTATGTTAGGGAATACTATTTATTAAAAGACAAGTTGAACTACTCGGAACCGGTCGCGTAAGCTTCGTAACGTTATCGTCACTGATGTAAGAGGGCCGCAGACGCAGAGGCCAAAGAAAGGAGACACATGCGAAATAACCATTACGTTTTTACCACATTTTCTACAACAAAAAGCAATATCTTGTAAATTGACAAAAGAAGGCTGTTATAGCCTTCTTATTGTAAACTGGAGCGAAATAAATGAATATTTCTATTATATTTTAATTTCCCTACACGTAATATTAAATAATATAGATTGAACTGCATCTTTTACTGCATATAAGATATCAAGATGACAGAAAGAGATAATGGGTCGTCGTAAACAGAACAGTCCCACAACTATTAATGATATAAAATATTGATATAAGCTTGGAAGTCTATCAGTCAGGTGAAGCAAGAAAAGTTATTTCCATAAGTCAAACGGCGAGTAGAGGTCGTCGATCTTACGGACCAGTGAGACCGGATCTCGGAGGAAACTTTTTATGTGACCAGCGACTCAGCGGTAACATATTTACCCAAGAAAGACCAACATTACCTGACGAATTACTTGTTCTGTTAATTGGACACATGCCCTTCAGTAATAGTTAATTTAATACTAGGCATATAGCAAACGTGTCATTTTAATAGATATTTAACTACATACTATATTTATGATTATAAATTAACTATAACTTAAATTCTTCAGAATTTTAATATTAGGAAAACTATAGTAAACTTAGCAACTCTAAAAGCTCTGTGTAAAGTCAAAATATTCTAGGTTGTCTGTCTCGGAATATCATCATATAATGATTAGTTTTTCGAAAATTCTGCGGGCCTACCTTGAGTATTTTGAGTCTAACATCGCGATGGAGAATAAAACTCTTAAAATACGTATAATCGAACAATGTAACAACAAGATTAAAAGCTCTTGAACAATATGTAATTATATTCCAGACCCCTTAGCACGACCTGCATGTATGCAATTTAGATGCGACGTAGTTATCAACATTGAAACGTCATTTTCTTTTGTAATTTCTAAATATAAAATGTTGCTACCAAACCTAGCATTTTAAAATTGAAAGAAAACTTGAATTTAAATACTTTATTATATCACTGTCTAATACAGACACAACGCAAATAGGATACATGATTGACTTAAGTGTCTATTATATATCATTTTAATTTTTAATCCAATAAACGTTTCTCAAACGTACTGATAAATTGTGTAAATATATTCTGACATCTAAACGTCTTTTGCTAGTTCGATCGCTGTGTAAATTGAATGAGTAGTATTCTCTTCAATTATCGCCTCAGAATTGAGTTTTAGACCGTGTTTGCACATGCGACTAGTACCGGTTCTCATGTTTGCTTTATACTGTAGATGTAGACGTCCCTTTATTTATTTAACGAGCAAATAATAGCTCACTTTTCTGCAATTTGTGAATCCTGCTATTCAACCAAATAATTGAATACCTTCTTTGATTGAAAATAAGAATTGCAAATCTCATTTTAGTTTGCAAAGAAAAATTGTGCTCGTATTAATGTGGCATAGTATTAAGAGTTTTCGACATTTAATAATTATTATCTATACAAAATAATAGTCAATAAAACTAATTATCATATCATTTTAAAATAATTTAAAATAATCATGGCATCATTGATCAACAAAATAGAACAAATTAAGAAGACAATAATGTTCGAAAATCACAAGACTCCCTTTCAATATAAATTTCACTGACTAAACTCTGTAAATCCCGCTACATGACCCGTACGCATTAGGGCAGTGTGTGTTGGTTATGCTGTAGATACACATAACTACCCACACTGGTCGCACGAACCGTCTGTATTATGCGCGAACACAAATCGTCCGGCATTCCTGCGCAGTCGCAGAGTGAGACAAACACAAAGATGATGTCATGCCGTCTCGTTCTGCACTCGCAATCCTTTCCTTTCTACCTGTTGCGCTGTTACAAAAACCCGGTCCTTAGGGCCGCTACCTTACGTGAACTGAATGAGGATCGCGGGAGGCTACGGCTCGGCCCATATAAAGATAGGGCAAGGGCTATTAAACATACAAGGCGACGACGCGAACCAAAGCTCGTCAGGAGTCTTGGGACACCATTTACCGTGGGGATGTCTCGGGCAAAAAACGCGTGCCTATGTGCGCTGGTTGCATAATAGCTGCTCGTTTGGGGAACGGAACGGTGCGTGATTGGTGCTTTATCGACCAAATAAAATTGGTTTAAGTCGCATTCCACCAACTTATTATGCAGAACTTATGATTTATGAAATGCCAATAATCTTAAATATTTATGATGCCCACTCAAAATTTCCTAGGTAAGGCAATCGATTTTGAAGTATCATGAATAGTATAAAAAATAACATTAGTTTTTCAATTATACGTCGTATCGCTCGAAAGAGCTCAAAGAGCTATTCTAAAAGTAGCCACTCATCGACCTTTCCTATTTCCCACTAACCTCCTCTATAATTCCTGTAACGTACTAACAGTTAGACAGTTATTTATTTTGAATACATTACTTAAACAACACGCAAGTCTTCCCTTTAATCCTGACCATACTAACAAAAGACGAAAAGATATTGTTTGCATCCAAAAAATCAGATTCAAACACGCTTTTACATCAAAATTTTATATATTTCTAGGCCCGCTACTCTACAATAGGCTAAATGCCATGCGTTACATTTATCCACTTAATCATAATGACTGTAAGAAAGCTATCAAAGAACTGCTCCAAAAAATGTCTTATGAAGATACAGAAAAGTTACTTATAGTGTTAAAATAAGTATATATTTAAATTAAATTAATTTATATAATTGATAAATAAATAAAGTTAAGTTAGTTAGTTAGTTACTCCAATTTATCTTAAGAGTTGACTACCTCCTAAAAATATATTTCCTTTTCCTTTTGTTTTCTTTTTACAAGATTATTTAATTTTAAGACCATTTTTGTAATACTAGTCTATTAGCCTGAAACACAGGATTACCTAGTTCAGGCACCGAATTGTTTATATATACACTTATGTATATACAATAATATTAAATGCTGTTATCGCTTATGTATTTGACCAATGTATTTTAATAAATGAATTTTATTTTATTTTATTATTATTGAAAATCCTTATGAATACCGGCATAAGTTTGATAGCGCATTAAAATCCTATATCTAAAAAGGTGATGCCGTCGTATTTTTAATGTACAGACAGCAAGAAATTTCGATAGTTGAATCGTGATTGCATTCCGAGTTCTAAATCCAAACGTTCCAATCGCGATAGCACGAAGCTCGATCGTGACGTGGCTGACATTCGCCGCGCATGCGCGGTCCGTGATCTTGGCAATGGTGGCTGCGCCGGCAACCAGCGCTATTGCGGTCGCTGTACCCGGCGCCCCGCCTCGCGCGCCGCCCGCACACCCCCGCAGCCGCCCGCGCACGCCGCAGCCTTTTGACAACCGGTATACGTAGGAAGGTAGTTAGCTACACGTGAACGAGGCTTGAGAATTCTCTGACGTTTAATTCACGTAACGAAAAGTTCTCACAATTGAACTTATAATCGAACTGTTGATACCTACATGGAACTTTTTTAAACGACTACAGCAATATAATTTTTTTTTTATTTCGACACAGGTATTACACGTCAAAAGAATTTTATGCACAGCCAGTATAACTAAAACTCCAAGTAGTGGGTAGTTGTGAAATTCGTGAAACTGTACTAACATATTGTAGAAAATGTGTACTAATAAATAAGTAAATCTGAGTATAAGCAGAGTACCGTTAGAACAGAATCAGTATTTTAGGTCACAGAACATGAACAAACATAATCGATAAATCCCTCTTCCGCATTTACGCAAATCGAAAGGAAAGTGTCACAAATATAGAACTCAAACGGCTTCGATTAGTCATACGACTGTCACATTCTGTATAATTCAAACTGATCCCTGAATACAATTGACATGACAATTGAATGTTGCAAGATGTACAGATTTGTATTGCGTTTTAGTCCATTTAAATATTAGAGGTCAGTAGCATAGCAATCAAATTTGACGTATTGGAAATCTATTGTTTACAAAATGTTGGGTCTGAAACAGATTACAGAGTACAACTACAAAGCTTACGTAGTGTGACCTACCGAGGGGCCTACTTTAATTCTGTGTGACATAATAAATAACAAAGAAAATACAGTAAGTATACAGATAAATAATAACGTGGCACAGCACTTATGCATCGGTCTAAGAACTCTAAATTTTTAGGGATATAAAATCAAGGCCCAAGTAGGATTCAAACTGAGTGGCAATTAATTCTACCCATTGAAAAAGTATTTAAAAATTGAAGCGACATTAAATTTTATAAGTAATTGGTATTTTAATGTTATAACAATATCATAATCAATGCGAAATATCGATAAATATTCCACTATAATTCTATAAGAACATTGAACTGAGCTTGATGAAGACCGAATCTGTACATAAGTAAAATTCGAAACAGTCAGTGCCGTAATTAAGTGTATAATTTAGTTGGAATAAAAAAGAAACGGAAATTGATTTTTATTCCAAATATTCCAGGATATAGCAAGTGTATTTTGGATTTTAACCGACTTCAGAAAAGGAGTAGGTTCTCAATTCATCTGTTTTTCTTTTTTGTTACCTCATTACTTTCGACTGGGCGTAGCGATTTTAATGATTCTATTTCTATTTGAAAGCTGGTGCTTCCCGTGTAGTCCCATTTTCATCAGGCTACGATCCTAGAGAAATCGAGGGCAACCCTCAAATTTTCAAGTCTTCTAATTGTTCGTATATTACCTAAAGCTACTCGGATATTTTCATCTAGCAGTCAGCATTTCATGTTGCTGAGCTGATGCTGTTCTATCAAGAAATACGCAGTAAGTACTGCAATAATCGAGTCTTTTGATTTGCGATGAGAAGTATAACAGGTGAATTCTAAATATACCTAAATGTTATAAATTTCTATAGAAGCCTCAATATTAAATTTGAAATGAAATTAAATGGACAGTCGCATCGCAGCTCATAATAAAACGGCAGGCTCGTGCGACCAATTGAATAATACGAGTGTTCAGCCGAGCTGTAATCAGTGGACCGGTTCTAAACATTAATACTATTGCAATTTATTCCCTGTGATGTTATACGCGCGTGCTCGGGGGCAATCATCGCGAATACATGGTGGTGGTACCGTTGTTCTGCGATCTATTTACACGACACACTTGATGCAAGACACTTAACCACTGCGGGATCTATGTACTTGGTCAATCACGCTTATCTGTAAAACTACCTGCTGAAGTAAACAGGTCGAACAGGATTTTAGCCTTATCAAGAATGCATGCAAATATAACCCTTCTGGAAGGTCTGCCTAACCCTTCTGGGAGGTTATATAGATGTTATTTTTATTTTTTTATCCATCTACAAACCACATAATAATATTATGTTCTGGATACGTCAACATTATATTGCTAACTAACGTTGTTGTCACGTCCGACCCTCTCTAATAAATTAGAGGGGGCGGAGTGTCCATCGGGACAGGGTCCCTTTAGGATGTTGTCCTCGCGGCCCATCACTATGGGCCGGTCATTGGGTAATTACCGCCCTCGAGGCCTGCCAGCAGGGTGAGACTCCGTTGGGAGAGGCCCCGCTAGCCGCCTACGAGAGGGCGGTGGTTCTCCTGGGTCCGGTGGTAGTGGTTCGGCCCCGCTCGAGGGAGCTGGTATCAGTTCCCGAGCGGGGCGCTTCCTGCTCCTCTTTGGAGAGGCTTGTGATGGTGGGGGAAGTGGGGCGATTCCGACCAGGTGTGGATATTCGGAGCGGTCAGCCCGCTCGAACATCCCCCCGGCCAGCCTGCCCACGAACTCCGCTACCGGTTCCCATTTGAGGTCCCGGTAGATGGTCGCATTCCGCAAGTAGCGAGGTGCATCGACGGCGAGGCGAAGGCAGCGGTTTTCCGCCCTCTGCAGTCGCAGCCGCGTCGACTCTGCTGTCAGGTTGTACCAGGCCGGCGCCGCGTAGGTTAGGCGCGACCTGATGTAGGTCTTGTACAGGGCGAGCTTCGCCCGCAGCGGCAGTCTTGAGGACAGCAGAGGACGCAGCTTGGTCCTCACTACTTGGGCTTTGTTGACGGTCGTTTCCACGTGGCGTGCCATCGACAGGGTTCTGTCGATGGTGACTCCCAGGTACTTGACCGTCGGCGACCATGGGATTTCTTCCCCCATCATCTCCAGGTTTTGCGGCAGGCGCCCCCTTCCGGTTATGAGCGCCTGGGTTTTCCCCACGTTGCACTTGAGCCGCCACCTTTCGAGCCAGCTCGGAAGAGCCTCGAGGTTGCGGTTCATCTTCCGTGCAGCGTGCCAGGCGCGTTTGGAGCTGGACAGGTACGCGGCGTCGTCTGCGAACAGTGCCAGCTCCGTGTCGTCCACCACGGGGATATCGTCCGTGTAGTGGGCGTAGAGAGCAGGAGAGAGGCAGCTCCCCTGCGGGACCCCGGCCTTGATGGTCTTCTCCCTCGACGTGACGTCTTCGACGGCCACGTGGAATGTCCGATCGCGGAGGAAGGAGGCGATGACTGTGACGAGTCTCCGCGGCAGGCTGGACGTCGACAGTTTGTGGATGAGGCCGTCATGCCACACCCTGTCGAACGCCTTCTCCATGTCCAGCATCACGGTCACCGTGCAGCCGCCTCTGTTCATCCACGCGGCCATCTCGTGTAAGACGCGAGTCAGCTGCAGCGTCGTGGAGTGCTCCCGTCGGAAGCCGAATTGTTCCGGCCTCGGCGTCAGGTGTTGTTGGGTTCTCACGAGCAGCAGCCGCTCGAACACTTTGGACGTCGTCGAGAGGAGAGTTATCGGCCGATAGCTCTCCGGCCTCCTGAGATCCTTTCCGGGTTTGGGTATGACGATGACTCGGCCTCGCTTCCAGATGGTAGGGAAGTGGCCGGATCTCAGGATGCCGTTGAAGAGTTGGGTCGCTGCGATGATCGCCTTGCGGGGAAGTCTCTGCAGCGCGCCGTTCGGTATCCCGTCTTCGCCAGGGGCTTTCTTAGCGTTCGTACGCCTCATCGCCGTGGCAACCTCTCGCGGGGTCACCAGCAGCAGGTCATCTTCAGTGGAGCCGAGGGGAGTGGCGAGGTAGGCTCGGACTGAGTCCTCTACCTCGCGGGTGAACCCCTCGTCTTGGACGTCGTGTGGTGAGAACTGCTTTTCGAGGCTGCAGGCGATGATCTCGGCCCTGTCCTCGGCTTTGTAGCGGAGGTGGCCGTTCTGGTCGAACAGAGGGCGCGTGGGAGTGGGCTCCGCAGCTAGTTGTCTGCAGAGCCGGGCGATGGAGGGTTGGTCATCTTCGATTTCCAGTACGTGGTTCTCCCACGCGTCCCCTCTGTGTTCCCATAGGGCGGCTTTCACCTCATCCGTGAGGTGGTTCAGGCGGGTTTTATCCGCGGGATACCGAGTCCTCATCCAGGTCTTCCTAGCTTCCCGCTTTTCCTCGAGCATCTTCCGGAGGCGTGCAGGGATTGGTTCCTGCCTCACGGAGGGCGCTTTGGTGCTCGAAGAGTCGCGGAGCGCTGTTTGGATGGCGCTGGAGAGTTCTTCGGCGGCTGCATCGACTTCCTCGGGAGTGCGGAGAATGGCTGGTCGGTGGAACTGGTCCAATCTGTTCGCATACGCCGTCCAGTCCGTAATTGTGCGTGGTCTTTTTGAGGAGACCGTCACCGCAGGTTCATTGAACACCAGCAGCACCGGTCGGTGATCCGATGGGAGGTCGAGCAGAACCTCTTGCGTCGGGGGGGCCCTCAACCCCTTGGAGATGGTGATGTCCAGTACGTTGTCCGAGGCGGAGTCAGCCGGGCTCAGCCTAGTTGGTTCCCGAGGTCCGTCGATCTCGTACTGGTAAGTAGTGGAATCTTGGAGGAGTAGCTCCCCAACTCGGTTACTGCTCGTACAGTGCCATGCTGGGTGCTTGGCGTTCAGGTCTCCTGCGATGACGGTGGTCTTCGAAGGAAGAAGAAGTCCGCGAATCTCTGCCACGTTGAAGTTCGCAGTTGTCGCCTCCCCTGGAGGTCGATAGGCCGCGTAGAGGCGCATCTCTCGTCCCCCGCTTACCACATCAACGCCGAGGGCGTATAGGCCTTTGAGCGGTTTCGGTTCGACGAGTTGATGCACCACTGTCCTCCTTACAAGGACAGCAAGTCCCCGGTAGGCTTTGCCTGCCGGCGAGACCTCATCTTGGCGGTACACAATGTACCCGGGGATCTTGAGGGGTGCTGATGCTTTGAGATGGGTCTCGCTTATCAGCATGATGTCTACTTGCTGTTCCCTGACAAAGAGGCGTAGGAGGCCTATCTTCCTCGACAGGGTTTGGGCATTCCAATGGACCACCCGCAGCGGCTGATCCATTGGAAGGGAGAGATCCGAGCAATCCAGTAATGTTTATTTCGCCGGCCCTTACTCGCTGTGCGAACAGCGAGAGTAAGGACATTATATTGGGCTACTTGATTTCAATACGATCAAACGCTCAATATTCAAGTAATATTCACAAGGAAATACAAGCACTAAGCAGATATTGAGCGTGTTGCTAAATCCATAGAAATGTCATATCAACAAAAAATACCATTTAAGACATTTTAAACTACAGTTTAAAGTCAAAAATACAGTTATAAGCAAAAGCAAAATTGGAACATGTTGTACTGAAGCTCTGTTCATGGCCAATAATTTCAGCGTAGTAAATTGTAGGCAACATTTTACGTATATATTTTTCAAGCTAGAGTGATACCAAAATAAAAAAAATAAAAAAAAAATCGAACACTTAAATATCATATGCTGAGCTAAAATAGACGGGATTAAACCAAGGATTGTGTATAGAATTAAAATATGATTTCAAGCAGAAACACATAAAGCAAATGCAAAATAAGCAAGTCAAATAACAGCAACCAGCACGTTAATATCTAGATCGGACGCTAAAGATGGTAATTTGCGATCTGTGCTTTGCCTTATACGTCCGTCAAAAGGAAAAAGATTTCCGTTTCAAGGTACATCATTACAGGTCTGTATTATCGTTACGTCGCTATGTACAATGCATATAAACTGACAATCCGAAGTCTTAACTACCACACTCACGACTCGGAATTTTAGATGACCTTACATAAAGTTGGCACCAAAAGTGGACCTAAAACAATGTTTTAAAATTTAAACAAGATTCTGCCATATACTATCTACACACGGTGCCCCAAAGCCTCGTCCCAACAATAATAATACTGTCTTAGACTTAACATTAGAAGGAGTCAAGTCACTATAAAGTTTTCTTTTGTACGTAGAAGATATAGACATAAAAACATACGATTTTTTTGTTATAAAAGAATAAAAGCAAGTAAATAGTATTATTTTTTAAATAGCGTCTTTGAGTAAACCCGTTATTTTGGTTGCTTTATTTCGTGAGGAAAATATTTAACAATTTCGCGTAAGACCTTTATAAATTATTCAAATGGTTGTTTATATCAGACGTGTTAATGATTTATTTAGAAAAGCCTTGAACTACGAAATAAGATACCTGCTTTATCTGAAGCAGTTTTTATATATTATATACCTAAATATAAAAGTGGTTCATTCTAGTTTCAGATTATAATGTGAATTTTAAGATTTATTACACATTACCGATAAACCTCCGATAATACTTGTATTATAATGATACAACACTTGAATGCGATTTAATAAACGTGTTGATAAACAACAACGGCCCGCAGAGCTTCATCCCAAAAAGGTTATCGTTGCCAAGAAGTCGGAGCAAGTTACCGGCGTGGAACCGCGCGCGCTCGCCGTGCAACCAATCGTTGCGCAATTCACGCACACGCATCGCTCGCCGATGATCTACAACCATCTATAAAAAAACACACACACACACATTTATCAGAAAAAAACCATTTATATTCATGTATAGCCCCATCATCTTTGTCTATGTCCATGGAATAAAGCTTGATATTATTGATAGTACGTAGTCTTGAAAATTTTATTTTGGCTTTTTCTCGCAAAATGTTAAAACAATGTTATATGTATTCTAAGAAAACCGTTGTATTCCAAATACAATAACAAATTCTACTTATCCTAAAATGCCGATAAGAGGAAACAAAATCTGGAAGAGGATTAATTATTATAATGCTTTTAAAGAAAGAAATATTACAATGTATTTTAACTGGTTTGAAGTAAAGATAAAATTTAAACTACAAACAATAAAAAATACTTGTGCTACGGAGTTAGCACTTCTGGGGCTACGGTAGTGGCCCCGCCAAGACGAGCCAGCGAAGCGAAGGGCCTACCTTTTCTCGAAATGTTTTGTTGATTTTTTGAGCAGTTATAATTTGTGTTTGGATTAAACCAGATTAAAGAAATTTTCAGTATATAATCCTAGTACCGAAGATTTTAATTGAATAGCTCTTACACTTCAGATTTTATTGACATCTAGAACTCCCGATTTCGTCACTGACGATGACCTTAATGATCATCAAAATTCTTAGGGTAAAGATAGTATGATCTTACGCAAATTTTGATGGTAGAGGTCTGAAAAATGATATAGGGACTTCGTATTATATAAACAATAAATCTCAGCGCCATTATAGAGCCACAACTTATAAAAATAATGATAATTATTATTATTTTCATATAAAATGTTGGCCTGACGAGACGTAGTATGGTCTACAGCGACAAAAGTTATTAGATCTCATGAAGAGCTACACTTTTATCTCTACATGCCCTAACTTCACTCCATACCTTAGTCTACATATTGTGGCTTAGCCGTTTCGATATCGTTACATGGATGTAATTAAGGTGAAAAAATTAATTACGCTTCTGTTTTACAGTAGTTTTTGTAGTAACAAAACATCTAGGCCACATATTTTGACTAAGTGTAGTTTGTGAAGTTAAGGCTTGTAAAGTAAGGGTAGAAGCAGTAAGTAGAGTTAGAAGCATACATGAGATCTGATTACTTTTTCATCTATCATTGCTCGCATAACATCGCTTTTAAAAAAAGTGAACTTGCATTACTATCCCGAAAAATACAGTTTAAAACAATAATAATCTTAGAACATTTTGCTATTTTAGTAACGTATTATAACTATACAGATTTATATTTGTATGCTTACTCCAAAATATGAAAGTAAAAAATGGTATTTCACTTGGTACAAGTATGCACAAAAAACATAAACAAGCAAAGCAAAATCGCCACCATTTTTTAGTTAAAAAAAAGCTGTCGGGACGAATTCGGTAGCGTAGTACAGTTTTATTTTATTTGTATTAGGAAAAGGCTTAGCAATTTATGGCGTTGTTCGTTTTTTAATGAAAAATGATTTATGATGACTTTTAAAGTCGAAGACGTAAAAATTGAGTTTGTTTATAATTTGTTTCAGCTGTTGAATTGGTTAATGGAGCTGAAATAAAATACAACACGAGTTTTTTATTTGCATTACAATTTACACGGTCTAAATATTTGTTCATTATAATAAAATGTCTTGACAAAAATGATCATTATCATTGATCAAAAATCATCTAATTTCTTAACAATTTTACAGTGCGTTTTTCAAGCTTTATTAATATACAAAAAGCAAGAAATTAAGTTAATCAGGCATTTGATAAAAAAATTAATCTGAACTATAAATTATCCACAAATCTTAACTATAAAACTTAAATCTTTAATCTCTTGTGAATATCAACAGAAAGATAATAAGTAGGTACAATTAACAAAGTGGATCTATGATCCACCTTAATACTATTATTGAGTAGATATTCAAAAACGCTAAAGCCAAAATTCACTTGTTTTTCAAGCTTTATTTAATAAACAAAAAGCAAGAAATTAAGTAAATTTGATAAAAAAATAAATCTTAACTGTCTCGTAACAGCATAAATTCACGAAACATCCCAATCTTCCTATTCTTCTAAATCTTAAAATGAATAATCACCTTCTTTTTACTGAACTTAAGATGCGGTTAGCAAAAAATGTAGAAACCGCTTCCTAAGTATTGTCCGCTAAGTTATCGGGTGAGTTAATCTCTCCTCTGGCACTGATAAATCTTAGGATTGTTGATTGTTGATCCTCGATTAGGCTTACAAATATTAGCTTCTTAGAAAAATATTTGTTAAAACTTATTTGTTGCAAACATCTTCATAACAAGTAAAATGCATTAAAAGCATACCCTCTAAATAAGCCAGTATATCCTGCTACGGAGACTGCCGGAAACATAAATGAAAAAGAAGGAAGTGTACATTGTACTAGGGTGTTCAGAAAATTAAAACGGCATGAGTAATCTCGACGCGGCATCCAACAAACTATGCACAATATTGTGTACTTACACCCATAACTGTTAAAGGAAAAGTAATAAAGTATCCTTCTAAAGTATGGCGTCATGAAACATGTGACATGAATCTCAAAGACACCGGCACGTCCAATACCAATGAGAATAACTAAAATATATTTCCCGAAGACTGTTCAAACAATTAAGTTGTAAAGTTTATAAGCGCTGTTTCAAAACTATTTTGTAAATCCCTTTTCCCATGTAGTGATTGCTTTGAGCCGTTGGGCGCCATTGTTTTGCAAATCCAACAGTTAATTGAAGGCTGCCGACAGCTGACGTTGTGAGGTCCTTACCTGAACCTAAATAATTACAGTCATAAGATAGTTACTTACTTATGATTCTGAACAAACTTCTTATGTTTCCAAAACCAGTAAAATTTCAACTTTTATAAATTGTTACAAGTAATTGCCTAGGAGCAAAATGAGTGTAGAATCAAGCATTCAATTATATACAATTTAATTACCAAATTTAAAAAAAGTATCAATTCGGCTATTTAAGTGACAGGACTAAATAGCCGAAGTGATATTTTTTTTAATAGTGGATTGGCACACGATCTCACCTGATGGTAAGTGATGATGCCGTCTACGGTGGAGCCAGCTATCTATGAAGTAGATATTTATTCTTGCATTGGAGAGACCCAAATTGTACCTATAATATATTGATCATGTTGAGATACAGCTAATAATTATATCATAAATTAAGTTCTCATCTAGACAAGTTGTGTTGTGAATATCAACAGAAAGATAATAAGTAGGTACAATTAACAAAGTAGATCTATGATCCACCTTAATACTATTTTTGAGTAGATATTCCAAAACACTAAAGCCAAAATTCACTTGTTAGCATCAATTGTCAACCTTATCGACTAACAATTTTAGGGAAATTATTCATCAATTGGGTTATGAATCAATTTTGCTTCTCCGTTTTTGATAGTTAAAAATTCAAAATATTAATGTGCTGAGCAACTTTTGTTAATGACTATACATCGATAAAAAGTAGTCTATGTTAAGTACCTTGTAGTCAGTTACCTGCTTCTAAAATGTTATCAAAATTCATACGGCCGCCAATAATTAAGATTAGCCGATACAAACATACAGACAGGCAAAAATATTACAAACTGTTTTTATTCTTATATATCGTGAAAACTACTATCCCAGCTTGAAAAAAGAAATTAACATTTTGTAATTAAAAGCATCAATGTTCTTCTATCTTAAAAAACTTCAATCTAGACAGCCCAATGTTAAAGTCTTGAAAGATACCTCGGATTTCGAAAAGAGGATTATCCTTAACAACAGCAAGTAAGAGAGTACATAGAGGCCTACGTATTGTTAAAACAATATGAGACAGAACAACTGGTACCATACACAAAATAGCACTTTTACTGGTGCGTGTGTCTGTGTGCATGGAGCGGTGTTTGTGCGGAGGTGCCGGTGTGTTCGGTTCGGTGCGCGGACGCACGGGGCCGGGCGGGCGGCGCCGGCGCGGGCGGGGGCGGACCTGTTCGGGCAACGGTGTCGCGGGCACCGCACACTAGCCTCAGTCCTTTCTCAGCGGCCAACGGTACCACATGTGCCGCTAACTTCTACGCACAAAATAAACATCAACAACGCGAGGAAACTTTACGTGCAGTGTGATACGATGCAACCCTGTGAATTGTAAAAGACCAAGTGATATAGACGAACAGAAGGATCGAGTGTAGTGTTGAATAGCGCCCGAAGATGCCGAAAATCTTCCTTATCAAGAAGCGGCTGCATGAGCAGCAACTGGGGTTGCAGGAAGGGCAGGAGTTGCTCTCCAGCAAATCTGACCCACTCTGCCCCGGCTCTCCGCTTGATGATGGTCCGATTCCACTCCTCTCCAAAAGGGATAAAGAATGTGCCGGTAAGTCATCACAAATGTATAATAATAACATGTTTTCATGATTTCCTAAACAACTAAGTAGTTTTTTTATAATAACTCAGTATTACTTATCTATCTTCAATATTTAGTAGTTCTTTAAGCATGATCATTCACATTTTCAGGCTTCAGTACTTACATTATTATCATCGATGGTTTCTTAAAAAACCTCTAAGTTAAATCTTTCATTATGTTTTATTCAATATCGTACTTGTCGTCCTGGCCAACGCTTATATTTTTATTTATCATATCCTTCTTAACGGCCACTTGCTTGTCCAAAAAAAAGATACTCGCACTTAAACAGAATCCAGTTCTTGGCTCCGCTCCGCTGACAAATGTCTACCTGCGATCATTTGTGTGTCTTGCGTGATCCTAATCTTTCGTTAGTTTTGTCAAATAAAGTTTTGGAGTTATTGAGGGTGTTTTTACCTTTCAACCGTTATTTTAGGATGTATGGAAATTTTGGCAAATTCTGTTATAAATTCATACAATCTGAATTATCAGGCTTTTTATGTATTAACATAAGCCAGTTCTTGGAATAAGTCATTATAAGTGAAGTGCAATCGGCTGCCGCCATCGTCACTGGGCAGTTTAACGGTCTCAGGTAGTTACGGCGAGTGAATCACTGATATAACTGTCTTGTTTTGCGTTTTTCCAAGAACTGTAAACTCACATAAATGTGCAAAAAATAACATAGCGCTAAAATTATTTTTCTTTATGTGGCCTGTTTAATCAAATAATTTTGTCTACGATCGACCTTATCATTAGCGTTTTACATAGAATTCAAATGCTCAGTAGCTACAGATTGAATTGATTATGCAAATGTCTGAACAATGTTTGGAACAGTTCCAGCAAAGTGATAAACTAAGCTAGAAGCTAATATTCCTAACATTCTGTCTAGCAGCAAATATTTAGGGGGAAAGAGGACTTCGCAGGCATAAATTTGGTTTCTTATACCTGTTTCTGTCAACTGCCCATTTAAAACTAGCTAAGGGGCAACTATTTAAGGCCTGTATATGCCAGATTGTATGAGTTTACATAAGTACCAACTCGTTTAATTTGAATATATCTGTAGTCTAGGAGGCGTGTCTTCATAAAAGGTTGAGTAAACATAGCGTGAGGCGTGATGTATGATGAAATAAATGTTCAAATCTCGAGAGTGGTCACACTCGGCACGGGAATTGACCGGATGATAGGTAGCAAGGTGTCAATGGTTGCGGGACAATGGCGCGACTTCCGGTCCCCGCCATCGCCATCGCTTTGTATTTAGGTTAGTCACCGCAATCTCGACTGTCATTTCAATATAATTAACTCGCGTGACGAGTATATACCGTATTTGCATAAATTTTGCTCCGAGCTCAATTACTACACGCTAACAATTGTTATGCTAAGATTGATTTTACTGTCAAGACGAAGATTTTTGTTTGTCTTTATTGCGTTTGTTTGTTTGATGCCTCTTTTTTATGATAATGGCATTAAGCATTTTAAAAATGGTTTCGAACATAATATGTATTAAATAACTGCAAAAGGCAAATAAGGTTATATTTCTTCAAACAAGCAAATAATACCGTTAGCCCGCATAAAGTAAAATGAAAAATTGAAAACCTTAAAAGTAGAGTAGATACGAATGAAGTAATTACAGGTGTGAGGGCACCTGTGGGTAAAAGGGCACGGATGACTTCCCGCCGAAGGTCGCTCCACCCCAACCTGTAGTGCATCGTTATTCAAAAGACGGGGAGCAAATAGGACTATACCAACCACGTACTTAACTTACGCAATAGCTTTGTTAAAACTAGCAACTCGATTCATGTTTGTTTCTTCTTCTTGTTTTAACTTATATATATCTATCAGGAAATCATCTATAACATGTATGCAGCCGGAATTATTTTTATCAATTAATCCTTTAAATAATTCATTATTGCATAATATTATAAAATTATTATTACGACATTATGAAAAAATAATGAATTCAAGTTATGACGGCATCGCAACGCTTCCGCAGCGGTAGTACAAAAGACATCAACGGGCTAGCGACTACGCGGCCACTACGAACTAAATCAAGTTTTGGAGGAGCTTCGTATTGATTATAATTTTATTCATTAGTTACTATACAGAGACGCAAATGGGATAGGAAGCATACAGATGATTATTAGATGCATTTTTTTTTAAATGTCTTGGTAAATTACATCCCGACTGTTCATAATAAAATTATAATAAGCAGTTTGACAAGCATCTTGTTTACGTCTGACGGCTTTATATCTCGATCAAATGATATGATATAATGATATTAATTTAATGATCTTTAAAATGCTTTCTTATCATTATAACTTATTTATAACTTACGACCCTCTGCACCTCAAACCGCGTTAGCCGTGAGAACTTACGGTTAGAGCTGTTGGCCTCCATCGGTCATTAACAAACTTAACAATGCCCGTTACCGAAAAATTAACTAATAATGCTACTTCTACATACTTTACATATTTATTCACCATCATAATTACCATAATATCACCAAGCTTTACTAGAGAGACTTTGATTTTGAAATCAGATGTTCAAGCGGAAAATTGCACATTATTATTATGCTGTATGTTTTGCCGATATGAGTAGTAGTTTTTATGCAATACAGAGTTAATAGTATTTATGTATGTTATAGATAATCAGGTGTGGCGAGACACGCAATATTCACGCGAATAATCGAGAATTACCAAGCGGTTTGTTTCATGCGAATCTGAGCTGTGTACATAACAAAGTACAAATTTAATACAGTCATGTACCATCAAAAAAAAAATCGCTTCTGTACAACTAGTTACATTTATAGACCGTGCAACGAGATCATTGCTACGCCGTTATAACCTTAAAGCAAGGAAGTGGTTTCTTTTCTGAGTGTACCTTTATGTAGAACATTTCGGTATAAATCAGGTTGACAGATTATAGACGCACACTAGCATGTAAAGTTATCATTTATTCCTTGTAACCAACAACTAGGACAAGTATCACAACAAATTAGAATAACATAATGACAGTAAAATATGAACATACCTAATACGTTTAATTAACGCGCTTCGCGATGAATCGTGCGCATCAATTAACTTAAGTCCTGTTGACGTTCGCATTAAGGCCAAGGGACTGAACTGTTGACTTGTCTTATCCCCTCGCACCTTACCGCACAACGAAATACATTGTCTTATTAAAACCATTGTAGCAATAATCACGAAGAATGTATCATAATATTGGACCTTCGCTTCCACAGACCCAATCAATTACATTGTTTATTTTTGAAGTCGGATTATTGTCATCAATAATTGTCAAAATCCCTCGTTTATAATTGTAAGACTATATTTAAAATAATAGTGTCGTTTTCATGGTCAAAATCGGACAAACGTGACCGACAACAAAAACATTAAGTCGTGTGCGTTATCGTGTGTTGCCATAAAAAATGTGAACAGTAAATCTGCATCTTTACGAGTTACCAAAAAAAGAAACATATTTCGCCATGTGGCCGTTGTTGGCTATTGTATCCTTATCCCATTGTATTGCAGCTACCTTTTTAAGTTTTGTATTTTGAAAGATTGGCGATCATAAAAAAGCGATTACATTCAGAATAGGCGCAGAAAAACCGTTCTCGGAACGGCTATCGTTGCTATAATTGTTATTAACGCCTTTTCAATTGCCTGCGATGCCATTTACTTGAGATATTTTGACAATTTATTAATTTTGTAGCTTAAATAAGAAGCGTGAGGCGTAACCCTCGCCGCAGCGCCCATAAATCTATTTGTTTAAGTGAGATGCAATGACTATATAATAACAAATACCACCTTCTATTAAGTTATATGTAAGAAAAACCACATATTCTCGTTTCGAAATGCGTGTCTCGAGAATTCCCAAGTGCATGTTACAAGGAAATTGACTTAAAAAGTCAACATCCGACGTTGCCACACTTAAGTGACGGTTAGTCAAGGGCTCGCCATGTTTTTTTTATTACCAAAGATGTTCTGCACGTGACCGGCAGTTGTTCTAGGAACACACACATGTCCTGGCAAATACATTTATCTATGCTGTATGCGGGCGTACATAATTGCCAATAAACCTGTTCTTACTGCCTCTTATGTAGCATCTGCATTTCTGTACATACATACTCTACAACAGTAACTGGTCCTCAATCGAAAAAAAACTACAAAAGTACTAGTTACAAGCTTAATATTGTAAGTCCAACGCTAAATAAAACAAAGATACACAAATATTCGGCAGCTTATTCTCTATTTTTGCTTCGTAATTGTTGATTCAGCGATAGATCTGAGAAATAGTGGAAACTTTAAGTGGAATTAGTCATAAGGAATATAACGGGTTTTTTTATTAGATACCTACTATTGTTAACCTTCAATATACCTAGTTGTAGGTCATACCTGCAGCTTCCAACGATCATTCATTTAGCAGATTAAGTCCTGATGATGCTGTAATTTTTAAATGGGCACTGAGTGCTGCAGAACGAGCTTTAGTGCACCCGTCATTGGGTTAGTAACCAGCAGCAGTAAACGGGGAGTGTGGTGGTACGCGGGAGGGAAGGAGGTCTGCGGCTGTGTCCAATCGCCTATATTGCGGAAACAATAAAACTCGATGTCGATGCTCGCGTGATAGATATTATAAAATTCTATGAGAACACCGTCGATGATAAACCGCAAAGCAGCTCTGCAATTTTATGCGCTTCAAAGAAGCTAACGGGAATCTAATTACGACCACAGACACTTCTAAAAGCATAATTGCTTACATTTCACAATATTTTCTTAATGATATACTTAATATCATTGACTCATTGATATAGCAATATTTGCAATATATTGCTTAAAGATCATAGAATAAGTTTCAAATACATTTTACAAGGAATTACATGCGCGCAACAGACCATGTAAAAAGCAGTAGTGTTTACATAGTAAAATAAAAATACAGCGTTTATGTACATGAACAGTTGCCATGTAAAACGGTAATTCCAACAAAAACAAAATACAAACGACATTACGTCGACGCGTCCGTTTAATGTGACGTCACTTAGCACAACCTATATCAGCACTTGAGCAAACTCGCCGAAATCAAAGCGGAAAAACAATGTATTAATAAAATGCTAAAGAGTTTATGACTCGAGTTTTGACACATACAGTTGGCTCATAGTAGGTTTACCTGATTTAAATAAACATTAAACTATAATGAAAACAATCGTTTGCTTTTATTCGGTGTAATTTCTAATTGTGTATTGATTCATGCTAATAACGACTACAGCATAGCACCTGTTTCCATATAGAAAATAGTACTAAGTAACAACAAAAGATGTTATCACTTTCTTTCCATTTACATTACAATAGGACAAAGTACATGTAACGACTTAAGGGTGTAACCACTTATATCAATTCCTGTCAAAAGGATGCGATACGTATAATGGAAGTGGCGCCTTTATAAGCACCATTCTGTGTCATTTTCGATAAAATAGCATTCGTCATCGAATACTCTACCATTTTATCTCTAACATTAACGACCACCAAGGCTCGCTGTCACCTTTATCACATCTTGAAAATATCAAGTTACTATACAACATTCTCATTTTTTTAAAACAGTTAACTCGAAAATAATGGATAAGAAATTTTTTAAATATCATATGTAAAAAAGACTTAAGCATGTTTAAACACACGTTAAATAAATATCCAGCGGTAACCGGGGACTGTGGCTTAAATCTCGACCGTAAGGTCATCTCCTCCATTGTTGTGTCATGCTGCAATAAAAGATAATCATTTCGTGTGTTTTGGAGCAATTTGTTGTGGTCCGCCCACGGATTCGTACTACACATGCTCACGAAGAGGTAATGTGCACCAAGTTTGCCTAGATACTCGATAGAATCTGTTCTACGAGATAAAACAAGAACTTTTGATACCATCTCACGTAATTTTTTCTCAACAAAAAGAAATAAAATACTCAGCGCTATTCCGAAATCCATTTTAATTCAAGGATCACCCGACCTATTTCACTGAAAATCAAGTCTTGTATCAACGTTTCTCATACTTAGAATATGTCAAATTTGAAGATTATTAAAGACAGAAATTTGAATAAGAATAAGCCCTTGAAATGAATAACGGTATTGTTTTAACGGATAAACCAGTCATAAAATTTAAGTCGCCTTCAACATGATGGTGATTATACAAAGTGTGTGACTTGTGTTGAGTATGTATTCTAAGATACTGGATTTTTTCTATAAGCTAGTCGAATTAGTCGACGTTAGCCTTGAACACTTCGCTAAACATATTTGGGTCATTAACCCTCACCAAATCTGGTTGTGATTCACGCCGTGATCAAAATAATAATAAAGCGTTCAACAGTTTTTGCGACCGTTGGTTTGAGAGCCGAAGTATTAGAGTCGCTTTTTTGCACCGAGAGGTATTGAAAAATATACGGAAGGTTAAATAATTACAGTAGTAGGCGTACCGGGCGTAGGAAGGCGGGTATCTGTATTATACTGTATCAAGTCATAGTTAAATAACGCATATATGCGAACGCCACAAAGGCTGTCGGGAAAACAATTGCGTTGCAAATTTACCCGTCTTTTCTTTATATCTTCAATGCCAGACACAAATTTTGTATGTGTGTAATTGGAAACAAGTATTTTAAAAGGAGATGTCCATAAATTACACGTAGCTGTAGAGATGTTAAATCATCTGATATTATTCGGCAGTGATGGCATGTTTGCAGGTCTGGCAGCGTAGCGCGCTTACATATGGTCGAAACGGTGTCCACATGCGATCGCGCCCACGATAAATAATTCCAAACAAAAAATGTCCTTCGAGGCGACCTTTCAACCGATTCTTCATCGCGGCTGCTCTGGCAGGTATGTACCGTGTGCTATCGGTACTTATACTTATGGAAAAAAAAAGGTTTCAACGGAATTTTATGTGCTCCGAGCGGAGCGGTTCTTCATAGCTGTCTTACGTTTTATAATACGTTAAATGCTAACAGCGTCCGATAACCCCGGCTGCAAGGTCATACTAGTCCGCCCCGCTGCCTCGCTAGTTTTTTAATGCCTCCAGCAAATTTTACAGCCGCCTCTACGTGTGTGTATGTGTGCGTATTTGCCTATCTAACAATGTGTTAAAATTAACCATGGACAAGTATAAACTGTTTAAGGATTCAGTTAAATTTAAGCAGATCATCTAGGGCATGTTTTACAGAACAAAAAGATAATAATTAAATTATAGAAAATATAACTTCCTACTGTATTATAATATAACACTCACTACCGAAGGATATTTTTCTGCACAGTGGTAGATAGATACCTAATTCGAACAAAAAAGCGTTACAGTTTTAACCACAACAACCCATAGTTAATCATTTGTAGTAATATTTTGAATATTTTGTCAATGATTAATGTGCCGATAATTACTAGGAACAAGAATCGTAATGGATCTAGCCACAAAATGTGTTTAGGTTATTAATGTCTTACAAGTTCCATGGCTATTGCCTGAGCTATTATTACAATTGCAAATTAATAACTAGGTATGCATTACCAAAACACGCTTCAATAATATCCAAATGCTACAAATGACCGTGAAATTTAAATGTATTTAAGCTTTTATTCTTTGTTTAGAGCTTGATAACGGATTATTTAAAATAAGTAAATACTTGTTAAGGAAAAGTTAAAGGCAACAAACACATTTCATTATATTATAATTCCACTTACGAACAAGGAAAATCACTTATCTGATCTACCTAAATAGAAATAGATACATACAATATTTTTGCTTCGTTTTAGTAACGCAATCTTACAAATATTATCAATATAAAAGCTTATAAGAATGTATTAATGTATTTATGCAAGTATTGATGTTTGTTACTCCGTTATGCCAAAGCATCTGAACAAAATCAAAATGTTGATGTAATGTGGCTAACAGTCATTGAGCATTAACAACACACAAACCCACCGGAATGAGCTAAAGTTTTGGAACATTAAACAACTAGATATTAAGCTAGTTGCCGAGAATCGCTAATTATTGCCAAAATGTGTGCGGAGAAGGCAGCCGTTAATGACCAAATAATGAGTGTTCGTATTCAAGGTTGTGCACTGTTCCTCGACAGGAAACACTGAGTAACTGAATAGATATGGCCGCGGTAATTACGGGGCCTTGACTTACCGTTTTAGAATAAAAACCACGCTATTTTAATGTATATCGCATTATATCGTGGGACTTTAAAAGTCTCTAGTTTAATTCTACAAAGTTTCTTGTAACTATTCGAAAATCGATTAGTCCTGGAATTTTGACGATATCCCACTTCTGATGATATGTTTTTGAGTACGTATAAAACGGAGATGTGGTTTGTAAAGGTCAATAATCATACGCTTTTGTCCGAGTAGGTATTACAATCAATATCAAACGTGACGTAGACTAAAATGGCATCAAAAAACCGCAATAGGAAAGGTCAAATGTTGTTAGTGTTAAAAAAGTAATTGGGAAAATACAAATGTAAACTAATAAGATGACCAGCAAATGAATATTAATTGTAATTCCGTCATTTTTAATATTTATTATGTTCCGATCACACAAAAAGAATAATGACGCATAGCTAAGAACGTATCAATCAGCGAATATGACGTCAGCAGAAATCGCTAACGGTGATCATCTAATTGCTGATGTAACCGTGACCGTGGTTGAAGTACAGTAAATAGTGACTTGGAAACACGATGATATTATATATCGTTGAAATATTTCAGTGTATTTACAAAGAAATACAAATACAATTTATTTAGATTTTACTAATTCAATCTGTTTTGTATTTGTTTCAAGACATATTGCCGGTTCAACAATCTATTTATTGGGTCAAGTTTCTGTTGCCTAACATATTCTATTCATTGTATTGAAATTGTAATAAAGTTCACTAATATTAAGTTGACCGAACTGTAATTTTGTTTACTCGATAAAATAGTCTGATACTTATATTGGCAACATTTAAAATATATACCTTTCTAATTTTAATTTAGTAGCAAGTTGTTTGGTCGGCATGTTAATAATAAAATCAATCAGGTTTCAAATGCCAATTAAAAAAAACAAGACAATACCGTACAGGTTTATTCCCTGTACATATAATACCAGTCAAATTTCTATAGAAGGTTAACAAGTTTTCCACCAAACTAATGTATACATAGAAGTAACACTACGTTTATATAAATATAAATAAATAAATAAATATTTCACAACTCACACACAACGCCATCTAGTTCCAAACTAAGCAGAGCTTGTACTATGGGTACTAGAATAACTGATACTAATACATATATACTTTTGTAAATACATACATATTATACATAGAAAACACCCAGACTAAGACAAACCCCATGTTCATGCACACAAAGATTTGTCTTAAGTGGGAATCGAACCCACGACCTCGGCGTCGCAGGCAGGTATACTACCCACTCTGCCATCCGGTCGTCAGTCGCCATAAATACGTATTATAACATCACACAGTATGTGTGTATTTTATGTCTACCAATAGAAATCAAAACATCTGTAAGCCCAAACTATACTTAGGTTTAACTTAATATAATTCACTAAGATAATACTTATTAGTCTAAGTACTCAGTCGTGTATATTGCAAAGGAACTTGATGTTTCGTACTAATTGATACTGCAATACAACCTTGTCTAGAGGGCATGAGATGTTGATCTACTAAACGCGCTACCTTTTGTATTTCTAAGTCTGCAAATTAAAACTGAATCAGCACCCTAGTATTTTAAAGGTTTTTGGACAAATTCTTCCGGGACGATTTTCTTTTATTATGCTATTTCTTCTTCTGTGTTGATTTTGCTGCTTTTTTTTTTCGTCATCGTTAAGATTTTAATTTACATTGAGACATGCCTCAAAGCACTTTAATATATCTCTGTCACACATTTAAACGTTATCATTTCAATCTTCACCATATAAAGTGTGCCGACTACGGCATTCCACGCCATCTGCAGCAAATTTTATTCCAAATTCGTGAGCTGCTTCCAACCCGAGACGTATTTTTTTGCTAAGCAATATCTGATGTCTATTTACATACGCGCGTCCTTATATGCAAGTTATAATCAAGAACAAATTTTGTTCTAATGCGAGCCTGTCCTAATCACTTAATTTATGATCAAACATGTTCAAATATACCGATATTGCAAGGAGCCTTAAAATATATATTTATTCGAATCACTCTCTTCAACAAAATACTTAGTAACTTCTCAATTGTCATATTATTCAAAGAGCATAATATTAAATTATTCAATGTCTCTTGTAGGTCAAAGCTCGCCCAATACCGAAACTACTTATGGTCAATTCTTAGAAGATGAATGAGCGTAGCATACAAAGAGCAAACATAAAATATTTATGAGGCTTAAATGCCGCTATAAACCTTGTCAACCAATCTTACCCCCAAATACCCTTTTAAAACTGAAAGCAGTAAAAATCCATATCCCATGGACGATGAGATTCAAAATGAGAGTTTACGTTTCACGCCTGGCTGTGCAGACGCATACAATTACAACCACCGCACAAAAAAAGCCCAACAATGCTTGGTTTCGTCCTTGGATCCCTAACAAAAGCCGAGAAAGGGCAAAGAAACTCGTTTGGGCCAACCTTCGGACTTTCACTGACTACCTACGCATATTTTGCTATAATAGAGGGGTTTTTAGAGGAACACTAACTTTCTTTTAAATTTAAATCTTATTGTTTTGTCGTGTTTGAATAGAATATTGCAAATATTCGCAATATTAAGATTAGGAGAGGAGAGGAAAAAAAGTAAATAATTATTTAATTTATAAACTATTAGTTGCCACTTCAAAACCATAATCTATTGTTTTATATAAATTTTATACACAAAAAAATGGCGGACAGGAAACAGTCAATACCGGCTGAACAAATAAAAGTGTGGTGTCAATAGCTGGCAGATTTGGGTCGAGATTGATTTTGTCAGTTAGTGCGCGCACCAATTACTATAATGCGACAAACACGCACAAAAAAATAAATACCCACACACGTATGAATATTGTGAACGTGTATGTGGCGGCAAGCATACCGTTATGGAGGCACATACCAGTGACGTCAGCGAGGTCTCATGCCTCCGACGCTACATGAATACGTTACTAAAAAGCCGAGGGCATATAGTTACTATTTTATAACTCGTTACGCTTTGATTTTTAAATGCAACAATGGCAATGATTTTGAATTAAAATTATTTTAAAACTTATTTCCACATATTAACGGTTTTTTTTTCATTATTTCAGATCGAGATGTATTTGGCGAAAGCAAGAAAGATAGAGACAAGCGGTCAAAAGAACCAAGATTTGTGTCATCAATCCTCGGTGGTGATGTCCCTTATGGTAGTCATCGAGGACATGTCCTTACACAAGCAGAACGCAAACAATATTTACCCGCCGTAGCGGAAGATAAGAAAACTGAAGACAAGCCTTTAATAAAAGAGGAAAAAGATTCCTTAGGCAGTGATCCAGTGGTATTACCAGCTAGTAATAGCCCATCACCCGAGTCGGCACCTTCACCTGGTATTGACAATAGTGTCACTTGCCAAAAAGTTTCTGTGATACAAAGAACACCCTCACAGTCACAATTTCCGAACAACAAAAAAGAATTATCTGATGTTAGTATTCCACAAACACTACCAACGCCAGAGCCTGAACAAGACCAACCTATAGATTACGTAATTGCAAAGAAACGCGGTGAATCAGAAGATGAAGAAACAGAAAAGAAAATCAGAGAACAAAGAAGAACAAGCAGTTCCAAAATTGCAAATGGAATCCTAGCAAGGCCATCATTGGTACTCCGTAACTGTCCAGCAAACAAACTCCCTGGTATTATGACTGCTGCAGCAGGTCATGGAAGATCAACTGGTAACAACAGCTCAAGTGGGAGTACACAAAGCACTGGCAGTTCAGGCAGCTTCAGTTCAGGCGGCGGTGGAACTGCACCTTCTTCTGGCGGTGGTGGAGCTATCGGAGGCGGCTCAGGAAGTGGTGGAAATGGACGTGACGGTCGTTCAAACTATGGACCTAACAGTCCTCCTACTGGCAGTCTCCCACCATTTTATGAGACATTGGGACCATCCACTAAAGGTGGTCAAAACTCGTTTAATGCCAATAGCACATTCACCAATGAATTCAATATTATTAATGGATTTAACATGGATTGTGAAAACAATGAAACTACTACGAATTTCCCAGAACAAAGTAAACAGTATTCGTTAATGCAAAATGCTCACTATGGATTGGCATTGAAAGATGAGGACATAGACTATGAAACCAAATCTTTGGAAAATTTAGGCGCTATTGGTAACTATGGAAGTAATTTTGATGATTCAATGATGATAGGAGAAGATGTCATAGATAATTACCAATTTACTAACACCCTGACATTTCCTGGACCTAATGAAGGAATTTTGGGCAACTTGAATGATTCAACAGATGAATTTGCTAACCTATTAAACAACCACGTAGAATCAATCACAGACTCAGATATACGAGAATCATCTTCAATAACACCAGATTCAGTACATAATGCTGCAGATACATTAGCAGACCAAGTTAATTTAAGTAGACAATATTTTGAGAAAAATTATTTATTCAGCCCAGAAAACAACGGTTCCTCATACAATTTCGCAAAAGAACGACCTGATTTATTGATGCAACTAAATCCCGCACTTCTGCAACACGGCGAAGGTCAAATGCAACAACTACAAATACATGTGCAGCTTCAGCAAAGGCAGCAAATCCTGTCTCCTGGATTCCCCTTCAGCAGTCATCCCGCTTTGGATCTCGACTCACCAAGTGGCACGTCACTGCCATCACCTGGCGGAAACAACTCCCTGGACGGCAGTCACATCGATAACGCGGCTCTCAGTCCCGCTACTGCTGTAAGTCTCAAGAATGGCATTGCCGCCGAAGGCAAAGTTCAAATCTTGCATCAAAGGGTAAGCATTATTTGGTTTAAAGGCAAAGCTTTGATTTATTTCCTTGCTTCTGTGTCGTCTTGTATACAAAAATAATATCATACGACGACATTGAAGTTAATAATAAAACATCATAATGACGCCGAGCCTAAATCAACTTATGCTTTAACTTACTGCACTTAAATTTTATGTATTTGTGTCTAAATAGAATTGATAATCATTTTAAATTTATAGTAATTAATTTGCTGTCTTTTCTTCTGACACAATACTTTAGTCATATTTTCACCTGGTGAATGAATTTCTAAAATCTTATAATCTGTTTTCTTTTTTACAGTTGGGTCTGCCAGCAGAATTACCCTTAGAATTTATTAATGGTGGGCACGGTGTAAAGAATCCACTCGCAACAGAAGCTAACGCGAGGCAAAGAGAAGAGGAGAAAAACAAACAAGTATTAGTCAGTGAAGATGACCCCACAAAGTTCGTTTGCAGAATTTGCTCGAAGAACTTCACTTTACAAAGGCTTCTGAACAGACATATGAAATGCCATTCAGATGTAAAAAGATACCTGTGCACATTCTGCGGCAAAGGATTTAACGACACCTTCGACTTAAAGAGACACACAAGAACGCACACTGGAGTACGACCTTACAAATGCAACCTCTGCGAGAAATCATTTACCCAAAGATGCTCTCTGGAATCTCACTGTCTAAAAGTTCACGGAGTCCAACACTCATACGCTTACAAAGAGAGGAGGACAAAGGTAACTATCACACCACTTAGTGTAATTATTACAATAATATATCACCGTTTACTTCTCAGATATAAGATTATGTTCCATTATCAGATTAATAGATAATTATACAAAAACTAGCTACAATGATTGCTGTCTTTTATACATTTCCATTTATTTATTTTCCATTCTTTTACAGATGTACGTTTGTGAAGAATGTGGACACACGACTTCAGAGCCTGAAGAGCACTATATGCATTTAAAAAAACAGCACCCCTACTCCCCTGCGCTGCTCAAGTTCTACGACAAACGGCACTTCAAGTTCAACAACGCGACGTTTGCCAACCAGCTACTAGGCCAGCTGCCTATGCCAGTACACAATTAAATATACATCACTGATCATTTCAGAACTGTTATTATTAGTACTTGCAATCATTAAGGACATAATCATTTGTGGTATGGATAAATTTCAAGACAGAGACACGCGTTTGGGCATTTCTCCTTTATAATAAAAAAATCTATTACATCCAATACGTAACATTATGTCTCTAATGAATACAAGTGTCAAAGAACAGGTACCAATTAAGGTATCGAATTTTTTCAACAACATGGTAATCAAATCGAATGAATATGATATTTAAATGTACTTAATCCTACGAATTTAATCCGTCCGTTTTTTAAATAAAACTATTTTGTTTAAACAGCCCAGTTCTAAAGTAAGTTCAAATTGAGCCTGCACACTCGAAATTCCTCTTAGTTATGTAATTGTTGTTGTCTTCCAAACTTTTATTGTAGACATTCCGTGATTAAGAGAAACATATTTAATACGGTTTGTATTAACTACGGGACAGAATCCATGTGTTGTTCCAATGAAAAAAATACCTTAATTTTTTAACAGTCAATGTGAAATAATCCACCTGCCTATGAGGGCCGATGACTGCAATTAAAAAATCAAAGTATCGGGTATTATGTGCAATCTTTGGTGATGGTACGGGATTATCATATAAGTAGAGTGTAAGTTAAAGTAAATTAGTTTTAAGCCGTTTGTCTCATAGAAAACGATAGTAAGTTTCATTTCAAACCAGCCAGGGCAGACAGGTGGGATTGTTGTAGTTACAGCGAGGGGTTTTATTTGGATGGTGCTAGAAGTGATATTTATGATGCTGACTTGGAATGAAACAATTTATGGATCGGATGACACTTCTTGTCCGATCTATATACAAATATCAAAGATGTATACTTTGGTATATTTTAAACCCGCGGTAAGGAATCTCTTTCCTCGTTTTAGTGATACTAGCTCCTAATTATTTCTCAAATTTATAACACAAATTATGTCACAATTTTAATTTGTATGTACCTATAGAAAAAATGTTATGTTTGTTTTTGTTTGTACTTATTAATAATGACAAAATTGTTTTAATTCGATAGTGTCGCCCAGTGTAGGCGTCACGGTAAGTCGTACCAAGTTGAACTGCATTTCTAGAAGTATTTATATTATTTAAATTAAAATATTGATTGGTTAGAGTTTGTGCTGTGAGTGTGTGTGAGAATTTGAAATGTGTAAATGTGTTATTTAATGCGTCAATTGTTTTAATTTTATAAGACATCAAGGCTGGCTTGATGAAGCGCTTCCGAGATACAGAATGAGGGTTTAAAAGACTATGATGCTCAATTGATACATGCGCTTTCACAGCGAAGCTTGTGGATAAATTAAATTAGGTACTTAAACAGTTGTAAATATGTCTAAATTTAGAAAATAGTAGTAAAATTGAAAAGTAATATTACCTAATTATTTTAGTAGTACCTATGTAGCATTTATGAGATTTTTAAAACGATAATTGTTAAAGTATTTTGTACAATTTGGTAAGATTTATACATGTGAACTTTTATATTGGCTTATCATCGGTCGATGCGTCGACGGCGGTCCGTAACAATTGTGATAGCGCAATGCCTTCGTTATACAATACTTGTCTGTTGCATTTATTAGCATTTCGATACGATTTCAAACTGTATTTTAAGAAACAAACAATTTGTTACTCTGTATTGATAAGCAATATATCATCAATAAAACTTTGTCGTTTGATTTTTTTTTATCCTACGAAGCGAGAAAACCGCTTAGATGGCTGTGCCATATTAAATACATTTTAGAAATGTGTTGATCTCCGTATGTTCAAATTCTATCGGTTACAATAATCATGAACCTACTCAAAGTTGAACATAGTTTGCTTAATTGAAGAGCCCAACCAGGAATATGTACTTGGAATGTTTTCAGGAGGATAATTACACTAACAATAAATAAATATGCAATTACACATTTTGCTTCATGAAATATCGCAGGGTTTTCTAAAACATACCAGCGATATACTACATACATTTACATCCTTACAAATGAAAATTACAAATATAAAATAACAAATAATAAGTTTAGTTACATATTCAAGATGCAAAATATATGATACAACATTAAGCACACCTACTGAATAAGTTATTATAATATATTTGCCAGTCCCAAGGCGGTAATATTCAATTTCAATATAATACTAATTGTAGCTACAGCGCCTACAGTCATTATAAAACATAAGATTTTATCTAAGTCCCTAGAGTAACATTTTGTGACTGATAAATTTAATATTACCCCTGGCAGCTATTAAAACACGATCACTGTGAACACACTCGATAAAAGAAAATTTCAGTTATAGAAAATATTTCACATTGGTAAGGCAGTTACTAACGCATGGTAGAAAATATTAACCACGTATTCCAAGTGCCCACAATGGCGAATTATCAGACTGAAAAAGAAAAGCTAATGCAAGGATACGTCAAAAGATTCTTCATAACATTCCGGATTTTAGAAATAACTGGCTTTTGTAGATTTATTATACGAAATGGTAAAATTGTGGCAAGGAATTGGGTTTCGTCAATGTACAACATATTCGTCGTGATCATGGCCGACATTGGCGCTGTAACCATATTGTGGACCAGTGAACAAACCCTCAGTACAATTGAATTTGTCACGATATTTTATTTCTCTATATTCGCAAATTTGTTACTATTTCATATAACGTTCGGCGATAAGTACAGAGGTCCAGATTTCATTGACAATTGTATTGAAATAGACCTTTTTCTAGGAGCTAATGAAACAGACTACATGCGAAAGTTCACGATCAGGTATTTTATTATTTTAGTCATCGGAGTGGGATTTACGCAACTAGGGGTTGTGGCCTACATGTGGTATGTATTCCACGTGCCGATCATTATTCATCTCGTAGGCAGTGGCTATTTCTTTTGGATATTTTTCGCATACGATGAGTTCTGTTTTTTCGCATTCTCCCATTTGTTTTTAACAACTAGAACCAGATATTTGAATGTTGCTTTGATAAAATTCACAAATATGAAGATGGAGTATGTACCGAAGCAAAGGTTGTTACATACACTATTTTGGCGGGACAAGTATGACGATCGTGTGACTTTCCACACCCGAGCGCAGATTAAAGACTTCAGTGTGGCTTTCAAGATGCTTTTCCATCAACTACGGCACATCGAGCGATGCTACCGATTTCCTGTAAGTTCGTTTTAACTATTTTTTTTTGCTATAGCAAGAAGTTATATGAGATAGCAAAATGTATTGCTGATGAATTATATTCTGGAGTATATATGCAGCTGCGAGTACAAGGTTTGTATAATGGAAGAGTATACGAAATTTAAAAATGTACTTATTTTTTTTTTGATAAATCTGTTTCAGATCACGTTAGGTACAATAACAGTCATGATGGGTTCCTTTGTGACAGTTCAAACATTTGTTATGTACATAGAAGCTTCGGTAAGTTGATGTGAATATTTTTGCATTGGCCTCTAAAAGAATAAAATATGATATTATTAAATACTGGGTGTAAATTAGTAATTTAAATGATAAACAGTGATTCAGTTCACAATTTTGAGACTCCTGGCCACACATCAGAATCAAAAATTAACATGACTTCAGAAAAATTAAGAATCCAGCAGGACTCGAACCTGCACCCCCTCATCGCATAGGTGGCGCTAAAACCAAGTAAGGTTCGTCTAGCTAAGGTATATTTGTATATATACCTACCTATGACGCTGGCACAAAAAGAGTTGAGAAATTTCGAGTCTAGCAGCATATACCCGGGTGTATACCCAGGGTGTTCAGGTCCTGCTGGATTCTTAAATTTTCAACTTTAATATTATATTTAATAAAATACAAAAAGGCATAGCAAAGCTAAAATTTGCTTTGAAATATTACAAATGACTAGAAAATTGGAAATTTATGAGGATAAGCTTGCAAAATCACTTAAGCGATAGCACATGATATTGAAACTAAGTTAGAGATGTGCCGACTAGCATTAGAAGTGCTACATAACTTGTGCCGCACCGCCTTAATGCTTGTGGTGGAGCAGCGAACCATACAAAATATACATCACACACACTTTGCTGATTTATTTCTCTCTTTTATTATTCATTATTATTTTTTCAATACTTTCTGGTTTTTTTTTTATCTTTTAAATTTTAATTAAAAATTTTTGTCATTACCTTAGTGATTAATCACACACACTTTGCTGATTTATTTCTTTATATTATTATTCATTATTATTTTTTCATTACTTTTTGTTTTTTTTAACTTTTAAATTTAAATTTAAAATTTTTGTCATTACCTTAGTGATTAATTGTTAATGTAAAATAGCAAGTCTGGCTAACCAAAAAACAGGAAAACCTAGTTTGGTAGCCACTGTCTAAAATAATGTACTTAATGTATCTCTTGGTAATAAAGTTTTTATTTATTTTATTTTTTATTATAACGGTTATGCATTTAAATTTAACGGAATCTAATGATTAGCTTCGCCTACCAGTTGGTAACGACGGTAACGCCGACTAGGAGGCGACCTTCGTCGAATTAGAAAACATTTTAAACAGAAAATTAGAAAAATCTAAATTATTGCATCAGCAAATTCCATTTGTAGAATAACCGATCAATTTTCGCAACTAGAGCTTCAAAATCATGATCTAAATCATTATATTCTGTACTACAATCAGAAAGATAAAAATCGAGCTCCAAAATGTAATTCATAATTATTTGTGAATGATCGGCATTTTTGTCACATATTGTTAAAAATAGTCGAATAAGAAAACATTTTGAACTGAAAAATAGAAAAACCTAAATGTTTTTATCAGAATATTTCAAAATTGTTAAGGCAACCACAACTGTTTAGGGACAGGCTAGAGTAACGTTACTATTCACTAATTAGTTTGAAGAATTGCTAAAAACGAACAAAAGAATTTGCCGGCAATAAAATGAATGCAGCAGAATGCTCAGCATCATGTTCTGAATCAATAAAAAAAGAAGCTTTGTCAGGAAGACATTTATACCCTGTATTTTATTATTTAAATAAACTTTTGATAGCTGTTCACTTTTTAAGAGTTATCGTTAAGGTGCTTCCACACCGAGCGAGCATTTGCCTGTAATGTAAGGTTGAGATTTACTATCGACCATTACGTTACTAAGGCCTCCCAGACTGCGCGAGCATTTTTCTGTAACGTAGCATTTGGCTCTACTTATACAAACAGGCACCAACCACAAATATTCTTTTTTTAAATTCATTTTTGTCTACATGTTGTATACTTACATTTTAAATGTAGATATAATATTATGTATAAATATAATATAAATAAAATTTACTTACAATATTGCTTTTTTTTTTTTTTTTTTTTTTTAATATAAGAAATCAATTATTAAAATTATGATATCTTATTTTCATTACAATCTAGCCTATCAAGACTAATAAGTAATATTATGTTAACCTAAATTGCTACGTAATAATATTGCTGCAACTAACTTTTTTTATGTAAACTGATGAATATATCAGACAAAATGAGACATTACATTAAATACAATGTATACATCTATATATAGATGGAAGATTAATAAAGCTTAACTTAGCACATAATAAATATAGATCTCAAATATATATTGTTATGGGAAAAGTCGACAGCGACGCATATTCCTAATATTGGTTTCTCCTCTCATTTTGCATTTATTGATGCTTTTGATGGTATTACTTACTTCTCTTTTTTTATCAATTTGGCAAATAAACTTTATAAAAAGAACCCCATGCCCTGCCTTGCGACGTGTATGTATAGATACAGAGGTTATAAATTACATGTTTTAATAATACACACACGGATTCATAAGTCATATAAAATTTTACCCACTTTAGGGTTTATTTTTTGAATAGCCACACCAAATTACGAATTGGTTCTCCGCCGAGACAAATTGTTACAAGTTTTAGTTTTTTTTACGGTCCGTCTGGGTGCTCCCAGACCGACCGTAAAAAAAACAACAGATCAAGCATTACAGGGTGCGCACTTTTAATGCTCGATTTGCCTTCCACACCGCACCGGTTGAATATTCGACTCTTAACGTTACATTAGTCGGTCTGGGAGCACCTTTACCAAACAAATTAAAAGGCTAAACGTAAAAAGTATGTATGTATAATCATGTACACACAACTACACCTCAACCTATACATTTCGCCGCTTTCAATTGCACTGGTGTTGTGGGTTCGATCCCCACATGGGACAAATCTTTGTGTGATTTGCAAAGATTTGATCTGATTCTGTGTGCTCTGTGTGTGTGTGAAATGTATGTCTGTGAACACCCCCACGACACAAGAGTTATTGTTAGAGCGGGTGTCATGTAAAAAAAACATTTACAAATAATGCCGTGTGTACATGTACTTTTTATTTTTTAGACTGCAATGGCTAGAGCTAGTGTAGTGACAGGCTGGTCCATAACAAGTTGGATCTACCTACTCTTTATGAGCACACAGAACGACATGTTCTTCGGGCAGATTGAACTAACTAAGCTCATATGCGCATGGATACAATTGAAACCTTCGTGTTCTGGTAAGTTGACAAAATTTAAAGATTATAGTTTACATATTTTGTAGGTTTAAAATATGTATTTTTTTTATCCTGCTATCCCTTATGACACGTACTCTTATGACGAAATGAGAAAGAGATTTGTTTTTCCGCGTCAATCCAAATGTCAGTGTACATACATGGATTTGTAAGAAAAGATCTTGTGACGTCACGGACTCCGTACATATTGACATTCAAATGCTTTTGGTTTGATAACGATTTGACTTTACTTTACTTTTGCTTTATGTGGTTTTTAGTTTTTAGTTTTTTTGGTTTCTAGACTTTTTGGGGTTCTATAGTACCCACAAGGAACCCTTAGGCACCGGTCAGTAGATATACCATCGCCAGGATTTTTTCAGAATTTTCAATCCAACGGTTTAGCTTCTAGAGAGGTCAGGACACCTTATTCGAGCAATAATTTGCTCTAAAAAGTTGAATTTCGCGCGAACAGGACTCTCTCAAAATAAGGTCTTAACGATACCCCACACTATGGGGTAGGCGACAGAAAATAAAACATCCCACTCTAAGGGGAAGTATCCGAAAAAATAAATATTTAAAATATTTTTCAAGATTTTACTCTACCACTTTCTTGACATAGTTAACATACACATCTATGCGAAATTTCAGCTTTCCAGCACTAACGTTCCGGACGCTATACCTTGGACAGGTAGGCACTACGGAATCCTAAAAACAATAAAATTCGTAGGCCTCTTAAAAACTATTATTCATTTCGCTCGTATCAAAATCGATGGAATGTTTCTTATCTAGCCAATACGGCAGACGTATTTATTAGCTACCCGTTACATAGCGGGCACGATATCCAGACAGCAAATATATTTATGCCTTAAGTTTTAAAGTATCTCGGATTCCGTGTCAAAAATTGGTTCAAAATTGGTAAAGAGCTTTATTTTTTCAGAGGAGATGCACAAACTGACGAAGGACTTAATAGCAACTTTAGAAGTGCGCGACCCTCGGATATCACTGCACGTGTTCTTTTTCGACACGGGCCTCGTGCTGAAGGTGGCGGCATCAACGTTCGTCTACATCACAGTACAACTACAACTGGCTTTTCCCCATTTAGACGGCAAAGTTGATAACGTCACTAAACCTGCCTTTGAATTAACCCATAATGCTATCAAAGAATTTCTGTTTTTATATTAGTAGATGGTTTTTTGTGTAGCATTTGTTAGTAGTGATAGAGTTTCGACAACATTTTGTAAGACTTGTAATCATGAAATGTTTTTGAAGCACCTAAAAATAAGAATTAAAAATGATAACTGGTTTTTTATGCTCAAAAATGAGTTTTGTATGTCGGTAAAAAACACAAGTTACTGACCCGATCTTGATAATTTTAACGAATTGTATGTAGTAATTTATATAGGCTTCGGGATGAACGTAGGCCTACTTTTTCAACATATCATTGAAAACAGTTTGCTATAGATATAAAGTTCAGTAACGCAACGAAATTCAACATTATTCGAGGAAAATTAAACTTACTTAGTACTAGTATTATGTACGTACTACGTACGTAATATGTTATTTTAGAAGACATACTAGAACTACTTAAAATGTCACAGCTCATTCTAGTATCCATTGAAAGCGTTACAAATTATTCAGATGACGCTTCATTAACAATACGTTTTACTTACTTATATTTGCAGACAAGTAAATCTCAGTACACAGTAAAGATTTTTCACTATGTATTCATTAGGGTGATAGACGCACAAGAAATCCGCCTTGTTTAGCAATCTCAGCAGCTGACACTAACTACCGGTCTTATTCGTTCTTCCACCGTGTAGTTAAAAAAACAAGCGAGTATGTTAGGAAAGAGGATTTGGACATATTCAACGACCACACTCAGTTTCGCAATATAATAACGAAACAATTTTTCGATCCGTTATATTGATAATTTATTTTTATTTACTATTATTCTAATTTATTGTATCCTCTCGACATGTATGTGACTGTTAATTATTTAGATCATGTTATTTATTTTTAATATGTTAGTTTCGAACTTAGCCATACATATAAGCGGAAACTATCAATTGGCTTACGTTGTAATTTCCATAAGTTATTTTATTGATTGTCCTAAAAGCTGTTTGTTTCCCAAAAATAAATAAATAAATAACTTCAATGTTCGGTGGTCATGAATTACATAGATATACATCAATCGACGCAAAATAGCGCAGTCGTGCGCCTTCAATAGCTCTTTAATAGTCAAATACATCAACCGATTCTCTTCTTCTTCTTCTTCTTTGCGTGTCAATTGAAAAACAACTTGTTTAATTTGGCCTAGAATTTAGCCACGAGAACAGCGTTATTAGTGGCGTTTCGTTACGTTTATGGTGCAGGTGGTGGGACCGATAAAGATGTACTTATACCTTTACTTACTATTTGCCACAAAATAGAGTCTTTAGTAAGAACATAACAAGGTTTATATTGTTTATTATAAAATCTAAGATCTTGACGGTTTTGAGGTTTTCTGAAGATGGCTGTTCGAGTGTTTGTTTGACAAGCACCGTATTCGAGCGTGGCCTTTACGTTGACATTTAATTTGCGGCTAATTTCAGACCCGCCAAGATCTTTGATATATATATTTATAATCTATTCCTTCAACAAAGGTCTACGAAGTGGCTACGAGAGTGCTACGAATAAGAATCTATTTATAAAATACATCACTACATACTATAACATATTTTATTACAGTGTCTATTTATAAGATATGAAGTAATCAGCTTGTTTGTTATTAAACATAAACTAAATATTGTCATTTCAATATGTTTGAACAAGTGTGCAATGCCAAACGTACAAGGCGTTAAACCATCATGGAACATTCTAGAAACTTAATATTTTACTTTATTGGAGTAAGTCAAACCATTCCGAAATATTTAGATTTTGCGTTTGCCTAAAAGCACAGTAGTGTATAAAAGTTGCCAGGCAGATAATTTAAATATTAGCTTTTGCAGTTGCATGTTACTGTAGTCTAATTATATAGGCATGTATTAATTGTAAATGAAATAAAAAAAACGTTAAGTATAAAATTGCAGCTTCAATTATTGTCTGTTTTTATTTAACCCTAAGGACGCAACACGTTTTTATATCAGGTCCTGTCGCGCTTTAGAAACGTAGAAACTTAGTTATAGCAACTTTCAACTTTTTAACCGACGAAAAAACTGAGAAGGTACTCAAGTCAAAGTGTACCTATATTTTTTTTATTGAGGGGTCCGATTTTGAATATAATTGATAAAATAAAATATTTCACTAATTTTGAGTCAGCCAAATAATAAAATGAATACCACGTTAAGTCTTCTCCATTTCTAGCGTAGTTGCAAAAAAATAGATGGTTAATTAGTTTAATGTTTGGTGCCGACTCAAAATTAGTGAAATATTATATTTTATAGTTTATGTAACTAAGTTCAATACCCAAGACTTAAAATATTCACTTATTTTTACTTTTTTGGTCTTTTTCGTCGGTTTAATTTCTTGTTGAAAATATTTTTTAAAGGAAAGTTCCAAGTTTCAGCTACTGGCAACTGTAGTTTTTTTTTAAATAGTTCCGCATTTAAGATGCTACCACGACGCCTGCAAAGCGTTCTTATTCATAATAATACCATTAGAATGATAGGAATTCTAATAGTATTATTATGAACAAGTCCTTACTGAAAAATAACGTCATGGAAAACTCGAGATAGAACTACACAATGTCAAATACCATAACAAAAGCTATGGCGTTAGTAAGTAGAAGGCAATTTAACATATGAATAGGGTAATAACAAATTTGAAGCAATTGTTTAAATTTGCGTAACCGTGTTAGCTTAGTTGTGCTCAATTTCTAAGTAAACTGTTGCGTATAAATAAAACTTTTTGGCTTCTTCGAAACCAGTATTGTTTTGTTAGTGCTGGAGATAAAACGATATATTATAAGAAAGATGAAGACCGTTTTAGTTTTCTGTGTACTTTTTACGCTGTTTATGTATGCGGTGAGTATTAAAGCGCCATTGTCTACTATAACATCGTCCTCTGTCATAAAAAAACATGACCTTTGTATTAACTACAATTTTTTTTTTATAAAATCGAACTAGTTACAAATAAAGACTCAAACTCAAACTTTTCGAAAATTACCTCCAGAAATGAGACTGCCAGTCATAGGAGTATCTACTTTATAGTAGTAAGTTGCATTCGAGCTTGTGGCTTCAAGGCGATCTATGCTACCCAACATTAACTCTGCTCTGGCACCCCTGAAGAATCACAATTTATTATTAAGACCCAAAATTAATTATTATTTCATTAAAGTAACGATGATGTGATTAATGTAAAGAATTTATTTTGCATATTGATGTACAGCATTGCTATATATACTGAACAGCGTTATGCGGCTTTTCCCGCGTGGTACGTCAATTAAAAGTTATTTATATTATTTCTGGGGTCTTGTTCTATCTCCTCACCAATTTTCATCGGTCCAGTAGATTCGAAGATTTTTTTGTTAAAAACAAACAAAAAAATCTTTCTTCTTTATATAATACTATTGATTTATTATATAAAACTTACCCACTAAAACTCCCTGAGGTGCTGAGCTCTTCACCCTAGCCACTCCTGGATCCACTGGCAGGATCTATAAATTGTTTACCGGAGAATGAAATCACACTGTGAGCCACTGACTTGCCTGAAGAGGACGACAGCTCACGGACCATGCTGCCTTCTCAAGAGAGTCCAAGTCCTCAGACTTATCTGGCGACATAGCTACTGTCTGTGTGACAGTCACTACTTCTTGAATGCTATTCCATTACAGTCATTAAGCTATCCAGCTCTGTTACTACCCAGTAACAATAGAAACGTCTGAAAAGTAACGTACGAAACTAGTAAGTTGTATGTTGGTATTACTTACGATTAATAATTCCAAATTAATACAAACTTCCGTCCGCAACTTAGCTTGCTTGAATCCAGACTGTAATCAACATGATGTGTTAAAATTCACTAAATTAAATACCATTCAGTAATTTTTGCGTTAGTTAGAGGGTTAAATAAGAGAAGTTCACTCTTAAAGCTGTACGATTTCTGCAACGCCTCGAGCTATTGGTAATTCATAGTAATGGCTAGCTAAGAGCTCCTTCATTCCATAATATAGATGCTTATGTAACATGATAATGTATATAGATAAAAGTTTGAATAACTCAACAATGGCTGTACTGATTTAAATGAAAATTGGTGGGTAGATGGATTAAGCCTGTATTAATATTCAAACTACTTTTAACTCAAAATTACGCGAACGAAGTAGCAATAAACCGAGTCGTTTTTTCAAATATTTTTACTTTCCGGAAAGTGAGGTTCGAAAATGGAAAAAAAAAGAAGTGCGAGACAATAGTTGTAGAAAGTTGTATAAGATTTCATCAAATATAAGATTTTTTTTCTCTACGACGTAACTTTTGAAAGATTTTGGTGCAAAACTCAAAAGAGTCTTCGATTCGAGATCTCATTCCGATTCACCTCTTAGCCGCGAATAAATTTTGTATGTTATCTGCCTAAGTACCCTGAACCATTTTCTGAAGAAATTGCTTAGGCCCAGGCAGAAATTGCTTAGCTCACGCACACGCACAAGTATTCCTTCAATTAAATCATCGTTTCCTCTGCTTGCACCAAAGCCTTCTAACCTAATCTATGTAATGTTATGTTACATAACTTGTATATGAAAAATGTATGTTTAACATAATTAATATTTTAAGACAACAGTAGCACATCAAAACCTCGAACATATCGTCCCAGGGTACAAGCAAAAAAATTACTTCAATTTACCGAACAATGGTACTAAATTCAAGGAAGAAATTAATAAGTTTTATACAATATTAGTTTTTTTTTTATAATATGTGCCAACTTTTGATACTACTAGCTAGGCTAGCCTCTTACATTTTTTTTGGTACGGTCAGTAAAAACTGGGCTAATAATTACTTTGAAATGGATGAACAAAAAGGGACAATTACCTACTATCTAAATTAGCGCATTCAAATTGAATTTTTAGATATTTTTATTTTATTTTCTTTTTTTTTAAATCTCTATCTCTAGTAGAGGAAAGGAGCGAAAAGTGCGTCTCAAGATGTAATATTTCGTTTTTTAAAATGCCAAATAGCCCGGCGTTTAGGTGTGCCAGACAGAATTAGATGGCGATAGTGTGTCCACCTAAACACATCCGCCTCTTCATCACGGATAAATGGCCGATAAACTTATTAATATCGACGATTTATCCGTGATAAAGTCATACGCAATAATATAATAAATAATAACGTTATAAATTAATCGTGTTTCAGCAAGCTCGGCCTGCCGATCCAGCAACTGGTAAGTCAATTTCGTTGAATACTTGGTAATCTTATTTGGGTTTCCTGGTGTTAATCAAGTTGTTTGTCTCCTCGAACCTCAAAAAAAATACGTGCATTGGTTGTGTGGCAATGCACAGTTTAATGGTCTTTCGACACAATCAGTCACTACGGAACCAATTTTGTCTTAGATACAGCAGCAGCTGCGACTGATGCGGCGAAGCAAGCTGTAGCGGCTCCAGCCGCAGCCGCTGACAGTGCGGCAGCGGCCCAACCTGCCAATCCGTTTGAAGCCCCAATTAAACCATTCATAGATGCCGGCAAGAAATTTATAGATGATGGAATGAAAGTCGGTGCTCAATTTTTAAAACCATTCGGTACGTATATTGTTCAGCCCCTACAGAGTTGATAAAATAAGCTTTTTACATTTCAAATTCAAATTCAAATCATTTATTTTCATAGGCCCCAGGAGGTTCTTGAACACGTCAAAACATTACAAAAAATGATATAAAAATAAATTATAAATAATCCTAAATTATACTAATTACAATGATTTGAATAACCGGGGCTTCGATTAATTTTAATAAAACTGTTTAGAATCAAATTAAAATCAATCCAAGTACCAGCTCCGGTGGGTATTGCATTATGAGAAGAGCTGGTGAGAAACTCATGTGCACCATATTTTAAAATGAAAAATATAACAATAAGTATACATAACAAAGTCACATAAGAAGAGCAATTCATTTCCAAATACTATTATCATTTATGTAGTCTGAAATAGTAAGCTTTTTGACATAATCTGATTTTAACATATTTCTTCAATTTACCTATCGATAATTCTATTGCGTCTAATGGAAGTTTATTGTAGAAGCGAACATTGACCTGGAAACGAGTAAGATATTTTATGGAGCCTATATAGTAGTGGGCACAGCGAGTTTGTTTTTGTTCCTTAGATTTAATTCATAGAGATCACTATTTTTCTTAAATTTCGTTTGATTTTTGTGCACTATATAAAGAAAGCTCTAACACGGCATTTTTTACAGGGGGATAAGTCTTCTGATGATGACAACATCGAAACCATTTTATGAAGTGTTTGATTCCGCGACCAATAACTAGTGTTTAAAATGACTGATGCAAAATGTCTGAAATTATTATTGTAGTGAGTGTAGTGAATTCATTTGTTGTAGAGATTTACATAATAAAAGTATGATTCAAATGCATGTTTAATTTATTTTCTTAATTATACCTTAACAATTAATAAATGCAAAGCTGATTGAGTATAGGCTTACTTTAAAATTAAATGTACTTGTGCAAAGGATAATTAATTTAGCAAAGAGTAAGAATATTTCTGTATGCATCATCACAGCCACTTGCATTATACTGAGGAGATTAAACCATTTAAACCAAATTTAACTAATCGAAACTCAACATCCTGAAAATATTAAAGTTTTTCTCTAACGTTAAAAGACATTACTAAATCAATAAAACCTACATACAGTACCCGGCGATAAATATTGCACATCGACCTTTGGAAAGAGACATCGGCTAATTTCGGCTCCGTAGAGCGTTATCTCTGTCGCACGAAATTCAAACAGATGATATCGGACGATATCTATTACGAGCTGTTAAAACAATGATGATTTGCTACTTTTAATAATTATTTTTATTCTTTGTATAAAATACACCAATTTTTCTATTAGTGTAGACTTAGGTTCGGGTAAAATAAAATAAAAATGTTTATACGTTACGTATTAAATTATTTTGGAAAATTACAGCTGTAGTGTACGTAATAAACACCCTTACACCTATTGCTAAAATGAGACATTGTAATAAAAATAATTACCAGTGGCATTTGCAAAGGTTCAAGGTCAACATTCATGCCTTTATCCCATGGCGGTAGGCAGACACTGAAACGCCATGTGCTTCGCGCTCTTAACAATAATATTCAAAGCGAAATAGTTGTTTATTTGGCAGACATAAGCAACTTGTCATGAGCGACAGTTTTTAGGACGGACAACGACGCACGTCGAGAAATTTTAATACAGTAGGACCTCTTTAATCCGAACACCCTCTAATCCGAACCCCTCCGTAATCCGAACAGGAATTGGAATCTGAATGTACTGTATCCGATATCCTTAAGAAGACCACTATGAAAGACGCTGTTTTCTCCTTGGCTGAATGTTGGCATCAGCTGAATACGAACCTAATAAGAAAATCTTGGTCTCCCTTGTGGCCTCAATTAAACGTCGCAGAAAATACAGACACTGACTTTGAACCCGAAGATGACATCCCTTTAGCTGTTTTCGTTAATAAGGGCTTTTCTGAGGCTGAAATAAACGACTTCTTACTAAGCAATGATGATCTACTAAATGAAACTGAACCTCTTACTGATGATGAAATAATAAGGCAAATAACACAGGAATGTGACGAGAATGACGAACCAGTAGCAAGCGTTTCCAATTCTAGCGCGGTGTCTGCCTTAAACACATGTCTTGAATGGGCTGACCAAATGGACATTGCTTTACCAGAAAAAATGCTTTTACGTAAGTTGCGAGAGAAAGCTTTTTATTTGTCATTAAATACTTCCCGACAAACTAATATTTCTTTTAAAAAGTTTAATAAATGAAGCATTTATATTATGAACGTACAATAAAAACAAATTCATACATATGTAATTAGTTTCATTTTAAGAAATAACCTATATAAAATAAGTATACTATAATCCGAACGCTCCGCGAATCCGAACGGGGGGTAATTTTTCGGAGTTCGGATTAAAGAGGTCCTACTGTACATTCCTTTTTCATCGATTAAGTAGGTAGGTATATAGCATTCAGTTGCAAAAATATTGTTGTACCCACTGTGAAAAGATATTTGACAGTAAATTATAATGTATTTGTGGACATGGCTTTACTCTACAATACATTTGAATAAGGGATGAATGCGACGTAGCAACATTTTTATTAAAAAAAATTTGAATACAACCTGTATAAATCTTCTTTTTAGTCTATAAGTAGCTAATATCTAGCATTCGATATCGACAATCTCCTTGAATAACTCCTGTGTCGCGGGGGTGTTCACAAACATACATTTCACATACACAAAGCACACCCAGAGCCAGAACAAATCTTTGCGGATCACACAAAGATTTGTCCTGCGTGGGGATCGAACTCACCAGCGCAGTTGAGCGGCGAGGCGACCGCTTTAACCGCTCAGCCAACCGTGCACTTAAATGCACATTGTATGAATATACTAAGAATCAGTTGAAAAAGATATGTGACCGGCAGTATTTGAACCTGCGACCTTCTGCACACCGGGCAGTCGCTTAACCAACCAGCTACGGTCGCCTCTTGCCAGGACCTTAAATTTCTCAACTGTATGTTACGTCATTTCGTACCGTCAAGTTCATCTATTTGTTCCTATCTTAAGTAGGATACAAACCAACATGACGAAGTTACATTCAGCACAAATGTTGTGAAGAATGAACGCGTACGTTATTTCAACTTCTAATTGATTATTTTCTCGCAGGAAGGCTTCTTCTTGAAGGTAGCAGGTTCAAATCCTGCCGGTCCCATATCTTTTTCAACTGATTCTTAGTATAATTTGCTAAGCATAGCTTAATGCTATAAGAAATTGTATGAATAGTCCACACAGTCTAGATTAATCTCCTCCGGTTTGCGTGTTTTGGGACGTATCGTTTTTAGATCTAAATAAAACAATATAATACTGTACAGCAAGATTTATTATAGCATATTATATCTTCAATAAATACACATAAATATAATGAAGAACAATAATATAATAAGACTAATTTGAGCTATTTAGTACACATAAAGATTTGATTTCATTCTATTCTGGAATATTGTGTGTATAATAGTAAAACATAATTTAATTATATGTTTAACTAGATGTTTTTTTGTGGTATTGTCCCTATGTGTATTAGCCACACAAAGGCCTCATAATGCTTTGTATCATGATATAATTAAAATATAATATACTTAGCATAATCTTAGTAATAATACAATATTTATAGGCACTGCACTATTGATTTTATGTTTTAACAATACATAATATACAAGATTTAATAAATTTATACTGGGTGTAAATGACATCGTGACGAAGCCGCACTGAGCGCGCCGAACTGAGACCGAAAAATGTTTTTTTTTGCGTTTTGCGACTGATTTTGGATGAGTTTAGTTACCTGATACTATCCCAATACATTTGCAATTTTCGATGAATTTTTTAATAATACGATGATAATAAGCGTATTCCAATATATTTTAAATTTAGATTGAATTTTGAATACTTCTTGAATTTTTCCAAGACTTATTTGTCTTTTTTTGCACTTAGGGCTTCAACGCGATGTCATTTACAACCTGATAATTTAACATTATGCCGTAATTTGAGACGCTGCCGCCGCCGGCCGATTGAATTTGCCGATTTTGATATGTATATGCCATTTTCACTTATGATAGTAACAACAAGACTTCCTTATTGGCAGAATAAGGGATTTAGTATTAGCTAGTAGTACCAAGTATCGGATATAAAGTTTGGTCAATGTGAATAAATAAATCTGTATCGTTATTAGCATTTGTTATTGTTTAGTAATAATAATCTAAATGACACGTTGTATATCACCAACATACATTATATACCTAACATATTGATCATTAATACAATAAATAAAAATTAAATAAATATTTAACAGTGAGCCGTTTATATTATGGCGAAGAACATCAGTAAACTACGTTACTATCTAAATTTGTATAAGGCAATATTGGACGGTCTGCGTTATATTTTTAAGAAAATATATAGCATGGTGTCTTTTTATTTATATTTAAGAGGAGAAAATACTAAGAGATCTATGGATCTACTGATATAGGCCCATAGCTTATGAGCCTATCTCCAATTTTATGGGTGTTAGATAAACCTTATTGGCAGGATGAGCATATTTATTTATTTATTTATTAGTTGTCTCACTCACAGCGTTGTCTACAAAATATTAATTAAATATCTATGCCATTTTTTTTTTGCAACTTAAATTAAGAAAAAACATGCAACAAAAGGCAAAAGGCAAAGTTTACGAACACCTCAACCACCATTGTTCTTTTTTCAAGTGTAACTTATGTCACTTTTAAATACTATCTTTGTTATATTTTATTGGTCGGATCACAACTATCCGGAACCTTCGAAACTGGCCCTTAATATTACTTAATTTTCCATCAGTTAACATTAATTATATAAATGTATCCGGCTAGGACACCACTGAGTTAAATAATATTCCAAAGTGACAAGTGGTGACGTTTTGAGTTTTTTTGATTACATAGTATAAGATACTGTATTTGCCTGGAAGAGATCACTTTATAGTGATAAGGCCGCCCATTGCGCATGTTTCAATAGACTCTGTAACACAATTTTGTACTTCTTCTTTGTGTACAATAAATATTTCTCTATCTATCTACGTAGGTAGTATAAAAATTGTGCTGACGTGAGGTATAAGTCAAAACAAGATAATTGGCTGTAATCAAAGACTTTGTGTTTAAACCTCACTTTAGGGAGGTTAGTAAAGCGCTCTTATTAGCTATTTAATCGTCAAATGCATCGATCGACGCCGATTGATATTAGTGTAACAGAGATATGTATTTTTTACTACAATAATAATTTAATAATTCGAGAAACTACTCAACAACAATAAAATCTACACTTCTTCTTAAGAGTCAATAGTAAAAGTTTTTATACCACCCCGACCCAGTAGGTGACTACATTAATTCCATTCTCCGTGGCCTTATTCAGCTCGCTCAGGGAGCAATTATCTGGGCAGCTGGGGCATTCACGGAGATGTATCATTGTTTGCTGAGTAGCACCACAATCGCATTGTGTTTCGCCTGGCTGCATTATGCCCCATCTTTCCAGGTTATATCTGCAGCGGCCAACCTGAGCTCCGATTCAAGGATTTCCATATGGGCTACTGCAGACCGGACCCAGGGGGCAGGTGCTCCTGCACGACTAAACTAAAACAGCACTAATCTACGTATACGTTACAACAATGGCCAATGGCTACATATTTGTGACTAACTTTTAAACTTACGCGTTGCATGATTAAATAAAATGTAACGGGAATTAACGCGATCATGCACTATTATTTATGACTCTTTAGGAAGCTCTATACTAACATTTGAGGCATTGTGTACTAACTGAATCAACCAAGTGCCATTTCTGACCAATAGATTGATCTTAATATGCCACCCATCAAAAAGGAATGATGGTTAAACAAAACCGGCTTCGTAGAATGTGTTATGGTAGAATTATCTGCCAGCACCTGATATAATTTACTGTATAAAATTGTATGTACGTAACCGAAAACAAGAGAGAAATAAACTAAGAAACAGTTGAAAAAAATATGGGACCGGCAGGGTTTGAACCTGCGACCTTCTGCACACCGAGCAGTCGCTTTAACCGACCAGCTACGGTCGCCTCTTGCCTTGCATTTCTCAACTGTCTGTTACTATTTTTCTGTAAATAAAGTATATTTGCTAAATGCTGTAAAAATAATTAATTAGAATACGAGACAGAAATAGTTTCTCCAGTTAAATTAATTTCTTTTGCAACCGATGCAATTATTTTTATGAAAACATAATATATCACTGAATGGACCATCGTTATATTGGTCGGCAATATTCATAAAATAGATGTCAGTTTATAGAAAGGTAGTACACAATACTTCAAGATATAATTAAATATATTTAAATAAGTACACCTTTCCTGTCGCCTCGCATGAATTGTGAGCTCACGTTAGGAGTAGAGGCACTGGTCAGCTTGTTCAGCTCAGCTGGCCGGTCGGTGGATAGGCTCCGCTTGCCTTTCGACATTTTCGCTACCTGTGGATAAACAAAATGCCATGTTATCAAATCAAATATATTTTTATTTCAGGCATCAGGGCCCATACATAAATACCTTATAACTAACATACATATTTGTATTTTATGTTTTGTTATGTTTTTGTTAAGATTTTGAAGGCCTCAGATGAAGTGACGCTTCGACTATCTGCTGTTGTGAATGTCCATGGCCTTTATTATTGAGAATACGGGTTACTCACGATACTTTTGCCGGGATATGCAGACTAGTTTCGAATCTAATAAGTAGATTCATCAACGGGGCGATTAATCGCGTGTCGTCGCCGTCGCGCGACGTCTCGCACTGCTACAGTCCATGGGCTGTAGTTACCACTTACCACCAGGTGGTCTACATGTCTTTTTGCTACATCCATCGTATAAAGGTCGCTATGACAGCTGTACAAACACACAGAGACAATGTGTCAACCAGAAAATAGTAGAAGTAAATAAAACGTATTAGTTGACTATTTTTACTAGACTTCAAATAAACGAGGAGGTTCTCAATTCGATTGTATTTTTTTTCCTCAATTACTCGAAAACGCCTGGATCGATTTAAGAACTTCTTTTTTTTGTCTGAACGAGTATACTTGTCATGTGGTCCCATTTTTATCAGGTCACGATCTGATGATGTGATCCTAGAAAAATCGAGGTTAACCCTCAAATTTTAAAGGCTTCTATATTGTTTTTCGTATATACCATCTACTTGAATTTGATATTTGAATGGTGTCGACCAACATATTAATTGTAATCAAAAATATTCTAGAACTGAAGACGGCCTTGTTAGCGTAGTACGCGATTAGGACTTGGATTCATTCCCCGGCTCGGACAAAGCTCGGAGTCGTGCAGTATGCCCGGTCGATGGCGAAAGGCTCACACTCAATCACAAGGACCCTCAACATAACAGTTGAAATGTGAGTGTGTGACTTCTACTACCAGGTGCGTAGCTACCGCCGTATCTGGCGTATCAATCATACGGGGCCCCCGGCATACGAGGGCCCCCAACGTGAGTAAGTAAGAAAGTAAAAAAAATACCTACATGAAAGCTTGTCAGACCTCTCAGTATTGTCCATAGAGGCAGAAACATTAGAAAAACTAAAGTCGTCATCAGCTTCAAATTATTTAATAAATCAATTTTCCCAAAAAAAGGCAAGAAGAGTGTTTATTTAATTGTTTGTAAAAATAATCCACCTATATGTGTACCGTTTGCGACGACTAACTATAGGCAAAACTCTTTCTTGATCCGTGCAAGCAGAAGCTTCAATAATATGTGTAAACAGCATGATATTGATCCTTTCAATAGTAGTGTGTCAAAAGTGCGAAGGTGTTTGAGCCTCGACTTTTTTAAGGGTGCAGTGGAGGAGTAATTGGTCGGTATATGGTAACATTAGTGTGTGGTAAGTGTTTATATAGGTACTTACAAATTTAGCTTTAGATTTATTTTGTTCTGATTTTTTTACTGTTTACGTTTGTTTTTATTCTGCCAGATTTCTTTACTACTACATACAATACTGTAAATTTAGCTGTAAGTCTTCCATATATCTTAAATAAATAAATAAATAAAATTTTATGCAAACTTTTTCTTCTTTTGTAAGAAATATTTACTATTCAAATGATCAAATACGGGTGTTACTCACGTAATGTTGGTCTGTTTAGTCGACCGCGGTTTCAGCTATAATTTTCGGCATTTTCAAGAGAGTGCGACTAAATAGACCAACATTACGTGAGTAACACCCGTATTTCATAATTTGAATAATGTTACAAACTCACGTTAGTTTAAAAAAAAATAGAAATATTTACCTATTTTACGCCGCTGTCTAATACAGCCTTCGAATAGAACATTCAGATGTAATATTCAAGCTAGTTCAAAGACATAAGCGGATGCACAACTGGCCGCAGGTTGAATGAACCCACGATCGATATTCTCAACAGTCTGCGACTTTACACTTTGTAAAATAAGTACTTGTATTATTTTCACGATGCATTTTACTTATGAGTCATGTTTAAATAACATGCATATGAGAATGAATTCACACTTAGTTGTTGAACTCATGCGTCATAGCTTTAGCGGGACAGTTCATTGTCCCTCGAGCATAATAACTATTTTGTTAACATGTTTAGGGTATTTATTTTAATTCATAATACGTAGAGTAAGGGTGTTATGACATCCAAATCGATCGACATCTATCTATGCATCGATCGATGACGATCGATTGATGTAATAGCGTTGGCCGATAAACCATTGCCAGGCGATAAACAATGTGCGCAGCTGTCGATTGATCGACCCACGATCGATTGGTGTAATAGAAACTGTCGATTGAAGTCGGACTAATCCATTCCACCCTCGATCGATGCCACCGATCGACATCGATCAACCGACGATCGATTGGTGTAATAGAAACTGTCGATTGAAGTTGACTAATCCTTTCCAACTTCGATCGAAGCCACTGATCGACATCGATGGAGGCACGAACGATAGGTATAATAGAAACTGTCGATCGACGTCGACTAATCCATTCCACCCTCGATCAATACCACCGATCGACATCGATTGAAGCAACAAATCAAACAAAACAAACAAATCTTTGTGTTCATGAACATGGGGGTTTGTCTTAGTCTGGGTGTTTCTATGTATAATAAGTATGTACATATTTACAAAAGAAAAGTATATATGTATTAGTATCAGTTATTCTAGTACCCATAGTACAAGCTCTGCTTAGTTTGGGACTAGATGGCGTTGTGTGTGAGTTGTAAAATTATTAAAAATTATTGTGAAATTATTATTATATAAAATTATTATTAAATACCGCTAGACCACGAGGCAGTTACAAGGAAACATAACAAAATAAGGCATAAATACTTACAGCTTCATCAATGGCTTTGAACTGCCACGGCCAGTGCACTCTGTAGAGGAAGGGCCTGTGGTCGAAGCGGTTGTCGTCCGGACTGTAGCTCTCTGCGTGGTACGACGGCGTCAGCACCGTCATCTTGTGACGGTTGATCGCGTAGCAACGGAAGAAATGCTTCACTTTTTCTGCAACCTATAAAAATAATAGTTATTTATGGTACAAGTGAGATAAAGTTTATATTTCTGTTGTGAGTGCCAATTTTAAATCTTGAGCTTGCGAAGTATTGATTCTAATAAAGACTACTTCGCAAGCGAAAGATTTAAGAGGTCACGAACTAGAAATTAAATTTTTCTTACGCGTTACATACACAACTTTTCACCTCTTCCAGTGAAAAAAAAAAATTAAGATTTAAATAAACTCGTACTCAATTGCTTGAAAGACCTGGGAATTCCATGAAATACGACACCAATACCGATTCAGAATGCGTTTTAGGCCCTTTAGTAAGTCGCTACTTATTAAATATGTCATACGCTTTCAAATACTTTTCACGTGATTTTTCTGGTAAAAAGCTAACTTCTGTGTTAGAAGTAAGTTGTCTTATTAACTCTTTTGGAGTTCCACAAAGTTCTTCATCACTGGATTCACTATTTTTTTGTTAAAAAGTTCCAGTAAACAATTTAACATAAACTGAAAAGAATTTATAGTTGCCCGCGATGACTGACACCGACACAGACTTTTTTTTTTAAAATGCGTTCGGAAATTCGTTCCGTAACATTTATTTATAGCCTAATATTAAGTACCTGATTTTAATTAATTTATGGTCAATCACGAATATAAAAACATTAAAATACGAAATAAGCGTGTATTAATATAATTTAAAATAATTAAAACGTATCGTTTGTAGTTATTTAATAAAATTGATGTCAATGTTTATTACTAACCAACATGGTGGCTGCTTTGTTTTTTTGATTTGATTGAAAGGATTTTGTGTTTCAAAATTTAAATCACTTTGCCTCACTAGTGAGTAAAAACGGTTTTTACTCACTGAATTCTCGCAAGCAAACGATTTTTTTCGTGCTGGTGTAGTGAAAATATCTTTATAATGACGAAAAAATGTAACAGCAAGCTTATACTGGGTGTAAATGAAAGGATTTTAAAATCATATACTTATTATTATATTATTATATTTATGTATGTAGTTATTAATTATTGGATTATATATTATTAGATAAGTTACAAGTTATATTTATTTACTAATATTAGGTATTATCTGTACCTATCTTTACTTAAAGGAAATTGTTTAAGCAAAATGAAAAATTTAAAAATGTTTTAAAGTGCCACACATCCTAAAACTACCACGCTTTCTCTTTTTTAAATCTGTCCATCCAAAGGTTGTCTGGCAGAAATTGCGTCAAGCGATAAGGCCGCCCTTTGCATATTGTTATTGTCTTTCAATAGTTGTATTTAGTTTGTAATGAAATGGTATGCAAATAAAGTTTTATCTATCTATCTATACTGAATCCAGTGATTCAAGCAACTTTGACATAATTTAATTTACATCCTGTAAGTGTAGTTTTATCTGCAAAGCCAGTAACATGAAATCACGCCAATATATTAATCTGTATATATTTTATTTATATTAGATCCTTGCTAATATAATATATGAGAAAGTAAACCAGTCTGTCTGTCTGTTACGCATTCACGGCTAAACTACTAAACCGAGCGTGGTGGCCTAACCCTTATCATCATAAGAAGAGACCAGAGCCCAGCAGTGGGACATGTATTAGATACAGGGCTGCTATTATATCTAATAATTAGTAAGAAAAAGAAAATACAACCGAATTGAGAACCTCCTCCTTTTTTTGAAGTCGGTTAAAAAGGTGCATGAAAGGAGCCTCCCCGAGTGACGTACACAACGATTTTTTACGTCCGGCGCACCCTGGGCAATTCGCAACTTCTTCAAAGCGAATTGGCTAATCCTTTCACCACGATGGCCAGTCAAAATAAAATTTGACTCAGCCATCGACTCGACGAAGAAGAAGAAGTAAAAAAATAACCATGTTTAGTCTGAAAACTTATATAGTAGGAGGGTTTACAATTAACTTTGTGAACTTACCTCTTGCGGCGTACACTTATCATTCCAGGTGTGCACAAGCTTGTGGAACATGGTGAAAGGTCCACAATTATAAGTTTTCCTCAGGCGGCCGAATTCTGACAGTTCGGAATACGTCATGCCCATGTCTTGCTCGTCTGTCTGCGTGATCTGACCGTCCGTCAAAGGTTCAAGCTCGGCCGTGGGAGGCGCTTGAAGGATCTCAGAAAGAGATGGCAAGAAAAATCTGGAAAGAAAATTATAAATTAAAATATACAGGGTGGCCCGTTTATAATAGTCCAAAGAATTTTCACAGATGTAGGGCCGGCCAATGATTGATTTAAACGCAACATATGTTCCGCGAAAATCAATAGTTTAAAAGTTATGATTTTTTAAAGTTTTTTCGTAAAATCGCCACTTTGAGTCATGTAAACCTCTCTAAAGTGAAAATGATTGGATAAAATCGAATCAAATTTGGTATGTATATAGTTAATACATGTAGCTAGCAGGAAATGAGCTATTTTTAAGATTATTCTTAAATGGTAATATGGTTTTATACCTTTTTAAAACCTGTTTGTAATTTTTATATGTTAAAGTATTATTTTCAAAAAAATCTAGTAAATTAAAAATGTTCTACACGAAATTTTCTAATCGTGGTAAAAACTACCTTAAGATGTGAGGATAGTGTTAATAATAATAAAAAAGTATCATGACTATCGAAAGTTCTTCAGAATTGAACATTGTATGGACTAAGTAGTTAAAAAACTAAAGGTGTGTATTTTTACCTTATACGTCATTTGAACAAATTAAAGTTAAAAACGAAAAGAAAAACACTAGAGTAGGTTAAAAATAAAGAATTTAATAAACATTTTTAATTTACTAGATTTTTTTGAAAATAATACTTTAACATATGAAAATTACAAACAGCTTTTAAAAAGGTATAAAACCATATTACCATTTAAGAATAATCTTAAAAATAGCTTATTTCCTGCTAGCTACATGTCTTAGCTACTAACACCCCAAATTTGATTCGATTGTATCCAATCATTTTCACTTTAGAGAGGTTTACATGACTCAAAGTGGCGATTTTACAAAAAAACTTTAAAAAATCATAACTTTTAAACTATTGATTTTCGCGGAACATATGTTGCGTTTAAATCAATCATTGGCCGGCCCTACATCTGTGAAAATTCTTTGGACTACTATAAACGGGCCACCCTGTATATGAAAACAAATAAATAAAATTGAAGTGTCTGTTTTTAATGTCAAAATAACAATGTTTTTTCAGTTGATATAGTTATTTGGACGATGACTATGCCTAAAATACAGTTTTTATTTTGTCTGCCTGTTTGTATCGGCTAATCTTCTAAATGGCTAGACAGACCGTTTTGATAAAATTTTATATGCAAGTAACTGACTACAAGGCGCTACATAGGCTACTTTTAATTGATGGTTTTGTGACGGTGCAAAGGAGGAAGCGCCGTTCACGAAACGCGAAGAACGGCTATGGCAAAGCACCTGCATTTATATTGTTTGGAACCAGGATACATAATATATATTACACTTATTGACTACATTATATTAACTTAACTACGAAACGAAGGCTAAACTTAAGTACCCTCTTAAATACAAAAATGTGCCGGTTGCACTGTGTCCCTACAGCAATCATTGACAAGAGTTTTTTGAATTGCCATATTGCAATTGCAAAAAAAAAATATATGCAGGTCTGCGTCTCACCTGTTCTTAGCATACTGAAGGAACGCCTTAAGATCATTCTTCGAGATCCCCCCAATGGGGTTGACGTCTGCGCTGGAGCAGTCATACTTGGTCATGTACCCGCGCAGCGCCTCGTCCACGTTGGACGAGCCGAGCACCAGCAAGCCGCCCGGCCTGCCGCGCACCCACAGCATTAGTTGTGCGAAGAGGTATGATAGCACCATTCTCAGACGTGCCTGAAACATAAATACCTTTATTTATCGAACAAGCAGAATTTGAAGTTGACATCTTAAGAACATACTATTCTATCAGACTTGAACAAAAGAATAATAAAAAACATAGAAATAAAAATGTTAATATAAAAGTTGGGCACTATTCTATGTACAGTGGGCCAAGCAGTTAGATATGCAGGGCAAAAACTTTCACGTCACAATGACAACTGACTACATTAGATAAGCATGTGTGAGTTACATATTTAAGAAGTGTAATATACCCACTATTTAGGTATGTAACTCACATTTTCATAACTGGTGTAGTCGGTCTTCCCTAACACATTGAAGATTTTGTCCTGCATAACTAATTGTTTGGCCCACAAGGGTCCTGGCAAGAGGCGACCGTAGCTGGTTGGTAAAGCGACTGCCCGGTGCGCAAAAGGTTGCAGGTTCAAATCATGCCGGTCCCATATCTTTTTAATCGTTTCTTAGTATAATTTGCTAAACATAGCTAAATGGTATAAAAATAATTAATTAACAAAATATAGTGAAGAGATCCCTTACCCATCCATAATCTATATATATAAAAATGAAACCCATTTTCCGTTGTCACGACATAGCATGAAAACGGCTTAACCGATTTGGCTGTTATTTTTTTTTGTTTTTTATTACTCTGTCCAAGGTTCTTACGGAAAAAAAAATTTAAAAAAAAGAAAAAAATATATAATAAATTTTCTGTAAAAATATAAGTGAAATTATTGAACCCTACGGAATAAACACTATTATGAAAATATATATTTTGTTTTTTATTTAATAAAATTAGTAAAGTCCTTCTCAGGTATGACGAGACCAGGGAAATAGGTATTCATTTTTATATGGAGGATATTATAGATTCCAGTTCAAATTGAATAGGTACGCATACATAAGATAGGTCAGCTATACAAAATATAGTAGTGCATCAAATTTACGCTAAGGCGGTACGAAGTTCACCGGGTCAGCTAGTAGTCTATAAATGATAAAATAAAATAACAATAACAAAAAATACCTGTATATTTTGTAAAGCCAGGTTCTGTCTCGGACAGCCACCCTTGCTTCTAAACTTGGGAACCAATCCGGTGGACGCAGTGAATATACCAATAACTGCACTCACAGCCGAGTCGATCACGATCGGAAAGTGATAGCTGCCGATTTCACTGGCTAGCTGAAATAAAAAAAAAAGAAAATTATACAATTTTTATTAAAACTGACGAAAGTTTGTAACATTATTTAAATTATGAAATACGGGTGTTACTCACGGAATGTTGGTATATTTAGTCGACCGCGGTTGAGAGAGTGCAAGACTGGCTGCGACTCAGCGCGACGTGTCGCACTTTCTTGAAAATGCCTATAAGTATAGGTGAAACTGCGCTCGACTTAAAAGACCAACATTACGTGAGTCGGCCGTAGCTGGTTGATTAAAGCGACTGCCCGGTGTGCACAAGGTCGCAGGTTCAAATCCGGCCGGTCCCATAATTTTTCTTAGAATAAGTTACTAAGCATAGCTAAAAATAATCAATAAGGACTTTTTAATGTTTACAAATACTTGGAATAAGTTAACAAATCTTGTACCTGGGAAGCCCTCTGTTTGGTCTCCACGCTGGAGTTCTCCGTGGCCATATAACACGTCACTAACAGTCGGTTGCACAGTTCCATAGGGTCGGAAGGCGTGTAGTCTGACTGACATAGGATTTTCCGTACATCGTACAGTACTTGGCTTTCTGTAAATTAAATTAAATAATGTTAATTTATATTAATGCAGTCAATTTGGGTATCTGTACGTTTTAAATATTACAATCTTATTTTATTTAGAACACCTTTATACATATATATATTTTTTTACATTAGATAAAACGCCAGAACCTTTAAGAATGACACTATCCAATGGTCCCAATGACAAGGCCAAATACACACATTCACTCACTCAAACACACCCAGTCTCAGAACAAAATCTTTGCGAATCACTCAAAAGATTCGTCCCATGTGGGGATCGCACCCACAACACCAGAGCAGTAGAGAGCGGCGAGGCGACCGCTTGAACCACTACACCACACATGCATACAATATTGTAAAAATAGTGTTCTTTAAAATTGGTTTCTTTATCTAACACAATAAGTTTAGTGAAAAACAATTCCGAGTTACCTGAGTTCACCGTAGCTAATTACTTGATTTAATTTGTAAGTTATATAGCTTCTAGGAGTATATCCTTTTTGGTAACACACCGTCTGTGTCATAGTCTCATTCCCCAAATTCACTCTAGCTGGATACTTGAGTTGCATTCTACTTATTTTTCAGTTAATTTTATTCTATTGACAATAACGCAGTTTGTATTATTCCAACGGTTCTCTATTTTTTCGCAAAACTTTTTTTTGGCAATTTAATTTGGCATAGCATCATTTAGCACAATAATAGTTACGCATAATATAAATATGGTATAACTATTATGGCATGATATCTTTTAGCATTATATGCCTAATAAGTTATTTTAAAACTTAGGCATAATGTTCTTTCGCATAATATGCGAAATAAAATTATACCTAATAAGCTATTATGCGAAAAAACATTATGCCGAATTATAGTCATGTCAAATAAAATAGTATGCCAAGTGACTATTATGCCAAGTGACTATTATGCCAAGTGAGTATTATGCCAAGTGACTATTATGCCAAGTGACTATTATGCCAAATGACTATTATGCCAATATAAAAAAATACTACAAAGAAAATGTTACAAATAATCATACCTCCTTTCTGTATCGCGTCGCATATTTGCGTACACATTGAGAACACGATGCAAGCCGTACTAGTAGAGTCCACGCCTCCACTGAGAGGCAGGAAAAATCCCCCTTGGCCAGAACGACGCAGGTAGTCCCACAGCCAGCATGCCGGACCTATAAATAATGTAGTTGTAAATAATCACAGCTATATTCATGTAATAAACCATTTAATTTACTGGTGGTAGCTAGAGCTCTTGTGAATGAGCTCGGGGGCGGCAGCACCACCGTCTCACCTTTAACCTGCCGCCAAATATTGTGTTCCGGTTTGGTGGTGAGATCAGGCCCTGAAATTACTGGCACATGAGGCATAACACCGTAGTCCTCAGCTGCAGCGACGCATCTATAATCTGCTTTTGTGGATTGTTAATGTCCATGGGCTGTACTCTACTTACCATCAGGTGGACTACACGTTATTTATTTATTTAACTTCATATACAAGATTTGTATACAAGGCGGACTTAATGCCATAGGCATTCTCTACCAGTCTACCTTTGGGTGATGCAGAGATTAACAAGGCAGGTGAAGTTATAAAATATAGCGTTAATAATTTTATATAAAATATAACGTTCGTTCGCTGAAGGAGTAGTATAAAAAAATAAAAAAGATAAACCATTTATTCACCACACAATTTCTTACAATTAAAGAAAATAAAACAGTTCACAGGAAATATGAATAGTACACAGAAAATGTGCGGCAAGGGATCTATAGTACGAGAGCCTACGACCAAAATTTTTGTCTCATAGCAATACGGCCAAAACCGCATCAAATCGATAGATACGATTATCCTGAACTCGAAAATACCAATATCAGACATTTTCCGCGTAGCGTTTCATCTGACCGAATTTTCAAAATTGTCAAAGAATTTTACCGAACTGCATCATAGCAATATGTCTGATTTGCAGACTGTAGTTGAATGATAGTTCTGAGATACCGGAAACATATTTTTCAGACGTTAGTGGTGTAGCGCAAACCCGTAAAATCACTTAAAAAAATTAAAAATGAGACAAAAAAAATGTCTCATAGCAATACGTCTGAAAATCATTTTTATTAGTAAATTTTGGTTATTTGATGCGAACAAAACAATTTTCAGACGGAAATGTGAACGCATTAAATTTTGAGACCGTTTTGAAAATGTTAACAAATTTTACCGATCGGTATCATAGCAATATGTCTGAAAATTGTTGGACATGATAAAATAAGTTGTCCACATGTGCAAAAAATTTATATCAGACAAATTAAGTGTAGCACCTTCTCTATCAGACAACTTTTCGATACTCAGATATAATTTAATAATCGTATTGAGGCATCTTGAATTTTCTGTTACAAACCAATGAATACGTAGTGACCCTGAATTTATTAGATGATAATTAACAAAGAATTTACCCGAAACCGTAACATTGAAGTTGAAGGACTGAAATAAATCGCAAAAAAGGAAACTGTGATGAAGTTGAAAAAAAACTACTAACTACTACTACAACTATGTGAGCGTCGTTCCAACGTTTGGAGCAGCTGGCGAGTGAGCTGTATAATAGTAAGAGGGGGCAGGAGCGTAACAAGCGCTGAGGCTGTTGAAATTAAATACTGATTGATTTGATAGTTTTGGTTTTATTTAAAGCACACTTGAGTAACTTTTACAAAAGAAATAAGTAATGACATCTGTCATCTGTCAAAGTACATATAATAGACAAAGGAGATTAAAAAAACATTTAACAGAGGCGTCGGCCAGGCGACTCCGAAACGTTATTTTCGTTTTTGGGAGTATATGCTACACTTAAAGTGTCTGAAAACAGGTTTTTGGTAATCATGGCAGCAATACGAAAAGTTGAAAAAAAAAATTATCCGTATTGCTATGATACATGTCGGCTAAATTTGTTGACATTTTCAAAAATGCGCTCAGGCTATATGCTACGCGCAAAATGTCTGAAAACAAACTTTTTCCTAATAAAATTATAAAATCTATGTACATTTTCACTATCAGACGTATTGCTATAATACCGACTGTCTTTTTTTTTTGACACAGCAGAAATGGCCTCCCACGCAGTTGCTACACTTTCGACCGTTACTACACACCTAGTCGGGTACAGAACCATACAATCTAACGATTTTATAGGGTTTTTGCCGTATTGCTATGAGACATGGGTTTGGTCGTGGGCTCTCGTACTACTAGCTCAGTATTTGCTGCGCGCAATGCACAGCACTGATTTTCAGCTAGTCCCTGCCAGAAAGATCAACACAGTAAATCAATGCTCACAAGAAAATATAAACAAAGATATGTTAGAACCAAAACATACCAGAAAAATAAACTAAAAAAATAAATAATTAACGAAAATTGGTAGATACAAATACAAAGCAAAAGGAAAACTGGATATTATAAATGAATTATTTACTAAAATAACTGGCCTTTTCAACATTCTGCAAACCTTTTCTAATTTCATTGAAATCGGCTTGAAGACCAACTCATTTCAAAAACTACAATTATTACTAGAATGTTCCTCTAGAAAACCTAATTTGGCAGATTTTATACTCATTTTAAAATAGTGAATAGTCTACCTATTTTGTTTGATCTGGAATCGTTTTTTATAACTACTGTATATTCCACACTCACCCAATTCAATCTCCTCTTCCGGCGTCAAATACTGCCAGTCAATAGGTGGGCTGCTAATAAGATATACGTCATCATCATCAGAGAGCGCGAAGTCAACGGTGATCCTTGGAAACGCTTTATTCGACGCCGCTAGGTGAGATCGGGAGCGAAGCTTAGTGCGGTACGAACGAATGTCTTCGAGATCTATTGTCGCTGCTACAACTTCCTGAAAATGTTACTTTAAAATAAATTGAATAATTTACTCATGTATCCAATCATTTGTCTGCACGTGTGGTGTAGTGGTTTAAGCGGTTGCCTCGCCGCTCTCCACTGCACTGGTGTTGTGGGTTCGATCCCCACATGGAACAAATCTTTGTGTGATTCGCAAAGATTTGTTCTGAGACTGGGTGTGCTTGAGTGAGTGAATGTGTGTATTTGGCCTTGTCATTAGGACCATTGGATTGTGTAATTGCTTCTGGCGTTCTATCTAAAGTAAAAAAAAACATTTAAAAAACATTTAAAAAACATTTACATAGTTGATTGGGGTTGGCGTTCTTGTAAATCTATAATCAGCCAATTAATAATGCTTTTACTATTCAAGTATTGTCCGGCTTCCTATAATTACTTTGTAATATGTCGTAGTCAGGTGACATCGTTAGAACTTCAGGAGTGCAGGCAGGCAATGGATGAGACTGGCACAGGACCACAAGGCATGGGCAATAAAACAAGGGGTGGCCTATACTCAGCAGTGGGTAGATACGGGCTGATTTATGATGATGATGACGTCTTTTGATTTAGCAACATATCTGCAGTATTTCCTGTAGTTGCTACTTATCATGAGACGGAAGCACAGGTTAACTGTAGGTACACATCGTATTACAGTTAATGCATACGAAGAGGAAAACAAATTTATGGAAAAGACAATATGTTACCCGGAAACCGTAAAGCAGGACACAGCTTACAATTTAATAAAACACTTAAATTCACCAACCACATCATGCAACGCAAACTGCAGTCCTCTACTGACGATTTCCCCATTGACAGCTACACACGAGCATCCATTGAAGTATATCCTCTGCCCGTCACAGCCTCTAAGGTTGCTGAACAAGTACGCGCCACCACTCTTGAACGTAGCGCTCTTGACAAGGTCCACGGTGACATAGGCTTTGCGAAGCTCCATGTAACTGCCTGAGCCATTCGCTATGATCTCCACCCCGTCGAGACATAAAGGGATGTGACGGCTGGAAAATGATTTAACTTATGTATGTATTGTTTATTCAGAGCTATAGAGCGCAGTGTGCTAGGAATTAAGCTCAGCGATCGAATTCGTAATATTTACATACGTGCCCAAACAGGTATCACTGACGTGTGCTGTAAGTCTGCTAAGCTGAAGTGGGACTGGGCACGACATGTTTCACGTATGCATCCGGAGAGGTGGGCACGGATTGCCACACAATCGTTGCCCAAAGAAGGACACCGTCGTCGGGGTAGACCTAGAAGGCGCTGGCGGGACGACCTAGATGCCTACATCCACAACTGGTGGAAAACTGCAGGAGATAGAGAGGACTGGAAATGTTTGGGGGAGGCCTATGCTGGGACAACGCAGGCTAACAAAAAAAAAATGTATTGTTTACGGTAGATTTTTGAAAGCTTAAGCTAAAGTAGCTTAGCGCACTGCTTGATCAACAAGCCCCTCACGTGTTCTTTCTTGGCGAAAAATGTCTTACCTCTGTGGGTTCCATAATTCTTCGCATATTTCAAAACCTATGCAGGTATCCTTTGTGGCAATGACTGCATCACCGATAGGAACTGTAGCTTGACTAGTTATTGCCGTAATCATTCTTGGTAAGTAGTATTCTTCAGTCTCACGATCCTGATAGCACGAATTAAATATTGATTATGGGCACTACTGATACTTTTAAAAAAAATAGACAGCGGGTCTAAATCGCGTAATTATTATTAAGGTAATAAATAAATAACTACGCTCGACGTTTCGTAGCTCGTGACCACGAATGATGCAAGTCATTTGAAACGCGATTTAGACCAGTTGTCTAATTTTTGAAAAATGTTCTCAAATCGCGAAAGTTTAAAAACATAATTATACTACAGATACTATTCGGCGAGTTACTTTGATTGTCGGTGATTTAACTTGATTGAAATGGCAAAACGAATGTAGCAAAATCTAGAAGCAAGACAATCCTTGATTGCTAATTTAGTTTTCAACATTTCTATCAGGATAATCAAGAGTGGCTCATTTATATCGGTCAGTATGGGCAATTCCGTAATTACAAAACCCACACAAATCTGTTTTTAGGAACCATGACGTCGATTTTAGTAAAAGCAAAAACTGCTTACTTAGATTTAAGGAAAAACTCGTACTCAGCTCGGGAATCGAACCCGTTTGAGTTGAAGAATAAAATTTGCATTATATCTTTACCGATATAAATGAGCCACCCTATATAGGAGTCGACTGACTCGATGGTCTAGTGGTAAGCGTATGCAAAATGGTATTTGTGAACTTTCCGTCAGGAAATTCACAATAGCAGTACGGAGTTGTAATTGTGTCCGGTGGATGGCGATAGAGTCACCCCCTATCCCATGGGACCTAATCATAACAGATGAAATGTGGTTGTACGCCTCTGCCACACAAATCTTATGTAACAAACTTACTTTGGTCCAGGGAGAAAACCACCTCGTCTCCCTATAGTTCCCATCCTCACATAACAGCATCTTTGGTCTGATTAGCAGTATTTTTTTGTTAAGGAACGCGACTCTGCAATTGTAGAGGACATTCCTGTGCTGTACAGGCATCCCTACGTCTATCAACATGTCTTTGCATGTAGGGGATTTGAGCAGTTCCGCGAGAACCTGCCAACTGTGAAGGTGTGTGTCTGGTTCGTAGAAGTGGTCTTCGCAACTGTAGCCGCTGCAGAAAGAAGAGCATTTGAGGTCCTAGCAATACTACGCTACTATGAATCTTATAAGGCCAATTAAGAGGATCTTTCGTGAGCATGGGAGAAAAGTTATGGTTCATCCAATTTTTTTTTTTAAGATATGGAAAAAAATAAGTATTTTAGTCAGTTTAACATATACTAAGAAACAGTTGAAAAAGATATGGGCGGCAGGATTTGAACCTGCGACCTTCTGCACACCTCTCCTCACCGCTTCTTGCCAGGACCCTAAATTTCTCAACTAATTAATTAATAATTATCTCACAACTTACACACAACGCCATCTAGTCCCAAACTAAGCAGAGCTTGTAATATGGGTACTAGAATAACTGATAACTAATTCATACATACTTTTCTTTTTGTAAATACATACTTATTATACATAGAAACACCCAGACTAAGACAAACCCTCATGTTCATGCACACAAAGATTTGTCTTAAGTGGGAATCGAACCCACGACCTCGGCGTCGCAGGCAGGTGCACTACCCACTCCGCCATCCGGTCGTCTGTAACTGTATGTAACTCTTACTGTACTTCATCCATTTGTTCCTATTATAAGTAGGATACAAATCCCATACCTTTTTAACTGTTTCTTAGTATCATTTGCTAATGTATAGTTTAATGCTATAAAAATAATCAATCAGAAGTTTACCATATTTCCAACTCTGGTCCCGTTCTGTAGAGCGCTCCCATTTCCTTGGCCTCCTGTATTGACTGCAGGATCCTGCTCAAATTGCCCTCGAAGTCTAACGCCCATTGGTTCAGCGTGGTCACAGCCACTGTCACTTTTCGACCCATTTTTGAAGACTATTTTCACCTTCGAACAAGTGATAAAGAAGCGTTTAACATTAGCATACATTACACTAGTAATAATGAACAATGCTATGCAAGTGTTTTTAGTATACAAACATGACTATTATTACTAAACTTTTTCTAAGTATTATCATAAATATCACCTCGACGAAAACAAAAAGTTGTGCGTTCTTTTTTCGAATAGATAAGGTATAGTCTCTGGTATAATTTCCATTATTGCTGAAGTTTTAGCTATTCTAAAAATGTAACGTTACGCGTACACGCTGCCGTTAAAAGTTCTTTGACTCCGCAATAATTCTTCTCAAAACTACTCCTGTAGGGGAACTAACAAATATTTGAAAATAATGATGGAACACGCACATTTCATCAGATTGTACTTTGGAAGTAGGTAGAGTGAATACTGAGTTATTTAGAACGAACAAACTAACTAGAAGTAACGAACTATTTAAAATCTAAATAGTAAGTTAAGAAATATGTTGAAATGACGAATTTTACGTATTCGGCGTTTCCTCACTCTTGATAGCAAAGACACTTGCGCTCTTCTTTTGTTACTAATGAAAATACGGGAAACAGTTAGCGTTTTCAGTGTTTTTTTTAGTATTGACGATGAAGAAACTGTTTTAAAAAGAAATACGTAAATGATTTAAGTGATATCGTTCTTGAGCTGAACCTCTAAACGGTATATTTAGATCCATAATAAGTACCGGAAGCGGTCCTCCACGTAAGACATAAAGGAAAAACATAAATGGCGTCCTTCAGAAAGGACATATACGTAGTACACGAAACCGGCGAGCATGTATGACGAGATATATCAATGTTGAGGAAGCGAAAGAAGTACACATGGCGTTCCTTCGTCTCTGTCTTCCCTCGTGGGACAGAGGCGTGATTTTATGTATGTATGTATGTATGTAGTAAATGTCGATTAAGGCCAGGGTGGTATAAAAAAATTGTCCATTGACTCGTAAGAAGAACAAAAAGGATTAATAGTTTTGTTCTGATGGTAACCGCGCTGGCGTTTCCGAATGTGTATATTTGATTTTGAAAAGCTCAAAATAACCAAGCCTTTTTTCATACAACAGCTCTTCTTAACTTTCGTAAAGCATCACAATTTAAATTACTAGAATATAATAAATATTGTCTACTGTTTAAACTGCATCCATAGAAAAAAGAAATAAAATACAGACGCGAGAACGACTTATGGCATGCTATACGCGCTATTAGTGTCTAGACATTTGTACTATAATTTATACCAGCATGTAAGAAATGCTATGAATATTCACGAACCATAAAGAACAAAGCCTTCGGCGATTGATGAATGACAAAAGACAATAAGATGGGCCGTCTAGTATGAAATCGATCCGCGCCAGGCGGTACTACGGCCCGGCCAGTCACCCCACAACCCTTACTTGACACATAATTCACGCATGAAAAAATAACAATGGAACGTAACGCACCCCTGACACTGTTACGACGATAAATGTCACCTAATTAATTAGGCTTAAATAGTAGTTTTAAAACTTGCTACCGTTATCCACTGACGTCGTCGTAACACGTAATACTCGTACTTCGCAGCAAGAGTACTTTTTACGACGTATGTAAAAGTATGTAAAGTAAAGTAAAAAAAATTTATTAAAACACCATAAAATTATTATAAAAAATTTAAGTCAAAATAATAAAAATAAATTTTGATTTGCAAGTTGCAACAGAGTTCATGTCTCAGACTTGCTATTCTATGATGGTGCCTAAAAGGCCACAGGCCACATATTGTTGCCAGAAAATTTGACAGGTGACAAGTAATATATAAAAAAATAAAAATAAAAAATATGTACGAGCATGTAGTCCACCTGAGGATTACGCGGCTACGGTATTAGAATAAGAGTAGTCTTCTCTCGTAAGAAAACTTTAATTGTTTTCTCTTACTAAGGTGGGTAGTAGAGCTTTTGTGCGACCAATCGAGAAATCACCACCGTCTCACATACTTGCGCTGTGCTCCTGTTTACTACAGGAGCACAGTAGCACTTCTGTTTTCTATAGTAATATTATAACGAAGAAATACTATTGATTGTTTATTCGTACCGAATAGGCTCAGAGACTATTGGACCGATTTATGAGCCTACTCTTTATCGATGAACGGAAGCTAGTTAGCTATATTATGTTAAACACCTGTACTGACTATGGGTTCTGACACAGTCATCAATCATAGTCTTTTAAAACGTAGTGATCTCAATAGCAGCTAGGTTATTTTGAAAGTCTTATATAGCGACATAACATTAACTTCTGTTTCTCTTTTTCTACCGCCTACCTTTCATTTTACGATGAACATTCACTGAAAGCAATATGAATTCCCCTAACCCTCCTGTAACGATACTGAAACAATGAGTCACCGATGCTCCGTGGCAACAAAAAATATTTTTATGGTGCCGTATTTCATCGTACAATAGTTGGCATTTATAAGACTCTACAAACTATTACCCGACAGGTATCAAAGTTTAATTGTTACTGTTGGAAGGTACGTGTTACTGTTTTTTTTAGTGTGTTATTTATGTAAAACCTAAATATTGTTCATATTCCTACCGGTTATGCAAGAAGCGGCAAAGAGCTCAGGGGTGGATGTGTCAATTCCAAGGTCCCGGTGCTCTGCCACGCGATAGTAAATAAAAAAGTAATAATATGGGAATTTTTAAACATTAGGTTCAGGCTGTCATTTTTTTATACAAGCCTTCAAATAACGACCTGAAATATTTTCGTATACCTAAATAAACGCTATAAGTTTTCAGAAAGGTTTTTCTCACGTAAATGAGGTTAAATATGTCATTATCTACATAAGTATGTAAAGCTAGTTTAATTCACATCCAAAATACACGAAACAAGCCGAAAAATCTCACGCAATACTTCATAAAACAAACTCATTTAGTATGTAACTGTGATGTGGAATGTTTAACGAATTACAACAATTTTATGAGAAAGCAAAAAGCCGATGGCTCAAAAAGATAACATGAATGCTTAGCCAGTCTAGCCTAAAGCTTAATTTTGTGGTATATGTACAAGTAATGAATCTTACCAGTTAATTCGTAGAAAAGATTTTCTTTCAGCGGAAGGATCGATTCTACTCTGTAAGTTGCTAAGCAACTCCGTCAACAACTTGGTGTGCGTACTTTATCAAGAACCTTTTCAAGTTTAATAAATTGGCAAGTATTGTAATATATGGATTGTATGGTAAAGCGATTTATTACTACTTTCCTAGAGATATATTATAGTACTTAATTCATGAACGAATGTAGAAAAATGACTACTCGTAGGTACATCAATTGATAAATAAATGTTAGGTATGTCTGCGTAAATTGAAGTAAGTAATTTAGGTACTCGTAGTTTGAGATGATTCAGATGTAGGCACTTTATAAAAAAAATAACTAAAGGTATTTTATAAAATTACCAGACAACATGACATTCTTATTTTCCTAATATTATAAATGCATGCTTATAGCATATGATATTATCAATTTAACATATTAATTGTTATATATTATTAAATTCATATATTTATATTATATTATTAAAATATTAATAATTTAATTTATAAGCTATTTTTGATTGATTAACCAAGAGGGCGGAGCCGTGAAACTAGTATCCTATATTTTTCATTTTCACGACCAGATAAACGAAAATAATGTATCGTTGATTGCTGACAATGATATTTAGAGATAGATATGGATAGCTTTGAGATTGTCAATGCCTATGTTAGTAGGTTTATACGTGTTATGTAGAGTTTAGCCCTTAGGAAAGAATTCTAGAAATATAGTTCATTGTGTTTTAATCAGGGCGCGCAGCTGTGCTCGCATGGGTAGCGAATACAAATAAAAGCATCCGTCCATTTCTCACTGGTTAAGTAAGTATGTAAAAGGATGTATGATCTTACTCAAAGTGTACTTCAGCTCGCCATAGTGTATTTTAATCACTTGCCTTTTAAAGTATTGGACATAGTGCGCCACAACACTCGGCCCTTCGGTTGGAACACTGAGAATTTAATCTTACGTAGTTTGAGAAAACATTCGATTACCCACTTCAACGCGAAGAGGCTTAACGTGACGAAAGACTATTTTCTCTTTGGATACAAAGCAAAGCTAAATTATCTGCGCAATATAGCAATTCAACCTTTTTTTGCAAAGTCAAAAAAAGAAATAATGTATAAGTATCTTGGCTACAGTAGAGCAATAAATTTTGGCTAATATTGACGACCACGCAAGGGTACCCGAGGTAACTTGTACCTACCTAATTATTTGAACAGACAATAGTCATAAATTCCAGATCAATTCACCATAAAGCTGTTCACATTTTATACGACGAATTACCACATTTTTAATATGGTTTCCCTCAGTTTTTTCTGACCATGGCTCTGGTAAATAATAAGTTAAAGAAATTTCTATCACCAAAGAACAATCAGCAACAGAAGTAGCTACAAAAGAACAAATTTTCAGTCACTTATCTCTTAAAATTTAATATATTTCGTAAATGTTTGGAAGGATAGAACGATCAAAAGTGTTTAGCAACTTATGTTGCTCACTGTACACATTTATTTAGCTGTATTAAAAGTTCAACGACATACAACGTAAAAGTAAAGTCTATACGTTGTAAAGTCTACGAGGACATGAAAGTTTACGGCCAAGATTGAGGCCAGGGTGGTAAAGTTTTCCACACAAACGCCACAACTCATGAACATACCATCTAGTACGTAGAAGTGCACTCACCTTTCAAGCTTTCGTGGAAACTAATCAGTCATGGTGGATAAACCCATAAGTTCACTACCGGTTCTGCGATGCTCAGAATTGATATTAAGTTTTCAACGTCTTTTTACTGTAAGTGTGAATCAACTACTGAAGAACAAATAGTGAAAACTCTTATTTCGATATTTTCAAATATCGACAGTTACCCCGAAAACGAATATATGGCGGCAATAGCGTGCATGAAAGAACTTACAGACACACATATTCTACACAGATCCTTTCCATACTTTCAATTTCACAGCACACACTATTCACTATATCCACTATTTTTTATTAATAGGTACAACATATTGTAACAGTATCAGCAGTCTATTTAAATGTAGGCTAGGATAACATGATAATTATTATCAGTCTCATTCATTTTGTAATCAATAGAATCTAACACCAGCCGTACCAAATTTGTAAATGTATAATATTCCTTTTCAAGTTTTCATTGTTTATTTTAAGTGTTTTGTTTTAAGTTCAATTATAAATACTAGAATTTAAGTGATGTGGTTTTATACTGTTACCTTATATTTTAAATAAATGAATGAATAAATCTTGAAACATAGGTTGCTTCATACCTTGCATTAAAGACTACAAACAATATTAAATTGCGCCGTTATAACAGCAGACATCATACCTCTACACAAATACATGCATTCTCGTCTAGACAGAGGTGCCGTGGAATTTTTAAGAGCCAACCACCCCAGACAGACACACGCCTACGTAACTGGATAACATGTTACTGCACTTACTGCATTGTCATCATTACACGTGTTTTGCTAACTGATTTCTAAGTACATATTATGTACAAAGATATTGTAAGTTACTATGGATAATAAAGGTGAAGTCACTGACTCAACTGTGGAGAAGGCAAACGATCCCGATATCAATAACCAAGGTAAATAACATTTCCTGTATTTTATGATGAACTACAGGGAAAGCTAGTTTATTTATGACATAGATAATATCCCTATATTACCTATAAAAGCCTTTTTAACGTATTCTAACATTTCAACGACCATAAAAGCCGATACATCCGCGAGTCATAATGTTCAGAACCTCCACTTGATTACCTTAGCGAATCATCGATAAATCAAATCAAATTTGACCTCTATCAAAGGTTTCCAAAATACAAATTACCATAATCCAAAATTTCGCATGAATAACCATTTTACGTCACCAATCACCTGATAAGCTTTATACAGCCGAAGCATGACATTATGAGCAATCGTCTTCCAATAACCGAAGCGTGTACCCCTGTTTTGATGTCGTCAGTTTGGTTCGGAGCGCCGCGCAATCCACCAGGTTACACGCCAAAAATTTAACCTGACGACTAACTTTCAAACAATTGTGTAGCCATGGTGACCGTACGCTCGACACCCAGGATAGAAATATACACAACAGATATTAATTGGTGCTAGCGAATGGCGAAAGTCGCTGTCCGTAAACTTTTTTAACATGTTATGGTGGAAACAACTAGAAAGCGCTCAAGAGAACATAATGATGCTCGAAAGAGAAGAACAAAAGAATGAGTACATTGAGAACACAACAGTAACGCTCACACTACCTTCAATAAATCCTGTTTTGCAAGACAATATGTTTATAACAAACATAGAGCAAGTTAAATCGCTACAAGCTTCGTTGTTTCCCATATGCAGCAAAGGTAAAATCATTATTCAAGCAACTGTTATACTATATCCACCGGATTTGCACTTTAAAGTTACCCTAAATAATTTACAACACCTACTTAGTTTCGTGTTACCCAATTGTTATGTTTACTTAACTTTATCGAGTTTGACACGCTAGATAGCATTAGCGAACACATTTTGCATCGTTGTTTAAACATGCAAATGTTTTCAGTAAGATTCAATTAATAGCGAAATAGAATCTACGATACCTTATTTATTCATATTGTTGCAAATGGTAATGTTGAAGCTGTTGTAAATGTTTACATTCTCATCTAGATAATTTGAATAGGTCATGTAAATAGTGCCAATATAGCTCTAGATATTGCGTGCTGTGCACTTTGTATTTCGAGGAAAGATAGCTATATTTTATCATTTCCGTAACAACTAATTCGTCGTTGGAAAATCGCGTGCTTATTGACGTAATTTGTGAAACATGAAATATCTCTAAATACGCACGCTCCCAGAAATGATAGTACGATCGTAAGGTAATTCGTTAAAACTAGGTCAAGCCACACGTCTTTATGGCTTGACAAGTCGTAAAATTTTCAAGTACATAATATCATAATATATTATTTGTCAGGGGTATTCAATCAATCTAATACAGGCTATTGTATTCAGGAACCTTTATATCGAATTTTCTACAAAACAATCTCAAGACTAATCAGTTAGAAATAAACACCGACATCAGAACATTCCGGACAACAGCTAAGTTAAGAGAACCAAGAGATTTGTTTGCACTGCCGAAAGAACTTGATTGCCCCCAGCAAGCACCTCGATGGCCTTCAGAATGTCAAGTAAGTATTGAAATTGATTAATTAATTTTAAGTACTTTCTATTAAGAATCAATGTTCTGTCCATAAAAATAACAATTAAATATAATTATCAAGTTGTCGACATTATCTATTTTTTTCATTGCAACAGCAAAGTCCTTGCTCTCAAAGTAACACAAAGCTTTTTAAATATATTACATAAACAAAGCATAACATCACGCTCATGTTACCCAGAAGGGTATGGCAGAGGGGTACAACCTGTTATGTTCAGGTCCCATTGGATACGAGAGAGCCTATTGCCATTCCCCGGACATGTTCTAACCGTGCCACTATTGAGAATTTCCTGACGGAAAAATCCCAAATAACACTCTGCCCAACCCGGAATTCGAACCAGAGATCGAACAAAATATAGTGCTAAACCAACGAGGCAATTAAAATTAAAATCTACTATTATGTGCTTAAAGGTGACAATTCAGAGTAGTCTCGTGACATAATAACACATAACGTACATTACACATGAAAAACACATAACGTACATTACACATGAAGTAGCAAAAAAGACTAACTCGTGCAGCTAAAACGGCAGTTAACACTTTGTTATCGGTTAACAATCTATGCCTTTCGATCGCTTCCGCAATTAACATCGCTATCTTTAAATCTAACATTCTAACCCAAATTCCAACCATAAGCTAATGGAAGAATTCGTTTGATAAGGGTTCGTGAAAATTGTATTCCTTTTTTGTCACAACAACATGGCAAACTAAGAAATTCTAGAAATATTTTAAGTAATTTAACAGGTTCCTCAAGTTCTACACCAACTCCTTCTCATGGTAATCTTGGCTGAGGAGAATATCGAGATCAAATCAAACCACCTTAGACCAGTGCAGCAGCTGCGCAAAAAGAGATGGTATTCAATTGTACCGCTGAATGAGTCTCTAGATAGTAGCTGCTGCTTCAACCAGAACTACAACTTAAAATTGATATCCACTATATAACTCTTGATCAACAGTCGCAGTCTTTCTTCATTGTGAAATCTTGTAATGATCCTAATGTGCCTCTAACTTATATAAAGCTTGGCCTTCCTAAAGGTTGTCGAAGAAAAAATACAGCATCTAACATGGAGTCCCGCGTCACCAGAACCGTATTATATCTCTACGGGAAAGGAATTAAAACCTCAACCAGTGGGAGAAGATGCTGGCACTGTTATATTTCAGTATTATCCTATGAGTGCAGTCAATTATGTAAGTAACCTTCGAGTTATTTTTTCACGAACAAAGGGATTTAGTCCTTGGATTACCGGATTATAACATGAACCATCTTGAGAAAATCCGGATACATGATAGTACTAAGTAGTTTTTTCAATGGTGATAAATTGTTAACCCATCCTATTTGTATGCTTATCTCTTAATTGAAAGAGGTAGATACTCCATGCGCCCAATAGGCTAAATAACAATTTAATCAATACTATCAGTAATGATATTTTGTTTTGCTTTGCAGTTTAGTAGATCCTCCGTAGGGGGTTCAAGGTTATATCTCTCAGCATGTGCGAGTGCCGGACCCGGCTCAGGCGGTGACGATGAGCTACGATTTGAATCTCGTTTTGAAAGTGGCAATCTGGCAAAAGCAATACGTATCACCTCAGCATATTACGAGCTCCATCTACGCACGGATCTTTACACAAACAGACACATGCAATGGTTTTATTTTAGGGTCACTAACACAAAAAAGCAGATGATGTACAGGTAATGGCCGTTGCATGCTAGCTCATCATTTCATATGGTTTCCTAAAAAAATTATACACACGCAAAATGTTACAGGTTTTCTATAGTGAACTTATCAAAAGCCGAAAGCTTATACAACGAGGGCATGCGACCTCTATTATACTCGACCAAGGACGCACAGTTGCATTCGATCGGTTGGAGGCGGTGCGGTGATAACATCGCTTACTATAAAAATGATTCAACGTGAGTAACTTTTAAGTCCAATTGTAAATATTTTTTATATACCACGTATCCTTGGGTAGAAATGGTGGTCGTTTTTGGGAATTTGACACGCCTTTTGTCGATTTATACGCCTTAACGTTTGTGATTAAATCAATGAATGCTTTTTTATTAGATGCTGAGAATAAAATGAACTTTCAACAATACAACATTTTGTACCTACTAACTAGGTAAATGTCTTCCATTTCAGATGTGAAGAAGAAGAGCAGTTTCCAAGTTACACACTAACGTTCAATATTGAATTTCCTCACACAGACGATGCAGTTTACATAGCACATTGTTACCCTTACACTTACTCGGACCTGCAAGAATATCTATCCAAGTTACAATCACATCCCGTGAAATCGACATTTGCTAAGCTCAGACTGCTTTGCCGGACGCTAGCTGGGAATAATGTGTATTACCTTACAGTTACTTCTCCACCAAATACAAATGAAATGGAACAAAGGGTAAGCTTATATTTTAAATACAAAAAATCATTATTAGGTTTATTCATTATATTGCAATGTCCCCACAGTATATTGTTTTTTCAGAAAAAGAAAGCCGTCGTTATAACTGCCAGAGTACATCCGGGAGAAACTCCCGCATCATGGATGATGAAAGGCTTTATGGACTATTTGACAGGAGACACGAACCAGGCTCGAGAGTTAAGAGAAAAGTTCATATTCAAACTAGTACCTATGCTGAATCCTGATGGTGTAAGTGACTCATAATGTGACACACTTCACGACATGCTTACTTCAGCACCGGATGGGACCATAATAATATAAATATTTGCTATTATTGCAGGTAATTGTAGGTAACAATCGTTGTTCACTGACCGGAAAGGACCTGAATAGACAGTATCGAACCGTAATAAGAGAAACGTACCCACCAGTCTGGCACACCAAAGTAATGATAAGAAGGTTAGTGTAAAAAACATTAATTATGGTTTTGTTCTGAACACGAAGTCACCATCATTCGAAATTGCATTTATATTTTGACAGACTACAGGAAGAATGTGGAGTTGCAATGTACATAGACCTTCATGCACACTCCCGAAAACACAATGTATTCATCTATGGATGCGAAAGTCGGAAAACTTCGGACAAACGGTTACAAGAGCAAGTATTTCCCCTGATGCTTCATAAAAATGCAGCCGACAAGGTATAAGAGAAAACTTATTGAGCATTTCTGTAGTGAACGATATTCAAATTATACTAAACCGATTACATTTTTACAGTTCTCTTTTGAAAACTGTAAATTTAGAATTCAACGTAGCAAAGAAGGAACTGGAAGAGTAGTTATATGGATGTTAGGAGTAGCAAACAGCTATACGATGGAAGCTTCTTTTGGTGGATCAGAGTTAGGGAGTCGGATGTCCACCCACTTTTCAGTTCAAGACTATGAAAGTCTTGGACGAACCTTTTGTGAAACGTTACTCGACTTTTACGATGAAGATCCAAGCAAAGAGCGGTTGAGAACCAAAATTGTGACGAGATTATTGAAGGAAGGCTCTAATGCAGATGAACCAACGAATATTGACCTTTCTGATTATTCCAGGTTAGTCTTAAATATTCTTCTTTAGAATGATTAGTGTGACGTTACAGGCGATCTAAAGTTGTTTATTTATTTCCAGCGATGAAGGAGATACTTCAAGTAGTAGTTCAGAAGCTGGTATCAGGCAAACAGATAAGAAACAACCTGCACCCCCCTCTTCACCGATTTTTCCAGATATTAACAAAAATATCGACGTAAGTTTATATTTTAAGATTATATTCATTGAAATAAATTCTTCGTTCTTTGCAAGTCGCGAAATGGAATTAATCTGTGTTACAGAGACCAAGAAAAGTACGTCCTAAGTTGGAAAAGATGAAACGGATTGAAAAGAAGAAAACGAAGCGCGAAACTTTGCAGGTCAGGAAACAGGCTGACACTTCTTTGTATTATTCTTCTTTCTATTTTACATAGGGATCAATTTGAAAGCCATGTTATTTTTGCAGGTATCGAGAGCTACCATAGACTTAACATCAGATGCAATGACAGATATGTCTTCAGATGCCGATTCAGACGGCAACCATAGTCCGATGAGAAGGGTGCAGAAAATGATACATACATCAGCCAAATTGAAACCAAGGCGGAAAAAGAAAATGCCACCTGAATTAAAAATAATAAGAGCACCGGTAATTATAAAATTTCCTAATATCATGACTCACTACGTTGCACAAACCGCAACCTCTTTATAATGTAGTAGACAAGAACATGTTTTTTTTATGTATCTAGGCTATGTTTATTTGGTAGATCTGAGAATAGGATGCGATTGACAACTTTTATTGATATACAACGTGGACGTAACCGCGATTGGCAGCTACTATAAATATAAAATTTTGTGTTTCCAGACGAGTGACTCTCCATATCATTCCGACCACGAGAAAAGGGGTATAAGATATAGAAGACCACGAAGTGTATCAATGTTTAATGATACTACAGAAAAATTAAGACTGAACCCGGCTTCGTGGCATCAGTTTAGATGTCTGCCGCCACCTAAGTATGTATTATTTTTGTAATAGCCGGGTAACAGTTTCATACGGATGGTATTTAAATTTAAAAGCAATAGCTTTGCGATCTTAAAACCGTTCTTAGCAGTAGCGCAGAGTCTGGCGCTGAAGCAAACGGAAGAATCAGAAGATAGCAAATTGCCTGGCAGTGCTATTTTACATTGGCCAAAGTTATTGCTTACTCTCATACGGCCGTGCTTGTTTACCATTCGGAGGAAAATAAGTGACTTTTGTTTAACTTCTAATATTATTATAATTCAAATTTGTTATCTTCCTGTCACAGGCCCTTGTCAGATATAAGAAACAGAAGTACTCAACCATCAGAACTGCAAATAAAATTGAGCTCGCTAAAGAGAAATATATGGACGGGCGTTCAACACGAAGAGAAAGGGCCACTGTCATGGGGCATATCAAGCTTCGCTATGAATTCCTATTTCACTGACAGTGAAGCTTTATTGAGGTATGAAGTATTTCATCTCTTTTAGCGCAATCTCAAAGTAGCGCCCTTAAATATTATTCATATAGGACTGGCCACTCATTTTTAAGGGTTCTGTAGCGCATACAAGGAACCCTTATAGTTTCGCCATGGCCGTCTGTCCAAGGCATAGCGTCAAAACCGTTAGTACTAGCAAGCTGATATTTAAAATGAATAAATATGTCATTTAATTATGCTAGCAAAGTGGTGAAATAAAATCTTAAAATAATAGAATAGAATATCATTTATTTCTGAGTATATGTATAAAAATAAAATTGCTTTGGGTATCTCCCATCATCATCATCATCCCATACATATAAAGTGGTGATATTTTTTTATCTCTTGTGCACCCCATATTGTGTGGTGTCGTTAGATAGATCCTTTAAAAACATGTATTGGTTGCTAAGACTACTTTTTAATTTAGAGATCCCTTTGCAAGATAATGAAGTTTAAAGAGCATATTTTTTGCTAGAGTATTTCATCCTTCTCCTCCCTTCTCAAAGCTAAAGCTACCTTTACTTATTTTCTTTTCTTGAAATAACCTTTTAAATTTTATATTAAGACGACACAATAAAAGAGAAATAATAATATGACTAATATATTTTCTCTATTGTGTACAGTCACATTACACACAGAACGATTTGTATTCTTTTGAGTTTAAGTATATTTAATATATATAATATATAAAAATAAACTAATAAATATATTTCTCAACTTTGTTCAAAGTAAGACTGAAATTCAAAGTTGACCGTACAATTATTAAATTAACTTATTTTTATATTCAGATCATGCTCTCAAAAACTAGAAGAACTGGAAGGAGAACAGCAAAGGATTAAAGAGGAGAAAAAGAAGAAGAAAACAAAGACCAAAAAAATTACACTAAAAGTGCCAAACCCTATGAGTGAACCTTTAGAACCTATGAATATTAATAAAGCACCTAAACCTTGGAAGAAAAAGGGAAAGTGAGTTTTAAAGAATTTTTTAACATTCTGCCGTCCCTGGTAAAATGCAAGGCAATGTATAAAAAATATTTTTATAACAATTTTTTTTTTTATGTTATACTGTTCTTATTTTTTCAGATTAAAACATACAAAATCAGAGAGCTCTCCGTATCAAAACAATACAAGCTTTACCGATGTACCAAGAAATACACAAACACAAAAACCTAGCTTAATGGACAATAGACAAGCCAAAACCCGTTTTAAAAAAGGTGCTATTGTCACAACTGCTGTCCAGACAAAGAAACTAAATGCCAAAGCACCTGTTATGTCAGACAACTCTGACACAGACAATTCCATACCATCAAATAAAAAAATAAAAAAGAAAACTAAAACAACAAGATCCAAGTATAGTAAAACTATTTCAGAAAATAAATCTAAGAATTAATTATTTGTCTTTTATTATGCCAACAAAATACTGGAAAGCTCATTTAATAACAAATAGTTAGCACAAAAGTTTCTCACCAGCTCTTCTCATGATGCAATACCCATCGGAGCTGATACTTAGATTGATTTTAAATAAAATTTCTAAGTTGAATTAAAGTCAATCTAAGCTCCAGTGTTAAATCATTTTATTGCAATAAGTATTATAATTTAATAAGTTAAGTTTTATTTTAATTTTATATTTTTTAGTATTTTGAAGTTTGTTTTGACATGTTCAAGCGCCCCTTGGGGCCCATGGAAATAAAAGATTTGATTTGATTTGAATACTACAAAGTGGGGCATCTGGAAACGTAAATCACTTTTCACTAACAAAATCATTATCATTATTATGAAAGAACTAAAAACAGAGTACTTGGCACTTTTAATGCTAAATAATATTTCTATAACTGCCCCTATGTTCTAGCCGTTAGCATATGCACATCTGACTGTGATGTCTCGGGTTCGATTCCTGGGTTTGGCAAAGTAGAAAATTCACATTAGCAGCATGAAGTTTGAATGTGCCCGTTGGATGGTGATGGGCTCACCCCCTATACCATGGGTCCTAAATATAACAAGTGAAGTGTGGGTGTTGTACACCTCTGCAACACCCTTCTGGGTACTATAGGTGTGATTTTATGTTATGCTATGTTCTGCTATTATTTTTATGTTGTTTCTATCCTGTGCAATTTTAAGTAGGTAAATGAATTTATTAACCTTTCACTAATAATAAGAGATCCCCTTTCATCATAATTGATAGTAGCTTCTTGATAATTTAATTTAATTCCATTGCTATATTTAAGTTTATTTTCTCTTTATTACCATCTTTAGCCATAATGTTGTTTTGGTTGCTATAACTTACACATTGAATTATTGCCAAAAAAGCAAACAAAATATATTGTATGAATTATTTGAAAAGATGGTGCACATGAGTTTCTCACCAGCTCTTCTCATGATGCAATACCCATCGGAGCTGGTACTTGGATTGATTTTAATTCATATCTCTAAGTTAAATTAAAGTCAATCTAAGCTCCGGTGTCAAATCATTTTATTACAATAAGTATTATAAGTAATTTAGTTAGCTAAGTTTTATTTTATTTTATATTTTTTGTGGGGCCCATGGAAATAAATGATTTGATTTGATTTGATAGTAAAAAATCATTGACATCATTTTAAATAGAAAAACCGAATAGACAGTCTAAAAAATTCAAGCTTTTAAATAAATACAATGTCATGAAATTTTAAGCACAGAAATAGATAAAAGTATTATTTTCAGATACATTATAATTTAATGAAGATATCCCAAAGCTAAGTACACTTCTAAACATTCAAATAGCCGAGCCGAATCTCTCTCAAAAGGCGAAAATATGAACTGCAGTGAAAGATAACTTTTAGTTTAGGTCACTTAATGAGTTTTGGAGATCATAAGTAATTACACTCTTATTTATCACAGACATTAAAGATTCTTCAGAAAATGTGTATGAAAGTGAGTAATCGCCGTAGGTTTTCAAGGTCACAAACAAGACTCCCTTATAAACGGACTTAACCCCCATTACAATTTATCATAACAATAAGGGTAACAAACCGGACAAACAATAAGGGATAAATAAGACAGTAGTTATCATTTAACAAAGAGCAGACATACATGAAGTTACTTACCGTTTTTAAAATATAGCCACAGCACGTTAAGCAACTTTACTTTTAAATATAGTAAAAATATTTTGAATATCTTACAAGACAAGTTCAGCTTTAGATAGATGACAGACAGATGGTTGACGGTAAGTTTGACAATTTAATGTAGGATTGAAAGTATTGACAGTGACATCAATGACAGATCATTCTTGCACAGTCTTGGATGACTCTGAGTGCACAGTAGAATTTCAACTAATGTAATGAGTTCATAATCTCCTAGGTCTTTGATTTCAACTAATCGTGTGCCAAAAGAAGATCTCAAACTTTTTTGAGTTAATTGACCAACATTAAGTAGTGAGTTCTAGAGGTGAAAAGGGATTAAGGGATAGGGTGAGGAATTGACTATGCGATTTCTATTTTCTATTTTGTGGCTATTTCATGATAAAAAACTGCTGTTTGAATAATAAATACTTTTATTTGTAAGCTGGATATTTTAATGGTTAGCTGAGTTTCATGAAAATAGTAGGTGAACAATAAAATAATAATATTCATAATGTGACAGTTTATTCTATATGTTCAAATAGAAAATCACTATTGTTTATCAAATCCCGCTTAATTTATGTCTCATATTATTTCATAATCGTCATACACATTATATAGATAATCGTGATTAAGTTTTTGGTAATCCTTTTGGGATTAGATATATTTTCGATTTAGTAATACGATTTCCAATATATGAGATTGATTTTTTTTACGTACGTCACCGTATCATGCAATGCAAAACAAATTCTACTGTTTAATAATCTTATTCTTTTCAAAACCCATCCCATTTTAACCAGTCAAATAACTTATTTATTAGCATACATTTGTCAACCAAGTAGTTTGCGTCAAATTTGGAGACGAGGTACAGAACAAATTACTGACTGGAGTATTGGCTGAAAAAGCCAGCACTGTTAATGTGCCTGAAGCTGAAATCTGTAAAGCATTACTAACCCTAACTCGAGATGTTGTGTAACCCGGAATTTGAGGTTCTCCCGTTATCGGATTAAATGTACCACATCTCGATTTTGCTAAAATACACGAGGTGACGTTGTTGAAAAATTTTATGTTGTCAGCATCTAGAGTTATGTTGATCCCCGTCCTTGCTTCTCTCGTGCATTGCGTAATCTGTAAAAATGAAATGTTCACAACATTTAGGCCTTTTGATCGTTGTTCGTGTGATTCAAAATGTTGTGTATTTATTATTATCTGTATATTGTTAACTTTCTGTGTCCCATTTGTTGGAACTAAATAAATTTATTTTCTTTCTTTCTTTCTGATATATTTTTATTACGTTTTAAGCTACTTACCAAGTTGACAGAGTTTGTTCTTCTGAGACAGCGCACAAAATCGCAATAGCCCTTAAAGCACCCAGAGGGTTGAACGTTTAGAGCTGATGTAGCCAATGCCTAGGAAAATGAAGTTTTAATCTTAAGTACAGAATGACACCTAGCACAATCACACATCGCATAAAAATACTCACCCTAAGAGCCGTAGCGCAGCTCGCGTAAGAAGTTCCTGCAAAGTATTGAATAGCGCAAACACTAAGCGCATTTAACTCTTGAGGGCCCTGGAATAGTTATAATAAGATTCTGCTTACGTCTGGATTATTTCTAACAATTAAACAACATAATTACAGAATTGTTTTTTACGTACTTCGGCCATCGACGTCACTTTTGAAAAGCAAGAGATACAAGCATCTCTTTGCGTCACGTTAGTAGGTTGTGCGGTACTACAAACAATATTTAGTAAATTTTGCAGTTGTGGGCTGTAAATACATAACATTGATTAGTGTTCAAACGTTCCTGCATACCGCCATTGCATAAAGACATGATTCTATGTATTTGTTTATGTTAAAGCTAATAGCCGAAGTGCGGTTACACCTAGTTCTACCATGTTATCGAACTAGGTTCAGCTGACAACACGTGGTTATGCCTAGGTGTATACTAATTACCTCCGGTTAGAACTACGTTTAACCTCCATCAAAGCGGTTAGGTGCTACCGCACACCAGTGGATACACCTGAGTGTATCCCATTTATCCTGGGCTAAAAGGTTATCATTCAATCTCACCTTTGTTTCACAAAGCACCAAAAAAAAAAATCTAATCTCTTGAATACAGCTCCAATTGTAATGTTTATTTTTATTTATTTGTTTTATTAAGTTCATCAAATCAGAAACATTTTGGAATGATTTATATCATTGGAACTATATTTATGATTTTAATTGAGAGTGAAAGAGTTATTTGCATAAAGTTAACCGACGGTAAGTAGGATACACCTAGGTGTGACCGCGCGTGGTTAACTGCACCTAGTTCTAACCGGGTAGAACTAGGTGTAACCGCACTTCAGCTATTAGCCGTACATAAGATATAATCTATAAAAAATTTAAGTTACGAAAGTAAACTACACAGATCAGTTAAAGTCTTTAATTTAATTTTAAACTGTCAAGTAGTACCGGTAAAAATATGTACATATTGAATAATTATGTCCATAACTTACAATACAAGGCCAACTTCATTAAATAGAAAAATTGTAATATTATTCAAAAAATATAAATAGGCTATTGTTTGTTTAAGTATTTACCTGAATAAATTATGCTCACCCATTAGTTGGACATAAAGCTGATAGCTTCTGAGATTTCCATTGCAGTATTTTATTTTTGACGTCACTAAAATCAAAAACTCCATTAGGTGCGACCCCAATCTGCGAAACACAACATCAATTATTGCAATAAAACTAATTAAATATTTATTAAATCTTTCTAGAAGGGTAAAGAATAAATAGAAAAGGTACAGATAAATAGTAAGGCACCCAAACCTCGCTGAAATTGAGTAAGTTCTGGTTCTTCCATTGTAAAATATTTTTTTGGACTTCATTAAAATCGAGCAAAGTACAATTTGACCCAATCTGCGGGACGAATGAAAATTCTTTTATATCATTATATATGTTTCTGTTAATTATTATTATTAGGTTTAAAAAAGGTATTACTTTATTATTTAAGTGCTCCACAGCTACGCCAATGCAATACTTACAATTATTAAAAGTATTATAAATACAATACTAGATTGCGTTTTAGCCATATTCGAAAATATTAACTTGGAAAAAACTATAACAAAGAACACTTGACTACGTTGTACATAATCGAAATTTTAGTAAAAAATGATATAGTGTCATCAGTTATAGAAATATTTATAACATGCTCGGGAACCTTTAAAGTATTATTAAACTGTCCGAACAACACATTGTCATTGTTATTATTTCTATTCATGGGCAATACCGTGAAGTAGCGAAAGTGTTAATTGCGTCAAATATGAATCTATAGAATAGTGTTGAGATAAATAATGAAGGTTGTATATGGTTTAAATAATAACGATGTCGGTATCATTGAAATATTAAACAGTTTCGGTTTCGGTTTCAACCGATTTCAGCCAATAAACCCGGTTTCAGCCAAAAAACGGCCGAACCTTTCGGCCTGGCCAAACTTATAATTACCTTCTAGATTGCCGTATTTGAACTTTGTTAGCACTTATTTTCTTTGTTGATTCGTATCTTCCTTATTGACAAATTAAACAGCTTTTATTATACAAAACAATACTAGATCTCAGTTAATTATATCATGTCTCTAAGTAATCCAAAAACAATCGTTTTTTCAAAACAAAACCAACAATTTTAAAACGATATCATCACGCCAATTTTTCGTGCTGCCAGTGTTATGTTACAAAATTTTCCTTATAATACCCCAAAATTTTTAAAGTAACAAAATTAACTGCAAAAGCTTTACGGGGTGGCCGGGTTTGGGTAAACAAACATGTTTCAAGCAAAAACTAAATATTACTAATACTATTACATCACATTAATTACTGCAGTAAGGTCTACGATTATTTTCCTCTTGTGCTAAAATTTCAGGGTCTAATCGCTTCAGGTGCCAATAATTTCAGTGCCTAATCTCAACAGGGAACACTAATACAAACCAATTTTAATGAATTTTTGGACTGCACTATTGGTGAAAGGTGGAAGTTTTGTTGGAAGTTTGAACCTTTGCCTCACACATACATCTGAGTAATATAGACGAGACTTTGTTATACTATAGCCGGTTTACATGAGGTCCATATTTTTCATTTTTCTATAATTAATTATATTGTACTAGCTTTTGGATGCGACTTCGACCGCATATATTCGTTGTATTCAGTAGTAGCTGTGCCCGTGATTAGACTCGCGTTGATCCTTACTGCTTCTTAGCTAAGCGTATGAGGCTAGATAGTGAATATAAGTTAAGTATATTAGAAGTTAAGAGTAAGAAAATAATCGACATAGGATAAGTTGTTTTTTTTTGTACCCGTCCTTATAACTGCTGGAAGGTGGAAAAATTATTAATTCGTGCCAATTTAGCTTGGTGTCCATAAATCACACCAACAGTGAAAAAACGCCATAAGTGAGAATGTTAGCAACAATTTTCGCCCTTCCATCAGTTTGCCGAGCGCCACTTGTAAGGCCGTAAGTATATGCCAGAGCAAATATTTTTCCCTACGGCGTTTTTCCACTGGGAGAATAAAATATTTAAATAACTGATGTTCAGTGACACGTCAACAGCAGTTTCCAATTAGAAGAAGAAAAATATTTTCTGATAGGATCCTAAGTCGTCAACTCGACAACTCGATTTTCGTCCCACTGTGGTCGGTCCGAAAAACTTTTAGCGCGCAAATGTGTGATTTGGACCTTAGCGATTGGGTTTAGTTTTAGTAAGTGTGTTCTCCAGAGAGAAGAGCATGCATTTAGCTAGAGGGAACTATAAGTTTTGAATAACATTATTCCCACTGCACTTTCCAGATAAAATTCTTGTCAAAGTTTAGAAATAAATGGGCTTTGAAAGCTTTGAACCGACTCGGGTACAACTTTTAATACATTTTGAGAGTCCAGTAAATAGTTTAAATACCTAGGGCATGTCTTAACCGCTGGCATGAAGGATGATGACGATATTGAGCGAGAGCGAAGGGCGCTGTCGGTTAGGGCTAATATGTTGGCTCGCAGATTTACGCGTTGCTCACGTGATGTTAAAAAAACCCTGTTTCGTTCGTGCATACTGCACTTCTTTTTACACGTGCAGTCTGTGGGCCGATTATACGCTAAAATCGTACAGCGCCTTTCGTGTTCAAAATAATAATGCGTTCAGGATATTGATGGGGTTGCCCCGCTTCTGCAGTGCATCAGGGATGTTTGCTGAAGCTCGGGTAGACTGTTTCTTCACAACAATGAGAAAACGATGCGCCTCTCTGGTGCGCAGGGTGCGGGCCAGTCCCAACCTTATCCTGAGCTGTATAGCGAGTAGACTTGATTGTCTGCATGTGAATCGTTGCTGCAAGTGGTCCACCTCGGTGATAGATGTGTGGCGATGATTCACATACATTCATGACTTAGGTCAAGTAGTTAGAATAAGAATACTAATATAGGTATAAGGAATATTGTTACTAACACATATGAGTCTTGTTACTTGAAAATAAAGCAATTATTATTATTATTAAATGAAAAATCCTTGGACAGTGCCAATAAAATAATAACCGCCAATTTTCTTCATGTTACATCTTGATATCTATATACAGGGTGGCCCGTTTATAGTAGTCCAAAGAATTTTCACGGATGTAGGGCCGGCCAATGATTGATTTAAACGCAACATATGTTCCGCGAAAATCAATAGTTTAAAAGTTATGATTTTTTAAAGTTTTTTCGTAAAATCGCCACTTTGAGTCATGTAAACCTCTCTAAAGTGAAAATGATTGGATAAAATCGAATCAAATTTGGTGTGTATATAGCTAAAACATGTAGCTAGCAGGAAATAAGCTATTTTTAAGATTATTCTAAAATGGTAATATAGTTTTATACCTTTTTAAAAGCAGTTTGTAATTTTCATATGTTAAAGTATGATTTTCAAAAAAATCTAGTAAATTAAAAATATTCTACACGAAAATTTCTAATCGTGGTAAAAACTACCTTAAGATGTGAGGATAGCGTTAATAAAAAAAAAAAAGTATCATGACTATCAAAAGTTCTTGAGAATTGAACATTGTATGGACTAAGTAGTTAAAAAACTAAAGGTGTGTATTTTTACCTTATACGTCATTTGAACAAATTAAAGTTTAAAACGAAAAGAAAAACACTAGAGTAGGTTAAAAATAAAGAATTTAATAAAAAAAAAACAAAAAAAATTCAACATGACGCAAAAAAGTTAGTTGGTCCTTTTGAACTACCAGCTCGCCTGAATGCTGGAGTTTACTTAAATTTTCTTCAAATTGAGTTGCCTGGCCTTCTAGGCGAAATTTTCCCCCATGTACGAGAGGGGATGTGGCTGCAACACGACGGCGCAACTTGTCACTTTGCGGTAAGAGTTAGGTTAGGGAGCACCTAAACGAAGCGTATCCGGAAAGATGGATTAGTCGTGGTGGTACAATTGTTTGGCCCCACGATCACCCGACTTAAACCCCATAGACTTCTTCATATGGGGATATTTTAAGGAGATCGTTTATAGTCGGGAAAGTAGGTCTGAGCCAGAGTTACGACAAAAAATAGAACTTGCAATAAGAAAAATAATTGCAAGTGCACAGCCTTTCAATAGACTTAAATGGAATTTTTTGCGAAGGTGCCGTTTATGCATTGAAAGAGAGGGCAGACAATTTGAAAATTTTTTGTAATGTTTTTTTTATTTTTTATGTTTTTTTATTAAATTCTCTTTCTTTATCCTACTTTAGTGTTTTCTTTTGATTATTAAGTTTAATTTGTTCAAATTACGTGTAAGTCAAAAATACACACCTTTAGTTTTTTAACTACTTAGTGCATACAATGTTCAATTCTGAAGAACTTTCGGTCGTCATGATACTTTTTTTTTTATTAACGCTATCCTCACATCTTAAGGTAGTTTTTAACACGATTAGAAAATTTCGTGTAGAATATTTTTAATTTACTAGATTTTTTTGAAAATAATACTTTAACATATGAAAATTACAAACAGCTTTTAAAAAGGTATAAAACCATATTACCATTTAAGAATAATCTTAAAAATAGCTTATTTCCTGCTAGCTACATGTCTTAGCTACTAACACCCCAAATTTGATTCGATTTTATCCAATCATTTTCACTTTAGAGAGGTTTACATGACTCAAAGTGGCGATTTTACAAAAAAACTTTCAAAAATCATAACTTTTAAACTATTGATTTTCGCGGAACATATGTTGCGTTTAAATCAATCATTGGCCGGCCCTACATCTGTGAAAATTCTTTGGACTACTATAAACGGGCCACCCTGTATATAAAAAAAAGTCGTGTTAGTTACACCATTTATAACTCAAGAACAGCTGAACCGATTTGGCTGAAAATTGGTGGGGAGGTAGCTTAGAACCGGGAGAAGGACATAGGATACTTTTAAAATATTTTCGAGGGCAAAATTTTATCGAGGGCGAAGCCGCGCGGGGCAGCTAGTTATTATCTATTATCTCTGGTGTTCTCTTTGCCTTGGCATCATGTCTGTCATGTCATTCATAATTAAATTCCTTGCTCATTCATTCAAATGTCAATTGCATTTTGTGCTTCATTCATTCAAAATAATCCAATATGACCAATATCATTCATTCGTTTCGTGGAGCTTGTGACTTGCTATTCGGCGATATTTTTTGGTTAAAATAAATTTAATTCTATCTTTTTCTTTTCGTTTTATGATGATTGAAGGACGCGCAAATGTAAGTTAATACAGATTTTCTATAAAAATGTGAGTATATATGTATAAATGTTGTCTAATGTCACTTAACCTGTTTCAGGAACTGCCCGATTTTCAAGTCTTTCGGACGGTAATCAAATACTGTATGATTATCATAATCGTACCCGTGCTTTCATTCTTCTCTTCTAAGGTTGTGTTATTCGATGGAATTCTTCGGTTGGAACCCATTACAAGCAGCGTTTACTCTGCAGTAATCGCCGTTATCGTTCTACATGTCACATTAGGCCTCTATATTTACAGAGCGTACAGCGACACTGATAAACCTACAAAACCCGTCAAAAAAGACTAAAATATTTCTATTTATACCACTGCATCAACTTATTCTAATAAAAAATGGACACGTTATACATGAAAGGTGAGCTGTTACAAGTTCACACAAAAAACAGCGAAGTATTTGAAGGCCGATTTTACGGCATAACCAACGATAAATCCAAGATATCTCTGTACAATGTTAAAGAATTGCCACAAGGTAATCCAAATGATGGTGTTTTTCACTATTATGACACTGAAATAACAGACATTGTTAAAATGAAAGAACCAAATGAACAAAAGCATTTAAAAATATCTGAAAAAGAATGTGAAGAAATCCTAAAGATCTCAAAAAAATACATTTACATCAACCAAGTAGACAATAGTTACCATGATGCTTTGGAAGATTTAAACCAGTATAACTATATTGGTGTGAGCACAGATGGTGCTAGCATGGGTAGAAAGTGTAAAATGCCATTCTTGGTTCTGTCTACACCACAACAGATCTATATTTTCGACACTCAAGTGATGCAGTACCACGCTTTTGACGCTGGCCTAAAGAAACTTCTGGAAAAGGAAACCCCTAAGAAGATAGTGCATGACTCGAGGAAGTTATCTGATTGTCTTTATCACAAACACAATGTTAAGCTGAACTCAGTGTTTGATACTCAGGTAAATTAATATAATCAAATCATCATATATATCTCTTAAAATGCAAGTTGTTTCTTAGTTTAAATACATAAAATCATGCCTTTATCCCATGGGGTAGGCAGAGACGATTTCTTGGTTTAATAATGAATTTTTATATTTATACTATATTGTTATGTTTCTAGGTTGGAGATCTACTCATCACTCGAAACAAAAAGGGGTGTCTCCCTAGCACAGTAAAAACATTAGGGGAATGCCTGAATCTTTATCTTGGGTTGCAAATGTCAGCTGTAGATGAGAAAGTAAGATTCACCCTTCGTACATATTTTGCTGTAACCATCTCATTCTTATGAGACAAAAGATATTAATTGCTGTTAATGACATAATTGCACTTACCTTACCTACTTTTATATTGTAGTTATCAACTTCCCCCTTAATAAGATTCATAAACACTTGTTAGAACACAAATTGTTATATTCGTAGCTAAAGCTTTAAATTAATAATACCTAATTATCAAGGAAAATAACTGATACAAAGTGGAACTGAAACGGAGAACTCAGTTTCATGATAAAGGTTCCTATTATGAACTAATCAAAGATGTAAATTAGGTAATTATTCTGATGTTTAATATTCTTTCAGCTCGACATTGTCCAGTACACTGAGCGTCCACTATCAACTAAAATTAAGGACAGCCTGGCCAAGAACGCTGCCTTCCTGCATCGCCTGTCTGAGATGATCAATGATGAAATGCTCCTACCCTTTGTAAGGGGGGTTGAATGCTTTGTGGAAAACCTACGATCTTGTGATGATTTCAAAGCATGGGAATTATGTGGCAAGCACAATCAACTACCAAAGGATTTGAAGAGTGCTATTGAGTATTGAATACTATAGAAAATGCACATTCCAACATTTTGACAACTATAATGTAGATTAGGATTTTTTTTATTTTCGGGCACCTATTGGTTACACGCTAATTTTGGCTTTACTCTAGTCTAAAGATACAGTATTAATATCTTTATCATAAAGGATTTAAAAATATGAAATGTAATAAGAGGTAAAAGTACTTATGTTGTTTCAAATAATCAAACTTTAAAGGCAAAATGGTGTGACGATAATTCATAATTACAATAATAATAACTGCTTCAGTGTTTGATGTAGCTGTGATCACAGTGCAATGTCTAAATAGCTATTTAAATTTTCATATTTATAAACTTTTATTTTTATATTTATGAAACAATGTATAGAATAAGGCTTTGTCACAAAATAATTAGAATGGATTTAAGTTAAATATCCATAATTATGTTCAGTCTAACATATTAAGTGATTGTTTTTCATCATATCTTCTACTTTGTAGTAATGGAACTGTTTAACTTTAGAGTAAGATTGAAGAATATTTTGAGAGAAGGTTTACATACATGGATTGATTCTATGATAAAATGCGTGTTGTATAAGTTACTATATATCTAGGTAATCACGTTAAAGCCTGCTTTTGTCAAGTTAGAGCCAAGCTTTCATTAAAACCTGTATGTGCTTGATAATGACTTTTGATTAACAGAACCCTTTTGTCCTTGTTATGTTTTCTTAACAAAATCTAATGGAGTATTTTATTGATCAAAATAAAAACACTTTTTGTAATCCAAGTATTTTGAGTGTTGGTGGGTAGAAAATAGAGCATCCTATCCTATGACTAAGGACAAAATACATCTTAATTATTATCTTCTAACAACATAACTTTTTTTAAAGTACTTAGAATACTTGCCACAAGAAAAAATGAATGAGAAAGAAAGCGCCCTCTTTTCTATATATAATATAACTGTTCGCCTGGCTGACTGATTTATCAACGCAGTCTAAATCGTTGGGACTAGAAATTGAATTTTTTTGCACATGGTTCCTTACATGACGGAGACGCGCATTAAGAAGGGTTTTTCGGAATGCTATCCCTAAGGGGGTATAAAATAGGGGTTGAAAGGTAGTATGGAACCTCCGTCATTTTAAAACTTTAAAGAACGGAATTTCGTATAGTTGATTTTCAATAAAAATAAAAGTAATTTTATTAAAGGGCTTTTCAGAATTTAATCCCCGAGAGGGCGAATTTTGGGGTTTAAGTTAGGAATAAGTTAACGCAAAAAATCAATAGATGGCGTTGTATATATTTTGTAACTCGCTCTACAGATCACGTGGCCGGACAGTAAAGATTTCAAAGAGAAAACCCGCGGGGTTCAACGAATTTTACGTGGATCAAGGCGCGGGCAACAGCTAAAATACCAGCTACCACGAAAATATATGTTGAACTTCTAAAATTTACTTGTCCCCACCAATATTCAAGACTAGCTTTCGCCCGTGTGGTATTTTAATAGTAAAAAGTATTTTACCAATCAGTATAATATACAGGGTGTATTTTTGAAACGGGGCAGTAAGGGCAAGTACCTTAACCGTTGCAGTTACAGCAAAACGTTCTTAAAAGACCTTCCCTAACTTTTTGGGACATTTTGAACTGCATTCACAGATTTTGTAAAAAACTTACAGTTAGCAAAAAAAATGCAAAAAGTTCAATTTTTTTTTTTTATGCCAATCGATTCTATTTCATGTGGGGATCAAAAAACTCTATGGGACCATTTTAGCTTTCAGTACTAGAAAAGACAGAAATCGCCAAAAACGTTTCCCATACATTTCGGCAACAGAAACGAATTTCTACGATGGTCTAACTTTTTGTTATGGCCTGGAAGTGGGTAGAATTGACTGTAAAGTAAATAAAAAGAATTTTTACCCTCAAATTTCGAATTTGATTCGAAAATCTGTGTGTTATACTTAGTTTCAGCTGAGAAACTTCGTATGAGTTATTAATTAAGGATTTTCGCTAAAATGTCTTCTAATCGTGAAAAAATTGACTTATTAGAAGCGTATTTTGAAAGAACCCTGCAATTCCAGGTTTTTCAAAAGATTTGTAATAACCTTTCTTGTTGGCACATGCCGCAACGGATACTTATTGCGGTACCACACTAATGCAGCTCCCGCATTTCGATTATTGACAAAATACGCTTCTAATAAGTCAATTTGTTCACGATTAGAAGACATTTTAACGAAAATCCTTAATTAATAACTCATACGAAGTTTCTCAGCTGAAACTAAGTATAACACACAGATTTTCGAATCAAATTTGAAATTTGAGGGTAAAAATTCTTTTTATTTACTTTACAGTCAATTCTACCCACTTCCAGGCCATAACAAATAGGTAGACCATCGTAGAAATTCGTTTCTGTTGCCGAAATGTATGGGAAACGTTTTTGGCGATTTCTGTCTTTTCTAGTACTGAAAGCTAAAATGGTCCCAGAGTAGAGTTTTTTGATCCCCACATGAAATAGAATCGATTGGCATAAAAAAAAAATTTTGAACTTTCTGCATTTTTTTTGCTAACTGTAAGTTTTTTACAAAATCTGTAAATGCAGTTCAAAATGTCCCAAAAAGTTAGGGAAGGTCTTTTAAGAACGTTTTGCTGTAACTGCAACGGTTAAGGTAGGTACTTGCCCTTACTGCCCCGTTTCAAAAATACACCCTGTATAATATTTGATGTTAAAAAACGACGCCTGCACGTCACGCTTTTTGAATAACTCCTGTGTCGTGGGGTTGTTCACTAACAATTATTTCACACATTGTATACAAAGCACACCGGAGTCAAAACAAATCTTTACGAATCACACAAAGGTTTGTCCCGAGTGGGGATGGGGATCCAACCCACATCACCAGCGCAGTTGAAAGCGGCGGGGCGACTGCTTTAAACACTACGCCAACTATGCACTCAATATAATCATCTTTGACTATTTTTGTTGGGGACTAGGGAATTTTAGAAGCTCAGGTTATATTTGAAACCAGTCCACCATAACTAACAATCGTAAGTCTTACATGTGTTCCAGCCCTGGCAGACACTACAAAATTAATTTAAATTAAAACTTCATTCATTACAAAAAATACGTATAATAAACTCTTAACATAATAACAGTTTGATAACAATACTCTTAAGAGGCTTCTTTAAGAAATAGATTAGGGTAGAACGCGAGGCCTTCGATCGATTCGTCTCTGCAAGCCATCCCGAGGCGTTCGGTCGTGAAGAGTCGCTCACGCGCTAGTAGGACGGACACGTTTGCTTTCTGCGATAGCTTCACAGGAGTTAAGTAGCCATTTTCTTCGAGCTAAGGACAAAAATCAAACATTACTTATAGTAGTGATATGCACCAGGGGCGTAGCTACCGCCGTATCTGTCGTATCAATTATACGGGACCCCCGGCTTACGAGGGCCCTCAAAGTGCGTAAGTAAGAAAGTAAAAAAAAATACCTAAGACCTTCGATGAGACATGAAGTCAGATCTATACTGAGAGATCTGACTTCATGTCTCATCGAAGGTCTTAGGTATTTTTTTTTACTTTCTTACTTAGGCACTTTGAGGGCCCTCGTAAGCCGGGGGTCCCGTCCCTGTCCCTGTCCATAGAGACAGAAACTTAAGAAAAACTAAAGTCATAATCAGCTATAAATTATTTGATGAGAAGAAGAGTGCAGGTATATTTAATTTTAATTGTTTGTAAAAATGATCGTAAAAGTAACAGATAGATAATTATGATGAATAAAATATATAAAATTATAATATGCAAACTTTTTTTTTGGGAGAAATCTTTGCCCTTCATCCCCCAAATATTTTTTATACGGGGCCCCGCCAAGGCACGCTACGCCACTGATATGCACTAACTAATACGGTTTAAATAGGTAACAAGCTTGTAGGCTTATTTGATGGTAAGGAGTTACGCCATACATTGAGAGTGGATATCTCCTACCTTGGCTTTGTGGCGTCCCCTCGGGCCTGGCTTGCTGTAGGAAAAGTTGCGCTACCACTGAGACTGACAGGTCAATCTTCTTAGTGGTAAGGACCAAGTGCAAAGTCTTCAAACTCATTGGGCCATAAAATATTTTGATTTGAAAATACTTACTAATTGACAGGTGGTATTTGCAACTTCTTCATCTTGATGACTATTCAGCTGGAGCACACAAGCTCCACTTGGAAATTTCCTAAGTGACATTGGAGCGTCAATACTCTGTAATAATCTGAAAATCAAAGGAGAATGTAGGTACGTCATGGGCCCAATACAAAAAAAGTTAGGCTATGGTTAACTAATGGTATGACATTTTTTTTAACAGTTTTGAAGTTAGCTGCAGATGGCTGCTTGTCCAATCGTCGAGGCCCGAACTCAAGCGTGGCCAATACGGACTCGTGACTTTTCATTTGTGATTAACGTCAAAACCGTCAAAATCTCTGATTATACCTATCCGAAATAACTATCCTCAATGCGATTAACCCACTATTAAACGTTTTAGAAAAGTAGTTAAAAACCTAAAAATGTTTGAAAAGTAGCTTTTGGCCCTCCCTAAAATATTTAAAAAGGGGAAAGCGCCGAGTTTTTTATATTAGTGCTATATATAACCCTCGTGGGTTGAATGTTCAGTGACCAGTTGATCCTTCACGTTTAAATAAAAAATCACTTTTAAATTATTAAAGTAAGTTTAAGTATATTTTAAGTTATTCGTCATACACTTAGCTAGGAATTATTAACTATCTTGAATTCGTGACATAAGGTGTGTGGCGATAAAAGTTTAGTTATTCCCTTTTATGAATCTCTTAAACTATGCTTTCAGATTTTCCAACTTCCAAATTTTCAGGAATATTAATATAAAATAATACCTACCTAATACAACTTAAATACTATATACATATATAACTTTCATATTTGTAGATTTTTCAGACCCAACATTGTATGAAAGCAAAATAATGTCCTCTTATTCTTTCTTTGCTTGAGTTTAAAAAGAAAAGTAACACACATACTCACTTGCAAGCATTCAAAAGATCTTCAGGAGATATTAATTCTAGACCTCTGGCTCTGTTTACTCTGCACCAGACATCGGCTAGTGACATTATTCCACCACAGTCCTGAAAATATTAATATTCATTGATCAAGAAAAGGTTAACTTCAAAGAAGAAGAAGAAGAATGCATTGAAATAAAATTGTTAATCGATTTGCATTTCTTCAGCAGATTCTCCAAGATATAATAAATACTTCAACAGATAATCAAAGATAATTTTATAATTATAAGAACAAACGGCTACACATACAACTTATATATTTAGTATAGCATTTTAGTTGCATTGTATGTAGATACAATGCAAGACCTAAGCTATACTACAGTACAAAATATCATTAAAAACTACAGTTACTAGTCTACACTAGTAACTGTAGTTTTTGATGATATTTGTACCGTTTGGTATTTTTTGTTACTAAAAACCACAAAAGCTAACAAATTTCACCAAAACTATCTATCAAAACAATAAAACTACAAAATTTCACATAAATACTACATTTGCATATTGCCTATTATGTAAACAAAAATAATTCATATCCATAGAGTACTTACCATCAACACAGCAACCATCATATCAGATATTTGTTGAGCTAGTCCTAGATAAAAGTCTGAGTCAGATCTAAAGGCATCTCTGGTTACCGGGTCATCTATACCTAAACTCATCAGGTATGACTTAAATCTCACAGTGTCATCCTCAGAAATGTCACCTTGCTTTTCCTGAAATAAATATTTCACTTATATCTGTTTACCGATTGATCTCCCATAATATCAAAATCTCCATTTCGTAAATAAAATATTAGGTTTGTATGAGACAAAAGTAAAATAAGTTGTTGTACTAAATTTAATTAATAAGAAATGAACAAAAAGATGTACAGTGCAGTGATGTCTGTACATTACTGCACTGTACATCCTAGAACAAGCTGGCAAGAAAAATATTTATCAATGTTTACAAATTTTAAAATTTTTATTATACTTATCATTACTAGCTTATTACTAATAGCTTTTCAACAGTAGTAGGTACTTAGGTCTATAAAAATGAACCCAAACGTTAATTCACACTATAAACTAGATGTGTACGATATTTAAATCATAATTTTTGCACTAGTTTTGGCACAAAAGAACATGTTTTTTTTTTTAAATTCTGTTTTTTTTATTATTCAGAAAAATTTGAATATGGATTTATTATTATTACAATAAGTTCATTGCAACACTATGATCTAACAACTGCATATAATGCTCTAACAACTCTTATTAACAATCCTCCAAATTGCTGACTTAGTTTTTGTCCCTCTAGCATGTACTAGACAGTATACTGTGATTTGTGGTGAATAGATAGGACATTCAGAACTATAATTTTAATACATAGGTATGAATGCACTTTAAGCAAAATTGATTCATGACCTATTTGACACTAATATACCTTTGAAAGTCAATAAAGTTGACATTTGTTGATGGAACAAGTGAATTTAGACATTAGTATTATGAAATATTTATACAAAAATTGTATTAAGATGGATCAAGAATCTACTTGTCTGATGACACTTACCCTAATTTTTGTAGATATATTCTTGGAAATAGCAACCATATCCTTGGCTTTTGTCATCAGCTTTTTCAGATCCTGAAATGCTACAGTGATGCTTGCATCAGTTTGTCTATGCTGTTCTTCTATAGTTCTTTCAATGCCTACTATTCCTGCACGAATTTTAGAATTTACTGGTTGCACTGAAGGTTTAGAAGAAACCGGGCTTGATGAGCTGACCGGTGACGCAAGAGGAGTTTGTCTTTCCCATGCCTTGGAAGCAACAGCATCACTTAAGGCTTTGTAAAAAGCCTGGTCAATGCCATCCTTGAAAGAAAACTTAATGAAGTGGAAGGGACTGGCTACAGCCGGACCTGGTCTTTTACCTGAAACATGATTGCACAAACTGAACTTAGCAATAAAATCTTCATCAATGTGTAAATATTTCCCTATTTCACAGAAATTGCCTAAACTTTATTGCCATGATGTTATTGGCTGTGTTATTTTTACCAATGTAACTTGTGTGACACAAGTTACATTGGTAAAAAAAAAAAAAACAATCAAGTTATATTTTATGAGATAGATAAGATCTATCCAGAATCTCAGAAACTGGCCTTTAATGTGTCTTATGGTTAGCATACCTAATAGCTTAAATTGTAATGCATAGCTCTGTATACACCATAAAAAGATCAGAAAAAGGCATTTACAATTTTTTATTACACTGTAATGTAATAACAACTTACTACAACACCAATCTCTTACATACAACTTTGGCTTAGATAAATAAGATAGAGAAAATGAAAATAATGTTATCAGATGTAATATTAAGTAAACATAATAATTTGGTTTCAAACTGTATAATTATCAATATTAAAATTATGAAATACTGGTGTTACTCACGTAATGTTGGTCTATTTAGTCGACCGCGGTTTCGCCTATATGTCTAGGCATATGTGTGTATAATTATCATTTGAATAAGAATGTAAATATGCATTGTGTATTTTGGGGACATCTTTGTGTAGCATACCTGGCAATGAAGGTCCTAAATGCAGTATAATTCGTTTAGGCCCCCCGAGGCCAAACACTCCACCACTTTCTTCCTCTATGCAAAAAACATAGTATAAATAAAGGGACAAGCAGACATGTCCTTTAGGTATTTCACCAGGTTTTCCCCATAAAATTCTATGCGTAGTCAACACGACTTCGCCATCAGTATATTGAGTCTGAAAATTATGTTTACAAGTATAAAGTCTACTGAATATTACTAAACACACAACATTAGAACAGAACGTAAAATTGGCACCTTATCATCACCATCGTATATCTTCACATTCTTATCACGTTTAATATAGCCTTCGCCATCGAATAAGCGCGCCTCTATGTATTCAAATCTATCCATTTTATACAAAAATCATTTGCGATTGTTTTAGGGTAATATTTTCTATTTATTATTAATATAATATTTTGAGATATGACTAATGACAATTTATTGACACTTTGACAGTGACAAGATAAATGACAATGCAATGCCAGTCATGTGACAGTATTGAAATAATAGCGGTGACATTATTTGACGTCAATGACATTTGAGATAGTGAAAAATAGGGAGAGAGCGCAGATTTTCGGCATTCGAGTTTGGATGATGCCGAACGAACCAAAGTGCGTTCCCTTACTACTCAAAGAAATAAGCCAACTGGAAGCGTCATTGTCTAGCCCCCCTGCCTAATGTGGAAAAGCCATAGACAAAGCATCACTCGCTCCGCTCGTTGACTAGACGTGACATAAACTTTTTAGTCCTACCAATTCCTACTGCGCGTAAAAAGCTGCGCGTGCCAGATAATTTGACGTCTTAAACGACAAAGAACCTGCCCGGTTCTTATTTCGCTTGGTGTTTTTTTAAAATTAAACCAACAAAATCTCTTCCAAAAAGTAAAATACCCTGTAGGATACAATGGGATGGTGTACAGTACCCGGCTGCGAAAGCAAAACGGGGGATATGACGCCGAATAACGTTAAAATTTCTTTCCATCGGTAAGTCGATTTTAATATTATTTAGTTTCCATCCGTGAATCACAAAACTCTACTAATAATACAATTCTATGACGATTATTGGATGTTTAGCCAAGTCTACATAGATTAGGGTCTAACACCTCGCTTAATGTAGTTATATGCTAAAAACTAAAAATATTCAGTTTACTAGAACTAAGTAGTGTTGTGAAAGTATCGATAAAAGTCTCATGTCACAATGTTAGATCTCAACTGCTACGAAATGGCATTTGAGGCCAATTTGATGTGTGCGTACGCCCAGCGGAATGTTGTTGAATTTAAAGAAATTAAGTGTATGACGTCGTGTAATTGTGTATGGTAAAAAAAAATTGCCGCTTTTTTGTAGCCATCCGAACTTGGTCGGGTTATGTAGGTTTTCGATGCTTCGTCAGTTTTTTAATTGTTTTTCTTTTTTTACTGAATTTAATGACATGAAATTTTACATGTGCATAGTTGAATGAATACACTAATTATTGGCATACATTTTACCATGCAATTCCTTTAGAACGTCGTGATATTTGACTGCTTTGTAAACAGTGATCTATTCATGGTAAATTGTCCTACAACTCTTTAATTACTAACGGAACATCATTGATACTTAGCAACATGTTGCAGACACCTACAAGGTTTGTATAAACGTGAAAATCTAGACCACAAAGTACATACTCAAAGAACTAAGACCTAATAAGCGTATTTTACGTTTATATTTTTATCTTTAAAACCCTTATTTTTTTTCTAAATCTGTTTTTTAAACAAATATAAACGAATTTGTTTATATTTGTTTAAAATAACAACGTATGTAAAAATCTACAGCTCTCTATGTAAGCGTTTTATATGAAAACTAGCTAATGGCCAAACGTTCGCGCAGAGGAAACTTGAATTTCGCCGAAGTTTATGCATGCACTAATTTTATTCGTACATACACAATTACACACAAATACACACTAATTTTTGGACACATCTTTTTTCTTCTAAAGTCGATGGATTAAAAAAAGTTCCGCCAGGACAACGTTCGCCCAGCGGAATCAGTTTTTGGTGAATTTCTTCACAATGGCTGCATGCACAATTTTTTTTTTACCATACACAATTACACGACGTCATACACTAAATATCTGCATACTTAAAATCTTTAAATTCAACAACATTCCGCTGGGCTCATAAGTGATCATATTTGTATTATTGTATTTTCTAATTTCTTGTGTAATAAATAAATGTATTCCATGTTATCTATTTCTTGTTTTTTTTAATGCAACAGCGTCTTAACAATCTTATTTAGGAACACGAATTCCCTGAATATTAAAATATCTTATATTATATTGACATAGTATGCAATGCAATCTTTCGATATCGATGGGCACATTGACAATGAAGGCCATCACTATAGCAGTGACAATAAAATTTTTGCAAATGTGTTACTGTCAAATTGCCTTTATATTTCTTCTTTGACATCTATGTTCTCTGGGAAAAGCGCATCCTTACACGTCATATATATAAAGTTTAGGCATTTGTTATTTTTTGCAAATATTGGCTATGTCTGTGCATTACGGTACATCGATACAACAAAGTCATTAAGTCAATGTATAGTATACACATCACTCAACATAACCTCCAATACGTGACAGATCACCTGTCTTCGCGTTGTTCTTTATTGACAAGATTAATACTCGCCTGCGATTTGCTGTTTCTAAAATGAAAGGAAGGAAACCGTAAGGCCTGTAATTATATCTATACAAGCACCCGAGCACTTTTACTCAGGAACCTTGAGCGGAAACACTGAAGATAGTATCGAGTTCAAGTTTAAGCTATGGCTGGTAATCAAGAAGAAATCCTTTTGAAAATTAAAGAACAAGGTGAACTTGTAAGAAAGTTAAAAGCCGCTAAAGAATCCAGTGATAAGGTATGTAATATTTTTAAATCAAACTTAGTCTTAAAGTAAATAATAGGCTAATCCATATTGTCGATTGTTGCATCAGACTGTTCTGTAAACTCAAGTTAATTTATATTATAGGGTACGAGGACTAGCGTAAAATATGATTTAGCTGCAATAGATAAACATTTCAGTCAGTACAGCTATGTCTGCCAGTTTAATCCGTGTTATTGTGACATAGACTTGATGAGGAGTCCTAAAAAAAATAAATTTAAGAAAATACAAACACCTCAAGAGGTGGTGGTATCATATGCAGAGTTTCAGTGAGTCTGAAATATCTTTATTTCCCAAATTGGATCCTCCTAGAGAGTGGCAAAACATGAGAGATGACAGTAAACTTGATCAGCAGGTGTGTTTATGGTGTGATATTGTTGTGGGATATTCCTGTATGTAAGCTGTAATAAGCCTGTGTTAGGTTATGGTACACCTCACCTTTTATTCTTACCTTATGCTGGTGAATCTCTCCATATGGTGGTTTCGTCACTACAACCTGTGTGTGTCTATATTTGAATGTCTTATATAAATAAAAGAAAAATAAAATATCAATGTTTTGTTGCCAATCTGATTCATTTTTTTTTGTTTCCGGTAATAAAATAGTAAATCCAGTCTGTGGTGACGAGATATCATATTGTTTGAAATTGCGAAGAGATAGAACTAGTGAAGCATGTCTTTCAAAGCGTTGAGGCTCTTAAAAAGCCGTGCCACTGCAATGCGATTACACAACTCAGTACTGAGCACAAATTTCACTAAATGTATTGCAACATCATCTCAATGCAAGGTATTGCCCTACTTACTGCTTCTTTAGTAATGTTTAATTAATTATGCTTTTGTTAGTTCATTGTTTTACATTTAGGTATTGTAAGTATTTTATGTAGATCAGAGGTTTTTATGGAAGTAAGATGTTTGAGTAGTAGACAGTTAAATGCATGAATTATCATGATGTAGGTAACGAATAAGAAATAACAATTTGTGGTTAAAAATGTTTCAATCTTTTGAATTACTCCAAATATCTATTTATCTTGAAGATGCATTTATTTTGGCTGCCTGTTAAGGTTGAATTAGTTATAAATTTTGTTGCTATAAGCTAAGTGTTGCCTAAAGCACCAACTTTCTCTTGAGCCAAGTCACAAAGTAGATTTATTTTTCTCTTAAATATACTGTCTTTGATCTTACAGTATTTATTTAAACTTTCAGATTCAAGAAGAAGTAGCTAAGCTTCTAGCATTAAAGGCACAGATCACTACAGAAGATGCAGCTCCCCAGAAGTTCACACTCAAGACCCCTAAAGGCACCAGAGACTACAGCCCTCAGCAGATGAGTATAAGAAATGGAGTGCTGCAGAAGATTATTGCTGTCTTCAAGAGACATGGTGCTGAGTGTATTGACACACCTGTGTTTGAATTGAAGGTTTGACTTGATTTTGATTTATCATAATGTAATATTGGCTTTTGAGTGCCATTCTTTCTGTTGCTGTACTTGCAGTCTTCACAGTCAAAAGTTCAATTTCTTAAACATTTCAAATTGCCACTTAATCAACAATATTCTTATAATGGACTGACAGCAAAGTCTTAGTGAGTTCCGTTGTCACCTGTTTAATCTGGAATTCTAAAAAGTATGTAGTAGTTGGCTTATAAATTTTAACATTTAAGTAGAAACAGAAAGATTAGTGTGATTTTGCAATAAAAATAAAACTATTGAGGAAAAAAGGATGTCAAAGAAAAAGATGGGTCACAACATTCTTCAGAAAGCAGGCAATATCTGGCTTAGCATTGCACAAAAAAATGGAAATAAAACAGTTGTATGAATAAATAAAGCTATGATAATAAATAATTTAAGATGACATCATTCTGAAGAAAAAAAAGGTGAAATCATTGCAAATACTTGTTGCAATGGTTACATTGCAGAATTTAGTATAGCAACAGTGGATGAGTAATAAAAGATACAGTAACTGTCCAAAGAAATATTTATTTACGGTTTCTGCAAGCGACGCCTACCTGGTATGTCGATAAAAAATAGCCTATATCCCTCCGCAGGTCTTGTACTACTCCACACCAATTTGCATCAAGATTGTTTCAGTAGTTAAGCTGTGAAAGCATAACAGACAAACCGAGTCACTTTCGCATTTATAATATTAGTAAGGAGTCAATTAGCAAGAAAACAATACTTAATATAGTAAATATAATAGAAGTATTCTTTTTTCATTTTATGTTATTGGTCACTGCACTTCTTTATGATTTTAATTCATATTATGATTTTCATTGTCACTTATAGGAAGTATTAACTGGCAAGTATGGAGAAGATTCAAAGTTGATCTACGACTTGAAAGACCAAGGTGGCGAGATTCTGTCCCTGCGGTACGACCTGACAGTGCCACTGGCGCGGTATTTGGCGATGAACAAGATAAATACTCTCAAACGGTATCATATTGCCAAGGTGTACCGTCGCGATAACCCGGCGATGACTAAAGGAAGATACAGGGAATTTTATCAATGTGTGAGTATAATCTTTTTGCATTGACCTTCATAAAAAGTTCCAAGTTCAATAAAGTTTCAGAGATAATAATTTTGCTATTAAAGATATTTTATCCAAGAAAATTGACAGATTACTTGGATGAAAGTTATTAATAGTCATATGAATAATGCAATATACATTTAATCCCTGAGCCATTCATTCTGTGTTAGGAGGAAGTTTTCGTCCATGGTGTAATTACTAGGATTTGAACCGACAATCACTTGATTGTAAGACCGATGCCTTATCCATTGCGCCACGGTCGCTTCAAAATGTTAAGTGTTTGAAAACTATTTCTGTTAACTATTCCAGGATTTCGACATAGCAGGTCAATACGACCCAATGGTGCCTGACGCAGAGTGTCTAAAGGTGGTGACAGAGATACTGGACTCCCTAGAAATCGGTCACTACGTGTTGAAAGTGAACCACCGGCGTCTGTTGGACGGCATGTTCGAGGCTTGCGGCGTGCCGGCCGACAAGTTCCGTACCACTTGCTCTACTGTCGATAAGTTGGACAAGGTGTGTTGGTAAAATAAAATGTGCTGCTTTTGATGCTTGCTCTACTATGTTCTGAATTAGACTCTTGTCATGACTCGAAAGATGTCATGTCAAGCAACTAATTTAGGACTAAATAAAGGTGATTTTAAGACGTTGATAATTCAGTGACTAATAAAGATGTTTATTTGATATTTTGATATGGAAATTATTATACATTCTGGGTTTGATATTTCTGGGTGGCATATGATTCGATTATGTATATAGGTGACAAAATGTACAATGTTTAATGGTTAAAATGTTGCAGTGATAATATGAAAAAAGTTCACATTGTATTACTGTTATATTGTGCTTGTGACAGAATAACAATATTCTACATTGTGTTTGAAGCAAATCATGTTAGGGATTAAATTTACAAGTATATCAAAAATAACTTTACAAAGGCAATATTATTATACATTATGCACACTGTATGGTTCAGGCACAGTCATATGGTTGTCAGTCAACTGTATTACAATGCTTGAAATGTATGAAGGTATTATGGACGTGAAAAAATCATCAACAGGACATGATCAGCCACTATCATAATTTTATACATTTTGAGACATATATGCACAGCTTAGTCCCCTAACAGTTTATACCTTTATAGCAGTATGTATAATAGACATCTTGTTTCCAGTAACATATTTTTAATCATATTGTATTACTTTGCAGACACCCTGGGATGAAGTACGAACAGAAATGATCAACGAGAAAGGCATTACGCCAGAGGCGGCGGACAGAATAGGCGAATACGTTCGACTTAATGGCGGCGTAGAACTAACAGACAAACTCCTACAAGACGAGAAACTGTCCAAAACTAAAGCCGCAGTTGAAGGACTACAGGGTATCAAACTACTGCTGGAGTATTGTGAACTCTTTGGTATAAAGGATGAGATTCTTTTTGATTTAAGTCTAGCAAGAGGCTTGGATTATTATACTGGCGTTATTTATGAAGCTGTTTTGACACGTAAGTTCTTTTCGATTCCATTTCTGTAAAAAATAATACTTTAGTCTTTTGCTCAGTAGAGAACTGCCTTAATAAAACATTAAATCAGTACACGCGGCTGCCCACGCGCCGTCTTATGGCGACGGCACTTGTGCGAGCGTGCACGGCACAATTTGCGCCAACTAATGACGCCATAGCACTGATCAACGCCCTGATTGCTCAAATTTGGAAAATATCAACATCTGGATGCTCAGCATCCAGATGTTGATATTTTCCAAATAAAATTGGCAATTTTATTGAATATATGTGTCACATTCTTTATTATAAGTAGTTTAGTTTTTAGTTTTATACCGATGCTCCGATACCAACTGTTATGTAACGAGTCGAATATTACTTTTGGTGCGGGAGGCTTACCGAGTATTACAGTGTACCCTGTAATGCTCGCTCTGTAGGTGCTCCCAGACCGACTGTAATGTTACGATACAACTTGTAACAATTTGTTACAACTGAATGCTCGGCGGCGAAACAATGCGCAATTTGCTGTGGCTCTGAAAAAAAAAATACCCGAAAATAGTGTTAATAACTTAAACTAAATTTAATAAGTCACTGTCAGAAGGCCTCATTCCAATTTCTATTTTAATTTAAGATCCAATATGTATATTTTTCTGTAAATAAAGATCTTTTCCCGAAAATGGGTACGTAAACGTAATTTGACTCTTGGCAAAGAACTTTTTTTTTTCATTGTATGATGTACCCAGCATGTGGGTACAAAACAATTAAAAGTTAAACTGCTATGTTATTAAAAAAAAAACTAAGAATGTGTCCATTAACACTTATCTTATAGTCTCTATTACCTGAAAGACACTTTTTAGTTAAGCTTTATAAATTTATAGGTGGTAGACATATAAATAGATGACTACATTAAATATATATGTCACAAAAATGCGAAAGAAGGACAGAGATGGCCTTTTGATAACTTGTTTATTTTCTGGTTGGTTCCTGTTTGCATAAGTAGGGCCAAATGTTACGTTACAGGGGTATGCCCGCGCGGTCTGGGAGGCCTTTGTAACGTAATACTCAATAGCGAATCTCAACGATACATTACGAACGAATGTTCGCTCGATGTGGGAGCACCTTTAGGGGTTCTCCAAATTAGACTAGTTATTACGTTCCTAATTATGGAACAGGCAGAATAAAAAATATATTTATAAAATACTTTTTACTGGTGGTAGAGCTCTTGTGAATGAGCTCGAGGGCGGCAGCACCACCGTCTCACCTTTAACCTGCCGCCAAATAGTAGTGTTTCCATTACTGTGTTCCGGTTTGGTGGTGAGATCAGGCCCTGAAATTACTGGCTCACGAGGCATAACACCGTAGTCCTCAGCTGCAGCGACGCATCTATAATCTGCTTTTGTGGATTGTTGATGTCCATGGGCTGTACTACACTTACCATCAGGTGGACTACACGTTCGTTCGCTGTGGGCGTAGTATTAAAAAAAAAATATAAAAAAAAATATAAAGTATAAAGTTTCATCATTGCTAACCCACGTTTCTCTACGAAATTAGACTTCAATTAGCACACCTTGGTTCTCGCAATTATATTGATTGACTAGTCATCACATGCTGTGAGTAAATGATGTGTTTCCTTTCAGAGCCAATTAAAATCGGCAATGAAGATCAAACCATCGGATCCATTGCGGGTGGCGGTAGATACGATAACCTTGTGGGGATGTTTGACTCCAAGAATAAACAGGTAAAGTGTAATATTACTTGTATACATTCGACTTGCACTAGTATACGTAAGACACGTATACTAGTGCAAGTGCAAAACCACAATTTCAAATTTAAATTCAAATTAAAAAAAAAAACTCTATGCCCCAGGAGGCGCTTGAACACGTCAAAACATTACAAACAATGATTAAATTATACTTTCGAGGTATTTTATTATATTTTTAATATGATTTATAAAATAATACAAGAAAAACATTTGAAAATATAAAAAACAGTGTCCCACTGACATCAGGTGCAGGGACCAAGCTGCCGATGGTTAAGGCAGATAGAGGAACCTCCTCACGATGCGTGCCGTTTTAAAAAAGACCGCCTTCTTGCATCTGGCTCTTAGTTATTTATTATTCATTGTCTTTTTACGAATCTTTCGACGCCTCGCGTCCTCTATTGCACCTACATATTAGTAGGTAGCAATCAACACAACTGATGTTACAATCAATACAAATGCTATATCGATGAACACGATTGTGGATTTGCAGCGGGGCTTGGAGGGCTGGGTGGTAAAGCGATAGGCTGTAATCCATAGTCGTGGGTTCAAATCCCGCTTCAAGACCAAACATTTTTCGACTGTTAGTATGGGAGAGAGATATCAAAAACTGGATTCAGCGTTGAACCCAGGCTGGTAAAATTCACACTCAAGTTGAGTTTTCCACTTGCACTAGTATACGTAGGAACCGTCGACATTATAAAGTAAAGTTCGCCGGAGTGTCTGTATTTTAGACTATTGTCTGTATTCAAAAACCTTAAATAGAAGCGCAAGTGCAAGTGAGTGCAAGGTTGGTGTAGTGGTTAAAGCGGTCACCTCGCCGCTTTCAACTGCGCTGGTATTCGATCCCCACATGGGACAAATCTTTGTGTGATTCGCAAAGATTTGATCTGACTCTGGGTGTGCTCTGTGTGTGTGAAATGTATGTTTGTGAACACCCCCGCGACACAGGAGTTATTCCTAGTGCGGGCGTAGTGTTGAAAAAAAGAAAAAAAAAGACATAATAAGTATTTTAAATTCTATAACGTTGTTACCACTTACGGCAGTTACGGTTTGTCAGTTAATTGGCTTATGAATTATTAATTAGAATTACTGGAGCGGCTAATGTTGATGTAAGGATATTGTACACTGTATGAATCTGATTCATTATTTCGTGCGAAAAGAAATATATCAATTTGAAACGGCTATCTTAAAAGGAGCAGAAGTTGTGTGTGATTATTAATTTTGAATGGATGGCTAAATTAGTTGCGATCTTTGTGACATTTATTGTCTACCAAGAATGAAGAAAACAAGCTTTTTTGTAATAAAATCATAATTATAGAATGTAATTTTATTGATTACTTTGATTAGCCATATTTTTTAGGTGATGTCACCCAGTGAGCCTTCTTACCCCCGATCGCATGGGACTTAAATATAGCAGGTGAAGTGTGGGTTATACACCTCTGCCACACTCATCTGGGTAATATAGGCGTGATGTTTCGCTATGTTATATTTTTACTTTTTATATATTTTTTTTTAACCTATATTGTCCCATTGTTGGGCAAAGGTCTCCCCCAAGGTCTTCCACTCTTCCCTATCCGAAGCTTTTTCCTGCCAGTTATAATTTTTTAATTTAAATTATTACGTTAGTTTGAGAAAATAAATAAAATAAATAAATTTGGATTTTTTACATTAGATAGAACGCCAGAAGCAAATTACACTATCCAATGGTCCCAATGACAAGGCCAAATACACACGTTCACTCACTCAAGCACACCCAGTCTCAAAACAAATATTTGCGAATTACACAAAGATTTGTCCCATGTGGGGATCGAACCCACAACACCAGTGCAATGGAGAGCGGCGAGGCGACCGCTTAAACCACTACACCACACGTGCAGACAAAGAAGAAGAAAAGAGACGGTTCCTTAAATGGCGTAAGGGATTTTTGAAAATTCCACTCGAAAAGGGGTTAAATAAGGTTTGAACGGTTGTATGGAAGTCAGTCATAATTGTAGTAAGTTCGTATAGTTGAAATTGAATCAAAATAAATGAATATCTGTATGAAGGTTTTTCTAAATTTTTCCAAAATCTGGCGGCACAAGTTAATAGTCAGTTTACGCAAATATTTCATTAGATGGCGCTGTGCATATTTTCTAATTCGCACTATCTAGTTAGTTTTTCGTATCCTAAAACACTTATCTAATAGAACTGTTATGTTTGCAGGTGCCGTGCGTAGGAGTGAGCATCGGCGTGGAGCGCATATTCTCAGTACTGGAGGCCAGGGTGGCGGCGGGGGACATCAGCGTGCGCACCAATGACGTCGACGTGTACGTGGCGTCGGCGCAGAAGAACTTCCTCGAGGAACGCATGAAGATATGCGCCGAGCTGTGGAATGCTGGTATTAAGGTATATTCAGACTTTTACATACATACATACATACATAAAACGACATTTTTTTTCCCACGGGGGTAGGCATAGACTATGAAATGCCATGTGCTTCGCTCCTTGCATACTTCATTCGCTTTCTCAACATTCATCGAGCGACAGAGAGGCAAAATCGGCCTCCGCGTGCGGCAGCGTTCGACATCTGTCTCTCTCCTACCATTCTATCAGTATTTTCTTATAACGTTGTCACGTTAAACTATTGTCAGTAAACCGACTTTACAGACAACCGTTTATTTTTTAAATACGGCGCGCGCACTAGGAATATCTCACTCACAAACATACATTTCACACAAACAGAGCACACCCAGAGTCAAAACAAATCTTTGCGGATCACTCAAAGATTTGTCCTGTACGAGGAATCCATCGAACATCGAACCCACAACACCAGCGCAGTTGAAAGCGGCGAGGTGACCGCTTTAACCACTACGCCAACCGTGCACTCGTATATATTATCCAGTAGTGGCATAATCTGAGCAAAAGAGACACTTTATACCTATATGTACCAAATATCCATAACATCATCATCACTGGTGTAGAGCTCTTGTGAATGGCGAGCAGGGCGGCAGCACCACCGTCTCACCTTTAACCTGCCGCCAAATAGTAGTGCTTCCATTACTGTGATCCGGTTTGGTGGTGAGATCAGACCCTGAAATTACTGGCACATGAGGCATAACACCGTAGTCCTCAGCTGCAGCGACGCATCTATAATCTGCTTTTGTGGATTGTTGATGTCCATGGGCTGTACTCCACTTACCATCAGGTGGACTACACGTTCGTTCGCTGTGGGCGTAGTATAAAAAAAAAAAATCAAGCCTATATTCCTCAGAAGGGTGTGGCAGAGGTGTTTACGACAGCCACAATTCACCTGTTAAGGTCTCATGGGATAGAAGGTGAGTGGTGTGCCTATCGCCATTCACCGGCCACAATTTTAACTCCGTGCTACTATTCTTAATTTCCTAACGGAAAGATGAGAAATAACACTGCCCAACCTTAGAATCGAACCCGAGACCTCGCGGTAAGAGGCGCATACGCTAACCACTGTTTTTTTTAAATTTTTGAAATTTACATCTTCCAGTGTTTAGTATAAAATATAGTATATTAGAGCCTCCCCGAGTGACGTACACAACAATTCCCTACGTCCGGTGCACCCTGGGCAATTCGCGAGTTCTTCAAAGCGAATTGGCTAATCCTTTCACCACGATGGCAAGTCAAAACCTTGACCACCTTACTGACTGTCCAAAATGCCCTACCACCTGCACAAGAGAGGCGCTCATGAACGCCGAAGAGAGCGCCATATCAGAGGCCACTTATTGGAACAATAAAATTTGACTCAGCCATCGACACGTCGAAGAAGAAGTATATTAGTTTTTTTTTAATTTTTGTGGGTATCAGAACTCCGAAATATTTAGATACACAAGCTTGACTTAAAAAAAATAGTCATAGAATTTCCTAAGACTTTAATGAAAATGAAAAAATTACTAACTAATTTTCCTATTTCAGACTGAGCAATCGTACAAGAAGAATCCCAAAATGCTGACTCAATTACAACACTGTGAAGAGAATGGTATTCCTCTAGCCGTCGTCCTCGGCGAGTCGGAGCTTAAGCGAGGAGTCGTCAAAGTGAGGAACATCAGCTCAAGGCAGGAAGATGAAGTGCCCAGGGACAACCTTGTTGAAGACCTTAAGACGAGAATTGCTGCGTTGAATGTGAAAGAAAATGGCGCCGTTTAGGTGCAGTAAATGATTCATACATCCACAGACTCTAAAACTGTTAATTATTTTTTATAGTTTAACTAACGGCTTCCAGCTATATGCAAAGTATTTTTTTTGTATATTGTAAAGCTCTTAACAATTAAATTATTATAGATTTTTTTTCAAATCTCACATTTCGCATAAAGGTTTTTATCTAACAAACCTTTATGCCGTTCCTTCCTGATTTATCAGTGTGGCAGCGGCGCGGTAAAATACTGTTATAGAAAAATCAGGCGCTCGGTACCGAAACAAAAACTGAGCACATATTTAATAGAATAATATTTATAATAACTGGTGGTAGAGCTCTTGTGAAGCTCGAGGGCGGCAGCACCAATAGTAGTGCTTCCATTACTGTGTTCCGGTTTGGTGGTGAGATCAGGCCCTGAAATTACTGGCACATGACGCATAACACCATAGTCCTCAGCTGCTGCGATCTATAATCTGCTTTTGTGGATTGTTGATGACCATGGGCTATACTCCACTTACCATCAGGTGGACTACACGTCCGTTCGCTGTGGGCGTAGTATACAAAAAAATATTTTAAGAATATTTTATTGCGCCCCGCTGCCTCACCGACATCAGGAAACGGCCTTAGATCCATGGCCGTAGCCAAATAAGGCGCCATTTTTTATCATTTTGAAAAATAAATGACATAATAACTATCCAAGAGCTTTGCGGTGTACTCAAATTTTAAATATATATATTAAATCAAAAGATCTTTTATAGTATTTGAATGTTCAAAATAAATGTTTAAATATTGATCTAATGACTGTTTTTTTTAACAAATACTCGTTGTTTTAAATCTAGACAATGTTTCAAAAACCTAGCATTTATATTATTTGTATGGGATGTAAATACTAGGTTTCTTCTGTGTTCATAACAGTTCGTACAATATGCAATTCTAAAATATATTTATAGGTATATATGTTCTTAAAATTAGGTCTAATGTAATTCCTACCAATTTCCAGTAAGCATTAATATATCGTATTATGACCAACTATAAATTCCTATAAAGTGCATTTTCCTAAATTATTTATTTAAACAGTTGTTTTATTTAGTTTTATTAAAATGTTTCTTTACTTATTAATTTATTGTAGATTGAAAACGATCGTCACATTCTGCGTCACAGTTAATATAAATGGAAGTTAGTGTTACTTACTGTAATTGTTTTTTTGTATATCTGAGTGAAACTGAAAATAAATGGATTATTTATAACACTGGTTTTCTTTTACTGACCATAATGAGTAAAAAGACAAAAAAAAGTTGTTTCTCTATACACATACAAAACTGAAAATCTAGATTTTGACTATATTGACCTCGCAGTAGTGACGACACTGCAAGATATATCGCTCACCTATTGCAAGATGAAAAGATTTTTGATATAAAACAATTGTACATAAAGCTTGAACCCTTATGGTAAAAAAAAAGAATACAGACCTGTGAGCCCATCTGTGTGGTACCTGCCAGGGAATACTCTTGAATTATCTTTTTAGTTTAGAATAAAAATATTCAGCACAAATGTTATAATGACGTACATACAGTTGAGAACTTTAGGGACCTGGCAAGAGGAGACCGTAGCTTAATGATTGATGAGGCTGCTTGGTGTGCAGAGGTCGCAGGGTCGAATCCCATAGTAGTCCCATATTTTTCAACTGTTTACAACGATTTGTGTAAATAAAAAATAATTACATGATAAAAAAGTTTTTCGAGAAGAAGCCCCTCCCGTATGGTGAAGTTATGGAATGAACGAAAGAGAGTAGGTACTTTCTTCAAGGTTTTCTCAATCCCAAGAGACGCAATATTCAGTTCTTCAGGAAAGGTACTTATCACTGTACAGGGTGTGAACAGTAGCGTATTTTAAAATACGGCGCCTCGGGCCTATAGGGTTTGCCGCTCCATAGATTAACCCTCAATCCCCTTCACTCTGACTTTTATTAGTACATTGATTACTTGAAAAATCTGTGCCTTGATTTTTGACTAGCGGCAGTGAGACTTCTTTTTAATGATTTATAAGTATATAGAAAATAAGAAATGGCGCCAACACTCCTTCGCCCCGCCAAGAGGGCACGAGCGCGCCTGCACATTTTTTTAAAACGGTGTAATCTACTGACCATTGTACTAAGAATGAAGGGTGATTCAATGACCTTCTTGTTAACGTTCCCGTTTGGATTCCATTGACCTCGATCGGCTGTCCTACAGTACGTCCGCATGCCTCCAGTTCGATAATGTCATGTCACGGACGCTCCGGCCAGTGGTTCGAAGCATTGTTCCCTCACAGCTTCTGTGGTTCCTGTCATTGTACCCTAATTCACCATGAAGTCAAACACGATTTTCATCGATATAAAACTCTTTATACCGCTCAACACCCGCCTATTATTAGATTTACCGTTTTACCGACAACATCTATCGCTTTGTCTGTGATGAGATGATTTCCCGACACAAATCTTGTTTTAGTGTTTTGTGTGTGCTTCTATTAATATCAGAACTTGATGGATCGGCTATAAAAGAAGCCGCCGAAGAACATTTAAAGGATGTCGCCCACAACGAGGGAGCTGAATCTATCAAACATGATAAACATAAAGGAGAAAAAGTTCTTCAAGAGCAGAGTCAAACAAGTGACAATCATAAAGATCAATATTCTAAGACTAACGATCAGACAAAATATTTAAATAAGGAGCATGACACAAAATCAGCATCAGAAAGTGACGCCTACAAGGGATTTAACAGTAAACAAGACAAAGCTGAGGATAGTGAAGCTAAGGGTTACAAAAGAGGACATAAGAAAGGTCATCATAAGCAAGGATTCCAAAATTCCTATCATAAAGACGAGTCATCTACTAAGAGTACTTTTTTCGATGACTACAATGATGAAGGTGATCAAGCCTCGTACAACAGCAGGCTTAATTCACACGATAACCACGATGGAAAGACTTACCAAGGATCCCATAACAAGGGCCAAGAGCATCTGAGAGACAATTATCGTGGAGGTGGCTATGATAGATACAGTGATGTTGGTGCAAAACATTTGGATCATCAAAACTATGGAAAGAAATATCATTTGGACGATACATTAGATCATAACAAATATCACAATTCACGTAACAACTATGACCGAGGAAACATCCGAGATCGTCATGAATATCACGTTCCCCATGCACCGCGTCCTGAACCTGGCTGGGACTGGCAAAAATGGGAAGATAATAGAAGATGGGCGGAACCCGGTTGGCAACGAGACTCTGGTTGGCAAGCAGACCAAGGCTGGCAAAGAGAACCTGATTGGCAGAGAGAAGCTGGTTGGCAGAGAGGAAACGGTTGGGAAAGGGAGCCTAATTGGCAGAGGGATCCCGGCTGGGAACGAGATTACGGCGGTCCTGGCTGGTATGATGATAGGGGACATCGGCACGAAGGAGGCTACGGGTATGGTCCAAATCACGGCTATGGCTATGGCTATGGTGAATCGCAAGTAAATCCGGTTGCTGAAGTACCTAAGAACGCGCCAGTAGTTGCACATAGGAAACAAACTATAACTATATACGAAGATCCGAGATTCGACGGTAAGGATAAAGGTCAATTGAGGCGGGAGGAAGGAGATTACCTACAACTGGAGTATAAGCCGAGCAGTCATCGATACGCCACTTACGACGATACGTACTATAACGCTCCCGCAACTCGAGAAGGAGCCGTAGAAGCTAGCAAAATTAATAGATTAGTTTACAACTATAGGAGGCAATGAACGTAACGGAGAATTTAGAACAGAATTATATTGATACTCATAGGTTGTGTGGTGTTTTGTTACGTCGTATTTCGAAATGATAAATCTCTAGCTTTGTATAAATTTATATTCATCAACGATTTTTATTTAAGAAAATTGGAACTATTGTTTGTTGATGAACCTCGATTTATGTAGTTTTAATTAATTTTAAAGTAATAAGTTACTTAAGTAGATTAAATAAATTAAGAATATTAATGTCATTCAAACAAATCTTCAATTTTGGAGTCTGCTGCGATGGAGCAATTCGTACTTTACGTTGGGTTGTGGTGATGGGTAATTTATTTGTAAGGATAAAAAAGAATAAAGATAGAGATTTAAGTAGGTATTTATTTATATTTTGTAGATAGATAGATTAAATTGCATTTATTCTTAATAAATAATAAGAATACACTATTCTTATTTTTTATTTCACAATTTCGTTTCGTTGTAAATCGACTATAACACATTCAGCACGATATGTTTCAGGTATTTGAATATTAAATATGGCTATTGACAGATTTCCAGTGAAGCGTGTCGGCAAATAGGTATTACTTTGAAGGGAAGATTCCTTGGGGCAGTTGGTACGTGGGGTCGGGTGGCCGGTCAGTCGGCCGCCATATTTCAATATGCTCCAAGTGTCACAGCTGAGTGAGTAGCGCTTCGACCGTGGAAAGCCAGGAGCGTGCTAAATCGGTGCCATCGCTCCGGGAAAATATTAACGGACTATCTCTGTATTTTAGAGCACAATATCTGGTATATTGTGCTGATACAATCTAGAGATGAAATATATTATTAACTTGAAAGTTAATAATAAAGAGATTACTGTATCTATATTTTGTAACGAGAAAGGCAAACCGATTAATTAAATGTATAAAATTTAAATAATAAACAACTGAGAAAAGTTTATAATTTGTGGCACCTCGCCATTACAATTTGTTCAGTGCGGCGTGAACTCGTGCAAAATTCACAAAACTCCGTGGTTTCGCGACAAATTCAACCAAGTTTCCAAATTAAGTCGGTTTATTACCCCTTCTGCATTTAATTAAAAGACATCGTTATTGAGCACTACGTACTCGTAGATATTTTTCAGTGCTTTTATTTGTAATTTAAATTTTGCAAACCCCACTCGCGGTTCCGCTTTAGGGGAAATAAACTAATTTAAACGTTAAGCTACGGGCAAAGACTCGTTTTATAATATGTATGGTTTGCGCAACATTTTAAAATTGGATTAGGAGAGCGCGCATTCGAAATAAAGAGCCGTTTTAAAAAAAAGAAAACCCTGTTGTTTCGGGTGGTTAATTATACATCAAAATGCTCAGTAGAATTACGGAAGTACAGTAATGTGCGTTATTTTCAAACACACACAAACGGTTTTTATTTTTTTATCGGAATATTCTACTTTTGGGCTGATAGTTAAGGCTTTCATTTCTTATTATTTCTGGCAACTTAAATTTATTATTTATTTATAACAAAATACCTAAACTGCGTCAATGGTCTAGTCACTAGACCATTGACGCAGTTTAGGTATTTAGTGGTTAGCATAATATATGCGCCTCTCGCGAGGTCTCGGGTTCGATTCCCGGGTCGGTCAAAGTGTTATTTGTGAACTTTTTGTTAGGAAATTTACAATAGCAGCACGGACTTGGAATTGCGGCGGTTAATTAAGAGATAAACAGTAGCTAAAATAGTAGCAAAGTAAGTTTTAGGAATCGGAATCTGACGAGTCCGTAACCAATTTTCCTTCAAAGTTACGTGCACGTGCAACGGTGTCGGTCGATCTATCTGTGTTAAGGTGGTGTCAGTTAAAATTGCAAAATAGGCATTTCTAATTGAAAAAAAAAGATATTATATATATTATAATAGGTATTATATTATTATAAAAGTATTACAATAGGTAAAAAAAACAAAGCGGCTGTAAGTTTATGTTTTGTTAGTCTCAAGTAAATGATAAGAGGATTACAGAGCTATGCATATTAGCAGCCAATCTGCAATTTAAAAAGTTACCGAGCACTTGTGTTGCTTTGTGGTGAATACGAATAGTCCCTGCATTTAGTTTATTTCGCCTCCTTGAATTAATTAAGCGAGTACTCTTTACATAATTCCCTTTGTTTTTGGAAGCTTTGGTAGTTTCAATGTAAATAATTTATACGTGTTGAGTCGAAAAATCAGTTGTCAAGTTGAAAAATCAGAATATTAGCAAGTAATTGGAGGGCCTACTCGTCATCCATGATCACAACACGGTGGCAAAAGCTTTGTTCCTATTTTGTACCTACTTTATTTCTCAACATTATCATTATTTATGTCTCGAAATCACACCCTGATATCATAAATTCATTCATTTATTATCATTCATTCATTCATTCAATACGGGCAGACCGATGGCATCAAACAAGTCACGCCTAAGGTCCTGTAAAAGAACTTTCTAATTTACATTCAATACAGAGCGAGCTAAATATAACTGAATTGACCCGAAACCAGATTATGATATAATTTTTTAGGAGGACTATTACGAATAGTAGAGGTAATAGTTCCTAGAAAAGAGTTTGTGTAGATAGATAGGTAAATAGAGTAATCTTTATTGTAAGTACACCAATATTAACTTTGTAAACAGATGCACTTAAAAATTATGTTGCACAATGGGCGGGCCTTATCGCTATTATAAGCAATTTCTTACGGGCAACCTTAGGATGGACAAGTAAGTAATGAGCAAAGTTATGGGCAGTTGTTGGTGCGTTAATTAAAGAAAAAATAAAATAAAGTAAAATAAAACGTCATGATAATGACAATGGAAATTATAAAATATAATGAATACAGAAATATGTGTATATTTGTAATATGTATGTATATTTCAATGTATTTATGTACGAAAATGGAATGGAAAACAGCTCCCAGTAGTGTCAGCAGCGGCGCTTACCTCGAAACTAATCACCCCTCACTTTTTATTGTTCTTGCCAACGACTTGTAGACACTAAAGCAATTTCAAAATGGCACCCGAATAACACGCCAATAATCGTTAGCTGCGATTGGAAAACAAAACTGTGATTATAGGGTATTATCTAGCCTACCCTATCTCTTTCTAGCTCGTTAATAAAAGTAATGTCGTCTCATTTGTCTCGGAGGGGCGACGAGATAGAGTGACATTACTTTAACGAACTTTCGATGGTCCGCAACGGGATGGGGTTCCGAATTTTCTAGTTAGTTTTGATCAGATAGAGCTTAGCTTTGTATAATTGCATACAAATTAGAATTGGAAGGATTGTAGCCGTTACTACGGTGCAGAAGTCGCAGTTGGTCCAAACGAATGAATGGTGATCCTTGCCTATGCTTGGGGTAGCACCTTTTTATGAAGATCCATGGTAGACTTAAAGGTAACCAAATACCAGAAAGTGTCAGGTTTGCTGGAATATGTTGCTTTTAAAAAACTGATCGAATTGAGAATACTGTATCACCTTTTCTGTAATGGGTTGCACAAATCGGGTGGCAGTAGATCTGCATAAATAGCTGATATTGAGTTGTCAATTGCTAACACTGTTGACGTTACGCAAGAATGTATGTCTGCTCGTCATCAGGTATCTCTACTACCTTTAATGTATCTAATGACTAAGCGTTTTTATTCGTCTATGTCAGCGCGCTCTTAATAGCACAATATTCCCAGTAACAGTTCACAAACGGTGGCTCCGCTCAAGTTGTTTTCTAAGCAGTCAGCTCCACCACTTGTAGTGGCAACTGTGGCAAGTGGCACAATGGCAACTCCACAACTCTGTTATCTGAGGCTGTTATTGTCAGAAGTTGGCTGGATGGACGTTTTGTTACCGATTCCCCGGCTCCGTTTAGATGAGCAAGTAACTGTTAAGGGACGTTTATACGACACGATTGGTCTTACAATCAGATTTTTTGGATTAAAAAAAAACCTTTTTTTTAATCTTTATTTGTAGTTAATCAATTATCCCAAAAAGACATATTTCTTAATTGAGCATGCCTTTGTAGTATCCAAGTCTAATATTTAGGGTACAAAATAAATCCTTGGAGTTATGAGAATTCGATGTCTGTAATTTTTTTATTGAATTAAGAAGTCATTGAAAATATGCTAATGCTAACGCTACTAAAATTAATACATTTTACAAATACAAATTATTTTTTTGTTAAAGTTTACGCTGATATTCTAAAATAAAATCTATAAATTAAAAAGAACACAGGGTGTCCGATCGTAACATGTAAGGGTACCGTCTAAAGGGGTATTCATTCACTCGTGACGAATCCGCTGGCTGTACTAACTAATTGCTATAAAATGAAGCGCCCCCGCGGGACTCAGCCCCGATTTTGTTTTAATCGAAATTTTCTGAAAGTGTCGGCTGCGGGATGAATTGTCACAATTCTGAACAACCAATTAAACATAACGCTTTGTTAAATGTAATCTGCGATGGGTGAAACACCACTTGCCTCTTATTATAAAGGAAAAGAAAGAACTTGTAAAAGAAATGTGAAAATAAAGAAATTGACGACGACAAAGGGTTTTTCTAAGCTTCAGGGTTTTTGACATTTTTATGGATTCGTATTGTGTTTTATATTGTAAAATGTTATATCAAGAACACCTTTTGTAAGCCTCTAAGGCAATGACGAAGTAACGTTTTTACCTTTTTAATTAAAAAGTGAGAGTAAACTGTTTAACTTTAGGTTATTACTAATTTAAAAAGCAGTTTTCTTAATTTTTCATCACCGTTACATTTGGATTATTGAAACACTAACCACTATGGAACAGTACGTTTAATTTTGTAATAACTGTTTCCGACAATCGAATCAATAAATAAGCAGCACAGTGGGCACGTTCATAGCGGACGGCTATTCGATGTTTGCGAACGCAGCAATATGTTCTACAAACAGCTTCAGGCTTCAGGTAAGTTATGGCGGCCCCAGTGAGTAGTTTTGCTTATTAACGAGACCAACATGGCGGCGTTTGATAAGATTTCGGTTTGTCTTGGCATTCGTGCCTCGAGGCGGCCGCAGGGCATTTCGACTTGAGACCACTGAAGGTGTGTGCTAAGAACGAAAGGAAAAGGCTCTACTTGAGCTTTATGTTTCAGAAAGTTTAAGGACCATTTTTGTCAAAGATTTTCCTAAAATTATAAATGCCAAAGTTTGTAAGGATGTCTGGATGTTTGTTACTCTTTCACGCACAGATGTAGCTTATAACTTAATTTAGTATCAGACTTTTTTTATTAGCGTAGTCCTCGGGTGATGCCGCGGTTGGAAGCTAGTAAGTTATTACTTCGTTAGACTGCGGGGCTATATATTAGAATAGAATTGATTCTTTATTTGCATTAAAATGTGGTAGGTACATTAGATGTTAGAAATACGATTAACGATCAACACATATTTGTCTAATAATATTGACATACAAATAGTAATGGTACAATAATTGTTAAAACGAAGTCAACAACAAGTTGTTACAGTGAATTTATAATGCGTCTGTGCTTGTAATTGGTCCTGATTCATGATCCTGAATTCACAAACCTTTGTAATAAACAGGATTAGTTCGTCATAAGGTGGTTTAATTAGCAAAATAGAGCATCTTACCGACTGTATGACTAAGAAATTTGGTTGCAGCGTGTATGGCGCGCGACGCATAGCTGAGCCAGGCGCAAATCGCCCGACTGCTTCGGATAACTGGCGGCGCGGCGTGTTGCGGATACATAAACGACACAAATAATACTACACTATCCCTACATAAATACACTCATGTTACGTATGTATATACGTGTATGAATACGAGAGATTTTATGAAATCTTTAACATTCTACGATACAATGACTAACTAGAGAAATATTAAAGAACAGGCATTAAAACATTTTATTATTGAAATGAACAAGAACAAGTCAAATTTATCAATGCGAAAAGTTTAGTGAAATATTTATAGAGTTGCGTCGAGCACATAGCTATCTCTTTTGATCAGCATTCTAGTCACTTATGTCTTGGTCACATATACATATTTTATTTGTCTTCGTTTTTCATTCGTTTTCGGTTACCCTAGGAATTTCATATCTACAAGTTGCTAAGCCTCTGGAATACCGGTTTTGTTAAATACAATAACACCAAACTCAACATACCTATATGTATTTTGATGCCTTTAAATATTTAATGTCTTAAACTCTTAAACAACAACAGTACCCTGAGGCTCCGAAGCCGCTTAGTTCGGTAGGCTTAGCCAAGGAGTGTTATCTCTACGTCTCTGCAAAGTTCACAATTTACGCCCCCAGCCTCGCATAATATGAGCTTTACAACTTCGCAAGTCTGACAGTGAAATACTGATAGCATTATATTATCGCACACAACACACTTAATGCAATGTGTTACAGGATAAATCATGTGTTTGTTCAGATAAAACTTTTGAATTATTTTATTTTACATCGCAAAAGTTTCATTAATAAATAAAATAAAAAAATAAAAAGCCTTTATTGCTGTAGTACAAAGTATACCAATATTAAAAACAAATATGCCTATATCTATAATTACTATACCTATACTTATTAATTATTAACAAATACTTCTAAATAAATATCTAGTTTGAAAATATGATTATAATTAGTTTCTTTCGGCAAACGGTTGTAGTGTGTGTTATACAGCTTGTCTTCCGACAAAGGCCTCCTCTAAAGATTTCCATCTAGTCCTGTCTTTTGCTGTTCGAGTCCACGTTGGACCTGCTATTTTCTTGATGTCATATCCTCCCATCTCAGAAATTGTCTACCTCTGCCTCTCTTACCATCCCGGGGGTACCATTCTGTTATGAGTCTTGTCCACTTTTCCCTTTTCTCTCTCAACATAATGTCCTGTCCATCTCCATTTTAGTCTTCTGTATGTTGTGTATGCGTTCTTGAAGAAAAGTTTCATTATGAAAGATTAATTATCGTTACCGTTACCCCAAGACTATCCCAATACATTTTATATTTTTAAATTTGCCCTTGTAAATTCAATTTGTACTTGTACTGTGACTTTAGTTGTATGTACTCTTATCTAGCCCTCTATAACATCATCGACTCTTCTATTGAAGAACTCAAACACTGAGTTAAGCTCGTCTTTTGTATATGTATGTACTGTTACCGTATAACCTTCATTTCTTTGTAATATTTTGTGAAAATTCGTACTAGTAATTATAAAAGAAGTTGCCGATGAAAAATTTTAGCACCTTGAGCTTCAAAACCATCAAGTTCAAGTCCCTGAAAAGTGTTCTGGCAAGTTTATTTTCATACATCTGCAATTTCTTTATGACGTATAAATTTATTTCAAGACCGATTTTCCGATGAGTGGCAATCAATAGAAAATTTGAAAAGCTGCGTCTTAGAATCATGTACTGAATCACTGGCGAGTTTCTTGGTTACGATGTAAAACATGCACAGTAATACATAATATAGTAAAAGCTCCTACATCATTATTAAAACAAACTCTCGAAATTGAAGTGTACTGAAAAACATGACATTATATAGAATTTTATTCATGTGCAATCAACATTGAACTAAACCGTTTATTTCCTTGAACAAATTGACTTACTGTTTCCGAGTAGGGGACAACGCAAAGAAGCTGATAGATTGCTGATCGGATTAGGGCGGACAATTAGATACGCGGCTCTCCGACTAATCTGTTCCACTTGGCCATTTGTTTCTAATGCCTGTTTAAGCCATGGTTAATTTATAGATTAGTAATACGCCTACTTTGCTTGCTTCGTATTGACTATAAAATATTAGAAACAGTTTAGTAATAAAGCGCTTAGTAGGTATGTACTATGAGATATTAGGTACGTGATAAAAGTATAGTACGCCGTTTTCCACTTCATATTATACAAATATTTTGAAGAAAATTATGTAATTTATACAAATATAAGATTTTCAATTCCCAGTTACGTGAAATAATTCGTGGCTCACCACAATTAAAATAATTACGTCATAATATCACCGCATAAAATTAAATTTTCAGCCCTTCTCAGCAAAAGGTATCAAGTTGAACATCGAATAAATGCGGCCATTTCTCATTTTAACCGAAGCAAAACTTAATAACCCTACTGGAAACGCAATAATTACGAACGTTCAGTACGAGATTCGGGAGAGAAATAAATGAGCGCCATTAAGAGACTCGCGTTTAGATATTTCATCCCCCTTAAAGAAGACGTTAGCGGAGCACGGCATGCTGGCAGTGTGGATTGTTCCCACGCGACCATCAAGCGAAAAACCAGGAAATTAGTTTGCTGCCTACACGCATAATGTATTTTGCTTTAAAGGCAGGTCCAGCAGCAGTCTCTTGAAATTTTACATGAATTACATACACAATACATACCTGTATTAATTGTAAACCTGTATGAGACAAATAAGTATCTACTGATGTAAATAATATCTTCGGACTAAGGTTGAGATCTACTGAGTAGTATCGCTGAGAAGAGCGTACTAAAACTTTGCTCTGACTTATCTTAAACAAAACACTGCTTTTGTTTTTCTGTCACAAAAGCTTAGCTGAGCTAAGTCTAAGAACGATAATATAATAGATTTGACACAGCCTTAGCAATTCTGCCTACTATTAATAATTCTTATAATCTGCAAAATAAAAAATATTTGTTTTGTGTTTGCGCCTTTTTGTCATGGAAAACCAGAACATTTTCAGTGCCATATTTAAGAAACGATAGAAATAATTTTATTTGTAGGTATTACAAACAAAGGATGTTTTTTCTCAAAACACAAATTTCGTGAATCAATAGTGTAACAAATAGAACAATAGTCAAACTCAAGGTTTGGTAGGCAAATAAAGCTGGCACGTCTAATCAATGTGTATTGTTCTTTGGCCCGGCGCACCTGACAAATGATAGGTGTTCGGAGCAATCCGCACGTTTGTTTTTGTTGAATGTTCGTGTGTTTTGTGGTGAATGTCTGAAACTAATGTGCGATGTAATTGCCCATGGCTGGCAAGGAAAGGTAGAGGTGCAGAAAAACATAATAGCAAAGAGAAAATATTAGGATTCTCAATAAAGTGCAGAAATTATTGTAAGACTTACAGTTAGTAAGTTGAATTTGCGTCAAGAAATAATACTTATCTTATTTAGACAATAATATTAAGTATATTTAACGATAAAACATAAACCATTTATTTATTTATTATACAATTAAACATTTAAAATTACACTATATTTTTAAAAAATATAGTGTAAATATATTATATTATATATAGTTAGGTATATATTTATTTACATATACATGAAATAAAAAAATATAATACAAACTTATTCAATAAAATAAACCTAATAAAAAGTTCAGGTGTCAAAAAATATGTCCGCATCAATGTCGACCGTGGGTAACGTGCCCAGAAGGCTGGCGGCATTGCCACGTTGTATGGCAATGCTGATCCTTTGTCTAAAGTAGAAACCAGCCTACTGGTCGCGTGAAGAAAAAAAAAAGTTTATTTTTTTTACAAATGATTTTAAAACTACTGAGTTGGCTCGTGACCACGATCAGTGTGATTCGATCGAAACTGTCGAGACAAAAAAGTTTTTTTGGATATAAATATAACTGTATATGTATGTCTACAGTTACATGCACATGTATATATTCAGTTACATATGTAAACATATTACTTTTCTTACGTAATGAGAGTAATCTGTACAGTCTTTATCATTATGTCATACTGCTACCAATGGCCAGAGCCTCAATGTATCGTTCAGCCATACAAATAAGTTTTTTCTCGACGAATAGGACCAAACTTGTGTCAAATTTGAGGATATTGTTGATGTAGCTGATACGAGCGGCTATCATTTATAGGTGTTAAAAGAAGAAACGATGTATTTGGACAAAATATGAAACTATGTTGGCAGAGCTCGTGTTGACACCGGAACGCCACCGCGGACGCGACCGACCACGCAGATGCAACCCTTTTCGCGCGCAAATACCAATCCGCGCTATTCATTCAACCTATTCGATTTCATTCGCGATAGTGATGTCTTTATTGTCACTATCGATATCGCGTAGTATTAAATAAACATACAAGTTTCTTTTAAATTATGTATTTAATAGGGTTATTTTTGCTAGAAACTCAAGTTTTTATTGTACATTTCTTATTATTAGATACGAAACCTCCAAAAATCACAAGTGGCTGTCAAGATAAAAACCTGCTGTATTATATTAAGAATAAAATAAAAGTTGAATTGTAAGCCAGATATTTTAATAGTTATCCGGAATTTAAGAAAAAAACTACTGAGGTGTCAAGGGACACCCGGATGGAACGAAGTTCCTTTCGATTAATTAGTAAAAAAAATTTATTTTTCTATGTTATAAAAAAATCTGTTTTTAAGTTATAATAATATTTTTTTTTATTATTAACAATTATAATGTAATATAAACGTAATCAGTAGGCTCAATTTTATTAATAATTGGCTTGTGGTAACTTAAGTAGGAAACATATGTTTGGGATTCTATTTTATTTAAGGCTAAGTTCAGATGAGCGCGCGGCGACGCGCGCTGCCGCGCGGGACTGCTGTTCAGATGGCGGCGGCTTACACGCGGCAGTCTAGCGTGAACATTCAGTGACAATGGACGTGGAGGAGGCAATTTGCTTGTGGATTTTATACCGCAGAATGCGACGTCGCCGTCGGAAGCAAAGACGATACTGGGTGCACCCTATTTTGAGTCAAAGACTTTCTTTAAGTCTGTTTGTGACTTTATATCCCACACTAAGACTACACGAAGATCGATTTTTCAACTACTTTAGGATGTCGATTGCATCCTTTGACTTTTTGTATGACTGCATTGAAAAGGATTTGCAACCTGCCGATGGTGCTGTAAGATATTGCATATCACCAAAAGAAAAACTGATAGTAACATTAAGGTAAGTAACTTTTTATTTTAAAATCAACAATATGCAGACTACATTACGTCATCGTGTCTTTACAATTTAAGTACATACAACATAGTATCACGATCACACTACACACTATCGTAATGTATAATCATATACCATTCACAGATAAGACCACTTATGTAATGTTATTCCTAATTTTTGTCTAAAAATAATTATTATTTATTTATCAGTCATAGAATCACATATTACTATCACATAGAATTAAAAAAAAAATATTATTATCACATAGAATTACAATTTTGGTAATGAAACAACCTTAAAATGTAACATAGGAACTTTAAAATCTAAATTATAAAATAATCTAAACAATCAACTAATACGAATCAGCTATCACATATTTAGATTATTCGCCTGTTTCATTGAACAAGTCCAATTCTTGAGAGTCTTCATACGAGTATGAATCAGGTGATGTCACTTGTGATACATTTGAGGCAGGTGAAGTGTAGGAAGCAGTGGTATAGCCATATTGTGTTGAAGATCCTGGGGCAGAGTACCTCAAACTGTCAGTATACTGAGAACCGGTAGTCAATGGATAGCTACTTAGCTGTCGTTCCGGTTTACTATTATATTGATGTAAGGCCGATGGAGCCCGTGAAGTAGGCTTTCCTTCATGAGTTTGACCAGACTGGTATCGTTCTAATAAATTATACATTTCAATTTTCAACTTTAATCGCCTATGATTAGGAACCTTTTTTATTTCGTTAACTAATGAAAGACAAAATAGTTTATCTTCATCATCTTCTTCTTTCTTTTCTGTCTGGTTCTTCTTATTTAAACTTTTTTCTAAAATGTTTGCAAAATGCTCGTCGGCTGGATGAAGTTTGTATTTCTTTCGTGGCACATTTTCTGTCGGGGAAACACTGTTGTTGATGCTATTTAAATCATCGTTTGCTGGTGTTTCTTCGGTGTCTAAGCTATTGTCTGTTATGTTTTTATTGATAACCGGTTTGAGAAATGATAATCTTTGAAAATAGGAAAATGTAGAAGTCTTATTTGACGCTGCCGAACCGGATTTCAATTTTCTTTTTTTAATTTCTTTAACATAAGTATCTCGTAAATTTTTCCACTTTTTCTGTAAAATTGACCCTGTAAAAGAAATAATACATTTTTATATTTTTTATTACAGATACCTAGCCACTGGTTGTTCCCTAGCAGAGTTACAATATAATTATAAAATAGGGAAATCAACGTTGTCGGCTGTAATTCAGCATGTATGCCAAGTTTTATGGAGAAATTTAAAAGCGATCGTCATGAATCCACCAAACAAAGAGAAGTGGATACAAATAGCTGAAGTATTTAAAACCAAAGCTTTTTTTCCAAATTGTATCGGTGCTTTAGATGGCAAACATATTCGTTTAGTTCAGCCACCAAATTCAGGATCAATGTATTACAATTATAAACACTTCTTTTCGTTGGTTTTAATGGCTCTGTGTGATGCAAACTATTGTTTTATATGGATCGACGTTGGAGCTTATGGCAAAGACAGTGACTCGGGTGTATTTAAAGAAACATCGTTATTCAAAAAACTGACAGAAAACTCTTTGGATATCCCTGAACCAATATCTATTACAAATAATGAGAATGATTTCCATAAATTACCATATGTAATTGTGGCTGACGAAGCTTTCGCCATGACAAAAAATCTGATGAGACCACATGGAGGTAAATTTTTGTCAAAAGAAAAAAGAATTTTTAATTATCGCCTTACTCTAGCACGAAGATACGTTGAATGTACATTTGGCATAATGTGTGCCAAATGGCGAATTTTACACCGGCCTATAGACGTCAAGATAGACTTTGCAAATGATATAGTAAAAGCCATTTGCGTTTTACACAACTTTGTTAGAACAAGAGATGGTGTAAATAAAGAAGACATGAACCCAGCGCCATTGCTTAATATGAGCCGATCCAACAGTGGGCGAGCAATCCATGACGCAGATAAAGTTCGAACTACATTAACAAATTACTTCGTAAGTGAGGGTGCATTAGATTGGCAAGAAAATATGATTTAATGAATAAAATAATAAAAAAATAAAACGAATGTATAACTTACCCACGTTTTTCTTTTTTTCTTCTGAATCATCATGGACACAGAAAATTAATACTAATTCTTCCCAAGACCTTCTTTTTATTATTCTATCAGAATACTGCTTCGAGTTAATATTCCAAATCGCTTCTTTTTTTTCAATTTCGTCAATTAGTAAATCTATACATATTTCGTCTTCCATTTTTATGGCTCTGTGCGTCCGACCGCCTCAAACCGCGCGGGTCAACTGAACACGTCGATACAGGATTGTAGGTCTTAAACCGCGCGTCGCCGCGCGGTCACACGCGGTTCAAGATCTTGCGCGCGGTGCATGGCGGTGCGCGCGGGCACGCGCGGCGACGCGCGGTCATGTACACGACAACATTGATTTGTAATATATCTTAAACCGGGCGCTGAGTCAACCGCGCGTCGCCGCGCGTTCATCTGAACTTAGCCTAAATGTCTTGAAAAAACTGCATCAATGGTAGTATTATATTTTGTTGTTGATTTTGCTGGATTATTGTTTATTCTTTAATCAAATTCTTCGTAGCATGTAATTACTACGCCGCTACGAGAATTGCTACGAAATGTGTCGTTACAACTTTTCGTCACATTTTTTTCCGTCTAACCCCCTTTCGCAACGCGCGATAAGGAACTTCGTTCCAATAATAATATAATTTAATAATGTAACAACACGTGATTAAAAAACAACATTCATCAATCAGAAATTTTCAATTGAGGAAAATTGGTCCTGGAAAATCTTTACACGTCATACCGCAAATGCATAAATAAGAATATGTTTGCGAAAACACTTTTCAGGAATTAAGAAAAGTATTTAATTATTTTTGCTTATTATATAGCTTTAAAATTGCAAATTTATTGAAAAAATCTAGCTAAGATGCAAAGTTACGTTACTCTTAATAAGTCGGCAAAATCGATGAAAAACTAAAATTTTCCTCGAAATAATCCTTTAAATTTTTCAGTGACAAATGTCTTTAAAAAAAAATCGAGTTGAAAAATTTTATGTCCTAGAATCCTGTACTGAATTACTGGTAAGTGGGTGTCATTTTCACCCTGTAGTATCGATATCGCTAGAAGAATAACATCTCTATCCGCGGCGGCTAGGCACGCCTCATATCAGATTGCTGTGCGTTCCGCATATAGAGCGCGAGTTTTTCACAAAGCCTATCAAATCGACACCTATACGCTTGAATTTTTCTCTATTTTCAAACGTAACGTGAATTTTTAAACAACTTTTAATGTCGCCATATTATATTGAATTGATCCTTTAATATGATATAACCTACCCACTCTATTTTTATTATAACTAATATTTAATATACCGCTTTTCGACAGTACGACAAGTTTTTCACACTTTTATATGAAACACAAAGGTATGCAATGTTAGTTGCATCTAAGATTTTGTTATGATCATGGCATTGCAATTACTTAGTTAGATGACGAAAGTATGGATAGACGCGAAATATATAAATAGTTGCTTTGGTCCGTATTGATAAGTATAAAATTGGTTATGATCCGATAGAATCAATCGATTATTTTGTAGAAAGTTCAACTTATATTATTATTAGTTTTTACAATAATTAATTAAATATCACGAAACTTACACACAACGCCATCTAGTCCCAAACTAAGCAGAGCTTGTACTATGGGTACTCGAATAACTGATACTTTTCATTTGTAAATACTTACATACTATACATAGAAAGACCCAGACTAAGACAAACCCCCATGTTCATGCACACAAAGATTTGTCTTAAGCGGGAATCGAACCTACGACCTTGGCGTCGCAGGCAGGTACATTGCACCACTATAATCTTTATTACTACTATAGTACTAATAAAGAAGATCTTACGAACTGTAAGTATAAGTTTTATTATCTTACTTTGAAATTGTCGCAGACAAACACACACAAAATCAGTGAAAATCTCGCAAACGTCCATAGAAAATACCCCAGTAGCTTACAAAAGATATGTCTACTTAGTCGAATATCTTTACATACAAGGTAAAGGAGTCGTGAAAATCCTTTGGTGTTATCTCTTCCCTTTAATTGTTGGCTGGAGTGCTATCTGGAGGTTTAGTGGCGCCGATTGCCGCCATAAAATGTAACGGCCCTTTTGTTGTGGTTCATATCGAGGCTTGTCGCTTTGTCGCGGTGTCGCGTCGCCTATGCTTTGAAGATTAGGGAATACACATTTCAGCTGTAAAGTTTGCGTTGGCGGGTTTGTGGTATGTTTTCGGCTAGATGTTTGAGTAATAAATATTGTAAAAAATAACACGCTTATATTACTCAGAAGGGTGTGGCAGAGGTGTACAACACCCACATTTCACCTGTTATGTTTAGGTCCAGTATGATAGGGGCTGAGTATATCGCTATCCATCGGGCACGATCCAAATCTGGCTGCTGTTGTGAATATCCTGATAATCATAAATAAAGATAAAGGCAAGTTCATAAATAACACTTAGCCCGATCCGGGAATCGAACACGAGACCTCGCAGTGAGAGGCTCATACGCTAACCACTAGCCCATCGAGGCAGTAATCTAGACAGAAAGCTAATATTGTAATGTTTTTGTTGATATTATGTCAATTGTAACGTAGAACTATATAATTTATTATGTTATTGGACCGACATATAATTTTATGGGTGGTATGTTCGGTAAGCGACAAAGCCCTTCCTATTTTAAAAGCTTGATACCTGGCTACCTACTATTACGTTTATTTTTTGCACTCAGGACATAAAATAAAGAGGTCAAAATTATGAATTGATTCACTGGTAAGAGACTTCGTCACAATTTCAGTAACACAGTTTGAAAAAACAGTATAAAGATAGAGGCATACACATACAGATATAGATTTATTCACACAACATTTGCTATTGTAAACACGCACAGATCTTTTGAATATTTTAGTAGGTGAGTTTTCACGCACTTCCTTACACATCTCGGTTTGTAGGATAAACTAAGTTAGATATGAGCACGTCTCATGTGAAAAAGCCGTATCTGTATGTAGAAGCGCCTCTATTTTATGTAAATAACTTCTTACGTTGCTGGTATGTAAGTATTTTTCATCTACCTTCCATTTACTGCGACAATGGGCATGATGACTAATTTTGATTTTCGTATGTAATTGAAACACCTCGATATTAGAAACATTACTTTGATATCACATAAACTTCGTGAGACAGGTATTATACAGGTATTTTTTTTGGCCAGAAGTTGATCATTGCCATACAACGTGGCAATGCTGCCAGCATTTTGGGAACGTAGCCCGCTGGCAGCGGGTTTTTAGATTAGGATTGTACATAGTTATTTACTTTACTTTTTTTTTTAATTTATAATAAACTAATACATTTGTATTTATACAATTTTAAATTCACAATAATTATAGACTCGTCCGAACGCGTCAAACAAACGGCTACAAAGGCGAGTCGTTACTGCTTTGTAGCTTGTATGCGAAGTTATATATTTTATTTGATAGCTAAATATTGCGTTTATGAAAATGGTTTTGTAACAAAAGTTGCTCAAAATTGTGTAGATAATGTAATGATAAAATTATTTTTTATTAATTTCGTACTTTGAAAATGGACTCGCCCATGAAACTTTGAATGATCATAAAATGCATAAGATTAAAGTATGTAACAAAAAAATCTTGCGTTTGGTTTCTGTTTGACAATATTTTGATAAGGTATCCCATATTTTACAATCTATGGATCAGTTACCATGCCTATTACCACGTGTAGGTACAACATAATTACAGAAACATTTTCTTATTCTTCGTGCAACACCGACCGTTGCAAAACATTTATTTAAACGCATTTAAGGCCGAAACACACGGTATGGTTTGACTGGTATATTACAGCTGGTAACTATTAGTTTTAAAAGTTTTTGTGGCACGTCAGTCGTAGGTCGGTGTTGCCAGCCACAATTATCGTGCTTGCAGTAATTATGCTTTACTTGCAACACTATACCGTTTATTTTAAATAACGGGAAATTATACTTCTTGCAATTTGATAATAATCGTCGGTTCCGGGTATTATAGTTCGTGCAGATCTCGCTTTGGTGTTGTTGGATCCTTGGTTTAATAATAATAATAATAGCAGCCCTGTATACATGTCCCACTGCTGGGCTCGGGCCTCTTCTCATGATGAGAAGGGTTAGGCCAAAGTCAACCATGCTGGTCAAGTGCGGATTGGTAGACTTCACACTCCCTCGAGCACTTTTTAGGCACTCTCAGGCATGCAGGTTTCCTCACGATGTTTTCCTTCACCGAGCAAGCGACAATTTATAGCGATAAATACACACATATCTTCGAAAAGGCGAATCTTAACGATTTATTGACTGAGGTGTGTGCCGTGGGTTAGAACCCGAGACTTTTGACTTCGCAGTCCTGTCTCCCACTCGGCTATCGCTGCTTAATACCTATGGCATATTAAAAAGGACATCAACAGACTACACTAAAAGGATAAAATTTCAAACTTCTTGATCTTTTAGCTGGCTATCAGTTTCAGTATTTCATGTTTTATTATTTTCTCTACCGTTTGGTAAGTGTTAATTACAATAAATTAACATCTGCTAACGATCTTAGGTGTATCAATCAAAACGCAGTATAAAACATTACATTACATTATAAAACATAAAACATTAGGTAATACTATATTTACTTATATAAACTAAAGATGCTCGATAGTCTAGTGGTTAGCGTATGCACCTCTCACCGCGAGGTCTCGGGTTCGATTTCCGGGTTAGGCAAAGTGTTATTTGTGTGTCAAGAAATTCATCATAGCCGCACGAAGTTGGAATTGTGTCCGGTGGATGGCGATAGGCCCCCTATCCCATGGGACCTAAACATAACAGGTGAAATGTGGGTTTTGAACACCCCTGCCACATCCTTCTGGGTAATATAAGCGTGATGTTACGTTTTGTTATGTTACAAACAAAGATTTTTCGTTTCAAAAATCTCGTTATCTCCCTTTTTGAATAACTTCATAAACACAGGCACTTATACTCTTGAATATAAAGCCCCCGAATTTCGAAATGTAACATTGGCAATCATATTTCAAATCCCAACTGGTGGTTAAATCAGAACGGGCCATTAGTCGTTAACAAAGAAGCGATTAAATCCATTATCTTTGGCCATTTCTATAGCCGTGGCAATTTGCGGCGGCCGATGACGTTAATTTCATTGCTATTGGACCCACATAACATTTTATCTAACATTGATTTGGATTTCCAAATAGGTATCGGTACCGTCCAATTGTGTTAAATATGAGATGAGAATATTAAGATGATTATTGCCAGCACTTTGAGTCGAAAACTGTTATCATTTAGTTTATTACTGACTTTTACTTAATCCTTTTTATCATAGAGATTATTTTGTAATTTTACAAAACTGGGGGGATGGATAAGTTGCTTCCGTCAACAATTTCCGACAATAACCGTCTTCATTACCATTAGCAAAGAGTTCAAACAAACAGCTTTCGTTATTCAGTTTTACAAAGTTATCGTATTGGAAGTTCCTGTGATAGATGCGGGGTGACGCGCCTTTGTCATTTTGGCGCTGTGAAAATCACTCATTAGGAGTACCCACAGGAAAACCACGCTTTAAAGGGCTCCTCGCTCCACATCTCCGCTTAATTGTAACACATTTTTCAATTGAATTCACTTCGTTTTAAAGATAAAATGATTTTGGTGACGCAAATAGCACATAATTTATAATGAGTCGGATTAACTTGCTGATAGACGCAATTTGGCAGTTCTGAAAATAAATGATTTTATTAATAAACTGGAACGGAAATACATGATAAAGTCCTATGCAAATATTTAAAATAAAGGACGCATGAAAAAGCAATGAACAAATAGATGAACATTTCAATTTCGAAAATATAAGGCTTGATTTTCATTAACATAAAGGGTAAAATGTAGACACATTTATTTGACAATAGGGTAACCGAGCACCCTAAAAGCGTGGAACGCTTTATGCCTCATGAAAAAAACTTTATCAAAATTTAATAGCATTTCCCACTAGTAGGCAGAACGGCCAATGACTTTGATATTTTTGACGGTATTAATTAAAAAATTATAAAGCTTCCCATGGCTGGCGGGCCGCCATTGTTCGGGTTCACAAAGCATTTATATCGTGGCAAAAGATAAATATGCGAGAAGCAGGTAATTGCGTACGCTTTTATTGAGCTGTTGTTTGATTTCAAAGGCTTTTTATTGGAAACAACATTTATTGCGCGTATGTACGTATTGACTCAACAATCGAACTCTTTCATTAACTCACTTTATTGGCATTTTGCAAAATACTTTTTTATTACTAGTGAGCATTTTTGAGTGTACAGTTGTAGTGTAGTACAGTTTGATTTAATGGCGTTTGTTCTGTTTCGCAAAGTGAAGTTTTTATTAATGCAAATGCGCACCTAATTTAAAGGAAATCTCGCAGGCAAATATTTTTCCTCATCACAATAAAACGGCAGGAAGGTTCGCGATGATTTCCGTAACAATGCTTCCCTTAGGATGGTGAGGTAATTATGATTGAGCACAAAATGGGTAAAAATAAGGCGGAGTATTGTTTCAGACATAATTAAGGTTTGTGGTCCCGTGGGCGCGCCCGGTGCCGCCGCAAAACGCAAGTCATGTGAAGCACCGGGCATGAAACGTTTTTTGCAGTGGTTTATTTTGGCGCGATCAGATTGCGGGCAATTTTTATTGATACTCTCAAACAGCTTTTCTCGTTATTTATTTGCAAATATACTATTGTTATTTACTTAGATTTCAATGGGAATTAGGCGAGGCAGTATTTATTTCGCCAATCCATACTTCATTTCATAGTTCTGATTTCTAACAGATTTCAAGTATCTGTAATAATATCTAAAACAATTTGCTAAACAGAAAATCCTCAATCTTCATCAAGCACGTCCACAAATTAATCCTCACATGAGATAGAAGGAAGTCGTATAGAATTACCATATCTGCGTGATCACTGCACGTTTGAACGTGGCGAAGGAGACGATTATGAATATTAATATCTCGAGGCTCCAGGTTAGCGGTTTAACGCTAATTCGGATAGACAAACCTCTCACGACACCGCCTTGCTGTGTCTGCGTCAAGAGGTAGGGGTGACAAATATTCAGCTACATTTTAAGATAAGACACTTACTGAAAACGGTTAACACTCCAAGTTGCTCTAGACAGAGCGTGGTAGAATTGAGACAGAGAGTATTAGAGAGACGTGAGCTGTGATGCTCAATATTAAGTTGGGAAAACGCAGAGTAAAAAAAATAAGAGTAAGAAATACTATTGTACCAACCCTACATATTACATCCTAAATACCTATATATTTTTTTAATGAAAAAGTTTTGATATGTGAAAGACTCTCTGCACTCAATCACTTCGCTTGTTGGTTTAGTGCATTAAAACCAATTAGGATAACGGATCAATACAATGTAGCAGTACATCAACAACACTGTTTACTCCTCGCGCTACCAATTTAAGTCAATTCATCCCTCCTTCGATCGCATTGCTTCTAAGATAAAGCCATAATTAAGGGCCTTCTCAATCGATTAAGTTAAGCCGAGTTTAAATAGACGTTAACTCCAAGAGAAAGGTTTACTCCGGCGTGAAATGGCATTAGGTTTTCGCGCGTTTTATGAGAGCCGAGACACGAGACGAGTCGCTAAGAGAGGGGGATTTAATGGAAGATTGACTTAATTAGGCATCCGTAAATTAGCTCAAGTATTTTTGATTGATACGACTTAAACGGATTTGTAAGTTTACGGGCTTAGCCCACTCGGCTACTAAGTAGGTTAAGCCTGCGAACTTTGGTTAAATGTTCGTGAATATTTTTAAAGTTAAGGATGACAGCATGATGTACCTTGTCGGTAAGCTATTTATTGCAATCATACATGTAACTTAGAATCTAGTTGCAGTAACTAGATGTCACGCATGTAGACTGGAGAGATTTTTCAAAAATTAGACAACGGGTCTGAATCGCGTAATTATTATAAAGGTAAATAAATACCTATGCTCGACGTTTCGAATGACTTGCATCATTCTTGGTATTTATTTACCTTTATAATAATGGTATTTATAGCATAGGTATTTATTTACCTTTATAATAATTACGCGATTCAGACCCGTTTGTCTAATTTTTGAAAAATGATCTCAAATCGCGAAAGTTTACAAACATATAAGTGGCTAGATATTTTCATTACGCTTATTTTTTAAATAGTTAATTAAATAAATACGTAACGCTTGCTTTTAACAATAGTCTTAAAAAATGTTATCGATTATTTTTGACGCATTAAGTTGTGCTTGTGAAACCTTTTTAATAACCATAATAATTTAGAATTAAATTGCCTATAATCTCACCTTTCATCCATTAACTTAGTTTCTCCGATTGTTTTTCTCAGTGGGGTGTCGGAACGCCATTATTACCCAAGTTAAAATTTTAACTGTTGACCTGAAATCCAACAAAGTAACCTACATTATACTTAACGACTTTAAACTAATTTTACGTTTTAAAAGTAAATTATAACTGTAACATAAATTCTTTGTAGACTTATTTAATAGAAACAAACGATAAAAGTACGGTTGACCTCACAAAACGCGATTCTTGGCACGTTCTTCAACACATTTCATGTTCCGCAGCAGTTAGAAATTATTTGTGTAATTAAATTAGGCATTCTTGAAATGTAACGTATTAATAATTTAGTGAACGGTTTGACAGACCAATTCCGTCTTGAGTGCCCACTGCCCTTCTGTTTACGCTCAATGCTGGGTGAGATAGGGACGCCCATCGTCTTTTAAATAATAAATTTATCTTTTAAGTTTATATCAAGCAACGATATCCTGGTAGGAAGACCGCAGCACGCCTAAGTTACGAGTTATCGGTTTTAATACCACCGCTAAATATTATGTTACCGTTAAGAGAATTACATGATTTTAAAAACAAAATCTGTTTTTAGTATAAAGAGGGATAGGTAAATAGAATGGAAACACATGCTTGACAGAGAATTATTATTATTATTAGTTTTTTTTAATGATGGATAGGCACGCGTTTGACCACGATCTCACCTGATGGTAAGTGACGATGCGGTCTACGGTGGAGCACGCTTACCTATGTATTACCTATATTATTTATACTAGTCCGCAGAAAAGGTAATTTAAGATAAAACAATTATTATATTAAGGTACGTTCACCTAAACGTTGTTTTTTTTAATTACCAACCATATTGTTATAACAGTCTTATTTTCAGAAAAGTCTCCAAAAGTTTTGATGTTATAGTGAAAGTTGCTTCGCCCACCCTGGCCCATCCCTAAATTCATATAGCATGACGCCATTATGAATCAGTTTGGTAAATGTTACGAAATGTCAGGTTGACCTTATGCTAAGCGCACCGCTCCTGAATTATTAGACAAGGGCTGTTTGATCTTTACCAGTGCCCTTTATATGATTGCTGTCAATTTACTTCAATTTGCTACCTGAATTCTTGATACCTTAGTGTTGTGTGATGGAAAGGGCTGTTTACCTGTCAGCTTTATTGTTGATGGACAGAAGGAGAAATTATTTGAAATAACTATAACAAGTTAAACGTATTTGTGGCTTTGTATATGGTTTTAGACAAAAGATTTTGGGGTGTTTCGTGTATCGAAAAATATACGAGGCAACCCATATCTAAATTTAATCATATACACACTTTACTAGACTAGACATTTGGACAAGTGACTACTTACTTAACAACAAATTACAAGTCCAAATGACTAAAATACTGACTGACTGAACTCAATGTTGGAACCGTTGGCACAAACACAGATTTTGTATGAAAACGATGCGTAAATCAGTTGACACTTAGCCAGACAAGCGTGTCTACGTCAAATTTACTGTAAAAAACCGTCCAAGTGCGAGTCGGACTCGCGAACGAATGGTTGTGGTGGAGCCCCCCTTAAATGTTCGTTTTATTCGGTTTTAAGTATTTTTTGTTGAAGCGGCAACGATTATACATTATCTGTAATAATCTCAACTGTCTAACTATCACGGTTCATTGATACCTACAGCATGGTGACAGACGGACAGGCAAACAGACGGAAGGACAGCGTAGTCTTGGTAATAGCGTTCCGTTTTTACACTTTGTTTACGGAACTCTAAAAATTATAGTTGATACCGTGGCAGAAAAACATACGTCAAATTGCCTGTAAAAATTGACAGTGAGCAAAACCATGCCATAGGCAACCATGTAGTGGTATAAAGGTCCATAAAGAGTTAGATCCCAGAACGTTAAGATATAACTTATTTTCAAATGGACAAAATATATATCATGGAATAGTATTGGTGCACAATGAACGTATAACCCGTCAATCATGCACGCGCATTTGTTAAAACTTTTACAAAATGAAAATGATATTTATTTATTTATGTATTAGTAAAGGAATCTAGCAGCCAATAACAAGTCTTCGCTTATATAAAACTGAATAAGAGCAAACATAAACAGTAAAAAGCCAGAACAAAATAAATCTAAAGTTAAATTTGTAAGTATCAATATAAACACTTACCACACACTAATGTTACCATGTATGTACTGACCAATCAGGCCTCCATTGCATCCTTAAAAAAGTCAAGACTCAAAAATAAATAATATATAAAATATATACACTTGCATATTAAGAGTTCTTCTTAAGGGTTTAATTTTACTACGAAGCGTATACGTATTTAAACGAAAAAGCTTTATTAATGTGAATTTTCCCAACTCTATTAAAGCGCAATACATTTCCATGGCTACGCAGATAAGTTATTCCAGGAAGAACTCATTAGTCGCAGGTGCACTTAATGTACCTGCTGCCTACTTTAAATTCTTTGAAGTATACCAGTTTGTTTATATAAATATTACATGATAAACATTTAATTTTATTTTGTTCATAAAAATATTCTACGGTAACAGATGACTGGAAAATTACACAAAAGATTCCTTCGAGCCGGATTTGAACCAGCGACCTATGGATACCAACTATTTACAACTACAGTCCACCGCTCTACCAACTGAGCTATCGAAGGTGTACTCTTACTTTTAAAATTGCGGTAGGTTAGGTATGTAGTATTACCTAAGTATTACGTATGGTGACTTTGAATGAGAACAATTGTGTTGCTTTTGCTTTGATAAACGTTTTCTTTTATCTTTTGTAGTATCCATGGGCTAATAACCAAGGGCTTACTAACACTATCTAATTTAATACCCTCAAGTAAAAAAAAATATAAATTTTCAATAAGTAAAAAGATTCCTTCGAGCCGGATTTGAACCAGCGACCTATGGATAACAATTTAGAACAACTACAGTCCACCGCTCTACCAACTGAGCTATCGAAGGCGTACTCTTTCTTTTTAAATTGCGGTAAGTTAGGTATGTTACCTACCTAAGCATTACGTATGGTGACTTTGAAAGTAAACAATCGCTGTGATTAACGTTTTCTTTAATCTTTGTAGTGTCCATGAGTTATGGTCGGCTCATTAGCAATACGTCAAATCTTAAGCAATGCAATTTTAACATAATCAAATTAGGTACAGTCGCAACCAAAAGTCCATAAGCAATCTCAAAAGGCAATAGTTTGAAGTGTAGTTTGACTTACGACCTTCTATTTCCAAGAAATAGACACATGTTGTTAACAAATAATTGTATTTCATAATTTCATCCACAATGTAAATGACAAGATGGCCGAGCGGTTGAGGCTTGTAGTTAGATGCGTATACCAATTCACCGCAGGTTCAAATCTCACTTGGTTACTTTTATGGGTGATTCCTGGGAAGCTTGATTTTGACGGTCACATCGTAATATTATCTAAAATAATAGACATACATAACTTAATTAGCACTCATACGATTCCTTGACTATTATAGTAATGAGGCCTATTGATTAAAATAACAATGTAAAACTGAAAATTGGTTTAAAAGCCATTTGAAACTGAAAAACGGGGTGATTTAGCTTGAATTTTACGTGTCACACGCGTAACCTGTACTTTGTAATGACGATTTATTTTGTCTACGCTTATAGCTTTATATTAATTCATATATTTTTGAATACCTAGAAAGTGCTGCTATCCTATTATAATCCAATTGTTATAAAAAAATAAAACTTATAGTAGCTATAGTCATTCAAAAACATGTCACGCGGCGGGCGTCGTTTCAACCGTGCGACGTAAAATAGCAACCAAATTCGGTTCGAACGTGGTAGGCATCTCGCGATTGGTTCTACACATCGCCAGTTTACTGGCAGTGCTCAGACGTAAAGGTGGTGTCGCTCAGTTTCGCGCAAAATAAGTTAGGTGAGTTCTTTGACTACTACTCGTTTTGGTCCTACAGGGTTGATACATTCCATAGCTTGTTTTACTACGTAGTTGAAAATACTTTCACCTTAATGCTTTAGGATCATGAATACTTATATCCTTGAGTAAACTTTCAAGTAAAAATATGTATAATATTATTAATAGATTCATTGTTATATCCTAAAATGTAAATTGTCGTGAGATCCGTGGGCGCAGATCCGTGGGTTTTAAGCCACGGATCTTTGTTTTCGGCCATGAATCTTTGTCCTGTACGCTGGCGAGTTCTGCCAAAGGTACTACCTTGTATACTGACACTGTTCTTGCTATTTATCTATTTACTAATGATGTCAATTAATGAAAGTGTTTTTTAGAGTTCCGTATTATCTACTAGAAAGCCATATAGTTTCACTATGTTTGTCTGTCCGGGCCCTAGCATCTAGACTGTTAGTGCCGGTAAGCTGAAATTTTGTAAACATATGTATGCTAACTATGGCTACAAAGTGATAAAATTAAGTCTTGAAGAAAAAAATTGGGGTAGGTACTTTTGCTAAGAGTAAAGGGGTTTTTTTTTTCTTTCAAATACCTCTTATTGTAGAGTATCATTAAATAGGTCTTTTAAAAGCATTAAGGGTACGCAAAGGTATTTTTTTACTCTGAGATCTGCTAAAAATATTTTTAACCATGGATAGTATTTTTTTGTTTAATTAGCCCTTCCCCTCTAAAAGCAATTGGCTCAAGAAATACAGAATAATTCGTTACTGTGGTATTACTGAATACGGTACATAAGACATGCTACATACGTTGCGCGCTCTATGTTTGCGTTGCTCGGGCATCGCTCACAGACACAATTTCTAAGACTACTTTCGTTCGCACGCGTACGGCCCCTGGACCCCCGCGTGCCCGCCGAGTGTAGGTATAGCAACTTAGGTATATGCATGAGCTAGTTTTCTGTAGCCAACGATTTTGTGGTAGTATTATAATATAATGAAGGAAAAGTGTCACGGCTAAGTCCGAATTGAAAAATGCAATTACTTGAAATAATTCGTACAAAATCCATAACCTTTGTTAATAATGAATTGTTTGAAGTTGTTACTTATTTAATAAAATTAATTAATACAAGTATATTTAATACAAGTAGGTCAAGCAGTGAGCCCCTCTTAAATCTGTATTACTAGGTATGTTCTAACGGTTGATTATGGAACCCTACACTGCATTTGGCCCAACAAGCACTTGGCCGGTTTATAATTATGCTTTTCCATGCACTGGGAAAAAAAAACGGCAGTCCAGCATTATTAGAGTCCTCAATTGTCTAGTTTTTATATTTACTTTATACGACGTATGTAGCGAACGAGCATGTAGTTCACCTGATGTTATATGTAGCTGTCCACAAAGCAGATTGTAGATGCGTCGCTTCATCTGAGGGCTACGGTGCTTTGCTTCATGTACCTGTAATTTCAGGACCTGATTTCACCACCGAACTGGATCACAGTAGTGACAGCATTCGTATTTGGTGGTTGTTTAAGGTAGGATGGCGGCTTTACCACCCCTTGAGCTCCTCTACCACCATCCCTGACTTACCTTTATTATTTGTTAAAATTAAACACGTTTTTATAATTATTCTAACTTTTGTTGATTTTGTTTTTGCTGATTAAGTGAATAAAAATATTATTACTAGACAAATGATGTTTTATTTACAATTTCGTTTTATATTCTTTAAAATAAACGACTTTTAAGCTATGCCGCCTCGTATTTCATATGCTACCTAAGATCCATGGTTTTTTACGTGAGATCCGTGGCGACCCAAATCAAACATATTTTTATTTCCGAAACTATTATGTTTACGTGAGTGCCTTATGGACAGAAAAGTTTGTTTTTAAGCTCTCTTTTGCTACATATTTTTTGTTTTCACAAAACTTGAAAAAAAAAAAATGCCATGGATCTTACGCCAGGAACGCTTCTCTCAGGAATCACCCTTATACTTTTTGAAGTTTTTACTCGATTAGAAGGAATGGGATATAGTATTCTTTTTCTTGTTCACTTTGTTCACACATTTGTAAATATATAGAAAATGTATGGGGTTTGATGGTGACAATGTTATGAATTACTTAGTCAATTCATAACATTGATAATACAAATATTACTAAATTGATTCACAATGACAGCAAGGACAGGATGTTCTTATAACAAAAATATAATTGTTGATACCCACTTATAATAGGTATTGGTATACAGCAGCGTTTATTGAAGACTAATATTATGATTTACACTTTATGACGATATTTTTATAAACAATATAAAATCTTATAAACGGTTACAAGGGTACTTTTTTATTTAGGTAGGAATGTGACGTCACAATTCTCTTTAAAATGTATTAATTGTATAAATAAATATAACGAATAAACACTTTTACCATCATTCAACATAACTTTTTTATTTCTACCTTACAACAATGACAATAAAAAAAACGTTAGTAGTTTAATAATAATAACATATTTAATTTATTAGTTATTATATTAATCAAAAATCTTATAAACGGTTACAAGGGCACTTTTTTTAATTTAGGTAGGAATCTGACGTCACAATGCTCTTAAAAGTTTATTAATTGTATAAATAAATAAAACGAATAAACATTGTTATCATCATTCAGCGTGACTTTTTTTATTTCTACCTTACAACAATAAAAATAAAAATAAAAAATTACGTTAATAGTTAAATAATAATAACATATTTAACTTATTAGTTGTTATATCAATATGTAACTATTTATGTATTGTATACATGTATTGTATCGCAATTTAAGCATGAATACCTAACAAGTTTGTGCTTAAAATGTTACAAATATTATTATGATTTCGTTAAAACAAAATACAACCACAAATCAACTAAGCTTCAAACTCAGATTTAGTTGATAGTGATCCCAATGTTTACACCCAATATAGCTACCTGCTTATGATAGATAGATGCGAATGCAAAGAACCGGTCGACACTGTGACGCGTTTAGTACGAATGCGACAACATTTCATTAGTGTGTGTTATCTTATAAACTGCTAAACACCTAAGCGACTTCGTTAGTGTGTGTACTGCCTGTATCGGGCTCGTACCGTTCATAGCAATGTAATCCTTAGCGTGCCTATGGACTTCTGAGCGTTTACTGTACGTCTAATAAACGATTGTTCACCCTCTTTTCGCCATGTACTTACTTACGTGAGCAACTGGTATAACTCACAGGCCGAATTCTTGGAGAACTCGTTAAGGCTCGCTCAGCCCGGGACGGGTCGGAAACGTCGCCACTATCGCTGGCCGCCGCGACAGTTTCTATTCAAATTAGACGCAGTCCAACCACCGCAGAAAGTCCTTCATTAAAATTAATAGCTTTATTTCTGGTTTGTTTTGTATTCATTGCCTGCTTTGTTCAAAAATATTTGTACGGCACCGTACTTGCAATTTAATGGATGGTGTTTATGTGTATTTCGTCCTTTTGTGTAGGGGTGGGTTTGTCGACAGAAGGGACGTCTGAGCAGTAGACGACACGTCACTGTTTCCGGACGTGTCGTGTCGCCGCCTCGGTCTAAAATGCGTGCTGACTAAAGTTCTGCTGCTGTCATTCCCTGTTATCTACTTATTCTTGTACTAACAGTACAAGAATAAGTATTAATAAAATTCTAGCAAAGCGACTGTAGAAATAGCTGCCTGATTGACTAATAGATATATATGTTATTCGTAACAATATAGCATAACATATCATCACGCATATATTACTCAGAAGGGTGTGGTAGAGGTGTACAACACCCACATTTCACCTGTTATGTTTAAGTCCCATTTGATAGGGGATGAGCCTATTGCCATCCACTGGGCACAATTTTAAATCATGTGAGATAAATCTCTGGTCTATTACCTTTCTTTTAGTAGGCATACCCAGAAGAAAGATAAAAAATTAGATATTTTTCATACAAATTGGAAGACTGCAATCTCTTTTAATTTTTTTTTAAATCGCCATATCAAGTTTACGCTTAATTGAATTGATATGTTTTTAAAAGTTTGTACGTTAAATAAATATAGTTTAAAAAAACTAAAAAAACACGCTTTTAAAGCACATCAAACTAAAAAGTGAAAAATAATTCTTATTATAACCTGAAAATAATAATAAACGAAAAATACTAGTACTATTGTGAAAAAAAGCGTGGGTCGCTCGATAGACGAAAAATATGGCACAGAGCGCCCCACGCTTTTTTTCACAATAGTACTAGTATTTTTCGTTTATTATTATTTTCAGGTTATAATAAGAATTATTTTTCACTTTTTAGTTTGATGTTATTTAAAAGCGTGTTTTTTAGTTTTTTTTTAATCCTGGCGATCCTAATCAGGATAATGAGATAAATTTATGAAATTATTATATTGTCGCTGATTCTTTACAAGTGTAGAAAGTTTGAATTAAATCTGTCCGTTTAAAGTGGGTCAAAATCGAGTCCAAAGGAGTCGGTTACATACAAACAAACAAACAAACAAACATACAGGTGAAGCTAATATAAGCGTGTTAAAAAAGGAAATTATTTGTTATTTGCTAGTACTTTATCATCATTTTATACAGAAACACAACTATTAACGTTGAGACAAGTACGACATTTGGGGTGTATTAACTATTTTTTTAAATTTCGATTTACAAGCGAGTAAAAATAAACTGGTGAGGTACTAAAACTATGCCCTAAAGATACTTTAAGCTAATCCAATTTGGCTAACGATTTACCTAACGCCCTGTACATATATATTTATATATCTCTATCTCTTTTACTATCTCCTGTTACTATGTATACAAATATTAACATACTCAGAGCTTTTCAAATTCAAAACAGAGACTCAATCATGTTTAATATCAGTACGAAAATGAGTAGATAACAGAGAATGACAGCAAATTTTGTCTACCTAATTTTTTTTTATGGTGGATAGGCACGCGTTTGACCACGATCTCACCTAATGGTAAGTGATGATGCGGTCTACGGTGGAGCACGCTAACCTATGAGATACCTATTAACTCTATTAACTTACTTTTAACTTTAATTACTTTAGTTAACACAAAGGCAGTATTTAAAAAAAAATTTATTTATGATATGTTATGAATTTGTTTCATCTATCATCAAGACCTACAAATCCAAGCCAATTATAATTTCTGATCATAAAAATATCTTTAAAGAGAAATAAAAAGATTCCTTCGAGCCGGATTTGAACCAGCGACCTATGGATAACAACTATTTACAACTACAGTCCACCGCTCTACCAACTGAGCTATCGAAGGCTTACAAATATATGTTAAAATTAACATTGTATGCAGCACTTTGGAAAGGTCTTTACATTCACAACTGCTAAGGAGGGGGTCGAACAGATCACCTTCATAGAAAAAATGTCAGGTATATATTGTATTATACAATCGCCGCACCCCTAATATTACGAGAAAGTAATACAAATGACGCAGTAGTTCAGATGGCTATTTTACCGAGTGTCTTATAATATAGTGTTAGCACCCCTAACTTACTTTTCACCTCAACAGTTTTTATTTAATATATTAAGCTTGTAAATGGAAATTTAAAAAAAAATGTTTATACAGTCCCTAAATGTCATACTTGTCTCAATATTAATGGTTGTGTTACTTCATAAAATGATGATATAGTACTAGCTAATAACACAGTATTTCCTTTTTTTTACCTACTAAATTTTATGCGTAACGTGTTATGCTAAACAGAATTGTAAGAAATACTATTACGCGAAAAAAAACTTTTGAGTTTGAAAACTATACAAAAAAACATAATTAAAGAACGATTGCTTTAAATTTGACCTTTTTTATCGAAATTAAAATAATAGGTCACTGATACTGATAATACCAAAACGAGATAATCACACAAGTCACCTATGTTATTTTTGTTTTTAGTATTTGGCAGTTATATTATTATATAAGTGCATACGTATCTGCATTTATACGTATAAGGTGACAAATCTGGCAAAGGCTTGTCGAAGAGGATTATTCCAGTTTCAAAAAATTATTCATCTGTATTTTTTGTGTGTTTCACTCTTATATTATATTATCATCGGGGTGCATGAAAGGAGCCTCCCCGAGTGACGTACACGGCAATTCCCTGCGTCCGACGCACCCTGGGCAATTCGCAAGTTCTTAAAAGCGAATTGGCTAATCCTTTCACCACGATGGCAAGTCAAAACCTTGACCACCTTACTGACTGTCCAAAATGCCCTACTACCTGCACAAGAGAGGCGCTCATGAACGCCGACGAGAGCGCCATAACAGTGGCCACTTGTGCCAATAAAATTTGACTCGGCCATCGACACGACGAAGAAGAAGAAGAAATGTGATACGAGTGTATTATTAATATGCATCATAATCATCATATAACATATAAAATCACGTAGATATCGAACCTAAGACACTCGGTAAAATAACCAACTGAACTACTTTGTCATTTGTATTGCTTGCTCGTAATATTAGGGGCGCGGTGATTGTATAACACAATATAAGACACCTGACATTTTTTCTATGAAGGTAATCTGTTCGACCCCCTCCTTAGCAGCTGTGGATGTAGAGACCTTTCTAAAGTGCTGCATACAATGTTTATTTTAACATGTTTGTATAAGCCTTCGATAGCTCAGTTGGTAGAGCGGTGGACTGTAGTTGTAAATAGTTGTTATCCATAGGTCGCTGGTTCAAATCCGGCTCGAAGGAATCTTTTTAAATATTTATTTTGCCCATTTCTCATAAGCTATTGTACTAAAATAGCAAAACGAACTTTTTTTTTTACTTAAATCTGGCTAACTGATATCCTGTTCCAAAGATAAAGTGATATAGATATAATATGATACTCATAGGCTTATTTTACTACTGTGGATTTGCATAGCACTGAAACAACACATATATTGCGCGCGATGGCACGCAGCGGTTGCTAAGAAAACAAAGAACCTCGTTATAAAATCTTGCTGCACTTTATTTGATTTTAACTCGCCAAACAATAAAATGAATAAACGTTTCAGTTCTAAATCGCATTGATTTACAAGTAACTTTTTTTACTGCAGTAATACCTATGTATGTATTTATCATCGTGCCCCCGTTGTAATGGTAAAATAACGATATGATATTGTCCTTTATATATAAAAATTAAATCCTTCGAGCCGGATTTGAACCAGCGACCTATGGATAACAACTATTAACAACTACAGTCCACCGCTCTACCAACTGAGCTATCGAAGGCTTGTGTGTAATAATAAAATAAAGTAGATCTTTCAACAGTCAATTACATGATAAATCATTGGTGGGGGGGTTTACATAATTGCACTCTACTCTATTACTTTAATGTTTCTTATCTCAATTTGTACTTGAGAAATCTCAGACATACTAAAAACGCTTCGTAGACCAAACTTAAGTATTTTAAAGTCTGCTGCTGAAATCAATGGCAAATTATCGCTATTTTAAATAATTTTATTACGTTATCAATAATTTTGAATTTGCATGCCTTTAATAGGAAGAATATCCTTTCCATCCTTTCTATATTAAATACAAGGAAAGTCTTGAATCTGTACATCTGTATTGCATGCTATGCAATACAGATGCTTTCACAACTACCGTAGATATGAACAATTATTAGAGAGATACAATATGTTGACCTTAGAAAATAGATGAAAATACTTAGAAACAATGTTGCTATACGACATATGTCATAATAGATACGATTGTACTTCATTGGTTACTAAAATCAGTTATAGAATACCAACTAGAACGCATTGCCGTAACCCATGTCAACTATTTTCAACAACTGGTTGTCGTAATAATGCAGGTAAACGCTCTCAAATGTACCGTCTTGTTCATAATTACAACACAAACTTTAATTCAATCGATATTATGGCAACGCGTCCCAGTAAATTTAAAAATAGAATTAGCATCCTCTTAAAATAATATTATATATTTTCTATATTTTCATACTCGTGCATGACTCTTACGTTATAATTTGTTTTTATTAGTAAGCTGTGGTAAATGGAGTTGGTGACACAATTGTTAAATAATTTGTAAGCATACCACAGATTAATAAGTATTGTGTTACTGTTTGTTTACCCAAATAAATAAAATAAAAAAATAAAATATCGTATAGTTCAACGCACCGCATCAAACGTTTTTATTTATCATTTTCTTAGACAGACGAGTGATACCAGTTGTTTGCTAAGCTGACATGAATTCTAATATATTTAATAAAATGTTAAAAATGTCATATGCTATTTATATTATTCCTTAATGACTTACTAAGTAAAATCAATAGCGAATGTTTAGCTTATGCGGATGATATAAAAATTTTCCGTCGCATTTACAGTCACCAAGACTGCGAGGTTCTTCAGTCAGACATTAACTGTATTGTCGACTGGTGCCAACTGAACTCAATGTCACTAAACACAAAAAAATGTCAGGTCATCACTTTCTCCAAAAACAAAAAACAAATAGATTATAAATATAAAATCAAAGACGATGTCGTAGAAAGAGTCGATAAAGTTCGTGATTTGGGGGTGATTTTCGACAACGTTATGTCTTTCAGACCGCATTACAACCATGTATGCTCTAAAGCCAATCGCATACTGCCTTTCGTGCTTCGTAATGCTAAGCCGTTTAAACGAGCAGATTCAGTGATCATCATTTACAACAGTCTGGTAAGAAGCATACTTGAATACTGATCCTCTGTCTGGGCCCCAATATATAACACCCATATTGACCGCCTAGAATCCATACAACGACGGTTTGTAAGGGCTCTATGCATAAAGTATGGTTTACGGCGTAAAATACCTGAATACGATGCCCGGCTGGTGAATTTTAAAATGACAAGTCTGGAAAATAGAAGATGGGTTACCGACATGTGCACTCTACATAAAATTGTTAACGGCTCACTTGATTGTGACCTTGTTAATAAGTTATATTTTAAGATTCCAACACGATCTGTGCGTACTCCACAACTATTTAGTGTTCCATCTTGTAATAATAATGTCTCACAGAATAGTCCACTAATAAGAATGTGTAAAAAGTATAATTTAGTATGCTCTCAAACAGATATTTTTCAGGATGTACTTAATAAATTCAAAACATCATTGTTTAATTTAGAATCTTCGTAGTTATAAACTAGTTTACTTTAGCTACCTAATTTAATTTAATTAAAATTTTATCTTGTAATTTAGTTGTTAAATTCCTTGTTAAATTCCTTTTGTTTTATGTATAACATACTACCTTTCTTGTTGAAGCTATATAATTGAAGTGCTGTGTACAGATATAATTGGGCGTCAGATTTGTATTTGTTTTTCATGTAAAACATAATAATGTATGAAGTGTTTAATCTGTCATCTGTTTCTGTACCTTTTAAATAAAATAAAGTAAAATAAAATAAAATAAAATATATATTACTTAATATAAAAGAAACATGTAAATTATCTCAAACTAACTCCTAATAAATTAATTCCCTAGTATTTTCCCAAGTTTAAGCATTAATTAAAAGTTCTCGGAATACTGAACTGTCGTTGCGCGTAGTGTCGGATGTAAAGCGGCTTTGCTCAGGAGCCTCCGTTCCAAAACCCAAATACTCAATTATTATGCTAATAATATGGAGGATTTGACAAGGGTGCTAGCTAGGTGCACTGAAATCTAGCTCGGATTGGCACACCTCTGCACTGTCTTCAACGTAGACTATTATCTTTAGGATTATATTACTTAAGTAAATCCATATTTGTCATTTCTGTACACAATTGGTTGGTTACTCTTCGTACTTAGTTCTTCTATATTATAGACACTAGATACTGATCCGAGTGGTCTGACCTATTAGGCTGTCAAAATTGCCGTAGCATTGCTCGATTAAATAGACTTTGTAGAAACATTACTTTTAGAAAAGCTATAATGTCAAATGTTTCAATCCATAGTTCCAGTATTAATCAAGAGATCAATGTTCCGTAACGTAAACAACTTGTGACGTCACAGTCATGTCATATCAAGGTCACAAATGTTCGCATACGCACGTACTTTCGCCACACTGCGCACGTATCAAAAGTAGAGCACCTTTCACCTTTGCGATTACTTAACATTTTAAGTTGTAATCATGTATTTTGCACTTATCTGTACACCTTCGATAGCTCAGTTGGTAGAGCGGTGGACTGTAGTTGTACTAAATTGTTATCCATAGGTCGCTGGTTCAAATCCGGCTCGAAGGAATCTTTTTACTCATTGAAAATTTATACTTTTTTTAGACTTGATACTATTTATTTATTTTTATTTTATAGGCTTACTAGCCTTCGGTAAGTATAGCCCATGGAGACTACAAAAGATAAAAGAAAACGTTAATCAAAGCAATACAAATGTTCTCTTTCAAAGTCACCATACGTAATGCTTAGGTAATTACTACATACCTAACCTACCGCAATTTTAAAAGTAAGAATACACCTTCGATAGCTCAGTTGGTAGAGCGGTGGACTGTAGTTGTAAATAGTTGGTATCCATAGGTCGCTGGTTCAAATCCGGCTCGAAGGAATCTTTTTTGATACAAGGGTCTGTCTGTTTGTTTGTCTTTGCTCAAGACTTTGATTAGACATTTCAGATAACTCAAGACCCAAGTTATTTTTGCAGGAAAAGCATGAGGCTTGAAATACATAATACCATGTACCTACTGGATTTTTTAATACTACCACTAATTTTAGGACCTAATAATATCAAAGATAATGTTTTCTCACTCGTACTTATTCGGACAAGCATCTTCTACCCTTTTAAGAAACAAATTTACCTACTAATTTGACAAATGGTAAAATCTATTATTACAGAATTCACGCCTTTACCCTCAGAGGAAATACGTACCACAACGTAATAGAGGGTGGATGAGAAATTTTTGAATCCACGGATTCTCAACGAGATCATTGTTGATTTCCATGAGTTGAAAAAATGTAAAAAAAACTTTGTCCAAACAAATCGGATATTGAGATCATTTAATTTGTTTGGTAAACGGGTAAAAAGGCATAATAATTTTAACCACTGATAACTGACCACGTATATAATCAGTGGATCAGATCTTCTAAGGAGACTTTGAATTTTGTTAGAAAACTGAGCACTACTGAGCACTATGCGTCATAGATTAAAACCACTCGTAACTGAAAAATTAATGAAACTTTGTTTAAAGATTCATAAATATTTGTTCAAGTGTGGTTTATTAAGTACGTTATGGCGTGTTGTAGCAGAAAAGTAATGAATTATGGTTTGCTAAAAAAACAGTAAATTAGTTTAAAGAAGTTATGATTCAGTTATTGTAAGGACCAGAGCAGAGATTGGCTTAATCAGTAAGAATAGACATGATGCTTGTGTTTGTTATTTATTTATCATTATAAGACACTTAACTGCAGGCTTTGGCTTTGCTTAACTCCAGGTGCGATCATTGCTGTTCTACAAATTCCATCGTTGTAGAGTCCCTATCGCAATTCCAGTTATCAGCACTTTATTTATTACTTGTATTAGCTAGACCACCGTCGAATGATTGGTTCAGCGGTTACTTCTTCTTCATTCGAGTCGACGGCAAAGTCAAATTTTATTAGCCCAATATGTGGCTACCTGCGCTTATAAGCGGTTACTATAACTATAAGATAGTAATAGTATAAAATGTAGTTAAGCCAAAGATAAATATAGTTACACAGAATCTAAAACTTGCGAAGCAACACGGCATCGCGGCATCGTAAATATCATCAAAAGACAGACGAGATTTCACCGGGGACAATTTAACCAACTCTCAAACTATTGTGTCAGCAGACACACTCAACATCTAACTTATGCGACAGTTCTGAACAATAATAGCAGCGGGAACGAAACTATTTAGCGAGTTTGCTCCGTCAATAGAGGGCGCCACCTCGGCGGGAAGGAATAATTCATTTAGCAAGAATTAACTTGCGAGGCGCGACGTGAATCTTGCAAGTTGAAGTCACACGTCTTTAAATATGAACATTAGTGTTCGTGGTTTGGCGAGGCGTTTTATTCTATTATCTAAGTGCTATTTATTCTAGATTTTTGCTGAAAACAAAATTTGAGCTTGCTTTCTATTTATGTCCACTTGTTTTACCCTCTTTCATAGCAGTGTGGTGTTTTAAAATTATGTGCATTTTTTGTACAATTTTAAAGCACATGTGAGTAAAATGAGCGTTGGCGATTATAATTCATGATTCCGCATTCACATTCGATTATATTTAGATACTGTATCTGTTTGTTGCCCAAATAAAATAAAATAAAAATTTACCTAACCTAATAGGTTACTAGACGAACAAGGCTACCTACAAGCATTTGTTATTTTTATAGGAATAAATTGGTTTCCACATAAAAACCTATATTGAATAATAAGCAAAAACTTTAAAAAATACATACATGTTAGATGTGACTTAACAACATATTATATTAAAACCACAGTTCCTAGACAAGGTCAGGTCAATCAAGATGAAAAAAAACACATTACCGGAAATTTAACATTGAAATCATGCAATTTGTTCAGAAAAAGTGGCAAACCCGAAAATTTACAAAAATAAACACGGACAATGTCTTGTAGATACTGTGGTTTCAATAAATATGACTATGTCACCTACACCCTATTGATAAAAAGCTTTTGTTTCACACGTATCTGCTTCATAAAGAAATAAATGACTAAGTATTTAATCGGACAGTGGCGTGCGGCGACCCAATTCCAAACCCGGCTGACATTCATTTAATTACATAGATTACAATTTGACATTCTCGTTTGCTCCGGTTTAAACTTGACGGATGTGGATTATCCATATCCATTGCGATGGGATAATCTTGTGTGTTTATTATGGTTTGGATTGGATAATTTTATTGCAATAACATAGCGCATAGAGACACAATTTAAGGTTAAATCATCGGATAATGTTAGCTGTGTCTGTTGGTTAGATTCGTATCCAAGTCATTATTCGACGAGCCTTTTCTCCATTACCTTGGGTCGGCTTCTAGTCAACGGGATTTAGCTGAATATCAGTACCTATTTCTTGTGGAGCGACTGTCACCAGACCTTCACAATCCTTTACGTTTTGATTGTTAGACTTTCTGGCTTCTGACTACCTATAACGTCTGACTGCCGTAAATCTTCAAATTCCTCAATCTGTTCTCGCTTAGTGGAATGGACTTGTCTCATGTATGACTAAAATGATTGTAAAATTAAATGTTACTTTAGTTACTTGGTATACTTTGGAACAAACTTAGCCTAGCCACAAAGAGACGCTACACAATGCTGATTCTATGGTTAAAAGAAATTATCAATTATTTCTAAATAAATAGAAGAATATTTATCTTATATTGATGACTAAAAATAAAAATATATATATATAACAGCCAAGTTGGACTTGCGCACTAAGGGTACCGTACCATTATCTATAAAAACGGCCTAAAAATCATGTCTGTTGTATGGGAGTACCCCTTAAATATTTATTTTATTCATTATATATTCGTACCCCGTGAAGATTTCAAATGTTAGCTATCACGGTTCCCGAGATACAGCCTGGTAACAGACGGTCAGACGGACGGATAACGTAGTCTTAGTTCCGATACCCTTTGGGTACGGCATGGGTATTCCATAAATATAAACACACGAAAATTTAATTTCTGTCAATCAAATATCGACCGTATTTGGCGCCCGTGTTTGACAGTTTCCTTTACAAAATCGCGCCACGAAAATAAAAAATTATAAAAGATCAAAGATCTGTTATTATAACATTTTTATTTGCGGAAACTTGTAATTGGCCTTCATTATGTTATTATTAATGTTTTTCTAGTTTTAAGTTAGCTGTATGTTTCCCTATTAAATAAAAATAAAATAATATAAAATAAAATAAATGTTTCCGTAGACAATTTTACCCTGATGGATAAGATATACACGTAAATTCATATTCAAATGATGTCGTTATGTTATGACATGCATTTAATTATTATAAAAGTAATAAAGCACTTGTAAATTAATGATCATTTCGTTACACGCTCAAAGGCTGCGCTGTCAAGTCCAATATTAATCAAAGTCGAAACAGACTACTACATGTACGAATGTGTGCGGCCGCTTTTTAATTAATACACAAGCGTAATGATCATTTTTCATTCTTAATTGCCGTTTTCCAACATTTTACCTAATCACCATTATCCGAGTAAACACTGCTACGGTTTTCATTCGGCTTGAATTAATTCATATAACATTGTGTACATTTAAAAGGTTTGCATACATTACCGCAGATAGCGGCGAGCGTTGATAGTTTCCAAACAGTAATAAAAGCTTTTGTTTTGGGGTTGGCGTTGATTCTCGGTACATGAATATTCCGAGCTGTTTGGCATTCACGCCGCAACGGCGCGGCGGTATCTAAACATCGAGAGTGCAATAAAACTAAGCACACGACAATCCGACGAGCAATAAAAGTGGAGCAGATCTCGTACAACTTTGAGGATTGTTTGGCGTGGATGTTGCTGGCTGGTGACGTCACTTCGACGTTCATATCAGGAGCCTAAGCCCCGCTTAGTGTGTGCCCTGTGCGACGCTCTTCACGAGACAATTCTAGTGTTCAAGCTGAAGCTGAACTGTTACCTTGTTTATCGATGATTTTCATCTTATAGAAAAAATGAATGATGGTACTTACTTACAAGCAACTGGCAAATAGTTGACTGAAAGTTACACTATTTTTAACACGCTTATATTAGCTTCACCTGTATGTTTGTTTGTTTGTTTGTTTGTTTGTTTGTATGTAACCGACTCCTTTGGACTCGATTTTGACCCACTTTAAACGGACAGATTTAATTCAAACTTTCTACACTTGTAAAGAATCAGCGACAATATAATAATTTCATAAATTTATCTCATTATCCTGATTAGGATCGCCAGGATTAAAAAAAAACTAAAAAACACGCTTTTAAATAACATCAAACTAAAAAGTGAAAAATAATTCTTATTATAACCTGAAAATAATAATAAACAAAAAATACTAGTACTATTGTGAAAAAAAGCGTGGGGCGCTCTGTGCCATATTTTTCGTCTATCGAGCGACCCACGCTTTTTTTCACAATAGTACTAGTATTTTTCGTTTATTATTATTTTCAGGTTATAATAAGAATTATTTTTCACTTTTTAGTTTGATGTGCTTTAAAAGCGTGTTTTTTTAGTTTTTTTAAACTATATTTATAGTATACAGAGTGTAAGTGACATCGTCACAATGCATCGTGACGATGCTTACCTGTGTTTCAGAACAAGATTCTCAGATTCTCGGTGTAAAAAATATTCACCTGACTAATTCATGAATTTGCCGAGGAAAATTTTAAATTCACTCATAAATGGCAAATTCAGAAAAAAAATGTTTAGCACCGACATAAAAAACTTACTATGTCTTGAACTATCTCCTTACAAATGTTCATTAAGATCGGTCCAGTAGATTCTAAGAGTTTCGGGTACAAACTAACAACCAAAAAATAAATTTTCTCTTTATAATATCAGTATAGAAAATTCATAAATTTAAGTCAAGACCACAGAACAAGTAACTCCTTTCGTGGAAATTTTAACATTATATTTTTTAAGTCAGCTTCAAAAAATATATTAAGTGGTGTCGATCGAAAATCTTACCATAAATGCAAATATTTTTATTTATTAGACTAATTTAATTTAAGACCCTATATGTATATTTTTCTTAAAATATACATATAATATGCCTAATCGACGCTTCTCGTGACCGGCGGGCGGGCTGGTTTTTACTTCGCCCAGCGAATAAGCATTGCCATTCAACGTGGCAATGCTGCCAGCCTTCTGGCCACGGTATCCGTTGTGGACAGCGATGCGGAGGAATTTTATGACGCATGTGATTTATTATTTTATTTCATTTTATTTATTTATTGATTGTATGTGTGTGTTATATAGTTTTATTATTAGTCATTATTTATTTTTAGTTATAATTAATATTATTATAATTATAATTATATTATAATTTTCTGTAAATTCCTATAATTTATTAAATAAAGTATTTATTCATTGATGCAAAGTTAAAGTAAAAATAAATGTATATTTTAATATTTTTTACCGTTTGAAATATCGACAGGTATCATCCCATCTCTAAATTCCTCCGTGTTAAAATCAGGTCTGTACAGAACAACGCCACCTGACACCATTATGCTATTATAATATTTTGCTACTTTGCCTCTGATGTCTTCTTGACGACGCAGTGAATACCAAATGCATGGTACGGAACCCTCACGAGACAAACCTCAGCTCGCTTTTGTATCGCGAATCTAATTTATTGGTGATTGTATTTGTATTTGATATCCGTGTTTTTGAAATTACATCGTAAAGTTTATTTTATTGTGACAGCTCCTTATATCCGGATTTAGTGGCACGATGCGGGATTCGTTTGTTTTAAAGTTGTGTGGGAGAGTAGAGAAGGTAGGGATTAAATTTTAAAACAAAATCAATCGAGAATATTATCGTTCGTCGATTTGTTATTGTAAAGTATTGTATTTTGTGTTTTGTTTTCTTTACACGTCATACACTATGGGGATATTTTACACATAATATTAATAATTTCCATGTCATGTAAGTCCTCAGTTCATTAAAAACTATGTATATATTTAAATTTAAATACTTGTCAAAATTAACCTAAATGATTTTGTTGGACACATTACTACACAAGCAGATGCAGTGGTTTCTGATCGAGGTTCTTTTATTTAAAAGTAAATAAAAAAGAAGGCAAGCATATTTATTGCCATAACTAAAAACAAACGATAAAAGAAAATAGTAGGAACACAATGCAAGCATACTACAAACACGTCTTTTGCAGGCGCTCCATGACAAAAGTTGAAAAAATATTCTGCCAAATAAAAGTTTGGCGCATGTTTCTACGTTTGGCACGCATTTATTTTTTATTGTGAGGGTTCGAATCCGGCTGGATTTTTGTTTAAAATTGCATTTTTATATTTGGAACGCGACCCGCAACCGACATTGCGGTGACAAATACGCGCGGCGCGGCTATGAATGACAATTGAAGAGATGTTTTTATAAAGACGCGCCGATTTTTATTTTATGCGAAAGAAATTGTGCTCATAAAAATGGTGTTGAAATGATGAGTGTCATTTTTCACTGTCGACGGGATGACGCTTTATGGGGCTATTGTGTCTATATGATAAAATGCCTTTTATTTCTTAAGCCCCTGTTATCTTTAGGAAATATTTCAAAGTTAATGTGTATTTTTTTCGATTTTTAACTGATTATACCGGCTTTCATAAATGGCATGCTATGAATTTTCTTTTTATGATTTTACTGAAGGAGTAATAATTTTAATAATATTGAAAAGGAATTAAAATTAGAAAGGAAGAAAGAAAGAAAAAGAAAAAAATATATTTAGTTACAACAAGAGGGACACAGATAAATAGCAATATACAAAAAAAGGAACAAAAGAATATTTAACATAATGCCCACAGTTGTATCAAATAGGTCTGTCCTGATGTCAGACTCAAATCTGACGCTGGTTTAAAATACTGTTTTTTGTTCAATATGAAACGGAGCACGTAATTTTACCAAATCAGTTCTGTGTAAAAAAGTATAATTAAGCCCAACTATTTTATATGTTTGGTAAAAAAATACTTTAAATTACATCCTAAATTTCTTGATTACGTGGCCATAGAATTCCAACCCCATACTAATCAAGGTAAGCCACAGTGGTCGCTGGTGTATTAAGCTTGTAGCAATGAGCCATAGCTATAATTCTGACGCGGTATCCCAGGAATGTGCTCACATGGCGCTGGATTAGTCTGGACAGGCGAGCGCATAAGTGTTTCATCTTTATTTCTACGTTATTTATTGTAGCTACAGTAAATTTTACCAAGCTAGACAGCCACTAGTTTGCTAGTGAAGTCTTCTTATTTTACGGAGTGTGCTGGATATATGCTGTCTGGACTATCGAGCGCATTACTATTTCTTTTGATTTTTTAATTTACAAATTTACCAAACCATACTGCAGTCTAATAAAAGAAACGACATTTATGCTTTGTATTTTTATAATTAACAAGCTGACCCGACGGACGTTGTCCTGTCTTAACTATGTATACATTCTCTGTGACGATATTTGCAGCACGAATTCTGTCAATGTTATGTCAAACCCCATAAAATTCATATTTTCAAAAGCGCTAAGGTTACGTTAGAAAATCATTAGAAAATTTAATATAGTGGTTAGGTATTTTTAAATTTTATAATTTTCCACGCAAGTTGCCTAGTCTTTTATTTCATAAGAACTATCTCCTGACTATAACAAACACAACATAAAAATAATCAGCGAAATCTGTTTAGCTGTTCACACGTGATGTCGTGACCAAGGGAAATAGTGATTCATTTTTATATATATATAGATTTACTCTATTACTAATATATAGAAAAAGTTACACTAGTCAAGACAACGCTGCACACAAACAAACATTAAGAACTCCTATACTAAGAAACAGTGAAAAAATATAAAACCGGCAGGAATCGAACCTGCGACCTTCTGCACACTGGGCAGCCGCTTTAACCAACCATAATTATTTCAACTGTTTCTCAGTATAATTTGCTAAGCATAGCTAAATGCTGTAAAACTAATCAATAAGAAATTAAGTTGTTGTTGTCAACTTACCATTATAATTTTTTTGTTATAACTTTCATAAAGATTACACTATTTACTACAAATTCACAAAAAAAGATCCATTCACAAGTGTATAATAATGGCAGCTCTGTATCTAATACATGTCCCACTGCTGGGCTCAGGCCTCTTCTCATGATTTCCCGAGCTCTTTTTAGGCACACTCAGGCATGCGGGTTTCCTCACGATGTTTTCCTTCACCGTTAACGAGCGATAATTTATATGACAAATACACACATATCTTCGAAAAGACAAGAAGTGTGGGCAGTGGGTTCGAACCCGAGGCCTTTTAACTTCGCAGTCCTACGGCCTCCCACTATCGAAATTAATCAAAATACTGGTGGTAGAGCTCTTGTAAATGAGCTCGGGGTGTCAACACCACCGCCTCACCTTTAACCTGCGGCCAAATAGTAGTGCTTGCATTACTGTGTTCCGGTTTGGTGGTGAGATCAGGCCCTGAAATTACTGGCACATGAGGCATAACACCGTAATCCTCAGCTGCAGCGACGCATCTATAATCTGCTTTTGTGGATTGTTGATGTCCACTTGTACACTCCACACACTTTACAAGTGTATAATAATATTATTGCACAAAAATCCTACCTAAAAAGTTGTCCTGGCGACTGTACCTCCTACATATTCCTAAGCTCCAGTGGCTACATTAGATTAACCTGACTAGACAGGCTTCATTGATTTACCGTTTGTCATCTATCTGCTTTAATCCGAAGCCAATATAACCGCTAGATACGATTGCATATCGCTAATTATTCTGTGTGTAGCTAAATTGCTTTAATAACTCATTTGTACTAATAACGGTTGATTTGTAATACGAACATTTGTATTTAATACACTTTTAATGAAAATAATCAATAAGAAATTAATTTGTTGTTGTTAATTTACCATTATAATTTATTTGTTTTAAGTTTCATTAATACAATATTTACTACAAGTTAACAAAAAGATCCATTTACAAGAGTATTTCATTACCCATTTTTTTTAATTAATCCGAAGTCAATATAACCGCTAGATACGATTGCATATCGCTAATTATTCATATTATCAAAACTAGGCTTACAATATGGTACTGGATTAATATTTGTGTGTAGCTAAATTGCTGCTTTAACTCATTTGTATTTAAAACTGTTGATTTGTAATTCGAGCATTTATGAATTGCCTCGATGGTCTTGTAGTTAGTGTATGCGCCTCTCACCGCGTGGTTTCAGGTTCGATTCCCAGGTCAGGCTAAGTCTAATTTGCAGCACGAAGATGGAAATGTGCCCGGTGGATAGCGATAGGCTCATCCCCTATCAAATGAGACCTAAACATATCAGGTGAAATGTGGGTGTTGTACACCTCTGCCACATCCTTCTGGGTAATATCAGCGTGATGTTGTGTTATGTGTAAAGGTTGATTTGTAATACGATTATTTGTACTTAATACACTTTTGAATAAAACGATTATTTATTAAATCGTGGTTTTATTAAAAATGTTTTACATTGTAATTTTTTTTTGTTTGATTGAAGAATTGATGGTCAAACGAACTTACCTGTACGTGAAGTTCGAACATAATTATACGAACGACTTATTTCGACGCGACTTTTAAAACATTTTGTAGCTTGGGGACATAAAAAGTCGCGTCGAAATAAGTCGTGAAGTATAATGGTAAAGTTAGTTATGAATCGGCAATAGACTTCAAGATTCAACATCATATAGCAAACTACTTTTTAAATTCATTAATAAAATGAACACTTGAAAATAGTGACAAACCAGAAATGAAGATTTGTTGTTAAAACAATATTAGGTAAGTTGAAATGACATGTATTGTATTAACTTTTGGTATTGTTTTGCATGCCGTCAATTTGAAAATGTTGTCCTTATTCTCTTGAAATAAGATAATGAAAACCATATTCTACCAATTTTAACATCAGCGAATTTCGAACATCAGCGGTGGGATGATTTCAGGAAATGAATCGTAGAATCGAATGTAAACGCAGTAAAAACGGTCAATCGGCCGAACTGGACATTAATCGGCCGTTAGTGACGCATTATTCACGGACACGCGTTGCACGGCTTGCACTGAATCTACCACCCTGTATCACCCTTTGCACACTCATGCAAACTACACCTATCAACAATAACCGACAAACAAAAATCAACAGTATTACCAATACATAGAGTGCAATTTTAAACACACCGCTCTTAAAGTTACGCCGTACAGTCGCATACAAGATCGTTTAACTAATCCAAGCCAATATATCCTCTATTTCCCAATGAATAAAATTAATTCCTTTTTAAATTCCGTATATACGACCGTTCGAAACTATCAGGTACTACGTTACATTTCGTTTTTGTATTCCATACCTTACCCGCACCGCATAGAGTACAAATTAGTTTGCCGAGTGATTCGGTGTCAGAGATGTATTTATTTATGTAGATAGAATATGACATAGCATTTATTACGCCAATATCAACAGCCACAGTTGCATTCGACAATTAATTATTTGTAAACAATATCGGAGGTCGTGCGCGATCATAAATGGCATGCTTTTGACGTAGGAGCTTGATTCAATATTGATGCTAGTCAATGATACTGTTACTAAAGCACATAATCGCATTAATGATGTATATCCGTGATAAACGGCTGGTAATATATTAATTGCCATGATTAGTGTGGATCATTTATTATGTCTATAGTTAGGATCAAATGGATGTTGACAACAGTGCTGTATTACAATATATTGTTAAATTATTAAAAGCGGCCGTGGTGCACTGGATAAGGCACCTGTCATCGAGAGGTCGTGTGTTTGAATCCTTGCCACGGACGTAAACTTCCTTTTAAGACTAACTTAGCTGGAGAGGGATAACCAGAATACTAGTAATTAGTGTTTGCACATTACTTGTAAAACTTATGGGTGCATGAAAAGGAGCCTCCCCGAGAGACATACACAACACTTCTCTACTTCCGGCGCACCCTGGGCAATTCGCGAGTTCTCCAAAGCAAATTGGCTAATCCTTTCACCACGATGGCAAGTCAAAATAAAATTTGACTCAGCCATCGACACGAAGAAGAAGAAGAGTAAAACTTAATTAAAAAAAAAATGTTGTCTACGTACTACCATGAAATTAACTGTATTGCACAAAATGCTATTTTACATGAACAGAAACAGGATACATTGCAAAATACGTTTAGTTTCTCTCTAGTGAGGCAAATTGATTCACGTTTCGATACACATTATTTTGAAATGGAAAGCAAATATGTTAAGGAAACCTTCACACAAGAAGGCGCTAAAAATCTTTACTAATATGTACTTAAAAGTAACTTTGATTGTATGTCTGTCTGTTACGCTTTCAAGGCTGAACAACTGAACCGATCTGGATAAAAAATCCGGTAAAAAATAAGTATTAGATACAGAGATAGTTCAAGACATAAGGAAGGACATAGGCTACTGAAGCAATGCCCAAAAGCTGTAACAATAAAATAAGGTTTTATTAAAAATCTCTTTACAAATAAATTAAATAAATTATTTTATACTACACCTACGTAGAAAGTACCTCTTTGCAGTATCTAATACGGAGAATATCTATCAAAGAAAGTTAGTCTTTTCAGACGAGTTCTGAAAAGCAACATGTAATGTATGTTAGAGGTCTGAAATATTACTCCTAAACTTTTTTTTAAATTTCTTTTTTTTTCATTTTCTTTTCTGTACTTTTTGGTAAACCATTAATAAAAAAGAATATTAAAAGATTAAAAGAATAAAATAACTACTTTTATAAAAATAAATAAATTAATGTAACTTAATTATATAATAACTCCGTAAATAAACCATTAAAATCACTATTATTACCTGTTACAAAATAATTACAAACGTTTTTTCACAAATCAACTTCATAAAGTGTAGCTGGCTGCATGCGATTGTTACCCGTGTCTCTATGCGCGTATGAAAGAAGAAATTGTGAAAATTTTTGCATTTCGCTCCAAATTCCTCATCATTTTAAAACTTTTGAATAAACAATTTGTTGCAATAACTTAATATGTCGAGTGATAGTGATACTGACGATTTATTGACTCCGGAGGAATTGAAAGTAACTGCTCAAGCAGTGATTGAGGACCTCTTACCACAAAAGTCAAGGATCAGATATAATAAAGCGTATGCAGATTTTCTGCAATGGAGAAGTGAGAAAAATGCACAATCTTTTTATTTTCCTTGGAGGTGTAGTATAAAGCACTATGTATAACTCGGGCGAAAGTTTGATTTCTTTCGGGTGTATTAAAAATATTATAGAATAGAAAATATTATATTATATAAAGTATTATTACTCAAACTAAACCCTCAATGAAATCAACTACTTTCATCCCTTGGTGTACAATGTACTATATTTCAGTTATAAATTCCTCTTTAACATTTATAAACATAAAAACAGTAAAAAAATAGCTAGAGTTCACTATAGTTAATAAAAAAACATTATTTAATAATATATTTAAGATACTAAACTCTCCTGATCACTTGGGTGAGAAGCCATCGGCTGTGGCCTGAACGCAGCTCTAAAATATATACAATACAAAATTTTAGATAAAATAATGTATTATTGTTCGTTTTTACCACAAAGATAGAACTAGACACCAAAATTATCATATCAGTATCACGTGTGGTGATCCGTGATAGTACTGATAGGTGAGAAACCGCATGCATGATAACAATTTTGCTTTCTTGTTACATTTTATGATGTCTCTCTCTCTGGTCTTGTGGTGGACTATGGCCTAACCGTTCTCATCATGAGCAGGGCCGAGCCCGGTAGTAGGACATGTATTAGATACAGGGCTGCTATTATTAATCACACTCATGCAATAATACAGAAAATACTATTTGCCATGACTATAGGCTGACCGTTTAACTGAGTCCTCGCCTGCGCGGTACAGGGCCGCGGGGGTATGACGACAAAGGGGACTGAAACAGGTGCGGGCGGTGGGGGCACTTAATGAAATATACAGGAGATGAAATGAACCAAGATATTTCCTAATATATGTGACATCATCGTTAACCTATAGTAAAACAACACAAAAACTAATCAATCCGCGAAATATTGTCAGTAACATTATCGCGTGAAGTTCGTTATATTAAATAGTAGTTGCTCCAGCGCTTTGACCCGCGTTAAACGTTACTGCCCCGCTGCCATGAAGTTCAGCGTAATGGAAAATATCAAAAAATCTTAATGAATAGTTAAACTATCAAACACAAAAAGAATTATTAAAATTCTATAATTAGTTTTTGAGATTAGCGCTAACAAACAAACAAGCCTATGTTACGAGTTTAGTAGTCAGTTACCTACAAATAAAATTTTATTAAAATCGGTCTAGCCGTTTAGAAGATTAGCCGATACATCAGACAGACAGACAAAATTTTAGAAACTTTATCTTAGGCATAGGTATCGTGCAAATAACTATATCAAGTAAAAAAAAATTGTTGTTTTGACATTAAAAACATACACTTTACTTTACTACATTTGTATTGATGTAAGGCAGCTTTACATATTTTATAAAGTAAATAGTATTCAAATTATGAAATACGGGTGTTACTCACGTAATGTTGGTCTATTTAGTCGACCGCGGTTTCACTTATACTTTTAGGCATTTTCAAGAGAGTGCGATACGTCGCGCCTGAGTCGCAGCCGGTCTTGCACTGCGGGCAGCGAATAATGTTAAAAGCATAATTTGAATAATGTTACAAACACATCAGTTTTAATAAAAATAAAGTGAATAGTGTTTGGTTTGCTTTAAGTGCGTAAGCGATCGACGCGTGTGATGGAGCAGAAGGCTTCCGCTCGACCGAGCGTGAAGATACCGCGATAGTGCGCTCCACTAGCTCACTATGGCAGCCAGGCATTTCCGGCTAACGTGAGCACACCGTCCATAGTGTCGCATTTTTAATAGTAGCTAACTTTGTCAAAGTTATCGGCAATATTAGGAAAATAGGTATTGTATACAATTCTTAGGAAATCTATATAGTTCCGAGCTTAATTCGGCAATGTGTTGAATGATAACTGTTAAATTAATTTAAACATACATTAGTGGGTGCATGATTGTAAAAACCATCGCCCAAGTGCGAGACGGAGTCACGCTAAGGTTTTCGTACCATTATCTTTAAAAACAGCAAAAAATCATGTTTGTTGTTTATGGAAAACTCATGTTACGACTAATGGGAGCAAAGCAGCAAGCAATTTATTTTTTTTGCAGAAACGGAGGATATTTATTCTAATAAATAGCAAATATAAGGAATGACAGTGACATCACATTAAGTAACGAGCAACGGCATCTTTACGTAATAAAATTTAAGAAATGATTCCTATACTAGTTTAAAAATATTCTTGTAATAAAATATACCTGTCTAATATAGTTATCTATATATATAAAAATGAAACCCGTTTTCCGTTGTCACGACTTGGTATGAAAACGGCTTGACCGATTTGGCTGATATTTTTTTTGTAGTTTTCTAATACTCTGTACAAGGTTGTTACGGCAAAAAAAAAAAAAAAAAGTATTCATTTTTATATGGGGGATATAGATTCCAGTTCAAATTGAATAGGTACATGCGTACCTATTCAATTTGAACTGGAATCTATATCCCTATAAGATAGGTCAGCTATACAAAATAAAGTAGTGCATCAAATTTACGCTAAGGCGGTACGAAGTTCGCCGGGTCAGCTAGTTGGCAATAAAAACATTCAAAGCAAACGACTTTTAGCTTTCCAGTAAACTTAGAACAACGTATAAATTTAAGGCGATAAATCTAAAAATAACTCTTCAAATTGGGTGCCAAGAGTATAATAATTCCTCATGGCTTTGCAAACAGATTTGATCTGTAAACGACGGCCGTCAGCTGCTAAGCCGACATCTTTCGTGCGATTCGTTCAAACAAAGCGAGGCGCCGGAGCTAACTTAAGCCTTTTGTTCCTTCATTCCTTAGATGAACAGTCCCTTTCAAGGTTAGTGTACACTGCGAGCACATTCAAAGCGATACACATTTTAAAATCTTTTTGTTCATGTGTTAACTAATATCCAAACTAGTGACTAAATTGTAAAACAAGCTGCTGCTACTGCTACTGGGTTTATTGATAACATAATCGTAGAGTAAAAAAGCAAACGAAGCTGATATTGACAACGTTAAGCAAAATAAATAATAGTTTAAAAAAACTAAAAAACACGCTTTATATAGAAAACCAAACTAAAAAATAGAAAATAAACTTTAATAGTTTTGAATTAAGAATAGTGTTAAACATTTTAATAAATACAAATGAATAATAGTGTAAATAAGAAAAAATAAATTTCAAAAAAGTGCGGGATGCTCTTTAAGATATTATCGAAATGATAATCCTTCTTCTCATGTCTGCCAATGAAATATTTATAACTATTGACCCATGCACCCCGCGCATATAAAGCGTGTTTTATATATTTGTTTAAACTATTATTTATTTTCTACTTTTTAGTTTGGTTTATTTATAAGACCGTTTTTTTTTTCAATTTAAAAAAATTAAAAAAATATTTTTCATGCATTGTCATCGGCCTTTGACAGGTGTGCAAAATTTTAATGAAATCTGAACGTTTAAAGTGGGTCAAAATAGCATCCAAAGGAGTCGGTTACATACAAACATACAAACAAACAAACATACCAGTGAAGCTAATATAAAGCGTGTAAAAAAACACAAATTAACAAAAACTATTTGCTCTAAAACACATTTTTGCCGCAGATAAGTACGAATAGCTATATCATACCACTTTTATTTTAGTAGCAAAAAAAAAATTGCATACGTAATATAATGTACAAATAAAAACTGAAGGGTTTGGTATGTTGATTATATTTTTTTAATTTATTTATTTAATTTTTACACATATTAAAGTACAGTGCGGGCTTAATGTCTAGTGGCATTCTCTTACAGTCAATCTAAGGAGGTGCATATTTGGTATCTTTACTACTTATACCGTACGCAGTGTACGATCACCATAAGAGCCGCGTATTGTCTTGACGTCATCATGACGAGAGCCGAAAACGTAACAATACCGGATTAACAGTTGACGCTTTATAAATATTCATCGCCTCTGTATTAAATTCGAGAGCCTTTTAGAACGGTGTGTTTTGGTGACAGATGTGCGAGGCAAAACTCTTAAACAACAATGTTTGAAAAGTTGTTTACGAAATTAACGTATCATTAACTAGAATGTACCAAATTCAGCAGCAACTTAAATTATAATTAATCTGTTTACTGAACTTGATTTTTTTAGGTGATAAAAAATCAGCCAAGTGCGAGTCTGAATCAAGCACGAACGGTTCCGTGCAATCTATAAAATCAGCAAAAAAATCACGTTTGTTGTATGGGATGATAAAGTATTACATATTTATTCGGTTTTTAGAATTTATTCTTATAGCGGCTACAGTAAAAAATCATCTATACAAATTTTAACTGTCTATCACGGTTCATGAGATACAGCCTGGTGACAGACAGACCGACGAACAGATGGAAAGACGGACAGACGGACAGCGAGGTCGCAGTAATCGGGTTCCGTTTTTACGCGTTGGGTGCGAAACCCTAAAAATTTACTATTACTTATTTTTGAACATACAGTCCCTATGTGAAAAACATTAACATCAAAAAATGTTCGCCTCGTAGATAACTGGCCAAGTGCGTCTCGGATCCCATACATTAAGGGTTTTATATATTAAAGGGTTTTCGATTTTCGATCCCTTTTAATTTTCGATTTTTTGTATGTATTGGGACAGTCATAATGTATACAACGAGTAGTAGGTATACTTGCAAATTTCCTTATTCAAACAGTAAACAGTTCTTGAGATATTGCCCTGACAAAGATATGTATGAAAATATTAATTTTCGATAGATGGTGATTGAAAGATTTAAAATTTAAATTTATTTTGTGGTTTGCGCGACCAACTAGTCCATCAGTCGACCTTTTACTTTGACATTATATATAGGTATATATGTTTTATACATGTGACGTTTTATACATTGTTCCAATATAAAAAAAAAATCTTTTGTTTTAACAGAGTACCGAGAAACTAAACTGTGTGATCGAAAAAATATGATTGGGTCCTAATTTTGGTATGAAACTCTAAATGTATAGGTTTCCGAAACTCACTTGGCTGGCTATCAACTTTTTTTGTGTTCATAAATAACTTTAAAATATTTGATGATAATGTTCACATTAATTCGCACACTACTGTTATGTTTTTTTCTATATACAACTAATATGACGTATTTTTCGGACAGGCTTGTAGACTGCTTGATGGCAAGTAGTAACTACAGCACATGGACAAAAGATTCAAGCATATTGTAGATGCCGGCTTCATCTGAGGACTACGGTATTGTCATGTGCGAGTAATCTATACGCTGTTAAAGTAGAGTATAGGGTCACTCTACTTTTAATTCTCCAAATGATCCAGCTTGTTTAAACCCCATTATACATAATATACATTTACTGATAGTGGATGTTACTATCTAATTGTCCAGGGTTTACGATTTGATTATATTTGTTCGATTTGGTTCGCTAATTAAATGTCAACATGATTTAAATACGTGTGGGCTTGGTTCAATGCTTTAGGAATGCATAATAATTATTTCACTCAATTACGTATTGCCACGATAATCATTATTATATATATTTTTTTGTATTGTCTCCCCGAGGGTAAAACCACACCGAGGAGCAGTTTATTGTGCTCTGCTATTTGATACAGAGTTTTTTACAGTTTAAGTTACAGTTGATACAATGTTTACAAAGATTATAGTACTACATAGTACCCCGAGCGAAGCAAGGGCAGGTCGCTAGATAACTATAAAATAGCTAGATATATTTTAATAATATCTGTTTATGATTGATTTTCTTTATAGATGAGAGATGTAATTTGTAGTTTCTCCTTTTTATGTTTCCGTGATCATTAAATTGTTGATATAATATCTATATTAATATCCAGATGTGGTAACTAAATAAAAGCGTCAGTGTCATCTATTTCTATGTCAGTGATACTATGAAAACTTAAAATAGACGACACGTGGTTCTGTAATTTACTGTCTAGTTCATTCAAATATTCGCAATTTGGATCCTTAAATAGAGATCATTATAAGGTCCAAAATTGCTCTCACATTAATGAACTTAGCGGTACTTTGACAGGGTTTTTAAGTATGCATTTAAATCATGCGGAATTAATAAAACATATGTGGTCGTTTTTAATATAAATTCAGCAAGTTAATTAAAGGGTATTTACTTTTACAATAATTGATTAAATATGAACAAATAGAAAACATGAAGTGAGCGTGTTTTATCATGCGGATCCTCTTCCAATTTAATAAAGTTGAACGATCCGATGCATGTAAATATTCACTCTCAGTTTTATAGCTGCGCTGACTCTACAAATAAATGTGTCTATGATAGAATACAATAAATAGCCATACCTTCCAGAACACTCTTTGAAATAATTACAATTTGTGTCATTATATGTATTTCCATACTTTAGTTTCAGCCTCTGTCTAAAAAGTTGTTAATAGGTCTTTTAACCTGCATTTTACAGGATTGTTACATTGAATAGTCAGATATCATTGATTAAACAAAATAAGTATTTGTGATAATATTGCCAAAAACATAAATTTCGATAGGTACAACTGGATAACTTGTATACTAAAGAAAAACTATTCTATTCGCTATTCTTAGTTCCAGTAGTTTATTCCTCTTGAAACATAACTATGAAACTTCAGGACCAAAAACGGTACTTTACGTACGTGTAATATTGTTTATGGTACAAGATAATTAAGACAAAGCTAAATGGGCAATATCTCCTTAACTGCAAGTGTTGCTTGATTTACGCACCCATTTATAATCTGTATCGTTGCATTTATTGTGGCGCTTGCAAAGCAGTTAAAGCTAACTTAGTAACGAGAGATAAAATAGAGGTTCTATTTTAAACTTATAATAATAATAATTTGGAGCGCCGTGCAGTTATTGTCGACATCACCATCCCCCATGATGGAAATCTCGTGAAACCCGAGAAAGATAAACAAATTAAATATCTTGATCTGGCCCACGAGATTGTCGACATGTAGGATGTGGATTTGGCCATCATTGTACCGATAGTCATATTAGTCAATGGGCTGATAGCAAAGAGCCTCGACCAACACCTTAAGAGGCTCGCGTTAGGCGGCTGGACCAAGAACCAGATGCAAAAGGCGGTCCTTTTGGTCACGGCACGCATCGTGAGGAGGTTCCTCTCTCTGGAGCCCTAACCATCGGCAGCTTGGTCCCTACACCAGATGTCGGTGGGACACTGTTTTTTATATTTTTAAATGTTTTTTTGTATTTTTTATAAATCATATTTAAAATATATAAAATAAGTTAAGAAATAAATAAAGAGAAATAATAATCTTAATTGTACACCACTAGAAAATACAGTTTGGAATCGAGCCAACGAGTTAGGTATGCAAGGCAAAAACTTTTCAGTCGTAATAAAGACTTACTACACCAGTTATATGGATTAATAAGTAATATTTCTAAATAGTGAGTATATTACACTTATTAAATATGTAATTCACACTCGCATATCTATTGCAGTCAGTTTTGACTATGGCGTAGAAGTTTTTGCCCTGCATACCTAATTGCTTGGCCCTTTCGGTGCTTATGACGTTTCGCAGACTCAAACCGGACTCGATTAGTGTAGAGTGTGGCGGCGGTAATTAAAAAAATAAAAAACCAACAAAAGTGAGGGTTTTCAAAAAATCATCAACCTTACGAACGAAGCTGGGGCGCTGCTGCATCAGTCTGGTTGCGACCATGACAAAATGCAACCTTGTCGAAACGTCAAGCACTGAAAGGTAAATAAAAATTAATCACAGTAATTCTGTTAAAACCAAATCAATAAATATGCAACGCGAAAGTTTAAAAGTTATTAAAGTTTCGAGTATCTAAGTACATGTCAATCCTTTATCTGTTTGCTATTAGTGAGTAAAATCCGTAGTTACTACATCTGTGCCGGTGCCAAGGGTCCACCATCCGTCACTTAGCCGCGTCCCAGTCTTGGCCCGCATCGATCTATGTCAACCGCAGTTTACCGACTTCGACCAACACTCCTAAGATGTCGCAGATGTTTTGAGTATTACGGTACGTTTTGTTGTTACTTAGCTATATACGTGCTTTTCTCGGGTTCATAAGCTATAAGGCAGGGTGGTGTAGTTTAATAGTTAAAAATATAACAACAAATTAAGAGTTATACAGAAAGATGTTAATTGAGAGCACAAGCTTGTAGAGGGTGATAGTACAGTTCACATTTTATACATTATTAGATGTACATTATTGACTTTAATTTAGACACAGTACCACAAATATAAAAATCATAGTAAAATTCTATTAGCTTTACCCACAGAACAACTTGTATAATTGTTATAAAAAAAACATAAACATTTCATAAGCTTTTAAATTAAGTTTAAAACTCGGATGTACCTAATTCAATGACAAAGTATTATTTTTTTGTACATTTCGTTTGAAAGTAACCGCATATTCATAATTAAAAAAAATACAAAAACTATAATATCTCCTGAACCGTTCACTGCCGCTTATGTGCGTCCATACATAAAGTTGTTGCAAATGAGCTGTACTATCACCACATACAAGGTTGTGTTCTCATTCGGAATCACCCATTTATATCCACATGCTAATTGCCCTACCAACTGATATATTTGCAAGGACGGACACAAAAGGATAATTATTTTGTTTTTGGACTACCTTAAATTGCACTGACTCTAACTCACTTTTATGACCCAAATTGTAAAAGATATCCAACTTAAATAAATAACGCCTCAATACAGTCAGACAGAGATAGATTTTGTCAAATAAAAATTGGCATAACCGTGACAATAACTTTCTCGCGCTTCATGCTAGCCTCTCAGCAATGTGTATTTTAAACAACAGTGTTTATTTGCGTATCCTTGGCATCAATCAACAGATCGCTCGACTGGTCCACGGGAGGTGACGGCAGGCTGCTCTGGGCCCAAGAGGCGTAAATAATTGATAAATCGCCACCACGCTCCCTGAAGTGACCCATACTCGGAATTTACGGACATTTAATTGAGGCTTAATTCCCAAACTAGTCTTAGCTTTTGATTTATAGAGAGCAGAATTTGCTGTGCTAATTTTGGTTAGTTATAGCTATATTATAAACCCACTCATAAACAATTACAGCATGAGTGTAATATGTATGCTTGGGTGTGTGTTTATTTATAGAGCGGGCGTCGTCGTCCAAAAAAAACATTGACTGGATTAACTCGTTCTTCTAAATAAATATGGAATTAATAATAAGTTATGTAAATAGTAAAAGCCTCATTATTTAAATTGGAATAGCTCTTGATGGAGTCACGAGAAATTTTAACCGATAGTATTTTGCATATCTGATTCTGTTGTATGTGTACTAGTAATTTTGAAGCAAATTTTATCTTTGCTGAGAATTTATTATACAATATTACGGTTATTACTTTAATAATAATTTGAGCCTATATAGTTAGTAATTATTATTATTTACTTATTACTTATTATTATTACAAAAAAAAATGCCAAAATTCTGCTAATTTGCACCTAAATGAGTCTATCGAAGTTATGTACTGGATAATTCTACTAAGAAACAGTTGACAAAATTATGGGATCGGCAGGATTTGAACCTGCGACCTTCTGCACACCGAGCAGCCGCTTTAACCAACCAACTAGGTTGTTTTTTCAATTCCTGGCGGTCGGTTTTCAACTGTTTTTTAGTATAATTTGCTAAGAATAGCTAAATGCTATAAAAATAATCAATATGAAGTTGGATAGTTCTATAATGACGTAATTGACGTCATTGCACCCTATTTAATTAAAATGAACGCTCAAAGGTTGCAGTTTCTGACATCCTTGATACACATACAGGTTAAAAACCATGTAAATATGGTGTGTATCAGCCGTGATTACCCCCAGGCGGTTGTAATACGAGGCCATTAATTGCTAGGCCACCGGTCGGGGCCCACGGCAGCGTCGGACGACATTCGTTTTGTAATAAAACGCGACACTTCAATCCATTCTGATGTATATGTTACAGGATATGTGTGTAAACAAGGAATATATTTTTTTTTTATTTATAAAATCTCTCAACTTACAACTAAACAGAGCTTGTACTATGGGTACTAGAATAGCTGATATTAATACATATATACTTTTCATTTTTGTAATAGTACATACTTATTATACATAGAAACACCCAGGGTAAGACAATGCTTTATGTTCATGCACACAAAGGAACCCGCGACCTCGGCGTCGCAGGCAGGTACACTACCCACTCCGCCATCCGATCGTCATAAAATGTGGTGGTATAGGATTTGTGTTCCATTTCAAAGCAGGTAGGTTTTGTCTCTTATTATTAAAATACAAAAAAACACTGATCTGTTTAACATGTTGTTCAAAACTCCAAAATCAAATATATCGTCCAATATTAATTTAGGATCTTTCGCACTCACGGTGGAAAGTTCCAACAAATTTTGCGCTAACTAACCTAATACTGTATAGCAAAAGCTCCACAGACTTGTTAGAAGAGAACTAACTAATCATATTAATTACGTCTCATGCCTTGTTATTGCCGAATGAAAATGTATGGTGAAACTCCGTATTCCCGGCAGTAATTAATGAAGTGGAAATCCCTGCACTATTCATTTCTGAGCTTCTATGAAATCGCTTAATTAAATACTTCCTCTAATTTACTGTTGTTGTTTGTTGTGTGTTGGTTTATCGCTTATTGCGGGATAAATTATGAAATAATATCAATATTTTATTGGCAAGTAAAATAAGCTGATAACAAAATGTTAGAAGATGCATAACATTTATTACACTTTGAAGTAAAAAGTGATAAAATATTGTGTTTTGTTTTACTGAAGTACATAAAGCAAATAAACTATAGAGGTATAATTGAAAGGAATTACTAAATATGTAAATGGTCCACTAGGAGTAGGATACCGAATTCGCGGCAGAACTGAGACTTTTACATACATTGCGTCCGTACACTATGCGATATCTATATCCGTACATTCTTACGACCCAATGTACGTATAAGTCATAGACAATAGGGCACTGGCATCGTGTGATGGACGACCTTACGTGTAAAGGACGAGAAAAAAATGTTACAATAGGTAGTCTAAAGAAAAAAAAAAATGATGGGAGTGGCTTGTGGAATTATATTTCGTAAACGAAAGAATCTATCTATCTATCTATATAAAGAGCAAGATTGACCAATGTCCAATAAATTTGCATTGGTATATTCTGTAGTACAATCGGGAGATTTAGATCGAAAATTCGACAGTTACCGGGAGATCCAAATCGAAAATTCGACAGTCAGAATCCTGCTCGGTTAATCGGTGTATTATTAACGTCACGAACGCAAACGATAGCAGTACAAAACATAGCTATACAAGTCGCATTTTCCATGGGTTACGTTGTAAATTGAACATGACAGTCTGCGGTTTAATAACTGCGACTATCATATGCACAGACGGACCACTGTATTGCACGTTGATTCAATTACGACCTTTGACCGAAGCACCTGTTTGATCTGCTGCCAATAACGCACTACAGTTTAGCGGATAAAAACGAAATGAATTTTTTTACAGCCTGTATTTAATTACTGATGTTTGTGAGATGTGTAAATAGGCATCCGCGTATATCGCGCGATATGTTTTTATTTAGATTTGCAAGTGTTTGTTGTTATTAGCTTTCAGTAAAATAAATTGAGGATTAGACAAGGTTGAACAACAACATTTTTTGCTATCTACACAATCGTTAAGTTCATAATAATATGAATAGGGTACGTCTGGCACGCCCGGGCACACAGATTTCGCGTCCAATTTACACGGACAGCTGTTGTATAACACATTGGTCACCACACTTCCCAGACTTTTTATAATTTTCATAATTGTGTCCCTGTTAAGTTAAACTAAAGCCCCATTTTCGCTGGTCCGATAATCCGCTGTAGTTCAAATAATTTTGCGAGTTTAAGCACTAGATTTGTCGTCAAGGGATGGTGGGTGCCAGACAACCATTGATTCTTCACTATGGTTAACTTATATTAAGTTTGGGCTCCTTAGATTCGTTTTAATGAGTACTTGGATGACAAACGATGAACTTATAGTTTTCGATTGTTGTAAAAGGGAACAATTGCTTGGCTGTTTTCCATACATAAGTAACATGGGTTTAACTTTAATATTATTAAGTTTTTATCTATTTATTACAGACAAATCATATCTAAAACACTAAAATGCATGTTTGTTGGCGCCCATTTCTCGAAATTTTTATTTAAATTTTTCAGTTTGTATGTGACTCAATTAATGGTTGAACAATTTTAGCAAAGTAGCCAAGAACAAACATTAATTTTACTGTTTTAGATATAATTTAATGAAAAATAGATAATAATATTAAAGTAAAACCATATTACGTCAGAATGAAAATCGGCACTCGGGAGTCTACTCTTAAGCTAGGAATAAAAGCCAATATTTACGAAATGTAACAACCTATTCCTTTCTATTGCAACTATATTTAATGTTAATTAAACCAAAGCTGGATCATTTTGAACATCTACATTTGCAGCGGACAAACTAGCGAGCTTATCATTAGTTTCCACCTCAATGCCAAAATTAAGTCAGTCCCTTTCGTTCGGTCCCGTGTTTGTGTAGTTAAATTAAGTTGAAAATTTATTCCATATCAGTTTTGAGGGACCCTCTGCGTCAGCGACGAATTTATAATTTTCCAAACTAAAATTAATATTGGTTTTAATTAGTTTTTGATGATAATTGTTTGCCCGCAGCTATTACTAGTACAATTCAAATAATTGGCATCACATTATTATAAAACTACACGCAACTAATTACACGTGAAACGAAAACCTGGCTGTGGTTTTGACTAATTAATATTCTATTATTATTTTAATTAGGTATTGAATGTTATGCTGCTGATATTTATATTATGAAAAATTATAAAATCTATCAATGCCAGTACTGGTTTGTTTTCTATGTTGTTATATCAAATCAAGACCGAAACCTTGGTATATAGTTGTATGTATTGCCGTGTAAGTATGCACGCCAGAAAATCTAATTGTAAATAGCGAGCAAATTAATGTAATATTCCATTTGCCATGATGGCGATGAGACAGTAACAAAGTTTCCATGCAATTAGGTAGTGTGCAGTGGGTGCGAGTGATGTCGGTGGATGCGGCAGTCACTGAATTAATATTCGCGGTGGGACGCGACGCGCCGTCAAGTGCAGCGGACGGCCTGCCCGCTGACGCATGCCTTATGCTGGGTCCACACCGAGCCAACGAACGACCAACGAAGGCTAGGGATGTGATAAAGTTATTCGCATCACCTATATACATTACGTTTCATTCGATTTGAATTTGTGTGTAGCTTATGTTTGAATGTGTATTGGACCAAGTAAACGATGAAGACTGACGGGACTCGCGAATAATCCACTCGAAATGGCATCAATAGTTAAAAATAAGTAATTGCCACTTGATTATTAACTTATGTAAGTTATTAATAATCGAATAAACACTAATCGATATATGTCAAGCGAATAATTTTGTAACATCCTTAGCCGTTCGTTGGCCTTCGTTGGTCAGGTGTGGACCCAGCATTAGGCCGTCCGCGCTCGCTCTACACCACTCATTAGGGATGACTACCCACGCGACCGCAGCTAATACTTATACTTTCATACTATTTAATTTAATAACAATTAAGTTATACATTGATATTGATAGTTAAATTACTGTAATATGTATTGATATGCGTGCCGCGACTGCAGGCTTGCTCTCGAAAGCCGTAAGTTCAACACCACTCGATTTGTCACGCACGACCGCAGTGATGCACAGAACTTAAACTTGAGGGTTGAGACGTTTTAATTATTACGTCCGAATTGAGTGATAGTTGCGATTACCTGTTTATTAAGTAACAAGCTTTGGCCCGCAACTTTGTCCGCGTAGATTTTGTTCTAAAAAGTAATAGCTGCTGCCGCGATTCACTCACGTTAAACATTACTGCTCCCTTCCCGAGGAGTTTAGCGTACTCTCTCTAAAATAACTATCCATTGCATAAAACAATTATTCAATTCCGACTAGTAGTTCCCGAGATTAGGTTTACCGGGAGGTCAAAATTTTCCAAAATTGAAGATTAGCCGATGCAAACAGGCAAAAATTTTTTATCCAGCTTTTAGGCCTATATATTTTGCAAATAACTATACTAGCCTAAAACACATTGCTATTTTAATATAAAAAATAGACACTTATAATTTAATTTATTTGTTTTGTTGATTGTTAAGTCATTTTAGACTCAAAAGAACTAAAAGAAATTACGATCGAGTTGAGTGCATCATATACCATCAACTGAATCATTGTAGAACTAAGTTTTATCTTCTACAATATTCGTTCCTAATACGCATATGGTAGACTATTGAAATCATAAATATCACACATCATACACACAATGCCATCTAGTCCATAACTAAGCAGAGCTTGTGCTGTACTAGAATAACTGATACTAATACCTTACTAAAAGTTACTGCATTCTTAACAAGCTACAGCTTAATGTGTCTAAATGCTACCACCTATGCTTTACGCGTCAGAAATCCTTACTTAACACAAGGTATACCCTTAATAATCAAATAGTAAGCCAGGTTAGCTCTATTAAAGATTTAGGCATTATACTGGACAATAAGCTGATATTTGATAAACATGTCGAGAGTATAGTGAATAAGGCATCCAAGGCTTTAGGATTTATAATAAGGACCACTGATTGTTTTCGTTCTCTCAAACCACTTGGAATATGCTTCTGAAGTTTGGAACCCTCAATACGATGTTTATAAAACGCGTATTGAGGGGATCCAAAGGAGATTTATGCGCTATCTCGATTTCAAGGTACAACAAAGATCGATAGATTACGAACATCGCTGCAAAAGGTACCATTTTTTACCTCTTGAATGTAGGCGAAATATTAGTGACATTTGTTACTTATTCAAAATTTTTAACAATTCTATCGACTGTACTGAACTTGTATCCAAATTTAATATACGCACTAATCAAATAGGTTTTCGTCAAAGACCACTGGAACAGGTTCCTTTTGCCATTACTAACTACAGGCGTAACGCATATTGCATTCGAGCTGCGATAGGCTTCAATAAACTGCCAATAAACCTAAACTTTGATTCGTTCTGCACTAGTGCTGACACAGTGAGGAAACGTTTAGCTAATGAGTACTTCTTAGATACATCCGAACAGTAGCGGCACTCAATCTGTTTGTTTTCTTTGTTTTAATACTATTATCTAATATAGTTCTACTTATGTTTTTTTTTTATGCTACTTAATTGTGGAGGCTTGTAATTAGCAATATGTTTATCTAAGTTATATGTACTATATTTATCTTTATGTAATTAGTCTGTAAGCCTTCTGTAAAAGAAAATAAATAAATAAATAAATAAATACATGTATACTTTTTATACATAGAAACATCCTGACCAAGACAAACCCCCATGTTCATGCAAACAAAGATTTGTCTTGAGCGGGCATCGAACGCGCGACCTCAGCGTAGCAGGCTGGTACACTAACCACTCCGCCAGCCGGTCGTCAAAATCAGATTATATTGTGTATACGGTATTTAAATATTACTTCAGGTGCGTTTAAAACATCTACACGATGTCCTCCCTCATCAATTGTGACAACGACGGCATAAATTAAGGTCCCCTTGGGGTCGAGATTAATGTTGGTATTAATCGAGTGACCAACGCACGATAGCCCTTCCAACCGCTTACAACGTACTCGTTTAATGTTGCTTTTGCTTGATAATACTGCCTCGATGGTACAGTGGTTAGCGTATGCGCCTCTCACTGCGAGTTTGATTCCCGGGCAGGCAAAGTGTTCCAGTTAGAATTGTAATCATAATCATAATTACTATTGAGAAAACGGGTTACTCACGTTACTTTAGCCGGGATATGCCGACTAGTTTCGAACCTAGTACGTAGATTCATCAATTGGGCTATTAATCGCGTGTCGTCGCCTCCGCGCGACGCCTTGCAGTGCGGGACGCTAAAGTAACGTGAGTAACCCGTTTTTCTCATTAATAATGTCTTCACCTCACGTCGGTTTTAATAATATCATAATCATAATCATATCATTTATTGCAAATATAGGTCACAAAAAGATGTTACATTGATTTGTTTTTACTCAAATATTGAGCACAACTAAACTCCGCCATTCAGCATGCAATGTTAGAGACTAGAATTATCACTACAATTATACATTTCAATAAAGTTAATACAAGTAAATTTCAAAAATATTCATTAATTGTTTAGGAACAATTACAAATTAGAATGTCTGTTGAGCCCGGTGGATGGCGATAGGCTCACACCTATCCCGTGGGACCTAGACATAATAGGTGAAATGTGGGTATTGTACACCTCTGCCACACTAATATAGGCGTGATGTTATGTATGTATGTATGTTGCTTTAAAAACTTTTCGCATTCAATTATCTCATAAATAATCTTAGACCTTTTTTAAACTATTAACGTCACATTTTATTTAAGATAAAACGAATGCAAAAAATATGCTTGTTAAACTATGCCCCTATGGTTGATGTCAAATCTAAAATATTTTGACATCAAATTTATTTAAATATTTACAATACTAACTTAATAATAATTTAATATCTTAAACTAATTAAATATATACCTAACTATATGTACATTGAATAAAAGAATAATATACATAAACCAAAACTCGTAAAAATATTACTTTTATATAATATTTATTTATATTTTTTGACACCTGAGTGTCAAAAAATACGTCCGCATCGATGTCGACCGCAGGTAACGTGCTCAGAAGGCTGGCGGCATTGCCACGTTGTATGGCAATGCTGATCCTTTGTCCAAAATAGAAGCCAGCCTTATGGTCACGTGAAGAGTCGACTAATCTTTTGGTTATCTCTAAGTTCTTGATAATTACAATTTTCGTAGTATTGAAATAGATTTTGAGCTGCGAGAAGTATCGATCAACATGTAAATGTACAAGCACTACGGTTGATGTCAAATTCGAAAATATATTGACATCAAATCAATTAAGTTCTTGATAATTACAATCTTCATTAAGTTTTCAGTATAGACTAGGTATATTGCAAAACATTATCCAAAGCCGACCAGTAGTTGCAAAGATCAGCAACTCTTTACTTCTATTATTGAAAATTGAAATAGATTTTGAGCTGCGAGAGGTATTGATTAACATGTACATTTCCAGTAAAAAATGATCTCGCATTGTATAGGCCTCCAGTGTAATGCGAGACCAGCTTATAATGGAAGTGTATAGCTTTATCAGTAACAGTCTGTTCGAACAAATTCCAAGCCCGAATCCTCTAGTTCCGAGTAAAGTCCGAGCTCGTTTAATTGGCGGTCAGCCCAGGCTCTTGATTCGAGCGTTTCTATAACAAATCATTAAACATCGAGGCATATCACCTTGCAATACCACGCACGTACCAATTAGTCTGCACGGAACACAAATCACGCCTATCAAACAGAGGTGTGTTACACTTACATTATATAAATTTTGACGACCGGATGGCGGATTGGGTAGTGTACCTGCCTGCGACGCCGAGGTCGCGGGTTCGATTCCCGCTTAAGACAAATCTTTGTGTGCATGCAGGGTTTGTCTTAGTCTGGGTGCTTCTATGTATTATAAGTATGTATTTATAAAAGAAAAGTATATATGTATTATTATCAGTTATTCTAGTACCCATAGTACAAGCTCTGCTTAGTTTGGGACTAGATGGCGTTGTGTAAGTTGTGAAATATTTATATTTATTTATTTATTTTCTTTTGGCTCTTCTATTAATTCTTTTGACTAATGACAAATATAGAATATTTATACTTGACATTTTTCGATGAACTTTTGCCGATTTGAGGCAGAGTTTTAAAATCACTATAAGTGCATTTTTATTTTTTTCTATAGTTCGGAAAATTAACAAAGACCGATTTTACGATATTTGGAGTATATTGCCTGTAATAAATTGCCTGTAAAGTAATAAACGGATACGATAGCATGAACAACTTTACAAAAGCTGTGGATGTGTTAAATCTCTGCTTACTCACCTGGCAGTCAGTATAGTGTGGTAGTTAACATTATTCGTCTCGACATCTATTTTTCCTTATTCGTGATATATAATTTTTCACTTTTGTAAAAAGTTTAATAATGCAATATTCAGAAACATAACAGTAGCATATATTCTAGTAGTATTGGATAGAATATTGCGCATTCACTAAATAAAAACAAATTAGCAGCACACTACCCCATGAGATAAGGTAACCCCACACTTAATACCGGAGTGTTTTACGACTATCTAAACACATGAAGCTCACGAAACCATTTCACAGCCAGAGCTCCCGAACAATGACATTAATGAAATTTAATTTCCTGAAGCCCTATTTTATCGTTGGATTATTTGATCAAAGGGCTAATCGAGTCCACATACCTACAGTTTAGTCAAAGATAAACTTGCGACATGCGGGCGGCTGTGCGTATTTAACTAATGACCGAGGCATGGGGGCCTATCGAGAGCGGTGGCGTCGAGGGTGGGGGGAGGGGGTGAGCCTGGTCCAGCGATATCATTAGCCACAGATGCCGCTGCCCGGTGCCCGGTATAAATACATTAAGTGCGCCGTCAAACTGTTAAAGCTCGCTCCAAACATAGTTTCGACACAGATTACCTCCGTTAACGTCCGTTTGACACTTTTCTGTTTACTTTCTACCTAGCCCAGTTATTCAAATTTATTATAATAGTGTCCGTACTCTATTGTTAAACGGCGATTTAAACAAACTGCCGCACTATTCACATCAAAATCAATAGACAATGAAAAACAGCGGCCACTGTATGGAATACGGCGTCATAAAATTCTATAAACCCAATAAAATTCGTGCTCCGCGTCGGAACGTCCACATAAAATCTCAAAGTACATAAACATATCATAAGAGGGGCTGTAGAGCGAGTTATCCTCACAAAGAGAGTTTTTCCAAGGGATAAGCGGCGGTTTCCACAGATGGTTATTTTATACAGTGAAGTCGAGTTAACGGCCTGGGTTTTTAGCATCCGTAGCATTACCGTAGGCGAGCTACGCCGCCGTAGACCGCAGCAGTAAGCTTACTGCGACGCGGTGGTGGCGCCATAATGTTTTGTGTTTAAATGTTGTTTTTATTCCGAAATATTATTATCTTTAGTTTTTATTATTTGAAGTATGAAAGAAGTAAATGAGTTAGATGAGGCAAGATAAAAATATTATTAATATAATGTGCTTTGATACGGTCAAAAAGCAATAGAAAAGTCCAAATAAATATTGAAAATTAAAGTTTGAAACAAGATTGCTTTCTTTGTCATTGTGTTGTATTAAAAACCTATATTCATATTTTAATTAGAGGCTTATTGTATTTCGGTTAAATAAACAAACAACAAAACAAAGTTTCAAAGTCAATAAATATGAACCATCATAAAGAGTTGGTACTTTTTATTGGTGGTGCAATCCCTCCTCGTTTATTGCGATATAAATCGGCGACTAGATATGATTTATCAGCGCATCACTCCTGGTTAGAAGTGAGTAACGTGCACGTTATTGCTACCTTATAAACGCCACGATCTATCTCTATATATTTCATTTGGTGATAATGATGTTTTCGCTTCAATGTGGGATGATTTCGCGAGAGAAATATTCAATGCCATTCTTTTTGCAATCTGAAGTGTATTTTATAATATGCAGTTGGTATAATATTCATTAGATTAATGAGATGTCTGGTAAGTTTGAGTATTCCGCCTTGGACTTATTATATACGACAGTACGTGTAAGTGCAGGATGCATATCTTGAATCACAATGATTATAAGCAAATTAAGCTTTGAGGTAAACTAATTTCTCAAACGAGAAAGAGACTGTTTTTAATTTCTTCATATTTCAAATGATAAATAAATAAATATTTCACAACTCACACACAACGCCATCTAGTACCAAACTAAGCAGAGCTTGTACTATGGGTACTAGAATAACTGATACTTTTTTCTTTTTGTAAATACATACTTATTATACATAGAAACAACAAAGAAAGAAAATTAACAGAATTAATAGTTGAAGCAATGGCCACCACAAAATCAGGTTTGTTACGTCACGTTGTATATTACATTCCAGACAACAAAGCTGAATAAAACGGACCACGGTTGACTTAAAACACATTAGCATACTCGAGGGATACTACCCTTTATAAGAGACATCGGGAATTGAAATGGATCGGATTGGATTGTCCATCCATCACGCCGTTTGCCCCACATCTAATGCTTTTTTAATAATTCCTCTTCGGACTTCAATACGTCGCCCTCATTAGAGTGATCGAGTGCAATTGTTCGGAATATGACAGCCAATTGACAGCTCTCGATGATAATCGAATAAATGAAAGCGAGGAGACAAAAGGTGTCATTCAGGTGTGAAATGTAAAATGAAGGACGTAGAGAGAATATTAAACAGTGTGTGAATAATTTCGTTGTCTTTTGGCTAGACAATGGCAATTTTCAATTTTAGAAATTGTTTCTTTTTTATATCGACATCTCCATCATTTATTTTATTTTATTATAAGTTGGAAAAATTGTAAGTGGGGACTTATAGAAATCTATGATGATCCGATAATTATTTAATATTTTTTCTGATTTATATTATAAACGATAGACCGAAATTAAAATAATGTTGTTACCTCCTCTCCCCAACGTACGTACTTACGATTAGTTTTGGACATGGAACAATCAGACAAACCCCTTATTATATAAAGCTGTTTTTCTGACATAAAATTGAAACGCAATATTAAATGCCCTTCAATGAAAACTTTAGAAACAGATAAAAAGCTTAGCCTCAAAGTATTTAGCAAAAAATAAAAATAAATAACATACAATCCAGCATGATAATACTGCAAAGTTGGAAACAATTGCATTACACAACAATTTAATTTCAAAGCAGTAGTCCCCTTTGTTTATCTATTTCATAAATATATTATTCCGATGTCATGAGCGGAAAGTAAGACAATAAAGGTACGAAGACAGGAATGCAAAAGGGGCGAGCAAACAAAACGACCGCGTGCGCTGACCGCTATAAACAACGGAAACTATGTGTGCGGTCACCTTTATATTTCATGCAAATCGACCTCCACCGACTGCTGTACAATAATCGTGCCGAGTGATAAACGATATTTGTTGCACACTTTATGCTTCTACAGATCCCTTTGCCTTCGCATTTCTGCTTAGAAATTACCCACTTATAACTCAACATTTACATCATAAAATACAACATTAACTTCACCAGTTTTAGTATTACATGTGTAAATCAATAACAAGCTACATAAAGTTGCGATCCAAAACGATCGCGCCTTACATAATGAAATTTCACTCACGCATAATATAATATTCGTCATAAAGAGCCTTATCTAAAATGCATCTCTGAACACGATCTATTCCCTCCATAAAAGTTACAAATAACCGCGAAATGACGCGTCATTAAATAATATCGTCGAGATAAGTGCAGATTAATGTCGTTTTTATATCGTTCGATCGATACGACTTTTTCAAACGACCCCTTTAAATCATTAAAACCGCGAGAGCGACCGATGTATGCGATTTCAAATTACGATACAACAACGTTATCGGGCAGAAAAAAACCTAAATCGAATTTATGAACGAACTCATTATAATGCACCATAAATTGCGTAGCCAAAAAATGATATCACGCTTCGTACACTAATCATCAATAGCCAAATCTAGTTTGCAACTGAACATTCGATTTCATATATTCCAAATTACTTCCTCATATTTTATGAGACACTCATATATCAAAGCTATGAAAAAGTTTGCCCCACCTACATAATATTGGTAGGGCAAGCATCTGTGCAGAAATCACCCGGTCACTAGAATATTGTTTTCACTATATTAGAAACGTGATCGCAATTTTTAAGAGCGAAAAAATTCTATTTCAACTCGACTCTCTGACGTTGAGCGTATTTGATTATACGTCGAGTGTGTATTCCCTTTTACAGTGTTATAAAGTGAACGGTATTGGGGAATTTTACGATTCCATCTACATGCTATATTGAAATATTAACTTTTTGGATTAAAACTATGCGAACCTTATTGCAAGGATGTTACAATTTTTTATTGAATATAACTTTATTGGCGACAAAACTTATGTTAGCATTATATAATAATTATTAATTCTTGTCGTTTTACCGAGGTTGTCGGAATATTTCAAGTGGGTATAATTAATCACTGTGACTTCAGGGTATCTAAATATATGCATGTTGTGGTGGTCTCCCGTTTGATTTTCATTAGGGCAAATCACGCGCCACGCCGCTCCGCCGTCAATTTGTACTCCTACGTATCAAATGGCAATTCTGACTCACTGATGACTAGCTATTAGGATTGGTTGGATTAATTGTAAAGGCATCAGATTACTACCAATACCTGTTATAGGTAATAATAAATAAAGCAGATTTATTACAACCGACTTATCCCCCAAAACAATGCAAGTGTTTACTCTTTGCTGTAATTAATTGCAGCGTTCAGGCCATCGAAATAGGTCAAATAAAATCGTGGTGATTTATCTTATTTCTTGAGATTTATTGATTAATTGAAGGAGCATTAGCAAACTTAAAGCTAATGGACAAACAAAATAATCTAGTTTCCTCTACAAAAGATAATATACAATGCACGTCTTATCCAGAAGATCTATTTATAATCTGACCAGTCATACAGTCGGCAGTTATTTCTAACTTAAGCTTCGGTCAGACATTTGATCTGCTAGGCAGGTCTGCAGCGAAGAGATAGTCTCAAGCAAAGTCCATTAGACAAGGCATCGATCTATTCCATTAATGGTCGGGTTCTGTATTCAAGAAATCGTTTGTACGAGTTGTTTAAGATTTTCTAAGACTTAAAAGAGTTAACAGGTTTTGTTTTAGGGTTTAAAAAGTGAGTTATTTATTATTTTAAGTATGTTAGTATGGTTATACGTGTTATATTTATAAAATATGTAGGTACAAGTGATAATATAATGTTTTTCTATTTAGTATATCAATTCTATATCGTTGTATTACTAGACGTAACATCAAGCTTATTTTGTATATGCTAGTACATTAGACAGAGTTCTCATTTCTATTTAACAAAGATATTGAAACATAGTTTGTTGGGTTACTTCCGCCTCCACGTCACAGAGTAGTGACGTCACCATTCGCTATAGAAATTCACAGGAAATTAATATACAGATAACAAGTCACACTGTTTCTATCATTGTCTTACAAAATGTACCAAAGGACGGTTTTAGGTATACGTAAATATCTTGACTTAATAAACACTCAGGGAAATTGGTAGCGAGATATATGGGCAGTTACTAAATAATACTAGTTTTATTAAATTCCTAGTCTTATTCTAAATGGAAAATATTTATTAAATTAGAGTAACTATATCCAGTTCAAAGTTGTATAAAGTAAATGTCATTATAAATTTTATAAATATATAATGACAATTTGGTAATAAATGCAACAAAAAATTAAATATCTATATTTTGACCTTTGACCAATATTTGATCCTTTTCTCATTCATGTATTAACAATATGATTGTCACTCACACTAACATAACTTCACTCTACCACTATACCCTAAGGCTGACTCCCTTCTAAATAAAGCCAGCCCGTCAAAATATGAGGGTATTCTCAAGATATCAGTAATAAATTCCCGCCAATTACAAAGTTAGCCAACTTCCGTCGGTCAGTACTCGAAAGGCCAGCTAGTTAATTCGTAGCGTAGCCCCGCCGGGAATCGAACCCCGGACGTCGGGTAAGTAGCAGATTTATTAAGAGGCTATTCCTAAATACCAGAGGGAGAAGTTGCCTTTAAAATTAAATCACGCTTTAGTTTGCAACTAAGCTGTGGATTTGAGCTTTGTCTGTTGCAGATACGGGCTCTGTTTAACTGCTGTTTATGTTTTGGATCGACGCTGAATTGTTTTAATAGTACTCGATTCAAGTTTGAAACTATATTTAAATTGTTGTCTCGGTATGGATATACCATATCGAAACAACAAAATATTGTTAAGATTTCTTTTTGTGCAGAATTATTTCTAAATTTTTTGTATCAATTACACTAACCACTGTAACATAGATTTATTGATTTACCTATTTTCTTCCAATAACTTTTTTTTATATTACAAACACCTAATAAAAATAATAATTTAAATGTACTTTACTTTTATAATTTTTATTTAAACATGAAAAATGAGAGAATAAATTAATGAGAAAATAAAAAGGATACCCTATTCTATTATAGGTATTACGACGACTCAAAAATTAAAGAATCCTGTAAAAGTAAGAGCGACAACCTTAATTATATTTTTCAGTTCCAGAAAGAACTTGGCAAAAATTTAACAAAAAGGACATTACACGGCTGCGATATACAATACTAAATAGAAAAATACTTTGAAAGTATTTTAAAAAGGCAACCCTTTTATTGCAGACTTACAAATCAAAAGGCTAATAAAGAAAAGCGAACAACTCCAGTACCAAGTATTTCTTTCATCGGAGTCAAAGTTGCGAGTCGGAATTTCCTGGGGAAAAGAGTGGGGTTATGGGGGACATAAGGGAGGAGGAGGGGGTGGACGGAACTGCCAACGACTTCCTTTACTCCGTGTAACTGCATTCAGACAAACAGGTTTGTCATGCACTCTTTTGTATACTGTTTCTTTTATGTCACTCAATGCGAACAAGAACGGACGTTTAGGGTTAATCGTTGTGCTAATAGAATATTTGAGGCTGTAGTGCATTGTAGGGGCAATCATACAGGTCGACTGGGACTAAGTTAAAGCCTGTGTTCAAGTTTTGAAAGATTTTTATTAATTATTTTGAAATAAGATTCTAGTTAGGATGATTTAGTATCACGATATAAATCTTTAAAACATACTTTACATAATTATATTTTATGACACTTCTGTCTTAACTTAAGCAGTTGTAGGTTTTTGTATTATTTATATAAAATGTATTTGTAGCTAGCTAGTTCATACCAATTAACTACAAAAATACAGATTGCAAACAGTAAAAGACGTTCATTGTTCAGAATATTAAAAAAAAATATGTAGACCTGGTGTTTGGCGGCAGCAAATGATCTTCTCAATCCTCTATAAAAGTTTGACGGTAGTTGCGCTGACCACCCAGTATATTTCATGATGACCAAGTGGTTTCCAAAGTAAATCAAATACCTCAAATACAATAAAATATGAGCATAATAATAATATTTTGCACAAGGTAAACAAATAAATCATTGTACACTAAACATTATGGAGGCAGCGGTTTAATTAGTTTGTCTGGTATTCGAGCCGACAAAACTAAAACACAACAAGTTATAACAAGCGAGCTACATTAAGTAAACAACTTTGGTTCAATATTGATTTCAGTTTAACCAACAATATAATCAACCCTAATTTGTCTTAACTTTTGACAAGGACTACCGCATTGCTTAGCCATTATTTATCTTAACTAACAACAATACTAAAATCAATAGTGGACGAGCCAGCTCAATGAGAAAATTACTATAAAAGCTCATTTGCCACTTAAGACATTTAACACGTGATTTTGAGGTAAATGACGAAAAATACCAATTGAAGTACAAAAAACCAGAGGCACGTCAAATAAAAAAAAAGGTACTGATCCAGCAGGATTGCATTATGTCTATCTTTAAATACAACTTGAGCACGTTCATTGAATTAACTCTAAACTAAATTATAGGTGAGGGTCGAATAATTACAATAGTTATAGGAAAGCTGTTACACAAGACAGTCACGTCTGGTCCGTTCGTCAAAGGGGAACTAATCCCAACTATGATTAATTCAATTTAGAAGTGGCTCCAGCAATGCCAACATAGCGAACTCGAATCTGTTACTTCAGACGTCTGCGATACAGCCAGTCAGGCAACTTTGGGAATCTGGCGAACTTTACCTCGGATCGAGGCAGAGGCTTGACAGGTATACTAGCTACCTACTAAATATTATATGCTGTACTTACGGCATTGTGAAAATTTACCCGTTATTTGTTCTCAAAGAATGTTTCTTTTTATCTCATAGTTTGTTAAGTAATTGACCAAAAATGTTGAGCTATAAATATTACAATAATTTTAAATAGTAATTTGCAAATCAAAATATTTCGTTGTTCAATTTACAAAACTATTACTGAAATTTAACTCATAAGATATACCATACACTATTGTGCAAAATTTATAATTACAATCGAATAAAAGTATTTTATGATACACAAACGAACAGTGATGGAAACTGATATATCGTATAAGTACTTTGGCAACATACATATACGTCATTTATTCAGCATTTCTTAAAGCAAAATAAAACACTACGTCTTCTCTCAATTATATCGAACTTATTTTAATTACTTTTTATTTTCGACTCAACGTGAAATAATAAATATACTTAACAATATTTACTACGAATTCACATGTATACTTCATCATATTAAAATACACAAAATATGAAAACCAATGGAATATGATATTAATTAAGTCTGAAGAATGATTATTATTTCATATAACGTTATTGTTTTCATTCATTCAAGTATTATTTTATTTGTAAAATAAGCATGTGAACGTGGGTTGGTTAATTGAGATATTTTTAATGGTATCCGTAATTAAAAGTTGTTTTACAATCCACATATTTTTATATGAACAATCTTTGCGTCCGATACAATACTTGTACAAGTTTATATTTGCAATGAATGGTTTCAAAAATAAAAATCATTACCTTTTGCCTACGACTTCGTCCGCGTGGAAATCGACATTTTCATGCTTTTTTCTTCAAAATTGGAGATTTACCCTCATACACTTTCAACCCCTAATTCGCCTTCTTCGGGAAAGGAATTTACTAAAAGACTATTTAATAGTTCATTTACGTAATGTTAGGAACCTTGTGCAGAATTTTATATAATTTGCGGATAAATTCACGAGCCGCCTATATTATTATAAATGAGGTATATATTATTAAGCGGTAAATTAGGACCTAGCGGGTCTTTGCCCCAAAAGACCCGCTAGGTCCTAATTTACCGCTTATGGAGTAAAATACAAAGATTAAACATATACCAGTTTTTAAGATAGACCACCAGCTACACAACTGTGGAAACCGCATTTAATTTCATGCAGTAGTTAGCCAGACAAAAAATTTTAAAACATGTGTTTGCTGCTTCTGTTATAAAGGCGCCTCGTAATATTTTTCTTTAAATATTTATAATGTACAGACATGGGTAATTGACAATTTTATTATATGTACAGATATAATGTGCGTAATACAATTGAGTCAAATAATTTTATATATTTGACATTTAAGTTTCACACTCACCCGTAATGAAAAAGAAATCGTTCAACTATATATTTGCATATATCCTAAAGATGATAAGCGAGGATTATACCTAATCTATATATAAACTACTATATGGTGTAAAGGGTGATTGGGGCTGTTACCTAAAGTAGCTGGATTTTAAATTTATATGTGACTTTGATGTCTAATGTAATTTAATGTTGTGTTATGTGTTTAATCTTACAATTTATAATTTAAACAATGTTGACATTTATTCATATGGATTGTAATTATCTGAAATAAATATATATTCATTCATTATCACTTATCAGTACATTATTCTCTTTAACAAACAGGTAGATATATGGACCCACAGCTAAGATAGTTAAGTTAAACAACAGTTAGTCACTGGTGGGAATAGTGTCCAAGTTTTTGATAGTTCGTGCGGCTTCGGTATTTACTGGTTAAGTTGTAGGGTCAGTTTGGCAACTCACACCCGTCTCGGGGGAATGTGCGGTGCGTTTGACAGTTTAGTTTTTAGTTGTTTACTTTCATCTTGCAGCGATTTATTAACTCTTTGGCACATGTGTTTTGTGTTTGTTTAGCAAATACGTAATCATATATCTTTTAATATTGCTTTTAATACGTCTTTGGCAATTTGTTTCTAGATTCCTATGGTTTTGTCTATCACCACCAGGACCAGTGCGGTATAATGACTGTTTTAAAATTATTGTGAGTATTTTAATAACACAAATAAATAAAATATATACAGGGTGGATGCGACATAGCGACATTTATTGAAACCACAGCTGCTATACATGGCCAGTATTCATTTCCACCGGATAAAAAATTCTATGGCGATAAAAAAAATCCACGTCTTCCGAACAAATTGCACGATCGCAATGTTCAAATTGTTCGGAGAACGTGATTTTTTTTTTTTCGCCAGAGAATTTTTATCCGGTGGAAATTGATACTTACCATGTATAGAAGCTGTGGTTTCAATAAATGTCGCTATGTCGCATCCACCCCGTATAACGCAACATACACAAAACACCACCTTGTCCCAAACTAAGCAGAACTCTAAATCGCGTAATTATTATAAAGGTAAATAAATATCTATGGCCACCATCATTTGTGGTCACGAGCCGACTGGTAAGCTTCACCAGTTGGCTTGTGACCACGAATGATGGAAGTCATTTCGAAACGTCGAGCAAAGGTATTTATGTACCTTTATAATGGCTATGTTAGCCAGGACTCTCCACGCACAATGGACCAAATGAGAATCTAAGTGCGGAAAAATGAGTCCACTTTCCATTCCATTTTTTACCTTTATAATAACTACGCGATTTAGACCTGTTATCAAATTTTTGAAAAATCTTCTCAATTCGCGAAATTTTAAAAACATATAATGTAAGAATAAGCTTACTAAAACAGTTGACTTCGAAATCTTTAGTTCAGTAAATAGGGTGGTAGCCTAGTGCACGTTTCGGCAATCAGTCATTCGCTCAGGCGTCGCATGCAGTATCCTGTACATGTCTCTGCTACTGCGAACATTGAACAGCTCCGTTGCCACCGGCTACCTTGCTGCATCCAAATGACCCAGGACGATATTATTTTACCCATACCGGATTTGGTAATCTTGGTCGACGTAATGCAGAGATAAACTGTGCAAACTTTACTCGATCGCATATTTTCTTAGTTAATCATTTGAGATGATAAAAAGCGATTTATCAATATAAGATAAAGATACTACGTTAACTGCCTCGATGGCCTAGGGTTTAGCGTATACGCCTCCCACCGCGAGGTCCCGGGTTCGATTCCCGTGTGGGAAAAAGTGTTTTTTTTTTTACTTTCCGTTAGGTAATTTACAATAGCAGCACGATGTTGGAATTGTGCCCGGTAGATGGCGATAGGCTCACCCCCTATCCCATGGGGCCTAAACATAAAGATGAAGTGTTGGTTATGAACATCTTTGCCACACCCTTCTGGGTTATATAGCCGTGATGTTATGTTATTTTAAGTAGTAATATCTTGCCTTACCCTTTATTTACAAATATTCAGTTCGATAAACAAAGACTAGAGTTGCATTGCGCAAATTTCGGCAATCAGTCATTCGTTCGGCGTCGCTTCGCATCCAGCACGGATCGCTGCAGACTGCTGCAACTGGCTACAGTCACCGGCTCCGTTGCCACCGGCTACCTTACTGCATCCCAAACGCCCTACGACAATATTGTTTTACTATGCGCAAGCTTGTATAATCTTTGGAGAGATAAGACTAGGTAAGTTCTTGGTACCACATTCTCTTAAACTTCTAACATGATATTTAAATAATGAAAGTTTTTTCCGATACATACATTGTATCCGATACGCCCTTGTACGTATTTTTAAGTATAATTATGGGCAAACTTCTTGAGCATTAGGTGACGTGGTAGGGGAAAGTTTGCGCATCGTACACGTACAATTTATGAGTTTACTGATAACAATTTGTAAGATACTGAGAGTATCTTATAGTTTTAATTAATAAATAATTTGTATATCGGCAACTCAACAAATAACATGTTAAATATCCCGAAATAAAATGCTCAAGAAGTTTGCCCATAATTGTACCTATTTATGTTTATGTTTGTTACAAATTTGATTTGCAAAAAAAGTTTTCTCTATCTCTATACATTTATTTATTAATCGTTTATGATATAATGAATTAATGTATAGAGATAGAGCTATTAACTCTAGAGCTATTAATAGAGAGATATTAATTCTTAGCATCTAATCTTTGGTAACATAATGCAGTTCAAAATCTGTACGAACTTTACAATAGAAACTTTCGTATAAATATCAATTATATTCCATAACGTTAAATTTTACAAATGTAGGAAAGGGTGAATAGATGAAAAGTCATATTTTCTACAATATTACCATGTCCTATTATTTAATTTTTCAAATAAAACCATCAAGTCCCCGGAGAAGAATAACCTGTTGTTTATGTAGCACAATCAACGTAAAACAATCGGTCCGCAATGCGAGGTGAACCCGCACGATTATTACAAATGACCGCTAATGCCCAAACAGTGATAGGCCACGCATGACGTGGTACGATGTGATTTAATTGCGGACACGCTGCGATAGAATTGCGGACGAACACGTGCGATCATCGCCGCGACGGGAGTAATGACTGTTTGTTTAGGCCGTGTCCACACTTCTAACAAACAATATGTTGACATGACGAGCTTTGCTGAAATCGACAACAACGCTTTGAATCCTAAGCCTGGCGTGCTCTGCGTTTAAATGCGTGTTAGATGTGAACTCCGCTAATTACGAGTTTATAGCACGTATGGTAAACCTAAATATGGTAATACAAACTATTTATCAACCAATATGTTTGTTTGACTACATAGTTCAATATTTGATGATGACTAAAGTATAGAATATATTGTTAGCAACCTATTTAGAGAAAAGGCATAAAACCTTATTCGATGTCATCGAGACCATAGACTAGGAGGACAGAAAAAAAAACAAAAGAGGAGAACTGTCAGAGATAGGTTGGCGCCTTCGATCTTCGATTTGGCCGATATTACATTGCAATATTTGTTAATTTATAATAATAAATAAAAAGGAATTCAATTGGTTTAATCGTTTGTATAAATTAGATGATAAGTTAAATGAGGTGCGTATGGAATAATTATTTTGTATAAATTGTAAAATGGTCGTAAGTACTGAGATTGTTGTTATTTTATGTCTAAATTCTTCAACCGCCCAAAAATATAATAATAAATAAAAATAATTAATGTACTGTGCCTAATCATCAGTATAACTCCAGTCATAATAGACTAAAAGAGTTAGCCATCACCAGAGTTATAAATTAATGAATGAGCCTTTATTATATTTATCTATGCAAAATTAATAAAATGTAATCCTATAAAAATAAACATAGGTACAGATTAACATCTCCTAAAATAATATCTTTATACGAATAAAATTATTGCGTTGGAATTAATTGTCAAAATATAATATTATTTTAAATAAAAAAGTATTTCGGTTTTCACTGTTTAGGCTTAGTCACGTCTGCGTACAGTCCGACCGACAAGTGTTATACAAAAAGAAAATTAAAAAAAAAGGGTATATATACAAATATCTAAATAAGTGTTTCCCTGCAAAGAAGTCTTATAATAAAGTGTCCCTGTATGAGCTTGAAGCAGTAAAATACTGTGGGTTTTCCGATTACTCGCCGTGAAATACTACTGTAATGTATTGCTGTGTTTCAGACTAATTGTAGCATGTTCTGTAATTATTACTAAGCAGTTAGTAGTGTGAGGCAAAACTAAGTTGTATTTTTTTATTTTGTGCGGTTTTCTGCTCAGCTGTACAGCCAGTACTGAGTCAGCGAGTGACCGGCAGTAACAAATTTAGCCGGTGGTCGCAAACGCATGTTGTTTTAGGCCGTAGTCAAACAGGGTGCAGCGTGACCGTGCTAATACCGTGTTTGCGTTTCATATTTATGGTACAGCCAGTTACGTGCTCACACGCCCGAATAATTAGCTCGTTATAAAACGAGTGATAAGTTATCTTGTTTGTGACGCTTCTATACGCGACTGTATGTGTTCAGATAATACAAATAACGAAAATAATTATTTGTTTTTGCAAAGATTTTTTTCATACAAGTAACGGAGAGTGCTGAAGTAACGTTTTTTCAGTTTTGCTTGTTTTCTTTTAAAATACGATAATAATTATGTCATTAAATCTAGAGAAACCACTGTTTGATTTAGAAAAAGGAACACATATAATTTAAATAGTTTAACCTTTTGATGAATAACTGTGATCATTTCAATAACCAATATTGATATAAATATACTACAATTTAATAACTTCTCATTTGACCGTCACACAGTTTATCAGGTTACGGTAAGGTCTATAACCAGATATCGGTTAAAGTGGTAGCCATCGACGCAACGTGACGGCGAGAGTCGATTAAACGTTATAACCGGATTATAGTGACCGCCGGCTAAGTGCCAGTCGGCCTGCCACTATACTGGACACTCGATAATCTACCTCATGCATATTATACAGACCAAAATGAAAATGTCAATATGATACGTACATACATGCGTTTACTTTTACTTGTTGGGTAATTAGATTCAGTAATAGTAACCTTTGTTTTTTTGCTTTTGTTTCACGTTGAAATCGGAATTTTCAAAATTGTATAGGTTATAATATATATCATTTACTATAATACTTTATTTATTGTACGAAAAAAATCTGATATAAAAAGTAATTTGATAGAAAAACTAAACGAGAGCTGTTAGGAAAGGCAGACCCCATAATAAAATTTAGAGGATTTCATCGTTTGTATAATTACAAAGATTACCTCTCAAAATCTTTTCATTAAACTGGTAATATGCAATAGTCATAACGAGAAGTGGCACCAACAGTCGATAAACCCGACCACACAAATAGCTGTCTAGGAGACATTAAATTTCATAGTCAATAGCCACGCAATCTGAGGGGCGCATATATTCGCCATTCATCTCCGTAACGGGCACAAGTAATTAACTAAGGGTTTAATGACCTCCCTTCTAATTGGAGCCTAAGATTTGAAAGCCATTGTCTTACATATTCATAGAGGTGGGCTGAGACACTCGGGCAGGTGCTCCTAATTTATTCAAAGGCAACGGACATGCAAATTGGAAGCCGAATATCGGTCATGTTTATGTCAGATTTGAGTGAAAATTATTGCGGATTGGCTTGCCGGTATCCTGTTAGCTGATGTGCTATGAATTTATAACGGACTGCTAGTGGAACACCGTCTTAGTTATTTATTTATATCTACGACTGTAGCCGCTCTCTGAGATGTGTTTACTATATATGCATAAGTCATGGTTTAATAAACCTTAGAAATCATATTCAATGGATACTAATCATTGGGCCTAATTTCAATTGCAAAGTATCAAGCAGATTTTTGAAATTAATGAAAACTAAGTGACGTTTTTAGCTTCTACACAACAAAGAGAGAATTCAAGCATATGAATACACAGATTAGCAATTAGCAATCTTTCTAGTTTAAAGCTAATATATATATATATATATTATTCCCATATTCAGTTTATACTTTTCTCTACATTGCTGTATGTATAAATAAAGTGTTATATTCACTTTATTTATACATACATTAGCTAGCTTTTCATAAATGGACCAGAAGCCACCCTAAATAACTTGTGTTGCAAAAGCAATCTGTCCATTAAATACATAATAATAGATGTCTGTTAGGTAAGTGACATCATTCCATAATTGATTTGACGTTTTTAATTATTCATTGAATCTTTATTGGTTTAACGCATTAGGATATTGTGGCTACCTATGTGAATGTTTTTTGGTACCTACCAAATATTAAATTCCTTATTAAAAGTTTACAAAGTTAAGAAAGTCATTGAAAAATATAGGTATGTTACCGGCAAACCATATGTAATGTTTGACGTGATAGAAAAGTTAGATAATACCTAAGAACAATATTGGCAAATGATGTCTCTATTTGCATTACTTTGAAGATATAATTTATGTAATTATGGTTATAGAAACTACTTATCAATTTAAACTTTAGTCGAGACAATAAAAGCTAGGTTGTTACATAAAACGATCTTTGTAAACATTGTGTTTCAGAACGTGTCAGACAGTGTCAGCAATAAATTCCCCATCAACCCTAATCCTATCCTCGCGGCACTAAACACTATGTGCCGAGATGATAATCTTCTGTTATCTTATGCCAGAGCAGATTCGTCTGAACAACAAACTAATGTTATCTGAAGGAGGTACGGAATCACCGTGGGCTAGAGATCCCTCTTAAGCAATTATCCGAGACATCCCGTGACGTATGGCGGCCTGATACGGATAACTACGGAATACAATTAGGAAAACTGCCCGGATAATTGATGCGTATTGTTTAAGGTGTGGGTACAAACCTATAGGTAGGTAAAAAAAAAACTTTTTTTTTCAACAAACGTCTTTATACTACGTAAAACATTAAGGATAGCTATACAAAATCATATACTAAAGCATAAGAAAATGCGTTTGTAATACGAATCTTAATAAATTATTATACTTATGTGGTTCGATACATTGAGACAATGATCCTCCGATTCAGGTGGAATGGCACGCTTTGTGTATAGTTGAGTAAACTTCGTACAGGTGAACACGAGCTCTCCGCGCAGGAATGCAGCACTTCACCAGGGGATATATGAGATACAGCAGGCTTGTTGTCAAACGTTTGGAAAGGGTAAGGAATGTTCTAAAGATGGCTCGTATAAATACATAGTAATGTAATAAAATTAGTAGCTTAAATAGTTTACAAATTCATCAAGTATATTTCATAAATTTAAATGATTTAATGTTTATTTTCAGGTAATGATATGTTTATTGATCTTTTTACAATTAATTAAATAAATTTAAATAGCATTCTTAAACAAAATTAGCGAAATACCTAACTATGTACAAAAAGAAAATGTAAAAAATAACAATTATAATTTAGGCCTCAAAAAATATCTCCGCATCTATGTCATCGTCGTCGTAACGTGCCCAGAAGGCTGGCGGCATTGCCACGTTGCGTTGGATGCTGATCTTTTGACCAAGGTCGCCAGCCTTTTGACCAAGTGGCCAGAAGCCAGCCTTCTGGCCACGAAAAGAGTTTGGCTAATTCTGTTTTTCTAATCTAATTTGCCAGGTTGTAATAGTTTGAAACAAATTACTAGACTATGATATCGTCATTTGTGCTGTTAGATATATTAAGAGGCGTCGAATGCTCCAAACGGATGGAATGGCACGCTTTATGTATAGTTGAGTAATCTCCGTACTAGTGATGTAACGAATATTCGCATTCGCATTTGCGAATATTCTTATACTTTAGATATTCACATTTGCAAGAATTGATGGGAATGTTTGGCAAATGTTTTGGAGAGTCAAAAAGGACACTAAACATGGAATGGATGGATAACGGTTGTCTGATGCCCGCGAGTTTGTCCACTTGGAATGTATTCTAATAAGTAATAGCTGCCTCAGTGGTTTTTCTGCTGCACTTTGGTTTATTCTAGCGTAAAAAAATACCTAATACCTTTCTTAAGAATTAAAGGTAGGCAATAATTAGCCCAAATAAATCCCACCCCAGAAATAATAGTGATTACCCTAACCAACTTTCTCTCACCGTTTCTCCCGTGCCAATAAAAATAGCCGAAGTTACGCGCCTTGTAGTCAGTAAACGGAGCGGGTGCTCCGTGCGCTTATGGTCAAGAGGCGCCATCGGCACCCTCTTACTCTCGACAGTGGACACAAGCGCCTCCTTGCTAGTTCTTAGATTTTAAAGGAAATATTTATAAAAATCAGTCCCTTCAGCGCCAACTCACTTCTTTGCGGTAAAGACACTATGGTGCGGCTTCTTAACTTTTATAGATAAAATATTCAAAAGACGCTCTGGTCCAATTTTTAAATTTAAAAAAAAGGGTTAAAAAAGCTGGCGTTTTTGGTGCTCTCTTGAGCTTGGCAGCAAAGACGCTTTTGTGCAACTTCTTAGTTATAAAGAAAATATTGAAAAAGGCGCCTTGGGCGCTCCCTGGCTCACAGGTGCTGAAAACTCTTTAATGCTGAGTTTTTTAAGGAAATAAGGTAAAATTCGGTGTTTTCGTCGGTTCCTTGATTTATGGCAACGAAGACTCTTTAATAGAGCTTTTTGTTTTTGTAAGAAGCTTACATTCGTTAGATCACTACTCCGTTAAGGTACACAAGAGCTCTCTACGCAGGCATGCAGCAATTCAATAGTTAGTGTTAACGGCTTGTTGTCATAAATTTGGCTAAAGTAAGAATATTCTAAACATGGCTCGTATAAATAGATAGTAATGAACTAAATTTAGGGCATTAATTTTATGGTAGGTTGTTTATAGTTTGAATTAATAACAAGCAACCATTCTGCGGTCTTAATACAGATATAGGTGCAATACGTGGTCCGCTGAACGAGTAAAATGGCACGCTTTGTGTATAGTTGAGTAAACTCCGTACAGGTGAACAAGAGCTCTCCACGCAGGAATGCAGCACTTCAACAGGGGATATTCGCTACAACGGGCTGGTTGACAAAGGTTCATTTTGGGTAAGGAATGTACTAAATATGACTTCTATAACAAAGTAATATAATACAATTAGTCTTTTATATTATAACACGGGAAACGAAGACATACAAGGGAACAAAATTCCCATATAGCTGAAAATTAGTATGAATGTTCGGAACACCATTATAAAATTAATAATCTCAAAAACTCACCAACATCATACTTGGAAAAAAATCTCTCTCTTTCTCTATCTATTTAGTAAACGTCAAAGGTCTCTAAAATAGTTTTTTCAAAAGACGATTATGTCAGAAAGAAAATTATGCTAAACGACTATTATGCCTAACGTAAAGAATTGATGTCCAAAATGATTATGCTGCATGACTTTTTTGCGTAACTATTTTTATGCCCAATAAAAGTATACGAAGTTAAATTACGCCAAAAAAAAGCGATAGTATAGGAAACCGAAATAAATTTATTCCTTGTACTACTTTCAAATAAAATTTTATCCAAATTAAACTTCAGCCATATTTCGTGAAACTTAGATCCACGTACATACTAAGAAATTAAGTGCCAGTTCCGTGCTACCAGAGTGGTCTTATTCATAAAGTAAGTTTAATTCCTATTAATTTTATGTGTGGCAAAATGTATTAGTATGAAACAAACTACAAGCAACCACGCTGCGGTTGTAACAGAGAGACAAGTCCAATACGCGATCCGCCAATCGGGTGGAATGGCACGCTTTGTGTATAGTCGAGTAGACTCCGTACAGTGAACAAGAGCTCTCTACGCAGGAATGCAGCACTTCACCAGGGATATTCGCACAACAACGGCTTACCTGTCAAACGTTTGGTAAGGTTTGTTCTAAACCTGGCTGGCTGGTATAACACATAAAATTTAAGAATTTCTAACAGTAATATGACAAAATAAGTGGTTTATATAAATGTCATAATCATAAAGAATATATATCTTTATTTACAGAAAAATATACATGTTGGGTCTTAAATTAAATTGGTCTAATAACCTAATATAAACTTAATAAGTCACTGTCAGAAGGCTTTGTACCCAAAATGCTGACATCATTACCGTGTTGTATCGCGATACTAAGTCGCTAGCTGAAATATAAGCCAGCATTTCGAGAACGAGTTGTTTTAGTTATAAGTATTGTCAATTTATTTATTCGTTTTTTTCTTTTCTTTAAAAAACGACCCCCGCACTAGAAATAACCCTGTATCGCGGGGGTGTTCACAAATATACATTTCGCACATACAAAGTACACCCAGAGTTAGAACAAATTTTTGCGGATCACTCAGAGATAAGAGTATGTCAAATGCGGTGAGGCAACCGCTTTAAACATCTCGCCATCCGTGCAATTTCAAATTCAAATTTAAATAATTTATTTTCATAGGCCCCAGGAGGCGCTTGAACACGTCAAAATATTACAAACAAATGATATAAAAATAAATTATAAGTAAAACTAAATTATACTAATAACAATGATTTGAATAACCGGGGCTTAGATTAATTTTAATCCAACTGTTTAGAATCAGATTAAAATTTGAATTATAATATAAGTTTTGTCAAGTTCTAATGTATTATATTATAACGTAGCAATTTAGGTTAACATAATATTACTTATTAGTCTTGATAGGCTAGATTGTAATGAAAATAAGATATCATAATTTTAATAATTGATTTCTTATAATAATAAAAAAAAAGTATAATGTATAATGTTTGAAACAAATTAGAAGCAGACGTGGTAAAAATATTTGTGCCGTAGATAAATTTAATTTTCTTTGTTTGTTTCCATAGTCATTTTATTTCGACTTTTGATTAAAGTTGATCCTCTTTTTTTATTTTTCTACACAAGACGAGGTGCCACGTGGTTATTTACGATAACTTGAAATGGACAGTCAGTTGTACAGGTAAGTTACAATACTAGATCCGCTAAAGTCCTCTAAACGTTCGGAATGGCACGCTTTGTGTCTAGTTCAGTAAACTTTAGCCTTTAGTTAAACACGAGGACTTCAAACAATAGATAGTTTAGATACTCACAAGAAACACTGACGTATACTTTTGTTAAAGGTTTAGTGTAAAATCAGTTAAGAATTTGACTATTACTTATCTTATCTTAAACAATCAATGACGAAAGTAGGAAAAAAGACACGAAAAAAATATATGTTTTAAACTTTCGCGATTTGAGAACATTTTTCTAATTTTTGAAAAAAGAAAAAATATTTTTTAATATTTTATTTTACCACTTTGATAGCATACTTGCACATTATATTCATGCTTAATTTCAGTTTTCTAGCACTAACGGTTTCAACGCTTAGCCTCGGACAGACAGACGAACATGGTGAAACTAACAGGGTTCCATGTAGGAACTACGGAACCCTATAAATAAGCATTATTTAAAATGCAAAACAAAAATTATACTTTGTCCATTCCTTTATTTTCTTTTTGACAGATCACGCCTATGAATTACCGTTTTTTTTTGTCAGATTAATGGATTAATGTACTACAATAATAATGTACTTTATTGACAAGCGGCACTTTTTAGGGAAGTTCACTGTTTGTAACAAACAACCACAGACTATAAATCAAATCGTGAAATGAAATAAATCGATCATTATGAAAAATAATAATTTGACTTTTTTTGTGTATTGTCTGTTTTTTTATAAAAAAATCTAATAATAGTATCATGATTCCATGAATAATTATTTGAAAGAAATCAAGTCGAAATCTTGGAATTAAAAATGAAAATGTAAACAAAGGTAACTAGGAAATCGTCATAGACTAAGTATGTGACATTATTATTATACTATTATTTTGTATATTTATTTCATCTAATAAAAACTACTAATAAACGAATAATTAATAATGAACTAAAACCATTTCGATGTAATTAATCGATTGAAAGTTATTCGTAGACAACATCGATTATGATTTTAAATCGAATCAGTAACGTGTGAAGGCATCCCTAAATGTAATCTGTCAAAAAGAAAATAAAGAAATGGACAGAGTATAAGCAACATGACTCGAAAACCTAAATAAATAAATTAAAAATATACATATAAGTTTAACAAAAGAAATCAATACATCACATGTGATTCCAAAAATTGTGAAACCGAATACCAGAAAGGCAGGAAAATCAAAAAGTATAAATATAGAAAGCCTAATTCAAACTAATCGGTACCTACATGGGGGCTCATAGACTACTAAGAACGACGAACTAAGGTGGCAGCCGTCGTGACTAGACATAAAAAAATAGTTCTCATATATTCGACCATAGAGAGAGTTGTTAATTTTCAACAAATCAAACTTTTGAAATACTGGAATAAGTTATAATTTTTCATTCCATAATTACCGCCACAAGCAATTGTTTAGCTCCCTTGAAAGTTTTCCTTTGACGTCGAGGCAGTACTTGTGATTCGAAACAATCGCAGCAAAGTTACAACTTTATAACTTCCACTTCAACTTGTTCGGTTTCACTTACTCTGTAAGTATGTGCTCAATTTGGTTCTCGCTGTGTTTGATTGCGGTTTAACTCGCCAGGTATTTTTAAACTTGTACGGTAAAGTAATCCGCCTAAAAAATTAAGGAGGCAACCGTAAAGAAGTTATCACCTTTTTATTCTTAACGGATTACATATACATTATGTCGTACTAACTGATCTTATGGTTCCTAAGTATACTTCAAATCATAATTGAAATGTTGAACTACATTTTTTTTATTTGTTTTTTTTTGTTTCTGATTTACAATGGTGGTTACTAACCGTGAGGTTCATAGGCTAAAATTATAAAATGCTGCACAAATTTCATGCATTTTCATTTAAAATTTGTGAACCTTCCTTACACCCCCCTAATTTACCACCTTAAGGATAATATACAAAGATTAAACAAATATCAGTTTTCAAGTTTCAGACTTCCAGCTACACAACTGCAAAAACCACATTCAAAAACATGTACATAGTAGTTTTAGCGTGATGCGCGTACGAACAAACAGACAGACAGACAGACAAAAATTCTATAAAAATATGTTTTGGCTTTTACTGCTGTTATAAACACCCCTCGAATATTTTTTTCTTTAATATCTTAAATGTACAGCCATTGCAAATTTACAATTTTATTATATGTAAAGAAAAATAGAATATAGAAAAGATTAATTTGAGACTAGACAGTGTACCTTACTCAACAGTCAACTTGACAGTGCCTAGAAAGCTAGCCAGGCTTTCTACCTGGCTACTGCCTATTAACCAATTACACAAAGTTATTAGTAACATGCCTCAGTGCTTGCAACTAAAAAGTAATACGATATGCAGTATTGAGTTCGCAAGTAGAAATCAACTCCACTAGACTCGAAAGGGCCGCAATTAATTCCTGATTGATTCACAAAGCTAGTTGGAATTTCACTAGTTCACCCCCACCCCGCTCTTCAGCAATACCCCTTCACCCACCTGCCTCCACGTGAGGATCAGACAAAGATACGAAGTTAACGTTAGCTAAGGTTTGTTGTACAAAATTTATATGAAACTTTGCTGCGAACTGTAAAGTGTACGGGTTTAGTGGGATGAATGCTGGTGCCTGGTTTTACCGATGCTTGTTTTATTGAGGTAACAAGTATCGACATTTTTTTTTTCGCATTCGCATTACGTTGCAAAAGAGAAATAAAAGTTAGAACGAACCGCAACCAGAGTTGATTTTTTATGTATGCAAATGTTGCAAATTGCAAAAGATAAACGCAATTTTGAATCTTTTGTTTTCTTCTTAAATCTTTGGTCTACCCTGAATTAGGTCGATAATTGTTGTTTGGCTCCTGGCAAGAGGCGACAGTAGCTGGTTGGTGAAAGCGACTTCCCGGTGTGCAGAACGTCGCAGGTTCAAATACTGCCGATCAACTGTTTCTTAGTATAATTTGCTAAGCATAACTAAATGCTATAAAAATAGTACATAAGATATTTGTTGACACGACAATTTTTAAAGCAAGTAATTTCACTGCGTCTTCACTAGCATCAGGTGAACATTATTATAATTTTTAGTATTTTCGAAAAGTATATATTTTACATCGTAACAACTCCCTCTCTCTTCTGATATCTTTGGAAGCATCACATAATTCGTCGTAGCGAGTCGGCACTTGCTTGAAGTGACGTGATAGTACTACATCTAAGATATTCTGAGACGCCGTGTTCCCGGCCGCCTCTCCATTATGTAAGCTCTCCCTTTTTGTGCCTGCACCGTTTTCTCACACCCCTGACGTGTGTTTAACGAGTAATTATCTCATTTTAATAAATAATAAGTATAAAGAGTGTTAAGTTGCTGATATGTGTAAGTTCAAAGGAATTGTTAAAGTTTAATAAGGAGAGTAGTCAGCAAAAGCTTATACAACCAAAAATAACAAGCTTTATGCATGAAATAAGTATTTTCATTCATAAATAAATAAGTAAATATCTCACAACTTACACACAACGCCATATATTCCCAAAATAAGCAGAGCTTGTACCATGGTTACTAGAATAACTGATACTAATGCATGTATACTTTTAGAAACACCCAGACTAAGACAAACCACTATGATTAAGAATACAAATGATAAATTACAATTATTTTAATTTTGAATTATTCTACTCTGTATCAAATAGCAGAGAAATAAACTCTCTCTTGAGGTGGTTATAACCTCAAGAGGAAATTTAAAAAAAAAGTATTCAAAGAATTGTCTTAAGCGGGCATCGAACAAAATAAAGCTTGTTATTTTTGTTTACACATTTTATCACGGTTACGAAATTTTCGAGTGTCAATAATCAGATTCTCAGAGGATGTCCAGCAAAAACTCTCAAAATTCTCTTAAAATTAACTTAAATCCTTCAAAATTGGTTCATCGCCCCATAATCTGACTCATAACTTCGGCGGTTTAACCCTTCATGTAAAGTTTGGAGCACCTTTTCGCCAGTACGCTAATATTTTATTAACGTAAACGCGTTATGTTAACTTCGTTACTCGTCAGGAGACGCGGCCAGACTTTTTAATAGCATCAAATTTTAATTATTACGTACAGCGCCTGTTTTACTTTGCGTTTTTCATACAGACTCGGCAAATTTTTTAGTCTAATATTTGTTAATAAAATATTGTAGGTCTGAAAGTTTTGTATTTTGATTATTTTTATACCAGTTTAATCTAAATTCACTCTTACATTAAATATGAGGTCTTCTTCTTCGTCGTGTCGATGGCTGAGTCAAATTTGATTTTGACTTGCCATCGTGGTGAAAGGATTAGCCAATTCGCTTTGAAAACTCGCGAATTGCCCAGGGTGCGCCGGACGTAGGGAATCGTTGTGTACGTCACTCGGGGAGGCTCCTTATATGAGGTAGCAGTGAGCATGCAGTGGTATGGATCTAAATAGTCTAAACTATAGTATTTTTCGAAGAACTGCCTATGCGAAAATGTCTCTTTAATTCTGATTGCTATCAAGACTTAATTTAAAAAAAAAACACAAACTCTTTAAACCTTTAAAAATAAGAGTATTTGAATTCACGCGACCGTTAAATAGCAAAAAGTCGACATCCGCTTCGTCATTCGTAACACAGGTGCTTGAAAAAGTCAAGTTTTGTGTAAATGAGTGGGAGGGTAGTCGGCAAACGCATATGGCGGGAGGAAGCGGCGGGCATAAATCTGCGACGGTGGCGCCGCGGCCGGAACAGGAAGCGCCGACGTCGTTTGCCGCATTGTGATATGGGCCGGCGGGCCGCGCGGACGTCTCTTTGTGAACGCCACTTTATGGAGGCTATTCGAGAGATACGCCGCCCTGCCGTCCTCAAGCTTTTGTCATGCTACCTTTATGATGATACCCTGCTTGAATACAAGTACATTATGACGCTTGAGAGACTATTCAATAGAGAAAGCGTATCTTGAAAATGTTTATATCGTTTAGGTTACATATTTACTATCATATTGTTTACTTAAAACCCACTTTAAAACTGCCAGTATTTTAGGTCTGCATTAAATCTTGCATTTATGTGGAAGGACCTATAAACATAACATCACGCCTATATTACCAAAAGGCAGATATGTTTAGCACCCACATTACACCTTTTTATTTAGGTCCCTAGTGATAAGGAGTGAACCTATCACCATCCACCGGGCACGTATCCAAATCCGTGCTTCTATTGAGAATTGCCTGTCGGAAAAATCACAAATAAAACTTTGCCTGACCCGGGACCGAAATCAAGACCTCCCGTTGAGAGGCACATACGCTAACCACTAGACAAACGAGACAGGAACCAATAAATTTTCATAATATTACGGTCGGCACGGCGGAGCGTCCTAAACTTAAACGTATTCATCGTTTCCCAAAAAGTAGCAACGACTCTCTATTAACCTTATTATCCTTATTTCAATAATTCGTAAAAACATTAAACCTGCAACATATTGTTATAAGTACAGATACAGAGCGAGGCCTAATCGCGGAACCATTTGGAAGAAGCATCCGTCCGGCCACAGTTATTGTGGTCGGCTGAATTTTAAAAAGGAAAATAAACAGACCGTGTGCTCTGCGGCTGTGCTTCGCATTTGTGTGTCCGAATACTTAATTTAGGATTTTTTCTGAAACATTAGTGCCTCTGACTTTCCACATTTTGCTTTTGAATCAAATGCGATATCCGATAATGTAATTGCTACTTACAACTTAATATCATCCTTCATTCATTCATCCATTTATGAATATGAATACATAAAGATAGTACAGAGGTAGTTTGATTCATCCACATTGCTTAACGACCTAATTTAACTGTGCATATTCTTGCTTAGTAGTTTTATCGAAGATTCTATTATTCAATGATCAATATTGTACATTTTTCTTGTATATAGAGAATTCTGTATGAATTTTTTTTTTTATACTACGCCCACAGCGAACGAACGTGTAGTCCACCTAATGGTAAGTGGAGTACAGCCCATGGGCATCAACAATCCATAAAAACAGATTATAGGTGCGTCACTGCAGCTGAGGACTATGGTGTTATGCCTCATGTGCCAGTAATTTAAGGGCCTGATCTCACCACCAAACCGGAACACAGTATTGCAAGCACTACTATTTGGCGGCAGGTTAAAGGTGAGACGGTGGTGCTGCCGCCCTCGAGCTCATTCACAAGAGCTCTACCACCATTATAACTTAGGTACGTTAATAAAAACCATTGTTTAAGTTGAAACCAAATCAGTAGCGACAGCAAAGTTAAATATGTAAATGGTGGTGTCCCTGCACGAACAACGTCCGCGGTGCACATTTCCTGTTGATTCGAAGATAACACAATATTTGTGGTCATCCGGCACGACTTCTTTATTTACAGAGTTTGCTGTTATCTACTGTACAGTTCTGTGTGTAGATGTTGCTTTTGAAAATACTTCTTTATGTATTTTAATTGAGTATTTTATTAACTATTGTCTATGCTTGCAGGAGGCAAGTAACATCTAAATGAAACGAGATTTTAGTCAGTTTGGTGTAATAATCTACTTAAACTTCAAGTTGAGCAGATTTGGCTTTTCAATGTGTAACATAATAAACAAGATGAGACTTTTCTGAAATTGCAAAGAAGTATTCAATATAATACAAAGATTTTGAGCACAAAAATAGAAGCAGTATAAGTCCTGTCTAAGTACGCCAACAAAAACGTATCCAAATAAAGCAGACAGTGAAACTACGAAGCAAAAGATTGTTGTGAAACTATTTCGCAGCGTGAGTTCTCTCAATATTTATGAAGCCAACTTCTCAGCCGTCATCAATCACAAAGTTATAAATAAAACAATAAAAGGTAAAAACTTACCGAGAGGGTCGGCCATTCACTCCCAGGCGCAATATTGAAGAAGGAAAACCCACTTATTGGAATAATATGTAGATTACAACGATATTAGAAATATTGCGAGGGACCTGTCGATACTTTATTACATTGCCAATAACCCTTTTGGATATTGTTAACGGCGTGTTTACAACTTTTATTTATTTATTAAAAAGATGAAGTCTATGATTCAAGTCATGAAGAGGAAACTACGCAATTGATTATAATAATGTTCATACTTCATGGCAGATATTCCTCGAATACGCCCAGCGTTGCACTTTAACATTCCTAATGCGAACTACCAAAGAATGGAATGCCCTGCCCGAGTCTGTGTATTCGCATGAGTACAGGTGTTTTCAAAGCAAGAGCTAATATGTATCTCATACTGCACCGTCACTGGTGAGATCGTGGCTAAACGCGTGTGCCATAAAAATACACAGAAAAATTAAACAAAATGAAATAATATGGTACTGATTGAAAATGGTTGTCTCTGCCTAGCCTACCCCGTGAGATAAAAACGTGATTATATATACCTCTATTTGTAAATAGTTTTTATAAGATGTCAAACACATGGACCCAAATAAAAAAAACAATGTTTTACATAGAACATTTTGATATATGCAATTTTGATACAATATATATAACTGACACTAATCAACTTTACACTATTTTATACCTTTTATTTATAACGTATGTTTAATATAAATAAAATGCAAGTTATGTTTTGTGCGTTGATAAAAAAATGTACAGTAAATCAACACAGTTTTGTGTATCGCCAACAAGGATTCTCATATCCTTTATCAACTAACAGAGTATACAGGGTAGCACAACAATAGTTTTCCAAATGGAGTCGGTATAACTTATTTATGATAAATCGTATAAATCATTTTCGCTAACGCGCCTCCAGTGTTCGCGATAAAAGCGAACGAATAAACTTGTGTGATTCGTAAACGTGATACTACTGCGGTGAACTTTGTGCCAACTATGGGGTGAAAGAAAATGTGGATGTGCCCTTTTGTTAAGGTTATAAAAAAGTATCAGTTTTTTTTTTATGGTGGATAGGCACGGGTTTGACCACGATCTCACCTGATGGTAAGTGATGATGTGGTCTACGGTGGAGCACGCTTACCTATAAGATACTTATTAACTCTAGCTTTGAAGAGATCCAGATTCTACTCATGTGGAAACACAGACTCGGGCAAGGCGTTCCATTCTTCGGCAGTTCGCATAAAAAATGTAGAGGCGAAACGCTTAGTGCGTATTAGTGGAATATCTACCGTGAAGCGGTGCCTGAGTGCCGTTTGTCTGGTAGGCCGATGGTGAAACGGGGACGGAGGGATAAGGTTGTGTAGTTCCTCGGCACACTCTCCGAAATGTATCCTATAAAAGACCGATAGGCTGGCAACCTTGCGACGGTGCTCTAGACTTTGTAGTCTTATACATGACGTTCTTATAATCTAAAGGACAAAAGTTCAACATTAATGTTCTTGGTTTTTTATTTAAATATTCTTTACAAGACTACAGTTCAACTGTCGATTTCCACCGACGCGATGGTCGTCAGTAAGTGTTTTGAATGGATTTACTGTTCAATTAATTAAAAAAGCTTTTATTAAGATTAATAAAGTCAGTTCTTGTTAATAATACTTTACGGTGTTTTAAATATCTAAATGAGTTTTACAGTGCTACATGTGAAATACCAATGGGTGTAGCATTAAACATTAAGCACTGGGTATTGTTGTTACTATACAAAAATACGCAGTGCCACCCTTAAAAATACTGCCCGCTATATCCATGTAATCCTACCACCGATACCAGCAAATGAAAACGAACGTTTTTTCTTACCTCATCTTCCGGCATATATGCCACTTGTAATGCGTTTAATATTTCATGATATAGCCGCCGGCTCTATCCGTATCTTGCGCGCCATAAATAACCCACAAAAAGGCTAGGGGCGCCAAATCAAACCTATCAATATAATATTAGGCGAGTATTGTTGTCTCCGATTCAAGTGTTGGAATCAAGTGTCTAAGTTAGTAAAATACTTTTTTATCAATGATTAGTGATGTGTTTCTTGTGACGTCAGCAACTAGCTGACTCACTTTTTGAACCAGTAACTACAAAGTAAAGTAGTATGTAGTTATAATGAAATAATTTATGTTGGTTATGAATTATTTCGAATATTTATAATTCATTTCATTAAGAGGAAACAATAGCTTGGCTGTTTTCTATACAAAAGTAATATGGTTTAATCTTGAATATTATTAAGTTTATATCTATTTTTATAGACAAGTCATATCTAAAACACTTAAATGCATATTTGTTGTTATAAATAGAATAATTAAAACAAATTTGACTAAATGGCCACGAAAACACATGCATTTTAGTGTTTTAGATATGATTTGTGTTTAAAAATAGATAAAAACTTAATAATATTATAGTTAAACACACATTACGTTAGTATGAAAACGCGGTGCTCGAGAGTCTACCCCTAATGTTATCCGACTTTCTCAATTCACAGAGTTGACCGATAGCCCTAATAACTCAATACCCTTTTCACAAGACTGTAACGAATGGTGCAGAGCATTTTTATTTATATATTTTACAGATTCTGCAACTAAAATAGATTGGCATACAACAGCAATATGATAACCAAAAAATATTTGCTGGCGACAATTTTGAAACAAACCACACCTACACAAATGACAAACTACAACCAGTATTTACAATTGCGTTGGAAATTCAAATTCAAAAGGGCTAAACGGTAAATTTATCGCGTGTTTCCGATTTAAATCGTCGAATTAACGACATTGCAGGCCGTCCCTGGCTGTTTGCGAATTTATTCGTACCAAGTAAATACCGCGATCGGAACCGCCTGCGAATTATAACCGTTTAGCTTTCATAGATAACTATTTGTGGCAAAGTTTTGTCTTTATTGTGGTAAAAACCGGGTTGGAATGAGGGTTTCATATTCATGTTCATGAAATTATTATTATTTTTGTATGGAGTCTCCTATAATATTTGACTATTAGATAGTGCAGCCAGACCCTGGCTAGCCCCGAGGCTTAGATTTTTCAGGCCTAAAACCAGTATAGAATTTTCTGATTGGGCACTCTTGAATACTCTCTTTACATTTATACTGGCATATCTTAAAATTATATGAATAATTTAAAAACTAATTATTTCTATTTAAAATAAGAACACATAGTACTTTGCCGGAAAAGGTACGAACCTCAGCATAATATTGCAGCATATTAGCACCACAGCGCTGATATTCTGGTGCGCCCTAATCGAGTAAAACATTGTGACTATAATTTTATTTATTTATTTATTTAACTTTTTGCACACAAAATGGTACATAGGTGGACTTAATGCCTAGTGGCAATCTCTAACAGTCAACCTAGGGTGGTGCGGAGAAACAAAGGTAGGTGCGTTTCGATAAAACTAATAGTAAAATAATATACACTGATTTGAAAATCGATTAAATACATATTAATATACATACATAATAATACGTCAATAATATACAAAAAAATATATATATTTATAAATATATACATATATATAAATAACGGATGAAGAAAAGGGGGATGAAGAATTAAACATTATGATGATTCTGCCAATTTTTCGGTCAAAAGTTTGCGAACTTTAATTTTGAAGGTGTACCGGGTTGTTGCCATTCTGATATCTTGCGGTAGCGCATTCCACAAAAGAACAGATTGTACGAAGAAAGAAGAATTGACGAAGCCAGTAGTGTGTAAAGGACATAGTAGTAGTTTATTATTGGAAGAGCGTAGATCCCTATCGTGGTTAGAGCTCAAGTACTGGAGGTATGGCGTCAGGTAAGAAGGCGGAGTAGGAGAATTAAGGAAGGAATAAAGGGTGGTGAGTGCACGCAGGCTACGGCGCGGCGTGGGCGAATGGGTAACCATTTGAGCTCGGAGCGATAAGCAGACACATGGTCATACTTACGAAGATTAAAAACGAATCGAATGCAGTTATTGAGAAGTCGGTCATATTTGTTAAGAATGTCTGCATTCAGGTCGAAATAACACACATCACCATAGTCAATTATTGGGAATATCAAAGTTTGCACAAGCATTGCCTTGGTCTTGGATGAGAGGAAGTTTTTCAGACGGTACAATGAGCGTAGGGAAAATGCGACTCTTTGGCTAACACTGGATGAGTGAGCTTGCCAACTAAGAGTGGTGTCGATATAGAGCCCTAGGTCTTTGACCGCAGGACTTAGTGCTATGTTCAACCCGTTGTACCTTATAGGTGGCAGTGAAGATATGTGTAGTCTATTCACCATACGCTGGCTACCTGTGATGAGTGCCTGACATTTAGATGGGTTGACCACAATACCAAACCGGTCAGACCAATTTTTTATAGCTACCAAGTCCTGGTTCACCTTATCGATCGCTTCGGATACGTTTTCGACGCCTGCCTGTGCATACAACTGCAGATCATCGGCGTAAAGATGATACGCACACCGAAGATTAAGAGTAATAAGATTGATAAAGATAGAAAAAAGTAATGGAGAGAGTATGCCGCCTTGGGGGACGCCAGAGAAGAGTTCACACCAACTTGATGTAGAACCATCAAGGCGCACCGACTGCTGGCGTCCACGAAGATAGGATGAAAACCAATCCAGCGTTCCAGAAGAGATCATAAGTTGAGAGAGGGTTGATAGAAGGATCTCATGATTGACGGTATTAAAGGCGTTCGAAAAGTCTACCAAAGCTAGCACTGTAACTTTGGTATCCTCCATGCCCGCCTTAATATCGCCAATCACTTTGAGAAGGGTAGAGGTAGTGCTATGCCCAGGCCTGAATCCAGATTGGTACGGGCTGAGAAGGTTGTGACCATACACAAATGCAGACATCTGTTTGTGGACACAGGCCTCGAGCACTTTGGAGAGGAAAGGAAGAATGGATATTGGTCGGAAATGATTTGGTTGTGTAGGATTGGTGGTTTTAGGAAGGGGCATAACAAAAGCTTTTCGCCAAAGTGAGGGAAATACTCATAACTCTAGGGAAACATTTATAATATGGGAAATGGCAGGGAGGAGGCTGTCCAACACAGTGACGACCATGCGACGACTGATGTTGTCACAGCCTATGGCATTGGATTTGATGGACAGGATGAACTTTTTAACCTCTTCCGGAGCGACAGGAGAGAGCTGAAACGGGTCAATCATAGGTCGTGATAGTGCAGTTAGATAATTTAGAGTCCGATTTTTAGTTTGAGCGTCGAGGAGTACCGAAGTTGCGAAATGTTGGTTGATGCTGTCCAGACTTATCGTGTTTGGGAACTCTAAATGACGTTGGTTACCAACGCCTAGAGACTCAAGGAATTATAAATAATGTTATAAATACAATTTTTTTAAGAACTTCCACTGGCACAATAATTAGGAAAAAAGAATATTTATCTAAAAAAACTAAAACAATACACATAATTAAAAATAAAAAAAAACTCAAACTTAATTTTATATTACGTCTAGAAATACTCTGATTAACATCAAATAACACATCTTTAAAATGGAACGCACCCATAATGCAGCGTTTGTGTGGTTTGACAGTTGTCACTGAAAGTCAATGTCAAATAAAGAAGTTAAAAACTCGGGGATCTCGTAGTTAAACTAAGACAAACATTTTGTTATCACAAATATTACCCACAAAATCAACATAAAATAATACTAAGTTCAACTGTACGAAGTGATTGTAAGTGTAAATAAGTTAGAAATATGAGTACAGTTCATGTGTAAGTCGCGATAAGTGTGTGTGTTTCATTTAAAATAGTTATTTGTTTTCTCTTAAATTTAGGTATTTTGTAAAGTAGAAAAGTAAGCAATTTTCTGTAAAGTAACAGTAGGATGCGTGTGTGGACAATTAGGTAAGCCATTGAATAATTTTTTTGTTTGTAATATTTAAAGCAAATTTTAGCTTTGCTATGCATTTATTTTTATGTAATATTAAAGTTGAAAAATTAAGAATCCAGCAGGACTCGAACCTGCACCTCTTGGGTATACGCCCCAAGTGCTTTGCCAATTCAGCTATGGATTCGCATGCTGCCGGACTCGAAATTTCTCAACTCTTTTGTGCCAGCCGAAGCTAGACGAACCATTACTTGGTTTTAGCGCCATCTATGCGTTACTTATTCACATAATCGCATACAGTACGTTTGAATTAAGATCAACTCATTACTGTCGAGAGATGACGCATTTTTATCAATACTTGTAATATTTAAAGCAAATTTTAGCTTTGCTATGCATTTATTTTTATGTAATATTAAAGTTGAAAAATTAAGAATCCAGCAGGACTCGAACCTGCACCTCTTGGGTATACGCCCCAAGTGCTTTGCCAATTCAGCTATGGATTCGCATGCTGCCGGACTCGAAATTTCTCAACTCTTTTGTGCCAGCCGAAGCTAGACGAACCATTACTTGGTTTTAGCGCCATCTATGCGTTACTTATTCACATAATCGCATACAGTACGTTTGAATTAAGATCAACTCATTACTGTCGAGGGATGACGCATTTTTATCAATACTTGTAATATTTAAAGCAAATTTTAGCTTTGCTATGCATTTATTTTTATGTAATATTAAAGTTGAAAAATTAAGAATCCAGCAGGACTCGAACCTGCACCTCTTGGGTATACGCCCCAAGTGCTTTGCCAATTCAGCTATGGATTCGCATGCTGCCGGACTCGAAATTTCTCAACGTACTGTATGCGATTATGTGAATAAGTAACGCATAGATGGCGCTAAAACCAAGTAATGGTTCGTCTAGCTTCGGCTGGCACAAAAGAGTTGAGAAATTTCGAGTCCGGCAGCATGCGAATCCATAGCTGAATTGGCAAAGCACTTGGGGCGTATACCCAAGAGGTGCAGGTTCGAGTCCTGCTGGATTCTTAATTTTTCAACTTTAATATTACATAAAAATAAATGCATAGCAAAGCTAAAATTTGCTTTAAATATTACAAGTATTGATAAAAATGCGTCATCTCTCGACAGTAATGAGTTGATCTTAATTCAAACGTACTGTATGCGATTATGTGAATAAGTAACGCATAGATGGCGCTAAAACCAAGTAATGGTTCGTCTAGCTTCGGCTGGCACAAAAGAGTTGAGAAATTTCGAGTCCGGCAGCATGCGAATCCATAGCTGAATTGGCAAAGCACTTGGGGCGTATACCCAAGAGGTGCAGGTTCGAGTCCTGCTGGATTCTTAATTTTTCAACTTTAATATTACCTAAAAAATTTTTTGTTGTTCTATTAAGTATTATTTGTACTAATTTTTACGGATACTGATTTGCAGGCACGGCGTGATGGCAATAATGCATTCCAGATGAATGCGGCCATAAAATAAAACTGCCACTATATGCTGTTGTGCAATGTGAAGGTTTTATACTGATTTACATTACTTGAACAAGCCAGCTTCGTACCAGATAATTTGGATTTGCAGTAAGTACAACCCCAAATAAGAGTGTTGCCAATTGTAGATTTCTGCAAGACTCCATCTTCTTGCACTATGTGCTAGACATTTAAACTGACAGTTAGAACAGTTCATGAAATAAAGTGAAGCACATGTAGTCCATAAATCATTCGATTTTAAAACCATGGACTAATCGGTACAACAGTTTAAAAAGTAAATTTTAAGTATTATTATTACGGTATTCTAATAAATTAACCTTACAATAATATAACCAAAACTAGTTTCAAACATATAAAACATTTGTTAAATGACAAGGAGTATTCACAATACGTGGAGCGTTATCGCGCGCCCACATTAGTAGTTTTGAATGGCGGCTGCTGGCAGAGCGGTGCAAGTTTGCCATGTTTTGTGCTGAATTAAGCTGCTAATTAAACTTCCTAGTTTCTGAATACCTTATTACGCAAGAATACACTTCTCTAATTTAAGATTACCAACTAGTAGTATGCCGTTTGAGTTTATCTTAGACTGAACTACGTTTCTTCGTTACTGGTGATTATTTATGACAAAGTCGATTAATGTTGAAGAACCACAAGGAAGATGCAAATATGATATTTCGTTGACTTTTTTCAGTCAACAATCAATGAAAATGCTCTAAGTTTCAACTGAAATGATTAATCGTTTGATCTGTAATCAGATAAGCAGATCATTGTAGTGTTCAAAAATCTTTTTACTAGTTACGGAAAAAATCCTTTGACATAGACAAGTAAAGATCTTATTAGACCTCAATAACCGCCCTAATGACTTAGTGTAACTTAATGACTCAATTTTATGAACAGCAAACATTTCTAAACAAAAATATGATTTTTTAAAGCTCTTTTACACATACCCCGAGGATGCGCTTATGGGATACACAAAAAACAAAAAGTATCAGCTGTGCGGATGACAGCTCATCTCGATTTACGGGCACAAATCAAACATTTAGCCCGAGCCTCGGTAAATCAGCATAGCGCTGGATTTATGGGGCACATCGGCTAAGCACGTGCCCAGAAATATCTGCCGTAATAAACGCTTTTGTTTCAACAAGCGAGAAAGTCAGCGTGAAAAATATGTTAGCTATATTTTTTTTCGTAAGAGCGAGTCTTTAATAATTAGGTGACGACATTTATTTAGTCAGCTAATAGTTGTTAAACAATCAGAAACCGAAATAATTACTGACCTTAAGCAAAGCAGTAGCAAAACACTCATTTGAACATTTTTTTTATGTTAGTGAATCTTTGTGATCGAATTTCTATACGGTGCGGTGGGGTCAGACTAAACTGTCTAAAGTGTTTGCGATCAACTTCAACGTTACAATGAATAATAACCATAAGCGAATAGTACAAAGTAAACATGTCAATCAAATAACATCTGTTTTACATTACAACACAAGCTGTACAATTAGTTATTCAAACATCTGAGCATACTAGCTACTGTTCATGCCATTTCTATACAAAAGCGTGCAGTTAATGGTTTTTTAAATATCGCCGAGTGCGGCGTGGCTTCCACACGTCGGTGAACAATGCCACGAAAAAGGGGGAAAATATAATTTATTTTGGAGTTAAATCTTTTGTGGAAATAATATGACATTTCTATTTGAAGTTGGCGTGTGATTTATCGGTTGCCTTGTTGTGGTCTCGCTTTTGAGCGGTTCGCTCAATGGAGGTGTGTCGCCCGCAAACGGCTTGCTGTTTCCATTTAAAGACCGATGGACCTGTATTTAAACTTGTTTTTATAAATTCAACAAATATTGTTTCAGTTAGAAAGAATTTTATTTACAAATTGTTTAGAACTAATACGATCAAATAACGATACCCGGTGTAGTTTTTATCTAAACAATAAAAGTATTAGGCTAAAATATTTTCCGAGAGCAGCAGCGTTGCTACGTAACATTTATTAAAAATTGTATCGCTACATTCTAACTCCGCTGTGCAACAAAACAAATACGACATAAACACGAGAAATGATTTCAAAACGAGTTTTTAAATTTAACTTCAACCATAGAGGAGTTATTTTCAATACAAAGGCGGATGGAGAAAAACTCCATCGAATGTTACGTGCGTTAATTCAAAAAGTTTTCATTAGGCGAGTCGTGCTCTGAGCGTGTGCGAACAACTCGTTGCGTCACGAGTGAGGGAAAGAATTTAAAGTATAGTAAAGCAAATAAAAGGGGAAGCGACAGAGGCAGTCGGATAAAGCCAGCGCCAACAATTGCTACATTCCAGCCTCGGGCGACGCTTGCACTTAGTGGCGTGCTACAATCACCGCACCACTTACTTACAATCCTGGTTATTATATTAGCTAATTATCAGTAATATTTTTCTTATTATGAAATAAAATCATTAACACAAATATCACCTCAGCTTTTTTTATAAGTCATTATAAGAGGTGCGAAGAAGAAATTTTCACGTAAAATATGTGAAACAATTGTGCGAGACTATTGTTTCACATATTTTCTATATTCAATGTTCATTGCAAAATTACATGTAGTTATGAAAGTGATCGTATTAAGGAAGTTTATGTTGATGATGAAGTTACTCAGGAGTAGTGTTTAACAGATTTTAAAGTATTTAAAACAATCCTTTTGATCCAGGTATAATCTAAGATGGCAATTAAATAGCGTGCAATTTGGGGTTCAATGTAGAACATCCTATAGTGTTGTTCAACTATCGCACAGTTTTTCTTTTGTTAAAGGAGTTCAGTTGTCCTGAAGGAATGTTGACAAAAATTAAGCTTTGTACAATTGTTATGATGCTAATATATCGCATTGCACTATTTGCAACAAAAAGGTTTAATGCCAACAAATAAAACGTGAATTCTCTTTACTCTGAAACGACATTCATTCCAAACAAATGTTTCACGAACATTGTTTTGACAATAAAATAAAATATTAAAATCCGGTAAACATTTCATGGTATAAGCAGTGAATATGAAAACATTTTTTCTCAAAGCGGCCCAAACAGTGGGACCGGACAGCGGGAAGCGTCACGCAGCCGTGCCGAAAATTAAAGGATTCCATCCGTCCAAAACAAATACGAGAATATTTTATATTTTATTTTTGTTTAAAATAAAAAGCGGCGGCAAATGGTGAGTAGGACTCGCAGGTGGGAATTTAAATAATCTGACAGGGATTAAAAGGAGAAATATCAGCTTTTGACCGTCGCCACGAGCCTCCCCGGATTATCCACATAATGTTATGTTGCATTTATATGTATTCCAGGATTTAAGCGAGCTTGCGCTTCATTTCCTGGCAAACTCAATTGTTTGATGTGGTTGTTTTAAAATAGCTTTATTTAAATAGGGAATTATAATTTGATTCAAATTTAAACGTGCCACAAATCAAACATCATTGTTGAACTGATTTATTGTATTGAAGTTGTATGTATAGCTATATATTCTACCGTGTGGGTATATTTCAACACTACGGTTTTGAAACTCAATCCGTTTTGGCCACAGGAATCACAACCCTTCACAAATTCTGGTTTGCAATCAACATTTAACGAATGCATTGTAAGACCCAAGATCTCGAATAGACCTTTTGTAAACCAATGCATAAATTGAGCATACCACTGAGGTTAGTTACGTCAGCGATCTGGCTGCACGTCAAGTTGATTAATCACTGTTTCCCCCATGTTATTAACATGGTAATGGTCCGCGAATCGCTTTCTTAGCGATACTTAATGATACGGGATTTAGCGGATGATTGCGCGCTATACACTCTAGCTCGTGGTTATCTCTTCGGTACAGGGGGCAGGTGACGGGACTTTACACTAAGCTGCCCAGTCTGCCTTGGTTTTATGCAAAATGGGATCAACTCAACCTCCATAGCTGTGATTTTGTTGTATTCTGTTGATTAATGATTGTGTGTTAAAGAGAGAAAACTTTATTTTCATACTATTTTCATTACATACGAACAATACGTAGGTACGTACTATATTTAATCTTAAGTATGCACACTAAAAATAAACTATAGCCAAAGAAAATCAGAATAATAATCTTATTTCTGTTTTTACCATCCGATAACAATAATTGAATAAGCCATTACAGAACAGTTACTACATAATATAAAACCTTTATCTCCACAGAAATAAGAACGTCTTTATGAAGTACACAAACTACAATCTTTCATTTTTTTATTCATAAAATACACGTTTGATGATGGCAAGTTGGACAGATCTTGAATACTACACACATCTCTAAAACAACACTCATCTCGCAGCCACACTTATACCCTCATGTAAAACAACTCACTAACGTTACCCGTCACTAAAAGGTACTCGACTAGCTAAAATATTTGTACACCTATCGTCTGTCCCGAAGGACTGTTGTTTCTATGAATAAAATAACAATTATAAGTGATCCCTACCCGGCGCGTGCTTAATTCCGTTTGAAACAATATTCATCTGGCGATTTACTGCTTACACACTGTAACTTCGATTTTCAAGCACTTGGTCTTTTAGGAATTATACAAATGTAAACGATGGACTAGTTTTAACTTATAAATAATGTTGATTCTGCATTGAAACAGAAGGTTAACGGCTCTCTTAAATAAAATATAGATAATCATATTAAATGTTGATCCCTGCGGTTTTGTCCGAGGAAAACGTTTTGCTCTGTTCCCGTGGCGCCATCTATTGTACTCTAAAGTAAACTTTCTACTATCTTTAAAACCCTAAATAACACAACTTATAGGAAAACCTTTTAGAAGTATTTTATTTTTATGGGATATTAAGTATACGAAACTACTTTACAGTAATATGACATCAAACACAAATATAAAATTCTTAAAATGTTGATGAAATCATATTCGCTGCTGAGGAGCTGGCGAGCATGTTGGCCGTACGCGCTTGCAGTATTACCCAATGTCTGTAGGGATGTGTGAAGTTTGTGCTGTTCGTCATTCCACCCATTATTTGATGTGGGATTGCGACTCGCTGCCCAAATTTAGTTTTGATGACGCCCACGACGATAAGTGGTGGGTGTTGCCTAACACTTATTGCTCCTTGTTTGAGGTTCCAAATTAGTTTTGCTTTTATCTGCGTATTGGATATATTTATCAAATCCGTCATAAGTGTGCGATGAAATTAACAATGTATTAGAAATTCAGTTTGTTTGTGATATGACAAAAAAAAACATAAAAAGCTATATAATGTACTATCAGCAACGTTGATTCGTGACCCATACGAAAAAAAAATATTTTGAAATTGTCAAAGTCGATAAGGTTAACGTTTCTTAATAGAACAAGCGAATTTAGACTTTAGTGTTTTGAAATGTCTATACAAAAATTGTATTATGGTAGATCATGAAACAAAGCAGTGCACCTTACATTAATATAGCTTTTTCTACTAATACATGTAAGTAAATTAATATAGCTTTTTCTGAATTATGATACAAGAAGTTTAGTTAGCAGTGAAAGTACCTTAACAGATTTAATATTTGAGATCATAACACGGCTTCATTCATAATGTAATGAATGTTGCGACAGTCTTCTAATTTCCAATAGAAATAAACTGCGAAGATGTTAGATAAAACAATTACGTTACTTATGACGATCGGTAACAGCAGTAAAAATAACCGCGCCGCATAAAAGATCGCATAAAATGGTGGTTGTAAAGTTGTTTTTACTTAAAGTTCCTTTTATGGGGGAATAACCGTAAAGAGGAAAGTTTGTCGAACGATAGGCGATATCAGCGGAGCGATATGAGCGAGCCCATCTGCCTTTATCTGGGGGACTTAACTGCCAATCAGCCGATGCCGACGGCAAAACAAAAATGTAACCAATATGTCGTTAACTAGAATATCGAGTTAAACAAGCTGGGATTAAATTGGTTTCATATTGGTGGATGCTCGTCAATTTACAAATTGGACAAAAAATCGTGAAAACAATTTAGAGCGCCGTTATATTGGGTGGATTGTGACAATGGTCCATACATGTAATAGGTGTATTCTGTTACGTGACATAAAAATAACATAACATTACGCCTATTTTACCCAGAAGAGTATTACAGAGGAGTATTGCACCCACACTTCACCTGGTTAGGTCCTATGTGCCAGGGCGTGACCCTATCGCAATTCACCGGGCTCAATTCCAACTCCATGCTGCTATTGAGAATTTTCTTATTGAATAATCCAAATAACTCTTTTGCCCGACACGGCTATCGAACCTGAGACTGCGATGAAAGGCGCAAACGCTAACTACTTGACCAACGAAGCAATTCTAATTATCTGGTAATAGTACTATGAATATAAATTAGTGCAAAATGAAAAACTACCAATAATAAAAATTCCATCATATGTAAATCGCACCTGTGATGGAATTTTTATTTTTGATAGTTCCTCTCACAATGTTGTGCGATAGAGTTAACAAACAGACATCCATACATCAATACTCACAAAAGCATTTATAAAATTAATAGTAAGGATTTCTTTCTTAGTGCTCAGCTACTGCTGATCACTAGTCTCTTTTTAGGATTCCGTAGTACCTTCCACGAACCCTTATAGTTTCGCCATGTCCGTCTGTCCGTCTGTCCACGGCATAGCGACGAAACCGTTGGTGCTAGAAAACTGAAATTTTGCATAAACATGTATGTTAAATAAACAAAGAAAGTCGTAGAGTAAAATTTGGAAAAATATTTTTTTTTCAGGTAGCTCCCCTACATGTAAAGTAGGGATATTTTTTTTTTTTGTCGCCTACCCCATAGTGTGGGGTATTGTTAGATAGGACTTTTAAAAACGTTTAGGGGTTGCTAAGACAGTTTTTTGATTTAGGGATCCGTTTGCGAGATAATTAACTTTAAAGAGCAAATTTTCGTTCGAGTAGGGCGTCCCCCCCCCTCTAAAAGCTAAACTACTGGATCCTAAAATCTGAAAAAAATTGTGTCGGTAGTACATGTAATGAACTTTAAAGGAAAACTATAGCGGATAAGTTCACTTCATTAGTTCAAGAGTAATAGGGGTCCGAAATGTCAGATGCAGTTACTCAGAATATTTCGTTCAAAATTCTTGAAACATAAATAAACATACATAATACATATATAAAATCACACCTTTATCCCACGGGGGTAGGCAGAGACGATGGAACGCCATGTGCTTCGCTCCTTACATACTTCTTTCGCTTCCTTAACATTCATACATCTCTTCATACGTGCTAGCTGGTTTCGTGTACTACAAACATTTCCTATCTGAAGGACGCTATTTATCTGGTTACTTTAACTTAATTAGTTCTAGAGTAATTGGGGTCCAAAGTGTAAAATGCAGTTACTTAGAATAATTCGTGCAAATTACAAAAACCTTTGAAAGTAATGACTTGTATGAAGATGTTACTTGTTTAATACAGATAGTAAATCCCTTTTAAGTCGAAATATGTTGTTACGACTAGCTACGGAAGCCTACTGCGCGTGGCCCGACACGCACTTGGCCGGTTTTTATTTCAATGGTTAGGATATAGTATAGGATATAGTAATGGTTAGGATAGTCAGTCACGACCGTGTTTATGTGTATTATTTACAATGAACAAAAACTGCAAACATTGATACCACGAAACCATTAATGACCATCAGATTACACGCACGATCATCAATGTCCCGGAACCCGCAACATAACCTTATTCAATTCTCTCACCATCATCGATAAGAGCCATCAAAAGGCTCCAATTCTTTTTTCTCGTCAGTCTCCCCTCGCAAATGATCGGGGCGCTTATTATTTAGCGTGGGCGCAAACATTTAGGCCCTTATCGAAGCTATTAAAGATACGGCTTCATTACAAGTAGGTTGCAGGGCGCTATTGTGATGTTTTCTTTTTATACACTTATTTTCCTCGTTTGTTTTGTGGCTGGTAATTATATTTTGTTAATTTACTTTTGAGAAGAAAGCTAGGAAAATTTAGAAAGGCAATTGTAATTTAAAATCGCAATGTGCTTTGTTTTTTGATAAAATCATGTCGCCAGATATAATTTATCAAAAGCGAGCCGTGATGATTCAATAATCCGACTCAAATTTTATCAAAAATAAAAACAGTTTTTCGATATAAAAGCATTTATTATGAATTCGAATTAAAAGCAGTACAGGGAATCAATTTATTACATATAAATTTATATGACTCGTTTTATTTCATTATTTATTGTGTTGAACGGGGCTTTTACGTCATTTTTACGTCCCCATACTATCATTTAGATAAAACAGCTGACTCTCATTTCCTAAACGATGCCGTCGGCGTTTTCATGCAAATGTTTGAATTTCCCTCAAAACACATTAATAATGCCTTATTTTTGAGTAAAAATGCGGTATAAAAATGTTTTAGAGTTTGGTTGGCGTCCATTTTGGATGTTACGTACGCATAATTTGTAAAATACACCGCATAATAGAGTAACGTGTGTCGTCATGCATGGGTCGAGGGAAATGAAGTGGAATCTTTCAGATAACGCACACATACACGGCTGTGTTGTTACGCTGTTGTCACACGCACACTGACGTGTATCGTAAATAGCTCTCGTAGGGTTGAGTTCACAATGTAATGTAGGTGACATCGATAATTTGTTGTAATGGCATGTAAGGGCTAAATTGAATGTGTTGAGATATGAGTAAACGTTAATGAGATGTGAGGTGGCCTACAAATGGTTGGCATTTAGTTTAAATTGCTACTAACGCGCTTGGTGTATGTTGATTTTAAATACTCACGTTAGAGATGACAATGTATAATCCAAACATTCAATAAAATTATGTGAAATGATAGCATTTCTATTGAAAGCCGCTTGACTAGGATGATAAACATGTTCATAATAGACTAAGTGGAAGTTATTATGAAAAAGGATGTGTTATGATGAAAATTTCTACGATAATTTCTGTAAAATGTTCATTTTAATTCATTTTATTTCTTAGTTACATTAAGAATAAATCGTTGATTTTATTGTTGATATGATACGAACTTTTTTAATAGATGTACCAATAAATACAAGCTATTGTATTTTAAAACTAACACCAAAAAATAAATTGAAAAGGCAACAAAACAAATAATACTATTTATCGTAACCTACCTATAGAGAACCACTGAAATGTTTCTTAATCATGTCTTCATAACATGTTTGAGGGTAGCTGTTCATTTCCCTGCCGCACAATTGCTTGCCAAAGGAAATGAGGAGATAAGGGCCAGTGGGTCCCCGTTGTTTTCCACTTGTGAGCACATGTTACCGGCCGATGTATTTAAGTGTTTAATTCTCTTGTACGACTGAGCATCATTTTATTTAGAAATTTCGAGTAGGTAATGATGTTTAATATGCGACATTTAGTAGGTTTGAGACAAAGCTAAATTTTTAAGTTAACATTCTTAAATTTTTCTAATGATAAATGTATAAATTACGCGTCATATTTAAAACTGCCTAAGTGCGTGTCGGGCCACGTGCTATGTAGGGTTATGTAGTAAGCCGTTGACAACATACAGACTTAAAAGGAGTCTATCAACAGTATTGAATAAGTAAAAACCTCATACAAATCATTATTTTTCTATGGTTTTTGTATTTTGTTCGAAATACACCAAGTTTTTTATTTGTTTTTTGTATTATTTATTTTTTTGGTTTCCTATTTCTCTTGAACTAACTAAGTTAACTAAGTTGCCATAGTTATCCTTTAATAATCATTACATTTACTACCGTAACAACTTTTGTCCAGATTTTTGGAGCCAATAGTTAAGCTTTTAGAAGGGAGAGGGGACTAGAAGAGAAAGTAAGAAATAAAAGAAGATAAAGAAGAAGACCTATTGTGGTAATTTAACAACATATATTTAAATTAGGTTAATCACCGAGAAAAATATACTTATTTCTGTGTGTCTTATTTGCAACAAAAGCAAGTAATTCAAGTCTACGCCGTAGATGCACTACGTACGTAGCTTTCGTAGCATATGTAAAGATTTCGCCTTGATATTTAAATTAGGTTAATCACCGAGAAAAATATACTTATTTCTGTGTGTCTTATTTGCAACAAAAGCAAGTAATTCAAGTCTACGCCGTAGATGCACTACGTACGTAGCTTTCGTAGCATATGTAAAGATTTCGCCTTGTTTCACATACTTTATTTATTTATAAAATCGTGACTCTGAAATTGTTTGTCATAACATTTATTATACATGATAATGCTCTAACTGCAAATACGTGACAAGCGAAATCGTCGAGCATGTATGACGAGATGTATCAATGTTAGGGAAGTGAGAGAGGTGTGTATAAATGGTAAAGATCTTAGCACACGGCGCTCTATTGTCTCTGCCAACCTTCATGGGATAATTGCGTGATTCTATGTGTATTGTATCTACTTAATAGGAAACGTCTCTCGATATTAGTAACGTAATCAAAAGAATTACTTTGTTATCACATAAACTTCCTCAAATAATACTATTTTCAATTCACATTAATAATAGACTCGTCTTAACGCTCCTTACAAACGACTACAATAGCGTGACGTCACGTTTAAGTATTTTTTATGTGAAGTTATGAATTTTGTTTGATAGCTATACGAAATATTGCGTTTAGGAAATTGTTTTATTACAAAAGCCGCATATAAATTGTGTAGGTAAATAATTGTTTTTCTATAATTACGTACTTAAAAAATGGACTCGCCCATAATACTAAGAAGGATCAAAAATTAGAATTATAGTATGTAACTAAACATTCTTGCATTTGGTTAATGTTTACCTATATTGTGATAAGCTATCCTATATTTTACTATCTATAGATCAGTCACGATGATTATTTATCATAGCAGAAACACTAATAATGAATACTTCATCAACGTTCCGTTTATCTAAAGACGGATCAGCAGAAAGCTTCAATCCATCACACATTATACTCACCGTCTTTATTTCCACTGGCTCTACCATAGATAAGCGACGCTACATTATGACTCTATCAATCTTATTGACGCCACGGTCGGGATAAAGGCGTTTTCCTTCATATTTTCTGATTTGTTACAAGATTGTGAAGAATGTGTTGATGATAATAGAGTTGATTGGATGTTTTTTGGTTCCTTAGTGATTTATTTTAGTTATAGAAGAAAATGATCGTTAACTGAATTTTTCTACGAAGGTAAACTGTTAAATCTGTGTCAAAGTATCGATTTTTAAATCAAGATAAATTACAGTTCTGACTTGCAAGATATCCAACTTAAAGGTAGTTAAGAAACAGTTGAAAATAATTGTGGGACCTCTGCATTCCGGGCAGCTACTTTAACCACTAAGCTAAGGTTGTCTCTTGCCAGGACTCTTAATTTCTCAACTGTATGTGTAACGTGACTTCTTGTTTAACTTAAGTAGGATACAAACCAACATAGCAAAGTCAAATTCATTTAATGAACACGTACCTTATTTCAACTTTTTATGAATTATTTTTATAGCATTTAGCTATGCTAATGCTGTGTTATAGATAGTTTTCAGATATTTGAGTTCATACATTTTATAGTACCTGTAGAGGTCCTTATTATGCTCTACTCGGGAAGTGGAATTAAAGATATAATGTATTTTCACTGACTGTTTATTATACTTTCTACAAATGTTCCTTGTCACTATTATTCACTTACATAACCTTACTTATAATATGAATCTAAGTACACGACCTGTCGTAACACGGAACGCGGACCGACTGGTTACATGTTCCTCATGTTGCTGACGCATGCAGTGCCGCTACAGTACCCATTAAAAATAAAAGGTTCCTTAAAGTTTGTCAAAAGGTAAGCCTGCATTTATTGGATATAAGTAACTTGTTCATTTACTTAAATTATTCTGTAGTTAACTGGCAAAAAAATACTTCAAAACATTTCAGTGATTAGACTCGTTCCTACCAACAGTGTTTTGAATTTATCATTTTATACACTCAATAACATTTACGAAACAAGAAGCATCTAGACAAAAAGAAATAAAAATTTATCTCAAGCAAAACACCCCATAAAACTGAATTGTCTCGAGAACTTTATAAACGCGATAACGACTGAAGTTGTTCAGTGCTTTGTTTCTCCGCTTACATAAACACGACCAGAAAACCAAGCCCCGTCATGACCTGCACTATTAAGGAAATACGCGAGGAAAAACACCAGCAGATGAAGTGTCAGGGGTCTTGTTACATTGGACGTCGCCACTAGATACCACGCGAGGCTACAAAAAAGAGGATTTCAAGGAGTGTCCGTCTTAGGCCCCGCCTACACAACGGCACGCCCACAAAGATACTCTTGAAAGGATCAGAGTGAGACATTTCTTCAGTTTCAGTATAATATAAATGAAGATGTGAGCTCTCGCCTCGTATAACCGGGCGTCTGTGTGTGTAGTGTAAGTGACCAGACAGGGACTACACACAAATGTGTACACTTATAGAATTATATTTGAAAGTTCTCTGTGTTCATGTAAGGCTATTTACGGACACACACATTGAAGCAGCACATTTACTGGGTCATGTACACATAGTACATAGCGGTAACTGCGAGATAAGCGTGGAGCTAAAATGGCTGGCGATCAATAAAGCGACCTCTGGAGGTGGACGAGCTTGTGAACATGTACTTACAAACTACAATTTTATAGTGTGTTATTATCTGATTATGATTATAGTTATGTAATAGATATTCAGACCTCAGGATTATTAAGTCTCATTTCATGATAATATCTCTCACGGAGTGAGGCTTGGATTCAAGTCTTGGAGTGCACGGTTGGCGTAGTAATTAAAGCGGTCGCCTCGCCGCTTTCAACTGCGCTGGTGTTGTGGGTTCGATCCCCACATGGGACAAATCTTTGTGTGATTCGCAAAGATTTGTTCTGACTCTGGGTGTGCTTCGTGTGTGTGAAATGTATGTTTGTAAGAACCCCCGCGATACAAGAGTTATTCCTAGTGCGGGCGTCGTTTTTTAAAAAGGAAAAAAAATAAAAAAGGATTAATATAATTAATTTGGACTCTCACCGCAAGGCCACGTGTTCGATACCTGACTCGATTACAAGTATTATGTGTGATTTACTGACAAGCAATTCTAAATAGCAGCTCGGGGTTGGAATTGCGCCCGGTGCGGTTGATGTCGATAGTCTCACTACCTAGACATAAATATGTACCTAATCACACGAGACATAAATATAACTGGTGAAATGAGCGTGTTATACTCTTCTACCACACCCTACTTGATAATCCAACCGTGATGTTATATTATGTTAAACCTTTTTCAATCAAATAGTGATAAAGATAAAGATAATTTTATTTTGCTCAAAACAATGGTACAATAAGGACTTAATATTAAATACATGTTCAGCAATGTTTTGCCATAATTATGAAATGCAAAAATTTCATGCATTTTATTATAAAATAGTCTCTAATATAATAATCTAAACAGTGTTTTACTTTCTTATTTTAAACTCAAACGGGAATTTAATAAAAAACCGGCTAAGTGCGTGTCGGGCCATACGCAGTAGGATTCCTTTGCCGTTACAACATAATTTTAGGTAAGGTAAGGTTTAATATTTGTATTGAACATTAACAGCTTCATACAAGTCATTATTTTCAAAGGTTTTTGTATTTTGTATGAAATATTTCTCGACGTAGTTAACAGACACATCCATGCAACATTTCTGCTTTCTAGCACTAATGGTCACGACGCTATGCCTCGGACAGATGGACATGGTAAAACTATAAAGGTTCCTTAACAAAAATAGGCTTAATATCATATGTTTATGAATAAAACCACGAAATCTATGATGTTATAATCTTATAAATGTTATTGGTTTTTGTAAGGTGCAAGTAATTGTGGTAATCTTCTCTTTTTTTTATAATTCTCATTTATTTACTCATACTTCCTTATCGTTCTTTGAGTTACAAAACAAATGTTAATTTGTATCAAACTTAAAGCTCGTGAAAATAATACGCTAAGTTCACGATATTGTTTACTTAAATGTGTAATTATAAGTTTGTATCAGTAAACAATACTCGATTTTGTTCTATACTTTGATATGTATTAAAACAAATAATGATGAACCTGCATCCTCTACATACCAGGCAGCCGCTTTTAACCACTAAACTGATGACGTCACGTCACGTTCATGCCTTTGTACTAATCTTAACTAGGATACAAACCAACATTGTGAAGTAACATTCAGCACAAATGTGATCAAGAATGAACACGTACCTTATTTCAACTTCCTAATTATCTTATTTCAAATTCTTCAATCTCTTCTATTCATATTAATATATAATTATTTATTAATTAACATGATCCATAAACAGCCATATCTCTTTAACAAACCAGCTACGGTTGCTTCTTGGCAGGACCCTCAATTTCTCAACTGTATGTTACGTCATTTCGTGACGTCACGTTCATCCATTTGTTCCAATCTTAATTCTTAAATGTTGTAAAGAATGAACGCGTACGATATTTCAACTTCAAATTGATTATTTTTATAGCATTTATCTATGTTTAGCAAATTATACTAAGAAATAGTTGTAAAACAAAAAGTCACAGGTTCAAATCCTGCTTGTCCCATAATTTTTTCAACTGTTTCTTTTGCTAAACATAGCTAAATGCACATAATCAATAAGAAGTCATAATTATCTCCTTTGTTGAAACATCTAAATACGTCCATTTTATGTTTTTATACAAAGAATTGTATAAAAATAATCTGTACTCAAACATTTTGTCATAACCCGTGATACACAGCAACCGTCACGGCATCCGGAAACGGATCCTCGTTTAATTTTTAATTCAGTTGGCTAGCGACGCGGCGCTGTCGTCGACGTCTTCCTGCCCGCCGCTTCCGGTTTAGGCACTTCTTTTTTTAAAGGTTGTATTTCCGTTCTGGCGCAGAAGCCGATGTCACGCGGGATTGGACATCACTCGGACGAAACGATTTGAATTTTTTATTTGTTTTTAGTGATCCCTCAGAAATGAAAAATAAGCCATACACAAACAAGTTTGTCAAAGAATAACTAAGGAGCGGCTTCTATTAAATTCATTCTATACATCCATCCATACATACATAAAATCACACCTTTATATCACGGGGGTAAGCAGAGACGATGGTATGCTAGCTTCGCAACTTAGAAACGTCTTACGCTTCCTCAACATTTACATAAAAATCATGATAAAACATGTGCGACATCATAATTTGACACCAGTTAACAATTTTTTTAAATAGAATGATTTTATTCGATATTTGATGTTTTAAACAATTGCAAAACTTTTTGTTAGAAATGGATTTTATATAATATTAAAGTTGAAAAATTAAGAATCCAGCAGGATTCGAACCTGCACCCCCTGGATATACGCCTCAAGTGCTTTTTTTTTTTTTTTTTTTGTTCGGTTTAATATAGGTTTTCCTCCGATATTAAAATTCGGAGATTTTTTATATCTTTGTGTGTTTTCTATTTCAACGGTTAGTAATTTATTTATTTATTTTCTTCTAAAAGAAAACTCTTGTTGTATATTAATTGTATAGTTTATTAATGTGTATAAAGTGTTTTATAAAATCTTGTTGTATATGATTTGTATAATTTATTAATATGTATAAAATGTTTTATAAAAATCTTGTTGTGTATGATTTGTATAATTTATTAATATGTATAAAATATTTTATAAAAATCTTGTTGTATATGAATTGTATAATTTGTTAATATGTATTAAAATGTTATATAAATTTTATTTTGTTTTATTTCTTTTATTTGTACTTATTACTATAAATTCCAGATATTTCTTAAAAATTCCTTTGTCGTCGTTTCTAAATATTTTGTGTAGGTTTTCCTGGCGAATATTTTCATCTAGCTGTAATTGGAGGTCCATTCTCTCCCTTCCGTAAACAGGGCAATCTAAAATCAGGTGCAAGACCGACTCCTCCCGGTCAGGGTCGCAAATGCATGCAGGACTATCCTTAAGCTTAAATCTATGTAAATACTGACCAAAGCCTCCGTGTCCGGTCAGTATCTGGACTAACTTTGGATTTAGCTCCAGTTTTCTTAGAAAACTGTATGCTTCTGTGGGATCGGGGACAAACATTTTGGTGACTGAGGCGGTTTCGCCAGATGTATACCTAAGCCTCCACTTCACTAAGGAATCCTGGCGGATTGTTCGTCTGATGAAGGACAGAGGGCAAGACTCATAGTCGGGAGCAGTTCTCCGAGTGAGTGCCGCCTCCTTCGCCAAAATGTCAGCCCGTTCGTTACCTTCGATCCCACAGTGCGCCCTGACCCAGAAGAGCCTTAGTGTTTTGCCCTGAGCCCTTATCTCCGTTAGGTTCCTACAAATCGCGAACGCCAGAGGGCTGAATGAGTCGGAGTCCCGGAGGAGTTCGAGAGCTGACCTGGAATCACTAAATATGTTGGTATTTAGTCCCCTATCTTTTATTGCGTACTCTGTAGCTTTGAGTAGAGCAAACATTTCCGCTTGAAATACTGTACATGACGATTCCAGTCGAAACTTCGCCCAGCGGAACTCCGCCTCATCCCGCCAGAGGGACATTGCAGCCCCCACTTTTCCTTCTATCTTGCTTCCATCTGTAAAGATGGAAGTACCAATGATATTTAATTCTTGAAGTGTCTGGGGCTGCATGTCCTCTAGGCAAGTAAAATCCACGGTGACTCCCACTGCTGGGTGTGGTGCCTTTAGATGGCAAACTCTTGTTTCTAGCTCTCTACCCCTGAGGACCTCTTGCGGTACTCCGCGTTTTGCTTCAAAATGCCTGGCGGCTTCTTGCACCCTTAGGTCCAGGGGCAGGAGGCCAGATAATGCGAGAGCAGCGTTGAGAGACACAGTCCTATACGCTTTGACAATTTTTTGGACGAACCCCCTCTGCACTGCGTTCAGCTGCTTTTGCACCATCCACTTTTCTGTGGCCGGAGCCCAAGCACTGGCCGCGTACATAATTGTGGGCTCGATCACAGCGACGTACATTGTCCTGATGATCTCCGGGTTAAGACCCCATGTGATTTTGGCAGTGCGGCACAAGCTCTTATATATGTTGGTTGCTTTGTTGACGACCATGCGCCTCAAGTGCTTTACCCATTCAGCCGTGGATTCGTATGCTGCTAGACTCGAAATTTTTGAACTCTTATTGTCCCATTATATATACCTTAGCTAGACGAACCTTACTTGGTTTAACACACACAATAGAAAAGGGCATAGCAAAGCTATAATTTGCTTTAAAATATTACTAGAATTGAATTGATTCTACATAACAACCCGTAAAAAATCTGAACGATCTTACATCATGATTTTTCATAAATACTGAGTGTTATCATTTTATTCTGTCGGCGGAACCATTTTTTCTCGTCGGATGAAAATGCTGGCTATTATAATTAATTATGAATGAAAAGATTTCACAACGTCAACGGTGCGACGGTTATAAATTGAGCGAGATAAAAACCCATCAGGGTTTTCATTGATTAATAAATTTTCTCTTCAGCAGCTAAAAAGGCGTTTTTTTGTTTTGTGAACTTTGTGAAAATTTGTTGTGTTTTGTGAAAATAGTGAGCAAAACTCTATTTTGCTTCGAGTGTGACAAACAATTACTTGTAAAATTCTGTTTGTGAAACACACGCCTAGCTAAAATGTGAAATACGTAAGTTCTTTTATCTCTGTCTCTTTCACTTCGGTAGTAAAAAGAAAGAGATAATAAGTTATCCAATGATTATATTCGGATTCTAGTAGCTCTTGCTGTGGAGGACCTATCTTTTGTCTATGACCCCAACACAAAGTCAAATGAACATTCAGAAACTCGTATAAAATATGTATCTTAGGTATTATTTGCTCAAAAAAATTCAATAAACTTTTTGAATGTTATAAATACTGAAATATAATATAAAAACATATCCTACCTAATTTTTTTTTACGTTTTATATATTTGAGTTTGAAATGATTTCTCCATTTAGCAAAATTTATCGTTGTTTTCGAATAGGAGTATTTTTTATTTCCACCTTATCTATTTATTTCTAGGCATTATTTTCTCCTTGCTGTGGTAAAAAGTAGTATCTGCGACGCGAGATCAAAGTTATTTAACTGGCACTTTTGAGCCCCTCACTACACTCAGGATTCTAACCTAGCATCACCCGCTACACGCTTGAGATTCTACAATAGAATCTTTTGCATATTCAGGCTTTAAGATAAGCACCTGAAGCAAATTCGTTCTTTGCTCTCTTGTTGCACAAATAACTATTGTTGAAGTATACGTGACTCTCCTATGTCAAGTTACAGCTCACTAGTCATACATATCAATAAAAAATAATACAAACCTTACTACCAACATTATCAATTTGTATAACCTCAATGCAAACGTAATGCAATGATGACGTAGGGAATCGTATACAACGATTCTTTACGTCCGGCGCACCCTGGGCAATTCGCGAGTTCTCCAAAGCGAATTGACTAATCCTTTCACCACGATGGCAAGTCCAAATAATATTTGACTCAGCCATCGACACGACGAAGAAGACTTCAATGCAAATATAAGTCAAATAATCGACAATAACTGAAAGAAAATCTATTTTACTACCATGAAAATTGCACATAACATAACATAACATCACGCTACACTTAACCTGTTATGTTTAGTACTATGGGATATGAAGTGAGCCTATCGCCATCCACCAGGCACAATGCCAACTCCGTGCTGCTAATAAGCATCTCTTGACGGAAAATTTACAAATAAAAATATTGCCTGAACCGGTAACTGTTCCCGAGACCTCGTGGTAAGAGCATACGCTAACCATTAGACTACTAACGAGAAAATCGTACAACATTATATAAGATATGTTTCATATCGCACGCACAAACTATCGAGCTACTCATATAATAAATCAACTACGAACCATTCATCACGATGATAAACTCTCGATTACTCCACAAGGGATAATAATACATAAGCTGCAACTACTAATCACTTAATAGAGTTAATTGCACATACACAAACACGCACAATATTGCATTTAGCCTGAAGTGCAGTAATAAATAATATTGTAATGAAATAGTTTTATTTATTTGCTCATAAAAGAATAATATAAAATTATTAAATAAACCAAAACTCATAAAAAAATCAGGTGTCATAAAATACGTCCGCATCGATGTCGACGGCAGGTAACGTAACGTGCCCAGAAGGCTGGCGGCATATTTTCTAATATTGTAATTAGAAAATATCATTTTATGTGACATAATTTGACAACATACTTATGTATTTCTTAAAGGAAAGATATATTTAGAATCTATATATATAATGACGCTTAATGTAAATATTTGCCTTTTTATTTTTACCTTTGTATATATTTTCAATTTATTTAATGTAACTTTATTTTAGAATCTTAAATTTAAAAATTATATGCGTGTAAATGGATTCTCTAGTAATTTCTACCTATAATCAATTTTTTTCTAAATCGGGCTTTCGTTCAAATTATTTGTGATGATGTATTTAAAATTGAATTGTGTTCCCTCAATCGCCTAATTTCGTTCAATTTGCACAAAACATACAAAGAAATACTGTGTTCATATTATTACAACTTTAAAAAATATATATCTTACAGGAATTTCTGGCTTAATAACTTTCTTGAAATCATTATCTGCTTCTTTTAAGTGGTGTTCAAAATAATGTAATCCAATTAACCTTACCTCCTTCCCGAATTTACCTGAAGATTTACGGCGAGCCAGGTGTGTGGTCTCCCGAAGGGGTGGCCCATCCATCCCGTGGCCGCGGGGGCCATCCATCGTGCGGCCACAACTGGCCCTTGGCGGACATTAGCCGGCCCTTGTCTTTGCTACTTTGATTTACGTGCCGCTAAAGAGATCAATCGCCTCGGGCGGAATAAGATGTTACTGCGGATGTTGATTTGTGTTTGTTTTGAAATAAGATAAAAGAAAAGAAGGTATTTTGTTTATGAATATCGAAAAGATTTCTTTAAAAATACAGTAAATAAAAAAAAAAGTCTTTATTGACACAAATAATACAGATAGGTTCACAAGATGAGTTAATAATAATAATAATAATCATTTATTTCAATAAGATACATGGAGCAATACAAAGCAAGTTCATATTTGATTAATCCGAATATTACAAAAGGTTGTAACGTTGGCACCTGTACTAGTGAAAACCACTGTATCACAGGTACCAGCGCCTTCCATTTCTATCAACAAGATAATGAACGGTGTACTGTATTATAACATAACAAAGTTTACATGATTAAACTATTGTAGGTATTTAATAATAATTTGTATAATATAAATTAGCATGCAAAAATCATTAATATAGATTTAAATTACTTAGTTTATCTATAGTTTTAGCAAACAGTTTACTTAAAGTTATTTAATACAAAAGGGAAACAAATTTAGTAGCAAAACTAGCATACCATACGTTTATTATTTTATATTTGTGATTTTAAAAGGTTCTCAGTCTGTGTATAATCTAATGTCTTTAACCAGTCTGTAAGTTTCGAGTTAAAATTAAGACACATGTATTTGTACATGAGATACTGATATTGTCTCCCAAACTAAGCTAAAGCTTGTATTTTGGGTGACAGTGGGCAGTCGTGTTTTGTGACACGATATTACAGTTTACAATAAATCTATAGTGAACGTTATCACTGCAGCTAATACAAAAGGTGGAATGTTTTTTTTTATACTTATAAGGACTATTGTGTCGAGAGTGTGTTCTCTACACTACAGTTCTTTTGAACTGTAGTGTAATAGATAAGAATGGACTTGAAGTTAACTGCATTTAACTATCCTTGCACCGTGCTGCTAAAATAAATTTCGGTTCTATTGACTTCCTATTTTGAGATGAGATTCCTCCTCGAATATTAGGAGCTTTGTATAGTGCCTTAGTCCTCCAATAACGTTCGGAACACGATATTATTGAATACAGCGATTAGCAGTTCACAGACACAAATACTCTGTTTGCCTTTACAGGTAATTGATACAACGTCTATGAATAGGTCTTCTGTGTAACGCGATAGTTCACCTTGCTGTCTAAGGAGCGATAAGCTAATGGAAACAGGTTGCACTTTGTAGTATTATTCGCTTTCCGTGGTTATATCTATCTAATAGCAGAAAATATATAAAGCTTAGCAGAGCTTCTACCTCTATAATATTTACTATTGGGTAGATAAAGGAGTTAAGGTGTTTTTATTTTATTTTTTAAAAAAAGCTTACTAGCAATTTGCAAATACAAATTACTAGTATTCTTGTTAACCCCCTCCAGCTAAGCTTAATTCGCTTGTGTTAGGAGGAAGTTTACGTCCATGGTGTAATGGCCAGGATTCGAACCCACGACCTCTCGACCGTAAGACCGATGCCTTATCCATTGCGCCACGGCCGCTTGAAAATGTAGCAAACAAACAAATTACTAAAATATCTTATAAAACATACAAAGAATAATCACTAGAATATCAAAAAAATAGTTATAACACAATATTTAGCAACTAAAAACATGAAGTAAACATTATTCCCTCGACAAGTTACTCATATAATAGTTAAAGAGCGTGTTTGTTTGAAGTGGACAGCGGGATCCCGGGCATAAATCGCGGGGATCCGTGCCCAAACACGGCGGCATGCCCGGGGGACCGGCGCTCGTACATCATGCCTCCTTGAGACAAAACCCTGCCCGACCCGGCGGGATGACAATCTTGTGAGCACAACGGAGACAAGATTAAGATGTACGGTGTTGTTAGTTTAGCATTTAGTAACGTGGTTGAGTTATGGCCTGGCTAAAAATAACATAGAGCAGACAATTTTGATTGGATTTGTATTTTTGATTGCTGTAAAGTACGTCACGGTAGCACCGTGACTAGAAAAACTCGGATACATTTTTTAACTAAAAAAATATATATGGACATAGCTCTATTCACTTGTTTTTTCAACTGTTTCTATTTCATTTTAAATGCCTGTGTCATATCCTCCTGGGGTTTATTAAAATAAATTATTTGAATCTATCCTAAAATATAAAGGTCACACCAGCATTTATGTATAGGTACTAAAATAGTCAACGCGACATCTCATGTTCTAACGCCTACCATAGATAAAACAAAACTACTTATAAAGCAGAATCTGTTCCACATAACAAGCTAATAAGGACACTCGAACAATAGTGTAATATATCATCCTCCCCGGTCCACATCAATGAATCATATCGATGAGAACGCGCAAGTGTCGGCGCGATTTATTCGATGGCAAGTTTTGTGCGAGCGCGCACTGTGCGACTAATGACGGCGATCACGGATATTAATGATCATGTCAATGAGGACACACGAACACAAATACGCTTGGTCAACAGACTAACTGTGTTTGTTTGTACTAAAAGTGAGGATTCCTAAATATTACATCGTAATAGGGCAAATAGAACTATGTATGTTAGATAAGTGTATTTTTATATCAATCATCTTTTAGATTTCTTACTAGCCATAAATGCATAATGGACACGCCCCGAACTGAATGTATTCTTTTAATATTCTCATTATTTATAATTTATATTAAAACCAAACATTAAAAGGAACATGAATACCCAACCTTTATCTAACCACCTCCATTTAATTGTCCCAAGCAATTTATTTTCAAGCCAGACGCATTAACAAAAACCGTCGGACGAATGAAGTACGAAAAAAACGCACATAATCCCTGCCCAACTAAGCCCGGGGGCTATCTAATAACATTTATTACTCGGCTTCCGGTCCCCAGTGTCCACTTCCGGTGGCTGATAAACGGGCGCCATTTTTACCGCCATATTTGTTTATAGGTGTTTGGCAGTAATGTCGATACGCCGATACGTTACGGCCGGCTTCCGGAACGATACGGGCCATTTGCGGGGACATTACGCAATCAGCCTGAATTAACTATGAGTTTAATACAACTTATTGCGTAATTATATTTAATGCAATCATGGTGCATTGGTCATTACTGTCAAATTGTATTGTTGTATATTTATAGCTGAGTTGTAAATTAAGATTGTCTCTTGCCCTTATCGAGCAAGAACTCGACTTTAGCACTCTTTTAAAGCTTTGAATATTTAGTAATTATTTTTCTTGTTTCACACTAAATTAAAAAAATATATTTTATGTCGTGTTAGTAATATTCACTCGCATCACGTTCATTTTCGTTTCTTTTTGTGTTTTTTTAGACATCGCCCGCACTAAGAATAATTCCTGTGTCACTGGGGTGTTCATAAACATACATTCCACACACAAAGCACACCCAGAGTCTGAACAAATCTTTTCGGATCACACAAAGATTTGTCCCGTTTGGGGATCGAACCCACAACACCAGTGCTGTCAAGAGCGGCGAGGCGCTTAAACCACTACGCCAACCATGCACTCAACAATTGTATCATTTAAACAACAATCTCATATCCATCAAATCAAAAAGTCAAATTTAAAATACGATAAACAAATAAAATCGACTGTTAATTAACAAACATCAACAAAAAATATGATCTAAAATCATTGATTGCCAATAGTAAGCCGAGTAAAAAGAGCGAGCCATAAAAACAGCTCACGCACAAATAGTGGATATTTGTCCAATACTTCTGGCTGTCAAAAGCATCGGCAAACGATGCGCCTCGGTTATTTACCTACGACATGCAGCCAGCTACAAATTGGCAGATGCTACCTATTTTTACACCTCGCTAACTTTTATTCCGACGACATAAAGTCCATTTTTGTTTGCGTTGGACATGATTGAGTTGGATTAGGTCAAACGCTCGATTTGGTTTCACCATGCTCGCGCTAAAACAGTTGCTTACACGACGTTTATACGATTTAGCTGTTTCAGAACTGAGTTTCGGAATTGAGAAGTTGTTCGTTTTTGTGATCATTTATTTTTTCATTTTTTTATAGTGACGTTTTGATGAGGAGTTCGTGGATAAGTCAAAGCCGTGCTGGTTAAGTATAGCTAGCCGCTGTCGGCCGTGGATGGGCTACCATCTTAACAAGACAAGTTACTTTAAACCGGGTAGTCAGAAGCCAGGCAATCTGATTAGTAGGCAAAAGGGTTATGGAGGTTTGATGGGAGTCACTTCACGTAAAATACTGTTATTCACAGGAATCAGACTAGGCACCGATCCCAATGTAATTGTGAAAAGGCTCGAAAGACTGAGTGACCTTTTAGTGTAAAGAAATATAACGGACGTGACGTCACGAAATGACGTGTCATACAGTTGAGAAATTTAGGGTGCTGGTAAGAGGCAACCGTAGCTGGATGGCTAAAGCGGCTGCCCGGTGTGCAGTAAGGTCGCAGGTTCAAATCCTGACGGTCCCATATCTTTTTCAACTGTTTCTTAGTATAAAGAAATATAATAAAGTGACGATATAACTATCCATTAGTTTTAAATACTGCCACAATTTTCAGAAATTGTGGTTACAGAATCATACACTTTTGACGTTATTTTTATACTACAGCCACAGCAAACTAACGTGTAGTCCACCTGATGGTAAGTAGAGTACAGCCCATGGACATCAACAATCCACAAAAGCAGTTTATAGATGCGTCGCTGCAGCTGAGGACTACGGTGTTATGCCTCATGTGCCTATGTGTAATTTCAGGGCCTGATCTCACCACCAAATCGGAACACAGTAATGGAAGCTCTACTATTTGGCGGCAAGTTAAAGGTGAGACGGTGGTGCTGCCGCCCTCATTCACAAGAACTCTACCACCAGTAATTATATATTATACACGTTATTATTCTGTATTGCATTATTCACCGAAATAAAAGTTTCTGAATATCACAAACACACAGTGTATTCTACTTGCTTTATTCAAATGATTTTATAACTGAAAGTTACAAACTAAACATACTTTTATATAAAACAAGATTATTTTATAAATCATAAACAAACACTGAAATATCATGCTTATACGATCGGTTAGTGCTACGGCGTAGAGGCTCGTAGCACGTAGCCCGTAGCCGATAGTGTCAATACTGGCAAGCCTCCAGCGATGCACTTGGTTATAGCCTGCATTTACATGAACTCGCCATCTGATAGCCAACGTTCAATAAAAATATTATTATGATATTTATACGGCCTGTGATGGGTATTATCTACATTTTACAATCTTATGCATATGTTTTTGAAGGCTTTATATCAATACTTATAAAGTTGTTATTTCATATTATGACTTTATGTTTTCTTTTCAACTTATATAACCTTTTTTTTTCTCTAAATAAATAATAAATATCTCACAACTTACACGCAACGCCATCTAGTCCCAAACTAAGCAGAGCTTGTACTATGGGTACTAGAATAACTGATACTATTTTAGGCTTTTACGTATATACTTTTACATACTAATACATAATAAAAGACTAATACATATATACTTTTCTTTTGTAAATACATCCTTATTATACATAGAAAGAAACACCCAGACTAAGACAAACCCCCATGTTCATGCACACAAAGATTTGTCTTAAGCGGGAATCGAACCCGCGACTTCGGCATCGCAGGCAGGTACACTACCCACTCCGTCAGCCAGTCGTCTCTATGGAGGAGATTATATCATGTTGTTTTATTTATTCTTGTTAGTTAATTGTCTCTCTTGAATATCTTCACCTGGAGTAAAAGTTTTTGTGAAGTAACTTGTAATAGTAATAATTGTAAATAATACTTACCGTATTAATTTGAAGGTGTTTATAATTATGCTCTCCCAATTTAACTACTGCTCTGCCAAGTTGACCAAAATCAAAAATTCACACTTCGGTAGCCAAGACCCTAAGCTCGTTACGTCGCCCACTAATTACACCCACATTTCTGTAGCTTAAAATTTCTGCAACCCTCTCACATGTTGTCCCTCTCTGACACACTTAAAACAATGCCAACTGTTGCGAACGCTGTATGTGTGCGTGCGTGAGTATGTGTGCGTGGGTAAACACCGGTTTAAGCCTAACTGGCCTTAATGAATCGTAATGGCCCCTATAATTCGCGGCGTAACTAACTGGCCATGTGGGGACGTCCTCCCTCCCCGCCCGCTCCGGCCTCACCCCCTCTCAACCCGGTATTTGGAAGCGAGCCATATCGCGTCTATGACAGCAGAGATTCTCTTTTTAAAATTTTCAGGGTAGCCGCGTTTGGCGCTACAATTTGCGGTTACGTGTTTAGATTGCAACGTCAAAATATCGCCGCTGCGATAACTTGATCCGATTTTTATGCCGATCACACGATCTTGTAATATTTTTGCTTGAAAACATTGTGAACATTTAGGTAGTGTAACATTGATGGGTAGGCCAGTTCGTAGAAATGTTCAATTATGTCAGTTCACAGAAAAGGTTTTATTCTGTCGAACAGTGCTCATTCGTTAGTTTGATTCCGTTGAAATTAACTAGACCGCTCCGATCTATGAAAAACGTTATTAAAAGCCTAAATTTCTTGACCAGTGACTAAATGTAAATAATTAAGTAATCCTAAATTATGCATAGTTATTGATGTTGATGTACATTAATATAAGATCATTAAGCCAGTAAATATTGTTTATACTAAAAAACAATTGAAAAAATATAGGGCGGCAAGATTTAAACATGCGACCTCTGCATACCAGGCAGATTTTAACCACTAAGCTACGGTTACCATTTGTTAGGACCCAACATTTTTGCGTTTTTATACTCAATTCATATTATTTATCTAAACGTGAATGTTAAAAGAAGAATTCCATTTCTAAGATACTACACTAACATGTTAAAACTGTTTGGCTACAAAGCCGACCACTTTACGTAATGTTACTGTGTGTAACATTACGTACAGTGCCGAGCAAATTAACAGCCCCACATGTAGCTAACTGCTCAACTCTCTGCGTGTCTCATTACCTAAAGCATCGTGTTTCTGACGACGCCGAAGTACAAGCGTTTTAGACTAGCCGCACACACGCAATATTGTAGACAATATGTCGCGAATTTACTGATTTTTATGAAGCTTTGACTTGTCAATATGAGAAGTATTGTCAACGTGGCTGGCCTTATGATCAAATGAGTGGGCTGTTTTTCATGATATCAATTAATTCAACGGTTATTTTGAATGCTGCTTAAACGTATAACTTTAGCTAGTTTAATTTTATTATTTCTGTGCGATTGAGAAAACAGAAAAATCAAATTGGATCGAGTACCACCTTTTATCTATTTTTATAGTTATTTACATTGATGAGTAGCACTATCTGTTTCTTAATTTTATGTGCATATTACTATTTTATATAAAATACTTAACTTATAAGAAAATGCACAATAGATGTATTTATTAATATAATTTTTCACTTAAAATCTCGGCATTGTTCCACAGAAATTTAAAAGTTAAAACTAGATACTTTTATAATATGAGTAAATAAGCATAAAAGCACACGACAAAGCAGTTATCTGGCTATAACGAAACAGTTCCGTCCACCCGGCTATCAGATGATGCATTATGGAATAAAATGTGAGTTAAGACTCAAGTTTGCACAATAAATAATTGTTTCCACAGACGTAATTGCCGTAATTTCATGAATAATTACCGCCACAAAGCAATTAAATAAATTACAGAAGGAATAACGAGCTCCTTCGGGCTTTAGTTTAAAGTTGGGGAGCGGATGTTGCACTTTACGTTTATAACTCTTTCGTTCCAACAAAATATAAATTAGGTTTGCAACAGTCAGCTACTTTAAATTTCCTTTTATGCCTTGTAAAATATTCTATATAAAATCAATAAACCTTTTTTTTTCGAAGTCTCTAAAGTTTATCATTTTTATTTTGTTAGCAGCGGATAGTCGACTCCTTTGATTTGATTTAAGTACTTAATTTCAAATGAATCTGATTTTATCACATTATTAGCATAATTTTAAAAATACATTCGAATATATTTTTACATTCTGTAAGAATTTTACTTCAGCTAGTATTTTTGTAAACAAATCGTTATAAATGCGCAGGAAAACAAGATGGAGTTTCATTCGGCGTGGTTTGACAGTGTCCATCGTGCATATTAATCACAGGAAGGTACCATCTGTCGCCAGGCTTTCAGCCTTACTGGCCGCTTCAATTAAAATATGCGGCCTCGGGACTTCGGCCCGACAAACATGTAACACTTGGTGCTAATAGTCACCCAGGATTCCTTGTGGTCACTCCAAATTTCGTAATATACCAAATTTAATATCAGGACTCGACATTACCGTTGTGTTTCTAATTAAACATCCAACGAAGAGGCTTGCTGTCACATTTAGTGTTTGGATGTTCAAATTGTTTTAAGGTTAAGGTCAACAAAACACTGTTAATTCAACAAAATTTTATCGCAGTTTACCGCTCGAGAAATAGGTACTTGTAATAACTATTCTAGTAAACACATAAAAGTGTCAAATATAATCGATAGTACACACATAAATATCGAGTAAACTGGCGCCGATGATAATAAAATAGTCGATAGAGGAACGCAGCACGCGCGTTGTTCAAACAGTAGTACAAATGGATAGTTAGGCGACCCGCGCCGCCGTCCTACGTGATAAATTCATTTTTGGGCGAACCTGCGAAGGTTTAATTTGTTTGCCGCTCCGCTATTTGGAAAACGCCATTTCTCATTGAACAGATTACGGAGATTACGAATTCATTAGGGATGCTATATCTTTTGTTCGTGGTGGGACCGCCTAATTGATATTTTGGGCACACATGTAGTGGCACCGTAATAATTGGTTCGGCAATTAATTCTTAAAAGAGTTAGGGTTGATATCGATTGTTGGTATAATACTCAACAATAACCAAACTCTTACAAGGATCTTACTATTATTTTATTTAAACGCAGCCTGAAAAAAATGTTATGTGATAAATGTTATTATACTATAAATAATTTCCTTAATGATACATTTTCATAATTTTAATATATTTTTATTAATTGTATAATTAACTTGACTGACATTGGATTTATATTAACTGACACTATTCTTTATTTTGACTACCATTTATGTATTTAATTCACATTGCATGTAAAGATTGACATAAAAAAACTGTGTTATTTGATAATGTTTTGCTGTCTAATAATTAAGGTAATTTTATCGACATAACCTAATGTTAATTAAACAGAATTTGTATGTCCTCTGGACAGAGCATGCTGAGACTATGTATATGTTTAACAACTTATGTACGCATGTTATGACAAATAAATCATCTTTATCTCTTTATCTTTTAATAAAATATTTTAAATTAAATTTTTATGTGGCACTTTTAACCATTAAAAATCATGAGCTATGAGAGAAGGTAATTTGTAAGGGTTATCGACTTTTCACGCGGGTAGAGCCGCGGGTGAAAGCTAGTTAGACATAATTTGCTTTGCATTGCATGATAATCCTGTATCGAACAGATGGAGTACATAATATCTTCATCGCAAGCGTCGGACATTCCAGTCGGCGCCGGACAGATCGCACCGCAGACTCGACACAATTAATTGCGGCCCGCGTCTGAGGTGCGCCGGCATTACCGAGCTTGTGGACGCTTAGCCGATATCGGTGGTTTCCGCCAAATAAACAGATTTTGAAATGGAATATGTAGGGTGTCCCATGGATAGTACATTTGCTAGTACATCATTACTGAAAAAAAAAACAATATTTATGAACATGGCATCGAATAGAATGAGCAAAGATGACTTTATTATAATAAAATCGAAGATATTCGATATTTAATAATCCGTGATATTTTACTGTATTAAATTTTGCGTTTTCCAACCGTGCGAGAATCAGGGTATCGATTTATTATATGACACACTGTATACCGATGTAATATGACTTGTAAAATGTTTCCGTATTTGTGTATTTTAAATCAACGAAAAGAACGGAGCAGGTTCTCAATTCAGCCGTATCATAAAAGTATTGATAAGAAGATTTTTTGTATCGCATTTTTTAATTTGGTGTTTAGATATTTTGTCATTTTTAAATAAAAATCTATTTATAACTAAGGCAAGTAAAGATGCGTCGAACCATATACTACTAATATTAGCAATTATAATATTAACTGTAGCTACCTAATATTTTAATTATATCCGAGTAAGCCGTAACAAGATGCACCAGGCAAGTGCGACACACGGCAAAGACAGGGGTCGTCGCGCGGGTATCGAACCGCAACCGACCTGCGCTCGACGCCACAATTAATTGCTCAACCCACCAGCACTTGCCTTACCTCAAATTACCAACCAAATTTTACTGTTGATATTGTAATTAGAGAGGATTTAAGCAAAATTCAGGCGAGATAGCTATTTTATACGAATAATTTTAACATTTCTGAGTTATGAAATCTTGGAATATTACGTAGATATGACTTTGTTTATAATAAGCTACTGCTTCTTTTGCTTTTCTAACCATTGTTTAATTTGACTTACTATAATTATTTAGTATTTATAGTCATATACTATCTATAAATAGTTAATATATGAAGGCTGTGAAGGTCACATCGGGCGGTTTATCTGCTACGCTGTCATTTACACCAAGATAAGATAAGATAATAAGATAATTTATTTATTTGCTCAAACACACGTGTACATACAATAATTAAATCGCATGCAAGTTATAAAGATACATGAAGTTCAAAACATGTTAGCCATGTAGAATGGCATGCAAATATGTAGATACAATTTTCATTCTATAATGTACATTTTCACCTCCAAAATAAGTAACTCACCACCAAATAAGTAAATTGATTCTGTCTCATCAATTTGTATAACTTAAACTTAGCCTTGACCAAAACCAATCTTTGCGTATCTAAAAGTCAACTTCCTATTATTAAGTTTGAAGATCCGATTTATGACAATTTTTAAAGTAATTTCGGCGTTTAGTCTCTTTAGATTTGCGGAAGGCGCAGGTTACCGGGTGTTGTGGCGCAAATTGAGCGAGGCCTATGTCCAGCAGTGGACTACGAAATGCTAAATGATGAGTCGCTTAAGATAACCAAAATAATATTTTAAGAACTTACAATGTTATCACGTCGAACAATTCTTTTATCTAAACCAGCGTTCAGAAACATTAATATACAATTTGAATACTTCCAAGCCTTACCTGCATACTTAATCTCGGTACCAGGACATCAGTATTCGCAGGCGGTTCCTTCTTACTGGAGATAAGCCCGGGATCGCGTCGCCTGTGAATTCATCCCGCGATACTTGTGACTAATCGCCGGGATTCACCTCGCCGTCTCACGATAATCCCGGACAAATTATAGGGGTGCTTATTACTGTGTGGGGTTTCAGGATCATTATTTAACAGTCAGTTGAGGTAAAGCCGCCGTTTCAGATAACGGTCGGGTTATAGAAATATAAGTTAGGATAAATGTGTGGTAATATGGAAGGGTTTTGGTATAGTGGTTATACTATCTTTGTTTTATGAACTAAGGAAAGATCTAAGTTTTGTAGGATAGTTCAAATTTTAATAGAAGGAGACGATGAGTATCCTAATCTGTGATTTAATATAATAGTAAAGCTCTATAATTTCATAAACTATAGCTAAGAACTAAGCAAAAAAATTGTCTATCAATCCGCACATGGCCAGTGTGGTGGACTATGGCCTAACCCTTCTCATCATGAGAAGAGGCCCGAGATTAGCAATGGGACATGTATTAGATACAGGGCTGCTATTATTACTATTGAGCAAATTTTTTTTTAATAATCCTAAATAGCATAACGCCGCCAACACTCAACCGAAAAAAAACTACAAATATTTTATTACGCTCAAAATAGCCAATGAAACCGGATCTATAAAATAAAAGACCGGCGACTCATAAATAAATACACTGAAAAATGCAAAGGGAAAATAAAAAGAGGAATAATGGAGGGTATAAAAGAGGACAGTTGCGTCACAAAGCCGCATGCGGGCCTCAGATATTGACAGTAAATTTCATTCATACGGCATTAGTGCCGCGCCATCAGATACAGCGATATCCCGCAAACGATCTGCACTGCGATGGATAGACGCGGCGCTCGGTGGATTTCCTCAATGTCTTTGTTAGTAGCACGATATAAGACGTAAGGTGTATCATTTTTTTTCTTTTTTTTTATTCTACGCCCACAGCGAACGAACGTGTAGTCCACCTGATGGTAAGTGGAGTACAGCCCATGGACATCAACAATCCACAAAAGCAGATTATAGATGCGTCGCTGCAGCTGAGGACTACGGTGTTAAGTCTCATGTGCCAGTAATTTCAAGGCCTGATCTCACCACATAACCGGAACACAGTAATGAAAGCACTACTATTTGGCGGCAGATTAAAGGTGAGACGGTGGTGCTGCCGCCCTCGAGCTCATTCACAAGAGCTCTACCAGTAAAATATACCATTTTTTGATAAAATATTGTTTGTTGAATTTTGTGTCGCATTGGCTAGCCTATAACTTTATGTTATTCAGGGCCAGTTTCTGAGATTCCGGATAGATCATATCGGATCGATAATATAGTGACACAAGTTACACTTGAAAACAGAACACAGCTGTCACTTTCATTTATGAGTATAAGCATGTCGAAATTATGATAGCAAATAACGTGCGTATCTGACTTGGAGATACAGAAATAATCACTTAATATTAATACTGAATGTGCACTCGCATAAAACTACATAAATCCACCAAATATAATAACAGTGCCTGAACTTTCGAGACATAGACAATAGCTCAAAGAGTATATAACCACTACGTATGAATAGCTTATCAAGAAATATCATAGACAACCTATAAAAAGACATTTACACTTTTAAATTATTAATAGTTGTTACAGTATTTGACAGGATTGGACAACAAATGTTTGACATGCAAACAAATCAGTATTTATTATTGAAATGATTAAGTATTCATTACACATATCGAGTTTTCATTGTTTTTAAGATGTATTATACTATTCGGGGCGGCGACAAATCCAACGAATCAATAACCATGAAAATTGTTTCAGCAGATCTCGAGTTATAAGTGTTGTAACAAACCCGTCTTTGTTTTATATATATAGATATGCTTAGCGTGCTAATAAGGTTTATCTAAAACCTGTGAAATTTAGCTTAATGTCGCAACACTCTTTATTAGATTCCACGACATACTATAGATTTTTAAATCTTGAGATGGCAAGCGATGTGAAAAAAAATATCAGGTTTTCAATATACACTTTAACTGAAAGTAATTAAAAAAAAACAACAATATTGTTCGTATAAGTTGGATTAATTGCACTAAAAGAAATAAATCGAATCACACGCCCGTATTTTGTTTACTTTTGGAGGGAACAATTTTTTCGCTGTTTTTCATACAAAAGTAATATGGGCTCGTATGGTATTTAATATAATTAAGTGTTTATTTATTTTGATAGACAAATCATATCTAAAACACTAAATGTCATGTTATATTTCGTTAGTGTGAAAATACGGCGCTTTGTAGTCTACCCTTAATAGTTTTATTGTTGTGAATGTTGTGAATTAAAAAAAAACAAAGGACCTGGCAACAATATAACTTTCGTAGCTCTGTGTAACCGCTGTGGATGGCGTAGCGGTGTCTACGCCAAACCGCTACGCGGTTCTACACGCTGGCCAATTTACTGTAGAATAGCGGAGGAAAAAACAAACAAAATGTTGTCAAACGCAAGTCTTTGAAACTCTTTGTTCTGGAAATCTTATCTAAATCCCAACGTGCACACATATACGTCTTTCTCTATTAGAAAGATAAACCAGTACAGTAGTTACGATATAGTTTTGTTTGTACTGTTAAATTCTTACAACTTTTAAGAGTTACAATGCATCTTTCCTTTTTTAAAACACACTTTTACATCATGTGACACTTTACAATAATGCAATACTTTTTAAAATATAGTAATACATATAGCTAAGCTATTATTAATCATATAAATTATCGCTCGCTAACGGTGAAGAACAACATCGTAAGGTAACCTGCATGCCTTAGAGTGCCTAAAAAAGTACTCGAGGTCGTGTGAAGTCTACCTATCCACACTAGGCCAGCGTGGTGGACTATAGCCTAACCTTTCTCATCATGAGAAGAGGCCTGAGCCCAGCAGTGGGACATGTATTAAATACAGGGCTGCTATTATTATAGCTAAGTTAAATGCCTCTATCTGTTGGCTAATATTTTGTAATATCCTTTCTGCAAATATATCTATGGAAACATCACTTAACTTTGTTGATTTTCCTAAAAACAAGATTATCTCAACGTTGTTTATCTGCCATTACAAATAAATGTAATTCGCATCAAATCCCTTCATCCCATTGTCCAAGTTAAGCCAATATTTGCGAGGTCCGGATGACTTCCCGAAGTGACCCGGTAATTTATCGCCGGACAAAGTGAAGTTTATCGAAAGAACGAGAATAACTTTATTATATAGTGACCGGAAGTAGAGGGTGGACGGCCCCCGAGCCCGACGCAACAGTACAGGTGTCGACACAACTGTTATACAAAAAATGTAGCAAAAAGGAAGAAAAATTTTCATTGTTTTATGGAGACTACATTTTTTTTATTCATGACAATTATTTTTTTTTGCTCTCTTTGTTAAATTACTTTATAACTACTGTTAAATGTTAATTTTGTTTTTTTTAATGATGATATATATGTATATTTGAATTAAGGACTGTTGTATTTAAACTATTATTGTGGTGAGAAAATAAATATTAGTTTATTGTCTATTCATTTAAACAATTTTTATTATATTTAGACTGGTTTACTCCGAATAAAATTATTGTTGTTCAGGAGGTGAAAAATATCAAGTAATCTGTTAATAATAGCTAATAATATTCAGATGATGCATTGTTTGTGTTCTAAAGGTATCATGGTATTCAAATAACGTTATCGATAAAAATATAATTATAATAAAATATAATTTGGAAAACAAAGGTAATTTAAAGTAAAACTCAATTATGCATATAATTTTAATAGAATAAAACAAAAATAAAACTATAATTACAATTATCAAATTCTAATAACTATTACGCTTTTGAAATTCAAAGAAAATCACTTATCGTTGGCATAATAATAATAATAAATGTTTGACATTGGTCCCGCACTCTTTTCTTCAAGATTAATATTACGTTGGCGACTGTACAATTTTGCGTCGTTCCATTTTTATGGAGTCACTCGGCATTTCTTTGCAATAATGAAATATGTCGCTCGCGTCCACCGTCCGCCCGTCCTCGTTGTAAACACATTTCAGAAATCGTCCTTATGCGGACGCAACGGACGAAAATCGCTCGCGTTTTACTCACTTTATTTGAGAGACTTGCATTTTGCTTTGTCCCTAATATGTGGCATATGAGGAGAATGCACAGACCACTGTGAAATAGAATTATATTTCTGTATTTTACAGAAAAATGTCCAATTTCATTTAAGCGAGTAACAGGCGTAATTAATACGCAATGTATGTTTCAACGGCTTTGTTTAAATTGTTGCTGTCGGAATATATTTGTCTATAGGTAGTCGAGTGGGTGTACCAGGAGGATCGAATGAAATCCGTGATGTAAATATATGCAGGTACACTTTAATCTCGAACCATTACAAATTCGGCAAAAGCAAGCAAATGACAATAGAGAAGAACTAAGACAAAATAGAATAGTAGCAGAATGCATACGCGATCACAAAAGCTCTCCGCGACGGAGCGGCCTGACACAGCCTTCGCGTCGAGTGAGTAAATATCGACTAGCGATCGAACGGGCGCTCGCGCAGCCGGTGGCCGCGTCTGACTATATCTATAGAGATGTGGTGCACATTCCACGCCCTGCTGCATACTACGCATAGCGCGCGGGTATGCTTGTGAATTAAATATAATATTATAAATATTGATATGTTATAAATAATTGTATTAATAAGAATAAAGTGTATGGTTATTTATGTTATGTATATATATAAATAAATTACTTAAATATTATTTATTATGTATTTGTGAAGTGTATATTTATTAAATGTACGTAGATTACCTACATCACTCCCTTCCAGAGACCGTGTCTACGGACGATTAATAGATTAATAGTAATCAGGAAAACGAACTTGTCTTCCTGAACGCGTCGTTCGTGGGACTGGATTAAAAGGAATATCAGGAACGTCTGGGGCGTCGAAAGCGTCCTGTGGTCGAACCTGAGGGGGAGGTTGCACATCACTATTTGATGGAGATATGTCTTCAGACAGAATGTAAGCTGGCTTCAGACGGTCTATACTTACAGTTGTCTCCTTATTTTTAAATCGTATTTTAAAATACTTAGCGCCTCTTTTCAAAACTTTATGTGGTCCTGTGTAGGCAGGTTGAAGTGAGCCACGTAGCATGTCTTCTCTAAGGAATACATGGCTACAAGTGGTGAGATCTTTGTAAATGAAAGCTTTGTGTGCAGAATGATGCTGAGTGGGAACTGGGCGTACTTTCTCGGCGAACGACTTCATTCGAGCTGAAAAATCTGTGATGTCGGTCGTGTAACCAGTAACGTTATGGCCGAAAAATTCGCCGGGAAGGCGCAGTGGTTCGCCATACACTAATTCAGCCGAAGAAGTGTGGAGGTCTTCCTTAATGGCACTCCTGATACCAAGAAGTACTAATGGCAATGTCTCTGTCCAGTTCGCATTTGCGTGACATGTTATAGCTGCCTTCAGCTGCCTATGAAAGCGCTCGACTGCGCCGTTGCATTTGGGATTATAGGCGGTCGTCTTCCGATGGTCGAAACCGATAGATTTGGACAGTTGCTCAAATAGCGCTGAAGTAAACTGTCGTCCGCGGTCGGTTACGATTTGGGTAGGACAACCGTAGCGAGCCACCCAACAAGAGACGAACGCTTTGGCTACTGTTTCGGCGGTGATATCGGTGAGCGGCACAGCTTCCGGCCATCGCGTAAAGCGATCGACGAGTGTGAGGCAATACCGATAATCACCGCTTGGGGGTAATGGGCCAATGAGGTCCAAATGGACATGTTTGAATCGCGCTGAAGGTAAATCGAGCGTACCAATAGGTGACGCGACATGCCTGTTTACCTTCGAGCGCTGGCACGCCAAACATGCCTTTGCCCATTCACGGCAGTTCTTACGCATCAGAGGCCAGACGAAGCGTTGAGCGACGAGCTTTGCTGTAGCATTAGCTCCTGGGTGGCTGAGTGAGTGAAGGCAGTTAAATACCTGCCAACGCAGCTGCTTAGGAACGAAAGGTCTGGGGGTTGATGTACTGACGTCGCAGTACAGTTCGGTACAATTCCCAGGTGTACTCATCTTCTTGAGACGGAGCGATGACTCGTTACGAAGATGTTCTGTCAATTCCGGGTCGGTGGCTTGGCATTTAGCCATGACATCAAAGTCAACCGGCATCTGCAGTTCACAAATGCGGGAAAGCGTGTCGGCAACGACGTTATCTTTCCCTGAGATATGACGCACGTCCGTTGTGAACTGTGAGATGAAGTCCAAATGTCTATACTGACGCGGAGAACAGTTACTTTTCCTTTGATGGAAAGCATAACAAAGGGGTTTGTGGTCAGTATAGATTGTGAAGGTTGCAGCCTCGAGCATGTAGCGAAAATATTTAATACTCTCGTATATAGCAAGGAGCTCACGGTCGTAAGGCGAATATTTTATTTGCGACGGGCTCAACTTGCGAGAGAAAAATGCCAAAGGTTGCCAATGGCCACCCTTTAATTGCTGTAGGACTCCGCCTATCGCCATGTCAGAGGCGTCTGTGACCAGTCCTAATTTAGCGTTAGTGTCTGGGTGAGCTAAAAGAGCTGCATCACAAAGACTTCGTTTACAAGCTTCGAAAGCTTGAAGAGAATCACCCGTAATGGTAACTGGGTGAGAAGCTTTAACTGAGCCAGTTAGTAATGCGTTCAGAGGAGCTTGAATTCGGGCAGCGCTGGGTATAAATCGCCGGTAAAAATTAACCATGCCCAAAAATCGCCTAAGCTCCCTGACTGTCTTTGGGGCTGGCATTTCGGAGACGGCTATAACCTTACTTTCCAAAGGTTTCGTGCCATTCTCGGATATTTGGTAACCGAGAAAAGTTACTTCAGACGCACCAAAAACTATTTTATTTGTATTAATGAGTACGCCGTAGTTTTTCATGCGTTCAAAAATTTGTCGTAAATGGGCCTCATGTAGGGCCTCGGTTTTACTAAATATGAGATAATCATCGAGATATGGATAGCAAAAATCGAGTCCGCGGGTCATTTCGTCCACAAATCGCTGAAAAGTAGCTCCTGCATTACGTAACCCGAATGACATGTAAGGAAACTCGAACAAACCGAAGGGCGTAGTTATAGCTGTTTTTTTAATGTCATCCGAAGCTACAGGAATAAAATGGTACGCTTTAACTAAATCAATCACCGAAAAATATTTACATCCGGACAGACAGTGGGAAAAATCATGTATATGACGTATTGGGTATTTGTCAGGAATTGTCCTAGCGTTGAGTAATCTGTAGTCACCACAGGGGCGCCACCCGTTATCTTTTTTTGGAACGAGATGAAGGGGTGATGCCCACTGGCTATCAGACTGGCGCGTAATACCATTCGCCATCATAACATCAAACTCTTGTTTAGCGATTTTAAGTTTGTCGGGTGCTAAGCGGCGTGGGTTACATGATACGGGGGGGCCTGGTGTAGTTTTAATGTAGTGTGTAGTGTTGTGTTTCACGATATTTGTAATACCAGCAGGGCGTGTGATCTCCGGATATTCAGATAATAATTTGAAAAACTTACCGTCGCCACCAGTCGATATTTTTACGCTAGAAATTAGGTTATCACTTGAATTTACAAATGCTACAGAACTGACATTGGTAAGACCATCCACAAGTTTTTGTTTACTTATATTAACAATTAGGCGATAGTGGGAAAGAAAATCTACGCCTATTATAGGCTTCGTGACGTCAGCCACAACAAACTGCCACGGAAAGTCGCGACGTAGTCCCAAATCTAAGTTCAACTGTAAATATCCGTACGTGTGGATGGTCGAGCCATTGGCAGCACTGAGCTGATAATTTGTTTTACAACGACGCTCACGAAGCGCGGAAACGGGATAAACACTAATATCACTTCCAGTGTCCACGAGAAACGAAATGTTGGTACCGCGATCCGAGACGAAAAGGCGACCGGTAGTGGAGCTCCGGCAGTCGCGTGTCGCCATCATTGACTGCCTGGGGAGTTTCCCGATCCCTTCTTGAAGTCACAGGGCTTCACGCAGTAGTTGGCCTTCGCCCCGAACTTGTGGTGGTAAAAACACACAGGAAATCGTCGGTAATTTGACTGCGACCTGGTTCGCGACTGTCCACGGGATCGTGACCTCTGTTCTCGTTCACGCGGCCGCGGCTGTCGATTGACCTGCGTCGTAAGTGCGCTGACCTGCCTCGTCAGCTCTGCTACCTGCTGGGTCAGCTGGTCCATCGATGATGATGATGTTGCAGCTACCTGTTGTGCCGGCGTGGCAATATCGTGCACGCGGTCGGCTAACTCGGCGAGAGCATCGAGCGGTAACGTGGGCTGTGATGCGACGATTGGTTGCACTCCCACTGGCAAACGACTCGTCCAAATAGTCTTCAGGAAGTCTTTGGGTATTTCCGGACCGGCAAGGTGCTGAAGATGCCGCAAGAATTGCGATGGCTTGCGGTCACCCATCTGCTCGTGCGTGAGCAGCTGTTTCACCTTATTTTCGCGTGACACGGACAAACGCTTGATGAGTTCGGTCTTAAGGCGCACATAGTCAGCTGGACCGGTGAGGATGTCCTCTACTTCCGCTGCGTATAGCCTATCTAAACTCGCCAACACGTGGTAAAATTTGGTCGCGTCGTCGGTAATCCGCAGTAAGGTGAACTGGCCTTCAACCTGAGCGAACCAAATTGCTGGCTTTTCAGGCCAGAATGGAGGAATCCGCATGTTTGCGAGGGGCGTGGTCGCAGGAACAACGAGTGTGGTCGCCGCGTCCTCAAATTCTGCCTCCGCCATCTTGTCGGATTTTTTATTGCGCAAAGTCACGTTCTCGTCTTGATTCGCCATAAGATATCTTCAATCTGCGCGTCCAGAGGGGTCACCACTATAGGTAGTCGAGTGGGTGTACCAGGAGGATCGAATGAAATCCGTGATGTAAATATATGCAGGTACACTTTAATCTCGAACCATTACAAATTCGGCAAAAGCAAGCAAATGACAATAGAGAAGAACTAAGACAAAATAGAATAGTAGCAGAATGCATACGCGATCACAAAAGCTCTCCGCGACGGAGCGGCCTGACACAGCCTTCGCGTCGAGTGAGTAAATATCGACTAGCGATCGAACGGGCGCTCGCGCAGCCGGTGGCCGCGTCTGACTATATCTATAGAGATGTGGTGCACATTCCACGCCCTGCTGCATACTACGCATAGCGCGCGGGTATGCTTGTGAATTAAATATAATATTATAAATATTGATATGTTATAAATAATTGTATTAATAAGAATAAAGTGTATGGTTATTTATGTTATGTATATATATAAATAAATTACTTAAATATTATTTATTATGTATTTGTGAAGTGTATATTTATTAAATGTACGTAGATTACCTACAGTCAGGATTGTGTAATGCCTATCTATTAGTATTTGCACTAAATTGGTAATGATAGTAATGGTATATAATTTTGGTAAATATTGGGTGTGTTATACACATGGGTTAAGTCAGTATATAAAAGTTAGTTAAATGTTAATTTATTAAAAACTCTTGTTTGATTGTTACACTAAAAAATGTGTAACAAAATATAATTTGAATCGCTTCAGCCTTAAGTGATAACTGTATCTTTGTTTAATAGGTTCCATTAGTAAAATTAATCCTTTTTATCAGATTTTCGAACATACATACATTTTATTTTCAAACTATAATTATTTTGTGGAATACCATACATAAGAATATACGGACTCTTTTCTCGAGATTTTTTTGTATTATTACGTCTTATATAAAATCTCGCAAAAGCTTTCGAGATAAATGAAAAATGTCCAATAAAGTTAAATTTGTCGGGTCCATAGTCCATCCACTTCAGATGTGATACTGTCAAGTCTTGCACGGTCCACTTCACTTATTCATGCGACGCGACAAGGAGACGTCTTCACTGATCTTGACTTGGAGACGTAACTTTCTACGTTTTGTAGTTATTGATTTATTTAATGTAGATACTATTTTAACTTTTTGTGAAACCCAAATCAACAAATAAAAAAATAAACTGCAATGTAAGGTTAACCTGGTGTGCAGGCTTTTTTACGCGACTATCTTTGAGATTACATAATTAAACACAATAGACATAATTATTCATTAAAGTTCGTCTTAAAAACTTATTGCAATATTATCATAATAATATACATCACGCCTATAATACACAGAAGGGTGTAGGTTAAGGTCCCATGGGACAGGGGGTGAGCCTATCGCCATCCACCGGGCACAATTCCAACTCCGTGCTGCTATACCTGACGGCAAGTTCACAAATAACACTTTGCCCGACCCGGGGATCGAACCCGAGACCTCGTGGCGAGAAGCGCATACGCTAACCACTAGACCATCAAGGCAGTAATATAAGTTATTTAATATTTTAAATTAAAATATTAAAATGTATTTCTTCAGTAAATACAAAGTTCATTCATATCACACATTCATCATGAAAATTATCAATAAAAGTTGTCATATCCAGTTACGTTCTATAGTCGTACCCTTGTCCAGTGCGCAGTGAGTCCTGTTTCGATAAAGACCCGTTTAAATACAAAGTGATCTGAGGCGGAGACGTGTCGCCCCGGGCGACGCTTTACCCCTCTTATGAAAATTCCCACAAAAATTTACGAGCCTTTGATATCTTATGAGACGTAATTGAAAAAGGACAGGTATGCTCAAATCATAATGTAAGTAAAACATCTCGTAACATACTCGTATTTTATTAGGCTATATTTGATTCGAAATACGAAATACGAACTTCGAAAACTTTCTGTTGACTAGTTGTGGAAGCCGCTTTTGCACTAGGTCATACCCGAGTTAAGTCCAGAGTAGTCATTAAACAATTGGTATGTTAGGTAACACACTACATCCGATTTTATTATCCGATCAGTCATTGTGTGCACTATAAATAGTTCTTGACGAACTCCGTTCAGATTCGGATGGCACGTCGTTCTTCTTTTTTATACTAGTTTAAAGATATTTCAGCGTCAGACAGATATAAAGTTCTTCTAAGTATTTTTGAACTAAGCTTGTTGTGTGTTTCGTTTGACCTTCATGTCATAAAATCCCCGTACACCTTTGTTGCCAAAATTTAAAATTGTCAGTTATTTTTAGTTCTCAACTTGAAACTTTGCACAGAAATATTCATGTGTACTTATTTTGTATTTTTATAAGTCTAATTTTAGGATAATCGTTCAATAGAGACTATATATACACTAGCTGTATAACTAATTAATATTCTTTTTTATAAGCTAGGTAGATTTGTCTTACAAAGAGATGTTAGTACTTTTTTTTAACTACACGTCAACAATGTCATTACATAATTAATTTACCATATCCCCAACACTAGTCTAAAGTGCGTACATGAGTAACAAGTAAACCCATCAAACAAAACTCTTTCATGTCGGTTGTTGTCTCTTTGCAATCAATGAAAGGCAGTTTCCACGGAACCAACGACGGTGAACCTTGCGGCTTTTTCTTTTGCCATCCGTAAATACGTTTTGGCTCGTTTCCCAGCTTACCGGAAAATATTGGCAAGCCATTTTACTTTTTTCTAATGACGCCGGAGATTTTCCTGTTTGGAATTATTTTTTACGGAAGTTAACGCGTTCTATCAGATATTGCTTTCGATTTTTGTATATTGAGACCCGATATGCTCATACACGTCCAAAGAAGGAGGTACTTAACTAAATTATGACTTAAATTGATAGATGTGAAAATATCTAAAGTTTTTCAAAAATATTAAAAAAAAAGGCTTTTCAGTGTGGTTGCCACAAATATTCTGTTAAAAAAATAATTAACCTAAAGGGAAACCTTCATATATTTAGCAAAATGATTTACACCACCCGAAGTAACTTTTCTCGCGCCATTTTTTCTTGGCTATGATTTAGCTGTGCGAGTTCCACAAACAATATAGAGTGAACACGTGTTAACAGCGCCATAACCGTGTGAGTTAACTGCCGAACTTACGGCACTTTGTGAAATATGACGCAGTGAGAAACGGCCCTTATCGCCTTGTTGATTTTGTTTTAAATGGAGTTAAAGTTTATATACTTAGATCCAGTAAAATTCTGTTATTGTATCTGGTTGTCTTTGTCCTTTATAGCTCAGAGAAACTGGTACAAGTTTTATTCAATTTAGAAATGCTTTTAAATAAAATATAACAAGTACCATGGTCGTATTAATTTTATAAAAATGAAGTCATTTTACCTTTTTATTTAATCTTCATAGATGTTAGGCAGGAGAACCCTTGCATCAGAACATTGTCAAAATATGTCTGTAAAGGTATGTTTAACTTAAGCTCTGCTTTTTAATAAGTACCTCTTAAAAATAAGTTTTCTATACCTTCTATAAAATAACAACGCAGGTGTAGCTAAAAGCACCTTATCATAGATGTTTATTGGCGAAGGGTTCGACAAGAATAAGGCTATAACCCTCACGACAAGGTAATGGGTTATACACTTGTACCATTATTTTTAACATCTAAAATAACACTTCCATGACATTTTATATATTTTTGGATAAGAATCATTAAAGTTTAGGTGTTGCGATGTACACAAATTTAGTGTGAATTTCCGTATTAGTGATACACAAAGACATCGCTGATTTTGATCCGAATTCGAAAGTTGAGTTCCAGCCGAAAAATATCATAATTTGTAAGAACTTGACCTCTTAAGGATTTTTTATAAGAGCACAAATACTGTGGGACCATTGCCTTCAGTTTATTACTTTTATTTTACGCTTTTACGCTTAAACATTTCGGCAACATAAATTGTAAAAAATCTTGTTCATACATTACACCAATTAAACTTATTTTGTAAAGTAGGTAGTTTTGTAAGTTTATCATGATTTGTTGCGTACCGTTAATAAAAAGAGAATAGACTAGATTTTTTTATACAAAACAGAAGATCGCGAGTATTTTTGCATCGTTATATAAATTTGTATTATTAAAAAGTAAATAAAAAGGTCAATTTGTTTTATTTGCAAGTAATTTCTTATTTTATTCACGTGGGGAGAAAAGTGAGACATAGTAAATTAAAAGTGGCAAACTATGTACCAAACACCCTCCTTACTGGAAGGCATTTCAAAATGTTTATTTTTGTTTTTACAACACGTAAAAAGATGTACTAAATTAGTCAGTTACTTGATATTATTACTTATACTTCACCCTCAATTAAAGTTCAAACATAAAAAAACAATTAATTCTTTGGGCAATCTAATTTCATCGAATCAAAACCATTTCAAACACGCTATTTAGACAAGTTTTTGTAAAAAAAACGTATAGAATTACCGTTTGTTTTTATAAGTTGCTGTAATTAGCCCTCGGCCACACCTGACGGGTTTCTTTCGAACTCTGACCAGGGAAGCCTGAGCAATGCTTATTATGTAACGCGATCGTTTCTCCTTGCCTAGTTCACGTAAACAAACCAACTACAACGAGGGTTTCTTAAGGCAAACAAATCGTTCAATAGTCTAATAATCTTAGGTTAACAGGGGAGCAGTTGTGTTATGTACCGAGCCAATAACAACTTTGGCGGCTCACATAAATCGCTGCATTAATTTTACAACTCAAATGTAACAATTTAGTTGTAGGCAAGTAAGCATTTAGTTATACGCCAGCGGCGCTGCCTCGCAACTTAGCGGCCCTCCCTCACCGCTAAACAAATTTGACAGCTTCAAGTTAGCCTAAGTTTGGGTACACGTGTACAAATTTAACTTTGCGTGTCGCACAAAATTACAACACCTCTATCATGATATGATTAACGCTCTATTTTCTGTGTCTCTATTGATTGAACATGTTGTGATATGATGGTGTTTTCATAAAGTTGCGTCTGACTAGTTAGCATTGTGCTCACGTTGAAACAAGTTGTCATGATTATTAAGGTGTTTAGCGCCGAGTTAGAGTTGGAGCATGATTACTTTGTGAACTTATCTGCGCCGTACACACGTACGTTTAATATTACGATTTTGTACCACCCATGTTGAGGCCTTGCCAATTTTATAAATCTTCCTGTAACTATGTAACTATTATTAAACAGCTAACTATAGGCATCATTTACTCTATAAAATATTTTTTGTAACGTTTACATGCAAGGAAACTCCAAGGCTGAGATCTATGGAGCGTACTTAGACTTGGCTTGGACTTTTGAACCTTTGTGTCAAAGAAACAAAAGCAGTGTTTTGTTTAAGGTAAGTTTGAGCATAGTATAAACTTAAGGTACAATTCCGTGCATGGCGGCCTATTTCTTAATGTTAGAAAATAAAGGTCGCTTACCCTTAGTCTAAAGGTCGCGGTTGACAGCAAGCATTAACGTTGGCGCGTTGTCGCAGCGATTGCGCGCGCATCTTTTTTGTTATGGAAATATGCTAAAATTCGTGCGCTAACGCTGACGCTTGCTTCCAACCGCAACCTTAAATACGCTGTATAGATTGTACGCTTAATGTTCTCTCTAATTAATATGAACAAAGAAAAATTCATTCAAAACACCTTGTAAAGATAAAATAACGTTCCTTTATATAAATAAAGATAAATAGAACCCAACTTATTTAAAGATACAACCAAGTATCAACTATACGACCATTTCACGCTGCGAGTTCTTATAATAGCCGTAAAATATCACAATCGGCGCCCCTGGGATCTCGAGTAATCGTATGCAGCTAACTTAACTTGTAAAAGATTGTTGCAAAGTTTGAGAGCGAAATGTTCTCCTGACGCGCTGAAGTTCCTTTCTGTTGGTGATTATTTTATGCTACGAATGTGATAACTTTTTCATACAGCCTAATTTTATCGTACTTATTGAGTATTTTTTTCTTTTTGAAGTGTCATTATTAGTTTGTACGTTGGCTATTCAAATCATGATATCTTTTAAACTGTTTAAAATTAAATTACTTACATAAAGTAATTTTTTTATTGATTTTTGAAAACGCTTTAAATAATACAGGGTGTTAAGGGGGAACAATTGCTTGGATGTTTTCCATAGAAAAGTTATATGGATTTACCTGTAATATAATAAACTTTTTATCTTTATTAAAAGACCAATCACATTCTAAACACTACTACACTAACGTTAGTATGAAATCACGGTGCTCGGGAGTCTACCCCTAATGACATTGTGACGAAGCGGAGACTTACCAGTGTACATGATTCTGAGACAGATAAAAAATTCTTGTCGAAAATTTTCACTCATCGGAAAATCATTCTTAGAATTTTTTTACACGTCATAAGAAAATTTCAAATTAATGAGAAAAACCTGGCGAAAACACTTTTCAGTAATTTAGAACATGATTTTGAAGCTGAAGGTGCAAACTTCGATCAGATAATTCTTCAAATGGAACAATTGCCATCGGTAAATCTGCAAAATGACCGGAAAATTTCAATTGTATTGGGTTGGTCTCACGTAACGTTACTCTGCCATTATAATCGCAATAATCGCGTAAAACGGATTTTTCTCTATAATCATTCATTTGAAATTTTTGCACCCAGAGTCTCAGAATCATGTGCTGAATCACTTGTAATCGGCTTCGTCATGAATTCACGATGTCATTAACAATCTACAATAAATGAGCCAGAACATTGAAATTTTTTCTTTATATTATTCGAAAATATGCCATAAAGTCGGTCGCTGGTATTAAGTACTGAGTCTCACTGAAGAGCAATATATATGATATTTTTTATATAAATAGATAAAGGATAGATAAATTAATAATAAAGCAAACCCGCATTGCCACATATACAGGTCAATGGCCCTTTCCATTTAACATTAATACAGGTATTAAATCGCAAAAATCATTCACATTTATATTTTAACCTGTGTAATAGCAATTGCGCAGAAAAACACACGTGAAGGCACAAGTAAAAAATAAATGCGAAAGCGTACTCTAAATGTGTTTCAGATTGATTATTAAATAACGACCATTAAATTTTCGACAGGGGTGATCAAAAAACGCTGGATTAATTCAGATTTAAGCTCCGCGAGTCGGAAGCTTTTAAATTCGCATAAATACAACATGTCATGGGCGGCGGTCGTCTGCCTTTATCAATTACAAAGAGGAGCCGCGAGCAAAAATGTAACGTACAACGTTTTATAGACCACCATTTTATATTTAGTGGACGTGAACGCTATTACATTGTAACGTGGTCTACAAATGACTAGTTAGGTAGGCAGAATAAATAGAAACAATCGATAGATTAACAAAGGTATTATTATTCTATATATTTATATCTATTAAATACAAGGTAGTCTCAAGGCGTAGGTTGGTAGGTAGGTAAGTGGTTTGGTAAGTCCTGGGCAGCGAAGTGAGGAACACTTAACTCGGCGCTGGTGACCGCAGGCAAGAAGGGCGCGACGCGCACGCAGGTCCTTTATATACCCCACAGGGGTCTGCAGTGGGGGGCGCATCTTGAGGTTGCGGTGGCCGTGCGGTTGCGACGTCACACACCCCCTCCGTTAGGGCAGAATTTTTCTTAAAAAATTCGGCTCCTGGCTGACATGGAAGACCTCAGGAAGCAGTTCTTAAGCAGCACCGGCAGCTCGATCCGGCTTTACTGAAATCAGAACAATAAGTGTATATAAAAAAAATAACTAGAAAAAATATGAAGTTACGATACCTAAATAAAATTGAAAAGAACCGGAGTGATCGAGCCAAACGCATTCAATACAATAACAATGTCATGATGTCATTCAAAAATAACACTACGTGCAACCTATTAAGATTGAATTTTTACTAATTAAAGAAGATTATTGAAACTCATTCTTATCTAACGGAACTAAATATAACTAAAAATGTAAGTATAACAACTTGTTTACCAAGTAGCGCGTTAGCGAAGTAGTATTGGGTGTGCGCGTCTACTCAGAAGGCATGACACATTTCAAGATGAATGAATGAACAACATCGTATAGTTGAAAATAATAGAATTCGACATCATTAGTAGATGTGATTCTAAAGGAATTATGAGCGTGAAGAATATTAGCGAACAAAATGGTATACCCGATTCGACAATGAGAATTTTAACCACTGAACCATAGGGTAAATTTTTTTTTTTTTTTTTTTTTACCATTATTGTTTATAGTTTATTTGTTTAATATCCTTTATATGCCATTCGCCAAGTGGCTTATCAGACATATCTGCTAGTTTGTACACTAATGGAGACTTTTTTGCTACGATTTTACATTTAATAAATTTAGGAGCGAGTTTTTTACAAAAATATTTATCCTTATCGCTCAAGTAAAAGGTACGTTTCCAAACAATATCACCAACATTGAATTCTGCCGTTTTACGGCGAAGATTATAAGAATGACAATTACGCTTGTGTGCACCTATTAGCGCTGCCTGTACTCTCTCGAAAATAGAGGATAAGTAGCCTAGTGACTCAGCATAACTATCACGTGGCTCATGAATTATATTAGTATCAGATTTACTAGAAACATAATGAGAACCACAGGTTACCATTTCACGCCCGAATACGATCATAGATGGTGTAAAACCGGTTACTTCGTTTACTGCACAATTCATTGCGAACTGAATTTTAGGTATAAGTGTATCCCATATGCGTTGATCGTTTGAAATGAACGTAGAAACAGCTGTTATTATAGTTTTATTATATCTTTCTACCGTATTTACATGAGGTGCATAAAACGGTGTGTAATGTAAATTTGGAATTTTATATTTACTTAACAAGTTTTTAAAAGTTGCGCTTATAAATTGTTTGCCATTGTCTAGTACTACGGTAGATGGAATACCATGTACCAGAAAAACTTTTTCCTCTAAGATTCTAGTTATTACGTCAGCAGTCGCACGTTTAATAGGGAAAAGTAAACAATATTTTGAGAAACAACAACAAACGACAAAAATAAAATTGTTCTGTTGCCTTGTAGGAGGCAAGGGACCAATCAAATCAATACTTATCATTTGAAAAGGTTTAGAACAAGACTTAGGTTCACCCATAAGACCCAAAGTTGCATGATTCTGATGCTTATGTGCGATGCAACTATCACAAGAATTTACCGCTTTTACAACATCGGAATACATTCCAGGCCAATAATAATTGAGGGCTAAACGTTTGAAAGTTTTGAAAATACCCATATGACCCGCCGTAGGGGAGGAATGGCTCTGAAGTATTACTTCGTTTCTCCGTTCAGATGGAACTACTTCCTTCCACTGAAATTCTCTGGTAAGAGGATTAAGACTCTTTTTGAAACGATATAATTTATTACTGATCACTTGATAGTCAACAAAGGATGTAGGAGACTGCGAACAACCATTAAAAATATTCAAATACCAAGTGTCATTAGTAGATAAGGAACTACCATCTGGGAGGAGATTACTATCGATATCCATAATATTAGGTGATCGAGAAAGAAAATCTGGTACAACATTATCTGAACCACGACGGTGTCTTATTTCAAAGTTATAAGAGGAAAGACGAACTCCCCACCTGGCTAATCGCCCTGTAGGGTTGTTCAGTTTTAAAAACCATTTCAAAGCAGCATGATCGGTGTACACAATAAATTGTTTTCCGTTTTCAATATAACACCGCCAATGTTCGATAGCAGATAAGACAGCAAGCGCTTCGCGCTCAGTAGCACTGTAATTTTTTTCCTGGTCCGATAAGGATTTACTATAAAAGGCTATGACTCTTTCCTGTCCCTCCTTGACCTGGCAAAGTACAGCTCCAATGCCGTAATCACTAGCATCGGCGTGTATTTCAAAAGGCTGATCAAAATCGGGACAACATAAGACCGAGGAAGAAGATAAACATTTTTTTAATTTATTAAAAGCTACATCCGCCTCTTGCGACCATGCGAACAGTGGAGCCTTTTTGCCGTTAGAAGTTAATTTATTTAAGGGAGCCGCTAAAGTACTAAAATCGGGTATGAACCTTCTATACCACGAAGCAGCACCCAGAAAACGACGTACCTCTTTTTTATTTGTCGGAGTGGAATAACTTGTAATTGATTTTACCTTCTCAGGATCTGCATGAAGACCTTCTGAATCCACTATATAGCCCAAATATTTAAGTTTGTCTTTGAAAAAATTACATTTTTCTAAATTTATAGTTAAGTTTGCATATTTTAATTTGTTAAGTATTTTAATTAGAAGTGAAATGTGATTTTCAAAGGAATTTGTCACACATACGATGTCATCAACGAAACAAAAGACCTTGTTTTCAAATTCGGGCCCGTAAAATAAAATATCTGCTAAACGCTGTTGTGTCGCAGGAGCAGGAGCCCCACGTTGGGCGCCACTGTAACGTGGTCTACAAATGACTAGTTAGGTAGGCAGAATAAATAGAAACAATCGATAGATTAACAAAGGTATTATTATTCTATATATTTATATCTATTAAATACAAGGTAGTCTCAAGGCGTAGGTTGGTAGGTAGGTAAGTGGTTTGGTAAGTCCTGGGCAGCGAAGTGAGGAACACTTAACTCGGCGCTGGTGACCGCAGGCAAGAAGGGCGCGACGCGCACGCAGGTCCTTTATATACCCCACAGGGGTCTGCAGTGGGGGGCGCATCTTGAGGTTGCGGTGGCCGTGCGGTTGCGACGTCACAACATACATGACTAACTTGGTATTCAAATTCATTCATACAAAAAAAATTGTTTAGTTTTAATGTAAAGGGTCTTTCAAATAGAGCGGATCAATTTTAATAATCTGTGGCGGCCATTTTGATTTGGCGGCATTTGTCAAATCTGTTTTTTCTTATTCAATCACTGATGCCAAATCACCATGGCAAGTTACACGGTTGAGCAGCATGTGCAAATGATAAAACTTTATTATCAAAATTGAATTGGATTGATTGGAAGAGGATCCCGATTTTGGCCGAAAAATTATCTTTAGCGACGAGGCACATTTTTGAATGAATGGTTTTGTTAATAAGCAAAATTGTCGTAAATGGGATGAGGTTGGGCACAACCCACATGAGGTTCACCAGGTTGCAATGCATCTACAAAAAGTTACTGTTTGGTGCGGATTTTGGTCTGGCGGCGTCATTGGTCCGTACTTCTTTTAAAACGACCTTCGCGAGGCCATCACCGTCAACGGCGAGTGCTACAGATCTCATTGATCTGTTAATTTCAAAAGAAACAATTTATTTTGGCTTGTATTGAACAATATGGACGGGAACAACATGTGGTTCCAGCAATATGGCACTAATTGCCACACAGCGAACGACACAATGGACATTCTGCATGAACGGTTTGAGGATAGGATTATCTCTCGCAGAGGTGACGTGAATTGGCCACCAAGATCGTATGATTTGACTCCGCTAGACTTTTTCTTGTGGGGTTTTCTGAAGTCGCAGGTCTATGCCAATAAGCCACAATCGATCATTCCCTTGAAAGCCAACATAACGCAGGCTATTACTCAGATTCAGCCGGATATATGCAGGATAGTCATAAAAAATTGGACCTCTCGGAGTCGTGCCACCATACGAAGCAAGCCGCGGCGGACATTTGAACGATATCATATTCCATCCATAATGGCATAAATGTGCCTTTCAAATAAAAAATTAATTTCAGTAATATCCTACACACATCTTGTTTTATTCAATTTTAACATCGATCTGTCCTTGTTGAAAGACCCTTTATTTTAAATATATCTGTCTAATCTGCTAAATATATAAAAATATGTTTTATTATCAAACTCCTTAGGCTTGGTCAAGTTTTTGTTTTTTTCTGTATGTTTTGGTAGGTCTGTAGGGTCCTAATAGATCGTAGGCGAAAAGTGATAGGGCTAGAACCGTAAGTGGAAACTAGTTTAATATATTATATTATTAAAATATTTAGTTATTTTTACTAATGTTATCTCCTTGTTTTCTACGCTAAAGGGTTATTTAATGAACTGAAGATTAAAATATGCAACATCTTTTTGCATTTACATATTTATACAAACAATACATTTAGCGATTCATATTAATCAAAACATATTTTATTTACTTTTGTATGTATCAGTACCCATTTTTTTAAATTCTATACATACATAAAAAAAAATATAATGCGACATATCCCCACACGAACGGTAGTTTTCAGCTGAAACTGTGAACGGCCCTTGAGCCTGTTTCACAAGTGGAAAAGCAGTGTAGTGCACATTTTATTAAATGTTTTACTGCACCGAGCGCTGCTGCGACGCTTTGCGATGTGCCCCTCGTGAAAAATACTTTGTACGAAATATGGTGAAAAGTTACATTTTATTGTATGAGTTCTCCATCACTCCATATTTGATACATTTACCATACTAACTGTTAAACTTTCGCGTTGCATATTTACTGATATGGTTTGAACGGGAATTAACGTGATTATTCATTTGTGATGTTTATTTCTGACGTGAATGAAATCCAGTGATAAACATCACAAAAGCTCGCCCGTTCCTGCGATCAACGTACTCTCAAAAACCGGACTCGATTAGTGTAGTGTGTGGCGGAAGTACATTAAAAAATTAAAAATCAACAAAAATGAGGGTTGTTTTCAAAAAATCATCAACCTCATTAACGGAGCAGGGGCGCTGCTGAATCAGTCTGCTTGCAACCATGACCGAAAGGTAAAAATTAATAGCGTTAATTCCAACATTTACATTAAAATTTGTTATGTACGAGGAAGTCTGTAATTATAAGCGATACAAAAATCTGTTCATAGAAACCATGATACAGATTTAAATTCAAGAAATTGAAAAAACCGATCGTGTTTATCGATACAGCATTTGTATTGATTGCAACATCAGTCAAGTTGGTTGATACCTACTAATATGTAGATACAATAAATGACGCGAGTAGTCCGGAAGAACGATTCATACAGTCAAACGATTCGTGGATTTTGAGCGGGGCTTGGATAGCTGAGTGGTGAAGCCTATCGCTTCACCACTCAGCTATCCAAGCCATCCTTCCTCATCCAAGATCCTATACCAACGGTTTCAAATCCCAAATTTTACTGTATATGATGTGGATTTTAGTAAAAACAAAAACTGCATACTTAAATTTAAGAAAAAACTTGTACTGAGCTCAGAAATCGAATCCGGTCGAATTGAAAAATAAAATTTACATTATTTCTATTTGGATATCGATTGTGTAGGTGATAAGAAGTAAACCATACTATAAAACATGATATCTAACATGGATAAAATGCATTGCATTTTGAGTAGATGTTCGAAATGGCAACGTTTTAGGGACCAACAAGGAACCATTATAGTTTCACGATGTCCGTCTGTCCGAGGCATTACATCAAAACTAGACAACTAGACTGGTGCTAGCTTAATTTTTTCATGAATATGTAAATTAACTATGCTAACAAAGTGGTAAAATAAAATATGGAAATGTATTTTTCTCTTTTCTTCCCTTCATGTAAAGTGGTTTTCTTTTTCTGTCTTCTTTCTCTCGTATAATAGTTTAGGGTATTGTTAAATAGGTATTTTAAAAACATAATGGGATTTATACAGTGTTTTGATTTTTTTGTCAGTTATATAAATATCATATATATACAACTAGATTTTGTCCGCGACTTCATCCGCGTGGAAATCGTTATATACTATCGTAAGTAGTAGCTGCTCCCGCGCTTTGACCTGCGTTATAACTTACTGTTGCACTCCCGTGGAGTTTAACGTAATGTTTATATCAAAAAGGTTTGATTTATAGCTAGTCTGTGGCGGTATCCGCACATAATAAATGTCACGTGACCGCGAGTGCTGAATCGCGATATCGAAATGTTCACAGCAAGTGACTATATATACCACTTCCAATACGATACCGTCGGACAGCTGTCCGCCAGGCAATACCACTGAGCCTGGTTGGAGGATCCTCCCTTTGTGGTGGAGGAACATCACAACCTGGTCCCTTACATTGGTGACCCCGACGTGATCAAAACACGCAGCATCACCCCCACTCACTGGAGAATCTCACCGCTCCACCGCGCACCTCGACTCACTGAGGAATTAGCGGCACACAGTCTCGACTCACTGTAGACTCAGCGGAATTCAGTTCCGACTCACTGGAACTCTCATCGACCTCCGGTCTTGGAGGGGAGTGATGTGGCGGTATCCGCACATAATAAATGTCACGTGACCGCGAGTGCTGAATCGCGATATCGAAATGTTCACAGCAAGTGACTATATATACCACTTCCAATACGATACCGTCGGACAGCTGTCCGCCAGGCAATACCACTGAGCCTATTAAACACAAGAAATATATTAAAACACCAGCAGAAGTTTTCGAGATTGGCGCTAACAAACGAGAAACTAAGTTACACCCGCGGTTTTTATTAAAAAAAAATATATATATCTATCGGCGCAAATATTAAACGCATCGAAAACAACTCAAAAACAGTGTAATAAACGCCTGATTCATCGTACGACGCCAGGTGTTCTTGTAACAAACAACTCGTCATCGCTCCCACCTGCAAACGGCTTTATAAAAGGCGTGCGCAGCCTGTGAGCGGGTCATTCGTTTGTTGGCGCTCGAATCGAGCAGACCTCGATAATAACGTTGCTTTGATTTTATTTGCTATTTAGTTGCTACCAACGATAATAAGTTATTTGAGATTGTGTTTATTATTATTATATAATTAACAAACCATGAGTAATGAAGATAGTTTTACTCGAGAAAATACCCCTCCTCTTATATCAGAAGAGGGGACGAACCAACGCCACCAACCAGAACCAGGAAATTCTGGAACCATGAACCAACGTCTCCAACCGGTGTCGGGAAATACTGCAACCATGACACTTTTGGCTAACACATTTAAGGATACAATGTGTGAAATGATGATACAAATGTCTCAAGAAAATCGTGCTGCACTTACTGAAATTATGAAAGTATTCAATTCTGAAGATACTCGATCAGTCCGCATTTCTGACGTCTATTTTCCAAGCTTTGACCCTGACAAAGGCACTGACGTCAGAGAATGGGTAGAGCTGATAACTAGAACTCAAGTGGAGTACAAACTAAAGGACCATGAAGTGCGTCTAAAAGCTGCTGGTGTCTTGAAAGGAAGAGCACAAACATGGGCCGATGACTGCTTACTACGAACGACCACATGGGCTGAAATGAGAGAAGACATGCTTCAGACTTTCGAACCAGAGTCAAGATATTTTTCAGATGTTTTGAAATTTCGACGATACTCCATTAATGATGTTGAAAGCGTACCCGAGTACATATCTAATGTCTGGAAAATGTTCAAGAAGATCGTGAAGCCCGATCCCACGGAACAAGATGCTGTTGAATTTGTGATCGGTAGTATTGAAGAAGACGATCTTCGAACTGAACTTCTTAACTCCAAGTGTCAAACCGTTCCAGAGCTCATTGCTATTGCCAAAACAATGCGTAAACGTAAACATTCATCAACACAAGAACGTTTACCAAACAAAAGAATCAAGACTGATGGAAATAGATCAGATCAGGCCGTGACATGTTTTGTATGTGGCAAACAAGGCCATCGAGCCCGGTGGTGTAATCAAAGTGCTATTGCACGGTCTCGCACTGAACAGCAACAATCTACTCCATCTTCATCCACTTCTGAATCGCCGGATGCAAACAAGAACAAGGATAAAAAGAAAAAGGAATGTTCTTTCTGCTCCAAACCTGGACACACTTTTGAAACTTGTTTTAAACGCCTTAACGCCGAAAAGAACATTAACCTATGCCAAGTACAAAACAATGACATGAAAAATGGCATTTCCATTGCGATTGGAAATAAACAATTTCAAGCAATATTTGACAGTGGTGCGGACTGTTCACTGGTAAAAGAATCTATAGCTCTTTCACTTCCTGGATCAAAGACAAACAAGACCACGTATCTGAAGGGTATCGGACCGATTCCTGTCATATCTTTCAGCCAAATAACATCAGTTTGTAATATAAACAACATTCATATTGAACTTGACCTGCACATTGTCTTAGACCACGAGCTACCAACAGATATTCTCATTGGAAGAGATATTTTGAATATACCAGGCTTAAAAGTGATACTTTCACATAGTGGAATTATTATGACTAGAGATGAGCAGTGTAAAATGGCTGGCAAAATATGTGCGTTGTCTTCAAGCTCTATAAATACAGATTTAAAAAATAAAGAAGAAATTGAGAAACTGATGAATTTGCTCAATAAATACGAAGATTATTTCAGAGAGGGCGTTTCTGAGTCTAGAATAACGACTGGTGAACTAGCTATCCGACTTAAGAACCCCGATAAAATAGTTAACCGGAGACCATACAGATTGGCACCTGTCGAACGCGAAAAGGTCATGGCTATGATAAAGGAGCTTCAAGCCAAAAATATTATAAGGGAAAGTAACTCACCGTTTGCAAGCCCTATTATAATGGTAAAAAAGAAGAATGGAGAAGACAGATTATGTGTGGATTACAGAGAACTAAACTCGAACACTGTACGAGACCATTATCCTCTACCATTGATATCTGAACAATTAGATCAGCTCGCTGATGCCAAATACTTCACCTGTCTTGACATGGCCGCGGGCTTCCATCAAGTACCAATATTAGAAACGTCTATTGAGAAGACTGCATTTGTCACCCCAGATGGCCAATACGAATACCTAACGATGCCGTTCGGTTTAACCAATGCACCGTCAGTCTATCAGAGGGCTATAAATAAGGCATTAGGAGACCTTCGAGGCAAAGTGGCACTTGTTTATATGGATGATGTGCTTATTCCAAGCAAAACGATTGATGAAGGAATCAATAATTTGGCACAAGTTTTAGAAGCACTTACAAGATGTGGATTCTCTATCAACTTTAAGAAATGTTCCTTCCTAAAAAATTCTGTTGAATATCTCGGATTCATAGTAAGCGATGGGAAGGTGAGGCCTAGTTCGTCTAAGGTTGACGCATTGGCTAGATCCCCGCCTCCAACGAATGTAAAGCAGCTAAGACAATTCAATGGCTTGGCGGGCTATTTTCGCCGTTTTATATGTAATTTTTCAACTATGATGATACCGTTATACAATTTGACTAAAACCGGTGCAAAATGGGACTGGACGGTCAAACATGAAGCTGTACGAGCAAAAATAATAAATTACTTGACATCGGCACCGTTACTGACTATATTTCAAGAAAACTATCCGATAGAACTCCATACAGATGCCAGCGCCATGGGATTTGGAGCTGTGCTGATTCAAGTAAAAAATGGTATTCGTTACGTCATTGGCTATTTTAGTATGAGAACTACTTCAGCCGAATCCAAGTACCATAGCTATGAACTTGAAACACTGGCAATAGTAAGAGCGATCAAGCACTTTCGTCACTTTCTGTATGGAAGAAAATTCACTGTTATGACAGACTGTAATGCAGTGAAAGCATCGCGCTATAAACAAGAATTACTGCCTAGAATACACAGATGGTGGGCTTTCTTACAAAATTTTGAATTTGAAGTTGAATACCGAAAAGGAGAAAAACTAAAACACGCAGATTTCTTCAGCCGAAACCCACTTCAAGTGGTAATGAACTTATCAACTAAAGACGATTGGCTAATTGTGGAGCAGCGTCGCGACACCGAATTGAGTAAAATTATTAATGAACTGCATACAAATAACCAGTTGCATCCAGACCATGTACTCAAGGATAATGTTTTACACTACAAAACAAAATCGAACGATAAGATAAAACTCACTAAGGTTGTACCTCAATCTTATCGATGGAGTCTCATAAATACTTACCACGAAGCACTCAAGCACATGGGATGGGAAAAAACATTAGCAAAACTCAGAGAGAATTTTTGGTTTCCTAAGATGTCGTCAACTGTCAGATATTTTGTAGAGCACTGTGTAATATGCAAAACAATGAAAGGTTCATCGGGAGCTACACAAAGTCGCTTGCATACAATAGAAAAGATACCGGAGCCTTTTCATACCATTCACATCGATATTTCTGGCAAACTTAGTGGAAATGCTTCTCAGAAGGAATATGTTTTCGTGGCAATTGATTCTTACACAAAGTTTGTTATATTACAACATGCCAAAAACAAAACTCAAGCCAGTGCATTAAAACATCTACAAGAAATAGTTTTCCTTTTTGGAGCTCCAAGGCGCATTATTGTTGATGGTGATGGTGCATTCATATCCCATTACAAGGACTACTGCGACCAATACGGGATTGAATTACATCAGTGTGCTGGATACACAAGCAGAGCCAACGGTCAAGTAGAGAGAATTATGAGAATAATAAAGAATGGATTGACCGTCATTCACAACACGCATAAAAATCATTGGATGAAATCATTGGGCGCTCTACAGCTAGCTATTAATTCAACTTTCTCAAAAACAACAGGTCAAACCCCTATTGAACTATTAACCGGAAAAAGAGGAAGTGTTCCTCCTGAACTCTTGAATCTTATTGACGAACGTAATGACCGCATAGACCCGGAAATGTTGAAAAAAGCTGTGTTAACCAGGATGACCGAACTAGCTGAAAAAGATAAAATTCGATACGATAAAAGCAAAGCCAAAGTTAAAAGATTTGAAAAAAGTGAATTTGTCTTGTTAAAAGAACCCTCGCGACTTGGTACCAAACTTAGCCAAAAATATGATGGACCTTTTGAAATCAGAAAGGTACTACCTCATGACCGGTATGAAATTCGACGAATTAACGGACGCGGTCGATCGAGAAAAGTATGTCATGAACAACTAAGAAGCGCTCCTAAATTTGGAGTCCAAAGTGACGTGGCCGTATCGGCGATGAACAGAGACTTAGAAGAGGAATAGATGTCGAACTACACTAATCATTTCTAATAATCTTATGACTGTGAGTAACAATAGACAAACGAACATGCTATGTCAGAGGATTAATCTTTATCGAGCATGTTAAACCAAATATAACCAAAATTAGCGCTGAGGCTATGAGGTTAATATGTTTTTAATCTAACCAAAATTAGCGCTGAGGCTATGAGGTTAATATGTTTTTAATCTAACCAAAATTAGCGCTGAGGCTATGAGGTTAATATGTTTTTAATCTAACCAAAATTAGCGCTGAGGCTATGAGGTTAATATGTTTTTAATCTAACCAAAATTAGCGCTGAGGCTATGAGGTTAATATGTTTTTATTCTAACCAAAATTAGCGCTGAGGCTATGAGGTTAATATGTTTTTAATCTAACCAAAATTAGCGCTGAGGCTATGAGGTTAATATGTTTTTAATCTAACCAAAATTAGCGCTGAGGCTATGAGGTTGACCTATCGTGTAATGAGAATGGTACCAAAATTAGCGTTGAGTCTATGAGGTACACAAACTCGCAACCTACAGATCGATACATGAGAATTAATATTATTCTATTTTCAGATTATTATGTGATGCAGGCGCAGGGACGCACCTATCATCAGAATGGCCGTATCGGCGCAAATATTAAACGCATCGAAAACAACTCAAAAACAGTGTAATAAACGCCTGATTCATCGTACGACGCCAGGTGTTCTTGTAACAAACAACTCGTCATCGCTCCCACCTGCAAACGGCTTTATAAAAGGCGTGCGCAGCCTGTGAGCGGGTCATTCGTTTGTTGGCGCTCGAATCGAGCAGACCTCGATAATAACGTTGCTTTGATTTTATTTGCTATTTAGTTGCTACCAACGATAATAAGTTATTTGAGATTGTGTTTATTATTATTATATAATTAACAAACCATGAGTAATGAAGATAGTTTTACTCGAGAAAATACCCCTCCTCTTATATATCGTATGTCCGTCTTCTGGTTCTAGGCTTCCTCTCCATAAATTTTAGCCATATTAATATCGTGTTAATATGGTTTTTGGTTTTTAGGGTCAGTCGACTTGAGGGTAGCCAGTTCAGTCAAGCTGGTCTAATTTGACGATCAGTCAGAAGTACCTTAACCTGTAATGGTGGATAAATACTTAACAGTGAAATAAATGGTTATAATCTCAATTACAGACGTCAAAATCACACCTATCACTTTCCAACCCGCTAGTAACCCGTAACTTCAAATGATAAAGGTTCTACAATTACTACCCGACTGCTATTCAATAAAACTTTTACATTATATTAATTACATGTGGTTAAACAAACGAATAATATTTGCTCATTTGCAGGCCAACATGATAAATTGTAAATTACTTGGAAATGTGCGTTTTGGAGGGCGCGGGGCGTTCTGGCTTACATTTTTAAATGGTGAAACAACAGTGAAATGAAATTCACAGCCGAATAATGAGGGGCGAATTAAAAATGCAAAAATTGATTAATGGACCGTTGTTGTTGGCAAATATGTACTCGATAAGTACTCGTCAGGCGTGCTTACCTGCACGGGTATTGTTGAAAAAACGACTCATTACTTTATATTGACGAGGGAGGCGCTTTAATGGTTCAAACATTTAATATTGAAATTAAAATGAACAGGGTTGGTTTGTTGGTAAGAGTATGCGCTTCTCACTGCAATGCCTCGGGTTCGATTCCTAGGTCGAGCAAAGTGTTATTTGTGAACTCTCCGTCTGGAAATTCTCAGTAGCAGCACGGTGTTGGAATTGTGCCCAGTGCATGGCGATAGGCTCACCTCCTATCCCATAGGACCTAAACATAATAGGTGAAATGTGGGTTATGTACACCTCTGCCACACCCTTCTGGGTAATATAATAATTGGAAGTATTTATAGTTTTGAAAATTTTTAAATAGGTCAGAGGCAAAAAAATGCAACTAATGAATAGATCAAGTTTTTTTTTTCTTTTTAAAAAACGACGCCCGCATTAGGAATAACTCCTGTGTTGCGGGGGTGGTCACAAACATACATTTCACATACACAGAGCACACCCAGAGTCATAACAAATCTTTGCGAATCACACAAAGATTTGTCCCATGTGGGTATCGAACCCACAACACCAGCGCAGTTGAAAGCGGCGAGGCGACCGCTTTAACCACCACGCCAACCGTGCATTCAAAGTTAGATTTGTTATGACACGATATAGCTGGTTTACGCGTAGCAGTGCATCTACGACGTAGACGTTTGGCTACGATTGCCTGTTCGCAAAGAAAACGAAGTGACTTATCGATTAATAACTTGAGTCTTTTTTTTAGTTAAAATCACGGTTTCACTGATCAATCTATGGGTTTATTATTTGTCTCCTCTAGAATATAGACTTTTGGTCACCAAAAGGTTTTAGAAACATGAAATAATATTACTAGAAACGAAGATTATCATACTTAGTATTATTAATAATTGCTCATATTCACAGCACCACAAACGTGATTTTTTAAATCAAGAAACTTCAATTTAAATAATGGTGGTATTCCAAACACGTTAATACATTTAATACCACAAACATAATAATATGTTGTTCGCATTGTCGTAATGACGTCAGCATTTAATGAAATGTTTGGTGTACGCGAGCCCTGCGGGTGCCATGCTGGACGAGAAATTAACTACTTTTGCATTGTCACCGGCTGTAAACTAATTAACACTTGTGCGTTTATCGCACGCGGGTACAGATTGCGGTGGCGGTGGGATGGTGCCTGATTTTTATTTATTAAATTGTTTTATTTGGCTAGTTGACCTGTTTGTTTGCGTCATATTAAGTAATTGAAATTGTACACCCTCTTTATTAAGTCATAACATAAATCATGAAGACAGAAAATGGCACAGTAAAATAGTATTAAATTAAAAACGATTAAATAAGGTCCATATAAATTAAAAAATACTTAAATACTCATTAATTGACAGATTGATCTGATATTTGTGTTTTTCTAAGCCCGATTTTCTGATGTGTGAAAATTTTTCGTGAACATTTTTTTGCTCCCAGGGTCTCAGAATTTTGTAGTGAATTACCGTGTATATACTTACTGTTACAGAAAAACTGTATTATATAAATAAGTTTAAAGGATGATCGTGTTCCACACACGTTAATACATTTTATACCCACAAACACATGCTGCGACTATTGCAGTAATGAAATATTTTCTATATGCAGGTGCAAATAAAGTTCAGTTGTTTATTTACCTAAAACCTTTATAAAAGGTTACTAAGTTATCACTGAAGGTATCATGAAGCAATCAGGTCGTTCCACTCAGGTATTTGTTTAAGTAAGTGACGTTTTAACAATGTATACTTTAAAGTGGAAATCCCCGACACTTCGTGATCGTAAACTTAATAACCCTTTACTGAACTGCGCACTATTTTATATCTGATAAAACAACGAAAACTTGGGAATCACGACATCATAAAGGCTGACATAGGCCTACCGCTAATTTCAGGATACTTTATGGAGAATCACTGTGTCTGTGGCATCAATAAATTTTGTTACACATAAAATTTGTACGCGTTCATGTGAATAATATTGCCTTATAGTTCTTACAATCAGCTCTCAGCCACCAGATGTTTCTTTTATGATGAGCCGTAATGGACTGCTTTGATTGGTCAAAAACTAAATTTTATTTATACTGGTATAGTTATGATGTATTGTAAGATGGCCCTTTAATCTTTACGCTCTTCTTTCATATTTTATTTTTAAATAATGCGACCGTATTTTTTACTCATTTAGATATAAATAAAATCTAGACTACTCAATTTTTAACGAGCGAAAACTTAAAAACTGGTTTTTATTCTACGATTTCCTTTTGGTTATTAAAAAAAACTGATAACAAGAAAAATTTATTTTTACATTCATGTAATCAATTTTATACGAGAAAAAGGATTGGACTTTTTTAAAGAGAGTCGACTTTGTACAAGATTTTAACCGATATTTTCCCTAATTTTTTAACAATAAGGTGCCCTGTCTTATATAATCTTAAATAATATATCTTTTTGCGAGATTTCAAATACAACTATTACGGAAAAAAAGGTTATAAAGTACTCATATTTTCAGCTTCTTCAGCGTGCAGGGCCTTAAAGCGAAAATAAATTTCATGTAAAGGCGTTTGTTTTTCTTGAAAAACAACACGATTCACTTGCGGTATCATTCTCACAATCTCAAACAGGCAACTAAACCAAATAAAAGCAAAGAATTGCTTGTTACTGGGTGCGAGTGCATTACTTTTTGCTAGATTAATAGCATCAATCGCAAATCGGCCATTCAACACGCTCAACCATTTCAGCAGACCATTAACGCTGAAGGGAGCCCAGGGATCGCGTGCTTAAGGTATATTAGGTGTCATAACATTGCAACCGGCTGCAACCTTCAACTACACACTTGGACTACGATAAGCTGGATTAGACTTGGCGTTTACTTTTTGGAATTTAATTTATGATTTTCAAGATATCGAACGTGTTGACAGGTACAATTTGATTGTAGCTATTTCAGCGACCACACAGGTAAATTAACAGTTTTATCAATCTCAGCTATAGTTCAGCATTATAAATTCACCTGGGAAACGAATTTTACCATTTAACTGTTTATTTTCGTCATCGTCAAACTTTCGAATATGTTCACTAATTTTGTAGGACGAGTAAGAGTGAGTCTATACGATGGGCGCAGTTTAAATGAATGACAAAAGTTCGTTTTTATTAAATAATATAAAGAAATCAAATAAATATCACACAACATTCACACAACGTCGTCTAGTCCCAATTTAAGCAAAGCTTGTACAATGGGTACTAGAATAACTGATACTAATACATATATACTTTTCTTTTGTAAATACATATTTATTATATAATTAAATTTATTAATTGATCAACGCACTGACGGACTATCCAACATTAGTATAATCAAGTCACAGATGCATTTTACCGGGTGCCATTTCGCTTTGAGATCGCAACGATAAGCCGGCCATGCAACAAAGCCCCGCTAAACACCGTAAACTTGTGAATTATTAATCTCCTTATCGAGTACTAAACATGGCCGGCTTCATGAAAAATTTAATAAATCGCCGTGTAGATTTATTGCGGCGTATTCCATGCAGTAGTCGCTATGGGCTAATGTTGATAAAGCCTGAATGCGAATGCGTGGCGTTCCTTTAATACTTGATAAACGGCGGTTGGTGGTGATTAATTCCTTCGCTTTTGTTTATTGAGTGCGCCATAGTACGGCTATTGTTGCTATCAAAGTAATGCGGTGTTATCTGTTACTAAGAAAGTGGGCCGTGATATTTGATATGATTGTTGTACTTGCTTTTGGTATTTGTGATTAATGGCGCAGATTATTTTTACCAAACATTTTACTAGATTTGGTAGTATAACTTATATTTATTAAGTTTAATATTTTCAAATATCGCTTACTTATTGCAAGACTGACGTATCTCAAAAACATGTTTTTTTTGAGATTGCTATGAAATAGTAAAGCTTTATCTATATCTATCTAATTATTCATAACATTTTATATTTTAAATTATTTATATTGGATGTTATGAGGGTTACGTCATCATAGCATTTTGAAACATTTGCGACATAATAACGATTAAGCTATACTTTTTTTAAATGATCTTAATCAACTATGATTTTTAGATAGATATAGATATCGCTTGGTTATTGTTATTGGATAGTGGTTATTTTGTTAGATATCCCGTATTAACATAAAATTCGAGGCGATTTACTTCCATTCACAAGTTAATCTTACTTACTCTTTACCTTTTACAAAACAAAATTAAAGTCAACTTTCATTGACTTAACTTCCGAGCTTAAACATAAATCTTTCTTAAAAATATTATCTGTGGCAACCCTTTACCCGAACTCGAAGGGAGTAAAAGCGAAGGCGTGGAGCGAAGTAGCGAACAAATTCGCTAATTTTATCTACCAGAATAAAGATATATTAGTGGTCCGAACAAAGATAAAGGAATAAATTGTGGACGCGATAAATCAGCAAAGGATGGTTTTAATTACCCGTCCGGCGAAACCACTCGGCATTGAGTTGTGTACACAATGGCGGAATCGCACTAAAGTTGGCGGCATGCACTTTGTAAAAAGGTTTTATTGTTAGTGACATTCTATTCTGTGATAGTGCTCTAACGTTTTGCAGTTATGTGTCATGGGTGTGTGGTTTAATTAAATGAAATTGTAGATTTTTTTATACATCTCTGTCTGGGAATTTAGCAGCATTGTTATTTACTGTTGTATTGAAATTCTAATGGATACTTATGCTACTGTAAAGTACTAGCTAATTCCCGCGGTTAACCCGCGTTTTTAATTACTTTTTCGCTTCTGTCGCTTAGCCTATCTATAGACTTTCTCAATAAGGGGCTTTGCGAAGACAATTTCTTTTTAACGCCGGCATTATTTCTTGGGTTACCGTGTTCAAGCAAATAAACTTTTTATTTTTATATTATTAGTATGTATTGATAAATTGTACAGGGTTAAGCTAATAGGAATACTTTGTACCTATAGCAAGTTTATTTTATACTTAGCCCATTGTTTATAGCGTATATAAAATATTACTTACTTTAAATTTAAATACAACGTTATATTTTTACAAAACCAGTGCTTATGTGTCGCCATCCTTAAAAAGGCCTCGCAATTGCCGGAGGCAAAATGTAAATAAAGTTAATTATTGCTAGTTAAGTGATTACAGGCGAATACATTTGGCTCGGAGTGGGCTGCTTTATTTTACTAGAACATGTTTATTTTAAAAATTCACGGAGACTCGTAATTTTTTTAGCTGGTTTTTTTTTTAATTTAGAGAAGGGTTAGCAAAAGTTAAGGTATTTAATACTTGCGTTTTTAAAACTTTACTGACGTACTAATAGTACAGTCGTAATAAGCTACATTATTACAAACATGTCTGTGTATATGACGGAAAAGTCAAAATCACGGAGAGTCGTATTTCTTATACTGGAAAAATGTTTTAAATCAGAGAAGGGTTAGCAAAAGTAAAGGTATTTAATTCTTGCGTTCTTAAAACTTTATTGACGTACTACGCTATAACGTACATGTCTTTTTCTTTCTTCTTTTTTATACGACGCCCGCACTAGAAATAACTTCTGTGTTGCGGGGATGTTCACAAACATACAATTCACACACGCAAAGCACACCCATGATCAAAACAAATTTTTGCGGATCACACAAAAAATTGTCCCGTGTGGGGATCGAACCCACAACACCAGCGTAGTTGAAAGTGGCGAGGAAACGACATTAACCTCTACGCCAACCGTTAAGACTACCCGCTACGCCATGTGATCCGGCCCTTAGATACAATCTGTCGTAAACGGTCGGCACTAAGAAAAAGTGTTATCCTAGAATTTGACAGGAAATGTAGATAGGCTTTCAAAACCTTCGTGTAAACTACTAGTTATTTTACAAGAAAGAGAGAAAGAGAGAGGGAAATAAAGTACCTGATATGGTTTTCAAATTTATAAAATGTTGGAGTACCATTACATAGATAGACAGATAGATAAAATTCTTTATTCATAAATACAAACATACATTTTAAACAGGCTCCACTAAACCGAATGATCGGTTTGTCTGTGGAAATACATTGCACGCGGATTAGAACAACATTTCACTTACATTTTAATTAACATAATTAAGACCATTTGTAGAATTCACTTTCAAATTTAAAGTTATTCAATATTTTATTGTAGGTGCTATGCGTTTGATTAATGAAATAAATAAACAAATATCTCACAACTTACACACAACGCCATCTAGTCACAAACTAAGCAGAGCTTGTACTACTAGAATAACTGATAATACATTTATACTTTTCTTTTGTAAATACATATTTATTATACATACAAACACCCAGGTTAAGACAAACCTCCATGTTCATGCACACAAAGATTTGTCTTAAGCGGAAACCGAACCCGCGACCTCGGCGTCGCAGGCAGGCAGGTACCCACTCCGTCGTCCGGTCGTCAATTGCTTTGTATGTGAGCCACGTGTATTACGTGAACCAAAACAGGATGGCTTGTGAATCGTGGATGAGATGGAATGGCGTGTGTTAATTAGAATTCCTTGTGCATTACAGGTGCAATCCGGACGTACTTCTCTTTACTGCCCTCAGTCCGTTTTCATTAGATCGCTATACGTTGTAGCTACATGTGAATCGTGTAGTTCGGCGAAATCGGCTCGAATATTTTGCTCAAATTCTATTGTGGGGATCGAAGTGATAGATAGATAGATTATATAACTGTTTGATGAATGTAGACGTCATGTCAAGTATGCTAAATTAAATTAGGTAAGTTAATTTTGAAAATTGAACATAACAAGAGATGGGCTGACTTTGAGTTTGGCTGACTATTCGGACAACCGTCCTTACACAGACTGCTGACTTATCACCTACTTGTGGGCTTTACCGAATAGTCAGCCAAACAAATAATTATTCTTAGAATTGATTATATTTATAGCATTTAGCTATGCTTAGCAAATTATACTAAGAAACAGTTGAAAAAGATATGGGACCGGCAGGATTTGAACCTGCGACCTTACTGCACACCGGGCAGCCGCTCTTAGCCATCCAGCTACGGTCGCCTCTTAACAGAACCCTAAATTTCTCAACTGTATGATACGTCATTACGTGACATCACGTTCATCCATTTGTTCCTATCTTAAGTATTCTATTTTATCGTGCCATACCAAAAAAAAATATTTGAAAAAAAATTTTTAAGTCCCTAAAAGTCCTGTCACGAAATGTGTATACAGCTAATAAAAAATTGCAACCTTGTCTTAATTCTCACTCAATAAAGAGAGCATAAAGCTTTGCCGGCAAAGAGCTCAGAGACACACCACCGAACATAAAAAACGAGTCACAAGGCAAAGTGGTCGCATTACACGCGTCGTCTGCTCGAAATCTCGCTTTGATTCGCTCTCCGACGAGTGTTATTTTAATTATAAACATTATTTACTTTAATTAGGGTTTTTGCGCACTCAAGGTTCAACCGGCATCAAATTGGCAGCCACTTTGAATGCGCCATAATTAGGATGCAGTTTTAGCACACAGGCCCTCGAGAGCTCACGTGTTTGCCAACTGTGTGTCGATGGGGCTGCTGAAAGCTCTTGCTCTGGCAATTAATTCCACGGATATAAATGAAACTCACTGCCACTATGACTTGATGACGAAGGTTTAGCATTGAGGGGAATTTGTCTTTGCCGGTTTTTTTTTTTGGTTTGTTAGAACGGTAATATTATTAATCTTTAAGTTAAAATAATAACAAAAGTGCAGGGTGTACAACACCCACATTTCGCCTGTTATATTTAGGTCTCATGAGATAAGCGGTAAGTCTATCGCCATCCACTGGGCACAATGCCAAATCCGTGCTGGGACAAGGTGGTAATTAATATTTTGGTCATATTATTACCGACCTGGGCATCGAATCTAAGACCTCGCGGTAATATACGCTAACCAATAAATTAAATAAATAAAATAAAATATCTCGCAACTTACACACAACGCCATCTAGTCCCAAACTAAGCAGTGCTTGTACTATGGGTACTAGAATAACTGATACTAATACATATATACTTTTATTTTGTTAATAAATACTTATTATACATACAAACACCCAGACTAAGACAAACCCCCATCTTCTTGCACACAAAGATGTGTCTTAAGCGGGAATCGAACCCGCGACCTCGGCGTTGCAGGCAGGTACACTACCCACGCCGCCATCCCGTCGACAGGTGAAGTATGGGTGCTTTGTCACAGTTTTCTGGATAATATAGGCATGTAGTTATCATTAGGTTGTTATGAAAAAAAATAAAGAAAGTACATGTACAGTACATGTCATCTATTCCATTCTATAGTGTAAACGACGCCTATTATGTCAAAAAACGTAATTATATTAAAATATCAAAGATGAAACCTTTTTTTTGTGAAGATACGATTTTCTTTTCAATAATATTTTCAGACCTACTCAAATCCGATATCATCAGCCTCCATTGAAATATTACAGCAATAATCGTAACCCTATTGTTTTACCGGAAAACCCAAAATTGCCCGTTGATCCTCATTAAGCGGCTTACATTTCGCATCCATACAATTTTGATTCGACCGGTTCTGCGATAAATCATTGCGAAGCTCCTGTGTCATGCATTCTGGTATTTACTGGCTGTAATGATGTCGGAGAACAGCTACCGGTATTTGTTGACTAATTAATTGGTGCCTAATTAGCGTTTCCAATGATTGCATAGCAGCAAACTGACGGACTCAGGTTTGCATGGAACCGAACGCTACAAATTATTTGAACTGTTATTACAGAGTCCACTGTGATACATTATCTTCTTTCATTTGGATATCATATTATAAATAATAATAATAATTATAATAGCAGCCCTGTATCTAATACATGTCCCACTGCTGGGCACGGGCCTCTTCTCATGATGAGAAGGGTTAGGCCATAGTCGGATTGGGCAAGTGCGGATTGGTAGACTTCACACCCTCGAGTACTTTAAGGCACTCTCAGGCATGCAGGTTTCCTAAGGATGTTTCGCTTCACTGTTAAATATACACACATATCTTCGAAAAGACGAATCTTAACGATTTATTGACACAGGTGTGTGCCGTGGGATCGAACCAGATTATAAATAAATAAATAAATATCTCACACATAGAACATCTAGTCCCAAACTAAGCACAGATTGTATTATGGGTACTAGTATAACTGATACTGGACTGTACATATATACTTTTCTTTTGTAAATACATTCTTATTATACATAGAAACACGCAGACTAAGACAAACCCCCATGATCATGCACACAAAGATTTGTCTTAAGCGGGAATCGAACCCGCGACCTCGGCGTCGTAGGCAGGTACACTACCCACTCCGCCATCCTGTCGTCAAAAAATATTGTTGTAGACTGCATGTCTAATTACTGCCTTAGTAAGATGTATATTATATTTCAGGTAAAGGATATTTTTTTTGTTAAACAGCTGAGTTAATACATAACATTACGCCTATATTACCCAGAAGGGTATGGCAGACGTGTATAGCACTCACATTTCACCTATTACATTTAAGTCGCATGGGATAGGGGGTGAGAATATCGCCATCTACGGGGCACAACTCCTTCTGCCTGCTTATATTGTGAATTTCTTTAGGGAAAGTTCACAAATAACACTTTGCCCGAACTGGGAATCGAACTCGCGACCTCACGGTCAGAGGCATATATACGCTAACCACTAGACCATCTATGCAGTAGACAGCGAGTAAATATAAAACAAATATTGCATAAAATCCATCTGTGTCTTCAAATATTTTCGTCTATGTGTATAATTTTGTATCTATTCTACTTAATTGGTAGGTACAAAATAAAGATACAAATCCAAGTAAAGATAAAGATAAAGATAAATTTGGATTTTCACATTAGATAGAACGCCAGAAGCAATTACACTATCCAATGGTCCCAATGACAAGGCCAAATACACACATTCACTCACACAAGCACACCCCCAGTCTCAGAACAAATATTTGCGAATCACACAAAGATTTATCCCATGTGTGAATTTACTCTTGAAAAAAAATTATTCAATTCAATTCAATAATCATGTTTATGCATGTATATATTATCATTTTTGTTCTCCACCTGTAATACTCTTTTTTATGATTTTTCATAGTCAAATATGATAGTCATCTTAACATTATTTATCATGATAAAGAAGTATGGTGAAAGCCTTTAAGCGGCCATAAGCCTTGATCTCTCGAACAAGACATTAGATGTTGATAAGAGTGAGTGAGATGGGTCCTGCCCCACCTTATATCGACACCATTAACTCACTGAAACTGCCTGACTATTTATTGAAACAGGTTATCTAGTGTCACTTACAATATCTACACCAAAGAATATTAAGTTTTTTTTGTACATTTCGGTATTTATTTTTATCACACGGTTGGTAAATATGAGTAATAAGAAAAAATAATAATAATAAAATAATAATAATAATAAAATAATAATAATAATAATAAGGACTATTGTCGCCAATAGACCTGATATAGTGTTGATAGATCGATTGGAGCGCCGTGCAGTGATTGTCGACATCACCGTCCCCCATGACGGGAATCTCATGAAAGCCGAGAAAGATAAACAAATTAAATATCTTGATCTGGCACACGAGATTGTCGACATGTGGGATGTGGATTCGGCCATCATTGTACCGATAGTCATATCAGTCAATGGACAGATAGCAAAGAGCCTCGACCAACATCTTAAGAGGCTCGCGTTAGGCGGTTGGACCCCAAGGGCCAGATGCAAAAGGCGGTCCTTTTGGACACGGCACGCATCGTGAGGAGGTTCCTCTCTCTGGAGCCCTAACCATCGGCAGCTTGGTCCCTGCACCTGATGTCGGTGGGACACTGTTTTTTATATTTTTAAATGTTTTTTTGTATTTTTTATAAATCATATTTAAAAATATATAAAATAAGTTTAAAAATAGATAAAGAAAAATAATAATAATAATAATCTTATATGAGTAAGTTTTTTTAATAATTTATTTTTATATAAACATACAACTATATATTTAAGTAGCAGACCTAAAACCACGACGGTTTGTCTGGACTGCACATACTGATTAATTAAATTTATAAATTACAAACACATTATACACAAATAAACAAAATAAGTAGACATAAACATAAATATAATACAGTTTTTTTATAAGTTTTTGCGTAAACAAGATGTCGAGCAACGAGCGCGGCACATATTGATGCAGTATAGTAAGTGGTAATATGAAATCACGCTTTTATCCAAGGATAGGTAAAGACAATGGAAGGCCATTTTATTATGTGCTATAAAAACTAAATAAATAATTTATGGCAAGTTTATGTTTAATTAAATAACTTGAGATTATGCATCAAAATAAATTAAAGTGCATAAAAAAACCACAACTCTCAGATTAAGACGCTTAATTATACACATCAATTAACTGTAGTACATTTTAATTAAGGTGTTAAAAAAGGGCCATTATCTCGGTTTATTTGCGTACCGGACTTGGCAGCCATAAATCAACACAAGACAATGGTAATGCCGCGGAATTAAAAAATACGTGCCGTCGCCACGCCACCGAGCCGCCGCACCGCCGTCGCACCGCGCCCGCTGCAAGCCCACACTGAAATAAAGGACTTAGCGCAATCTTTGCGAATGGTTAATGAATTACTTTTGCTAATTTCGCTCTAGGGACAGCATTCAGAAAAGTTTTGTGTAAAGAATTGCATAATTTAAAAAGCTTCGCTGTCTTTGTAAGTTATTTAGTCGCAACGAAGAGAATAAAATTGTATTATTATTCAGTCTCGCAAAGACATTTCATTTTTACCTTAATATTCCTTGAACCCAGCCCCAGCTAAATAGAAATTATTTATGTGAATAATAGACAATATATTACCTACTTAGGTTATTTTCTAAGTCTTGTAATTTGATGTAGGTTTGTGACATAACATGTCATAATATCTTATAAGTGCAGCTTTGTGGATTATTGATGTCCATTGGCTGTACTCCACTTACCATCAGGTAGACTACACGTTCGTTCGATGCAGGCTTAGTATAAAAAATGACATTTTAAATGACATAATAATATTTTTTATATTACTTTTGTATGTTATTTAAAATGTCAATCACAACCTTGATATAATACTTACAATGTTACGTTTTTTTTCCCAAATTCATCCCTGCTTTGGCATAAAGTATGCAAGACAATATTATGATGTATACGACGGCTCGCGCCCTCTACCGTTGATTTAATTAATCATGGCAGATTAAACGTGAAATACTGCCTGATAACAACGAGAAAGAAATCGCAAACCACTGCATTTATAAGTGCCTATCCAATTAATTTACTTGCCTTTTTAATAAGACTTTGGCTATGTGGAATAGATTTAATTTATCTACCCAAGCACCAAGTATCATTCATCACAACATAATTAGATTCTCTTTCTCACTTAAAAATCTGAAACTTTTAGTGTAGATGCATGTCAAATAAATTTTTGCCTATAGGTGACAAATAAAACAAAATAATTGTATTTTTTTCCATCACATAATACATGTGTAGCAAAAAACCACGTAGTACACCCGAAACTAGATTTAAAAAATCAGTTTGTAAACTCACCGCTATCAAATCAAATCAAATCAAATCATTTTTATTGCAGGCATCAAAGGCCCATATACATAAATACCTTAGACTAACATATATAACATTTAAATATTTTTATTTTATATTTTTTTTCACGTTGATTCGGCAACGCGCGGCGCGGTGTCATGTATGCGTTCCTCGGAAACGCCGAAACAAGACACCTCTCGGCCAGAAGTCCACTTTTGTGTATGTTTCTAGCCGTTCCGTCGGGGTTCGCACCACAAACGAAGTAAAATTAACGTTGTGACGCGATTCTAGCTTCTTCTTCACCCGAATGTATTTCATAATATCTTATGCTATATCTTAGGACTTCATTGTTAGGTTTCATGTGCCAGCAAATTACAGGACCTATAACCAACGAATCGGAAAATAATAGTAATAAGAGGCAGTTGAATTTTATGGTGGTTTGACCACAAAACGATACTACCTGCCTCGAGTTGTTCTTAAAAATCTCTATCACCATTTTCTTGTGAGAAGTAGTCACGTCACCAGTAGGAATTACTGTTCAAGGTTGTTGGACGTAGGTAAATTGCATACAACAAAATATTAAATTATACCTAATACTCACTGTGCGCATTAGGCAACTGTAAGGACAGTGAGCAGCTGAGTGTAAAATAAATAAATAGGAAAGCTTCGACTACATTTTAGGTTCATCACTACACCCGAAACATTACAGTCCAAGAATAAAAAGGTAAAATTATCAAAATAAACCTAATCAAACTTATTTACCTAATTAAATTAATTGACCTATATTGTATGATCAAAGACGCCAAAGTCGATCGACTCTTAGCATTTGAGTATGAATCACACGTAACAAAGAACGTTCAAGCTGAGATAGAGAATAATTTATTTGATAATATCCTTGCAAAACATTTATGTTACCCTGTTTATAGGATAAACCGTTGCAGAATAGTCTTGATGTGTAGGTAGTACCTGTACATAAAGACTTTTCTGCATCTCATCATCATCAAGGATTTATTGTTGAACATTTTATTGCACTAGCATTTTTATAACTGGTTACCAAAATGTTTAATATAGATAGATAGATAGATAGAGAATAAAGAAGCGAAAAAAGAAGAAGTACATAATTGTGATGCACAGTCTAATTGAAACATGCACAATGGACGGCCTTATCACTTTAAAGTGATCTCTTCCAGGCAACCTATACCTATACCATATAACAATTTGAGAGAAAGCCCAAAAATAGCTCTATGCACGCTAGCTACATGTCTATAGTACCTACAAACCTAATTTTACTCGATTTAATGTCACCACTTTCATTATAGAGAGGTTTACATGACCCAAAGTGGACTAGAAAATAACTTTAAAAACTCATAATTTTTGAACTACTGATTTTCGCGGGACATAACGTTGGGTTAAAATCATTTACTGCGATATCCTACATCATGCATGCATGCAATACAGATCTTCATTTCAGAGAGTATGCCAAGGAATTGCACAAACTTGATTCTTCGTCCCTATTTCACCATCGGGCTACTAGACAAACGGCACTCTGATATCGCTTCATGGTAAATATTCCTCCTTCCCGCTACTAACATCATATCCTAAAAATCTGGAGTAATACCAACCCAATTATGAGTGTTCAAAAAAATAACGAAACACTTCGAGGAGAGGCCGGTAGGGCCACTGCCGCACCTATTAGTCGATTTGTCTGTCTGTCTGTATGTTCGTACGTGCATCCCGAAAAAACTACTGCATGGAATTGGATGCGGTTTTCACAGTTGTGTAGTTGGCAGTCTAACTTGAAAATTGGTATATGTTTTATCTTTGTATTTAATCCCAAAGATGGTAAATTAAGGGGTGTAATTTTATATAAGAAGTTCGTTAATTTTAAAGGAAAATGCATGAAATTCTGTAAATAGTATATAACACGACATAAATTAACAATAGAATTGTTTTTAATGTCTATTGTCACCCCCAAGGGAGTAAATTTGGGGTTGAAAGTGTACGAGGGAAGTTCTTCAATTGTAGGAAATAACATAGAATTATCGAATTCCATGCAGACTAAGTCGCGAGCAAAAGTTAGTCTAAGCTAAGATTAATAATATATCGAATTAACATCTTGTAGATTTTTTTGGAAAAATCAAAATTAAGAGATGCATGGAATTTTAATTTAAAGTGGTGGTACAGCAAAGTTAGACAAGTATCAGTGTGTAAGTCTAGGTGCCGGTACCCAGGGACATGACAGCCGTCTACAGTATCATCCAGGCCGACGCTTCGCTGGCGACTGAAGTGCCAGCCGGTGGGCGGGGCACTCAAGTGGGCGTCCAACCGCCCACCTAACGCTCCGCCCACCCGCCGATCCGCCCCACTAAATAAAAACTGTGACAGGTGGGCGGTGCGAGCTGAAGTATCGTCGTTAAGGATACTTTATCAAGTAATTTGTTAGCTTCGATGCGAATTTAAAATTTATTCGTCTAGCCTAACATTGTCTGTTGGATGGCTACGGGGGATAATTTGCAAAGGCTAGAGTTTACATAATAATCAAAATTATAATCAAGACATCTAAATACCGAATATAATATTTTGTAGAAAGAAAAACGAAATATCATCTTTCTAAAATCGTTTTAATCGCGTTTTAATTGTCTGTTAACATTTAAAATATACTTCAACCAATTATTTGAAATACAACTACTATATTATTATACTCATGTTAAAACACAACTGATTTTTTTATCAGTCAATCGTGGGAATATCTTCTCAAATATTGATAGTTAAAAAATATAGAACCCATAAACCTACATTTGGTGATATAATGTTGCCATTTTACAGTAATTCTTTTAGACTATAGCTTCTATTGTACACAAGGCTATTGATCAACCTATATATTGTCAGTATAAGCTAGTCTTACATTGCACAGAAAGCCTGTACAACGCAAGACCTACTACGCAAGGCATACTGGAAATGTACAGGTTGATCGTTAGCCGTCTGTACGTATTACTGTAAGTTTTACTATGTCATTTTAATCTTTTTTTTATCATCATAAACGTTGGATTTTTTTCTGCACTTGTACTCGTCAGAGGAACAGGTTTATATATGACTTCCTTTTATTCTTTATTGTACAAATGAAAAACAATACAATAATATTAGGTACAATTTTAAATTTATTTACAAAGGCGAGCTTAACCACTAAAATGGGTTTTCTTTCAGCAACTTAGAGTGCTAGAGGAAAAAGATACTTTTTGAGGGTAAATGGAAATGTACAATAAATTGATAATTATAGGGAACAAAATAAACTACCTAAGACTACATACATATTATTCCTTCATTATTATTGCCTCGTTAATTTGTAAGTAACTATAGAACTATAGTCTACCAACTTCTTCACTGAGAAGCGCTAACACTAGATCTGATATTTTTTTTATTTTTTTTTTTTTTTTTTAATATAATAATAATGTTTATTGGAACCAAAATACATTTTTTACATATTTAATGGTTAAATTTATTTATTAATATTGGAATACTATTTTTATTTACAATTTTTTTTAAGGATATAGTTTTCATCATACCATGATATATCACTACAAAAAAGAGTGTATAAACATATTGATCCAACACATTTATGGATTGTAAAGAATTTTGTTGGTTGTCGTTTCGCAATTATTTCTAGTGCACTAAAAAAAAAATAACTACCTTTTTATAATTTCTTAAGCTCTTTTGTCCATCCAAAGGTTGCCTGTAAGAAATTGCTTTTATAGCGATAAGGCACCCATTGTACTATCTAAATGATGTGCTTTATGAAACTGACTTTCTTATTTGTGTACAATAAAGAGTTATCTATCTATCTATCTATCTAAAACACTACTGTATTTCCAAATTGAATTTGTTTGAAAAATAATGTAGCTAAATTCAAGTCAATTATAGTCAGTCACTATTTTGAATAACCTTTACTGCAGTACTCAAGCTAAATAAATAAATTAAAATAAATATCTGGGCATCCAAAATCAAGATATTTTACTGATCATTATTTTAAAACATATTTCACCAAGAATTAACAAATATTTCCTCGCAAAGGATTCCTAAGACCATGCCAGGGGAGTAATTTACAAAATGTGGAGAATCTTAAAGAGTTAACAAAGCGTTACAGCGCCATAATTCAGAGAATGTCTTTGATAGAATTATTAACATCGGCGCGTCTCCCCGAATAACTGCTTGTGCTATCACCCCGGGGGCATCAGGGTAGGTGAAGGGGTACATGAGCATTTTGCCAGGCTAAATATTTCTATAGTTTGTATGGTTAATCTATGTGATCTTGAGGACAGTATTCTAATGACAGAATGACTCTCTTATCCTTAACGATAATCAAAAAATCAGTTAGCTTATCTATCTGTTTGCATCTTGTTTGTTTTATATATTTAAGTTTTAATGATGATGATAATAAAACAGGAACAACTGGCAAGATTTTGTGCCACCTAAGCCTAGAACTTATACGGTAGGTAGTGTACCTGCCTGCGACGCCGAGGTCGCGGGATCAATTCCCGTTTTAGACAAATCTTTGTGTTCATTAACATGTGGGTTATTGGTTTATTTGTCTTTGTCTGGGTGTTACTAAGTATAATAAGTATGTATTTACAAATGAAAAGTATATTTGTATTAGTATCAGTTATTCTAGTACCCATAGTACAAATTCTGCTTCGTTTGGGACTAGATAACGTTGTGTGTAAGTTGTGAGATATTTATTTAGTTATTTAATTTATTAATTTAATTTGAGCGGCTAGAGCACCTAATAAATGGTCTTATGCAATACTTAACAATATTATTTAAGGCAACAAACATGTTTAGTAGAAGATAGTATTAGCTATTTACTTTGTTGTATAGTGTCTTACCTTTAAACTTTTATGATTTTTTACTTAAAATGGCTTTTAAAACATGTCCCCCTTCAACTACATTTTAGTTTCCAAAACAATGACCTTTATAATTAACATTTTAATTAAACTGAAGCCTACACCTACCGTATGACACCCGGGTGTCATTGACTCCACGAATAAATGCCAACCCTTTGTAAGAATTGCTTCCAAGCCCTACTACACCTTTGATGTACGTGATATCTCAACAGTTATGATAAGCTATGTTAATTCGCCCCCTCGTCAATTATGTTTAACCGAGTAAGAAACAAGAGTGTTGTTATTAACAAAAATTATTGCAGATTTCTTGAGTAAGATGTAACATTACTTTAATTGGAATCTTAAGTGTGTAGGAGCAATTCTAGCATAAAAAAAATTAAATAAATTTGGATTTTTTTCCATTAGATAGAACGCCAGAAGCAATTACACTATCCAATGGTCCCAATGACAAGGCCAAATTCACTCATTCACTCACACAAGCACACCCAGTCTCAGAACAAATATTTGCGAATTACACAAAGATTTGTCCCATGTGGGGATCGAATCCACAACACCAATGCAGTGGAGAGCGGCGAGGCGACCGCTTAAACCACTGCACTACACGTGCAGACAAAGCCGCGTGGACTGATCGATCTTGTAGGTTAATCAATACTAACCGTGATCGGCTGTGGATGGGTGAACATCTTTCACATGACAAGATTTCCTCCGTGCCTCGGAAAGTACATTAAGCCGTCGGTCCCGGTTGCCATTTGAACATCTATGGCAGTCGTTACGGGTAGTCAGAGGCCAGAGAGTCTGACTACTAGTCTAACAAAGAGGAAGGAAAGTCTTCTACAAGGAAAGTCTTGAATCTGTACAAAAAGGTTTATGCATGCTATGCAATACAGATGCTTTCACAACTACCGTAGATATGAACAATTATTAGATAGATACAATATGTTAACCTTAGAAAATAGACGAAAATACTTAGAAACAATGTTGCTATACGACATATGTCATAATAGATACGATTGTACTTCATTGGTTACTAAAATCAGTTATAGAATACCAACTAGAACGCATTGCCGTTTTTTTTTTTTTATTATTATTATTATTTTTTTTACGTGGGGAAATGCATTTACGCATACCACCCCACCCCGGGGAAGGGCAGAGTGGTTATGTGGGACTCGCCCGTGCCTACGATGTTAAACGGCACGGGAACACCCACTAAAACCCCACGGTGCTCCCGCACTCGCCTTGATGGGAGGGTCATGGGAATCCGGCACAGCCTTTACGTCCACGACCCTCCCGGCGATGCCCGCCGAAGCAGACCCCTCTTGGCCCCCAAAATGTGGGGGGGACCGGCGCCGAGGACCGCGTGCAAAGCCATCGGACATTCCCCATGTCCGACGCTACTTAATACAATGCGCATTGGTGTAAACTACTAACTAAGCATAATACGATACTTACATTATAAAGGAGTATACCTAATACTCAGTATGTTCTTAGGGAACATATACACTACACTTCAACGGCCTGGTCCGCTCGCGGCGAGACAGGTGGTCGGTCCCGCCGCCCACCACGCCGCAGTTCAACGGCTGCGGCCCCGCCGGGACCGCGGAAGGCAGGGAATGCGGGGCATCGAAAACGACGCGCGCACCGACACTCCTACCCGCCGCGGCCCCGTAAACCACCCGGCCACAGTGTCGGCTTGCGCCAACACCGCAGCCCGGCCTCTTGCCCGCCTAGGCAGGCCCCTCATGGCCCCCAAAATGCGGGGGGACCGGCACCGAGGACCGCGTGCAATGGCCGTCAGACACCTTCGTATCTGACGGCCTGGCCCTCCGCGGTGAGACAGATGTTCGTCCCACCGCCCACCACGCCGCAGTACTAACGGCTGCGGCCCCGCCGGGGCCGCGGAAGGCAGGGAAAGTGGCAACGAAACACCAACAGTCCTCTCCCGCCGCGGCCCCGCAACTCCTCGACCGCAGTGCCGACTTCCTCACGCCAGCACCGCAGGCCCTCCTGTTGCAGAGCCTCCCCATAAAGGCCCTGCAACATGGGCTGCTCCCACATGGGCTTCACGCCAAAAGCCCGAAGAGCAGCCCCCTCCTGGGGTCCACTCGGCTTCACCGTGGCTCGGGGGCGCCACGGTTACTGAGCCCCACCGCGACGACAACGCGGGACACCCGTTGGTGGGGAGAACGCATTGCCGTAACGTAACTCATGTCAACTATTTGCAACAACTGGTTGCCGTACTAATGCAGGTAAACGCTCTCCAATGTACCGTCTTGTTCATAATTACAACACAAACTTTAATTCAATCGATATTATGGCAACGCGTCCCAGTATATTTAAAAATAGAATTAGCAACCTCTCAAAATAATTTTATATACTTTCTATATTTCATACTCGTGCATGACTCTTACGTTATAATTTGTTTTTATTAGTAATCTGTGGTAAATGGTGTTAGTGACACAATTGTTAAATAATATTATGTAAGCATACCATAGATTAATAAGTATTGTTGTACTGTTTGTTTACCCAAATAAATAAAATAAAATAAAAAGAGAATCGTATTACCTCGTACTGTGGTGGAGGTCTGATGGCCGTCACTCCACCTAAAACACTGATATATCGCTAAAACCGTTAGACTAGAAGCCAAACCCAAAGTTATTGGAATAAAAGCTCGGAATATGAGTTCTCTAAATCTAAAAATATTTATTTTTGCCATTCATAGAAGACTTAGTGCTTCGGTGGATGTCTTTAGGAAAAGAGTTAAAGAGCATTTTCTTTCTCTCTTAATAAAAATTGTTGAAGTATGTATGTATTTATAATATGTAAGTATTGTATGTATGCATGTATTTTATAGGTGTATTGATGTAGATAAATAATATATTAAGTAGTATATTATATTGCAAAATTATGTAGTATGTACGTTAAATTATTATATTACATATGTAAGCATTATTGTAGCATTATTTTAATATTATTACTTTGTAGTTGTGCACTCAACTTTACTCTTGCCTAGTCTTCTCTTTCTTCTTTTCCTCTATGGCTCAAAGGTTTGCTGGTAGAAAATTCAATATTGAATTAAGCTCGCCTTTTTACCTAACATTTAAAGTTGGTTGGCTGTTTTGTTCTATTATGTTATTGTAAATTCTGTGTGTGTACAATAAAGTATTTGAAACTTAGTCTTTGCTCTTTCGTTATATCTAGCTTCCAACACTTTTATTGTCTTATTTATTTATTCCATTATTTTCTAACATTACAAAAGCCAATGTCAAGTCTATAACGCTTTAAACATCTAATTTTGCAGCACCTCGTACATTTATTGTTCCAAATACGACTTTGGGTTGCTTCAACGAGATAGTCTCTGATCCAGCAGCCATCAGCGATTTACTAAAACCGACACGTGAGTGATATATGGTCCCAGCCGTTTACCCCGCTTTCTACTTATATTTTTATTGATAATGTATAACGGTAAAATATGTAATGTATATGCTTTACCCAGTTTAAGGGCGGTGCATTACTATTGTTTATTTTTTTTATTGTGTATACCTAAAATTAACAGTCCCAGTCGTTCACACCAAGACAGCACATCTTTGTAGTTTACTCGAGCCGCCTAAGAACTTGATCTAGGAATAGGTTAGAAAAGAAAAAACAGTAGTAATTTTTAAAACACTTTGTAAGGTTTTTCCAAAAAATCACATTTGATTTAATTTGTGATAGGCTTTGACCGACACGTGAGTGATACGACGTTATTTTAACTTTATCGAAACTGAATGAAGAATTACAATCATCATAGAATCGATTTTATTAATTCCTCAAGAAAATACGAAAAGAAAATGTATGGGAAAACATGTTTTTTTTATATTTCTGTTTTCTGTTGTAGCGAGTTATTTCGATATTTTACATTACCCATAATGACGAATAGTGTTTAAATTTTAGTGTTACCGTGAACAAAGAGATTGCAACATCTTTGAAATATCGAAATAACTCGCTACAACAGATATACATGGTAAATAGCTCTTTATATCTAATATTTTGTAAGAGAATAACCATGTTTGGTCTCAAAACTTATATTAAATAAATAATTGCCACTAACATTACAAAAAAATATATCTTTTCAGAAAAACATTAGGTCTTAAATTAAAATAGTTGAATAACTTAGTCTAAACTTTGTAAGTCACTATCAGGAGGCCTCGTTCCCAAAATGCTGGCAGCATTACCGCGTTGTATTGCGATACAAAGTCGCTGGCCGAAATATAAGCCAGCATTTCGAGAACTAATAAAAACTGACCATTTCATAAGTTAAAAAAAATCTATTCATATGTTGGTGCATTGTACCGAACGATATAATAATATCGAGATTGGCTTCATGAAATTAAATATTTTTGCGGCTGGTTTTAATTACTCAGCTGTAATTACCCGCATAAAAGCGCAGTCACTAATTAAATACCTACGTTGATTTAATAATTAAATTGAACCATAATTAAATTACATTGCAGTATTACATCAATCATCGATCGGTTAAGGGTCAGAGTTATATTTTTGAAATCTTTTGAACTACACAATTGATCCGGCAGGAAGATGAACTAAACGGGGATAGCGTGACGGTCTGGATTTCATCCAAAGGGATTGGTCTTGTTTTATTTTTAAGGTGGTAAGAGAGTAAGCAGTGGGCAATTTCATGAATAAATAAATAAATAAATATCACACATTTTTCACACATCTTCTTCTAGTCCCAAACTAAGCAGAGCTTGTACTATGTGTACTTGACTAACTGATACTAATATATATAAATACTTTATTTTTTGGAAATACATACTTATTACCTATACATAGAAACACCCTGACCAAAACAAACCATCATGTACATGCACACGAAGATTTGTCTTGAGCGGAAATCGAACCCGCGGCCTCTACGTAGCATGCTGTTGCACTACCAACGTCGCTATCCAGTCGTCATAGTGAATAGTAATTTTCAGAGTTTGATATTCTTCAATTCTAGTCCACGTAGTCGTAGACTCATGGTGTGTGCACGTTTTAGATTTTCGCAATTATAACTTTAAGGAAAACTGATGATCAGGATCTGATAGTGGATTTCGGAAGATACGCAGGGGATTTCTCGTTAAAGTTAAAGTAGTCAAAGACCCATCGTGATTAGACTTATTCGATTAGTCACATAAGTACTTGCTTCGCAAAGATATTCAAGGTCTGATGATGGATGTTACCTGGGGCTCTATGGGGCGTGAATCTCATAAACCCATACACGATGGGTCTACAACTATGTTAACCAAAAGAAGAATTTCCCTGGATGCCTTTCGAATTCCATCATCAGAACCTGAACAGCACTTGTCATGAAAGTGCTCATTGTGACAAATCTAATAAGCCCAAACACGATAGGTCTACGACAACTTTAACATAAATGGAAAACCCCTGCGTAGCTGCCAAAATCCATCATCTGATCCTGAACATCACTTGTCATAAAAGTACTAATTGTGACAAATCTGATAAGTCTAAACATAATGTGTTTATGTGAAATATAAGCACAGAACTCTTTCGCTCTTCATTAATATCATAAATATCGTTTTAATAATACCAATTTTTTTCCGCTTCTAAATGCATCTGATTTTGAAGAGTATAAAAAAAAGCTTACAAATAAAACAAAAACCATCGAAATCGGAGTGGTTTCTGAGAATTTAGATCTTTTGTTCTACGGTGTAAGTTCATTGAATGGACTTCACGGACTGGATTGACAAAAGTGAACATTTCAATATTATAATCAAATAGCAAACATTTAGCAAATAGTGTGGTATTTATCCATAATCACTGTTTTTTTTTTTCTTTTATTACATTTTATCGTAATATACACACTACACACATACAATTATTGCTGATTTAATAAAATTGGATGAAGTAAAATTATCTGAGATAGAACATATTAAACAGATTTTGTGAGTTACATTTGTATTATACGTATATCACATGTTATCTACATTATATCAATCAATCAATTATCAATCAATTTATTTATTTCAACTTAGGTGCATACAAAATTTCATTCACATAGCAAGACAACCAATGACTTAATATCTAAGATAGTATGCACAATTGTGTGTTGTTAAGTGGATGCCTACACTAGGAAAACCTGTGTTGGTTGTAGGTCACCGAACATTTAATTTGCCAAGATGGATGTGGACGCTTACATTCCAGAGAAAACAAGAATCTATATGTGATTATATCAAGAGGCAAAATTAATTAAATAATTAAAATCCTGGTATTCATCCCAGTATTTTAATACGCCTGCCATACGTACTGTCTCCTCGTTCAAAATAAAAATTTCACAACAATAATTGAAACGTAACTAATATTAAATTAATTGTAAGAATGGAACGAATGCGGCGACCCGTGTGACGACATTAGCTTGCGCCGTGCGATAAATGCGATAAACAAATTCAAACGGCGCGTCTCTTCGCGTAATCCGTCTGTTGTCCCCAAATTAATTAATGCCCACTTTATTTCGAATACAATACAAACATTTCATGCAATCATGCAGAAGTCTCGCTCGTCCATTTCTAAAAAGTTTCCTATTTCACTTTTTTTTCGTTTGAATTTAGATATTAAAATTACTGGTGAGTCATCTTAGTCCTTGAATGACCACTTGTTTCAATGTTAATAAATCATAACCGCCTTTTAGGTGGATCGCAGGCTCGGGTGATACTATAAAATCGTTTTTTTTCTATTGCATGATATTTAATAACTGTTTACTAATTAAGCAATTAAGCTACATTAGTTACAATTAAGCATCGCTAATACCATAGAAATCTTAATAATAAGGCAATAGAAATGTCAAAGACGCGTGACCTTGTCGCCGCGCATCTGTCTAGTCAAACACAAGTGCGAGTTGAGGAATTGTCGTCTTAATGTCATCGCAAAAAGAATAATTTTGTTTGCAGGAATACAAGCGCATGAGTCTAATCGAACACAAGTGCGAGTTGAGGAATTATCGTCTTAATGTCATCGCCAAAAAGAATAATTTTGTTTGCAGGAATACAAAAAGTGGTATTTGAAAAACGGCGACATGCGTCCCAGTGTTAAAAGATAGTCGATAGCATTTCTATTGACTAGTTATTAAGATTTCTATGGCTAATACCGAATCCAGGCTAAGTTTTTTTTCTAATTGCTTAACTTTTTGAGGCATAGCCACCTTCAGGAATATATATAAATAAAATATGAACTAAATAACCAAATTGTAGGTATCAATGTATATTATAAAATCGCTGTAATATGTTAAGATAGACAGAAAATATCTAATAAAAAAGCTGAAGGTTTATGAAAATTTCTTGTTTTCTCCATTTTTACCCGACTACGGCGAAGCCAAAAGGAAGGGAAATGTTTTTGGCAGTCTACTTACGTAGACGGGTCATAGTTTCTAAATAATTTTAATACTGAGTATATCTTCTGTACTATACACTAGCGTTTCGCACAGACGGGATAATTATCCAACGCATTCATATTTTCTCTGGCATATTTTGAGTAGGTATTGCGAGATATTTCATTAAATGAGAGCACGAAAATATGTGTAAAATGTAATAAATTATCAGATATTGTTTTTATTCTGATTTGGTGGAACTGATATTGATGTGTAAAGATTTATTGGACACAAATACAAGGTAATAATGAATTCAGAAGCTCACTGCACTGGTATGTGAATTAACTGCCAGTATCGTACGCAGCTCAGATATACTATTTTTATTTAAGCGTGTAGCAATATATATATTTTTTGTATATATAATATATTAATGGACCATTGAAATGTTTTTTGATCTATTTCTGTGCATAAATGGGACATAATATCATACAGTGTTTTCCGTTTTATTTATTTTTTTGTGTAATAAGAGACCTGGTGAAGTAGATAATTACAATTGTATTTTATTGTTTTCCTTCTGTGCTCAATTCTGATAAACCGTTTAAAATTATAATTTGCCAAAAAAAAAACAATTTTAATTACAATAATTTTGGTCTTATATGGTTACCTCATGGATGCCATTGTCAGGACTCGACCAAATTGAAATCGAACCACACGGGAAGCACCAGCTTTCAAATAAAAAAAGAATCATTAAAATCGCTTCGCCCAGTCGAAAGTTATAAGGTAACAAACATACAAAAAAAATACAGACGTATTGAGAGCCTGCACCTTTTTTGAACTCGGTGAAAAAAAACAAATGAGCAAAAAATACAATATGCAACAGAAAATACACACGTACACAATGGCAGTCTCAAGTTCCGGCAGCATCTGTTATCAATGATCAGTCGGCTAATTGTGCGTTAATCAGTCGTTAATTACCGGGTGTGGGGGGACGTCATTATGCAACCATCGCGCTGCAATCAATAATCTATTGTCATGTGAAATTTGATCTAATTTGTCTCACGTCTAATTACAGGCGAGAAGTGCAGATGACGCTGGTCGTACGTATGTATAGTATAGGTGAACAGAGTCAACGCACCGTGTAGTCACGTCAATCGCTGGAAGAAACATTCGTAACTGACCTACGCGCGCGATTCCGTAGCTTTCTACAGATTTTTGCATAGTTATCTTCATTAACAAGTACCTGCATTTTTTAAGGATAAAATTCAGAATGAGGTCATCCGACAAAGAAACAAAGTGACCGACATAAGCTCGTTGAAATGGCAATTGACTGGCCACGTCTGCCGAATGGCCGACAGTCCCCCCCCTTCCCCCCCTCCGCTGGACCGATGACAAATCTCGGCCCTGGCCCACCACCAGGTGTTTAAGCGCAGATTGGGAGATGCTTATATCCAGCAGTGGACTTAAAAGGCTATAGTTTAATTGATATACTTGTACCGGTATAAAATGCGAGTCTAGTAGTTGTCTATTCAGTAAATTTTACAAAACAAAATGTAACGTTACAGTTTGTAAACTTACAATCTAAATAAAACTTGAAAATGTAACTATACTCTGTCCATTCCTTTATTTTCTTTTTGACATATTGCATTTAGGGATGCCTTCACACGTTACTGATTCGATTTGAAATCATAATCGATGTTGTCTAAGAAGAACTTTCAATCGATTAATTACATCGAAATGGTTTTTGTTCATTATTAATTATTCGTTTATTAGTAGTTTTTATTAGATGAAATAAATATACAAAATAATAATATAATAATAATGTCACATACTTAGTCTATCACGGTTTCCTAGTTACCTGTGTTTACATTTTCATTTTTAATTCCAAGATTTCGACTTAATTTCTCGCAAATAATTATTCATGGAATCATGATACTATTATTATATTCTTTTTTTATAAAAAATACTGACAATACACAAAAAAAAGTCAAATTATTATTTTTCATAATGATCGATTTATTTCATTTCACGATTTGATTTATAGTCTGTGGTTGTTTGTTACAAACAGTGAAATTCCCTAAAAAGTGTCGCTTGTCAATAAAGTACATTATTATTGTAGTATATTAATCTGACAAAAAAAAACGGTAATTCATAGGCGTGATCTGTCAAAAAGAAAATAAAGGAATGGACAGAGTATAATAAGCACGTCGAATATAAAACCTCCATTATTGATATCGGCGAAAAATGTAGCCTCCTCAAAAACAATAGGCCGTGTGGAGCAATTAAAAGCAGGCACATCGCAGTGGCGACCATAGGAATTGATTAGCGCGGCCCACGTCGCGTCATGGCCGCCCGCGTCAATCGCGTTTAACGTCATTCCGAGCGACGTCAATCGCGATGATATTGACGTGATTGTGCATTGATCGTTTGGCAACGGTTGTTTGCATACAAAATGCACAGCCAAAATTGAATGTATGGCTTAATTAGGATTGTTCGGGCCCATTTACCCACCTCTTGATCAACTGTATAATTGTTCTTTCTGAAGTTTTGTAATTATCTCCACACCAATTTTCTTAAAGATCGGTTCTGTAGTGTCGGAGTCTGTTCGGTAGAAATAAACAAAGAAAATAATCTTTCCTCTTATTTTATAAGAATAGAAATAGAAATGTTTCTAAGTATATCAAGTTTTTATCTTAGTTTCCAAGTATTTCTTTGTCGTTTTATTTATTTTTGTCTTACAATAAACAATACACTACACAAGGTTGATGCAGCAACATTCAATGTAGAATTGTCAGAATTGTGTTTCGCGGTGTCACAGGTAGTGGATTGGTCAGCAATAACATATTACACAAATTCATTCACCCGAGTCCCGCAGTCTTTCGAATTATAGGATTAGGACTTATACCTGTCAAGCCTCATCAACCTCACAATATTAGCTTACATAAAAAAACATATACCTTCAGCTTAAAGCCCAGTTTTAATAGCATATTAATCTCCACTTGTTTAATCCCTTAACACCACCGAAAATATGAACTAGTGGGGCTATAAAAAATTGTAATAAAGCCATAACGGAGCGAAACGTGCGAATAAACGCGGCTTCGGTCGTAAACCTGTCGAATTGAATGAACGGTGCAGTTGGCCGATCCCCGAGCCGCGTTCACATGTGAAATAAACAAGACAACAGATTTTCTTTCCATTGTGAATGAGTTCAATGGAAAGTTGTCAGGAGTCAGGATGAATGATTTTCTGTCATTTTCACATGTAAGATAACATGTTAATCAATCATTGGTACCTATAGCTTTGTATGAATGTATTATACAATGATTTTTAATATTCATTAGCAAATCGCGTAGTCGTATTTGTAAATAATTGATCTTCACGTGCTGCTAAACTAAAAAGTCGGTGCATTTTTGCTCGATAGCAGATTGCAGCATTGTCTCTTGTGATAATTAGCAACAATTCTTATCTCATATGCGCAAACTAAAATCAGGTGTGACCATAGACCAAATTCTAATAACAAAAGTACAACCACGATACCAAGACCAAGACTGAGTAACCATTTTAAAACCTGCACTATAAATAATGCCTGCATCGCGGGGGTGTTCAACAATTTCTCGAAGTACTTATATTCAAACAAATTCGCATGCTATCCTTGCCCATATGAACGCGGCGTAAAATCAGGTGCGGCCAGGGATCACGTTCGCATTAATAATGATAAATTCACGTCATTAATTCGGTAGGATTAGTCGCGGGGGCGAGTGCGCGGTGCCGATAACCAAATATTAACTCAATTAGTGAGGAGACGCGGTCTCCGCATTCAAATGTCTGCTAATCCTACCCCTTTGATGGTCTAGGACTGACGGCATTACTGGACTGAGCTTTTGTGAACACATGAATGATGCTAGAGTCTAACTAGATATCTCTAACAAAGACAATTGTTCAATAGTTTGGTTTAAATATTGTCGAGAGACATTTTTTTTATTTCATTTACATTTATTCATAGAAATTTATACATGAATCTTAAATTAAAGTAATCTTAAGCTTAAGCGGCCGTGGCGAAATGAATAAGGCATCGGTCTTACGATTGAGAAATCTTGGGTTCGAATCCAGGTCATTACACCACTGACGTGAAGTCCCCATTAATACAAGTGAAATAAGCTTAGCTGAAGGGGGTTAACAAAAATACTATTAATTTGTATTTGCAAATTACTAATGAGCTTTTTTTAATAAATAAAAAAAAACTTAATAAGTCTCTGTCAGTAGGCCACGTACCCAAAATGCTGGCTTCAGAAAACGTCGTTAGTAATTATTTAAAACATTCAAAAATCCTGTGTCCAGAAGGGGGGACATGTATATTTTAAACAGTCCTACTATTATTATATTGTTATTATATTTAAAACTTTGATAAAACACATAAGCTAAATCACGTGAGTTAATTAGTGTACAAATTCGACTGTATATTAAATTTAAATACATGTTTTATTTAAAGCGTAATATAAAATACAAAAAGTACTACTAAATAATGAAAATACAAACACTTCTTCTTCTTTTCGTTTCAATGGTCAAAGTTTTATACAACCCCCGCCCAGTATGTAGCCACGGTAATTGCGTTATCTGTTGCCTTGTGTAGGTCATCCAACGAGCAGTTATCAGGGCAATTGGGGCACTCAAGCAAGTGAGTCATTGTTTGTTGAGGTTCACCGCAATCGCACTGAGTCTGTTCTGGTCCAATAATACCCCATTTTGCCAGTTTTTTTTTAAATTACAAACACTGAAATGTAAAAATAGTTATCTAGAAATTGACCTTTGACATTGACCGAATCGACAAAATAGTGCACCTCCTTATAAGTGACAATGTGGTAGTTAACCTTACCTTACCGTACCCTAGTGATTCGTATAGCCTTATTTATAATGTGATTCGTAGAAGTAGTATTTATAGCATAGTACCTCGCCATCATATTTTGCAAAGGTTAATTAAGGAATCCTGTTCACAAATGTATACATAGATTGCCTATCTCGTGTTACTTAATTAGTAATATCAATTACACATTGCTGAGATTAACGAAAAGGCCAATAATGCAGTAATGACGTTAATCCAATTAGTGGTGCGATCGTAATGACAAATGAGCGGGTGCAATGACAGATTGCTAATACTCAGCTAACGATGCAAAAGCCAGCGCCGTGACGTCACACTCATGACGTGCGACATCCATCATCACGTGTTTGGACTTTGTTTACATACATCATGTAAAGTTATCTGACATACATCATGGAAAATGTGTAAGCTAATATACAGGGTAATTTTAAATATACTTGTAACCTCTTTAGAACAGATTTTCTGCTCTCTCTCTTAATCTTTACTAAGAGAGACGCTACAGCTCTTGTGAATGAGCTCGAGGGCGGCAGCACCAGCGTGTCACCTTTAACCTGCCGCCAAATAGTAGTGCTTTCATTACTGTGTTCCGGTTTGGTGGTGAGATCAGGCCCTGAAATTACTGGCACATGAAGCAAAACACCGTAGTCCTTATTCTATAGAAAAATTACTGTCTAAATCAAATGTTTTTTAAATATTACAACAAATACATACTTGGTCTGCCTCGATGATCTAGTGTTTAGCGTATGCGCCTCTCACCGCGAGGTTTCGGTTTCGATTCCCGGGTCGGGCAAAGTGTTTTCTTTTTTATTCCACTGAGGTGGCAAACAAGCATACGGCCCGCCTGATGGTAAGCAGTTACCGTAGCCTATGGACACTTGCAACGCCAGGGGCATCACGCGTGCGTTGCCGACCCTTCAAAAACCTATTTGCACTCTTTTTAAAGAACCCCATGCTGTAGTCTCTAGGAAAGTGTTATTTGTTCGTTGTTGTTATTGTAAGTAAATACACAATAGCAGCGCGGAGTTAGAATTGTGCCCGGTGAATGGCGATAGGCTCATCCCCTATCCCATTAAACCTAAACATAATAGGTGAAATGAGGGTGTTGTACACCTCTGCCCCATTCTTTTAGGTAATATTATATAGGCGTGATGTCGTAAATATCAGAGCATAAATACGACTCAAAACAAATTCGATTTGTCGAAACCGTAAAACAAATCTCGGGGCTGCAATTACCGAAACCTTAATTTACAAATCTTGAAACAATGAGGTTTTCAGTCTCCATTTTCTTCAAAAGCAAACATAGTGAGCGATGAACAAACTCAATCCAATTCGCCGATTCAAGCGAGTAAGACGTCGGTTCAAACAAATTATTTGACATAATATCGTTAATTAGAAACCCTCTTTTGTGACCGAGGGTAGGGTAATTAGGTTCGGATGCTCTGAATGGGCCCTTTTTCTGCTCGTTACGGTGAAACAAAGGGGAAGAAGTAAACAGACTGTATTCAGGCGCGGATTTGCATTAGAGCTGACAATGGAAGAGTTTGACTTTAATTCTGTTACCAGGTTTCTTTGGTTTGGTTACTTTACTATTTTATTCTTAAGTCAATCCTTTCGTCTTGATTTAAGGAAAGTTGATATCAATTGACTGAAAGTTCACAAACACTTTAATAAATATTCATGGACTTTTATACATGGAGCCCGAACCTCGTTCGGTTTTTATGTCTAGCAAAAACATATTTCCACCTATATATTTTTTAAATTGTGCTTAGAATTTGGCAGAAAAATCCTACGAGGGTAGAAAAAATAATTAATTAATCGAGAACGACCCAGCTTATATTATTATGTACATACTTATTGCGCGTTTAATAGAACAGAATAAAGGTGCTCCACTACTTTTATTAAAAAGATGTTACATTGCAGACGAATGCATGGACAGTCTGGAAGCACCTTTGCCTATATTGTCTTATTTATATACTACGCCCACAGCGAACGAACGTGTAGTCCACCTGATGGTAAGTCCAGCCCATGGACATCAACAATCCACAAAAGCATATTATAAATGCGTCGCTGCAGCTGAGGACTACGGTGTTATGCCTCATGTGCCAGTAATTTCAGGGCCTGATCTCACCACCAAACCGGAACACAGAAATGGAAGCACTACTATTTGGCGGCAGGTTAAAGGTGAGACGGTGGTGCTGCCCCCCTCGAGCTCATTCACAAGAGCTCTACCACCAGGTACTACACCACTACTGTCACTGGAATAAGGAAGAAAAAGGATATTTAAACTTAGTTAAAAAGAGTAACTTTGTTAGTTCAAGAGTAACACGGGCCCAAATCGTAAAATGCAGTTATTAGTTCGAATATAATACAAAATCCCTTGAAAATGATGACTTGTATGAAGTTATTACTTTGAATACAGATAGTTGGCCCCTTTTAAGTCCAAATTATGTGGTAACGGTTTACTACGGAACCCTATGGCGCGTGGACCGACACGCACTTGGCCGGTTTTTCTTCGACGCCACGGGCCGCGGGCTATAGGCTGCAAGACATTTCCCCTCTTGGATTTAATTGTGGCACCATTGTTCCGACTGATTTGATTCTGTATCTCTCTATAGGGCACAATCATAATAACGAGCTTAGCGGCTGACACGCACTTAAAGAAAAAGCGTGTAAGTGTATTTTTTTTACTTAATCCACCCGTGTAGCAGGTAAATAAATAGTAGCCTATATTATTTTTGGATCCTTGAACTATCCCCACTAATTTTCATTAGGATCGGTCCAATAGATAAGATTTTTGGATACAAACAAACAAATGAAAAAATATTTTCTCTTTATAATTAGTAGAGAAGAGAGTAATATTACTAAAAATCGTATATCATCACTACTAAGTATAAAACAAAGTCGTTTCCAGTCTGTACGTCTGTCTGTCTATCCCTAGCCATGCTTAGATCTTTCCAAAGCTAACTGCATCTTTGTTACATTATTTAAATCAATATAAACTGAATGTCTAAAACAGTATTTTCAACATCTCGAAAACTACAGAAATATTTTTTTTTATGGTGGATAGGCACGCATTTGACCACGATCTCACCTGATGGTAAGTGATGATGCGGTCTACAGTGGAGCGCGCTTACCTATGAGATACCTATTGACTCTTGATTTGAAGAGATCCAAGTTGTACTCATGCGGAAACACAGACTCGGGCAAGGCGTTCCACTCTTTGGCAGTTTGCATAAGAAATGTAGAAGCGAAACGCTTAGTGAGTAATGGTGGAATATCTACCGTGAAGCGATGCCTGAGTGCCGTTTGTCTGGTAGTCAGATGGTGAAACGGGGACGGAGGGATAAGGTTGTGTAGTTCCTCGGCACACTCTTCGAAATGTATCCTATAAAAGACTGATAGGCTGGCAACCTTGCGGCGGTGCTCCAGACTTTGTAGTCGAGCTTCTGTCAGATCAATATCGCAGATGATTCTCTTGGCCCTCCTCTCGACTGACTCGAGTGCCTCAAGTTGGTATTTGGCTGAACCATCCCACAGATGAGAGCAGTACTCCACACACGACCGGACTTGCGCTTAATATAATAATATATAAATATAAAAAAACTTAATATATAAATAATATTGAATTCAACACATTCGAAAACTCTACTGGTCAAACACAAGTAAAATACTTATAAAAATACCTAGCAAGTTGTACATTGTATATTTAAAAAATTGCATTGATATTATTATTTTTGCATTATATTTATTTGGGTTTACTATATATAAAAAGAGTTGGGCAGCCCTGCTTGTTTCAATTTTACTTAATTTTTTTTTTTTTTTTATTAATTTCATTGAATACCTACTACAGTTGCAAGTACGGCGGTGTCAGCCCTGGCTAGGCTTCGGACATCACCAATAATGTACCTATCTTTAAATTGTACATCCCTTTATAAGAGAAATAAATAAATGTTTTTGTTATGTTTTATGTTTAAATACACATAATTTTTCAGTAACGTGTCTATTCACTTGAAGCGTCGTGTCATGCACACTCTTTCTGACAATTTAACAAACAACAACTTGCTTTAATTGTGTTTGCGATTCCTTCAACAGTCCTTTTGACTCGGCTCCGATTGTGAAAACTCGTTTTGAAACGACGTTAAATACGACCGAATTTCAGGTAATTAACTCAGATTACGAGCGAAAAGCAAATAATACGCTTTTATTGCACAATATTGAGGAAATTCTTAGCATAATATAACATAATACAACATGATACCACGCTTTTACTGAGAATAAAAGCATGAAAGGAAATAAAAGGGGTGCATGAAAGGAGCCTCCCCGAGTGACGTACACAACAATTCCCTACGTCCGGCGCACCCTAGGCAATTCGTGAGTTCTTAAAAGCGAATTGGCTAATTCTTTCACCACGATGGCAAGTTAAAACCTTGACCACCTTACTGACTGTCCAAAATGCCCTACCACCTGCACAAGAGAGGCGCTCATGAACGCCGACGAGAGCGCCATAACAGTGGCCCCTTATTGGACCAATAAAATTTGACTCAGCCATCGACACGACGAAGAAGAAGAAGAAGATTGAGAATACGGGTTACTCACGTTATTTTAGCCGGGATATGCCGACTAGTTTCAAATCTAGTATCTCATATACTATAGTATCGCACAGAGTGCGAGACGTCGCGCGACGGCGACGAAACGCGATTAAACGCCCAGTTGATGAATCTACGTACTATATTCGAAACTAGTCGGCATATACCAGCTAAAATAACGTAAGTAACCCGTATTCTCAATAATATGTCTTCACCTCACGTCGGTTTTAATAATATTATAATACCACGCCTTTTTACCCACAAGGGTGTAGCAGAGGTGTATGACACACCTACACTTCACCTGTAATGTTTAGGACCCATGTGTTAGGAGATAAGACTATCGACATTTACCGTCCGGGCACATTTTTATCTCCGTGCTGCTATTTGAGTATTCCAAGAAACACTTTTTCCCCAGTCGAGTCTCGAACCCAAGATCTTGCAGTGAGAGGCCGTCTATTCAAACGCAACCAATGGAAGTTTAAATGCGTGAATAATGTTGCAAGTAGAGTAATTTTGTGTTAATGTAAAATGTTGTTTGTTAAAATACATACATGGTCTATTTATTAGTATCCTATTAGTAATTCTCTCAATGCATATTTACATAAATATAACCGTAAGCAGATTTTTCGTAACTATTTACAAAAATCAATGCATTACTGCAAAATATGTTTATCTTATAATAAAAGGTTTATCATTAGCCGTTTCCGCAAACACCAGAGCCAATACAAAAGTTCAACCACCGTGAAAATATCGAATATCGAGTAACTTAAAACCCATGCAAATTCGAAAAACCTATTATAATCTGCATCGCACACCGCTGGACGCTCTTTTCATTTGATACCTTTTGTTTGGGATTCAATTAAGTTTACATCGGCACCGAGGTCAGTTAATAAAAACCGAAGCCTACAAAAATTGGCGCGTAAATCAAATTCAATAAAATGCAGTACAAAAGAATGGGACGGGTCATCGGAATGACGCCATGACGCCAGGACAATGCCTGGTCACGCTCACACTGCGCCAATCAATTTATTGTGAAGTATGCGAACAGATACCAGATACTCCTGTTACCAGTTACTCAGTTTTCTGTCGTCGGAAATGATACTGAGTAGTTTTGACCGTAATCTCTTTTCAATGCTTTTGTGATATAAATATGAAGGAACTTGTAAAAGACGAGACCGACGTCGCTACTGTTACTAGTTACTTAGTTTTATATGTAAGTACTGCATAATATGAAAAATTGATAAAATTATGTGAAAGAATGAAAACAGACCTTTTACGAACGTGCTCATAGAAGACTACATGATAAAATCCGCCCATGCTTATCAATTTATTCAAGCGGCCGTGGCGCAATGGATAAGGCATCGGTCTTACGATCGAGAGGTCGTGGGTTCGAATCCTGGCCATTACACCACGGACGTAAACTTCCTCCTAACACAAGCGAATTAAGCTTAGCTAGAGGGGGTTAACAAGAATACTCGTAATTTGTATTTGCAAATTGCTAGTAAGCTTTTTATAAAAAAAAAAATATATTATGAAGAACGCTTACAAATACCAGATTCATTCCTGTTACCAGTTCTTATGCTCTCTTTGAGTACCAATGATTTATATAAGTGATTGAAATGCTCCGATTTAGAGACGCATCAGCATTCTTTTTTTAAATACAATGTATTTTATGAGCCCGTACGTAGCGAACTTATATACTGACTCATAAACACCTATAGAGTGTAATCGTAAATGTGTCCAGGCGATCATTACGATACGAGATATCAAAATACTTTTACACTGATAACCGTACTATTGGTATCTTTTTATATATATACCTATATATATAAAAAGATACCAATGTTTCTTAGTATATACCTATATATCTAACAGTTACGGAATAATTGCATAGACTCACTTTACAGTTACCACCCTATTGCCAATAAAGAGTAATAGCGAATACGAAGCTATACGATTAGCAGTTAAACAATTATTCATTTGTAACATTAAACGAATGAAGTTTGGTCAAACATTTACGTAACTTTAGCAGAATAGTTTATAGATATACAGCAAAATTATTATATTGTTTACTATGAGTACTAGAATGCCATAAAAATACTCTAATCTAGTATAAGAATATTTTTATGAAATTAATGAGCAATTAGTAAGAAATTATAATAACACGCATCTTAGGTTCGTTGACCTCAAAATTAAATGCGATCTATATTTTATGATCGTATTGTTTTATAGGCCATAATATAATAATTCTCATTTTTATGTACGAATCATGTTAATCATGTTATAAATTAGCAATTATTTTATACTACTTATTCGGTAAATTATGTTCAACTATTAAATTTTTTACGACTTGTATAATATGGAACTTTACTATTAATGTTATGAATTTCTTAGATGTGTATGGTTCGGGCAAATACATTACAATATAGTAGGTGAAAAAGTATTAGCACTCCCATTCGTGGTTGCTATTGCAGCCTTTATTATTCCGTTACCAACGTAAATCAATCTAAAACGTTTAAAGTGTAACAGTCAAAATTAATTTCTTATTCACAAAACCAGTGAGTAATATTAAACAACAGCTGCATATCTTAAAACAAATCTCAGCAAAATAATTGAAACGAGAAGGGTAATATATACTTTCCGAATAGATGCACCGATCGGCCACCTTACCCCTTCACATTATGAATTCCCGTCCACCTTGCCACGTCCCCGAATTAATCGCCCGGGAGCCTCTCTATTAAAGTTTCTTCACAAGTTGTTTAAGAGGCTCAAGTTCTTTAAAACTCTGCAGATAATGTTAAACATTCATTTAAGTGCGAGAAGAACTTTGGAATTGTCGTATAAATCTCCTAATTCTTCAAGCGTTTAATATTCATATCACCGTTTGCAAGTCACAGTTGGTAAGCTCCCGAAAGTTCGCTCAACTGGGATTGATGCTGCTGTGTTAGGGCGCATTATCATACGGAAAATATTTTATACGTGAATAAATAAATAGAAAAACCAGAAATAGAAAAGGAATTTCGTGATAAATCCAATGCAAATAAACTGACACATGTGACCAAATGCTCACCGAGGAGATATAACCATGAAATCAAATATACCGTACAGTCTATAAATAACCGTGCAAACACTGTCCCACAAAACCAATAGCGAAATAAAAAGTAAAAAGTAACCGTCACGAAATGTCCAATTTGTTTCCAAACTTTTTAACAATTGCCAAAGGAACAAGAAGTGTAAAGCAATTGAGGGTAGCCGCCAAAACACGTAGCTCGTTCATTCGAACCGTTATCCAAACACCAGCTTAAGTCGACACTGACTGCCTTCAGGACTCGCAGAGAATGGGAACATTAGGAACAGCTCTCTGTAAGCTGGATATGTAATAACAGTCTGAGTAAGTGCTATTGACGGAGTTGCATCAGCGGTTTGGATTCTATGTCCCTCATTTAAAAACAATGTAAAAGGCACCTTTTTAAATAAAATAAATACTGCTAATATGATTTTTTTTGTATTGTGTCTATAGCTCACAGTATTAATATACACTCAAGTTAACATACTTTCCGGGTAAATAAATCAAGTTATTCCACAAAATAAATCCGTTTTTCCCCGAATGTTTTATACATTTATCCAATTTGAAATAAAACTGAAAAGACGTACACAGCACAGCGCTCTCGACGTACCGCACCGCGCCCGCCCAAGCCATGTTTCCGTCCACGGTATTTTAAATAAACTGCACTTTTTATGTTCTTAGCATATTTTTCAAAAGTTGACGCTCTGCTCCGAGCGTATTAATACGCACTCTTAAACACCCCTAACATGAATAATTAGGTGTTCCTCGGATTTATCCTCCACCGTTATCTGTAAAACACGCGTTTTAAATTCGCGAAGTCATTCTTTTCGCTTTATTGAGGATAATACATCTTGGCTCGGATGAGATTCTGATTAATGTCCTTAACTCGAGTCGTCGTAACTTTGTCAAAGATAGCGAAGAAAAATAAAGGGACGTGACTCGACTAATTCGATTTTTACGACAGAACAAGTTAAAAGAATTACGACGTTTAGGGCAAAATAAGGGTTTAAATACTCTTGAAGGTTTAATTCGATCAAATATTTCTTGGCAGTATGCATATTTATTTAAAAGCAAAAGGTTTATTCTTCTTTTCAAATTCTACTGTCAGATCTTGAATTTGACGATGAAATGTCATTTAGTTTTTCTAATAAATGTTTATGATAGTTTTCTTCAAAAATGAAAACTAAGACCGTGATTCTATTATGTTTTGGTAATAATTCCTTGATCTTTTTATATTAATGGCTATATTCCTAGGACTCGTAAGTTAATACTTTGTATATTTTGCAGCATTGTCTGTTTGTGTTCAAGTTTACGCGGAAGGTGAACTAGCAGTGAAAAGAGGACTGTATCCTTTTACGGTAAATTCATGAATCCCATATACATAGAATTGCATCTAGTTTAAATTCATTCATTTAATCATTACTTTCTTATCTATGACATAATGTATGTATATATAGAATTACAGGATTTTAACACATAATTATGAAAAGAAATAATATAGAAAAGAAAAGAAACGTACCCGAAATGTTGGCAGCATTGCCACGCTGGATGGCACGCTTGAATAGGAAATAGTTTTATTAAGTTTTTCATTATTTTGTGACACTACTACACTTATGCGTGACTAGTTGAGATTTGAGCACCACAAAAGAACTTACGCTGAACGCTGAAGTATTTTTTTTATTGCATAGCATAACTTTTAGTATGCAGTTAATATATAGATGGGAGTATATTTATGACTTGGTGTTTTAGGGTTGTTGCAAATCATTTTCTTTTTTAATACGTACGTACTAGTTTACTACGATGACATGTAACGAACGTATGTATAGTTTACATGGTTCGTCTATGTTTCATGTTCCTAGTCCACATAATGGTAAAAATACGTGGTCTTACTCCTAAAACATTGAAAACTGAACCATAAAAGAGAGAGAACCAGAAAGAGAAACGCTCATTAGATAAAAAGAAAATATTTTAATGCAATCCATTGTTTCCAGGCATTCATATACTATCCAGACGAAACAGTGGTTGATGGATCTGGTGCCAGGTTCCTCCGTGGCGCTGTGTTGATCAAAGAGAACTGGCTGGTTACATCTGCTGTGGGCTCCAGCATCGTGACTGGTGGTCCACTAGGCTTTCCACGAAAGACTTTACTAGCTAGGCTCGGAGCTGTCGCTATTGATGCCAATTTCACGCTGAATGAAGACGAGGATGAGCAAGATCGAGAGGTAAAATCTTGCACAACTACTTATTACATCATTAGCCTTCGCTTCAAAGTGAGAATTGCTTTTGATCCCTTCAATCTACGAAAGAAATCGAAACCCACATTTCAACGAACTGAACTCTTTATCTCACGTATTTGCTGGAGTAGGTACAGGAGGTGTTCTCATTTTAAGACATTTGGTAATAGAAAATTCGTTAGCAGCAGCAGGAAGATCGTTTGTGGGTTTTTCAGTCAGAATTCACATAGGAAATTGCTCCAGATTTTCTTGGATGCTGAAAATAAAATATTTTTGTTTAATAGAGCTAAGATTTTAATGGATGATTTTTCAGGTCACGCACATAGTGCGTCCGTACAACCACAGTGCAACCCAGTGGTGGCACACGGACATCTCGCTTATGAAAACTCTTTTGCCATTCAATTTGACTGCGGCCGTTGGCCTCTCCTCACTTAGCTCAAAGGTGGAATACATTGAGAAAACTTGTCTCGTACTTGTTTTTGCTGTAAGTTTTAATTTTTTAATATTTTTGTACATAACTTATCAGCTAAATTTACTTGTTATCCACCTCACGGTTACTACCATAGCAGTTGCAGTTTACGAACATCTTCTAGATTATACTTATGTTATTGTTTTCTAAAGTACACAGATTAAAATTTTAAATAACCCATCGGACCTTGGTCTTTTAGGATCTTGCTTGTAATAGCAATTCATTCATATCAAATTAACGCTTCATAGAGTAAATTTCAACCAAGTCATGCAAAGCTCAATATTCCAGCTAAAGAACAATAATCCGATGTATAATTCTATTTAAATGTGGTGTATTTTACAATACATTGAACAACAAGGCAACAATAGAAAACCATGGAATGTATATTTCATTCGAATCTTACGTTCATTTTGAATAACTTATATTACTTTTATAAAGAGATTTTAAATCGGTCTCTCCGCTATTATTTTTCAGAAACTGGAGGGTAACCAAACGGAGAGCAGAAAACTGATTCAGCTTGCAGTAGAATTATTGCCACCTTCGATTGCCAACTGTGGTCATCACTACGTGGACAAGACGATGACATGCGCTGCCGACAGCGATGAGAACAAGAATGCTGTTTATGATCCAAACTTCTGTCGGGTAAATCTATTAATTCATTTATTCGCATACACCGTACAACCCCACAAATTGGTAATAGGATGGAACCTTGTCACAATTAAATAGGATGTCCCAAAACTGGAGAAAAGCCCAGTCATAGAGAGCTCCAGAAAAACTTTAAACATAAATAAATGTTAAATTAAAACCGTATTAATAACAGAGTTGTTTTGATTTCGGTAACAAAAGATGGACATTGACAATAACCAAATGCAAAAGATATTTTTACAATAGTTTTGCAACAGCATTTGATAAAATAATAAAAACGTAGAAACAAATGAAACTGCTTCTACAGTTTTTATTTTTTTTATTTCACTTTTCTTAGGGCAACAGTGGTGGACCGCTGATTTGTGAAGGCAACGTGATAGGACTCCAGACTTACATAGACAACAATTGCAGGCAGCCACATTTATATCAGTTGTTGTCTGCGTGGGAGGACTTCATCTCTTGTGGCACCGAGGACAAATGCCATGAAGAACAGTGCTCTATGATATGCGATGTAGTTGAAAAAGATCCCTCATCTGACATTGAAGTACCATCGTTTCGTGCTACTGATGCCAAGACACATGACACGTATGACACAACTATTCAGGGAACTGTTGAAGCTTTGACACGTACTATGGCAGCCAAAGAAGAAGACATGGTAGAAGATATGCCTTCATCCGAAGCTGTGGCTGCAGCAACGACAGATCAGGCTACCGTTGAATCGACGCCTACCGAACCGTTTATACGCGAATTTTCAGAATCTGTCGTCACTCTTGTATCAGAAGAGAATACCGTCAGTAAGGCTTGGCCGCCTCAAAGAAATTCAGATTCTCGAAGATCAATGGATGAAAGCACAGAAGAGGTAAAAACAAAAATAGAAGCACAGCAAGAAAAAGTAGAGATCAAAAAAAAGAGGAGCAAGAAAAGCGCGGCAACACGAATTCCTATTTTACACAGTTTTTTCTTTGGATGTTTCATTTTCGCATGTTTAATTTAATGAATATTTTTTAAAGCAATAAACGATGATTTTGTATCACATAGTTATTATTAAAAACTGTTACTCCAGAAAAAAATTGGTACCAATGCCCCTGTTAATTTAATGTAGTGCATGTAAGATTAAACGTGGTTGTAGCCGGCACAACGACCTGTTTCCACGAAAGCGGTGCGGAGCGCAGACTTTTTTCCGATTGATCCATTTCCGCCAAAGCTGAGCGGAGAGATGTTGTAACAAAATCTGATTGGTTATTCATGACATAGCTCTTCTTCGCTCCGCTTTGATGGAAATTAAGTCTGACTGTTATTATTAACGACTATTAACGACTGTAGTTTGCACATATTGCACAAATAATAGGGAGCGTACACCCAGACTTAACTATAGTCTATACTTTTAAAGATGTGCTAGAACAGTCTGCCACGGCGCGCCCCGTCGAAGTTCTTGAATAAGTAGAATTAAGTAAGGTTGTAGGCTTAACGCCTCCGCGGGTTGCTCTAATAGCATTAACAAGTTTCCAGACCGTATTGAAGGAATTTATAAAATATGCATGCGAAAATTTGTTATTAAGTTCTACATCATATTTCTGTTTTCAGACTACGGTTCGAACTCCCTCTTTGGTCTAGTTAGTGGTCAGCGTAGCTCACGTGATATCTCGAGTTTAACTCTCAGGTCGAACGAACATGTACCTGCAGGTGTGTGGTACTTGGGTGTTTACACGGCAGACGGCTATGCAATATAACCTTAAAATACCCCACCCAACCCAAAATAACAGTGAAATGTGTTAGTGTTTGTTCACTTCTGGTCACTCTCGCTGAAAAACTCAGGCAACATGCATAGACCTGCCTAACCAGGCGATAAATGTGGTAATACTTTCTGGTGGCATAAAGTATTACCACATTTATCGCCCGTGATTTTTTTCGTGGTTGGCTGTCATCGTGTTATCATAGTTTGAAGTCATAGTTTGTGCAACCTGCCAAAGGCGACAAAACAAATAACACTTTGATATATCATATCACCACTTAGTCACAAATCCACGATTCTATTTATATAAATCAATGGCAACAAGTTATGTATAATACAGTAACAGCAAAGGCTAAATCTTGAAACTAAAACTTCTTGGCTTTGAGAATTCTCGAGTACCTCTTCTAACTAATTATCATATATCTGTAGCAGGCTTCGGCGTTGCTAAGCCCTTGCCCCTTCGGAAAAGCTCCTTATTTGCATTTTCACAAGTCGTGGTTAAGTACACTTAACTTCTAAGTCCACAAGCCTTTCCAAATTTGTCTATAAGTCTTGCTAAAAACTTCATAAGCTTATCTGCATAATTTGCTGTAGTGAGTTAGTGTACAGTTTGAGTCATTTATTGTATTTGGTGTGATGAGAGGTGCTGTAATGAGTGGTAGCAACAGGAAAGTTATTTACATTATTTAACTAAATTTTTAAATATATATTTATATTTTTAAAGTTAACATGGTACAATGATTGATAAGTTTTTTTTTAAATTTATCATGTCCCATAGTTGGGAAAAGGTCTTCCCCAAAGACTTTCATTCTTCCCTATCCGTAGCTTTTATGTTATATATATATATATATATATATATATATAATTAAATTATGCATCATATATATATATATATATAATTAAATTATGCGTCATATCATTTCTCCGTATCGCTGTCTTCAGCGGATACCGTGGCCAGAAGGCTGGCAGCATTGCCATTGTTCTATAACTTATAGTATTTGAAATGAAATAAAAGATCGCATAAAACAAAACTAGGATCCTATTAAGTGCACACGTTATCCCAGCGCTTATCCAAACCTACCAAACCGCAAAGTACCATCTTTAAACTGAACATCATCTTCTTTGGAACTTCCCGAGTGCACTGAATCGAAATGTATCTTAATACGACTCAATGTGTTTAAATTCGAAAGGGGATCGCATCGGAAAACTGTTATGCATATTTTAAAGTTAAATTTACTTACATCGAACCCACGGCACCGAGCGAAGATTCCACTCCAATATCTCTTTGCGAACTTTAAAATGTTTTATGATATTCAGCGGACGTGATAACGGTAGATTTGTGAATAACCCGCTCAATCGAAATGAATATAAAACATATTCATTTGAATTTATCGTCCGAGAGAGACGTGAACTTATTATTCCACGTATTTTATGGCTTAAACTTATTAACATTGCTTTTGTATGAAATAAAACGCCTAAGTAATACACAATAGCAACGGCTGATACGCAAGTTTGTGCAAACACATGATCTAATTTTAAATTGTGCACATTAATTGCTGCAAAACAAACGCAACTTTTAGCATTTGATAATACGAGGAGGGTCGAGTTAACAAACAAAAGGAATTAATTCAACAAGGTCGTAAAAGAAATAAGCAGTTCATAAAACTTTTAATAATTAAAACTCAAATAAAAATAAGAGCAACGGGAGAATAGGTCGTCCACTTTACTTGGATCTGTATTGCCCCTCGCCTGTCTTCGAAAAGGTGGTAAAATGGACGCATTTTAATTTTTGTGCAGGGGTCTCCCTTAATGGGTGTTTTGCAAGTACCGTTTTCCTATATAAATCCCTAGCTGGAGGGTAAAAGAACTGACAACTGTCGTTAAATCATCCTGACCGGGTATTAAGGAATGTAAACTGGGAATAGCTCATAAAAATAATAGCCCAGTTATTTATATTGATGTCATAACTAAGAGGCACATTTTGTTTCATTTTTAACTTAAGAAAATAGAGGTGAGTCATTTTACTTTTTATAGGAACTGAACTTTGTTACCTGCAAATTAGGTTTCTAATATATGGATTGTAAAAGTGTCGATTTGACCAACGTGTTAACCTAACGTCTAACGCAAAGGTCAGTTGTCGGTCTCTCTCTCTCTACCATTCAAATAGTGAGTTAGAGAGAGAGATCGAAATGCATGTTAATTGGAGCCGTAGATTTCAAAGTTTGGTGAAATCGGGATTTCACCTTTGGATGTGTCTTGATTTGCGATAATTGTAAATTTTAGACCTAAAAAAGCAACTCACTAAATAACTCTATATTCTTACCAATAGAATATTATATATTTTAATTGAATAGCTATAAAAAACTTTAACTTTTAAGATTATACCTAGTGTATTAAAGTATTAATCACCTAGAAATTACTTTTAAAATAAACAGTTTTTTTTTTACATAGTCATAATACTTTTTACTACCACTTACCACAAACCGTCCATTAGCAAACAATATTGACTGCAATTAAAAAAATGAAAATCAGGATTTATTTGAATTTAAAGCTTTAAATTGCGTTTGTAATTTTAAAACTAATTATTCCTAACTTTGCAACAGTTATAAATGAATATTTAAATTCAAATTATATAATCAAATTAACAACTGGGGCATGTAAGGAGATCATAGAAGGTTACTTTTATTTTACATGGGTACCATGGGTACAGCACCAAAAGCAATTGTGAACTCAGTTTGGGAGTAACCGAAGCCAACAACTTAATAAATCGCTCACCAGACTGCGAATGCCGCGGTCTAACGCTTGCACTGGTTTTCATTCTGTTTTAAATTCCCTTATATACTTTCACGAGCGATAAATTTTGGTTGTTGTTTAAGAAAAGTAGATAAACAATTAAAATATGGTTGACATATTAATTGTCATTGAAGGATTCTAATCTAATAATTACAAAAACTTAACAAGTAATTCAAAATTCAAAACGAGTCAATGTATAACTTTACTTTAGATATTTTTTCTGAAATGAACATAATGCCTAATTCATTCATTCATTGAACATAAACAACGAACATTCATTTGGAGTATTCTGTTACAATCATCGAATCAGGCAGCGTGCCCGTAGGCAATTTTCAATCTCTTTCCTATTTGTGACAGTAATAAAGCGGCCGGGAAAAGTCAACAATCAATTTTGTATTTCAATTTATTCCCAACCATCCTAGTTCGTGCGATGATAAGAAAAAGAAAAACGCGTTCATTGAAAACGGAAATTATTGCAAGAAGCCATCAGTGGTGTGCGGCGGGCTTCCTACGTTGTTATGTTCTGTTTTTATTTTGGTTTTTTGCCGAACGAAAACTGAAACAGTTTTGATTTGTAGGTAGCGGCCGGCGCCATTTTTCACGCACCTCATGCCTCATTGTTCCGTCCACGGTCGAGGAATCCGGCCGTGAAGGTTGCTCGCTCGCCGACCGATCGCTCGCTGCACCTCACACCCTTTTAGTTTTGACAATGCCGTGTTTACTATGTCGATTTGTTTGTTGTGATTGTAATTTGTATGTTGACTGATTTATCTAGTCTTAACAAAATCAGTAGCAGCAGTTTGTGCAGTAAAATATGTAAATTCTACTTTTGTCTCATTGCAAGCATAGGACGGGATTGGAAATATCTAAATAGTTTTTTTTTTTTTTCATTAAATTATTTTCCAGAAAAAAAATTGCTGTCATACTTCAAAAAGTTTTCTGTAAAATAATTTTGTAACTATTATTACATATTCTGTCAACCGCCCTGATTGATCGGCCGACGAAGATAAAATATATTGGTACATACCCTTCATTGTAAAATAATTAAAAATATATATTTTTGCAACCAAAATCCTATCTGGAAAGAAAGAAAAATATTAATTTCTCGCCGTGCCTACTGGAAAATAGGGCACTGTTAATGATGAAAGAAATTCGAAATCAGTACGTGTTTATTATTACTACGATTTATTTTGTTTTATTTATTTTATAAATGAGAATTACATATTCGCGCATATTAATCTTCAAACTACAATTTAAGTGCTTATATTTTGATCGTAATACAAAAGTTAGGTATACGGTAGTATCATGATATTGTTGGTTGTTTACAGTAGTGAAATTAAAGATGGCATCGATAACAATTCTATCAGGCCATGGGAGCTGGTAACCGACAATGAGGGCGGGGGTGCTGGAAATTGGGGTGATTTTTCTCCTCTTCGCAAACTCGCTGTAAACGGTACCGATTGCACAAAAAATATATAAAAAAAATATTTTTGTTAGATCCGGTTCAGATACGACTTTAACTACGTTGAAGGTACAGAAATCCCCCATAGAGCTGAAAATTGGTATGATTGCTTGGAACACTATTATTTATCTCTAAAATGGGTATTTCGCGTTTTTAGCATAATTATATCATAAAATTATGTTAGACAAAATTATAAATACATCATCACAAAGCGGCCGTGGCGCAATGGATAAGGCATCGGTCTTACGATAGAGAGGTCGTGGGTTCGAATCCTGGCCATTACACCACGGACGTGAACTTCCTCATAACACAAGCGAATTACGCTTAGCTGGAGGGGGTAACAAGAATACTAGTAATTTGTTTTTGCAAATTACTAGTAAGCTTTTTTTAAAATAAAAAAAATAAAAAATCATACAATTACCTATAAAAACTAACTGTTTGCCGCGACGTTCCCTGCGTGCAATTCGTTAAATTAACTAATTGCTACTCCCATTGTGCTACCCGCATTAAACCTGACTGCTCCACTCCCAAGTACGGTGTCGATGGAGATTTTTTAACATTCTTTTATAATGGTGTTCCGAACATGCATACTAATTTTCAGCTCTATGGGAATTTCTGTACACCTGTATGTCTTAATTTCCCGGCTTATTTGTTTCTTTTTACCCGACTACGGCGAAGCCAAAAGGAAAGGTAATGATTTTGGCAGTCAGTTCTGTTTGTATGTACCAGCATAGCGCCTAAACGACTGAACAGATTTTAATTAATAAGATATCAATTGATTTGTAAGAATGGCCCCGGTGATATAGACATTATAAATTACATTAACATTACAAAACGTTAGATTAAGCTAAAAATTTTTTTTTTCAAGTCCACTTTGACAAAAACTATGCAAACTTTTTATGCTGTCGTTACAACGTTGTCGGTACTCCTCAGGTGCTATCAGTAAGTACTACGCCGGTGATCGGTGGACATTTTTATGCTCCCGATATGAGACCACTGTACTCTTCATTCTCGCCCACCAAGGGCACCTTTCGAATTTCCGGACCGCCGCAACTGATAACGCATTTTCTCTTTCATCGGTTGCTTTATTGTCTGTTTGGTGATGACGAAACGTGTTACTGAGATTTCCAGTTGACAATACGAGAGGTTAAATGTACCTATGTCCCAAAGAGATCTTATACATCGATGACATTTAGCAAAGATACTTAGCATTTTAACATGAAAAAGGCCACACCGTAACAACATTACCATATTTCTGGAATTACTGTTTTATTATCTTTTAGTACAAACAAATTTGATGTAGCAAATATATACGTGTAGTGAATCTTCTACAAACTTTTGTCGTCGCACTTGCCTATAATTGGCTCTTACCCTATTGGCATTTTATGTATTCTAAACAAATCATTGACGATAGAGTTCTTGTAAATTATAGCACTTTTGCATTAATGTATTAATCTAATTTAATGGTGCGATTAGGGCCGGTAATTACTGGCACATAATAATAGCAGCTCTGTATCTAATACATATCCCACTACTGGGCTCGGGCCTCTTCTCATGACGAGAAGGGCTAGACCATAGTCCACCACGCTTGCCAAGTGCGGATTGGTAGACTTCACACGACCTCGAGCTCTTTTAAGGCACTTACCTCACGATTTTTCCTTCACCGTTAGCGAGTGATAATTTATATGATAAATACACTTCTTTTATTTATCTTTCCTCCCTCTTATCCTCTTTGATTTATTGACACAGATTTGTGCCGCGGGCTCGAACTCGAGACCTTTGACTTAGCAGTCCGACGGTCTCCCACTCGGCTATTGATGCTTTTTTATATAAGTCATGGAATTCAGAGATGTTGTATTGCGATGTATCTGTAATCTTGTAAAAATAAGGAAGGGTTTATTATAACAATGAAAAGCTTAAATATTTTTGAACAAAGTTTTAATGAACTACATCTTTGGTCATATCATTGGTTAAAGAGAACCGGACACGTTCGTTTTGATACAAACGCAGCGATCGCGACAGCCGCGTCTCTTAGCTACAGGAATGCTTTATTGTACAGTCATAAAAACTCTACCTCCTCGATCGGAACTCACACTTTACATAGCTGTTCTACTAGGAAAAAACGTTATATACAATCACGGTACGAACGCCTGATCACTTTTCAAACATTTTTTTTAATTTATCAAGAGTATCACAACTCACAACCGATCACAACTCACTGTTGTGAAACTGTCATCAAATTAATAGGATACGCAGTACGAACTATGCCAGCGTCTTTGTTTAAAAACTGATTAAGCGTGGACCTCGATTGTACATTGATCATGACATTATGTTGGAATATTATAATTACAAAGGATATTAGTAGTGTGACTGTACTTTTTTAAATGCAAAACAATCATTCAGACAAAGTATTCATTTAACATATTATTAAACATATTAATTTGAACTATTTCGAATTATGTATTTTAATAACACATACTCACAATTTTCTAATTAATTCAAATATTATATATTCATCATCGTATAGTTTTAGATACAATAATCTACTTACAATAAGTGAGCTATTTACATAAATAATACAAACATCATAACAATGTCTATAATAAACTTAACAAGTTAATATACATCGGTACAAAAAACAACGAATTGTGTATTAGAATTAAGAGCATTAAATTAAATTTCCTCCCCGGCTTGGCCAAATTAATAAATTTTATATAATGACAGAATTGTCGAAGTAAATAGGCATTTGATCGCCAAAGATAGCTAAAGAATGAGAAATTTGTTTGATTGTACTATTATAATACGGACATAATTATGATTAAATATTTACATTAACACTTATGAGTTTATTCTAAAATACGTTTATCCTACAGAATCGTCCATTCGGCAGTCTTAAACCCCGCTCTCGTTAAGGTACTTTAGGCCGGGCGCACACTCAGCGGTCCGAACGCGCGATAATCGCCGCGTTTTTAGCAGCAGTTCCAAGAGAGAAGTAATGGTTGCTGCTACACCCTAGCTGTTACAGAGGATCCTAATTGACCGTTCCTAATCAAAAATAGCAAATTGTTACTACTATTGCGACTTTTAGATTATTTTTGATATTGCCACAAATCTGTATTCGATTCTTTCATCGACAACAGAGTCGTATTGTAAAAAAACACGTACTCAAAGTTAGAATAAAACAATTTACTTTTACGTGATTGAAGGATTGGAGGTCAAAAAGGAATATACCTCTCTCTTACTAGACGGCCAAACAACGACTGCCGATCTGCTGAACAGCGCCCAACCCCAGAACACGCCGTCATTCATTCTCTACATCAAAGATAAAAATACAGACATCATATTGCACCTTTTAACAAATTTATAAAAAACGGAGATTCAAATTATGATTATCTTTTAACTATATTCTAATTTAGCAAAATTGCGTCTGAGATCAATTATGAGACTTTTAACAAACTAAAACATTTCCTAGTTCTTACACACATATTTTACCCAATAACATAGTAATATCCAGGCAAATATGTAAACATATGTAATTTATTATGTGCAGTTTATATTATAAACAATGAGAAACTTTAACTATAGTTTGGCATTTACTTTGCTTTAAGTTAAACACTTACTACGTCACGTCCGAATTCGATAATATAGTTTTTAGTAACGTCTTTCGTTAAGATTTGTTTAATCACTGAAAGTTTGTCTGAAACGTCCCCACTAATCACTGCTCACGTTTGTTTGAACCAGTTAAAATGAGTCATAGTACGCATGTTCAGTTTTGATACTTTGCGTAGGGGTGAGCCGCGTCTCAGGCGCTGTAGTCTCAGCTGGATGCAGAAAGCCCTAGGGGCTTGAGGTGCGGTGGAGGGACGAACGGCGCCGGCGACGATCCCGACATATTGTTGTTCAGATCTCCAGAGCGACTTGAGCCGTTCATCAAACCCATGGCGTTACTTGTCTGTTAAACAATACATTCAATTAGTTTAAAATAGTTATAATACAACAGACTATTCAGTAGTAACCAAATAATCAATAACTCCAAGGCAATCATCATCATCAATTTCATCAATATAAATAAATCAATAACAACGAATTCTACGTGGGAATTATTTAATGAAAACTATATTGTAATAAAAACATAACCATCAAATAAATTGAACTTGAACGTTAAACGTTGTGCTACTTAAAAAGTAAACCAAATATAAAAAAAAACTAATGACAAATAAGGCAAAGTAGAAACTATCCAACAAATGACATGAGTGACATAAGTTTTTAAATTTAGAAAACAACATGAATTATCAAAGCTTTCTACTAAGTACCAGGCAGTGAAATGTAACTTACCGGCGGTGGAGGAAGGTGGGTAGTCTGTCGCTTTAGATGCGCTAGTGGCGGAGGATTGTAAGCCATGTTAGCGAACACCAGTCGCTCCTCGTAATCGTACTCGCATAGGATCTTGTTATCGCACAGGTAGAACCGGTCGCCCACGCAGAACCTGCGACAAACAATCATTATTGATTTCAATTCAGATATGTGCAAATATCAAGTTACCACGGTCATGTTTCATGAGTCGGTTTACGCTATTTTTGTTCTGTTTTAGTTTGTGGTAGTCAGTACTGACCACAACGCTATGTAAATGTAAGTGTGTTTACTTAGTACTATAATAAATATGGATTTAAAAGAAAAAAACAAGTAAATCTAAATTATTTTTAAATATTTAAAAACTCGTGGCAAGACTTCTTGACTGTGACCTGTGTACCTGTGTCACATACAAAAACGAATCATTTGCTTCCTGCCGTTTTAATCCATGTTATCGTTACAGCAGCGATAGTCGAGTGGGAAACCGTAGAACTGCGAAGTAAAAGGTCTCGGGTTCAAACCCACGGCACACACCTCTGTCAATATATCGTTAAGATTCGTCTTTTCAAAGAAATGTGTATATTTATCATAAATAATATCGCTCGTGAAGGAAAACATGGTGAGAAAACCTACATGCATAAGAGTGCTTAAAAAGTGCTCGAGGGTGTGTGAAGTCCAATCCGTGGTGTGGGCTATAGTCAAGTGGTGGACTATAGCCTAACCCTTATCATCATGAGAAGTGGCCTGAGCCCAGCAGTGGGACATGTATTTGATACAGGGCTGCTATTATAACATTACAAACCCACATCGCTTTTCTAAATAATCGTGTAGCGTAATTAGGATCCTTCAAACTTTTATTTTTAACCTTTTTACTATAAGTAGGTAGGTACTGATAGACAGTTCTTTGGTCATTACTTTTGAATTATGTTACATCATTATAATTTAATTAATCCGCTTTACCTGCATACATGTATCTACTAACAAGGAGATCTAATTACACTTTAGACGGAACATAGTAGGTTCCCACTATGCAACCTACGCGCGCTCAAGTTCGATATATGTTCGATGAATATGTTTGTATGTATATAATAACGAGAATTGCTCTTTTATATAAGCTGGGTCGATTTCAAAATCGGCTTTAACGGTTTTGATTAAAAATTGTATTTTATAATTTTAAGAATAAGTAGTTTAGGGGTAAAAATATGAGGAGGGACATACGAGAAAATTATATTTTTTTATTTTATGTCGATTTTAAGTTTGTAAAGAAATTGTAAGTATGTACTTACAATTTCATTTTCAGTCAAATGTTATCTTTTTAAAAGAATACCTATATTTTTGCAAGGCTTGGTCTTATTTAGTGCAACCTGCTTTCATATCTAAGTAGTTCAGAAACTTGATACCTTGTTTTTTTATATTAAGCCAACAACAATCCAAAAAACAGTAGTGGTAAAAACTACAATAGATATCCAATTAGATACAATCAAATCATTTAAAGTAAAAGGAGGCAACAGATCTAATCGTAATAATCATTACTTTGATGAAAGGAAACCCGAAAAGCAACCACCATAAAACGTCTAAGGAATAAAATTTAGTATCACGAGTGGAAAGGTCAGCGCTAGGCAAGGAGGCGATAACGTCACGCAAGCGAGCATCCCTCAATGTGGCAAAACAAAAGGTATCGTCGCCTTCGACTCGCCAGTGGCCGCCACCGCCGCGCGCCCGGAACCGCCGGTGATAACGCCGACCTTATCTCCCCGACGAGCCGCCCCCCGCGCGTCCGCGTCTCCGCCACCCAGCCAACTCTTTTGTTTCACTTGTCACAAAAATTAAGCGCAATAGCTCCGCTACAAATGTCTCTTTTTTAAGGGGCCAATTTCCACCGCAACTCAGTCGATTTCGCCGCTCTTAATTAACTTTATTTCCTGTTCTCTTCGTTCCCGACTTTTGTTTTGGGCTTGTCGTTTTTTATTTCGCTATTTTTTGTCTGCAGCTGCGTAATGGAAAAGATGGAAAACGAAATTTTAATGACTGGGTGCAAGTTAAGCTTTGTTCGTCGCGCCATTGTGTCGCGACGGCTCACAGGACCCAAGCCGACTTTGACGTTTTACGTTAAAACGGATGGGTACAGTGTTTCCCCATCCGATAAACAATAGCGTTCAGGAGGTATCCCGGTTGTAGCAATCTACCCATCTTAACATCTCAACAATCTATTACCCAAGCCTTTACTTCATACCTTCCAACCTGAGGATATCTTGACAGAACATAATATTATTTGCACTAACATTACTACTCACTATACTGGTGAAGTTAGCGGCTTATTTAAGTAAGGTATCCTTGAAGCTAGGCACAAGAATATGAAGATAGTTTAGGGCAAATCCATGCACAGCGCGATAGTCGGCGGTGGCAGCGGCGTTGCCGTGGCGTGGAGCGTGCGATCGCAACACGCGGCTTCCGCCGCGGGCGCGCCATTGCCACAGTCGCCGCTCGCCGCCAGATTGCTACTAAATTATTTAGCCGTTTAGCGATATTCGCCCGTGATATCTGCCGTCCGCTCCGATCGGACAGCCCGCAAATTGGATTCAGATTTCTGCCCGGCGTGGAAATTGATTTGTACGTGATATTTAATAGTTTGCTCTGCCGTACTCTTGTTGTTCCATGTTTATCAAGCCTAATGGGGCTAATTAGCGAAATGCTCGTTCATTTTCGCCAGAAACAGCACTAATGAATTACGACGATATGCAGTTACCGCCAGAGAATTTCCCCCTTTACCAGGCAAAAAGTACGAATGCCATAATACGAGGCCAACTGTTGAATCTGAATTCTAAAAGCAGTCGAATGAATATATAATTCGTAGCGAATGTCGCGCGAGATCTACTAACACGGGAAAGGTTCACAAGTGACATATAAACCATTCAGAGCGTCTCCAATCTTCGCGACCTTTCTATTATTTAAACGGACGCAGTCCGGCGAAAATTGCCGTTTTCGCGCTTGCACCCCTACTCTGAACTTTACTTGACATTTTCGACACGAAAACAACGTGAACGTGAGTGTTTTTTGGTAGTTTAAGTCTATTTTGGATGTAAAACTGTGGCTTTACAAAAACACTACTAAATCTTCACTCAAACAACAAAGCTACTCTATCTTGAAAATTGATTGGATCTGAAGCAACAAAATAAATTGGTGTGTTGTGTTTTCGTAACGTGAGTGGACGCAGCCCAGAGGAGACAGAATAAGGAGGGAGGTATCTGAGCCGGCTGACAGCGTCGTGCACCCGTACAATTGAATTGAATAAAACAGTCGAACAGTATTCATATGTTTTGATTAGTAAAGGAATCTCGTCGCTGTGGCCATGCTGCTTTGGGGAATTATTCAAGTTTCTCTCGTAATATACATTTGTTACCAAAGGCCTTTTGGGTTTTTTATTTAGCTAGTGTTTTGGAAGCTTATTTTGTGACAAAGAAATACAACTTTTTCTGAATTAATTTATGTTCGATATGTTTTTTTGTGATGACATTACTATTAAAAGTTTTTATTTTAACTTTATTATCGGGTCAAGAAAAAGAGGCACAATTTTTATGGAAAAATAAATATAGCATAGGATGACTGATCCTTCGCCTAGATTCTGTTGGTTAATAATGCTATGGCGTGTTAGCGTATTCTCCAAATCGTGCGACAAACCCTTGGGTAAGAAGCAGTATCGATTGTCGCGGGTAAAGCCGCGGAGATCAGCTAGTTAATTATAATTAGATTATACCAATTAGCTGTTATATTATATACCATTTTCCCTTCCATTTTTATTTTTCCCTGTTCTTCACAAATCCAGGAAATGATAAACAATTAGCGTTAAGTTTAAAATCTTGTTACAGGAAATTTTACATAACAAATTATCTGGGTGGATAATTCAAACTAAAATAGATGAAAATTGCTTGGTATTATCCTTCATTTTAAAGGATTAATAAAATAAAGCACTGGAAGAAGAAAGAATCGTAAGAACACGGGTATCTATTGTTAAATGGATTTTAAGAACACTCGTATCAACGCACCTTCAGTAATATAAGGTCATTATTAAAAAAAGTAGAGTTTTGGGAAATCGCATTTACAAATTCTGACTTCTGCCATTCCGAATTAAATTGGGAGTAGCATGCTCATTATTTAATTGTTATTAATAAAATTTTGTATATTTGTTGTTTGATAAATGCACTATAATATTCAGTGACTTATATAAGGAAAAGAAAATAAAGTCTTCAAATTATAAGTATTTAAAAAAACGTCTTCTAGTTAAGCCCTTATAGTACAAAATTTCAAAAAATAAATGTTGAACTATTCAAGTTTGATCCGGTCTTTTATTAAAAATCAATAAAAATGTGATATTATTTATTAATATAAAGAACTATTATAAATAAGACCCAATAATTTACTATATTTTATGTAATACAAAGGCTCAACCATAAACTGTTCCGTATAATACAAAATAGTTCAAACAAACTAACCTTTATTTTTTGTCATAGAAGGGCACAAAGATGAATTGCACAACATAATAATGCTCCACTTACGACAAGTAAAGACGTGTTACTGATTTTGACCTTATAACAGTAAAAGCGGAGGACGGGCGGGCTGAGTGTGAAAGAGATACAAATATTATTAGCGTGTTCTAATTGTGTTTTTTCGCTCTCTGTCAGAGCCAACCGGTAGATAAATTAGCTTTGCGCCTATTCTATATGAAAACTAATTTTACAAAAATTTTGAATTGTGCCTTTATATTACTAAGGGTGCGAGTTATGATTTACATTTATTAACTTAATAAAACTTATTTTTCTAGAATCGACATTCAACAATCGTTGCAAAGAAAGTCACTTGACAGTATGACATATAGAGAGATGACCCAACGATAGTGAAGTAATAATAGTTCTTTGCAAAATCGTATATATACCCATTAAACCTATTATAGTACCTAATAATATATATTATATATATTATTAGGTACTTTTTTTTTATACTACGCCCACAGCGAACGAACGTGTAGTCCACCTGATGGTAAGTGGAGTACAGCCCATGGACATCAACAATCCACAAAAGCAGATTATAGATGCGTCGCTGCAGCTGAGGACTACGGTGTTATGCCTCATGTGCCAGTAATTTCAGGGCCTGATCTCACCACCAAACCGGAACACAGTAATAGAAGCACTAATTTGGCGGTAGGTTAAAGGTGAGACGGTGGTGCTGCCGCCCTCGAGCTCATTCACAAGAGCTCTACCACCAGTGAAAACTTATATATTATGGTATATTGATGATATCGTATTGTATATTGATATATATTATGGTATATTGATGATATCGTATTGTTCTAACTAAGCATCATGGTGATGTGTGGCTGGCAATATAAGTGTATAGTATACGCTTAGCCTTCATTATGAGGAACGGCCCAGGTAATTGATATACCTTATGTGTATTGAGAACATAGAAATCTTAATAACTAGTCAATAGAAATGCTATCGACTATCTTTTAACACTGGGACGCATGTCGCCGGTTTTCAAATACCACTTTTTGTATTCCTGCAAACAAAATTATTCTTTTTGGCGATGACATTAAGACGACAATTCCTCAACTCACACTTATGTTCGATTAGACTCATGCGCTTGTATTCCTGCAAACAAAATTATTCTTTTTGCGATGACATTAAGACGACAATTCCTCAACTCGCACTTGTGTTTGACTAGACAGATGCGCGGCGACAAGGTCACGCGTCTTTGACATTTCTATTGCCTTATTATTAAGATTTCTATGATTGAGAATGTTGCTGATAACCTGTTACCTAATAGTATGTAATTGTAATGTATGTGAATGTAAAATGTAATTACGTTATTGTTTTCTAGTAACGTGTATTTTGCTTTTATTGTTTGTTTTATAAACGACTCCCGCACTAGGTATAACTCCTGTGACGCGGGGCTGTTCACAGACATACATTTCACACACACAGAGCACACCCAGAGTCGTAACCTTTGCGGACTACACAAAGATTTGTCCCGTGTCGGGATCGAACCCACAACACCAGCGCAATTGAAAGCGGCGAGGCGACCGCAATTTGCACCACCAAGTCTCCGTAAACAGTTCCAATCGATTACACTAAATCCACAGCCTATTATTCTGCTCACACTGTAAAGTACGAGGGCGTGAAGATAAGTAAAATAACCTACAGAATTTATAGTCAGTAGATATTAAATGTGCACAACCGGCGTATAGGATCGTTGTCTCTTTGCCTTTGACTTTATTATGTAGCGGAAAATTTAATCGCGTTCTTTTCAGTGTCCGTGAGATGAATAAACAATCTAAACTGCTGTTACATTATATCTCTTACCTTTTCACTCTTTTGTGAAAAAAGCAGTGTCCCACTCTGAAAAGTGCGTAGTGTTTTGCAAAAGCAATTTTAGTTTTCTTTTGCTCGTCGCAAATCTTTTGTAAGATAAAAGCTATTCCACAAAAAACATGTAGAAAGGTTTGGATGAAATTTTATTGCGGTTTATTTGCACATATTTATTTATTGAGAAGCACGTTAATTTACCGCGTAATGTCTTTAGCGTTAATAAATGTTAATTTACATTTAAATATGAATAAATATGATTTACGATTACCTAGAACCTGCAGCACTAATATTTTTTAAATACCTTCAACTATATTTACTAATATCACACATATTATTTGCACCATCATTATGGTATTTAATCGCGACCTACTAGATTGCACATTGGCAATCTAGTAGGTCGCGATTAAATACCAATAGTAGCTTCGCAAATATCAAAGCTAATAGCGCAATAATTACTACAAATACCTACAAAAAAAAATTTTTTTTTTTTTTTATTGCCAAGATTGTAAATAGTTGCAACTTTGACCCAACGAACTGTGCAATATCAGCAGTTTTAATTTTTTTTTGTACCTAGACATACAAAAATCCGCGTAGTAATAATCACGTAGCCGATGCGCTTCACAGGAATATTTTTTTAAACTTTTCTGATGGTATACCGTAAATATACAATATTTCGATTCTTACCTGTGATTGCACTGCTGACAAGCGAAGCACTCGAGGTGGTAGACGTTGCTGCGCGCGCGCATCACCATCTCAAAGGCTGGAATGACTTTGTTGCACGCGGCGCAGTAGCCCGTGTTGCCGAATAACCTAAACAAAAAAAAACATTACGTTTCAGCAAAGACGAATTATTAGCATATGAAAAAAACAATTGTGATCTATTTAAAGTCAGTGAGAATTTAGATTAGTGTAGTGCAGTCTTTTTCATGCTCATAGTTCAATTATGATATACAAAGTATGTACTTATATATCGTAATTGAAAATATAGATTAAATCGATTGATCGATTAGGATCATTGTGTATTACACATTACATTATAATACTGTATCTGTTACATGTCCTACTGCTGGGCTCGGGCCTCTTCTCATGATGAGAAGGGTTAGGCCATAGTCCACCACGCTGGCCAAGTGCGGATTGGTAGACTTCACACACTCTCGAGCACTTTTTAGACACTCTTATGGATGCAGGTTTCCTCACGATGTTTTTCCTTCACCGTTAGCAAGCGACAATTTATATGATAAATTCACACATGTCTTCGAAAAGGCGATTCTTAACGATTTATTGACAGAGGTGTGTGCCGTGGGTTCGAACCCGAGACCTTTGACTCCGCAGTCCTACGGTCTCCCACTCGGCTATCGCATGGCATCACACAAATTTTAACACCTTACAGCTTTAATTAATATATTGAAATTATAACATTTTAAAGATTATAACAATTGTATACCTCAAATAATCCCTTTTGCAGAGGATGAGATTGGCGCGCGTGTACAGCGTATGGCCGACTTCTCCGAGCCGGCAATCACAGCAGCCGCACTTCAGGCAGTCTTCGTGCCACAGCTGGTCCAGGGCCTTCAGTAAGTACCGCTCGGTGATCACTTTGCTGCACCCAGCGCAGATCTGACATCAAAAGTTACTGGTTAACTAAAGATTGGTAAAATTACTAAGTCAAAAGAATAAGTAACAATATCAATCTGGCAATAGGAATTTTTACGGAACGAAATACCAATTTACGTTTAATTTGCAGTACTTCGTTTTAATAGATTGCCAGAGTTTCTTAATTTAATGAATGAAATGATTTAACTTCTCATAGTAAAAAGATAACCCTTTTTTCGCATAGTATTATTTTACATAATTTAGTTTTGTATAACACGTTAGGCATTTTTTTTCGCATAATAATCATTTGTCATACTGCATAACTATCATTTTGCATTATGTTTTTCTTGGCATAATGTTTATTTTCTCATAATACTTCTTAGGATAACAGTTTACCGCCTAATTAAGATCAAAATAAATTTGAAATGGTTATCATAGTGGAAACAAAGGTTAGGGCGACATACGAAAAGAATTTTGTTGAATAAGGATATTATAAAAATAGTATGAAGATAATTGTGCCAAAAACCAATTATGCCAAATGACTATTATGCCAAATGACTGTTATGCCAAAAAACATTATTCCTAACAATAATTATGTGTAAAGTATTTATGATAAAGAAAATATGCGAAAAAGAGTTATGCCAAATTAATATTATGCGTAACGTTCATTATGCCAAATGAAAACATGCGAAGTTAAAATATGGTATATAAATAATGCGAAACAATAGAGAGCTTAATAAAAACCACCCATACCTGTGGCTGTGGCGGTGGCGGCGCGCTGGCGTTGGACGGTTGCTGCGCGCTCGCCGGAAGAGGCGACGCGCGCGCCTCCTTGGTCACCTCCATGGCAAGCATGTGTGAGCCCAGCGTGGGACTACCGCCGCTCGCTTGCTGCGGCGTACGCCTCTCGCACTACAAACAAAACATACCAATTAAAATTAAAATAACCTCAAGTTTTACTCTACCCATAGAGTAAAACTTACCCCAGTAAATTCCTAAAGTCTTTGTCAATATAGATAGAGATAGAGAAAACTTTATATGCACATCAAATTTATAAAAAACATACAAAGAAATAGGTACTTAGAACTATAATGTACAAAGGGCGGCCTTATGGCTTGACGGGATTTCTTTCAGGCAACTTTAGGATATACATAATAGAATGGATATTTGCGGTAGTTTATTGCATTGGATTTGTTGTTACTTTTTTCTTTTTTAATTTGCTCAAGGCTTGTCAATATCTGTATTTTACGTGGTGCGACTACCATCAGAACTCCATAACCCAGTACGAGGTAATACGATGCTCATTGTTTAACTAGTTGTCAGATTGTTTGACCTCTGATTACCTGTAACGACTGCCATAGATGTTCACATGGCGATCGGGACCGATGGCTAAACGTGCTCTCCGAGGCACGAAGGAAAACTGGTGTTAAAGATGGTCAACCATCTACGGCCGAGCGCGGTTAGCATTGCCTAACCTGCAAGATACACCGATCCGCGCGGTGTAGACTTAGCCACTAGCTCCGAACACGATAAGTTTAATAGAATAGTGAAAGAGAAAACAGTAAATCCAAGAAAGCTAATCTTTACACAGATTTTCCTGTTTGAGTAATAGTCATAAGCTCCTTAGCAACAAATCAAGTCCGATCCAAGTTCATTGATATTGAATCGTAAGTCACGATACTCACGATACGCAATCGAATCGACGCACAACTTAACTCATTCAGACCATTTTATGTTACAGCATAAACTCCAGAACCATGAAATTTATCGCCCGTAATATTTCTTGAAAAAATTAGCACAGCTACTCAAGCGATTAATGAGAACGTGAAACGCGACTCGACGTCTCTGAACTATAGCAAATTATGTACCTTAAAATATCGAATCAATACAAATAAAAAAACCTGTAATTGAGATCGTGTCGCCGAAAAAAGAGGCAATAAAGTCAAGCACGGACCGCAGCGTCGTCACGGTTAATTAATATTTTAAATACAATTCAATTAAATTTGGCAACTGGTGCAGCCTCGCACTATTTTGGCGCGACAGCGGCGTGGTTACGGCTTCGACCTTTTCTCGTTTTTTACGGACGCACAAACTGGTTTTCTAGTACAGTGGATTCGGGTATTATGAGCCAACGTGCCTGAAACAATGCGCGCCATTGTAAGGCCCCGTGACGAATGGCCGCGACTCTCATTTTTGTGTGTTTTGGAGAGTGCGTCCGATCGGTGCCATAAATAATAGTACAGGATATCGAACGGAAGCCCTGCGACAAATAGTCAATGGCTGTTTGTTTAATCTACAGAGGAAGCTAATCGACTTTGTTGTGAGTCACTTGAACCGCGGTGACCTTATAGCGGTTAAATAATCAAGTATGACGAATGATTAAATTGCACGTTAAAACAATGGTTATTGCTCTAGTACCGATGCACTGAACATGAAATTCAACTCCACTTGTATTACGACCACTTCAGCTCTCGAGTTTCGTGGGCGGTACACGTGTATGAATGAAACGACTAATTAGTAGTAATAACGTACGTCGAATAGCATATACATTAAATAATTTTCGATATCGTTATTTTTAATCCGATAGAGCTATATTAAAATAATATAATTAATTGTCTGCCTCAGTAGTCTAGCGGTGTTTGGTTTTTCTGTGAATTATAATATCTGCCCGGAGACAGGAAGTTGGCGGTGTTTATGTCGTGGCCATATCGGAGATTTGCTCGATTCACGAAATGCAACCATTTCATAAAATTCTCGATCATTTCATGAAATGACTAAATACTATAGCTACGACATATACACCGTGGTTCGAAAGTCAGGTAATGCCGCTGCTCCTGAGCCTGATCTATCGCCCGTTGTGTCGGGCGATCCGTCCCATCGAGCTATGAAAGTGAGGGAATAGAGAGTGCTCTTATGTTACGTGCATGCGATAATTGTGATTCGATTTAGGTGCCAATTTATTTATTTATTAACGCCATCACGAACACCTCTTCATATTTACTGTGATCTTATTTTTTTATAAAAGCTCGTGTGAAGTTAAATTTAAATAAAAGTATTAATAAAATCAATAAATATTACCTACATATAGGTCAATCACCGTCCCGTCTAAAATAACATCCAAGTGAAATTCATTGAGCACGGTCTAGTTTGGACAAAACTCACAATAGCCGGTAATGCACGAGCGGGGTATCGACGCCATTTTTTGCCAAGTAGATAGGCATGAAGCGAACCTTCGTGAATAATTAGAGATCGGTGACAGCAACACGTTACGCCACTCGGAAAACAACCCGTAGCGAATGCATCCGAGATTAGACGCAGTTAAAGCAAAAAAGCTCACGCCTTCCATTAACGCTGGCTTTCCAAACGTCAATACGCACGCATTAGTCTTTAATGAATGTCAGAGAAGACAGAGAGGAAAAACCATGGCCATAATAGTAATTTCAGCTGACGGTCTAGCTTGTTGAATCGAATAAAAGGAACGACCGCAGGATGCAGCAGGACTGAATTGAAGGACACCAGGGAACGAGGAGCCCGCATCCGGTGCTGTGCTGCACCGACATTAATGATTAACACAGACGGCCCGAGACCAATTATGCGCTGCCACCACACTCCAAATTAGAAACTATTTTCGCCCATTAGTGGCCAACTTCATAATCAATTACACGTTAAAATTTCACAGCGCTGTTTCGGGAGCTCTCTGTTTGGATAATCGGAGTTTGTGGTCCCACGGCGAGCTATTACGTGGCTCTGTACGGGCCATAAAGGTTTTTGTTAGGCTTCCGGCGAATTTTAATGCGCGTTTCGAATGCATTTTGGTCAGGTAACTGCATTAAGCTAAATAATTGTATCCAGCAATAATTCCCGGTAGACCGCTGGATCATATTTTTTGTGTGGCGGTCACTAAGCGAATGTTTAGTGAATTCATGATGTTTTTATTTTACATTTTAGGTTTCAGCTAGTATTGAATTTGTAATAATTTACCTGAAAATTCTAATATATAAACCCGAAAACAAAACAAATCTTTCAGAAGATTGTTGGAGACAGACGCCACTAATAGGATTGAGTGCACTCCGCTAATCATAATTCATCAGCAAGATTAAAGAATAAGCGGCGCGATGAGGGGGATAGAGGGCTACGATGGTCGTCCCCACAGCCCCCCACTCGCCGCGTTCGGATGAGACGAGAGACAATATGATTGCCACACCTGCGGAAACGGCGCAAAGTAACGAGACGAGAAGCTAAATAATTCAACCAACTACCAACGCTGCGAACCGTGCTCTACGTGGTTTAATTTTTTTGCTGCACTAATATGCGGAACATGAGTAATTTAATTGTTAATAACAGAGAAACGAAAAAAAACACGAATAATAAAGAAGCCTAGTTGTATTTAAAAAATATTTTAAACGAATTTTAATGTTAATCTTTCTGCTTTGATGATAATTTCATAATGGGGCTAGAATAACGGGCAAAATAAAAACTAGACTAACTAACTAATAAAGAACTACTTCCATTTTTTTTTTAATTATCATACGAATGCCCGGATAATTGCAAATAAATTATATTATTTGTGTTTTACCTAAGAAGTAAGTAGGCATTTTTAAACTAATCCTAACCAAAACTAACAACTTACATCCATATTAGATAGATAGAAAGATAGAAAAAACTTTATTTGTACATAATTTCACATAAAAATCTTAAGAGGTAACAAAAAAAAAGGGAAGTAACAGAAAAAAATGTACAAAGGGCGGCCTTATCGCTTAAAGCGATTTCTTCCAGGCAACCTTAGGATGGACATTTCGGAAAGAGAAAATAATGCGGTAGTTTATGCTAAGATAATTATAAATTATTTGCAGTTTAGCAATAATTATTATTAATTATTAGCAATGATTAAAAAATGTGATTGCATTTTAAAACAAAAAATGCAATTTGAGTGAATAAAATACTTAAGACCGACAGCCGTTGTAGCAAACGAGTCCTGGAATGGAGACCTAGACTCGGCAACCGTAAGGTAGGACGCCTCCCTGCCAGGTGGACTGACGACCTGAAGAAGGTCGCTGGAGGGGACTGGATGCGGCAGACGCAGTACTGGGTGTTGTGGCGCACATTGAGAGAGGCCTATGTCCAGCAGTGGACTACGAGAGGCTAAATGATGAATTATGAAAATACTTAAGAGCGTGTATTCGTTTTCAAAATGTAACTGTCAATTTTTGTAGTGTTTTGGGAATATTTCGTAAAAACTGAATGAAAGTATGATTTTATTCAACTAACTTTATAGAATGCAAGTTTTGAAAGGTAAATATAACAATTTCATTCGTAAATACAGCATAATTTTGTAATTTATCAACTTAACAGTTAATACTCTTTCAACTGATAAAATAGAAAAGTATGCTTTAGTTATTAAATGTAATTGTCATATTTACCTTTTAAAACCCACATTCTAAAAAGTTAGTTGAATAAAATCATACTTTCATTCAGTTTTTACGAAATATTCCCAAAACACTACAAAAATTGACAGTTACATTTTGAAAAGGAATACACGCTCTTAATGGAGAATAAAAGTGGTGAAGCTTTTGTGCTGCATTGAAACAGGTAGACGCGTGAACTATTCACAGTATATTTAGTTATATATTTACTTTAAGACTAAATAATTAAATTAAAATAAAATATAATATTTAAGGAAGGGCCATACAATAGACATATTTTTTTGCCATTTTTCTTTCTTGGCCAGTTTTTTTGTCATTAGATAAACAACAAGCGGGTAAATGGTATATAACATCGTTTAATTAGTGTAACATTGTTTTTACTCTATTAATGAGTTTTTAAACCTTAGAGTTTAATTGTGTTTTTATTACATTTTGTGTGTAATTGTTTTTATTTTACTGTTCCTGTACCTTAATATTTACATTATATAACACCTAAGTCGTACCACTTTTCTAGCAAATAAATGACTTTGACTTTGAAACAAAAAAAAAGAAAGTAAGTTTTAAGTAGAGCCTCCTTCCCACTTGCACTGGTACTTATTTAGCAGATTGCTTTCCTTTAAGTAGTTCTTTAATCTGGGCATGGGACGTCCGCGGGCGTCGCGACGCTTTGCATCCCGCCCGTGCGACACATCCGCTGCTCACACAAAGGATATTCACACGCACTTCCATTAAAAACATTTGCTATTGCAACTGTAGTACTGCATGTGAGGGAATTGCCCGCTTGCTAAAATGGAGTGATACAGACTTTATCATGGGGTGTGATTACGTGGCAAATGTATGAACGAAATATCTTGGAAGTTAATTGAGTTTATCATATTTGAAGGGGAACAATTGGTTGGCTGTTTTCCATACAAAAGTATTATTGTGCACACATTTAAGTATTTTAGATATGATTGGTCTATAAAATTTGATAAAAACTTAATAATAATAAAGTTAAACCCATATTACGTTAATATGAAAATACAGCGCTTCATTTGCCTGTTTTATCTTTGTCAATCAATATGTAGTTAGGTTAGACTCTTTTGATATAGATAATATAGATGAATTTCATTCAACTCCAATCAACGCAAAAATACTTCTATTTTCGAAATACGTATGGTTGGGCTTGACAAGAGTTAATTGGATAGGTATATATCCTCGAATCGTTGCTCGATGTCCCTTTGAAGCTGGCAAATTGCAATACCTCCATCCAAAAATAAAATAGAGTATTAAGATGGCTTCACGACTATATTGTGAATCGAAACAATAAAGGGAATTAAAATGACAACCGCAATATTCCTTATCTTACAGCAATAAAAGGCCGTCAGCAGCGTGAACAGTAGGCGATGGGCAATTAGAAGTATAATGTGAGGAACATTATCAGACTGGCACGGGACGCAGCCGCGATCTCGACGCGGAATTTCGGTAATACCAGCCCATATTGGATTAGCTGCGCCACCCGACCGCCGCAATAATATAACGAAATTCAAACATTAATAGGCTCAAACACAATCACGGATGGCCGCATAATCGAGTTAGCTGCTATTCGGTTAAACCCCTATCGCGTAATCTGCCCCATTGTCTGACAGTCGTTGTGCTGATCATGAGGGCCGATTATTGTGGCAATTTCGTGTTTATTGTTTTCAGGTGTCTCCTGTCACCCGACGCAGCTCCTGAAGGAGGAGCACAATGCCGTCAGCTTATCAAGATCGAGACTATCTCGTAAAGTGTTACCGTGCACGTCTGCAGCAATCCCAAACAAACTACCTAAATTCCTGCCATATCTTCTCCTCATACTGTTCAATAACTGCACTGAGACGAAAACTATCTAACCATAAAATAATAAAATAACAAAACGCTGTAGCAGATCATAAACTAAGTCCCGTGGCAGTCGAAGTAAGTGATACTCAGGTGGAATATACGTCGGCGAAGTTAAAAGTTTCACCTCAGTTAGATGCAACTGAAGGAACAAATAAGTAGATAGAAGCTGTGTCAAAACTGCCAAAAACAAAACTATAAAGTTTGCTTTATAACGGGTAGATATCGCTTTATCTATTTGAGATGTCGGACTCAATTTGGATCGGTGAACTTGTCTTTAAAACTTGCACTAGCTCCAGCGATCTTTTGTTCATAATATCGCATCTTATTAGAATTTCCGATTTCTAATCCGATTCAATTTAAATTTTGATCGTTTTCTAATCAAGGCGATCGTATTAATTAAAAGCAAGTTAATAGAATAGCAATTACTTGAACGTTCACTGACGTATTCATTAGAAGTTGTCTAATAGGTTTGACCAAGTTACAGTTTAAATCAATGATAAATAGATTGCACCGAGTAGTCTAATTACGTCTACTTTATACCCAGTCCAGATATTCAACATAATAAAATTAAAAGCATTTTATGAATACTTAAGCGTTAAAGGCGCGTTAAAGTAAGTTGTGTAAAGACAACGCTGTAACGTTACCGATAGCAAATTCTGCTGATTTTTTATTAGATGATAAAACAAACGTCTCGTATTAATTATGAGTCGCGATGCAGTCACATCCTTATTGATCGTAAAGAATATTTGATAGCCGTTGTAAAATGTTCCAAATCGTTGTCGTGATAATTTATGAAGCATGTTTATGGATGAATTTATGAGATATCTGTCTGTTCTTCGTATACGTATTTAATGCGGCGCATGCAATGGCGTCCATCCCGTAATTAACGTCACGATTTCCATCGCCGAAAATATTTTTCCGAGATGAGTTGTTAAGCTAAATTAGTAAACGACGCGCGCGACGAGGGGCAAAGTGAATTAAAGCAACTTGGAGCCTATTACGTGAAGTGAGTTATAAAATAAAGCCGTGGCGAGTAACTTCATACATTACAAGCCGATAACCAGACGAGACTTCTGAGACACAAACCAGTCCCTTTTAGTGAAATTGGAAACTTTTTCTGTTACTCATACCGCGGCCACGACACGGCTCCTTTTAAATCAATTGCCTTTTATAATTAACTTACTCCGTTATTGGAGTGCACTCGCTCGTTGACTCAATTAAAATTCAATCGAGATGTAAATCTATCTATTAAAGAACGAGTTTTTCTGGCAGATATAATTGAATAAAATTGTTTTCTAGATAAGTGTTGCTTACATACGAGCTTTAAGTGGAAATATCGCTTACTTAGCTATTCTTTATTGCGCCGATTAAATTATCAACACGTTCTAGACCCCTTTATAACATGCTTATTTCTCATCCTTGATATCGTTGGCTTGTGTAAATTGTAACAGTGGTAGATAATAAATAAACTATAAGGTTCTTCATAAATATGTGTAAACCAGTACATAATACGAACTGAATAAATAAAACTTTTGATATTTTAATAGTCAGATATTATTACAAAATAAGTGGTAATAATGTTTAAGTAAAACATATTATTTGTATACCTTTTTGGTAAAATGTAGCGAACATAATTTATTATAACACCTATTGTAAAATAATACCTTCATATACAGTTAAAGAATATTTATATTTCTATTGTATATACCAAAAATATTCCTTATATTTTCATATTCCTATTCATATATTATATATATAATATTCCTACCCATACGTCAGACGACTTTTAACAAAAGAGTGTCAATCCTGATATTATGCAGCCCCCTAATGCAATGAATTCCCCAATGCCAGGGAGTGCCACTTTTACCTAATTCTTATTAAACATTTATTAGATTAGACAAAAGCTATCGGAGGTATCGTTCTCGATGTTTTATTTATGATCCTTTATTCGATTGCTAGTTTCTCTCTGTTATGTTTAAAGCAAACCGAAGGAGATTGTCTGTGATATTTTGTCTGTTAAGTGAACAAACGGTTGCCTGTTTTATATTCAAAAGTAATATGGATTTAATATTATTAAGTTTTATCTATTTTTATAAAAAAAACCATATCTGAAACACAAAAAAAAGGTTTGTTGGCGCCCATTTCTTTGATACTAATATTTTAATTTTAGATTTTGTATAAAACTCAATTAATGATTAAAACAATTCTGACAAAATAGACACAAAAAAACATGCATTTTAGTGTTTCGCATATGATTTGCCTATAAAAATAGATAAAACGTAATAACATTAAAGTTGAAACCATACTACGTTAGGCGCCCGGTAGCCTACTCTTAAGGAAAAGTTTTTGAGCTGCACTATGTTCATTTATAGTGCTATCAATAGATAGAATACCAGTTATTTTAACTAGGTCGCTTTGGTCAACCATAATATTATGCTCATGGTTTTAATTATTGACATGCCGATAAAGTAATTATGGCAACGATTACGTACCTATAGGTGTACGACATATTTAATCATAAAATTAATTTGCTACCGGCCTGCATCCTTCGAAAGGGCTGCAATTTGAGGCAAGCAATTTAAACTTATGGGAGGCAAAACTGATCGCATTTTCCCAACCCAGATATTATTTAATCAGAGTTATGCGACCCATTAATTAAATTACTTTGGCTAAGGGCAGGGCTGTAAGAAAATTGCTTTTATTTGTGGGGAGACATTCAATTAAACATTCATTCATTTGTGGCCATCGAGCGTCCATTACCTTTAATTATAATTTAGACTGGTTTTATAATTACTGAATGTGTTTTGCGTGTGCGCCGTTCCGTTACAGCGTCAGCAGCAATAATAATAACTCCAAAAATAAAGTGTGAACTTTTATGTTACTAATTATGACGTCAATGGTGGTTTATTCGAAACTAGCTACAGCTCGTTTTTTCGCGCCTATATTACTATCATAGAAATCTTAATAACTAGTCAATAGAAATGCTATCGACTATCTTTTAACACTGGGACGCATGTCGCCGGTTTTCAAATACCACTTTTTGTATTCCTGCAAACAAAATTATTCTTTTTGGCGATGACATTAAGACGACAATTCCTCAACTCGTACTTATGTTCGATTAGACAAATGCGCTTGTATTCCTGCAAACAAAATTATTCTTTTTGCGACGACATTAAGACGACAATTCCTCAACTCGCACTTGTGTTTGACTTGACAGATGCGCGGCGACAAGGTCACGCGTCTTTGACATTTCTATTGCCTTATTATTAAGATTTCTATGATTACTATACTTTTACAGTTGTTAAAAATACCTTATGGACTAACAACTCGTTAAAGTACACAAAGAGATTATAACCATCTCAGACTCTAGTTTAGCTAATTATATTTTATGATAATAGAGTCAATATTTTTCAGTCATGCTTGCTATCTATATAAGTAAAGCATTTAACTTAACAAGTTTAACTTCATCAGCATCCATAATTGTCCATCACTAAACTGGAAAACAATATTTACTATTAGACAGTGGGGCCTCATTCCCTCGAACTTGTTCATCAAGATTGCCTTAATAAATTACTAAGTAATTATACGGGGTGGATGCGACATAGCGACATTTATTGAAACCACAGCTTCTATACATGGTAAGTATCAATTTCGACCGGATAAAAATTCTCTGGCGAAAAAAAAAAATCACGTTCTCCGAACAATTTGAACATTGCGATCGTGCAATTTGTTCGGAAGACGTGGATTTTTTTTTTCGCCAGAGAATTTTTTATCCGGTGGAAATGCATACTGGCCATGTATAGAAGCTGTGGTTTCAATAAATGTCGCTATGTCGCATCCACCCTGTATAACTCTACTTGGGTTAAACATTTTTGTTTCACTTCCAGTGTTAAACGAAGTTCTGCTTCATCAGATTTTTTATACAAATGCATAGTTCACTTTATCATTATAGTATCAAAGTGCATCCTTTGGAATCAAGTTTAAGATCATGCTCTACAGGCCTTCATATGGTTGAAACACGAGTGTCACTTCATCAATTAACAAAAATATTGGTCAATGTTCAATTCGAGGTGCGCATTTAAGTAATTTAGACGAATAACTCAGTATTCCCTTATGAGCACGCATAGGTGGTTATAATTAGTGGTGAATTCGTTAACTGGCCACTACCGACGCTACTAGTGTAATTAAATCAGTCAATTAGGGTTATTAAAAAAACCCAATCTAAATTAAATTCACCATACCCACTTTACAAACTAATTTAGTTTGCTTAATTAAATTATTATAAATGTATAAGTTATAATTTGGAGGAAGCCTACAATTTTCTTAAATTAACTTTATTCGTTTATGATTTTAATGAAGGAATTACGCAGACAACACCACAAACGGCGTAATTAATTATAAAATACTCATGAGAAATATTTGAGAAATAATATAGTGAAAAACCTGAATTTTGGAGTTTGTGCTAATAGCATCATAAATCACTAATGAAGGATAGTTTATGAGCTGGAAAACAAATAAGTAGAGCAAAATCTACGGGCAACTTTCGATAAGCTGTACATTAATTGGCATCAAAGCTTCTTGAGAGTTTTCAGTGCCTCGTTATACTTATTGCACTTAATTAAAAAGTGTTGAGACGCTCATAGCCTCATCGCCGTAAACAATAGTTATAATAAACAGAACTCTGTACTCACCGCACATTAAGTTTTACTAATTAGACAAGAACATTGTTCACATAATTATGGAGTTACATGTGAATTAAAAGTTATGATTAATGAGAGGTTCCTTTGCCCGCGGGACGGAACGTGTTTACAAAACGCACTCGTTTTAAGAACTGAATGAAGGGAAGGAATGAATGAACGGTCGGCATCAGGAGCAGCGGAATCGCACTCTATCGGAGTACTTCCTGGCTGATAACACCCGTTAATGAGTCGTCTGTTACCATTGCCATTGTACCACTTTACCTAATTATAGTCAACATTTACCACCGACATAACAACAATTATTGCGTATTTTGCTATCGATTTAACAGTTTCCGCCACACTGCGATAATTGCTAATGAAAAGTTCCGTTCGCAAGTCTGGTTTTTAATAGGCACTTTCACAAAGGTTTTAATTTAGGCCGGAAATAATTATGTGTCACTTGAACTTGAATACACTTTAAGAACTTTTATAAAAAACGAACGTGGCAAGCTTACTTATAGTTGGTTAATGCCAACTTTTGTTTTTGACAAGATTTGTTCTGACTCTGGGTGTGCTTAGTGTGTGTTAAATGTATGTTGCGAAAACCCCTATGACACATGAGTTATTCTTAGTGTGGCCGCAGTAAAGAACAAAAACCCTGCGACACAAGAGCCACTGCCTAGTGCGGGAGCAGATTAAAAAAAAAGTTTGCTAGGTACAGTAACAACTCGTAGTTAAATAAAGTAATGACGCTATACAATAATGCTTAGACCTTGTTTACAAAAGCTTCACTATCAAATTACTCCTACATATTTATTTTATATAACTAGAACCAAACAGGAGGAACATGAAAGTTGAAGAATCATAGTTTATTTTTGAGATTGCCCACGTGCAGTGGTAGAAAAAAGAGTAATATTATTTTTCAATTCCAATACAAAAGTGGTCGGTGCGCGGCGGCAAATTGGTTGTATTGTGAATTTGGGCAGTGCGTGCCGGGGCGCAGATGAAATGTTTATTTTCAATTTCCTCCATTTTCCCCCCCGTCCGCCGCAGGATTAGGATGCGAACAACTACACTATCACTGGATAACCTAGTTTTTAAATATACAAATACGGAATAACTTTCTATCGTGAAATTGTTGTATCAATACAGCTTTTGTTACATCAAATAACTTTCATAACATGAATATTCGAGCGTTGTTTTTAATTGCAGTCGATTGTTTAACAATAAAAAAGGTAGGTACGTTTTGTTTATGGTGTGATGTTGCGAAAAAAAAGTCATTTTTATTAACAGTAACCTTAATTTCTTACGCGCATATTTTATTTTACTTCAGTTGGTTATGGTGCAGTCATTTCATTTATTTGCCCGAAAATTAAAAAAAAGCCTGTCTTTAATATTCAGGCAAATAGATAAAGTGCCAGCAATCATATTAAAACGTTGGAATAAACAGCATTGGAGTACTTTTTAAATGTATATTTATTTACCTTTAACTGGACATATTTTAAACGCACTATACATCGATTTTCTATCAAAATAAAATCAAGTGGATGTTACTAAAGGACAATTACCGCACTACCTCGTAAAATGCATTAAAATTCTCAATACATAAATAACAATCGAACTTATTTCAAATCTTTTCTTTAAAAAAGAAAACATACTGCGCTTTCTTGTCTATAGATGCGGTCGGACATGCTAACAAAATTCCCCGCACATGGAAGATAAGGTGAAATAGTCGATAAGATTATAAATTAAATAATGAACCTCTGGTATAATTAATTATATTCACACCTGCGCTATTACCCCTTGATAACATAGTTAATAAATTATGTAATTTAATAGATATTCATTTTCACAGTTTTTAATTATATAATATACATTATTATTTTGTATAGTAATGTATATTATATAATAATTAATAATATAATAATGTATATTATCATAGGCAAGACGATGGAACGCCTCGTGTTCCTTACATACTGCTTTCGCTTCCTCAACATACATACATTTCGTCATACATGCTCGCGGGTTTCGTGTACTACGTACTAGTAACATAATATACACCATATTGTACATAATATACTGCGTTCATTTTTTTCCTAATTACATAAGTGTTTGAAATTATTTTTGGTATGCAATGTTATACGTACAGGGTGAATGTAACATAGCAACATTTATAAAACCACAGAATCTAGCGATCGACAGTATTCATTTCCACTGGTTCAAATTTTGATAGCAAAATAAAACTCTTTTGCCAAAAAAATTGAACATTGCGATCATCCAATTTGTTTGGCAAAGGTGATCAAAAAAAATCATATCGAAATTAAACCGGTGGAAATGAATCGCATGCTACCTGTATACCTATATATATATATAGAGAGAGAGAAAAATATCCCTAAAAACTCTTTATACAGTTGAGAATAGATTACATGGTAAACTCTGTAACTAATACAGCCTTATAAAGTCGTGATCTAATGTTAGTAAAGGTAGTAAACGTTAGTTTAACCATAAATCATGATACAACGGTTTGACCTGAGAGCCTAAAATTGAATGTTTTTTATTTATAGAGACTTCTCGTTCATAAAATCTATGTCTAGGAGAATTTTATATCTACGTAGAATCAATAGAATATTTTACTGAAATATACGTTCCGTGACGTATTTGGGTATAATCGGTAATTGGCCGTAGAGCACGTTTTTCAATCCTACGCCGACCTTTGTCGACTAAGTCTCGTTGTTTATTACGAGAACAACAATTTGAATTTTCAACTAGCCATCGAAGTCTATATTACTAAAAAAAATTGAAAATTATGCAAATAACAAGAGTTGCACAAATAAACATTTTAAATATTATACGTAATTATTTTAATTATAGTTTTCAAATTCCATTCTAAAGCTCCATTTATGTCTATTATAAAACACAATAAATTGTTCTATCAATAACAATGCTAATTCTATTCTAGATAAAACTAACCAAAATATGCACAATATTGGTCGAACCGAAGCTCAAATATTAACTCATTTTATTAGTAGTTTACATAGTAAAGCTTCCTTTACAGTTACTTTGTCGTGGCCCGCGGCTATGCTCTCACAGACGAGGACATAAAGGGTGTACCGGACGCTTCTTACTAATATTGTACTGAAAGGCGCACGTCAGTTTTCTGTGATCTTTGCTTACACAGGACCGCGTTGCGTTGACTTAACAATTCCCTGTATTAGAGTTTTAGTAGTAACATGTGTTTATAATTTCGGTGTTATCCCAATTATGTGTTTTACCCCATATTCTTTATATATACTCTGAGATAACTTTAATCTTGACAAATTAAAAATGCCCAGCCAGCACTATTCCATATTGCTCGAAGTTAACAGGATTAAATAAATAACGGGTTTTATTATTAAACATATTATGCATTTGGTAGATCTATGTGTATTTCAACTGTATGACAAATAATCATAGTTAAAGTAGTGAACAATAATTTGTTTCTACTTACACAAGCACTTACGTGATATTTACGTAGATTATACAACAAACGCCAGCAATTTGCCTGACATTTTACATCAAAAAGGCTCTTCGACAAATTGTATGACATTTGTTGGAAAAGCCGAGGAACGGACAATACCGTGTACTTAGTAATAATAAAGTGCAATTTAGTAATCGTAGCCAACGGTCCCCTGTTTGGAATACACGATGCCTGATTCATTATGGATCCCATAATATCATGTGTTGTGCCAGCCATTTTGTTTATTTGTCAACAAACAACTTAGTTGCAATGTGTAATTTGTTTAAGTCACAGACGTTTGATTCAGTCAGTTTTGGAGCTTGTCTATTATATTTAGTGTACCTGTTTATTGTTTGAACTATTTATATCGAGATATAATTGCTTTTACATATTGAGGGAGTTTACATTTAGGCGTTATAGCATAAGTACCGTAGTTATTAAGTTAAAAGCTGTTCTTGAAAATAGATTAATCTTAATTTTGTATTAATTTTTATATTGCGACACATACTAACTTACTAACGTTACAATAACTTTCGGTATGTAACAAGCATGGCAAGGTGTGACATTTCGGCCACATATTTGAAACAAATTGAATACTGTCCGGACACGCGACGGTACATGGCATCGCGTTACAGGCATACCGACAGGATGGCCACGGGCTTATTAACTCCCTCCATTAATTAAATTATTAGAAATCTCGAGCCGGACTAATTAATGAAGAATTCCAACATTTCGGTCCACCTATCGGGCTTTAATTAAAATTGACAAAGCCGCGGGCGAGCGCTCTCCCGCCAAATATCGCCTCTATTAATGAAATGATCACTCGAAACTAATTAAATTATGGAGGTAATGGTGCGTGCTAGTGATACCGGCCGCGGGACCATTCCGCGACTGGCGGGTACTGCGTAACGTTACAGTAACAGTTAACAACACCTCACTGACTCGCCGCACCTACCACCTGCCACAATCCAACATCCACCGCCGTTGCATTTGACGATTTCCATCAACAATGTTACCAGTAATTTTAACAGTAAGTAAAATAAAAATTTTTGGTTACGTATTTTCAAGATTATTTTTATGACCACCATGACAATAATTTAGAATATTCAAAAGCACCAATATTTGTATCGTTATAAAAATAGTATAGGTATAGAGTATTTAAAAAAATATGATGGACATCCTTCAATCAATAAAAAAATAATATTTGATGGTTATTTATTAATAATTACTAAAAGGCATGGTTAAAGTAATTAAAAAATCATATTTATATGCTTATTAATAAATTTAAACTCAGTACCGATAAATGTATTTTTTTCAGAAATTACTTAAGCCAAATTAATTTCTTTCTGTTCGGTCAATCATAAGAGAAGAGAAGAGGTAAAGATTTAAAATTTTGGTACTATGGGTTAAGCTAGTGCTGTGACAAAAACGTGACTAGAATCAAAATGCTTGCCCAGGGCTGGATTGACAAAAAAATGGGACCCTCTGCCTCCTCATTTCGACCGAATAGAGTCAGTTTTTAATGAAAATAATTTTAAGAAAGGACGATAATTATTAGCAGTTGATAAATCCTGTATACAGGGAAAATTTTGTATATTATATAATATTAAAGTTGAAAAATTAAGAATCCAGCAGGACTCGAACCTGCACCCCCTGGGTATACGCCCCAAGTGCTTTGCCAATTCAGCTATGGATTCGTATGCTGCCGGACTCGAAATTTCTCAACTCTTTTGTGAACATTGAATTCCACGCGGACAAATTCGCGGGCAAGAGGTAGTTATTTCTGAGATAATTATTAATAATTACCGTCATCAATATTTTTTTAGAAATCACACTAACCGTAACATATTATAAAAGCTTTTATCATCATTCGTCCCGCGGTTTAAAGGAGTTTAAATTTATCTATAACCAGAATTTTAAAAATAAATATTCTATTATCAGTAAGTATACTTTTTTTTCGTCGAAACGATTTATTGGAAAGTGCACACATGTCAGAATCGACAAATCGATGAAACGGGTACATCGATTCGTCGATTCTGACATGATTACATTTAGGTACGGCGGCCGTATAATTTGCTGTGATTTCATTATTCTGCTAATTAGCGTCCGTAACAGGTAAACTGTACCCCTATACTCAGTATTTACTACTTAATACAGCTCTCATTATTTTAAGTAGCTACTCCGCGTTGCGTCTAATGAGACGTCGAACATTAATTTCCAACAATTAAATTGAATCATACAAGAGAACAATACGTTTGCAGTACTCCCAACTTTCGACTCAACAATAACAACCACCGACCGTATATTATTAAACCTCTTAATGGACTTGTTTTCCAATTAGCGTTATAATAGCGTAATACTGTAGTTGAGATCATTAATGGCTTTAAAAGGGTATTAATTAGTTCTAGGTTTTAAGTTTTGTAAGTGGGGTATTTGAATTTAGTGGCTGGCAACATTGACGAAACGTCGCATAGCGGTAGGCGCAGCGACATTAAAATGAGTAATTATAATAAAGCTGATATGTGCTCATAATTAACTAAGCCTGATGAAGAGTGCTTTGACGAGTGACGTGAACGTGTAGCGGCTTCAGCGCTTTATTTTTGAATTAAAATATTATAGTACAATGCGATATATAGATAAGACTATAGTGTATAATATAATAATAGGCAATATAATAGAATAGGCAAACGCCAGAGACAGATTGTCTTTTGCGTTTAAACGTCACAGTTCAGTATATGTGTTTGACGTTTAATTTGTTAATAATAATAGCAGCCCTGTTTTTAATTATGTCCAACTGCTGTGATCGGGCCTCTTCTCATTAGGAGAACGGTTAGGCCATAATCAGATTGGTAGACTTCACACACCCTCGAGTACAGTTTAGGAACACTCAAGTATGCAGGTTTCCTATCGATGTATTCCTTCACCGTTAGCAAGCGATAATTTATAATTATGATAAATACCTACAATGCAAATACGAATCTTAAAGATTTATTGACATAGGTGTGTGCCGTGGGTTCAAACCCGAGAAATTGGACTTCGCAGTCCTTCAGTCTCCCACTCGCCTATCGCTGCTCACACGCACCTAATAATACGTAATATTTAATACGAAAATAAAAGGGTGTTAATATATTTATATCATATTTATAAATAATTACTATTCCTATCAAGCATAGTTGTGAATGCCATAACATGAAATGCTTAGCTAAACTATTATTATTTATATTATAAATGGTTAAGTGAATGTAGCTACATTTTTAGTTCAATTATTAACAAAAGCATTTTACAAAATATAAATAGTAGTGATGTGCCGACTAGTCGGCACCTTTTGTAGACACTGACAACTTTATTTTTACTTTTGTTTACAATACAACATTTCCTTTATTTTCCAGCTTACCGGCCGAATGAAACGTTTCCCACACGATAGAGCGCTTCACCGCTGAATCGCTTCCAGCAGCACTAGCGCTAATTAGACGGAGTGTCAACCCACTCCTGCCATAAAGCGCTGCAGATTTATCGCCACAGATTATTTATATTATGTTTATTAGGCCCCGCCCTCTGCGCCCTGCGCCCTGCTTTCGTGCTAATTGAATTGCCAGGATTTTTATACGTAACAACACCTGAGGAGTTTATTATAGGTCATAACGTATGATGTAACCTTCCCTCATGCCAGCACAGATTACACGATTGCGTTTCTGAATTTCTATTGTATGTCTGGCTCCAACCTATTTATAAACAAGTATAAAATACAATGTCGAATTTAGAATATTTTTATCCAATTAACTGTTTGATATGATAACACCACAGAGCTATTGTATTAAAGGAGAAGCCCAGATTTGGTACCCTCTCCAATAAGTACATGTAATATGTTATTGGATAGGTATTTTTATGCTGCACAAAAGTTAATAGGACACCAAGTTTCAAATGTTAGTCGGTTTTTTTAGTTGTTAGAAAAGGCTATAAGCTATTTAAAACAACACGGTTAGCGAAAACAATAATGGTGAACGTTGCTACTAGTTGATAATTTTGAGAACGCATAGTTCTAAACGGACTAACATTTAAAGTTAGCGCCATATTTATTTTTATTTAGCTCAAAAAGAGCTATCCAACGATGTATCACATGTATTTTTTGCATAGTTGGACCAATATTGTAGATCCCGCACACATTGGAGCACCGCTCGTGTGTGTCAACACTGCACATTTCTAGGAACACGTAATAAATACGGTTGACAAATATCAATACCAATTGGAGTGACCTAAACACGACGTAACCAGTAGCGTAATTAACATGCGGCCATCATAAATCACCGTTCATAAGGAATACAAGTTATTTTGGCAATCGTACCAGTTATGATTAACAGTGTCTCCTCCCTCGCAACACAATGATAAATTGACTACGAAAATAACTGTTATTTTATAACAGTTCCAATTTACACACCACTAGTTGTGTAGATATTCGGCTTTCAAAATTGTATCTTTATTGACATGCCATGATAAATTACAATTTTAATAATTTTGCTGACGAATTGTACATGTACAGTGGGCTAAGCAATTAGGTATGCTGGGCAAAATCTTCTACGCCATAGTGAAAACTGACTGCAAGAGATATGCATGTGTGAATTACATATTAAAAAAGTGTAATATACCTACTATTTAGATATGTAACTCACTTATCCATAACTGGTGTAGTAAATCTTTACGATGACTTCGAAGTTTTTGTCCTGCACACCTATCTCGTTGGCCCACTGTACATTGTACAATGTCATACATATTATTCATTTACATAATAATTGTTCACCTGACGACTGATTCATCATCGCAGAGCCTAAACCGCTGTGGCTAGAAATTTCATAGTTGTATGAAGGTTCTTCACATGGCTTAGGGGCCAAAAAGGGATTTGGAAATCCAGGAGGAGGTAAGTTAGGGGGAAGGGTTGTATGGAAGTCCGTTATTTTGAAGTTAGAAGTTCGAAATGTAGTTACTTGAATAAAAATAAACGAATTTCTGTACCGGTATTTTTCCTAATTGTATTCCAAAGATGAATATAAGGAATTAAGTTAGAAGTAAGTTTACGCAAAAATTAATAGGTGGCAAATATAGAAATGTCATCTAATAAAATGTAAAAGTTAGATTGGTCAGTTTCATTATTGTCATCTGTCATTTTTATAATTGTGTATTCATATAGTTTATATGTAGAATAACTTTTATTCTACGATTGAAAAATCTGTTCTAAATAAGTTTATATTAACTTTAGTAATTAAGGTGTTTTTCCACGGAAATCTTTAGATTGTAACTTTGTAAGTATTCCAAAGATAATGTAGATAAGTCTTCTTCCTCCTTTCTTTGATTGTTTCCTATATCTATACTAAGTATCCAAACACCTACAATATAAATGTCAATATTTTTCTCTTCGACTGGTTTTGTGATGCTATTACTTGTCAAAGCGGATAAAGTTAACAATAATATTGTAGGTGTGCGGGCAACTTTTCTCTTTAAGTGTGATAATAAGCAATTCTGATAAAAAGTATTGATTGATTACACAATTTTAATCTCACTAATTAATTGTCTTATCTTAGCAAAAATAATAAACACAAGAAACCTTGAACCGTACTTTATTTTCATATTTTCTTTGGCATCGGAACATGACTGGAAAAAACACAATATAATTTTAGATGAAAAATGTTCACTTGGGTTCGGTTGATGAGAAGGTAAGATGAACCTTAAGTGTAAGACGTCAAGGTATTTTATTGTGTGTCATTTATTAGATAGGAAGGTTTGTGTCCTTATCCAGAGGCCGGCTATCCGGCGTTGTATCTTTGTTGATTTGTTGCCTCGGTCTGCACACAGTGTTCTGTACCTAATTAATTTTAATTGGACCGAATTGCAACACGTCTATTATCCGCGACTTTTGGCCCCTTCGCTTCGTTTACATACTCGCTTCTTGACGTCGCCGTTGTTTACACAATCTGTTTCATTCATCTACGTAACATCTGCCTGTTTTTAAGATATTAACGGGTGTTTTTTTGACAAATTACTGACAGGACTCTCAATTTTTCTTGTGTTGGCTTTTACAGTTGTTACGATGTACGCTACTGTAGTTTTTTTTTGTCCTGCCTTTTGATGACTTTATAAACTAAATCATAATTTTCGAACGACCGAATCTTTTTGAAGTCTCATACATACTGCCTGCTTCTCTATCTTGTGACAAGAAATGTCGTGTCTAATATTTAGGACACATCTTAAAAGATCTAGTTTTTTGTCTCGAACTAGCAGGGCTTTGCCCACCTAACCATTATTTTAAAACTGAGCTGTACACATACATGCACAAGTGTTTTAAAAATAAATCGTAATCCCCGCCGTGCAGGGGTCTACTCACGATAGTCTAACACTTGCAACAATCGTACTTAATTTTCCGCTCGTGCGCTTTTATTGGTAATCGGCTCTCTAAATTGAAACGTGAAGAAATCTCGATCGAACACGTCATGAATTAATTAAAGGACTTTGCTCTTTTGTACTAGCTTTAAAGCTAAATTAAATTCGTATTATAACTATAAGACCTTCTTTAAACCACATACCTCATTGTAATTAATGACTCACGTTTAAAAATCCCCGTCAGTCAGATACCAAACACTGTAGCATGTTTAGCTCAGGCAGCATACACACTGTATAATTATGTTTAATACCACCTGCTTGTATTTAAATAAATTAAGTTAAGATCAATTCCTAATCTTTATTGTATTTAGATAAAAAGAAACACAATACATTTACCTTTTTGAACAATTGTAATCAGAAAAGATACCGCATGTTAACTTTTTTTACATTCATGTGAAGCGCATCAATGTAACTAGGATCATAAGAAGCGGTACTACGCAATTATAACTTTAATGGTGAGCATGCGAATTTCTTCTCCTAGAATATTTGAAGCTTTTGTTAACATAACCACCACACAAAAAAAAATGGTAATAGAAAGTGTACAATAAAGGAGAAACAATGGAGTAGAAAAAAATAAAACTCAGTACACAAAACATCATCAATCTTAAAGTATCTCGATTTATTGAAACCGTCATCCGTTTTGATATTATTTTTATCTTATATTTATAATAATAATTATACTAAAACGGATGACGGTAAATCGTACGCATACTATATCAGTCCCATAACAGGAAGTCGATTAAAGCAAATTCAGACATGCGAAAAATCTATTATTACTAAACCCACGCTTATTAACTCATTGTTCATATAACTATGAAGTGTACAGTACACGTTACTCATGCTTGTCATATCTATAGTGGCATTCAGTAGAGCAGCCATTTGCCTGACAGGGGTACTGCGGGCGATGCAAACCGGTTTTATAAAAAGCGAGCAAACACGCGCACTCTACTTGTTTAATCTCATGAGCAGGCTAATTGTCCACAGCAGTGACGATGACAGTTCGGAAGGGAGGGTGTGCGGGCGGCGGGGCCACGTGACCTGTCACTTGCAGGGAAATTAAAACATTCCGTTATTATTTTCATTTCGCGGACTGTAAACTGATACTGACTGTGCGCGACTGTACTTATTACAAAAAAATATTTGCACAACCAACTTACATACTGCGTTTGTAAAGCAAAGCCGGGTTGGGCTTTTGAAAAAAGTACAGTTAAAACTTATCGATATTAACCGTCATTTTGCCCATTTATTGAACAAGGAAAAAATAAAATAAAAACTAAAATGAAACCGTTGCATTAAATAATTTAAATAATAAGAGTAAATAGTGCAATTGCTAATTATTTACATCTTCTACGGTTGTAAGTTACCTTATACCATAAATATTATAAACAAGTATAACGACATTCATCAAATTTGCTTCATTTACAAATAAAAAATATCTATAAACATGCGGAACACCCACGCCACAAATAATCGTGTACCAGCCTGTACTTCACATCTCATCGAAAAAAGACAAGCCCGCATTTATTTTGTATTTCGGGAATTTAATAAGCATCGTTTGTATTTATAAAGCTCCACACCACAAGCGAAGGATACCCATCCTTTACTTTTTATTTGGATTGTTACTTGTTACTTTACAGATTTGCTTCATTTTATTACAGTGGCTACATCGTCTAGTACATTTACCACTAGATATATCATTATACATGCTCATTTTATACGCCCTTCTTTTGTCATACATGGTATACATGCCTTATAAAAGCGCCTATGAACGTCTTATATATATGCATATAAAGCCTAGACGGGTAATGTCTTTAGTCCAGTGCGTACACTCATATTAAAATAATCTAAATTAGAAAGTTAGGTCTAGTGATGAGTATACTAATGATGTCTATAAACTGTTACTATAATACTCATTCAGCTTATTATCAATAATACAAATGGATTGATGCATCTGATTGCATGCAAGCAAGTACGACGGGCGGGTCATATCAAAGCAATATCGGCAGACGCCGGCGGCGTAGTGGCGTAGTATTGTAATAATTAAAAAACACCCTATCGCCATCAAGGGGCGAAGGGGGTCTACACACTGCACATTACACGTTATCATTTTAATTAAAATTCTTGCCACTAACTATAATGATTAAATATTTTAACTTTGTTAGCCTTGGAATAATTTTGTAATTAAAAGTATTTATGATTTTAAGTGATATTATATTAATGTTTATCAACAAAAAAAAGCAACACAAACCCTACAGTGGTTGTCATAATTAAACAAATGACATTGGCTTATTAAATAAAGTAACACTTTTATGAGCACCTGCATTTATTTAGCCATCAATTAAAAATGTAATCATAACACCCTAAAGCAGGTCTCTAGAATGTTATCAGAGATATTGTAAAAATCAGCTTTAACTTTCAATAGTTACGTAACATAATAAAATACCTCGTGCAATAAGAATTCCATATAATTGACTGGGGCCCTTCAGTTGGCTTAGATAATGTCAGTTATTGCATAACTACTATAAACAATTTTTAATTTCCATTGAGTTAAGCTCGTTCGTGCAATATAGAAAAAATAGCAAACATTCAGAGCGATTCCAATAGGCTAATCGTGGGTTATTAAACCCCTCGCGGCAACCCACCTGATCGCCTGCGAGCTATAATAGAAATACCAGGGACTTATTATTAAAATTGCTGCTAAATTGCTCCCCTCTCCCCTCGGATTTCGTGGCTCGAACGGTGACTTATTGAAGGCATATTGTACTCGTAATAACATTAATTTGACATTGCACAGCGCGTTACTAAAATTAATTAAATTGTATAAAGTGAAAGAGCCATATTCAAAAATGCATAAAATATATAAACGAATCATTCAAGCCGTTACCACGAAATTTGCAAAGGACCGGAAAATTCATTTTGCCATTAAACCAATGACGTGTTAAGCTGGTTTCGTTTTAATAAGCGAAAAAAAGAATAAGCTGAAACTCCTTGCAATTTTGGTTGTAAATCCTAATTAAAATCAGCTAATACTCCTCAGTTAAATGTACGTGAGCTTTGATTAGCTCCAAACGAAGCGTTTAATTTGGTTCAGGCATTTTTTTTCTGTCGTCTACTTTATACCACCACCCCTTCCGACATGAAACATGAAAGCCCTGTACTTCGCGGTATTTTACGTTATTATTATAATTTAAAGTTTGTTGTTTTGGATCAGTAGCTCATTAGGCTTTTCATTCACTACAACTCTTTAGTTGGAATGGTAAATTGGCAACAGTAGCTGCAATGCAACCTAATCACAGTTATAAACACAACGTACGCGATGTTTTACTACGGATACTAAATAATATTTTATTCTTTTTATTACAGAAATATGAATCAAATTTTGCCCTCGAAGCATAAACAGGTACGACCAAAACCAATATGACAAGGTACTGAAATTTTTAGCATACTTTAGTTATTAAGTACGGATCACGGAAAGTAAAACTTTAGTAGAATTGTTTTTTTAAGTCCTTTTTTGACATAAACAGGACGAATAAGTTTTATTTCTATCTTCAGAACAATTAATTGCTTTTATCACTCTGCATCAATTCGCAATATTATTTCAGACATTGTTGATCGTGGTTCAGCAAAATTAACAGTGTCCAATCCATCATTGTCTACACCTGATATACTGTCATCATTTATTGAACATACTATATTATAACTAACTAATCAAAACGTATTGTTTTGATATTTGAGCTTATTGTTTACGTTAGGTAACTCAATCAGTGGTAGTTAGCGGTAATATAATAATAACAGGGTATTGTTAGCTTGGTTCTGGGACATTAATTAGGTAAGTACGTGGAACACGTCACTCTCTCGCTAATTAATTGAGCGTATTATTGGTGCAATGCCTAACCGATGCGGTTACACTAGTGTTGTGCCAGATACCGCTGTGATTCATAACCGATACTCGGCCGTATTTGTATTTGTTTCCTGGGTATGCGATTTGAGTCATCAAGTATTTAACTGATTATGAAGTTAATTGGATTGAATCACCACTTGAGTAAATTAAATCTATTGTTTATAGTGTCGTTAATTAATTATACATATATGCTTTGTCTGAGTTTTTTTATATTATTACTGTCGTTAATTATGTTAATTATGAACATTGGAACGTGATTGTATGCCAAACAAAAATAATTACAGCATAACAAAGCACCACATATTTAAAATAACAAATCTTAAATTACAATTTAAAATAGAGCCTAAGTAGGTACTAAACTTTGACAGTCGAAACATAAAAATAAAAACTAATATTGCGTTTAAATCTATTATATTGCTACCATAATCTAATTATGTAGAAGAATTAGGACAATCAACATGGGCAGAATTTTGGTGGAACTCATCTCTATGTCATCGATATATTTAAAGTTATTTGCAGATTAAAATATGTAATGAAATTAAAAAACTGCCCGGTTTTGGTATAAATAAGAAGTACATCTTTCACCTGCCAAAGCTTGTTGACAGAAATCTCACCCTCCTAAAACACTTTTAAGCACTTAAAAGGGGTGAGTTAACTCTGGAGCTGACTGTACACGTGTATTACTACTGTCGTGATGATGGGTTAGTCTAGAAGGGAAGTTCGAAACTTCACCAGCCTGTTGGACTATGACCATATTATTATTATTTATTTTTTATTTCTCTCAAATGGCAATCAAGCAGAAGGCCCTTGATGAGCAGTGACATAATTATTCGTAAAATATATTTTTATTTAATTGACCAATAATTGTTGACAAAGTTATTTTCTATAGTTAAATAATGATTCCTAGAACATGAGATGTGCGTTGCAAAACATTATGACACATTGAAGATGTCCGGAATCCTGATGCAACTTAACGTCAAAACATAAATAGGGAGAGCCCTGCCGTAATCATGTTTACTTTCCTCGTAATAATGAATGAATACTATACTATCCTTATCCTCACTAATCCTTACTAATATTATAAATGCGAAAGTCACTTTGTCGGTCTGTCTGTCTGTCTGTCTGTCTCGCTTACAGAACCATCTTGAGGAAAATTGGTATGGAGATATTTCAACACATGAAAAAGGAAAAAGGCTACTTTTTATCGACAAACCACACGGGTAGAATATATAGGCTATCCTGTTCATCGTGTTTTGGTCACAATGTGAGTATAAAATCTAGGTTTTGTTAATTTTTTAGGTATACATTTTTTTGTTTTTTTTTTCGATAATCTTCAAATCTACTGGACTAATCTTAATGATAATCGGTGTGCAGGTGGTTCAAGACTCCAGGAATAATATACTACGGGAGTGAAGCCGCAAACGTAAGCTATTGTATATATAATAATAATAAAACATATATAAAATATTAAGTTTGCTTATAAAAGATATGCCGTCCTCTCTCGTAAGTTGCTTTGCCCGACAGGGTCCACAATGATCTGTATTCGCTATTTTGTAAGACCTTTAAACACTGTGGAATGCAATAAATATATTGAGTATTGAGTATATTGAGTATTGAGTATTGTTAAAAAATTGGTTATAGATTTATGATTTTTATTTTTGACATCAGTTATTCGTTAACTTATTGTTATTACAGGTTATTTTTTTGCATTCCCTGTTCACCGTTTCTATTTGCATTTTTAAACGGATAGTTTCAGTTGAATTTGACCCAAATCCAAAAGACAAAATCTACGATCGTATAAAACAAGTCGTGTCGAAATATACGAGCTTGATACTACAGTATAGGCATATCTCCAAATACTGAGTAAATAAAATACAATACTTTAATCATAGCTGTAGCCTGTGAAACCAATGCGCCATGTATAATAAGTGTATGATATGTTAGTTAGATCAATAAGCAGTAGGTATGTGTGGCATTAGTGACTGATTAGCCGTGTCGGTAACGCATGTTATGCACTCAATTAGCCAACAACACAAATTAACCGCCGCCCTTCTGCTCACGGATTATACATTGATATCAATTGTTTAATTAATACTGTGACCATTGGTATTCTGAATTCTTCGTCAAAATATGACAAATCTAATTTATATTTCTTATGGTACAATTAAACATTTAAATTACATTTTATTCTTAAATACGTGAAATCTAAAAATATACCTAACTATATATACATCAAATAAAAAAATAATATAAACTAATTAAATAAATTAGATCAAATAAAAAGTTCAGGTGTCAAAAAATATGTCCGCATCGATGTCGACCGCGGGTAACGTGCCAAGAAGGCTGGCTGCATTGCCACGTTGTATGGCAATCTTCTTCTTCGTCGTGTCGATGGCTGAGTCTAATTTTATTTTGACTTGCCATCGTGGTGAAAGGATTAGCCAATTCGCTTTGGAGAATTCGCGAATAGCCCAGGGTGCGCCGGACGTAGGGAATCGTTGTGTACGTCACTCGGGGAGGCCTCATGTATGGCAATGCTGATCCTTTGTCCAAAGTAGAAGCCAGCCTTTTGGTCACATGAAGAGTCAAATAGTCTTTTACTTAAATCATTAAAAAGAGAACGGGCTCAAGCAGCGTCTCGACCCCAAACGGCTCAAATATAGAATTTCCAATAAGTGTATTGTATTTGCACCGCTTGAGAGTCTCCGTTGAAGCAGCAGCAGCGCCGGCACAAGCTGAGTGCTTGAAAGGTGTGATGGCGCAAGGGTGTTGTCGCATTTTAATTTAATTTAATTCATTTTTAACCGACTTCAAAAAAAAAAAAGAGGTTCTGTATTCGATCCGTATGTATGTATGTATGTCACCTTTTTATGTTCGCGATTTTCTCGGAAACTACTGATCTGATTTGAATGCAGTTTTCGGTATTTTAATCCTTGTGTTTTAAGGAAGGTTTTAGTATATAATTTATCAGAATCTGATGAAGATCTTTGGAGACAGGCAACGGAACTCTTCAAAAACGAATAGCTAATGAACCACGTTTTGTGCAATCGTGTATCTATGTATTGTTTTCACCACTACATAACATAACATCATGCCTGTGTATGCTTTGAAGGGTAAGCAGAGACAGCCTACTTACCTTCCCTTAAAGTACCTACCGAAAGCTCTGCTTAGGTTTGGACGGGGCTTACGTTTCAGCATATTTGTTATTATCGTAGTGATAGCTTATGATCATGAAGATCTCAGAAAGAATTTTTTGATAATATATAAGGATTTGATAAAAGATCTTAAGTATTGGAGGCGCCGTCGTATTCTTTGGGCTATATTTTGATTGTTCCTATTGTGTTTCATGCGTAATGATGCCTTAGTATTTCTTTCTAACCCCATCGTTAAATCTAAAAAACTAAGACACTAAAAAGCTTGAAATAAAAAAATAAAATAAAAAAACTAATAAAAAAAACTAATTAAAAAAAAAGAATACTAATTTTTTTCAAAGAAAAAGGAACCGCCTTCAAAAACTCAAAAGTAAAAAATAAAATATTCGCTTAACTTAGCTTACCTTTATATTAATTTGTTTAAAACAATATACCCAAATAATTATGTAATACCAATTAATTATATTTTTTTGAAGTCGGCGCCAAATTACAAAATCAAATACCAATTAAAACCGTATTTACCGAAATAATTGTTGAAAAAATCACAAAATCATATTTGATTTTGTGATTTTTTCCATTTTGATACCAATTAAAACCGTATTTACCGAAATAATTGTTGAAAAAATCATAAATCAAATAACAATTAAAACCGTATTTACCGAAATAATTGTTGAAAAAATCACAAAATCAAATACCAATTAAAATTATAAATGCTGGAAGTAATTTATCAAAGCCTTATTTAACTAGTGATTGAAAAACTCACAAAACAAATACTAATTAGAACTAAAAAATATGCTGACAATAAGGTAATTTATCAAACCTTCTTTACCTAATTGCAAAAATTAATGGAAACTCAGGATGATCCTGAGTTCCTGACCGATCTTTAGATCCTGACAGGATCTAAAGATGATTAAATAACGAGGTAAAACTCATCCAATCAAATCTGCGTTCAGTAAACTTTCACGTAAGAGTAATGAATGACTATCGTCTAGTCTGGTCAGCACATCCAACTCGTCCAATAAGAAACTTTATTACTAGCTTTGTAGGACAATAATATGCTACTGAATATTTGTAATGCTCTAGAGGGCGCTGCATATTACGTTAAAAGTGGAGGCAAGAGCACGGTATTTATATTTAAGCTCGTAACGAAACCATATCGCGATTCAGAAAAGATGTACAACGCCATCTATCGAATGCATTCGTAAACTTATCAGCAATTATGTGATTTGGCGCCGACTTCAAAAAAATATAATTAATTGGTATTACATAATTATTTGGGTTTATTGTTTTAAACAAATTAATATAAAGGTAAGCAAAGTTAAGCAAATATTTTATTTTTTACTTTTGAGTTTTTGAAGGCGGTTCCTTTTTCTTTGAAAAAAATTAGTATTCTTTTTTAATTTATTTATTTGATGGCACTCCAACGACAATTCACATGTACATCTTAGGAAGATTAATTAATTGAAACATATTATTACTATTCAAGAGTTTCATAACATAGTTAGGTATACTACTTAAACGTGAGCTTCAACAATTTACTGTATCAGTAAACAATGATTTGTTAGTAATAATTATAACTACTATAAATAATGATCTTTGATAATGTAATGACTACTGGTTGACGTCAAACCAATAACTTAGTTTACTTTGTTATAATGTCAACAAGATTTTACACGAGGATTTTTCAGATAGCTTAATTGGATATAACATAACATCACGCCTATATTATCCAGAGGGGTGTTATATACAACACCCACATTTTTACTGTTATATAATAGTATACTAAGAAACAGTTGAAAAAGATATGGGAGCGGCTGAATTTGAACCTGCGACCTACTGCACACCGGGCAGTCGCTTGAGCCATCCAGCTACGGTCGCCTCTTGCCAGAACCCTAAATTTCTCAACTGTATGTTACGTCATTTCGTTCACGTTCACTCATTTGTGCCTATCTTAAGTAGGATACAAACCAACATGGTGAAGTTACATTCAGCACAAATGTTGCAAAGAATGAACGCGTACGTTATTTCAACTTATTTTTAATAATTTATTTATTTATTTATTTATTAGGTAAATCCACAGAAAATATATATAACATTTGTACAATAAGATGTCTTGTTTAATAATATGGAAAGAAAGAAAGAAAGAAAGAAAGAAAGAAAGAAACATTTATTTTGGCAAATCATAATCTTAATATAACCTATAAAACTACTTATAATAAAAATTTAATTGATGTGCCAAAAAAGGTACACACCTCAGCATACTACTGCAGCACATCAGCACTACAGCGCTGGTATTCTGGTGCGCCCTGATTGCGAGTAAAGGTAGCGCGACATTCGTCCTAATGATGACAAATTTAACAGAATATACAAATATAATTATAATTACAAATTATAGAAAAAAATAAAACAAATAAAAAATAAAAATAAAAATAATAATAATAAAAATACTCGACAATAAAAACAAATGACACCACAAAACCTCAAAAACCGAAAAATATGGAACGCACCCATAGCGTTCGAGTGGTTTGACATATGTCGCGAAAAGTCAGGTTTAACTCGGGGTTCTCATTTGTCCCTATCGTCCTTTCAAAACAATGAAAACCAAGCCAAACATAATTCTTTCTCGTAACAACATACACAAAATCAACACAATTATCACTAAGTTCATTTGTATTATGGCTGATACATTTTCCAATTACGGACTAACCAGCATGCATTTGTTAGTGCGACACAAAATAATGAAAAATTTTAAACTAAAACTAATTAACTTAAATCTAAACAACGTAAAATTTTAATTTAAGGTTAAATCGTATCTGCGACTGCGTTGTTACTCTTGGGAGACCGAATGGATTCAAAAATTCTGCACTTAAATCGCGTGTTAGTAATAATCATACTAAGTGTTATGTTTAGGTTCCATTAGATAGGGAGCGTGCTGCTATAGCAAAATCCCAAATATCACTTTAGCCCAAACCAGAAGTCGATCTCGAGACCTCGAATTTGGAGGCCGCAGGTTTACCAACGAGGCAGTTATAGAAAATGAAAATGAAATGAAAATGAAAATATTTATTAGGTCCAACATTCAGTTAAGACAAATAAAAAATAAAAAAATACAATAATTTACAGTATGTCCCAAAGCAAAAATTGCCCTAAATAGGAATTGGTTCAGCATATGCCAAACTAAAGTTTAGCGCTGGTTTTCAACCAATCCCCCAGTGACAACACGGATGACAACTATCTGTTACTTAGATAATAAATTAAATTAAACAAACAAAATGAAAGAAAAAAAATAAAGAAAACAAAGATAAAACATAAATATAATTACAATTATGGCATGTATGTACAACGCAAAATAAATTCATAACATATGCATTAAATAAAAGATACATTTACATTTAACATGTCCATCTCCCGCTGAGCATTGATAAGGTATCGTTTTAAGTGTAGTCTGAACGTACTTAATGCTTTGGCATTTCTAATTGGAGGAGGAATGTTATTCCACACTTTGGATGCTTAACATAACTTTCAACTCATGTGGAGGTGTACTACGTAATACACTCTTCCTTTTCACAAGTAAACGTTATAAAATGTTTCGTCAAAGCAATAGTGACACCCACGCAATGCAAATAGTAGCGCCCTTCTACTGATATTTTCTGAATTTCTATAGAAGCTATAAGTAGGTCAAAGGCTGTTATTATTGGAGTCTCAACTGAATTCGTACTAAAGTTTGAAACATGTTTTACCTAAACCTACATATTTCTTATAGAGTGAGAGCCCGTGGGCGGCCGACTTACGCCTTTCTATAAAAACTGAAAGTTTCCTTGTGTGTGCCTCCAACATAAGTAAGAACAAAAGTAAAGAATAATAAGGTAAGTATTAACTTCCAAAAATAAAAGTGTTTGTCAAAGGGTCCGTCCGAACCACGCTGAGTATCTACCAATGGTCGGGATATCTATTATCACCATTAACCACATAATTCCAAAAAGTACGCTATTCTATGAGGCACTTTTTTGCTTTTGAGGCAACTTTTTTAAATATTTAACACCACTAGCCACCGCGATCCAAATTCGATATTTGGTATGGTTCTTTCATAACTACCTCGATGGTCTAGTGGTAAGCGTGCGCGCATCTCGCCGCGAGGTCTTAGGTTCAATTCCCGGGTCGGCCAAAGTTTTATTTCTGAACTTTCCGATAGGAAATTCACAATAGCAGCACGGAGTTAAAATTGTGTCCGTTGGATGGCGATAGGCTCACCCCCTATCCCATGGGATCTAAACATTACACATGAAATGTGGGTGTTGTACACCTCTGCCACACCCTTCTGGGTACTAAAGGCGTGATGTTATGTTATGTTGTTATGTTCTTTCTTACCTATGTTAGAGGGAAGCATTCAGATTTCATACAATGAGGTCCGTCTTTTAGCCATGGACTTCTGGGCCACTTACTACCCATTACTAATTAACCGAAGAAACCTTACAGAAGCACAAAGCATTAAACAGAATCCCAACTCCTAAGAAAATAAAACAAAGCCAGCTAATTAAGCATACGTAAATAAATGTCCAACTAATTAGCAAATTACACGTATAAATTAATTAGATAATGTATTAATAGCAATACATACTTGTGTGTCTGTTTCAATCATTAATTTAATTAGTTATTGGTCATAGATAACTCTGCATATCTAGTGATATACCTACCTATAGGTATGACATGTGCTATAAGTTAGAAATTTACAATTAAGTTTTGGTTTTTTAAGTTCACTTATAATTATGTCTATTTGTTTAATTCAAGACACATCAAGTGTAATCACTGCTTTTTTTTAATTCAACGTAAGTAGTTACATTGAGTTACAACTCCCCTATTCTTGTACTAGATATAAATGACACAAAAAATTAATTGAATAAAGGCACATATCATTGATTTACTGCGTATTCAGTACAATATATTATTAGCTTCACGTTTGCATTATAATTATCATATGTACTAGAACCGCATCGTTTGTAATGAAATACGGCCAAGTCCGGTAACATGTGCTTCATAGAATTATCCGGTTAATTATAATTAAAACACAATTTGCATTCGATATTGGATCAGCGACGGACATTTGATTAAATCGACGAGCTCACGAAGGTATGTTACTGCCATGATTCGAACACGCCAATTAGTTACTAAATTAATTTCGTTTCCTTTAATTAGTATCTATACAATTTCCGCGCATCGCTGTACCGATGCCAAATAGCTGATAACCACATACATTTTACATGAAGTTTTATTCTACATTGATGCTCATCGAGTGTGTAATATTATGAATTAATATTACCTAAGTACCGTTTTCGATATCATATTATTAGATAATTGGTAACGAATCAATAACGCAATTTGAGTTGTTCTATTGCGCCTAATGACGAGCAAAAAAACTGAAAGCATCATCAATTCATTGACGGATATTCACGTAATTTGGAATTCTCGAACTTGAATGAACATAATCAGTCCACATTGAGCCGCGCCCCAAACGGGTCGAACGCACTCAATGCTCAAGTGTCGCAATAAAAAAATGGTCGTCGTATGTTTTTAATTAAACGCTTATTTTGAAGAGGGAATGATTCACACAATAGCTCATTGTGTGACAGTGCTATTGCATTATTGACGTATTATTATGCGAATGGTTCAGATCGTGGGAGACTTAATAATGTATTTTGAACTTTACCGCCGTTTACATAGCACACAAATTATATTGTCGACCAGTTTTATAGTGCATTCTTTTGAGCGCACAAAAGAAATTATGACATAATGCATAATGTGCGAACAGTTCGATTATATCGATTATTCCCTAAGATCGAACTCGACAATCAATGTGAAATGCAAGCATGTTTGAGAGTTTAATTAAAGATTGAATAGCTTTAACAAACCATTATGCACCATTGTGGCCTGTACTTGTACGTTTCATATTGTATATCGTATAAGATTGAAATTACACAGAAACTCAGAGAGAAAACAATAAGGTAACCTTATTGTTTCTTCTAACTATATGCAACTGGAGTCAGTTAAGTGCAATATTTTTTTAAAGGGTTTTATCTTATCAGATATTAAATTATTTTTAAGACAAATTTAACCTAAATCCAAACCTAAAAGTTTCAAACTTCAAACTTTTTAATGTCGGTGAAACTATTTTGGGCGTTATTTAAATGCTTTTATATCAGAGAAGTTATCGTTTCGTGGCACTAAAGGGGGAACGCGCTAAATCTGCTTATCCTTTAAGGCATACACAAGCGTTATTTTATGTTATCTAATGGCGAATACGATAAACAGACATACGATTTCACAAGACGCTGTTCATTAGCTTTTCATTTTTGAAGATCTTTATCGGATCATGATACATAATATTCTAAAACCTTGCCTCAACCATAAAAAGTAAATATAAGTAATTACTTAAGTATACTGAAAACGCATTTAAATCGGACCAGTCTATTTCAAGATAATCGTGAACATACAAACATACAAACATTTTTTTCTTTAAGACGGCTACAACAACAAGATGACTTTGATAAACATAATCCGTTGAATTAATTAACATGTTTGAACAAGCAAGACAAGTGCAACTTGAAATACAGCACATAAACTTGACCCTTTTCTCTTTTCCGAAGCATCGAAGCTTAAGAGAGGCCAAGCAAGTCTCAAGCGAAGCACTGCGCAGCGAAGCAACTTGAGCATCAAGTTTCAAAGTCGGCAGTGGGATCTCGCTAAGTGGTTTAATTACGTGGATGATCTTCCTGCCAAATTAGCCGAGAGCCGTGTACTGTTACGTGATACGAGGGAAATTTGCTGTTTATACAACCCTGTTTTTATGTAAGATGTAGTAGAGTGTAACAAAACCCTTTTAGATCTTCTAATTATTCTGAAACTGAACTCGGAATATATGTCTTATCTTATCAACTCCTCCAGTTTAATTTTAAAGAACGTGAAAATGTTTCTGAACGTATTTTGCCGTAAAGAATGAATTAGGTATACCTATTTTTTTTTGTAAAGTTCTCTATACAAAAATTGGTACTGATTTAAGTATTCACTCAGAAAATTTATTGAATAAATTTATAATTGCCTAATTACTTCACAACTTTATTGCTCAAGTATGAAAAACTAAGTTCAATTAAGCATTCAGTCTAGTCAAGAATAGACACAATTTATCAAGAATCTTGTTTACGTCTGTCTAGTATCAGAATAGATTTCCTACGACACAACGACCACGCAGTCAAGCAAATTTAATTGGTTATTAGAACCAGCTCGATCTTTTCTTAACAAATAATATTTTTATCATGTTAGATTTTAACTTACTTTCAGTCCTTGGGTTTCTATTATTTGTAAATAATAAAAACCAATGATGTATCATTTTATGGTAATTACCTGAAATTAACATAAAAAAATATTAGCATTTTATAAAGACATCTCAAATTATTCACGTTTACAATATTTAAACAAGTGGTTATTTCAAACTGTATTGGCGGACCATCCGAATTACATGAGAAAAGTTTTAGATAATGCTATTAGAGTTAGACAAGCAAACAGACAAGCAGCTGAGCAAACACGAATGTATGCATCTGTACCTTAATGTTCTAAGTAAATATTGAACGCGGGTACATTCGTGGTCAATTGGGCGGAAAACCGCGAGGGCGATTGAATGTCCAACTGGCAGCACACATAGTACAGAAAGTACAGAAATTAAGCTTCATACAATACGTACTCAAGCAACGCATTCATAGATTTTATGTGCGCGTTTAAAAAAAATGTATTTTATTATAGCCGGTTTCCCACCTAACGAACGAAGTTTCGAGGAAAACCAACAAACGGATATGTTGGTCCCATTTTGAATAGCTTAGCGAACACCAACAAATCCTTTGATGTTGCCGCCACGCTTCGGATGCCTGGCGAATGCCAATGAACGATCGACCGTTCGTTAGGTGTTGACCCGGCATTAAAACAATTCAGACCATTTTTAAACGCACTCAGACAAACGCAGAATGAGATTAATGTACAAGCCTATTTTTTGTGCTTTTCTGTGGTTATTGACTTGTCACCTGGGCGACCGATCGCGATCGCATCAAACTGGTTTTTGATGAAACTCCCACGAATATTTTTCACGGCGATTTACCATGACACGTATGGCCATGCATGCCTCATAATTAAGCGTATTCCTACCGGAAACAATCGATAAATGGATACTACTGATTTACCGACTAATTTATTTTCAGTAGATATTTGTCATCGTTGTTGAATTATTTTTATTACAATCTACAATAGACCTTCATGCTTTAATCGGATTACAAAATTATCGTTGACAAGTTATTTATTAAATTGATTGCTCTAAGAAGCCATTGAGCAACTTTTTCCATCATTGTTCTGCATGGGGCAAACAATTGTGTTTGTTGTTCAAATGTAGTAAAAACTAGATTTTAAATATTCTAAAGCTATTAGCTACGAAAAGTTTTACTGTAATAGAAAACTAAACGGTATCTATTAAATATTAGTATTATTTATTATACCTTTCAATCCCAAATTAATCTTGTATGTACCCAAATCAATAGCTTCATTGTAAGAGCTTAGTACACAGCATATAAAATTAATTGGCCATATTAACATCATTCGCAAATCACAATACTAACACGGTCTAAATTGGCTACTAAATATTCAAAGCAATAGTCCATAGGAACATACGCGGGTAATTTGACAATGGCGGGTAATTCAATTTGAATCACACACAATATTGTATTAATCGTGACGGACAGGTGTAATCAATCCGGGACGCGGTCGCATTGTCCCATACTCCCTGCGCAGGACCGAGTCGCCAGGGAGACTCATGCTGAGTTACTATTACCTAGTGGTAACTTTGATGGTATACGCGTAGAGTAGTCTCTATGCGTATACCCCAAAAGTTCTTGTCAATTACAAGTAGCTATATTTACATTTATAAAATTATAAAAAGGTATGACAATTATTTATAATGTTTTGAGCACCTAATTCAAATTTATAACTAACCTCTTTAGCTGAACCTACAAAAATTATTAACTACCCTTTCCCTAATACTTTAGGCAAAATGTATCTAGTAGTAGTTTAGTATATCTTTTCACATAAAATAGGTATATATTTTTTTTTTATCTTGATCAATTCTGCAAAAAATGAATGTACATCACTCGTGTATCGACACTCCTGAATCTACCACTTGTTGGGTAAGAACTCAATTTGAGTAGTCATTCTTATGGGGTAAACCACAGATTTAACCTGACGGGTTTCGATTCAAGATTTAAGTTCATTTGAAATTTATTTTATTGACGTTTATTACTATTACCTTCACAAGAAACTGTAATCTTAGTGAGTAAGTAAATCTGTTACGAAAAAATACGCAAAAAAAAAAAAAGGTAGTGTTGTTTTTGTTTTTAGGTAATTAAGCTTTTTGTTTTGCAGCAAAAACACAATACATGTTCATAATTACAAAAAAGCTATTGAACATGAAATTGCTTCCAAGTCCATGAACAAAGTAGATATACACGTGGTAGCAGTAATTCAATCTGCCGTAATGGCGCCTGGCTCAGCAGCTGTCACAAACACCACTAATGAATAAATAAACCAAACAAACAGATAACAAGAGATGCCAATTAAACAATACACTAATTAATTCCAAACATTGGTGTAGTGGACTTAATTAGAGTACGCAACATTATCAAACGAGCAACACAGGTAGATACATCTACGTGAGACTAGATGAATCACTATACAAAATTAATATTTAATTACTTCCAATAACTTTATCAATCAATATTGACTAACATCGATTATTCGATTATAACATCGTAATATTAGTAATACTATCACTATAACAGTCGATTCGATTGAAAATAGCCTAAAGAAAAGAGTCGTAACAGCACAAATGATAACACACAAGGCGTGAGCCGCAACAGTACCAAACATAAACTACTTTACGACAATCTCATAAAAGAAGCCGCACAAAGTCGACAGTGGCTTTTTTAATATCGAAGGCGAGAGCTCGCCGCACTGTCCCACGAAACATTTTCCATTAATAAAACGCGAAAAAGGAATATTACATATGAAAAAGACATATATCCGTATCGCCGGACCCGCCGCTATCTCCTTGGAAGGTAATAACTTCTTTACAAGTCCAAAGTCCGAGGGATTGAAAAGCAATTTCAGCAGGACACCCCCGCCCTGGCGCGGGGCCGGACTCGCCATATTTCTTTTTCGCCGCTACTGTAATTCGCCTTTGATTTAATCTAGAGAAACAAATCTTTGAATGTGAAAGTTTAGTGATAGGCATCAGTGGAACTAGTTTCGCTGATTGGATTCCATCCCCGGCTCGTGCGCGGAACCCGATAGTTCCTACAATTTGAATTGGTCAATGCAGATATTCCGCTATTTGTCTGATTCTACTACAAGATTGCATTCCTTATTTTCTTAGCCGAATTTCGGTGGCCGTATTCGATTTTGCTTTGCGTTTTGAGAATGCTGAATTAATTGGTTCCTTTTCCTTTTAAAAAAGATAATGGAAAAAGTTTGGATAAGTTTTATTAAAATATAGATTCGATATTATATAGGCATACATACATATATTTTTATTAAAGTAAGTCGTTAATATTTTGGTCAATTGATTGCCTAAAGTACTTAAACATAATGATTAATAGTCGATAAATCGCTCAGTATCATAAACAAGCCATTGGTGGTGTCATCGCATCAATTTGTAACGTATGATTGAGCAGATATACTCGTAACTGGAACCTGTGAAGTGGTGGGCGGCGAGGCGTCTCGGCACTATCGACTTACGCTAACCACACCGCGAAATATACATTACGAACCTGATGAAACTGGTATGAAATATATCATTTATTTGTTTATTAATGAACAATTTTTAATGAACATGATGCATATATTTTAGCATAGAACGTTTACTGCATCTGCGATACATTTTCACAATTTGAACTAATTTGAGAATGCTAAAGAGATCCGTGCCTTAAAGAAACTTTTCTTTTTTTTATTAGGAATATTATAAACTAACAACCAAAAACAAAGAATCCTTTAAAACTATTAAACTGTGTTTAAAATACGAAACATAAAAGAAGAGACGAGTAAAGAAAGCTACGTAAAATCCAGTCAATTTGTGAGACGGTTCGGTCGAGGCCGGCCGCAGATTGCTATCGGTCAAACCATTCCGACCGCCTTATTTATATAATCTAACTATTTGCAAGGGACAACACCCCGCGTGGTATGCCTTTAGGGTTACTTTAAGGTTTATTGGGACCTTAAACTGTTCAATTTATTTCAAATGATTCGATGGTTGAATAAAATATTGTCGTATAATAATAGTGACGACTATTGTCACCAGTTAAATAGCTAGAGGTGTAGAAACAATATAGAAGTGCAAGTAAACATTATTTAATTTACTCTTAGGTACCTAAGCATTACTAAATCAGTTCCTAAAGTCATTTCTTTAAATATTTTTTAACTTCAATGCTTTATAGTAGAAACCAAAACACAGCTTTAGCTAAAATTATTATCTATTCTTACCATATTTGATTATTTCTATACATGTTATAAAATTGTAAATTTGTCACGTCTGTACATTAAAGATATTTAAGAAAAATTGTACGATGGGTCTTTATAACGGCAGCAGAAGCCAAAATATATTTGTCTAATTTTTTGTCTGACTGTCTATCTACGTATGTTCGTACGCGCATCACGTAAATACTACTGCATATAATTGAATGAGGTTTTCACACTGGTGTAGTTTAAGTTCCAATTTAAAAACTAGTATATGTATTATATAAAGAGGTAGTCAATGTTGAAGGAAATTAAACGCCATTAATTAACAATAAGATTTTTTTTACAACTCCTCTCCTCAACTGAACGACCTATTTCGGGGTTGAAACTGTATGAGGATACGTCCTCAATTTTGTAGGACTTAGCATGGAAATATCGAATTCCACGCGGACGAAGTCGCAGGCAAAAGTTAGTGTGTTATTAAATCTTAATAGAAGCTAACAGAAGATTTCAGTTTTAATAGACATGCAAAGAAAATTTAGGAACATTTTTTTTAATTTGGAATGTCTGCGGCGGATTATATTAGTTTCAAATTTTGGCTACATACCTAATAAATGAATTAATACAACTTGTTAACGTTAATTACATTTTGCTCATAGCTAAGTTCAACATAAAATGATCAGAATCAATAAAATGTAGCTTTGAGTGTATTACTATTAGGAACCGGTGCAACTCATTTGTAAGTTGTTCTATAAGAGTAAACAATTCTGGGTAAGGGAGGGTAACCGCTAGGGTTGCCAACATTAAAAGCGAAAATTTTGCAATAATAATATAGTAGGTATTGATATCATCAGCATTTGAACATTAAACTAATGAGGCATACATTCTGAGTGTAAAGTGGGCAGTATAAAATCAATTACAGGGTGTGTTTATTTTTGTACCCAAGGTTTCAGAATCTTGAACTGATTCACTGGTCACTGCTTCGTCACGATGTCATTTAAACCCTATATATTATCAATATAATATCTTTAGGCATGTCCATTGTGTGCATAATTATGTATTGGCACAGTATTATCAAATGTATTTAGCTAATCTCGACGAATCTTAACCATTTGACACCCCTATGAGTATCCCGCAGGCACGAGGGAGCCGCCAGGATCGCTGTTCACGCGTCCCGCAACCATTTTCTGCGCGAACGGAACTCTATATTGGATACAATACAATTCTAATAGAAAACACTTTCCACATTCAACACTCTGAATTTATAAATAACTAACCATCGGTACGAAAAAAGTAACTAATGCTGACAGTGATTTAGTACGGATAAAATAAAGTTTTGTTTTAATAAGTAATATTACTTTTATAATTATAGAAGAAATATGTTAAACTTATTATTGATAAAATCAATAAGTAGTTGAAATATCGTACACGTTCATCCTTTACAACATTTATGACCAATGCAACTTCGCCATGTTGGTTGGTATCCTACTTAAGATAGGAACAAATGGATGAACGTGACGTCACGAAATTTAGGGTCCTGGTAAGAGGCGACCGTAACTAGTTGGTTGAAGCGACTGCCCAAATATGTTAAAACCAATATACTTTCAATAGATTCAGATTTAGATTCAAGATTCAAATCATTTATTTTCATAGGCTCCAGGGGGCGCTTGAACACGTCAAAACATAACAAACACTAATACATATTAAAATAAATTATACTAATTACAATGATTTGAATAACCGGGGCTTAGATTAATTTTAAGCAATCTAAGAACCAGCTCCGATGATGACCAATCACGGGCGAAGTATCAATTAGCTCCAACTTATTGGTATCTAACCTTTGCTAAAATGCTTACAAATTCTATAATCAACATTCCATGAAAATTAAATTCAAACTGACATACGTCGCACTTTTTTCACTGAAGAACGTGCACACAAGCAAGCAGTCAAAACGCAGATTTATTCGATTAAAAAGAAATTGAACAAACACGCGGGCCTATATTGTGGCGCGGTGAGCATCGCGATCGGGCCATTTGCCACTGTTTTCAATTTGTCCGTTGCCACCATACATCAGCGGCGGCACGCAGTAACAGCCCCAACTTTAATACACTTACGCTTGACATTTTTCCGCCCATTATGCATTCTACTTTTACCAATACTTTCTGTAAATACTTACCTGGAAATTCAATTTAGCTAACGTTATCCGCAGATTTCTAAGAAAACATTTCCATTTGCTGTTGTTTTATTGTTACGGGAAGCAAATCATATGATTTTGAAATGTCGAAGAGTTTATTTGTTGCATGTAGAGACAGAGTTTATGAAGAGAAATGGTTTTTCCTTACTAATTAAACTAACCAAACTAAATACAAATATATTTTTTTATTTCAGCGCCATCGCATCCGAAGATCAATCTTTGTTAATTCCAGTTAACTCGGTCTAGATAAGACTTTAAAGATAAGACTTTAACTAATATTAAAGGAACCTACAGCAATTCACATAGACCTGACAATTGTCCTGAATGTTCTGGACGCTATCATAAATGAATGCTAAAAATTCCCTGTCTATACCGAACTTGGAACAAAAAAATAAACACCAAACCACTTTTAGATTTAGAGATACGTTTGCGAGCTATTTAACTTCAATGAGCAACTTTTTCAACGTCTAAAAATCGTTTAATTATAAAACTGTGGCTGCGAGGGGGAAAATATGTAGTCATTTTTATAGATAATTATATGATCTATCATTTTGTCTAACAACATTTTATGATATAACTTACTGTTTTGCTAAAACACTTTTCTATTTTTTAATACTGTTGACGTTGATTATTTTTTCCAAGTAAGGTATCGATGGGGCGATTTTAGCATTAATTCATAACAACGGCGTGCAGAACATTCATACCATTCTCCAGGTCTACGGGAATTTTTGTACCCTTTGAAAGCTTTATTCACCGGATTAAGTAGGTAATTTACTATCGTTAATCCTCGCTGCCAGCTGATGTAGTTCGATTTCAATGTAATTGTCACTGAGTGCCATTATGTACGGCACAGAATTATTTAATTAATTATCTCAAATCAGTACTGTACAGTATATCAATACTCACAGGCAGGTTTTAACCATCACTGCATCGCGAATTATATTCATTTTATTAATCTCAAACAAAATCGAGCTCCAAAAGGTAATACACAAATAATTATTTGTGTATTTGACTTTTTGGAGCTCGATTTTTGTCACTCTGATTTAATAATTTAATTTATAAGTTTTAGATGTAGTCATTTATTTTTAGGTTAATAAGAATTTTGTTTTCTTTTTTTTAATTTTTAATAAATGAAACATTATAGATTTATAATAATGTTTGACATTCTTAAGAGCCTATACAACCTCAGCTCAAATTCAAATTTCGCCCCCACTTCCCCGCGCCTCCTCACTCTCTATCTCGCTCGCACAATACTACTCGCGGTGACGCGGGCACACAAAACCAGCCACGTCCTCACATGAATATAACCTAGTGCTTGTCGGGCCACGGGCTATAAGGTTCCGTAGTGAGCGGTTATATCATATTTGTGGTCTTGAAGCGGGTTTACTATCTATATAAAACTAAAACAACTTTCAGATGTCATTAATTTCAAAGATTGTGGTTTTCTCTTTATATCTAATGACATCCCACACTATAGGTAAACGGGGGAGGAGAGTTACCGGAAAATATATATTTTTTCAAGATTTTATTTTGCCTCTTTGTTAGCATAGGCTATTTATATATTCTTACAAAATTTCTATCACTAACGGTTTCGACGCTATATTTCGGATAGACGAACATAGCGAAACTATAAAGGATCCTTGTAGATACTACGGAACAGAACCCCAAAAATTTGAGGGACTAAACAGTGATAGCAGTAGAAGTCATGGTTTTTATAATGTAGAATAATTTCTTAACATGCAACTTGAACGAGCCAATTTCATAGAAAGATTCAGCTTCAATTTGCTTTGTGAACAGCTTTGTTTATTGGATCTATTGTAAAATATCGGATATAATATGAATCCAAACAATTTGATTAAAAATTCGCTACGTGCAGTAGTTTTACTGTAGGGTATTCGTCATAAAACCCATTTCGCAGCTGTCAGTTGATCCTCGCTAAAATGCCTGTAATTGATTCAGGGAATTGTTACGCTTCTACGCAAACATGCACCAGGATATTTGATTACATTGGAATATTCACTCCAATTTGTACATTTAAATTTGAACTCCACTTCGGAGTAGTACCAACACAGGTTTAAAAGATCGTGGAAGAAAATTATAAAAACAATTAATTAAAAAAATCATTACAAGTGGTGATTAGATTCTGATGATGGATTTCGGAAGGTACACCCAAACACTATGGGTCTACGACTTTTTTTTAACTAAAATGAGAAATTCCCTACCTTCCGAAATCCATCATCAGACCCTGAACATCACTTGTAAGGAAACAATAGGTTACGATGACGTTAATCAAAGTGAGAAATCCCCTGCGTACCTTCCGAAATCCATGATCAGACCCTAAACATCAGTAGTCATGGAAATACTCATTATGACAAATCTAATAAGTCTAAACTCAACGGGTTGCTTTATTGACGCCACTTAATACATTAATTAGAATTCGCAATTAATTAACCGACTTCTTCTATATTTGTATGTAGCAGCTTCTTGTCGCCGGGAGAATGCGACAAGAAGATGGGTGGTCATCATAGCATACCATACACTGGTCAGCTAAGAAAATCACATAAAATATATAAGTATATTCTTCGGTTGTTTGATAAAAAAATACCTTAAAAACAAAACCATAAACCAAAACAAAAAGGCGTATTTTTGAGATATTACATTAGAGGAGTGAGAAGTTGGCGCAATATGGAATTTGGTAAATTATTATTTTGTTAGAAGCTTCTTAATTGAATTTCTAACAGGTACGATTTTCATAAATGTTTAGTACAAATAACCAGAAGCCACTAATTACTTCATTTTATGTAGAAAACTAGCTCACATTGTAGTGTCGATATTAATAACGTGCAGCGTGCTTGCTGGAGAAATTCAGATTAGGTACGGTAAACTCCAGGGAATGAGCGGAGAGCTCGTATCAATAATAATTAGAGGTGCTTTTAGTCTAGGGAAGTTGGTAGTCAGGCACGCTCAGCTTAGCGTTCTAATTGGGCGCCCAGTCCACCTCTACCGATGTTTGACGAATGGTTCTAACGTTGACAAACAACGTCCGTATTAGAGGACACCGATATTACACGAAATTCTCAGTTATTGCAAACGTATTTGTTACACAAATAGACTGCTTTCATGATTCCACGAAGCCGTAATTGCATGCAACGTCTTACTAAGGGGATCGCCCGGTAGATATTAATAATCGGACAAGGAAGGAATTGCTTATCTACATGGAATTTACTATAAGTATTTGTTTAGAATGCAAAAGTAATCTTTGTTAAAAGAAAAAGTGTCAATTTTGAATAATTTAAAACCATTATGTGGGTCTAATTTCTGTAAAAATACATGCTTATTTCGAGCCAGTAGAAATAAACCTGTGGGAAGCGAGGCGTTCGTAGAATCCGAGATAATTGCTAGCAGCGAAAAGTTATGTTCACACGACAAAAATGCCGCGTCGATATGAAACGTGTTAGGTGTCGTTTGCGCGTATGAATGATCACCCAGTCCGTACTCCGTCTCTGCAGTACACAGTATTTGTGCTGTTATTAATTCCGCAAAATTGAAAGCCGATCGGAGGGGGCGCTGCTGTCGCGTTGTTGACTCCACAGCCGATTTACTCCGGTTTAAATTGCATACTGTGCCGCTTTGAAACTCTACCGTGTTAGGTAATAGATTCAACTATATTGACGTTTTTGTACCATTTTATAGCCTTTACGGTATTGACAAAATTGTTATAGAGAAAAGATGAACTGGAATGTTTATTGTAGTAACAAAATAGTAAATATCGGTATATAAATCGTGTTTCGATTTATATATTGATTATTATTATTTTATCTATCCATTTCAATAAAGATGCGGTTTTGATGCCGACATTTTTATTTATGTTTCAGGCCTCGATATTTCTTCTTGTAACAAAAGTAGCTGTTGCTCTTGTCGTGTACCTACAAGAGATGTGCCCTAGTCGACGTTACTATAAATGCCAATAATCAGGGATTAGAAGAGCTACATAAAAACCAATCGAACCTTTCGCAATCAACAATAGCTAGCTTTCAAATGATTTCCTGTGTAATCCTTAATCAAGTGGGTAATGAAAACAACGGGTATAGGCACACAATACAGGCACACAGGCACACTAAGTACCGAGTAGTATTTTCGAGGACTGTTGATATGCGCCGGCCCACTGAACGTTCAAATTGGCGTATCGTGGCGCGCGTTCCTCGCCGATCGTTACGACTCCTGTTTGCTACTCCTCGAATCAAGTGAACTACATCAGGAAATGAACCATTTCTGCGAACCTACCACTTTGTTGTTTTAACTGCTTACCTGTAACTTCATTCAGCAGTTGTAGTTTTAATTAGTTTCATAGAAAAAGAAAGTTGTTTTAATATTTATTTATAGATAGTAATGATCTCTGCCCGAGTTAGTTAAAGTGTTATTTGTGTCCTTTCCGGCGGGAAATTCACAATAGTAGCACGGAGTTGGAATTGTACATTGCCTCAAAGTTTTAGCAATTTTATAACTACTTTATGGATTAAATCGATGAGTCGCCATGATTAATCACTAGGTTTATAATAAAATATAAGTCGGCAAATCCCAATAAAGAACAAAACGCAATTTGTTTATAAAAGCTAAGCTGTCCTGCGTTGGATTGGCAAACAAAACGGCCTAATTGAGCACTTATGTCGCCACTACAACCATATCCCGACCAGCCTAAGCTGACACCAGCGAGCTGCACAGCACTCTTGCATTTCATCCCAGAGTGGGGTCTTCGTAACTGGCGATCTGCAGCTTTGAGACCTTTCATGTTGATATATCCAGATGGATCGTGAAAGGGTCGTAATGGAACCTAAGCTGATGAAGTCGATAATGACTGTTTACTGTCCATCCACGTCCACTCACGACTAGAGACTATGTAGATATGTATGTTTGTCTGAAACTCTGAACTCTAACAAAAGGTCTATGCGGCAAACGTATGAACGTATTTCATTCTAGCACAAGGGATTCCAAAACATGAAACGTACACAGTTTGTGACCCTACTTAATGTCATTATGTCCAAATTTGCATAAAATCTGTCGACCGAAACCACAGTTACAAACTTTTGACTGTACTTAAAAAGCACTAAAATCGAAATGAGCTATAAACGGCCGACCCTTATTTTGGAGTCGGCTTCCCGATTTTTACGTATAAATTAAGTTATTTTTCAAGTAAACGTCTGAGTTCAATGCTTTTAAAGCTCAACAAAATTATAACCTTTATTTTTTTACAAACGCCTGTCGTCTCTTGTTCATTAAAGAATACCGAGACATCCATTTATCTTGAGGAGCATCAAAAAAGGTCAAACTTTTTTCATATCTGCGTGGGTGTATAAAAAGTCTGAAGTGCATGAGACGAACACTTGAAAGTTGACATAGATGATAGGGAAGTCATTATTACATACGGGGTTATCGTGGTGAGTTATTCTTTTAAGTGACACTTACTTTAGTTTAATTATCTAAATGTTTACTTTTCTGTTTTATGGCTCAAAAACTATTCAGTTTAGTTAGTTATTCAATAAAAAAATATTCCTGGGGTGTAATTTTATGTGGTTACTTAAAATATATTTCCTTCTATCAGTATTTTAAATATGTGTGTTAAAAACATGCAAGCTTTGAAACATATTAGTAGCGGATAGTTTCTCTGTTTCTTATCTATGCTTAATTATTAATTGAATATAAATAATGAGTATAATTTAAGTTCAACATGCAACCAAAAGTATTGGCTATTTGATAATGACGCTTGTTGACGTCAACTGGCACATTCACAATTGATGATAACCCCCGGTCCCGACTTCCGATTGTCTGTACCACAGTTATTATATAAAGCATTTTAACGATTTCGAACAAGCATTATTAACTTCTAATTGAATATTTTTATAGCATTTAGCTATGCTTAGCAAATTATAATAAGAAACAGTTGAAAAAGATATGGGACCGGCAGGATTTGGTTTTCAGGTTTGTATCCTACTTAAGATAGGAACAAATGGATGAACGTGACGTCACGAAATGACGTATCATACAGTTGAGAAATTTAGGGCTCCGGTAAGAGGTGACTGTAGCTGGATAGTTAAAGCGGCTGCCCGGTGTGTAGTAAGGTCGCAGGTTCAAATCCTGCCGGTCCCATATCTATTTAAACTGTTTTTTAGTATAAGCATTATTAAGTTGATTGGATACTATAATACGCCCTTATTACGTCTGTTTTTAATAGTGGGATGAAATTAGTTGACAGATTGTGTTTTAACTAAGTTAATATGAACATAACAAAGCATCAAACCTATATTTTGACGACCGGATGGCAGAGTGGGTAGTGTACCTGCCTGCGACGCCGAGGTCGCGGATTCGATTCCCGCTTAGGACAAATCTTTGTGTGCATGAACATGGAGGTTTCTCTTAGTCTGGGTGTTTCTATGTATAATAAGTATGTATTTACAAAAAAAAAAGTATATATGTATTAGTATCAGTTATTTTAGTACCCATAGTACAAGCTCTGCTTAGTTTGGGACTAGATGGCACTGTGTGTAAGTTGTGTGTGTGTGTGTGTGTGTGTGATATTTATTACCAGAAGCCAGAAGGGTGTGGGAGAGGTATACAACACACATTTGGTCAATCAGACATCCACATTATGAAAATCACCCGTTATGTTTCGGTTCCATGGGATAGGGGTCCTGCCTATCGCCATCCACCGGACACAATTCCAACTCCGTGCTGCTATTGTGAATTTCTTAACGGAAAGTTCACAAATAACACTTCACCCGGAAATCGAACCCGAGACTACGCGGTGAGAGGCGCATACGCTGAGCACTAGACCATCGAGACAGTTAAATTAATATATTTAATAAAGTACTTCCATTACTGTGTTCCGGTTTGGTGGTGAGATCAGGCCCTGAAATTACTGGCACATGAGGCATAACACCGTAGTCCTCAGCTGCAGCGACGCATTTATAATCTGCTTTTGTGGATTGTTGATGTCCATGGGCTGGACTTACCATCAGGTGGACTACACGTTCGTTCGCTGTGAGCGTACTATAAAAAAAATAGAATTAACGCCGTCAAATATAAATTATTATCAATCCATCCACTTCTAATAAGCGTACTGAGTTACGAACTGGATACTGCTTATACACAATGTATTGTGGCTCTAAAACCACTACATTGATCGCTCACTTGCACTCACGCAAAATGATTAAATTGTTATCCCCTTACTTTTTAATTTGACGACAATCGGGCAAATTAATATAACAAAAATTAGGATACAAACTCATTAAAATTAAACTATATTCTACATCCATACAACATATTAAGTGACGTCACGTATTTCTAAAAACGCTTGTGATATGAATAACATAATAATATTTTAACATCGTCAAAACAGCGTGACTACAGACCGTGCGTGTTCATAATATACACATGTATTCTATGAAGTTTCTGACGTGAATAAATCTAATTGAGCTAATGAAGGAGGAATTTCTTAATTAGTAGTGTTTCGAACGAACCATAGGCACACGTAGTGTACCGAAACGGGTTAATTACGACCGATAACTCTTTAATTAACCTGCCTAATAACAGAGTATTTGCATTCGAGCCAATTAAGGACTCGGCGAGATCGATAGAAAATATTATTAACTCGCTTGTTGGGCAACCAAAGAGTTTATGGTAGCGTGTTCTAGTACCTAACTGGAGATTTGACTTTTTTACGCATATCCAGTGGCAATACTAGACCCATTCCAGCGCGCCAGTTCTCCTTAGTGGAGTGTAACACCTGATCTGAAGTATTCTAATGGCAATTCTACTGACGGAACGGTTCATTACTGAGTCATTGAATGGGCAAAACATCTAATCAGTTGGAACTAGTCTTACTGCACTTTGTAATGAATAGGCTTTAGAATTGTATACTGTTCTTCAGACATACTTTTTATTCATCATTGTGTTTTGAAATTATATTAATGTTTATGAGTGAGAGAAAGACTATTGTATTGACTCGGTATAGGTTTGTTTTTGCTATACTCCAGTGATTACCAGTTAATTTGTATAGAAACACTTAATAAAAAAATTGTTATAGTCTAAATTATCTTAATAAGTTATTGGTTCCTTCTGGTCTTGGACTTGTAAGTACTAACTAAGTGTACTTACAAGACAACGACAAAGAATTTTAAATAATAATATCAATTAATAATATCATCCAATTATGTCGCAATTATTTTCGTTACGTGACCATTGCGTAACTAAATAATTAAATTACTTCGGCAATCAGCAAAAGCAATCAATTAATGCTAATGATTTTATATAATTTAATTATTAAATAGGTATATCTGACTAATTGACTAGCCTGGCGGTGGCATATACGTTTGCTGACCGATGGGCCTCAGGTTTTATTCTTGATTGAAATTATTACCTATTGAACTTTCTTTAAAGAAATGGCAGAAGCTCCAAGGCAACTGGAATTTCGGTACATAACGCATAATGTTTATCTGCCCGTTTTGCCACTCTTAACGTTTAAATTCGACTATGTCGTAGTTATCATATAAATTATCGCGTGAAGGAAAACATCGTGAGGAAACCTGCATGCCTGAGAGTGCCTAAAAAGTACTCGAGGGTGTGTGAAGTCTACCAATCCGCACTTGGCTAGCGTGGTGGACTATGGCCTAACCCTTCTCATCATGAGAAGAGGCCTGGGCCCAGTAATGGTAATGTATAAGATACAGGGCTGCTTTCATTAGGTAGTTACAACTTAGAAACGTCCAAAGACAAATTAAATAGACGTTTCTTAGCAGGAAGTACTGATCACGAACAGAATAACCTCTTTTTTTATTTCAAAGACAGCTTTAGTGTAGAGAATCGGTTCGTAAATAAAAGCGTACGTCAAGAATTGGATATGCGTCAGTGGTCACGCCACACGGGGTTATCGGTGTCCATTCTTAACGACTTTCTAATTACATGCCTACACACTTTGTGTACATTCGTCAACGACTTCATTATATGTGATTGTTTCCGCCGTTGCTGTGCACCAAGTCCTATGTCCGTAAATATCTGAAGTTCTTAGGGCAGTAATATAACCTAAAACTACTGATGTTAATCAAACTGAATACCTACCTAACTACTCGAAAGTATTAAGTATTATACTCGTAGTTATAATACTGCCTGCAAATACCATGCGTGCAACTTTAGATTCTAAATAATTATATTATTATATCCGATACCACTACTCCGACCTATGCATATGAACAAACAGACAGCCATACTTAAGTGAACTGATCCAAAAAAGGGAGATTATGTGTGTTATTATGAGACGAATAACATGTTTATTAGCACACACAATACAAAGAATAACTACATAAATGCAAGTAAATATTTAATGTCCGTTCATAAATCGTAACCATAAAATATTCTAATTAGCAAGATAAGGAAATGAATCTCTTAGTTTAAATCGTTTATAAAATTAAATTCATGTCATCATTCAAGTTGAGACATAATTAAAGGCTTTTAATTTGTTTATCTTCTATACAAAAATAATCAGCTTCGACATGCGTTGACCACGCCATTTTTTATTTAATTAATTATATTGTTGTTATGCATAAGACACTATCTTAGTTAATCAGTATTTGCTTTTCATTAATATAAAGCTGCTAATTAGTATAAGATCAAAGATAAACGTAGTCAAATGTCTTTTAAATAAGACAATTACGGACCACATGTTATCAAAAGTTTATATTTAATGCGATATTTAAAATCGCTACTGTCTAATTTGCATAATGGTCTTATAAATAAAACCATTGAAAATATTTTGAACATTATATTTGTAAAATGTTTCTTAGTTATTAATTAGATTGCCTGCAAGTAAGCTATTATATTTTAATGTTTATACATCCTTCTCTTTTCCGGTTTATGAATAATATCGACGCTTGAAAGGCAAATTATCTAAGCAACTAAAATACGCAAGTTGAGTTATATTATATATAACTCAAAACTAACGATTGTAAGGAAAAAAATATATTATACTTTCATCTTTCGATACAACTACTAAGCACAGATGAACAGAAGACTACACTTTCATCGTAGTGGTGTAGCATATGGTCATCACTCTACGACTCTGGATTTGTCAGTATATCTATAGACATGGAAGTAGTCCGTTTCAATAATATGGTGTGCAGTCTTAATAGCGACATTAATACTATTAAATAAAATACTTCTTTTCACAATCCTTCTTCGTCGCAAATAAATGTTATCTTAATCTAATTAGAGCAATTCGTTATTACATATTGCAGTAATATATTACTTGCCGATTTTATACCTCAGAGTTCACAAAGTAGATTTAATTTGTTCCCATTCACCTGCTTAATTTCCGCGATCAATATGCTGAATACTAATAACAACATAGTAACTTTAGGACCACTTACTGGTACAAGAGGAACACGAGCCGCCAGTCGCAGCTCTAATTAAATAAGTAACAAGAGGAAGCGACGCTACCGTTGCTGAAAAACATAAGCCACACCAACAACCTAATTACTGGTGACCTTCGATAGGGTTGCCACTAAATCTACATACAATTTCGAAGTATAGAAATCACCATTAATTGCGCTCTTTTGAAACTACTTCAATTTTGTACCGGCGGGCGGTGTAATGGAAGACAGTGTAATATAGTAAAGTGTTTAATATATTGAAGGTACAATGAAAATAAATAAATTTAAATAAATAAATTATACTGAATCATATCACATTATCTTTACGAAGAGTATTGCAATAATATGTATTGATCGATAAACATAATAAAATTGTAAATTAGCAATGTCTGTACATTGAAGACATTCAAGAAAAAATAATACGAGAGAACTTCAAAAAGAAGAAAACATAGAAGTCAAAACATATTTTTGTAGATATTTTGTCTGTCTGTCTATCTGTATGTTCGTACGTGCATCACGTTAAAACTACTGCATGAAATTGCATGCGATTTGAACAGTTGTGTAGCTGAATATCTAACTTACAAACTGGTATATGTTTCATTGTTTTATTTTAACCCAAAGAGGGTAAATTAGTGGGTGTAAGTTTACATGGAAGTTTCGTAAATTTTGCAGGAAATTGTATAAAATTCTGCACATAGGTTCCGTACAAGCCGTAAATTGAGTATAAGATAGATTTATTGGTAATATCACTGCATAAGGAGGTGAATTAAGGATTGCAAGTGTATGACAAAAGATCGTCAATATTTAAAAAAATAGCATAGACATATCGGATTCTAAACGGTCAAAGTCGCAGGGAAAGGCTTGTCATAAATAAATAAGAAACCGGGCAAAAACATTTTGAAATTTTACAACTGTCGGATAAACATGGGCAGTAAGCCGACGATGTGGCAAACACTTTTTCGTCATAACATACTGTAAGTCCGTATAAATATAACTTAATAACCTAAACATCACATCGTTATGTTTTTAATTACTTCTGTACCTAATGCAAAAACTCTTCCTCCGAGTCAATGGGCAGCTAATCTTCACATGTAGCAATCGAGATTTTGGTTAAAAAAAACGTGTATGTTTTTCTGCGATCGCAATAACATCATCAAAATTCAATAGATTTCACTGACAGGCACGTTATTGGATACAAATTGGATTTGCAAATTAAGCCGTACCGGTGAGTGAAACAGTTTAACTTTTTTTGTCAATTACGTTATTGGTACGAGGCGTATTTTGTTGAGTGAGCCTCGTCCGCGATTAGTTTTCCGGCTCAATAATCAATTTAATTATTTAATTCACCCACACTTTCATCGATTGACTAAACTAATATAGCTTTGTTTATATTTGTAACAGTTACAACCAGAATTGGAATTACGCACACTGAACCAGCTTAAAACACTGAATTATGGTGTTATAACTATTATAATTAAATTTATTGGGTGACAACTAATACCTAATGCTAAAATATTTTTATTTCAGGCTACCGTCCCTATGAGACCAAAGAAGAAAGGTATTAAGGAGACGCTTATATTGATTCACCTCATAACTACTCATGTTTATTGATGAAGTGTTTTCCATGACCTATATGATGAGGCTGGGTTTGATTGACATAAACTTACACTCTATTTATTAAAGGTGTATAAGCCGTAAATTTCGCGTTAAATGTTAAACTTTTTTCTATTTTCATGACGTAACTAACTTTTGTGCTAATGAATATTTTTTTTTATTATTTAACCTTCATTCTTAAATTCTATGTGGTTTTATACAATTTCTAAAATAAAATGATATTGTTTTTTCTGAAAAAAAAAAACGCTTTTTCTTTCGGGTTTTGGTATATTTATACGACAATTGAACCAAAAGGTATCGATTAACTTTTTGACTTAAAATTTACCTTTACAAAAAAAAGAACACCATATCTGACTTATCAATGGATAATAAAAAGTGGTAACCCTAACCCAGCGTCAACATCCTATTCTCTAGCTAATTTGTTTGTAGTACGGAGCAGAGGAGGCTGCAGTCAGACCAATTAGTGCGCGCGGTGACCCTGCGTCGGCCCGCCGAGGACCCGCTAATGACGCCCTGACAACCCTAGCTGGCGATGGCGGCGCGGGGGTCACATGTCACTTTAATTATTTTTAATGAAACAAATAAAAATATAAGTTACGAGCGTTATAAGCGCGCTTTAAAAATATGTTTTCGGTAGAACTAGTGGGCTAATTAGTATTTTAAGCTGGGAACGCGATTAGGTGCTTTACTGAAATAGGAGAGGCCGGTAGGGCGACATTTATGATGTCTCAAAGTACTGGAAGGAGATTGTAGATTCAAATGCATAATTCATATATCTACTTAAATACTTCAAAAAGAACTCTTAAGAAATGTACAAAATAAGCTTAGCTGATTTGGGTTAATTTTATTAATATTAAGTACAGTCAAATACAAAACATTTACATCATATAGTAAGGTGCGGCCGATCAACGCGAGCACCAATCAGCGCTGATTAATTTATCCTAACACCCACGTTAATTAAACCTGCTTTATTAATTAGCCAAAATTAATTAATGGTAATGCACTATCCCATTGTGCTAGAATATAATTTTGAGATAGTTAATTGAACGGTTAAATTATTTTAATTTATTATGCGTCCCATTATTTCAGTAATTAGTTACTCCAATTTTAATATTTTAAAGTAATAGCGACCGCCATGTTTAACTTTCTTAAGCTTACTTCTGTCATCATTCAGAACTTTGACATTAGCAATTTATTTAAGTTGAAGTTTCACTATTGCTAGACAAGCAATAGTAGAATTTATAATAAAAATATTAGTCTTATTACAAAATCATAAAATTGCGCAAATATCTGCATTATACAGAATATCTGGCGTTAATTAGTTGGATAGTGGATTCCTACACAACGATTTTATGCTAATAACGCAGCTAATATAAATTCCAACAAAATTAAATAGCTTTATAAAAACTGATAAACAAGTGGAGCGTCGTTAATCCATTTAATATTATTTACATTGACTACGTGTAAGATAAGCAATAAAACGTTGTCCATTAATTGTGCACGGTAATTATGTGAAGAGAAGGCAGTGTTTATAATTAAAGCGAATGAGGCATTGGTACACTGGCTGGGCTAGTGATGTAGCTCTAATGAGCAACTTGCTAATTAGAGAATAAACAAGCCGGATACGGGATTCTAATTGGCTTTTGGGACAAGCATGTCGCAGCGCACCAACCGCTCCGTCTTTTTATAACAAAAAGATGCTTCTTGCTTTAGGAGTTCCGTACCTACGAATTATACAAGGCTTGAGCGTCGCAATACGTTTTGTTTTTATTAATACTTATTTTAAATAATATAGGGCGATCATAAGGCGTGTGAAAAACAATCTCATTTATTTTCAACCTGTATCTAAGCACTTTTTGTCAAATTTAGTTTGACAGATTTTTTCAACATCGTTCATCTCTGATATTGCAACCTTACTCCTATCACAAGCGAATTAAGCTGCGTGAATTGATTCCCTATCAATAAGAATACTAGTAATGTTTATTTTCAAATGAATAGTATTCTTTTCTAAGCTTTTTTAAGTAAATTGTAGCAAAGACTAGTATTTTATTAAATAATAACAAATACATGCGTCCGATTTTCCATTGCTATCAAATACGTAAATTTCGTCAAGAGTATCAAAATTCTGAAATAAATATTGAATAAAAACATCATTTTTATCGTAAAACTAATCGTGTTCTTAAAAACGTATTTTCCAGTAAACCGTAACTTTATTATGAGAGATGAGAGTTATATTCCTGACTTCTCGGAAGTTTTCTTAATAATTAACAACAAATAGTAGTTTATCGCTAATTAGTAATTAGTCGGAGCGATAACGATGTTCTGTGGGAGTATTAGACATTTCTTCTTTTTAAAAGAGATAAAATATTGTTGTCTTATAACTTTGTTACACAAAAAAAACTGATCTTGTCATAGATGTTACGTAGCTTTACGACAAATTAGTCTTGGTGTCTTATTTGTATATCTAATTATTCAGACATACTAATTAATTATAAGGATAAAGGTAACAATTATCTATGATCTGATAAATCAATCTATTGTTTCCGCTACCGTTCTCTGGATAATTGGCAACGAAAGATTTCATTTCAAAAAGGCCTATTACTTATATATAAATAAAACATGATAAATACTTGCGTATATGTATTTACAGTTATATGAAGCAATTCATGAACTTAGTCTGGTATGGTAAATTGACCATAGGCGCTAGATTGCAAGCTGGATAATCTACATTTTATTTCTTCGTATAGCAAAAGATACCAAACATACCTAATAATAAATGATTTTTATTAACTTTGAAGTAGTATTTAATATGAATCAAGACGATATAGTTCAAATAAAAAATCTTGCTGGTAAATGCGTAATTTTTGGTTGTACAATAATCGTAGAATAGTTTTCGGCGTTCCATTGTCTCTGCCTACCATTGCATGGATAAAGGCGTGATTTTATTAAATAAAAACTTGTCAATATTTATTTGAGTTAATCCGTTCACAAGGAGGTTAAATTAACTTTATGTTTCTTTGAACCAATTACATATTAGTTGTTGTATAGTTATAATATTGTTTTTGCATTAATGCCTACGGACAAGTCACATCGATTTATTGGAAACAATTAATAATTTAGGCAATGTAAAGTTCTATAAAACGAAACTTTCAATTTACAAATGACGTACATACGAATACAAAATGCTAGTCATTAAAAATAATGACTATTTGCCCTGTACAATCAATTAGCTAATAGGTATTGTACTTAAAAAAAACTTTTTTTGCTTTTTAAAACCATTTAAAAATAAAATAAAGAAGGTCCGTAATTATTATAATATTCAACATAACAATTTGCAAAATAATTTTATTTTATTATCATTCTGACCTATATCTTTCAAAACTAAATAAAAAATGCAAATAATAACGAAATATCTGTTTTTAATATTTACCCTACATTTAATCTGGCTAATATTAGATAAGGGCGCTACAAACAATTTTTTTTAATGGTTAGTATAAATAAATACACAGAGCTTAACCGTTTGTTATCAAGCATCATTGACAGTTCTGTAACCGGAAACGGACCACACCAGTTAGTAAATTTGTTGTATGTGGCTTATCACAGAGGAACTTATGATGTTGATAATACATTTATTTAGGTTATACTTCATATAAAATACTAACAGATCCTAAACAAAACACAGAAACAATTTTTGAAGTGACTCAAATTCTAAGTTAAATATTTAAATGTTCTAGCACTAATTCAAGTCTATTGTTTTTGTAGTGGATTTCACTGTGTACCATTTTTAAAGGTCTTCTTCAATATATTTTCCAAAAGACCAATAAAAAAATTAGACAGAATTTTTTTTTTTTATTATTGTATTGTATTGTATTAGAATAAACCTACCTAAAATAGTTGAAAACTTTTTATTTCACATGCAATGTTAAATTAATGTAGAGCATTTGAATATCATTAAAATAATAACTCTTAATTTTATTAATTTAAACTTTTTCATTTCTAACCGGCACCGGAAGCAGTAAAGTTTAATACATCTAAAATCCAATTTCTTTGTAAGACCAAGATGAGTGATTGCGATAAGCGTTGTAACTCGCAATCCATACAATAAACTAATTAGTAATTAGTTTAAAACGGTAGAGTCGGTAGCCGGTGCGTGCTCCGCTCTACCAGCTTAATAGTTTTTCAAACGTAGAGTCCGGTGGCAGAGATCATTAAGCGACTCTTCAAACCTGTCGCCGCATTACACTAATTGACGCAATTAGAGGGATTGCCGAACGGAAATAAAAGTCGGCTCACCTTCATGAAACGCCGGCCCAGCCAATTAGACTACCAACTCGTAATTAGCCTCTTGAAAACACTCTTACGCTCGATTAGTCTTTGCACAGTTACTTCAATTCACAGCACACAGTGGTTCATTTTCGCGTGTTCGGTAAAATGTTTTTCACAGCACTGAAAAGTTTTTCGCGATCGCGTGCGGGCACGTTAGCTGTTACTTCGCTGACGTGCGCTCTGTTCGGCCGCCGAGGAGCGAATGCGTGGATGCTCGGCGGGAGGAAGCCGGCGCCGCGAGGCGGGGTGTGATGCCCTTTCCTTTTCCCGTACGAAAGCTCTGCACTTGTGGAGCTTTTCGCACAAAGCTCGCGCGCCACTTACGGCCTTCTGCACCCGGAGCGACGCTTAACTCTGTAAGTGGGCAGATTTCGCGCGGCATCACATTTAGGCCTAAATAAAATGATACAGTGCTGAATTAAATTAAGACCAGTTCATTGCTTTGCTTCTATGAGCATATTGATGTATTGTTTCGACGTGGATATTAATAGTTAATCATTATTATGTTTAATCTTTGGATTATATAGTAAATTAGTCTACGCAAGGAATATTAACACACATTTTTTTTAAATTTGCAATTGTTGTAGATGATCTATTTAATAGCAACTTATATAAATATCTATGACCATTTAAAAAAAATAAATGAATCGGTAACTTGCCCAATATTGCTACACAAATAAAAGATTTTCCTCAGAGTTAGTCATGGATTACTTATTAAGTATTACTACGCAATATGTGTGACTACGTGCAATTGTGGACATGGTAATACCAATCTGCAAGTTATTCATCACAGTCACAAGAACTGCAATTCACATTACCGCTAAACATACATAATATTGGGAACAGTTCTTTGTGTGTATTTCCACGGTGTAATACAACATTTCTGGCGAACTAACTACCAATTATAAACTCAAGGCAAGGATGGCCATTCATCATTGATAAAAGCCGGTGACATCTTATTCACTGCATTGTACCAACCCTGATGCCCCATCGTGAAACACCGCAACCCTACGATATTTCTTTTTTTAATCTACTATTGAATAATGAGCGCAAACTTTATAGTCGATGCATACTTTTTAATGAAAACGCTGTTACGATACTGTTTTAACTTACAGTCGTGTCGACTTCTTCGTCGTGTCGACGGCTGAGTCAAATTTGATTTTGACTTGCCATCGTGGTGAAAGGATTAATTAGCCAATTCGCTTTGAAGAACTCGCGAATTGCCCAGGGTGCGCCGGACTTAGGGAATCGTAGTGTAACTTACAATGTTTTCGACTATTAAGTACAATAGTTGTTTTCTAAATTGCTTCAAGATAAAGCAATGATAGGCAGTTATGATATAGAACCTATTCGAAATAACAACATTAAAGCTGTTTTAATGAAACCTACTTAATATTACCTATACATTACTACGTGTAATCGTTTAAAAATGTGATAAGAAGATTTAAAACCAAGTCTATTAATTAGTCGCGCAAAAATATTAATAACATATTACAAAATCTATAAATAATATAACTAATTGTGCGTAGATAACATAATAGACATAATTAATAGAATATAGAAGTATATTGACTCCTATTAGATAATTATAATAAAATAATAATGACCGAACGTTTATTTACGTTTCATATCATAAAGTAACAAGTACCTATAGGGCTGCGGTTTTCCTACAGTGGTTTAGTCATTATGATAATTGTCTGAACATCAAAACAAATTGTTGTGTAATTTTCACACAATTATTATAAGGACATTTATTATTTAGTGAATTCCCAAACATTATTCATATGCAACTCATTGATAAAAGTGTACTTAAAAGGCTTGTTTTTCATTCGATTCCAATATTTCAATTGTATTATTTTGTGCTTGATTTTGCCCGCGACTTTTTCCTCGTGGAATTCGTAGTCTTAAGCATAAGTGCTCCCGCAGACACAACAATTTTATTTAGTTGTATTGATGAAATCGTTTTTTGGAAGACATTGAATAACATTATCTTTTTATTAATTTTACTTGTGATAAGATTGATCAAATATAATAAAATTTGCAATAAAATAAATCATTGGAACCTGCCAATTAGACCATATTCACGTTTTAGTTGATCTAATCATCAATATAAATGGTTTGCAGGCGCCGGCCGGTCCGGTTTGTACGAGATCAAGACAACGGTCTCATGCACTTTGTAATAAATAATACAAAAGTGATCTTGATAACGTGGGACGTATAAAAATGTACATTAAATCAAAACTAGACTACCAAGTCATAAAGAAAACTCATTAAATAAACATTTTCCAATACATTTTGATGTAACAGAATTAAATAAGTACTAGGTTTTTTTATTTCTTTATTACTCAAGGGTAAAACCGCCCCGAGAAGCAGTTTATTGTGCTCTGCTATTTGATGTCCTTGTGACAATATAACCACCCAAACATTCACACACCTCATCACACAATGCCCCAAATACACTCACATAAGTACTAGGTTAGCCGTGTGTCAATTCGTCATATTTGCGGCTATTTTTATTGATAACTAAATTATTGATTCTAATTACCTGCATCCTGTAGATCTTGGATTCAATAAATACTATTTATCGAATAAATCTTTCTCGCCAATCAATAAAAATAAAGAACGTCATATAAGACCTAAATATTTTGAAGTAAAAAGCGTCAATGCAACATTGCAGTAATTAAATTTAATGTGCATTAGGTGTGTGTGATTTTTCATACACGTCAGATTAACGACAGATAGCTTCTGTTTTTTCTTAAGGCGAAGATTCTTCTCATAGCGTTCTATTAACTATTATTGAGGAAGGGCCAGCCATAACTTCATAATATCACAAAAACGTTACAAACGCATTATTCTCCACTTACACCGGTACCTTGTTATCATTTTATGGTGGCACTTCTCCATTGAATCAATTAAGCAGCGTAAAAGGGGTGCAATAAAGAATGATTTATTACTAAGGACCATAATAGTTTTAATTATATTTCTAGAGGGTACAGGAGTGTGGAAAAATGTTAATATCGCTCTTTAAACATGTCTCTATACAAATTCTCTTGGAAATATTAACCGGTTGCGGTTCACCGAGATATTTGTGAGTATTTTTAGTCTGGGTGTAATCATTGTACTAGTTATGTGGTCAGTATTCTGTAGATTATGTACTTTACATACCAATATGGAATATTAGATAGATAGATAGATAGATAGAGAATTCTTTATTGTACACAAAGAAGAAGTACATAATTGTGATACACAGTCTAAATTGAAACATGCACAATGGGCGGCCTTATCACTATAAAGTGATCTCTTCCAGGCAACCTTTGGATGGACAGGAATAAGTAAATAGACATGGTCAGTGGTGTAGTGTAGTAAATATGAATATGAATATTTGTACTTTTTAACAGCAGAGATAGGCGGTTTTGATCATACTCTCGTCGTATGATGATGACTCGGAGAACATAACATAACATCACGCCTATATGACACAGAAGGCTGTGGCAGAAGTGTACAGTGGGCCAACGAGATAGGTATGCAGGGCAAACCTTCTAAGTCATAGTAAAAACTTATGACACGAGTTTTGGATATGCGAGTTACATATCTAAATAGTGGGTATATTACACTAATAAAATATGTAATTCACACATGTATATCTATTGCAGTCAGTTTTCTCTATGGCGTAGACGTTATTGCCCTGCATATCTAATTGCTTTGTCCACTGTACAACACCCACATTTCACCTGTTATGTTTAGGTCCCATGGGATAGGTCTCACTCCGTGCTGCTATTGTAAATTTCCTGACGGAAAGTTCACAAATAACACTTTGCCCGACCCGGGAATCGTAACCGAGACCTCACGGTGACAGACGCATACGCTAACCACTAGACCATGGAGGCAGTACAATTTCCTAAAGTGCTGAAGAGACTTAAATTGCATTCATTTTTGAACAACTGACAAAATTACAGTTTACCCGTAAGCCGTTGAGTTGGAGGCAATTTACAAAAGAAGTTAATTACGTTGTTACTCCTGAAGTAAGACTCTTGTTTAATACCGGTTCCGCCATATGGTGAACGCAATCGCCGCACCAGATGCAATCGAAAACGGAATACAAAGTCTAACTTAACAAAGTTCAGCCAGTAGAGGGTTAGAGGCCCACGACTTATGTTAAAAAAGCTAAAGATAAGTAAGCAATTTGGTGTCCTGATAATTTAATATGTTTTGACTAGACCAAGTCTATATTTACGCTATTCTAGCGTAAAGAAATATGAACTTTATACAAGGTTATTTCGTGTCTATATTTTTACCTACAAATGTACAACATAATTTATATTTTTAACCGACTTAAAAAAAGGAGGAGGTTCTCAATTCGATTCGTATACCTATATATGTTGCTTTTTTATGTTTGTTCATCTATACTAATATTATAAAGACGAAACATTTTTTGTTTCTTTGTTTGTTTGTGCCCAAAAATCTACAAATCTACTGTACGTAATCGATCTTAATGAAAATTGGTATGAACACATTTCGAGACTTCAAAAATAATATAGACTACTTTTTATCATTGAACCACGCGGGTGGAGGTGCGAACTGAAGCTAGTATATAATAATAATATATTTGTTTTGACTTTTACCGCCATATAATTGTTTTTACTCACACACAACGCCGTCTAGTCCCAAACTAAGCAGAGCTTGTACTATGGGTACTTGAATAACTGATACTAATACATATATACTTTTCTTTTGTAAATACATACTTATTAAACATAGAAACACTCAGACTAAGACAAACCCCCATGTTCATGCACACAAACATTTGTCTTAAGTGGGAATTTAACCCACGACTCGGCGTCGCAGGCAGGTACACTACCCACTCCGCCATCCGGTCGTCAAATTGTCTGCAGAATGATAAATAATAGCAGTAAGAGTTGTCAATACAGATTGAGTTGACATTCCACGATCACAAATCCTCTAATCAGCCAATATCAGAAAAACAAGTTATGCAAAGCTCCAATGACACGCAATAGATAATACAAGTTAACACTTAGGTGAATACGCTTCAATTGCGAACAAACAAATCGAAACGAGCGCCTTGCGTTCTGTGTCAATTTGCGAGCCATTCAACGCACGTCCCGCAAAAATCAAGGGTGCGAACTGTACCGACCAGTATTGTATCGATAGCTTTGCATATACTATAGGTACTGTTTAGTGCGACTGTACTTCTTTTTTTTTTAACTGACCTTTTGATCTCATACTCGTACGTCAATACCAACTATCGACATCGCTACGCAAGGCCTACGGCTACGTTATATTAGATAGCTCCAAAGACAATCTACACTTTTTTCAAGATAAAAAAGAATTTAATGTCTTGCGATTAAAAACATAAAGAGAAAAATAAATAAAGAAAAAAATTCCATTGCAAGTAAGTCGTTTTAATTGTCTTTGTGTTGAAAATTATACTTCTTAATAATGAAATTAGGATTTTTAAATTTATTATTTATATATAATTATAAAATTATTTTCTCATTTTAGACGAAGTGCAATGTATAGTTCTTAAATTCTTATTTATTTTTATATTTTTGGTTAAAAAAATTGGTTGCAATTCAAATATTTGATACATAGATAATATTGTGTTTAATGGTTGTTTAACTTTTATTAATTACTTACATTAAGATTAATTACGTTTTTGAATAGAGTTATAAAGCGTAAATTTTTGAAGACCAATATTTCTAGTAGTTACCTATAATACCGTTAGCATATCAAATTATTTTTAATATTAAAATTTATTGGCACCGGTTATATCCGGGTACCCAGTTCTACAGATATTCTAGAACCGTATATGTCAAATCCGGGGTTCTGCAAGCCTTAATTGTTAGAGCTATTACAGATTTGTCATATTTATCTCATTTATCTGGTTGTATTCTTAGTTGAATTAGTCCTGCTAGGGCTAGTTTTGTTTCAAGCTCCCTAACTTGCCTGGATTATTTCTTAGACTGAAATTGTATTAGATACTAAGAAAGAACCTATTGTATTCAGTTAAGCTAAAAAAATACCCAATACATAATAATAAGACAGGCGAGGTCATATTGCTAATATTATACCGTAAACCAATAAAAGTCTATTAACTTATTTTATTCTTACATAACAAAACATTGTATAAATACTATGTAAACTACACAATCAAGCTCTGAATTATATGGCAATAAGAAATCTGTTTTAATTTTCAACCATTAATTTAATTACTTTTGCTGCAACTTTTATACATGGCATTCATTAAAGAAATGTTTATAATCATTGCATTATAAAGAAATTTTAATTACGTACGTGGTTAACTTTTTATATACCCTAACTAGCGACGAAACACATTTATCATTAGAGCTTAACAGCGAACTACACGCGTACGTCAATTAAATCTTGTAAACGTCATCCTAACAAGTAGAATATGAGACTCGTCTAATACAAAAGTCATCGATAAATCTTAGCTACATCACTAGCGAGCAAGGATGGGGGAACGTATTGACGCATTCATTTCTATACACATTTAATTTATTGCCGAGTAACTCGAGACATGCTCGCTCACAAATCAGGCATGCTTTTACTCGTTTTCAGCGGTGTTTTGTGAGCCGATCACTCGGAAGCACCCGTTCTAACCCACGAAGGGTTATCGTGAAAGGAGCTTTATGAATCAACAAAAAGTTAAATCTTGTATTGATGGTTCAAATCTTATAAAGCCCCTCTTAAGACTTCAATGAGTGTTAGTTTCGGCGTCGCATAGACGCTACTGTTCTGATGAATAGAACATAATTTCCATTTCTATTTAGGAACCTGTTTCTATTTTATTGTGCGCCTTTGTAAATTTAATTTGAAACAACCCCTTTTTGTTTAATTTACCATATTAAAACTAGTATTTTGTAAAGTCAACAGGTTTTTATTAATGAAAAAAAATAATTTTGTGTAAAAAATGTGTCTAAACTTATTTAATGTATGTACCTATAGGTAAGTAGGAATTATATTAAAATCCTGATACAATTCAGTGCCCTTTTTATTTAGTACCGTTTATTATATAATAACTTAACTTATCTGCTAAGTCATAAAGACTAGTCCAGTAACAACATGAGTTTACAATATTCATACTTGCAACGTTTCTAATTGCACAGTTCTAATACACAGATCTAAGATTTGACAGTAACTTCTCACAATAAATGAAATACGGTAACGTACGGCCTTACGTTCAAAAACAAAATTCAACAGCTGAACTATCCAATAATTCTTTCCAAATAGAATTATAAGCAAGCCTGTGCTTATCCGGCGCACAAAAAGCGTCGGCGACGGCGCTTTCATTGAATTCGACTTAAACCAATTAATCACTCTTATCAGCTTGTTTCCTCGAGTTTTTCGATAAAGGGATCCAAAGCTGACCATTGAGCTGTTGTTGGGGTAAACGGCGAGCATTGTGCCGTTTTGTGGAACCATTCCTGCCATTGTTGAGAGCCATTGTGATGGAAACTGATGACGCCTTCGACGGCCGGCCTCGGGGTCACGATTAGTCTTCGGTGCATGGAGCTTAGTGGTTGTTACTGGACCATTGCTTCTTGTGATTCTGTATTAGATAATTTTTAGGAATGCAGAAAAAACATATAAATACAGGATAAACAACTTATTAATAGATATATGCGCAGTGCACATACTTTAACTTTTCATAATTGCAATAAAAAGAGAGAGAATAAGGTGACTAACACTTCAATTTTCGGATTTTATCGCGATATTTCACTTAAATTTCACTTACTTTGATTTCCCGACGTTTCAAATGCTATTTCAGCATTCATGGTCGCGGGTAGACTGAAATATCGCGATAAAATCCGAAAATTGAAGTGTTAGTCATGTATAACATTCGCGTAAACCTTAGAAAATATTATAGAGAATAAGGTGTTAAAAAACAAGAATATTGAATGCTCAAGCCGAACAACAAACACACCCATGCCCTAATTGAGTCTACATAAAATATTCCATGGAAATCAACATCTGGCGTCAAAACATTACAGTCTTAAGAGTTAATACACAAACAAAAAGCTTCACGCCTCCAAAAACGTCGCAGGCTTAGCAGGAAAGAAGCTCACGCCCATTATGCGTCGCTTAGCGGATCCTCGGAAGAAAACAACGAAACAGGAATTAGCATAAATTAAAATGAACCTTTCGCCAGTAGACGGAGTGCGTTAATGACGGCTTAACTCTATCACGCGAGCTGATAAGGATCACGTGACGCCCTCACGAATTAACTTTGATTCGGAATAAAAGGATTTTTACTGCTTTCAATTCATTTTGCAGTTTAAAAGTTAGCTCAATGTAATTCACAAATAATTATTTGTGAACTTGTCATTTTTGAGCTTGATTTCTTTCTCTAATTTTGGTACAGAGACACTTCAGAAATAAACCATCTCGTCTTTATCGTATTATTTTCTAAAGCTCTAACTAGTTACCTACGATGTGTTGTATCCAACCTACAATATATTGTAAATATTTCTTTCTTTCTTTATGCATTTATATTCTTTCCTCATTCTTAATTCTCTCTAGTACACCTTTAACTTCCCTTTCGTGTCCCTTTCTTACTTTCCATCCAATGGTTGTCTGTAAGAGATTGCCTAAGTTGCGATAAGACCGCCATTTGTACTATTTAACTTCTTTTTTCTGTATTTTTATTTTTCCATGGTGTGCAATAAAGCTTTTATTATTATTATTATTATTATTAATATTTCAGAAGCACTGCCTCATCTAATGAGCTGAGCACAAAGTTGTAAGCTCGCAAAGTAATCAAGAATATGAATATGAATTATGAATAGAATATGCGTTAAAACAATCAATTAGAAATCCAATTCTTGTAATTCTTTAAATTATTTATGTCGACGAATTAGTTTTATTTCTTGATCTGTACGTTACGAATAATGCGAGTATAAATAACCATTCCTAAGGACGTTTATATATTTCTCCTAATTGCAAAATATGTTTTAATAGGGAGCACTAATTAGCGAAGAAAACGACGGTAGTACGTCATTCAAATTAGCAAGCAGGTTGTATGTAGAACATGCTATTTCGAGAAACCTCATAGTATAGAGAAATTATTCAACCTAACAAGTACTAAGAACGCGTATAAAGGAGGCATTAGTGATTTTGAAGAGGCGAGCCTTTTCCTTGCAAGCAGAATTCTTAGATCGGGAACATTGTTAAATTATTTTATCGTTATTATGCCAACAGGGTGTCTCGTAATTTATAAAAATACTTTTTTTGTAAACGTTACGTGAGCACCGATAGCTCAGTGGGTGACCGTAGGACTGCGAAGTCAAATGTCTCGGGTTCAAACCCACGACACACCTCTGTCTTGATTGACAGAGGTGTCGTTAAGATTCGTCTATTAGGAGATATTTGTGTATTTATCATATTAATGATCGCTTGTTAATGGTTAACGAAAACTTACTGAGGAAACCTGCATGCCTGATAGTGCCTGAAAAGTGCTCGAAGGTGTGTGAATTCTACGAATTCGCACTTGGCCAGCGTGGTGGCCTATCCCTTCTACTTATGAGAAGAGGTCCGAGCCCAGCAGTGGGACATGTATTAGATACAGGGCTGCTATTATTATTATTATTATTTCTCTTTATTAATTTTATAACTTAGTTAATATATTTTTGAATAATTATAATTTTTAAAAAAAAGTATATAAAAAACAGTGTCTTTTTGACATCGGGTGCAGGGATCAAGCTGCCGGTGGTTAGGGCTCTAGAGAGAGAAACCTCCTATTATTACGTAATTTACATGTAAGTTAAACCAATTATCATTTTAATATCAGTTGAAATAAAAACCATTTTAATTAGATTCTTTTGTACTTAACTATTTTTAAAACATAATTAACTTGCTAAAACTGTCAACTACCTTTGTTGGGAAAGATCAACAAAAAACTTCAAAGTCACCGTGTTCCAAATAGTAAAATATCTAATTGGTGTAAACGAGATGAAAAAAACTTGTTTAAATTAAAAAATAAGGTCGCAATGGTCAGAAACAACCTTAAGTTATAAAAAGGTGCATTAAAGTGTAAAATAAAAGTTAATTTTGTCCAGCATTGCGGTGAGTAGATGCAAAAACTACAATAATATCTAGTAAAAACGCAACGGCCGTGAAACTATGATTGTTGACAACAAGCTGTAATTTATAACAAAACAATCAACTGTTTATTAAATATCTTGACAAAAATTTAAATAACAAATTACGAGGATTGTAAACAAATTTTATACAAGTTTTGGATGTGTATAATGTTTAATCTATGGAAAGTCAGAAACAAAATTCAAACTCCGAGATATCTCTCTTATATAAATAAAATTTAAAAAACATTATGTCTAGTACTAATATTTCATAGTATTAACAATAAATATTTTGGACCATGCAATTAGGTACCTAATCGTGAATCAAGAACAAAAATATTGTGGCATCAATTCATAAAAAAGGCAATAAAAAGTTTAGAGCATCCCTAAAATGTCGTGCGAATCGAATCTATGCTACCAACGTGACAAATCTAAAAATTGTGCTCGGGGATTTAAATAATGAGATCAGTTGCCCCACCGTTGTCATATCATGGGAAATGTAAACAGTGACTCTATGCCGTAGTCTATGGTCTATGGGGGCTTTATACTTACCATAATCCACTAATTAGTTGATAAGGAGCGGTGTAAGAATAAACCCCGATTAAAAAGATTTAAGGTCAGATTAATTGGATATTAAATGATGAGAGTATTTTTATTATCGCTCCCATGACTTACTGGTTGTGATCAATGATATTATATAAAAACAAAAGCAGATATGTTATAAGCGCTCGCGCTGTGAATACTCAAATACGTCCCAATTGGGACGTCTTGTGTTTAGTTTGCGTGTGGCCTGCGTCGAGCGCAGTCACGTGCCAGACGCCATGCGCCATGTTCAAGTTAAGAAAGAGAAAGCGATATTGTTTTGACGTTAGAGCGATAAGGATGCGTGCGCTGCGGACATTTGTCAATGTGTGCAATTTGGAATAGCTCGGAACGGATTTAAATCGTAATTTCTATGAACGTAACATATCTATAGTTCTATAATATCATTGGTTGTGATAGAACTCGCATACCTTAGTAACTTTGGTATAGTTTAGGGTAGTGATCGAGAAACCGTACTTAGCTTAGACTGCCTTTGTGACATAAACACAAAGGCAGTGTTTTGATTATGTTTAGTCTCAGCCATAGAAATCTTAATAACTAGTCAATAGAAATGCTATCGACTATCTTTTAACACTGGGACGCATGTCGCCGGTTTTCAAATACCACTTTTTGTATTCCTGCAAACAAAATTATTCTTTTTGGCGATGACATTAAGACGACAATTCCTCAACTCGCACTTATGTTCGATTAGACAAATGCGCTTGTATTCCTGCAAACAAAATTATTCTTTTTGCGATGACATTAAGACGACAATTCCTCAACTCGCACTTGTGTTTGACTTGACAGATGCGCGGCGACAAGGTCACGCGTCTTTGACATTTCTATTGCCTTATTATTAAGATTTCTATGGTCTCAGCTGAGTCGAAGTACGCTCTATAGACAGCTTTGGAGCAGTTTCACCAACTTTAGTCCCTGACCTGTTCGAAACTTATTCAACAGATGAAATGTGAAGTTTTTATAAAAAAATATGGATGAAAAACTGTTACTTTAATACCCATAGCGACTGACTTGATACGAACTATTACTTTATATTCACTAGTAACTAGTCAATCATAATTTTATTTTTGTTATTCAACATTTTCATTGTGTAAACGTTTTTCTCTAAATTTAGAATATAGGTATGTATGCATCACTACTTAACAGCATGTAGTTATGAATTAGATTGGTACCTAGACGCATTATTGCATGCACAATTATTTCATTCATACTATAATAACAGGTCAGACAAAATCAATAAATTATTACATCACAAATAATACGGCAAACAACCTAATTATTTGAATGATTCAATAATAATTTCTAAACCGCAAACAGTAAATACCCGCATTACGCAGTGTACACTGTACAAGCTATCACAGTGTAATGAACTGTACAAATTCGATCGGAACCACACTGTGTAAGTAAACACACAAAAACAGAAGACATGAAAAAGAACGAATGAAGTGGGTCCCGGGGACGAGTCCCGTTTGGTAAACTTCTCATTGGCTCCAACTCATGAACTCATATTTTAATAGCTGCAATCCCGTTTTCTTAGAATCTAAACCAAAATCATGCCACTTACGAAAATTTCTTTTTTTATGAGAAGACATATAACATTTTGACTATTGATCCATTTTTATGAAAAACCTAAATTTTGTTTTTGTATTTACTCTTTGGAAAGGATTTGGTTACTGAATCTGAACAAACCGTTTTCAAGTTGCTGATAAAGTAAAAATAAGGTTGTATAAGCACGATTGTTTGAGTGATTACTAGAGCCTGTTTCAGAATCTTCAAGTAAACGTTACTCGAATGATAAAATATAACTTAAACAAATTGAAGTGACAGCTGTGTTTGGTTTTATTTTTGAATTGTGTCACTTTTATATACGGTCAAGTTATAATTTATCTGACGTTCATCTCTTACTGGGACTTTGTAAAACAGACGAATGTGGCTTTTTTTGTAATACCATATTTTGATAATCTATGGCTAAACAATAAAACTGGTCAAGTGCTTATCAGGTCACGCGCAACAGGGTTCCGTAGTAAGTAGTTTCAACATATTCTGGACTACGGAACCTAAAATAAAAATATTTAGTACTCGATTAAGTCATTATTTATAATTAAACCTTTTGTTTACACATACATACCTAATTATGTAGTCATTTACGGCTCTTGTGAAAAGATCCTAGAAAAATTCAACCACGTTACCTGTCGCTAATGTGTAATGCTTGTGCTATTGTGCTTTAGTCTAATGATGACGTCACATTGTTGATGTTCTTATCATCAATCAAAAATTAACACAACCGTAGTCCGTAGACCCACAAGACAGTTCTCTACAATCGACGATACAAGCGTAAAAAAATGTTACGTCAATCAGAACTACCCATCCGGGGTATAACCCCGGGGAGGCCGCGTGGTCGCTCGGCGCTGCCCAATCGTCCATTCAGCACGCGGCGGGGCCATAAAATTAAATAAATCCGTTATTTTTCAGAGTGAGAAATGCGCGGGTGACGGCGGAGAGCGGTCAATCGGCCTGCACGATAACGGCCCGCATTTGTAAAGATTTTGCCGGCCCACGCCAAACGACTGCCCGCTGGAGCAGTAGCCATACGTTTATGTAGAGTTAAGAATTGCTAAGAGAAGACAATTTTTATTTTTTATTTCTGTGTTGTAGATAGTATAGTAGTAGAGCTTAGTATTAGTGCTTGCACTTCTCGTTCTACATTTTTCTAGCTAATTTGTCGCTTATAAAACAAAATTATGGCCCTAAACTAATCTTATCACGTGCAGGCACCAATATTATACCTGTACCCAGTAAGTAAAATAAAAACTTCAAAGTTTGTTTAGCTTTCAACTCTCTTCATTATATGACCTAAAATATTCAATTGGTTACCTACTGAATGCGTTTTACGTGCAAGATACATAAAACTTAAACTAAAATATATTTTTCACATAAATACTGTGGTACATAGATTTAACAATATAATATATTGTGCATACCGATTATCCGGTAAAACATATTGTCCTCTTATTTAATTGTACCATCTTTTTGTAACCATGTTTTTTTGTAAATAAACGTTTCTTTCTTATTTCTTTCTTTCTAATAAACACAGACACACTTTAACATTATTTTGTGAAACCTTTTTTTACAGAATGTGCTACGGCTTTAACGAACGAAGGAACGATACGAAGGCCACTAGCCATTCATTGGCATGTTACACGTTAATTTTAGTTTGAAAAATCCTGACAAATATTTTTTTATTAAATCCAGACGTGTACCGAATACTAAGCTCTGTGTACATCATAAGGCGCACCAAGCTAGTGAAGCTAAGCCGCGAATAAATGAAAATTGATTTTAAGATTGCGTGGTGCGTTGACAAATACGCCGGCTTCAGCAACCCACAACCCACGGACGTATAAGCCTTACTCCCCGTCGTATATACTGCAAACACTTTGATAAATAATTATGTCGTGTTCAGGATTTATGCTGGAAATGAACATTTGTATTGAAGAGCGGAAGGATTTTTGGTTCCAAAGTATATTCTAGAATATCAGTTTGTCAAAAACCTAGATAAGTATCATGGAGCGTAATATTGTAATAGTTACGACTCACTGACTCATATATTAAGGCATCCCTAATAATCAATTGGATCTCGATTTTGTGTTTCTGATTTTGATACAGAGTATAAAAAATTACAGAGTATTCGTTTCCGACCGAAGTACAATTTTTTTTCTTTTTTTTTAATTATAAGAAATCAATTATTAAAATTATGATAACTTATTTACATTACAATCTAGCTTATCAAGACTAATAATAATTTTTCTCTTAAATCTAAGTTTAGAGTTTTTACTGAAATTGCTTCCTGAGAACAGATTTGTGTATGTCTCATAATTACAGACTGCCCATACTGACCGATATAATTATATTATATACGGGGTGGATGCGACATAGCGACATTTATTGAAACCACAGCTTCTATACATGGTAAGTATCAATTTCCACCGGATAAAAATTTTCTGAAGAAAAAAAAAATCACGTTCTCCGAACAATTTGAACATTGCGATCGTGCAATTTGTTCGGAAGACGTGGATTTTTTTTTTCGCCAGAGAATTTTTTATCCGGTGGATATGCATACTGGCCATGTATAGAAGCTGTGGTTTCAATAAATGTCGCTATGTCGCATCCACCCTGTATATATTTTTGTTTAACGACGCCCGCACTTGGAATACCTCCTGTGTCGCGGGGGTGTTCACAAACATGCAAATCATTGCGGATAACACAAAGATTTGTCCCATGTGGGGATCGAACCCACAACACCAACGCGATAGTAGATTATAAGAAAACCGGAAGCGCACATCTGGACGAGCCCGTTCATAAAAGCTGTATACCATATTTAAGAAATATAAATACAAGATTTATAGCGAAATGCAGCGAAGCATTTATAATGTCTTATACCCCATTTAAATTTCACAAATGCTATTAATTTATACCGAATTAAATTTTCAACCATTGTGCCAAATCGTACTCATTCATTGAAAGGTACCTAACGTGCGTAGAATTATGCAGCGTGAACGAATTACTTCACAACTAATTGTATAAATAATAAAGCATGTCTTAAAAATTAAATTCGTGGGAATAGACCAGTGTCATGAGTAATGAGTCAAACAAAAAATGGTCTGCTTAATATTGTAAAAGAGGGACGCGATAAAGTTTGGGGCTTGATATCCGGACAGGGATGCGCAAGGTATAATGCACATCTATTCAGGGTTGTTGCTCCACATTTTGTCATTATGTTATTCTTATAACGTTTTATTTTGGCAACTATTGATATTTCTAATTGATTATTTTTATAGCATTTAGCTACGCTTAGCAAATTATACTAAGAAACAGTTGAAAAAGATATGGGACCGGCAGGATTTGAACCTGCGACCGTACTGCACACCGAGCAGCCGCTTTAGCCATCCAGTTACGGTCGCCTCTTACCAGAACCCTAAATTTCTCAACTGTATAATACGTCATTTCGTGACGTCACGTTCATCCATTTGTTCCTATCTTAAGTGTGCAGTAAGGTCGCAGGCTCAAATCCTGCCAGTCCCATATCTTTTTCAACTGTTTTTTAGTATAACTATTGATATCTCTAGAAGTTTTCGTAGTATTTAGATATTTACGTAAGTTAACTCACATAAAGACCCAAACTTCAGCACCGCTCTAGTCTAATTACGCTTAAAACACATAATTAACTGGTTCGGAAATGGTGGTTTAACTTTAATAAAACTTTTATTTAAGTGAGACTACTACGCCACCTTTGTTTTAGGCATTTATATATATATATATTTTTTATTAGTAGCCCTATTAATTTGCCGTATCAACTGGCCAGCGACGGAATACAACCACCGTAACAGTGGGGACGCTCGCCAGCTATTGAAACACTAATCATTTTACGGTTACACTAACTAATTGTCATACAACTTTCAACTTTATTTTAACGCAGTAAGAATGTTAATACTAATAAATATTAAATGGATGAGAGAGATTTATTCTTGTGGCATAGTTAGCAAGGGAGAGACGTGTGTATGACGTTATAAAATAAAATTGAAGCCGCAAGGGCACTCGACACGGATCTAATTAAATGATAAGTTACTACGATCTTAGATTAATGTCCTCCGCTAAAGAGATCATGACTAAAATTCTTAATAATTCTGATGAATGGGATCTAGGTCAAATTATCTTAATTGGTTTCATTTGTATGTCCAATGCATAAAACAATATTTTAGTTTTATATAGGTATATATTATGAAGACTCTCAGGCTGTTACGTTTTAGAATTTAACCTTAACATCATTACACACATATACTTCTAAATCAATGTTACATATTTGTATTTAATTGACATTGTTACATTACTGGTGGTAGAGTTCTTATGAATGAGCTCGAGGGCGGCAGCACCACCGTCACTTTTAACCTGCCGCCAAATAGTATTGCTTCCATTACTGTGTTCCGGTTTGGTGGTAAGATCAGGCCCTGAAATTACTGGCACATGAGGCATAACACCGTAGTTCTCAGCTGCAGCGACGCATCTATAATCTGCTTTTGTGGATTGTTGATGTCCATGGCCTGTACTCCACTTACCATCAGATGGTCTATACGTCCATTAGCTGTGAGCGTAGTATAAAAAATAAAATGTTAAAAAACATTGCAGCAAGTAGCAAAGATATATATATCATAAATTTCTCAACTTGTATCCTACTTAATATAGGTACAAATGGATGAACGTGAAGTCACGAAAGGACATATCATACAGTTGAGAAATTTATCTGGTAAGAGACAACCGTAGCTGGATGGCTAAAGCGGCTGCCCGGTGTGCAGTAGGTCGCAGGTTCAAATCCTGCCGGTCCCATAATATCTTTTTCAACTGTTTCTTAGTATAATTTGCTAAGCATAGCTAAATGCTATAAAAATAATAAATTAGAAGTTATCTATCTATCTAACGTTTCATAATCGATTGGTACCTCACTAACAGTAATTAAGGTGCCAACATGCACCCCAAACACAATATAGTCACAGCTATTATAAAAAATCTTTCTCACGGCACTCAATCGGTAGTTATTATAATCCTTATTTATTTTGCGACCGCGGCCAAACCAAAACTTAATGGAGTGTAATCCTGAACACATTAACACCAGAATAGAGATTAGGGGTCGATACGCAGCGTCATACTCGTACGCATTAGTAAAAACCATTCAATATAGCTGACAGATTTGCATTCAAATCATTGGATTATTTTTACAGAAATATTGAAATCGAAAGTTCCCGTCGATCTATTAACGAGGGCTGACTTAGGCCAAGTAGGAAGAGTCAGGTACAAAATTTGTATCTGATGCAGTTCTAGAATAATGTAATCACACGTTTGGGTCAAGAACAAGTTAGCTAACAAAACTATTATTTTCGCTAAATACTAATTCTTTATCATATTCTTGTTAACATATTCATTTACATATTGCTTATTAAATATTTACAATACTAATCTAACTATAATTTAATATTTTAAACTAATTAAATAAATACCTAACTATATACACTTAAGAATAATAAAAATTATTAAATAAAACAAAACTCGTAAAAAAAAATATATTCTTGTTAAATTAACACAGTCGTTATTTAATTTTAGATCAATATTTATATATCTTTTTTTATAAAGCTTACTAGTAATTCGCAAATACAAATTACTAGTATACTTGATAACCCCCTCCAGCAAAGCTTAATTCGCTTGTGTTTGGAGGAAGTTCACGTCCGTGGTGTAATGGCCAGGATTCGAACTCTCGATCATAAGACCGATGCGTTATCCATTGCGCCACGGCCGCAATATTAGCAGCTTATTAGGCTTTATACACAATAGATACTCGCTTTTAGAAGCTGTTGTCGTCACCATCGCTCATAATACGGGATTTGTAGCGTTTTGCGGGTATTTGCGGGTGTTTGCGGCCGATTGCGGCATTGCGAGGCTGAGCTGTGCCCACAGATCGCTGATAGCGCGACGCGTGCCACATGATCGTAGATCGACATTCGTGGACACACAAATCGTGATAGACCTAAAAATTTGCTAGAAGAGGATATCTAAAATCTCAAAGCAAATTTTTATGCTGGTTTTTTATTAGAGTATCTTTTAGGTATCGTAATGCATAATATTTGGCATTCATTAGCTTTTAGAAAAATCTTTATTGTCCATTGGTTGTAGACGACTTGTATTTAAGATATCATTATGCAATATTAACAATCAATTCACATTGTACCCGTGAAATAACACCACGGTTTTGCATCGTACGGGCTAGCCCAAAAACAATAATTATTGTAATTAAAAGTATTTTATTCCTAGGTATAACAGTTTTACTTCGTGTAAATAAGTTATTAGTAAGTATACGAAGAAACAGTTGAAAAAAATATTGGACCGGTAGCATTTAAACCAGCGACCTTCTGCACAACGGGCAGCCGCTTTAACCAACCAGCTACGATCACCTCTTGCCACGACAGTAAATTTCTCAACTGTATGTTACGTCATTTCGTGACGTCACCGTAGCTGGTAGGTTAAAGCGACTGCCCGATGTGCAGAAGGTCGCAGGTTCAAATACAGCCGCTCTCATGATTTTGTCAACTGTTTCTTAGTATAATTTGCTAAGCAAAGCTAAATGCTATACCAATAATCAATTAGATAAAGATTAAAGTAAGTAGTTTAATATCAATTTTAAATCTTCCATGTCATTTAGTCAGTGTCATAGCTACTCTGCCCATGTACCAGCTCTACATTTTCGGGAAATGGTCGCACGCGCCGCCACGCGTTAGATCATGGCCGATCACCGATCTCGGTTATCTCATGCGCGTGCGCTTGACACCGTGTTCTCACTGCTCTCCAAGGGTCGTTATGACCCCACACCACACCGTAATGCAATTTATTACCAAGCTATTGTACATTTGTACTCTACAAAGCTGTAGATGATGTTGCATTTACACTGTTGACAGTTTATTCTTTTTTAAAAGCAATTGTCAACCAATGAGAGCGTCTCATCAGTGAAGTAACTCCGTATGATAATAAGTCATATCATAACATTCGGTAAATTTTATTCGGTATATTTTTTTCTATGTATCTACATCGATTACGACGCGGTTAATGGACCGATTCGCGTGATTCTTTTTTTGTTCGACACGAAATAGCTGCCAGGTGGTCCCATAAAAAAATCTTTCAGTTTGGTCTAGTAGTTTTTGTTTTATAAGCATTATTAGTAATTAAAGTCAGTTTTTTTATTGGAAAATTATTATAACTACTCTTACTTCCTATTAGAATTTGTATCATTCTGAGCTTTGCGCATTTGGTGGATTTTTATTGGTGGTAGACACAAACATGAATTTCGAATGTGGAGCGATACAATCAATGGTACACCTTACTGACTTTCCAACCAAAATGCCCCACCTGCAAATCAGAGGCGCTTATATGAACGCAGATGAGAGCGCCATAACAGTGGTCACTTATTGGGCCAATACAATTTTAACCCCGCCAGGACGAAGAAGAAGAGAGAATAAGAAGATTCGGTGCTTTTATATTAATTTTTTTAAACATCATACATTTACTGGGTACAAATAGGCCGACTTAATGCCTGAAGCATTTTCTACCAATCTACCCTTGGGTGATGCAGAGAAGATCTGAAGTAAGTGAGGCAGTTAATAATGATATTAAAGAAGATATTTATTTAAGTTTATATACTAGTACCTACTATTATTACGTCAATACACATATAGTATTAAAATATTTTTCTTTTTTTACTAGCCTACGGGTGTGTCCCACTGCTGGGCAAAGGCTTCTCCACATGACTTCCAAGTCTTTCTGTTATTTGCAATCCCTGGCCAATCGTTTTGAAATGCATCCAAAAAAAATATGAAACGATAAAATAAAATCCTAATATATTATAACATATACAATAACAAGCATATATAAATATGGTATATATTTTATATTCGTTTACTACATAGATAATATATGGAATTATATCTGATTGATAGTCGTCACAATTATATTAAGCTATTAAGTTCACTTTTCATTTAGAGACGAAGGATAAAATAATCCAATTCAATATTCTCAGGTACGCTTCGAAATGTTTTCCCATACTTCCTCCACTTCAATGGTTAATTAATAAACTCGTCTGCAATAATAACAGTAAATCCAATTAGATTTCTAATACAAGTAGTCGACATGCTACCAAGTATGGGGTAACAATCGTAACGATTTGCCCCTCGAGTCTGCTTTTAATAATCGATTTAATAGCCAATGAACAATTTAATTAAAATTCTAAAGACAGCGTACTGCTCGTGGGATGCGGCGCGATATGTATGCTGCAGTCAAACGCGAAGATCAGACAATAAGCAAAATTGTAGGCCCTAGTGAGAAGGTAAGTAAAATCTGAAACATTGATTGTTGTTTTATAGAATGAAGCTCGTAGCGGACAGGCGAGTAGTCCATTTCATGCTAAGTTGTAACTACAGCCCATTAAAACCGACAAACAAAAAAATATTGCAAATACGACGCGACGTTACCTATACTACAGTAACTACCTACTACGATAAATGCATGTGCCTGTGTATGTGAGCCTAATCTCACCGCCATACTGGAACTATTTTGCGGCAGGTTAATCGATCTCGTTCTAGAGCTCTATATCCATCAATGATGATGATGCCATGGAAATTCATGGAAGCTACAAAGCGAAGGTTTGAAGGCACGCATCAGTAATTAGACACCAATGCACATATTGATGAGATGTGTCTTATCCCTTCTAGAAACGTTTAAAATACGCAGATCTTATTTGGTGTTACAGCTTCTGGATCACACAAAGTTGGTTTGGTTGAGTTTTAAAGCCATGGTTGGTGCAACATTGCTTTTACTCTATTAATGAGTTTTTCAACGTTAGATATTAATTGTGTTTTTTAATTGTGTGTTCTATTTTGTGTGTAATTGTTTTTATTTTTATTTTACTGTTTCTGTTCTTGTACCTTAATATTTGCATGCCAGATCTGGTGAATTGTGTAGAACTTTTATAAATGTATATAACACCTAAGTCGTACCACTTTTCTTGCAAATAAACAACTTTGACTTTGACAAAAAATTAAGCTTAGAAGCAGCTATTGCAGCTGATTCATGTAAGTATATTACCTTTACCATCAACATACTCAATTTCAATTTTCATCATATTCGATAGAAGTTGAAGAGAATTGAAGATATCAAAATTGCGGTAATTTCTTAGGTTACCTGATTATCGCAAATGACTGCAGCATGTATAAAAATATGCTCATATTAAAATGTGTGTGTACAAATGAGCGGTGTGGCTCGCGAGCTATGCAGGTATTTACGGTACGGGTTATTGGAGAACTGACGGCTGTCTCTCTTCCATCCTCTTTGTAACCAAGGGTTTCTTTGTTTTATTTGTGTTTATGACAATTACTATTTTTTTTATTGTTTTGAAGGAGATAACCAATTGGCAGTAAAAAAATATTTTATTCGGTAAAAGTATTAATTAAATAATTGTGATTTGTCTTTATTATGTCTATTTTATGATTCATATTTATTTTGCTATAAATTAAAATTAGTGGCAACCCTAAAAGGCACCAAAGAATATTTCTAGTGCGATGTAGTTTTTAAAAGTGAAAGTCGTACTTAGTTACGAAGCATAATGTTACAACAGATTTTTTTTTAACCAGCAATGCCAGCTATTATGGGCATATAAGCATAAAACCTACTACATTGTTCAAGTATATTGATAATAATATGTAGGTGGTATAAATTGATGGCAATTAGCACAGACAATAAATTTCCCGCATCGGCCATAGCTCCCGGGGGTGTCATCGACAACTAATTTATTGTCTTCTCATTCAGTCATTAAGCCAATAAAAGTATGGCAGTCAAGAACTCAAATAATATAAAAGTTGGGATGATAAAGTCAACTAATACAAAATTTTTGGTAGAGCTTTAATGGACCGCGTAAGATCACAATAACGACATTTTCCGACAAAGAATTCACTTGTTTTATCAATGAATTTAACATTTATCATAATATATGACAGTAATAACGACGATATTAAGTATGTCTTTCACTTTTAAAAACTACATAGCACTAGAAATATGAAAAAAAAATATGACAGTTTCTAAAATTATGGCAGTCAAGAAGTTGGGATGATAAAGTCAACTATTACAAAACTTTTGGTAGAGCTTTAGTGGACCGCGTAAAATCACAATAACGACATTTCTCGACAAAGAATTCACTCGTTTTTATCAATGAGTTTACATTTAACATTTATCATATATATGACAGCAATATCGACATATTAAACCCTCAAATCTGAATATATCAGTGTCGATAACTTGTCGACATGTAGTACGTAACACATGTTCTTGAGCGGTTTGAAAGTTTAAGTATGGGAGGCGCGATCAATCACCCCCAATGGTGGGTAGCCCCCCCAAGGGAAAAAACTTGAAGGGGGTGTTGGTGATTTATCGGCGTAGTTAGAATTATCGCCATTTGCAATTGTTGGCGTGAGCTTAGCAAACAACTCGTAGATAACGACTTGTGGGACGGCTCTGAAAACTTCACACATTCTTTGGCTCAAGGGTTTGTTTTAGAGCTTTGTATTGGGATACATCCTGTAATTGTATTACTTATAAAAAAAGTTATAAACTTACCTTGAAATGGATGGGAATAACAGCGTCGATTGACTGACCTACTTACGCAAGTACACTTTTATAGACCATGTTCAGAAAACTCGCAAAGTAATTAAAGTACCTACCTATATTCAAATTAGAATTATGTAACAACTTACGGACTACACAAAGAAACAGTTTTAAAGAATATTGGACCGACATGATTTGAATCTGCGACCTCTGCAAACCGGGCAGCCGCTTTAACCAGTTAACCACTAAACTACGGCCGCCTCTTGCCAGGACTTTAACAGTTACCAACAATTTTTCCAACTGTTTCTTGGTATAATTTGCTAAGCATAGCTAAATGCTATAAAAATAATCAATAAGAAGTTGGAACTTAAGGACAACCTACCTTCTGTCATAACAGTGCTTTAATTTAATCTATCCCTTCGCATCTTCGAACAGACAGACATTTCCTTCTTATTTTTGTGCAGCACTGAGACAAAACAAATGAAAGTATTAAAACAAGTTGACCATTTCATTTGTTGCTGTCAGTCTTTTATAAGATTCTAATTGTATAGAAATTATATAAATTATCGTTTCATAACATACTTTTACCTAGATATTCGGTTTGCATCCTGAATTCTCTATCTCAATAACAACGAGGATCTTCTGAAGGCAGCTCCAACCTGAAGGCGTCGACAGACGACACCCTCGGGACACGTTAATGACTTTACCACCTTTCAGTTTTTCAGAGGTTTGTCTGAGAATTATTATCTACTAAACACTCTTACTAAGGTATCTAGAAATGAAAAGTTGTGTTTTCTGAACGATTATATGTAATACGCTTTGTTTTTGGTTATTGATTGGTTGAAGGCTTATTATTTAGCCATATTAACATTGAAATAAATATTATTTTTTTAAAAAAATATTTAAAAATAAAGAAGATTTAGGGATACGGAATAGTATATTTATTAGTGCGTTCATACTTTCTTCGAGTGCTCATTTTAAGTAACGAATAAACGAAAGATTCTATCGTAAAATCACGAGCGTAGCGAGCGATTCTAGATTGGAATCTAGAGCATAGAAGGACTCAAAAGTACGAGATGTCAATAACTTTGATCTCGTGTCGAGATGCTGAGGTGAAAAGTAGTATTACTTTTCACCTCAGCATCTCGAAATAGTACCTATAGTATAAGTTCTGCTTAGTTTGGGACTAGATGACGTGGTGTGAAAGTTGTGTGACATGAAAAAAAAAGCGATCAGTAAGCAAACATCAACTTTGCTTTGTAGCGAGAGCAAAACTCGAAGCAAAATAGATTTTTGTTTTTGTTTTCATACAACAAAGAACAACTTTACGAGTTGCTAAGATGAAAACAATATTATAAATCCGATTAAAGTTTCAAATATCTCTACTGTATGTATTGTACTATTGTTATAGTACGTGGCAGCAAAGAAAATAAGTCTGTTAAGTTCTAAAACACCTCAAATGTTGTACAAAGGAGTGCAAACGTACATTCTCGGTAACCGCTCTGGGCAAATACACTTTTATGGGGCATTGGGAAGAAGGCTATGGGAATGGCCGTGTAATCGAAGCTGACGCGAGCATCGTTCGGTGGTAACGGGCCAATATCGGACAAATGGCGACGGGGACGCAAAGCGGCCATCCGAGGCGCATCTCATTCGAGAACATTGTAACTGCTACGACGCTGACAAGATCCTCTATCTCCTCAACTGCACTTGGTCTGCGTTCACATTGAAGTCAGTTTTCCACTGAGTTTTTTTGTCGATAAATTTACTGTTTTTCTTGATAGATATTTTAACATTATAATAACTTCAGCAATAAAAATAACTTTTTTTTACTTCACGAGTCATAAAGCAGACCTTTATGACTTCATAATTTACCAATAAACCTTGAATAACTTTTATAGTTAAATTTTGGTAAAAGGACTAACTAGTACCTACTAGAGGAAACTAAAAAATAAAATAATTGTACTTGTACATACTATAGCACTAATGTGAGTATCATTTACTAGTTCACTAGTTTCATTAGTGAATAAATGATAATCAAACCTGTGCTTTATAATAAAAATGAGTAAAAATAGAGTGAGGAGCAAGGTTCATTAAAGCCGCTCCCTCACCAGATGTCTTTGAAAGTTGAATTTACTTCCTAATATAATTTGATGTGATCCCAACTTAAGAGGCGGGGAGTTCTCAGCTCTTGCCGCAAATAAGGATCGTAACGACAGGGTTAACTCTGAGATAATCGCTGAGCGGCCATACGGGCCGCCCGCCGCGCCGCGGCGTTACATTGAGTTTAATGTCTTTCTGTCTTGACGACTCCCGCGTAAGGTTGGCAGATCGCAAAACCAGGCTTTATTTAAAAGATCTTCGAAATATCGGTTTGGTATTTCGGACAAGGCTCGTAAATACTGATATGTAAGGTTAAGATGAACATACACAGGGTTAGAAACCTAATTTGCCACTCAACTCTCTAACCAAACATTACCTCTACTATCTATGTATGTAGATATCTACAACACGGTGTTACCTACTTTGTAGCTTTTCAAAGGCAATGCGGGCATAGCAATAAATAGTTATAAAGTTGCAGGATGAAGCCTGGTAATCACTCGTTATTGCCATATTTTATTATTAATTTAGTGGATCACCAAAATAGTGCAAACATTCTTAAAATTCAGGCATGTCACAATTCGACATTTGGCAATAAGATTTACATACATTGCGACCATGAGGCACCCCTAGCTAGGCGGTGTTAGCTTGAGAGTTAAGGGTCGGCAGTCTGGTGATTACAACTCAGTAAGGAGCATTTACTGTCACTACACTATTTTTGATTGCGTGTGTGGCGCATTAACGTTTTGCCTTACATTATAGCTGTCGTAACCTCTTCGTGGTCTTCATTGGATCCGTTATCATCAAGGGATAATTTTAAATTTAATTATTTGTTGTAGAACAAACAATGGTAATAAGGATAGAAGTCTGGAGTAAGTAACATTTTGGAGTGTTTTATTAAATATTTTTACAATAAGTATAAGAATATGTCTATGGCCATAACAAATTCAGTAATTTCAATAAATCGAACATAGCCTCCTCCAAGTGCCACGTCTGTTTATGAGTGGTATCGTACTATCCAATAAGAACTATTTCAGGTCACTGAGTTTAAAATTAAGACAAGCTTCCTTGCCAAACTTTACCTTTATAGATTTATTCTGCATAACTTATTCTATGCTTAGATAAAGTTATAGAGACACGGTATAATTTGTGGGATTGTGGCTTTTGATGGGATCAGCCTGCCTGCTTATTACTCTTCATTGTCCGGTCTATTTTATTTTAGTGGACAATAGTAGACACCGAACCAATCTTTAAATTCAATCGTGACGTGGTGTTCCCTTGTGTGGTTTTTAAAATGTCACGTTAAATATCTGTTCAGTTAACATTAACATTTTTCAGTCATTTCAATAAATCGAACATAGCCCTCTCCGAGTGCGACGTCTCTGTTTATTAGTGGTATCGTGCTATCCAATAAGAACGCTTCCAAATCACTAAGTTTAAAATCGTGACAAGCCTGTATTATTCCACATGGTCCCACCTTGGTAGGGCCGGAGAAAAATCTAGTGCCGAAGTTAGGATTAGCAGTGAAACTATTGACAGAGATTTCTTTGCCACACAAAGCTTGAATCAGTAAATCTATAAACTCGTTGATAGACGTCGCCATAGCCAAGGTAGCAGACTCCTTGCCATGCTTTTGAAAGATCACTTCTGTTCCAGCTTTCCTCACGAGGCGCGTTAAGGTATCCGCTACATAAGGATCCACGACGACATTAGGAACCATGTTAGAAAACAGAGGTATAATGGTGTCATCCGAATGACCTCCAATCACTGGTAACGACACATCCAGCGGATTGACCTGAAGAGCACTCGCGGCCAACATGCGAGTTCTTGCAATATCTATATGCGTTACGCCAAATATTTTAAAAGGATTATAGCAGCCATACTTAAACATTAGAGTGCTTGCAAAAGGAACCATTGAATTGATTGGATTTGTTGCTACGGCGAGAAAAGCTTCAGGATTGTTATTGGCTATTGCCCGGCAAAGCTTTTGTAAAGCGGGTGCGTTCGCTGCGATCATTTGTTCCCTCGAGTACCCTGGCTTTCGAGGTACTCTAGAAAGCATCACGATGACATTAGATACTCGGACGGCGTGATTCAATTCTTTGTCTCCAGTAAACACGCATACCTGAGGTCCTCCTGGTATTTCACTCAATTCCCTGCCCAATCCCTTAACCCTTGCGTCGTCATCATATAACTGCAGACTTGCTATTTTAGTATTCTGCTTGAGAAGTAGAGCTAAATTTGACCCAACATCGTTTGTGGCACCCACAAGGCATATACGGGCATTGGTGCTTCGCGAATGAACTGCACGGAGTGCACGGATACATGCGCTTGTAAGATGTTTAGGAATGAGTAAACAAATTCTTAATTTGGTGCTGATCATAATTATCTTATTCTTAACTATAAAACGTTACAAATTTACGGTTTCTCATTATTTACCTATAATATATTCGATGCTATAATTTTTATTATTTATTTACTACTTTTACTTTTACCGCTTTACTTGATATTTTGACATATGCGTAAAGCCAGTAGGTAAAGCATTGAGTATCATAGACTAATATATAGTATAGAGTATTACTGCTTGATCCAAAGACATTCGACAAGCGTTACCAGTTTTGGTGGAAAACCAACGTAGTCAAACGCGTACACGTAAACAACAAGTCATTTGTTGTTAGAACGATTTAACGACTTTATTGACGGATTAATTCTATATCTATGTAAAGTTTAATTATATAATTCGAACCTCCTGGCATTTCACAAAAACGGTAATCGAAGTGATTCGAGTCAAAAAACTTTAGATTGTGCTCTATGGTTCTATATATCAACATACAATTTTTGTTATTAATGTAAGACCTCGGCAATTCCGAGGACCAAACTTTTTTCTTTGCACCCCGTGTCAAATATGTGTCAAGTGTCAAATACTATCCTTTTATGCAAAACAACCAAAACACACAAATATAACAATGTTTAGGCAAATTAGATCTAGAAAAAATTTAAAGCAGTCGTTTACAAGTATCAGGCATCATCAGGTGACCGTGCTCGGTAGTGCAAGCGATGTCGGACAAACCCTCTGCCTATTGCTGCGAAGACAACCAAATATTACAAAGCTCATAGTTCACGATTCACAGGCCGAAACCCCAGGTGTTGTACAAGATCTATCGCATGTGCCTACCAATGCCGCGATAAAAGGTTTCTGTGGTCCTGAAAAAATGGCGCAAGCTTTACAAGATTCCGAAATTGTCATTGCAGCCGGTGGAATCACACACAGACCGAACTCAAACAATGACACGATGTGGAAAACCAACACCGACTTTATAAAAACGTTCATCAGTACATTATCACGCCTAAGACCGATGCCTTTTGTAGGAATTGTCACGGAGCCTCTCAATAGTATCGTGCCAATGGCAGCGGAAATCATGAGAAATCACGGAGAATATGACCCGAAGAAGCTTTTCGGTATAACCAATATAGACGTGATGCGAGCCCAAACTATATTCGCCGCTCAGAATAATCTAGACCCGCTTTTTATATCCATACCCGTAATTGGTGGACATTCTGATCAAACGATTTTACCTCTACTATCGCAAGCAAAACCAACTATGAAGGTTACTGAATGCATAACTCAGGATTTGACTAGGAAACTTCGCAGCGCTGATAACGAAATAATAGAAGCGAAAAAAGGCTTTGCCCCAGTATTGTCGATAGCATACAGCGCTTATCTTTTCACACGTAGTATCCTCGAAGCGTTGGATGGTAAACCAGCTATGGCGCACGCTTTGGTAGACAATAACGACTTCGGCACCGAGTACTTTTCTGGGATAGTCACTATAGACGCGAACGGTGTTCAAGAGATGAAGAGATACTCAAATCTGTCCAAATACGAATGTCATTTGTTGGAAAGCAGTATTGAACATCTACGAAAAGACGTGCTAAAAGGAAAGAAAGTACTAGAATATGAAACTCTTTAATTCGTCCAATATATCCGATAGCCACGTGAAAATGAAACTAAAAATAGTAAAAATAAACAAAAATATTAAAATCATATAATTCAAATCGTTTCAATTAAACAATATTTTTATGTTGGAAAGAATAACAAACATCCACACTTTTCCAACCGTGCTCGCAAAAGAAACTGTATATTATATTAAAAAAAAATACAGCGCTTTACGCCCGCAAATGTCAATAATAATATCAATAATATGAACGGAGCCGGTTACTAGTGATTCAATACATGATTCTGAGACTCAGAGTGCAATTTTTTCCCCGAACTCCTAAACGTTGAGGAGTTGTACTTTCCAGCAGCTCACCAACATGAAATGCTAACTGCTAGATGCAAATATCCGTGTAGCTTATAATCTGTAAAAGTAAAATAAAACATTGAAAATATCAAAAAATAAATAGCAGGGGGTGTTACTAGACCGACACCGAACCCAAAAATGTGATTAAAAAAAATTTTGTCTGTCTGTCTGTCTGTCTGTTTGTTTGTTCAGGCATCACGCAAAAACTACCGGTTCGATTACGATGAAACTTGGTATAAGTCTCAATACGATATAATAATAATAATTAAGACCTTCTTAAGATATTTAACATTACGCTAAACTCTACGGGCTGTCACGGACGCACGTGTCGCAATTTCTATTATTTCGAAATTTCAAGTAGTTTCGAAGTAGGTACATGAGTTGTACCTATTTGTCTGTTTTGATTTGATTGAATATTATTTACCTTGAGTTTTTGTCGTATATTTGTTTTGGTTGGTTTGGTAATAGATAGGTAAGTAAGTACATGAGTTGTACCTACTATTGTTATTTTGACATTGTTACCTTTAGCATTTTTTGTTCATAAAACGACATCCACGCGGACAAAGTCGCGGGTAACAGCTAGTCAATAATAAATACAATAATACCATGCCTAATCGAGCAAAAGTTAATTAATATCGTGTACTTTACTTATAGGATGTAACAAAACTAAATAACTTTCAAAAAGGACTCATCCGAAAGGACTATGTATCAGTTTTAGCGCCATAGTTATTCTTAATCAACACAAAAATATCTTTTCAACGGTGCATCATTCATACCGATTGGAGCCAGTACCGTACCAGATTCCATACATTGTGCCCATCATCCTACACTTAATAAATAAATATCACACAACATACACACAACGCCATCTAGTCCCGAACTAAGCAAAGCTTGTACTTTGGGTACAAGAATAACTAATATAATAATCATACATATTATACTTCTCTTTTGTAAATTCATACTTATTATACATAGAAACACCCAGACCAAGACAAACCATGTTCATGCAAACTCTGACCCTAATTCTGTCACGCCACCACTAAATTGCGTGCCTGTGCATTTTGCTTGAATATTTCTCTGTTAGTACCTGAAGTTGTTGTGCCATGGTCAGTGGCGAAACTATACCATCGGGGGCCCGTGGCAAAAATATTGGATGTGGGGTCCTAGTAAAAAGTCGTTACCTGAAGCTGCGTACCAGTGATTCAGTACTGGAATGCAAAAATAAAATCGAGAATTCCCCGGACATTGCAAGCTCGCCCGCGTTTTATAATTATTATTTTTAGATGAATGCGTTTTTTTTTGTTTTGATAAATTGTGTTGAATTGGGCTTCCTCAGGCCGGGGGCCCGTGGCATTTTGCCACTCCTGCCACCCTATAGTTACGCCACTGGCCATGGTTACACGTGAGAGCATTAAAGGTTTTCTTGTGTCATGAGGGGCAAGAATACGAGCGCGAGATAGATTTAGACACGTTTTTGATATATTTTTATATTAGAAAACATGACAAAAACGCGACGAAATCTATCTCACGTTCATATGCTTGCCTGGATGGAATTAGTATGTTTGCTTTGATGGCTTACGTTGCGTGTTCGTTGCATTTTATCTGCCTATTTTAGTAAATACGAGGGCATTATACAAAAGAATATTCTTACCAATTTACCAATATTTATTTACACAAGTTTTTACATTCACTTTTAATATTGTACAACGTACGTAATGTACTGTTTAACAACCTAAGGGAAAATAATCATATCACAGAGAATTAAGATACATTAAAATTATGGACATCGCCCTTTCTTGTATAAAAAATGTTGGTATTTTAATGCTATTATACGGTTTGTCTTCCTTTTCTGACATTATAAAATTGTTAGAAAAGGACGGAAGAATATTTTTGGAATACAAATTATGAACATTGCTTAAAGTTAATTGATTTTAAAAATATCTCATTCAGATATCCATTTACATTTTAATCATTTATTGCTTTTCCTTTTCGTTACATTTGAGAGATTTCATTCGACTATAACAAAAAATACCGTCGAAGTGAACGCAATTTATATCTCAACAATCTCAATAAAATTCATTTTATTATTACCGACTATAACTACAACTACCCTAAATAATAAAATACTTGAACACTTCACTTTTGGCTAATTGTTTGATTTTTTGTTACAAAAATTATTAATAACAATAATTGATCAATTCCTTGCAAATAATTGATCTAAATTGTAAAAAATATACATCTAATATCCCAATGCTTAATCAAAGTTAATTTGAACTAATCGATTGTCATTTTTACTAAATAACTACAAATGATAGGTTAATAAATTTCCTCTTAAATTTTAATTTCGATAGAAATCAACAACTAAACTAAATCAACATATTTTCCTCTTGTTTTGTAAAATACTCGCTAACACTTAACTTTGAGCTGCTAAATCTCAACCCTATTAAATCATCAATCTACCAACAATTTCAAAGAACAGTTCACACTAATCAAAGTACTTTCAAATATATACACAGCCTGCCACCTACCTGAAACAAAACAAACAATAAATTAGAAATCTTGATATTGGCTTTCCTGACCAAATTATATCGGGACATAACAAAATGTATTTGCCAAAATAAATTGCAACTGTGAACTAAACGCAATATAACAATAAAATCATAGCAGGTCCATATGGTTTAAGGCGTGCTGGCTGCGCTTAAGATAAGTCAGTACCAGTAAGCTTGTTCATTCTCTTCTAACCAACATAACTTTTAAACCCATTGGTTATCCAGCCAAAGATCTAAGAGCTGGACTGACCCGACACTATACCGAAAATCCGGAATTCAGCTTGTACGAGATTAGTACGGCTTTTAAACAGCTAACAAGACACTGATTGATGACGGATTCACAGCTGAGCTTCTGAAAGCGGGTGGGAAACACCAGTTTTACAACTGCTTTCAGAAGCTCAGCTGAAACGGAATAAAAGAGCTTCTAAAGGACTAAGTACCGACTTAAGTCCTTCATCAACTCCTCAATTCTGTTATTAGAGAGGGTGCAATGCCAGAAGCATGGCACAGAAGCGTGGTGGTATAAGACCAATCACGCTGCTGAGCCATGCTTACTTGCCATTTGTCATTATTAATATTCCAATTGCAGCAAGTAGTGAGACAGGTTGATGTTATATCCCGAAACTGTACCCGCTGCATTGGATTGGCGCGGCTTCAATGTCAATGTCACCAATGGCAGAAAGGTCCAGATACTTTCTGCCCCAACGGTCAACAGTGTTTGGCGACCACGAACCGGCAAGAACAGCGTGGGTCGCCCCCCAGCTAGATGGACGGATGATCAGGCAGCCAAAAACCGCACGTTACGCGTAAATGACTTACCGCTATCATTCCTCGTTGCTTTTACTAATTTCACTACCGGACTCACTGACGGAGGTAGAACGTAAGCTGATGGACGTCTCTTTGAACTGGCTGATGAAATCAAGTAGCTTCTGCAAGTTTCTCTGTGTCTTGATCTGGTCGGCCAGGATTTGTCGCTTCTCGGCATTGTGCTCGTCTAAATTCTCTTTAAGGGACGCTGCTCTAACCTCCAGTTTACGCAACTCCACGCATAGTTTTATATTTTTCTCCTGCAAGCATTTTCGCTCGGCTAGTTTATCTGAAATGAAAAAATCTATGTTATGATAATTTCATTCTCTTTTTAAAGTTTAAAGCAAAATAGTAGATTATATGCTATTTCTGATCATGATCTGTGAAGATGAATTTAAATTGTACATAAACTTTTTTATGAGTTTCAGTCACGACGGTTCTGCGAGTTGAACACCACAAGCCATTCGTGGGTCAGGTGTTGGCGAATAATCAAGATTTTATAGTGGGGTAATGTTGAAATTAGAATTCACGGTGGTTCGAGTGAAGACTGGCTAAAGTGCAAGACACGCTGAGAGGTTGTGGCGTGTTTGATATTCTAGAAGTCTTAGATAGATAGATAGAAAATACTTCATTTATACATAATTTCACAGAAAAAAAACCTTATGAGGAAACAACGAAAAGAAAATAACAGAAAAATGTACAAAGGGCGGCCTTATCGCTTAAAGCGATTTCTTCCAGGCAACCTTAGGATGGACATTTTGGAAAGAGAAAATAAAGCGGTAGTTTTTGCATAATAAGACATTATTTGCATTTAACAAGGATTATTATATAATATATTATATCAATAAATTACATATTATATAATATATATACGACATATAAATATATTATAATATATATATTAATATACCTATTTACAAATATACAATAGGTACTTAATACTATAAAAAATGCTCGACACGACATAGAACGCTCGCACGGTTTTGCACAGTCTATGACTGATCGCAGATTAAAGCAAAAGAAAAAAATCCCTCTCATCCTCATGTAGTCGTGTTGCGCCTACCGCACATAACTGACCTCTGAAGAGTGTGGCGTGGCTGGCGATGTCGGGCTCGGGGTCAGGCTCGGGCGCGCGCGGCGCGGGCTCGGGCAGCGCGTCGCCGCACGCCGCACAGCGCGCGCCGCGCCCGCAGCCCGTGTGCTGCCACGCCGCGCAGCCCGCGCACCACACCAGCAGGGACGTCACGTCTGAACGACAACGCACGATTGTTTTACACTTTTATAATTAACTAGCTGACCCGGCAGACTTCGTACTGCCTAATTAAATTGCAATAAAGTCCTGTCAAAATGATTTGTAATGTGACATTTTTTTGTTCCTACATATTTTATAGTCGGGGCAAAAAGTTTTTCTGAACAGAACCGTCACCCTGGTGATAGGGCGTTGTGAATAAGAAATATAATTGAATTAAACATATATAAGCATTTAAACATAAGTAATCGCTTTATTGTTAATCATGTGATTCATAATTATTAACAAAATCTGTTTTATTTTCATTGTAGTGCTTTGTGATATACGATGTTTTTTATTTTCATTGTAGTGCTTTGTGAATACCTGGCGCATAGACAAACAAATCTGATGATTTTGCAACACGGGAACAGGCAACATACAATTGATATAATAATAATATTTATTATTATTTCTCGCCGTAAAAACCATCTTTGAACTTCAATGAACACTTAAAAAAAAGAATTGGCCAAATTGGTCCAGGCGTTGTTGAGTTATGCGCTTACCAACACATTTTGCGATTCATTTTTATATTATAGACTAGCTTATGACCTACGGTGCCGAGATATGACATTAACGGTTGCACTAGTCCACAAATTTATTCGGAGTTTCTTTGAAGGATAAAATTCGTAATGAGGTCATCCGACAAACAACTAAAGTAACCGACATAGCTCGCAAAATAAGCTCGCTGAAGTGGCACTTAGTCATGTTTGCCGAAGGACCGACAGGCGTTGGAGCAAACGAGTCCTGGAATGGAGACCGCGACTCGGCAACCGTAAGGTAGGACGCCTCGCTGCCAGGTGGACTGACGACCTAAAGGTCGCTGGAGGGGACTGGATGCGGAAGGCGCAGGACCGGGTGTTGTGGCGCACATTGAGAGAGCCCTATGTCCAGCAGTGGACTACGAGACTTGGTCCGTGTGGATTTCGTTACAATAAATAAAACTGACTTGTTGGATATCTTGGGTTCGATTCCTAGGTCAAGCAATTATATTCGGGATTATTCCGTCAGGAAATTCTTACATAGCAGCATAGAGTTGGAATAGTGACTGCTGAATGGCGATAGACTCACCCACTATCACTTATTACCTGAATATATGTATAAAAAATTATATGTAGCACCCATATATCATACACCTCTGCCACACCGTTCTGGATATTATAGGCATAATGTCATGATATTTTATTAGCTGGTCCGCACGTTTTAACCCTCGTTATAGGTGACATAGGCTACTTTTTATAGATGTACCTACCACGCAGATGAAATCGCGGGCGAAATTTTGATATTTCTTTTTGTGTATGATAATCCTACTTTCAATAAAGGTCTTTAGATATTTAACATTATGCTAAACTCCACGGGAGTAAAGCACTATGGCTGAACGCGAATCAAAACGCGGGAGCAGCTACTACTTAACACAACGAATACCACGAGGACGAAGTCGCGGACCAAAGCATAAGTATAAATGGCAAATATTACAATAAAATAAACAGTGATTTTTCTCGATTTTAGGGATTAAATTGATTTGAACGAGAATTAACGCGATTAATTCTAATCTTTCTGCTTGCGACCATGACTAAGTGTAACCTTGTCGAAACGTCAAGTACCGAAAGGTCAAAATTAATCGCGTTAATTCCCATTCAAATCATATCAGTAAATATGCAACGCGAAAGTTTTAAAGTTATTTTAGGGATTAATGTCTTTACAAATAAATCTGCGAACAGGATGCACTTACCGTTTCGACCACACACGTGACATACTTTTTTGTGACTGTGGCTCTCGTTATATACTGGTTCCACTGACAAACTTGCTGGTAAGGTTGCGGCCCATGCAGGCTTATTACCATTTGACCAACCTGAGGAATAAAGGCGTTGCTAGGTTAAGATCGAGTTGTATGAAACAATGATTAATTAATTATAGGCAATATTGGCTATTATTGTCTATAGTTTTTCTATAAGAATTAGATCTATTTACATGGCCAAGTGAGGATTCACAAACACATCAAACACTAATTGCGAATGTGGATCGCCCACACAAAATATGGTCCATCTGTTCTCTTGCCCATAACTTCCTACCCCTACCCTAAAAGACCTTATGCAGGTGAACCAAAAAGGCGTCCTAGTCGCATCCCATTGGTCTAAAACTATATAGATATAAATAATTTAACAAAAATACTATTGTCATTGACACGACAAGAAGAAGATCTATATGAACATAAAAAGCCATTCTATGATAAGTTAGTTAGTTAGGCTAGAAAATATCCAGAAGAGATTCATTAAATATATGTGCTACCGGCTACAACTAAAATATTCCTCGGAGGATTATTTAAAGCTTTGCGCCAAGTTTCACATTCTGCCACTAGCTAAACGACGCGAAGTAGCTGACGTCACTTACTTGGTGAAGATACTTAGCGGATCGGTTGATAGCCCTGATCTTGTCTCGCGATTGTCTATTAACGTGCCTAGAACAACAGCAAGGAATACCAATCCTATCCATCTCCCCTTGGTGACCACGAATTATCGTCAGAATGCATTTTTGTGGCGAGCGAGCAGTAGTACTAACAAAGTATGCAAATATTTAGATATCGATATATTTAATACAGAAATTGGACCGGCTAGACGGATGCTCAGTCAGGATTTCTTTTACAAATATTTATAGCGATCTTTTCTATGTGTTTTATCTTTAGTTTTAGTATAATAATTAAGCGCTTACTTTTGTACTTTTGTTTTTGATGTTCACAAATTGTTTTATATTCTAAATTTATTCGTGAAGATCTGTTATTGGCTCTCTGTCACTTATTTATATTAAGTTATCCAAATTGTTATATGCTGTTGATCTTCCTATAAATAAATAAATAAATAAAAGTTATTTACCTTTATTTTCGGTTGAGGATCCTGATGGTGAGCCTTCACGAGATTTATTATGATTTTGAGTTTGCTGAAAAATAATTAACAAATGAGTCAGCAAAAAGACAATTATGTTGTTATACTTTGCATGTATTACATAGATTTTTAGTTTAGTAACATAATAATAGCAGCCCTGTATCTAATACATGTCCCACTCCTGGGCTCGAGCTTCCTCTCATGATGAGAAGGGTTAGGCCAAAGTCTACCAAGCTGGCCAAGTGCAGATTGGTAGACTTTATACACCCTCAACATTGACGTATAAAGTAAGGACACGGCTAACGCGCGATAAATGGACTCAACCTTTTTGGCGTCAATCTGACTACAAAAAGCGCGTAGTGAAATTGACTGTGGTTGGCTGTCTCCGTGAGCGGTCAAACACGACAAAATGCCTTATTGTGCACTGAAAAGTTGTACGAACTACCAAATTAAACACAACAAAAAATATTATGGTATTACATATCACCCGTAAGGCACAAATATCAAATTATATCCACCTCTTTACATTATTTTATCAATTTGATTTGCTAAAATTTTTCGTTCCGACGCCATATTCCTTAATCGTGAATATCCGCGTGACATGACTTTGGATCTGCGCAACTGCGCTTAGTTGAACTATGCCGCGGACGTTCAAGAGAATATTTTTGGTAATTTAAGAAAAGTATTTGTTATGAATTGTCATATCATTGTGAAATGTACTGTTACTGCGTTAACTTGTTATCTTGTCATCAATCCACAAAAGCAGATTTTAAACGCAATTTTAGATTTAGAAAAAAAATTGTTATTATAATAAAACGGTTAAATGAAAAACTGTGTTTTTTTTGACACATTACTCGAGTTTTAATTTTAATATTCAGTTGCTAAAAATATGAAAACCAAAAAAAAAATAATCTAAACTGATTCTTGATGATTAACTTGATAATTTCGATGCCTGTTTCTTGGGAATGGCCATTTTGGATTTGTATTTTTTCATAATGTAAGTACCTAATTTTAATAGTCAAGTATAAAGTCTATAATTTTGTTAAAGTTGATGAATTGAAAAAACTAAATAAAAGCTTGTAACAAAAGTTCAATGATCTTTTGGCCTTTCACGGATTAAAGAGAATGTTCACCAAATGATTTAAGTACAAATTACATTTAATAGTTTGTACTTAAATCATTTATACATACCACGTGGGCGGAGCTACGACCAGAAGCTAGTAAAAAAATATTTCTCGAAACACACATTTTATTTTATTCCTCTAACAAAATATGACCTACTTTTAGAATTCCCATGATGTACTGTTCTTTTTATAATATAACTAGGAGTATTTTTAATTTTGTAATAATAAATATTTTTCACTATTGAAAGAATCACAATTTTATTGTACCTTCGGCAAAAACAAATGCAAACGAAATTACATCACGCTCTTACAAGGTTACACATCGCGTGAATGCAAAGTCATTTACATGGTAGTTCAGAGCAGATAGCGTTACTGATCCTGCTATTCATAATGTCAATTTTGAAGGGCAATGTGTTCGGACAAGCCATTTCTATAGTATATATTTCTATGACCCTCAAGCACTTTTTAGGCACTCTCAGGCATGTAGGTTACCTCACGATGTTTTCCTTCACTGTGAGCGAGCGATAATTTGTATGATAAATAGACAGTGTCTTAGTAACATAATTAGACAATAATATTTTATTTACCTTCGAACTCTGCTCTCCCTGTTGTTTGCGTAACTTTGCAGATCTGGTTTGCGGCGGATCGTTGTGTGATTGCATGTACGGGAACTGATTGTATTTTTTCTTTTTCTAAAATAATAAAGTTAGATTTAATAACATTTTGATAAAAAAGTACCGTCCATACTTGCCAACTATGTATATTAAAATAATAACCGGCCAAGTGCGATTCGGTCTCGCGCACGTAGGGTTCCGTACCACTATACATCTAAATAAATGTTTTCTTTATTATATTGGAGTTGATTGAATGAAAGCTGAAATGCGTTTTACGATTTATAACGTATTAAAAAAAAACTAATTATTAGATCTCGTTCAAACCAATTTTCGGTGGAAGTTTGCATGGTAATGTACATCATATATTATTTTTACATTTATCATTACCTTATTTTAGAAGTTACAGGGGGGGAACACATTTTGCCACTTTGGAAGCGCCCCTCGCGCAAACTAGTTAGTTTAGAAAAAATATATTAGAAACTTCAATATCATTTTAGAAGACCTATTCATAGATCCCACATGTATGATGAAAAAAAAATAGAGTTTTAGTTCTAAGTATGGGGAACCCCAAAATTTATTGTTTTTTTTCTATTTTTTTATGAAAATCTTAATGCGGTTCACCAAATACATCTGCTTACCAAGTATAGCTCTTATAGTTACGGAAAAAAGTGGCTGTGACGTACAGACATGACGAATCCATAAGGGTTTCGTTTTTTGCCATTCGGCTATGGAACCCTAAAAAAGAAATTGTTACTTACAGGTAACATTTCATAGCTTCTATACACATAATCATTTCGATTTGCACTTGTTGTAGATCTCTTGCGACACTCACTCCTTTTCTTCTCAAGTATTTCCCTCTGATAAGGTGTTACCAAACCAAAAAGTCTGAAAATTAAGTAAAAATGTCTGTTTACTAACTAAATCATTGACATGCAAAACCTTACTGTTAAAATATATTGATGTCGGGTCTAATTCATGTCAAGAAAACTACAAATACATAGCTATAATACATATAATATAACTACTTCCTTTGCTGCATGGTACACCAATGTTAAGTAGGCAATAATAGGTCTGATAACTGATCCTGAGAAAGTAAAAAAATTCCTACCAAAAACATTGTAATTATTTTTTTTTCATTAGTTTTTCGAGATTAGCGCTATCAAACAAACAAACTTTCTTTTGTGGTTCCGTTTGCGCGGTTACATCGATAAAAAGTAGTCTATGTTACGCGCTTTGTAATCAGTTACCTGCATCTAAAGTTATATTGGAAATGGCCCAGCCATATAGAAGATTAACCAATAGAAGCAGACGGACAGAGAGACAGAAAAAAATTTTTATAACTGTATTTTAGCCAAAGGTATAGTGCAATCAACCAGTTACCAAGTACCAGTTTGAAATAACATTTATTTATTTATTTTGGTTAGCTTATGGTTGTTTACACTAGTAATATTACAAACAAATTTAACACAGTTGAATCATGCTAAGCGTAACAACCAATTAAAAGCTGTGTTAGCTTTTAATTGGTTGTTACGCATAGCATGCATGGTTTGGTTAAACTTAAATTCCAAAAAAAAAACATTATGAAAATAAAAAAAAAATATATAAAAATGAGGCCGATTAAAATAACAATGGATTATCTGGTTACAATTAAAAATAATAAAGTATTAAAAATAATAAAGTACAAACATCATTATTTTGACATGAAAAACAGATACTTTAATTTTATTATTTGTATTAATGTATTGAAGAATAACTACAAACTACGTGGCCTGGTCCTATTGGAAAGAGGAAAAAAGGACGACAAAGAAAAAAATGGGTCGACAACATTGTTCAGAAAGCAGGAAAAATGTGGCTTAGCCCTGCACAAAACAGAAAAAATACGGAGTGATGGAAGAGGCTTTTATCCTACAAAAAACAAAAAATTTAAACAAAAAATGGAAATAAAACAGTTGTATGAATAAATAAAGCTATAATAATAAATAATTGAAGAGTAAGAAAACTATTAAGAGACATCTTCACAAACTTTCGGGTTAAAACTATTTATTGGGTTGAAGATTTTTAGTTGAGTAGGATGTCAAAAATTAATTTATCAGAATCTCTGCAAATTACATACCTTAAGAAGGTCTCTTGTGTGATAGGCTCTCCAGGTTTAGGCAGTGGTGGCGGGGATGGAGTAGGTGATTGTGCCACTCTCTCTGAAGAGTCAGAGTCTGACTTGTGTTCTCGCCATGCATTGCTATCTTGATGTGGTAGTTTTGAACCACTGAAAAATAATTGTCAAATTTATATTAACACTGACAAAAACTCAACACATGCATCTACTTATATTAATAAAATGATGCAAGGACATATTGTTGAATATGGCTACAGAAAGAATGAATAATATTAGATATCACAGGATGTTTACCACATATTTTGTTGTAACAAGTATTTCAATTTTCTTTTATCATGAACAAGCAGCTTGCAACAGCTGCCAAATATTGACCAACTCGTTACAACAATATACATGGTAAATATCACATAGTGATATTTAATATATTGTAAGAAAATTACCATGTTTGTTGTCTTAAGACAACAAAGTCACTACTTCTTGAAAATATAATTTCAACCCAATTTTGGTTGGTTATATATTGATTGAGTATTATTTAAAATTATAATTGTGTAAACAGATTTAAAAAAAATAGAACATTAGTGTTTAAGTCATATAATCTTTGTCACAGCAGATAAAGACTGAACAAAAGTATCTCTGGCAATAATTTAATACATGTTTACATTTGGCTGGTGAATAATATAGGTTGTAAAAAATTACCTGAATGCCTCCTTAATTTTATTAAGGGCATTTATAAAATTGTTTCTGCTATCATTTACAGTATTAGGTAATTGGGAAAAATGCCTTTCATATTTATCCTTGTCTTCATTTTCGCAATGATTTGAATTCTCCTTTTCATGCCCTGATTTGATGTCATTGTCTGAGTCAGATACATTATTTTCTTTGACATAATCACTATTGTTTTCACTTTTAATGTGTATTTCATTTAAAACTGAAGGTTTCAACAGTGACACAGTTCTATTTCTACAACGGTATTGTATCTGGTGGTCCCTCAATTGTTGGGCAACATATTTGTTGTCATTTTCAATGTTAATGTGTTTGTTACGCTGTTTTAAACGCTGCTGGTATAATTCTAACTCTCTCCTCAGTCTCTCTACAACCAATTTCTGAAACAGATAGCAAAGTATAATTTTGAGCTTTTTAATAGAATTATATGAAATATTTTCATTAAGTTTAGTAGTCTGTAATGTATGAGGGTTGTCAAATTCTCATACTGTCTCATACTGCCTTGTCTGTCTAGTGTTCAGTGTTTTCAACTGATGATTGCAATCTCTTAGGTTAGGCAAAAGTTAAGTCATGTCTGGCTACCCTTCAGGGTGGTATCCTATGTTTGATTTTATGTCATGTGAAATGCAATACCTTACACAATCACATCATTGATAATTTATATGTAAGTAAATACATATTTACACATTTTAGTAGTCCTGAATAATGTTATCATTTCCGATTTTTATATTCTGCTGCACAAGTTCAAATATACTTTCTAAATATTAAAGTAATTCAGTATTTTTTAGATAAAAGCGTTAAATATTCTAAATAAGATAAGTACTCATACAAAAAACATAAGTTAAAGCGTATAATAAATCAACACGTAAATAAATATTCTTACTTGAGTTTGACCAATCGCAATAATATCCTTCTCAGCTTCCGTAACTTTTAATTTCAGGTGGACATTCTGTGGGCAACAGTTAATTTATCAAAGAAATTAATATCCACACAAAACAACACCGAGATCTTCTCCGAAAATAATAAAATTGTTCAATGATTCTTACATTTATATCTTCCTGCAACCGCGCAACCCAAACCTAAAATAGTAAAATATAATTAAGTTTCTCCGCATAATTATGTGTAACAAGGTTAAAATTATAATATTATTTTATTATAAATGAATAATACCGAAACCAACCTGATGGATTCGTATCGCATTTTTCAAGTCTGACTGCGTTTTGCGTATATCTTCTTTTATTTCGTTTGATACTTCCATATTTACTTATCTATAATGAATTATCTACTCTAAATAAACCAAATTCAATGATACATTTAAATAAAAACAATGAGCACTTAAAAAAATATGTTCCCAAAGAAACAACTTGTTTCACAAGGAACTAAGGAAGCATTATTTCACTAGTACACTTATTATACTCTAAAAACTTTACACGGTATACCAATAAACACAGGGAATTATATAATATATTATATTACAACTAACTAAAAGCACTCGCATATCAACGTTTTAATAATAGCAATCTATAAAAATTTATTTAATTTACAATAGTCCAACTTTTAAAGTGAGTTCAATTCAATACAATGGAATGAATGCAAAAAAAAACACTTGAAGAAATAGGTAGTACTCAAAGTAGGTACCTACTAATAATGGTACGTTCCATTCTACCTGCTCCGAATGAAATTTTCGTAATTTTTGATCACATCAAGTTGCGTTATTTTTTACAAAACGGAAATTGATGCGCGTGATCTTGGCAAAATGTTGACGAATATGTTATTTCATATTATTATAAAAATCGGTCTTTTACCAATAACAGTTGGTAAATCTTATCTCTTTATATGATATTTTCTGAAAAAAATAACTTTCAAACACACTCGACTGTATTGTAAGTAATTTTAGTAGTATATTATGTAGTTTAGTTTACCTTTTATGTACTCTATGTTTATACCTTGATTTTTTTAAGAGTCTGCAAAATTGTTAGTTTTAGTTTAATTGATAAAATATTTCTAAAGTTTCAATTGTGCTCGATATTTTAGTATGACTTATCTATTAATAATTACGTAGTTATTAAACATTTCGGATCATTATAAATGTTTCTCACTAGGGCTAAAACTTGAAATTTCTGAAAAAGATCTCCATCTTCTTCTTCGTCGTGTCGATGGCTGAGTCAAATTTTATTTGACATGCCATCGTGGTGAAAGGATTAGCCAATTCACTTTGGAGAACTCGCGAATTGCCAAGGGTGCGCCGGACGTAGGGAATTGTTGTGTACGTCACTCGGGGAGACTCCTCTCATGCACCCTATGATCTCCATCATGACGTAGGTACTAGGACTAAAAAGGTTTTTTTTTGATATTTTAGCTCTTTCAAATTTTAGGAGTGGAATGGCCAAAAGTCATTTCTTAGTGCACTGTATGCTAGGAATTTTATGCCAAATTTCAAGTTTCTAACCCCAGCGGCTTCAGCTGTATTGATAAACCAAATAAGTAAATAATAATGTATAGATATAGACATAGATATAGATAGATAGAAACTCTAAATACAACATATATACAGACAACAGCACGTACATCTCTATCGCAGCCTCAGAACAACGAAATTCGTTGTTCTGAGATCGCAGCATAATTCCATCCATAGAGTATAGATATCGAGAATGGGAGCATCCCTAGTTGACAAGAGACAAAGCATGACAACTTTGACATGACAGGCATGACATGACATGACAACCAAGGACTAAAGAAGGAGATCCAAGAACGTGAATGTGGATATTGTAATTTTTTACTTTGCACGCAAATAAAGTACGGATTTATTTGATTTTAAGTTAAAAAATAGTCATAGAAACTACAGTGGACTTTAATAGTCTAAATACTACAAGGCAGCACACGTAGTGTTGTAATTTTCAAGATTTATGTGCACAAAAATCGGCATGCATTACCGTAGCTAGTGGCGGGGTTTGCGCCACGGGATAGATTATCGTTTCTGAAGCAAGGAAAATAATTTTAAAATGTCTGTAAAACGACAAGCAACTTCCGAATTGAATCATGAAAACTGGGATCAGGAAGATCCAGCCGATCAAGAGGAAGCGGGCAGCTTCAAAATTGCGACGCAAGACATTCTCGAGAAACGTGTTATCAGAACGGCTAAAAGACGTACACCACTCACCGGTGACGAGGTAAAAAATATACTTTATACTCCTTGCTCTCTGTAGTATGTTTTGTTGCATGATGTGAAAGACAGACTTTGTGACTATGCACACATAGTATTTGCAGTATCTATAGTGCTTTTTTACAACCAATATCGGTTTTTAATCCTTAATTTACAAATAAATTAAACTTTTCATTATAATGACTAATATCTTTATTATTTTTTTTTATTTTATTATAAATAATAAAATTATGCTTCAAGCCTAACCTATACCTGTAAAATATAACGCTAGGGTCAGAAACACTTACTTTTATTAGATTTTAGCACTTTGAGGGAATGTAGAGCACTTTCAACCCATTTTAAATTACTTTTATCACACTACTTTAGCAAGCACTTGCACTTGAAGTCAGTATTTTAGTTTTGAATAGCTATTATCACAAATACCTACAGGTATTTCAAACACTAAATAGTTTCTTTATTGTAACACTACACTTTCATTGCATCATTATCTCATATTAACTCTTTCTCTGGTTAGTGTATGAGCCTCTGCCTGTGGGGCAAAGTGTTATTTGTGAACTTTTCGTCATGAAATTCACAATAGCAGTAGGGAATTGTATTCGAGCCTGGTGGATGGCGATAGGCTCACCCCCTATCCCATGGGACCTATACATAACAGGTCTTCTTCTTCTTCTTACAAGCAATGGCATAAACTTCAATCCAGTAATACATTTTACCACAGCCAAGAACTTTGATAATGGACTATTGTAATTTTAATTTCTTTGGGTAACATTCTAGGCAGGGTTATGATTCGGATTGTTTAGCTATGTTACTAATATTATTAATGTAAATGTTTATTAAGATTTTATTAGATTTGTGATTTGCCCACTACTTATATACATTGATTCATCTCTTTCCTCTTGCACCTGGCCATCTTATCTTATGATACTGTTGATTATATGTAATATATTATGATATCTAATTTTATCAAAATTATTAAACTTGACATCATTATCTAGGTATTTCCTTTCATATTATTCAAATTAATAAAAAAAATCATTTAATCTATATAAAATCTAACTGTCAATTTTGCAATCTCGTTTCATATATTTATACCTATTGAAATTATCTTCTTATTATAAATGCAGCCAGTGCTGATTTGTTTCAATGTCTCTTTCTCTTCCTGGCCATTATTAATCCCATCTGGTGGTGTGGTCAGCCTTCCTAGTCTACTCTCTCCACTTCCGTCTGTCTTCAACGTCTGTGTCGGTAACCTTTCATGTCAACTTGTCTCTGTCTATTATCTGAGACCATTTGGTCTTCGGCCTATCACGGGATTGCTGTTTGGGCATTGATAACTGTAGAGCCCTATTGTTAATATGGTTTTTTTTTTTCAATGTGATAGAGAATAATAGTATGACCTACATCCAGGGTTTGAAGTGATAATTATTTTTGATAATAAACATGACAATTTTTTTAATTTTTGTATATAATTGAATCACCTCTTGATATTAGAAACATCATTAAAAGAATTACTTTAGCTTCCTGACATAATACTATCTTAAATTCACATTGATAGGGACTTGCTCAAATAATCCAAACAAACTACATAATTATGTATGTTAAGTTATTAATTTTGTTTGATAGCTATATGAAATATTGCATTTATGAAAATGGTTTTGTTATGAAAGTTGCTCACAATTGTATGGGTTATTCAATAAAAAAAATATTTTAATTTTGTACTTTATAATTGGACTTGCCCGGAACTTTGAGTATGACTTATGGAACAAAAAATTCTTGCATTTGGTTTCTGTTTACTTATATTTTGATAAGGTATTCATATTTATTATTACTACAGTATTAGTTGTCATCCCTATTATCATGATAATTATAAAAGTCTAAATCATGAACTCTTATGCTTTACAATTTTCTGATTTTGTGCATATTCAGATGCATTAAATGCTAAATTTCGTTTTCTGTTTGTCTACTATGTCATAAAATATAGTTTATTATGTATTTGGGCAGAATTTTTGTGCAAGAAAACATGTACCGGTGCTATAAGGGTGAAATGTAGGAAAATAAGAGACCAAGTAATGAATCTTAATGGAAATTATCCAATCGTTATTGTGATAATTATCAAAGAAAATAATAATCTTAATAATTTTGAACCCTGTATACATCAATGTCATGAATTTTAATGGTAGTAATAGTATATTTTACTTAACAATGTCCTGATCTATACCAACTGAGTGCCTTGTAGATCTGATAAAATGGTTAACTACATGCTATTGAAAGTGCCAAATAATAATCAAATTTCTTTTTGCTTTTTCAGCCGAAAAAGAGTGTCTTCAGTGGATTTGGTGGTTTCAACAAAACACAACCAGCATCATTTGACTTTCTGTCAAAAGTAACTAATGGAAACAATGAGAATAAAAGCAAAGCAGACTCATCAGTAACATCCAGTTTATTTACAGCCAAACCACTTCCAACAAGCCCAGGCACTGGATTATTTTCACTTCAGACAAGTACTGCTTCACCTTCTCAATCTCCATTTGGAACAAGTACTGCTTCACCTTCTCAATCTCCATTTGGAACAAGTACTGCTTCACCTTCTCAATCTCCATTTGGAACAAGTACTACTTCACCTTCTCAATCTCCATTTGGACCAAGCCCAATGTCTGGTGCAAAATCCATGTATACAGCTTCGTCAACCAATGCTACTCCAACTTTTAATATGTTTACATCAAAACCAGACTCTACAGTCAATGACTCTCCTTTCAAGATTCAAACTGTAACAAGTTCCACGGATAATAAGCTAGAAGCTTCAAAGTCAACTACAAAAACTACATCAGCTGTAACAAAATTTGACATTCCAACAACCAGTGCTAATGTTGCTAAGTCATTATTTTCTACTACTTCAACTGCATCGCCATTTAAAATACAAACTACAACAGATACAGTACAAACCACCTCTGGTACTGTATCAAAATCGGAATCGACAGAATCAGAAAAGAAGTCTGAAGATGTAAAAGATGAGTCGAAAATGAAATACTATTCTAAACTTAAAGGGCTCAATGAGTCGGTATCTGACTGGATTAAAAAGCATGTTGAACAAACACCTCTTTGCATACTATCACCAATATTTAAAGATTATGAGAAGTACCTTAAGGAAATTCAAGAAGAATATGAAAGCAGCAAAAATAAGACAGATGTTAAAATTACCACAACTGCAAAATCTGATGAGAGTATTAATGTCAAACCAATTACTAAGAACAGTAGTCCTAATAGCTCGACTTTATTCAATGTATCTCCAAGTTCGAAATCTCTGTTTGCTGCCCAAAATGTCAATAATTCTGCAAGTGAAAAACCAGCAACTTTTTCTTTTGGGATAACTGCAGCATCTAGTACAAGTACATTTACAACAAGTTCACCTGGATTCACTTTTGGTGGAACTACTTCTTCAAGCCAGTCCACTAAAACCACGCCATCTCCATTTGCAGTAGGAGCAGTGTCAACATCTCCATTCTCTTTTTCTTCTAACACTAGTACTACAACTGCTACCAATGGGTCTGCTGCAGGATTTTCGTTTGGTATTGGAAAACCATTTAGCTTCAACAATAGTACTCAACAAAGTTCAGAAAAAACAGAAGACACCAATAAAGATGAGGAAGATGACACCCCACCAAAAGTTGAATATACTGCAGTTGTAGAGGAAAACAGTGTTTATGATAAAAAATGTAAAATATTTGTGAAGAAAGATGGCAGTTTTGTTGAAAAAGGAGTTGGGACACTATATATTAAGAAAATTGAAGAAAGTGGCAAGCATCAACTACTAGTTCGAGCGAATACAAATCTTGGTACTATTTTAATTAACTTAATACTGGTATCTGGCATACCTACTCAAAGGATGGGTAAAAACAATGTCATGATGGTTTGTATTCCAACACCAGATTCAAAGCCGCCACCTACACCTATCTTGATCCGAGTGAAGACTTCTGAAGAAGCAGATGAGCTGCTAGGAACTTTGGATAAATATAAAGCATAAAATGTTTATTGCATGATGTGTCAATGTAGATGCTGTATCATTGTATCCATTAAAATTCAAAGGTATAAACCAAGTCTATCTACCATATTTATCAGTTTATTGGGATGTCCTTACAGCCAAACAATTTCACACTTCTAGATATTCTAGATATACCTTAGGCGAGGGCGTACAGCACAGGGTGGCTTGCGTTATAAGCTAGACGCCTAGCGCGCAGTGCGGCTGGACGTGAAAATTCCAACAATCCTGATGTTATTACCACAGTTCTTAATACACCGAAGTGTGGGTTTTATTACACCGAAATGGAACAATTGACGTCATCGATTTTAGTGTAATAACAACCTAAGGCTCACTGTCCACGGGAGCTGTAGCAGCATAGATGCGTCAAAATACGTCCAGCGTCATTTGCAGCGCGGCGTACTGCTATCTGTCCGCAGCGTACTGCAAGCGTGCTCTTCAACTTTTGATAGTCTTTCGTGACAGTCGAGTCGGTCGATGAAGACGATATATATTAGGTACATTTCAAATTTTATGTCAATTTCATGGTCAAATTTTATGTCTATGAAAAAAATATTTAAAAATTGAGCAAATTGATTAACTGAGCAAAATTTGCAGCCATTCCCACCATTTTTATAAAAAAAACTGCATACGCCCAGGCATACGCATAACATAGTTTTCTATAAAAGCTTCACGTAGGCGTCTACACCTAGGGTAAAATGACGAATAGGTACGCAACGCGCGCCGTACGCTGCCGTGGACAGTAGGCGTAAGTCTACACTCAGTGTGAATCATTAATTTTCAATTTGCAGTTTATGTTAGGTATACATATAAATGATAGATGTTTGAAAAATGTTCATCGTTCATAATTATTTTGATACCTCATAACTATGATATATTGCTATTTGATTGTAGATCATTCAATTTTCATGAATTAATTAATTGTTATAAACTAATAAGATCACTGGAGTAAACGATTTCATAGTGAATTATTTATTTTTCATTTATGAATCATGGGTATACACCGAAGGTAGAATAATTATTATCAAAATATGTACTCAGGGGCACTGAGACAGCAGTGGCAATATTTATCGCCTAGTTGGAACACTGATTATAATAACCATTTCGTGTAATTTACTAGTTTTAGTAGAGTGCAGAACATACTAATTGGTATCTGAAGTACATCATATTAATAGAGTTAACCCAAACCAAGAACTAAAACTACCTGTCGGAGACGGGCGCCACTTAGTCATTTAAAGACTACTACACACAGTGCCGGCGGCAATACCGCCGGCAATACAAGCCGCCGGCACGAGCCGCGAAAAGCCGCGACGCATCATTCCGGTTGAGACAGTCAGATAGAACGCTAGTGAAGTGCACATGGAACGAACTGACGCCAGCAAGCCGCGTAACCCGCCGGCTCAACCCGGCGGCTCCTTTGTGCGGCAAAGCCGGCGGTTTTGTATGCCGCCGGGTGCACGGCGGCTTGACCGGCGGCATGCCCGGCGGCCCTGCCGCCGGCACTGTGTGTAGGCACCATTAGATCTTGGTTTCCATGATGCTAAATGTGCAAATTGTGTAGAATTGGGGAAGGGATAACAAAAAATTACCATATTCTTAACATTCAAAATTATATAACTTGAGTATCAAAGTGTGTATTTACTATGCAGTTACCATTGGCGGTTACAAATAAGTACCAGCAGCTAACGGCATTTTAGTTATACCACGGCAGTATGGTACGGCCGCTTTTTTGTAGCCATCCGAACTTGGTCGGGTTATGTAGGTTTTCGATGCTTCGTCAGTATTTTAATTGTTTTTCTTTAATTACTGAATTTAATGACATGAAATTTTGCATGTGCATAGTTTAATGAATACACTAATTATTGGCATACATTTTACCATGCAATTCCTTTAGAACATCGTGATATTTTGACTGCTTTGTAAACAGTGATCTATTCATGGTAAATTGTCCTACAACTCTTTAATTACTAACGGAACATCATTGATACTTGGCAACATGTTGCAAACACCTATTCATGGTAAATTGTCCTACAACTCTTTAATTACTAACGGAACATCATTGATACTTGGCAACATGTTGCAAACACTTACAAGGTTTGTATACACGTGAAAATCTAGACCCCAAAGTGCATACTTTAAGAACTAAGACCTAATAAGCGTATTTTACGTTTATATTTTTATCTTTAAAAGCCTTCATTTTTTTCTAAATCTGTTTTTTAAACAAATTCAAAACAACGTATGTAAAAATCTACAGCCCTCTCTATGTAAGCGCTTTAGATGAAAACTAGCTAATGGCCAAACGTTCGCGTAGCGGACACTTGAATTTCTCCGAAGTTTATGCATGCACAAATTTTATTCATACATACACAATTACACACAAATTTTTGGACTCATCTCTTTTCTTTTAAAGTCGATGGATTAAAAAAAGTTCCGCCAGGACAACGTTCGCCCAGCGGAATCAATTTTTGGTGAATTTCTCCACAATGGCTGCATGCACAATTTTTTTTTACCATACACTTACACGACGTCATACACTAAAATATCTGCATACTTAAAATCTTTAAATTCAACAACATTCCGCTGGGCGAACGCACACGGCGTTGTACCCTCAATAATAATGGGTTTGAAGAGCTTCTGAAGGATAGTCCTTCAGAAGTATATGTATTAGATATGTGATTCAGTTATCAACCAGTGCCTTGTTGTTTTCGAGCTGAGAACCATACTAATCTGGTACAAGTTGACGTCCAGGATGTCCTCGGTATAGTGCCGGGACAATCCAGCTCTCGGATCTTTGGCTGGACTGCATATGGGTTTCAATGTTGATGAGTAAAAGTGCCCATGTGTGGGATGGTTGGTTATTAGCTTGAGACCCTTGACTCAAATAAAACAAATCACAATATTATTATGCTTTTATTCTAAGCTATGATACATATTTAAATACAAAAAGTATTTTAATTCATGGCACTGAGCAATATTGTAAGCTCATGTTACCAATTTACGATAAATTAACTTTCTAAGTAAGCTATCCTTACAAAAATGTTAGCCTATTATACATTTTTCCACTAAAGCTATATAATTTGTCAATAAAGTATGCACCACTATGATTGTGGTTCTCATGTGACAAAGATTTCATTTAACTAGCATAAAATTTTAGAATTTAATTACATTATATTATAATTAATTTTATATGAATTGCACACTATGAACTAGCAACATAACTGTTTGATGTCATTTGCCCTAAGCCCATTTGTATTCTATGCATATGAATCTCTATATGATTTTGAAATAGTTTTTGGTGTTGTGGCTCCAATTTCATTTTAATTTGTTCCATAGTGCCTTGTAGAACTGTTAACTCATAAGCATTTTGGTCTGAATCTGACAAACTTTTCACTTGTAACATGAGTGCCATAAGGTCGGTGATAAGATCAATAATATGGGTATTAGTCACTGATCCATTATTGTTTTTCTCAACTAGTAAGGATGCTTTTTCACGGCATATTTCTCTTAAATGTGAGGGGACTAGCATAGCAGCTAAGCTAGGCTCTGGAGCTATTTGCTGGCAGTACTGTTGCACTTCATTAATATAATCTTGTAAATCCATATTCATCCGTTCTAAATCAATCACTACAGCAGCATATTTTCTCTCAAAGTCTTCAGGCATCTTTTGCCCAAATGATTTCCTTTTCTCTGCATCACAATTATATTCTTTCAATAAATTTATTTTGTCTTTCTTGGCTGTCAGTACCCTTCTTAATTTGACAATAAGTTCTAGAAGGGCAAATGGATAGCTTCCAATAGCATCCATATGTTTAGCAATTTCTGAACAACCAATTAGAGGATCACCTGAAGCATTGTTGTTTGTAGGTTCATATAAGTTAAAAATATCTTGAAGGACATATCTGGGTCTGAACTTTTTAGATATACTAGAAAGACTTATTGTGTCAGGAGGTTCATTTGATAAAACTTCATAATCTGGTACAGAATGAGTACCTAATTTGGGTCGTTCAAATGTTATTCGGTATGTGTTATTTGAAGTATCAACAGCATCAATACATCCTGTAAATAAGCCATCTTGAGGTTTTCGTAACCTAGCAGTCACTTTAGTGCCCACTACTAATTGCATTGGTATTTCATTTGGCAAATCTTTAACACTTATATCAGATGCTTTTCTCTGCTGAATAAATCTTATTAATTTGCGTTTTCTTTCAAGTTCTCTTCTTTCTTCATCAAAAAATGCTTGGGAGCATCTGCGAGGCTTTCCCATCATTCGTCTAATTTTGGACCACTGTACTTGAGTCAATTTACGATTAGTAAGTTGAGGAAATGATTCCTTCAAACATATCATAAAATCATTTTCTCCATCAAATAGAACCTTATCAATGTTACTGTAGAAATATTCAAAACATACCCATTTATGAGCTTTTGGTAATTTTAGCAAATTTCTTAATCTCATGCCTATTCTTTGCCCAGATTTAGCATCTGGTGACTGAGTTCCAGCAGATTCAGGTTTATCATCATATCTATCATTTGTCCTTTGAACTTTCAATGGTGATTTCTGTTTCTTAGCACTTGATTGCTTGTTTGGAGTTTTAGCAATAATCTTGGCGTTTCGTTTCGGTGATTGGCGGGGAGGCGAGGTATTGACAAAATCATCAACAAATATAAATCTGTTTTTCTTTCTAATGCGAGCTGGCATGCCTCTCGCGTTTAGTTTTTGAACAGGTTCACTTGGTGCAGGTTTTGGCGGTAACTTGGTGCCAACTCTGTGAAGGCCAAGTGCTGCAGGGCCGAATGCTGGTGGTTCTTCGTCCTCTTCGGGAAAATCCATCTCCATAGGTTCCTCTTTAACTCGATATTGCGATCTAGGTGAATAATCATCTTCATCTTGCAATCCTGAATGAAAATAAAGGCTTTTATTTATAACTTGTACTGAAGTAATCTCTCTATTGAATGGTTGGAATTGTACATTAACACACTGTAAACAAAGATACTGTTTGCAACTACACGACAAAAATAAGTAACATCGTTTTAATTTCAATTTCGATGATAAGCTGAGTGACGTTTCGGCTGAAAATTTGAATTCTTTTCAAATTTTGAATCTAGCGAATCCCATTGGAATCATAATTCGTACGAGGAATACGGCGAGAGTTTCGTGAGATACTGGTGTGCAAACAAATCAAAAACAATTTATTTCTACTAAGAATAGGTTTTTATAGAGATTAAACAATTTATAAAATGACAATTTACAGAAAACTTACTTTCTGTTTTAATTTTATCCGCCATGTTGATGAAATATATTTGATATATTTTGATTTGAAGATGAATGAGAGCGCCAAGAACTAAACGTTCGGATACAGTTTGAGATACAGCCTGAATCCAAGAAGTAATAGTATCAAATTTGTGTTTTGGGTGAATGACAACGTACCTGTTATTTTAGTGATGGGTACCAGTGTTAGGCAAATCAACTACATTTTTGTATCTATTATCGATTAATCATGACCAAATTATGCATTCTTTTTCTAAATGTGTTACTCACGGTACATTATTATTATCATTTGTTACCTTGTTAAACCCACAGATTTGGTATATAGTAGCTGACCAAAGGTAAGGCAAAAAATGCGTACACGTTACGCACACATAGGGAATGTTGTCTTTACCGGGCGGGACTAGGGCCGTTATTAATGATTATTAAAACTCAATGAAAATTGATATTATCTAAGTATATTATCTAAGCATCTAACTATCTAAGTATAAGTGTAAGTGTATATATCAACGAAGTCTATCTAACTTAATAAGACAAACAGCTTGTTAAGCTATATTACTTGGGACACAAAAAAATCGCCATTGTTACTAAATCCGTCCCTGACTAAATTAACAAGTACATTTTATCTTTAACTAGCGACCCGTCCCGGCTTCGCACGGGTACAATGCTGATACTAAATACACTACAGAAAAACTGTGAACGTTGTATATAAAAACACAGCGGCCCGCTCCGGATTCGCACGGGTATAAAATATATATTATAGCCTATGTCACACTGAAAAAATATTAAAATCGATCCAGTAGTTTTGAGTTATTCATTACTGCCCGTGGCCCGCACGCGTTAAATTTGGAGTAAAACAATTCCCCTTTCCCTATACCATGAAGATTTCTTGCCATCTTTGGAATATTCATACACAACATTTTTACTTACTTATTTACTTTTCACATTTCTCAGCTCTATATCTATCCCAAAACTGACTGAATCGAGCCTCACGCTCTACTGACGATTTTCTGTCCCTCTGAACAAGCTCGCTCCCATCGAACTGACCGGCTGGTACCGCCGCAAACGCTACGACCCGCAATTTTTAAATTTGTAATATCTTCGAAAATATTAATTTAAATTACATACTGTAACGGGCAATTTTGATCTACATGAAATGCACAACCTATCCAATGTATTTAATTGGATAAGGATACTGTATCGTTTTAAATAGTTTGGTTAATAACCCATATAATATGTAAAAGATAAAAATGGTTACTGTGGGTTATCCTTAGGAGATAAACAAATGCTGTTGCGGACTTTTTTATTCATATTTTTAAGATATACAATTCCGTAGTACATAAATTTGATCTATCTCGTAAGGTTTCGCCAGCGTTTGCAATGTAAGCGCAGAAAAATATGTTTGTTACGACATCACATTACATATCTTTAAATTTCTCGGCTTTTCTCCACTATAATATGCATGTATTATACACATAAACCTTTCTCTTGAATCACCGCATCATTTAAAAAACACCGCATCAAGATCCGTTGCGTAGTTTTAAAGATCTAAGCATACATACGGACATAGGGACAGAGAAAGCGACTTTGTTTTATACTATGTAGTGATTATACTAAGCATTTTTTTAGTTTTCGGTTATAAATGATGGGGGCCAAACGCATTTGCGATAAATAAATATATGAAAAAATTCATGATCAGTTTTGCTACTTTTTAATTCAATAAGGAAAAGCGCTGGAAAGAGCTACAAATGTGTCAATCCATGCATATTTTTTTCAATTTTTTTTTATGCAGTTTATTAGTTTTTGTAGCATTAAGTAAACGCGAAATTTAGAATTTTGTGAGTCAACAAAACAAATAATGATAAACTATCGTTGTTTCCCAGCGTTTTCGGTAAAATTGCGTAATTTTACCCTCTCACAACCCTAGTTCAAGTAACAAGTAGTCACAATAATTAACATTTAAACAAAAAAACCGATTCGATTAATAAGTCTTTTGGATCGCCAGTAAACGCTAACGAACGATCGTTTGATTTCGCTAAGTCGTCCATACTACTCTAAACAGGACAAAATAATTATTTGTTGGCCTTTGTGGTTTTGTTTGACCCCGCAGCTGCTTAGTTGTGTTGTAAATCAGCTAAGTAAGATCTTCCTTGTAGAATATTATCCTATGACAACAAAGACTACTTGGTTTCTCTGTCTACGTCTATTGGTTTCTCTGTCTACGTATGACAAGACAATTTAACATTAGGCTGGCACTTCTGGCAGTAGTGACGTTGTATTCTGACACTGTTGACATTAGTGACATTGATTGACTTAATTTCACTTCGTGAAGGTGTTGTTTACTTTTACTATTGATCATTATTCATTTTACTTCTATAAAGAACGAAATACGCTCCATACAATATTTTACTCGTAATTACAACATACGATGAATAGTTTTAAAAGTTGATGTATAAATATTTTGCAATCAGTGTAGCTCTAACTCAACCCATAAAATGAACGGCAACGTAATCTTTTTGTGTACAATATCTATTTTACTGTTACAGGAAGTTCAAAGTAAGTTTTCGCTTCTTTTGACAGTAGTTATGAAATTAATTTTCTCAAGGTAAAGTGAGAGTTTGGGTGTGAAATAATAGTGGTATTGTTAAAAATAGCAGAATGCTAAACATTGAGTTCTCTAAATGTTTTTTAAATTGATTTAGTTAACTATATTGTAAGTTGACAAAAGTGAAAGTGGAATTTTATTAGACTCGTAATAATGATTAATTGTGTTTTCCAGGTTTGCAAAAGCGTTGTATTAGATGTAGATCTCGTGGCGAGCAGGGCACTTGTGGTGATACCTTTCCTATGAATGTGACAGAGACTAATATCGAGGCTGGCCTTCATGTTGTAGCCTGCCCTTCAGGCTGGTGTGGCAAACTACTTGAAGGCACAGTAGGAGCATTCAGACAAGATGGTGAGTGTTTTTTTTATATTCTCATTACCTTTACCAAATGTATAAGGATAGTGTAGCTATAATTCTCTAAAACAAGCTTAAAAAACCAGTTAATATCTTCTTGATGATTCATAAGGTGATTAATGTGATCTATAATTATTATTATTCTTCAAAGTATGACACAAAATGATCATTGAAAATATCATAACTTATTTGTTTTATTAAAAGAATGAAAGTAAATTGTAAGAATCAAAAGATTATTAATCTTTTCAGACAAATGATACATCTTATCCTGTACCCTTCAGATCATATTAAACATGTAGGACTTGGAATTGTTACAAAGTTGTATTAGCATCTTAACTCTTTATCTTATGAATTCCAATATAATTTATATTGCTTCTAAACAAAGAAAATCCTAAAATAGTTATTTTCTTAAAATTCTAAATTAATTGTTAGATAATTTTGATATATTTTTACTAATTGCTACAAATATACAATCAACTTCCAAATTCAATTCTTGAAACCTGCACTTAATTAATATTTGGTAAGAGTAAAGTAAAACCGTTATTGTTATGCAAAGAGTACTACTCTGTCAAAGAATACCTGTCGGAGAAATCAATATCTAATTTGTTATTTACTTATTAATCTCAACATGACTTACTAATTTTGTGTCATAATAGATATTCCATTAAATTATATTATTGTTCTAATTTATCCTAAAAAACAGTTGAAAAAGATGGGACTGGCAGGATTTAAACCTGCAACCTACTACACACTGGGCAGTTGCTTTAACCAACCAGGTACAGTTACCTCTTGCGAGGACCCAAAATTTCTCAAATGTATGTTCCTTGACATTCAAAACCTGCCGGTCCCATATCCTTTTCAACTGTTTTGTATTATAATTTGTTATGCATAGCTAAATGCTATAAAAATAATCAATGAAAAGTTCTAATTTATCCATTTAACATTGCATGATATTTAAGTAAATTTAATATTATTGCGACAATAAATTTTTGCATGCTATACGGCTGATTATGGTGGTACCAGATGTATTAATATTGTAACATCCTTTGTACCCATATTTCTAAAAATAAACAATTGAATTGAATTGAATAAACTTAACTTTACAGTTTTCATCTTGCATGCATTTTCAGGGGGATAATTTCTATGGTGATTATGACAAGTGCACTTATATAGCCCAATTTTTCTGTTATGCCTTCACCATGGCACGATACCAATACTAACATAGTATAGTATTTATTATTAGTGTTGTGCCATTTTATTATCAAATCTATACATTGTAAATGTATTTGTGTATCTTTTCAGATTATGGTACAGCAACAGAAAGGATGTGCCTACAGCGGCCGCCAAGTGATTATGAAGAAAGATGTGCCTACACTATGTGGAATAGAAAGAAAGTGTACATGTGCTTCTGCAACGGTGACCTCTGCAACGGGGCCAGCAGTAGCTTGTCACAGCTTGTCATACTATCTTTTGCAGCTTTTATACCTATTTACAATTATTATTTTAATTACTAAACAATTCTGAAACAATTTTTGCGACATGTTGCAAGCAATCTGAAATGTATTCATTTCGATTTCCTTTAAATTCCTCTTATACTCATTATGCTGTGATTTCTATTCCTTATATCGAAAATATTTAATAATTACTGTTATCTATACTGTTAATATTAGACTGGTGTGTTATCATGTGCCTTTCCAAACCTCAAAAGTACTGTTGTACAGATAACTTAATGAGAGTCTTTAAAGAGACATCAAATGGCTATTTCACTTTGTAAAAATTATTGAAACAAGTTTATTTTTAATCTTTTTTGATGAGCCATGAGTTGTATATCATACTTTTATATTTTAGTAAGTTATAGTAAACTTGAGGTAGCAAATTTGTTTTATAACTTAATGCCTCAGTAATGTGAATATACTTTTAGATGACCACTAGAATCTCAATAAATATATAGGTATGTCACAAAAGGAAGAGATCACAGGTAATATAATTTGTTAAGTAACAATATATTTTATTATTTCGGTTATTAAGTATTTTATAGATGTATTTATGATGTTAATTTCAAGTAACTAAGAATGTATTATAGTTCTGATTTTTTATTTTTCTCCGGAATTCGTTATTTTAAGTAGTAGTGTTAATTAATGTTCAACTCCCGTGGAGTTAAGCGTAATGTTTAATATCAAAAAACTTTTATTGACAGTTATCAAACATAAAAAGAATTATTAAAATCCAATCAGTAGCTCCTGAGATTAGCGTAAACAAACAAACGAATAACTTTCCCCCACGGTTTCGTCTGCGTGGTATATACATCAATAAAAAGTAGCCCATGTTACGCTTCTTGTAGTCAGTTATCTGCAAAATATTGTTATTTTGACATTAAAAACAGACACTTCACTTTCATAAAAAAAAGTATTCAATGTCCGTCTCCTGTTCAGCCATTCTTGAGTTGATAAATATTGTAACTAACAACTTTCTTTTATATATATATTAATTTATATCTACATTACATTACTGTACTTAATGTAAATAATTACATAGTGCGTCCTAGAAGCACTAAAAGTTATATATTATGTATGTTTTTTTTAAGGCTGAAGCCATAAGTTCTTTTATCAACTTTTTTTATACTCACCTCTTTTAGTTAAAGGTTTTTAGACTAAGTTTGATTCCGTCCACAAATATGTGTTCATCAGATATTTTTGTAAATGAAAGACTTGTAAGTTGTGTATAATTAATGACTTTTTTATTAAGTATTTTTATATCTGTATACAAATATAAATTGAATTTTATCCATTGTTTCATTTGTTGCAATGCGCTAAGGCCTATTGTATGGCCATGTGTGACGTATGCTGCCAAGTCGATGAGGCTTTAGATTGTTGCTAATCCTGAGGTCTTGGTTGGCGAGTAGGGATTCAATGTGTGGTATGTCGTGGAAGTAGAGAAGTCCGTGGCGACTCGCTCTCTGGACTGCTGCTATTGCTTCTGACCCTTCTAATAAGTATGGGTCCATGGATTGCGCTTCTGTAAATTAATTTTAAATTGGTAAATAAAAATTGCTGTTGACATGTCCGGGTTTTGGGCTACAAAAGCCGCCATTTTAACGCGGCTTGTCCTGGTTGACAAAATTTATAGATGGCAACCCTTATAGCAAATTCGGTAATATTTTAGGCTGGTGGTAGAGCTCTTGTGAATGAGCTCGAGGGCGGCAGCATCACCGTTTCACCTTTAACCTGCCGCCAAATAGTAGTGCTTCCATTACTGTGTTCCGGTTTGGTGGTGAGATCAGGCCCTGAAATTACTGGCACATGAGGCATAACACCATAGTCCTCAGCTGCAGCGACGCATCTATAATCTGCTTTTGTGGATTGTTGATGTCCATGGGCTGTACTCCACTAACCATCAGGTGGACTACACGTCCGTTCGCTGTGGGCGTAGAATAAAAAAAAAAGGCATCTAAATTATGGGTATTTTTTTATAATAAAGTTTACCTGACAATACCTCACTGCGGCGACGGTTGCCAGGCGCTGCAAAGCGCGGACTGTTAAACGAAGTTAGCAACAGACCCTCAGGCCACAGGGATTCGGGATCCGGCGAGTCTACCTTGTATGGCGACGGCGGCAACACTGGGATTGCAACGTCTGAAAAACAACAATGTATTCCTTATTTATTATTATAGGTAATTTTTAAATCTTTTAAAGTTGATACTGTTAGGATAGTATCTATCAACTTGTTTTATGACCGGATGGTGGAGTGGGTAGTCCTTGAAGTGAAAGCGTATGACTAAGGACGCAGAACTTATTCCTCAGTAATGGAATCTAGTAAGCGCGGATCCAGGAGTTATGGGGGCCATGACCTCCCACTGGGGCTTTGAGACTAAGACAGTAATAGATGAAGGCCCAATAACCCAGACAGATCTAAGACGTGATGCCTAACTAAGCCATTGATAAGGGCATTACCACAGAAATAGCATATATTATTATGTAGCACATAAGGATAACGCAGTTCGAAATTCCACACGTTTGAGTAGAGAGTTTCATGAATAGGAATTTGCAGATTCATTCATTTTATATCCTAAAAATAAGTTGCGTATTTTTCAAATTGGATCGAGTTACAACTCGATCGAGAAGAAGGTTTATATTTATTTTTAATTATTTGCTTTAGAGTTTTTGCGTTGGTAAACTCTAAAATATTGGAGTCAGCAATCAGTTTTCATATGCAGGAATGTAATGCGCTCAATGCTCAGCTCGTGGATCAAGCAAGATGTCAGTAATCTTACCTATGTAGTTGTTGTACTGCCACGGCGATACATTGAGTGAGTTGTCGCGAGAGCCAATGTCTTCTTTAGTGAATTGTATGGAGGGCTGGACTCGTGGGTATCCTCGGTTTTGTGTCGGGTCTGGAATCACACACAGATTATTTAAATCAGTCACATAAAACCCTTCTATTCACGACTTGCGTGATGGAAGCAGCTCTCTCATTTTTTTTTCCCTTTAACTTCTGATAATGTCCTCGTTGTCGAACAAAAATATTTTTTTTTTGGTTGACTCGGGACTCATTTTGCAATACTCACGTGATAATCGTCGAAAAGAAGATTTTCGGTTGTAATTTCTAGCATTCTGCAGCGGCAGGGGGTCGCCGACCCCGTGTGTGAAGCTTCTCGCAGGGGTGTTTATGCTAACATGAGAGGAGAACTGCGTGCCTGCAGGCTCTTGCGTTGTTAACTGTACTATTAACAGCAGTATTCCGGCCGTAGTCTTGAATATGTTGCTTAATGGCATCTGAAAAATCAGGATTTTATGTGATTGTTTGAAGCTTATATTTATGTAGTAATGTGTGGCTTATTTTTACCCGACTACGGCGAAGCCAAAAGGAAGGGTAATGATTTTTGGCAATCTATGTATGTATGTTTGTTTGTATGTTTGTTTGTGTGTTTGTTTGTAAGTTTGTTTGTATGTTTGTTTATATGTTTGTTTTTATGTTTGTTTGTATTTCTATGTTTCACCGTATCGCCTAAATTACTTATACAATTATTACAAATGTGTATACATATGTTATATTGTTTAAGTCAAAATATAGGTGAAACGGAAAACAAAAACGAAAAAAAAAAATCTTTTAAAACTATACCCGACGACGTAAAAGGGAGGGAACGAAAATATTTCAGATAGAAATCCAAAAATGCATTGGTCAAGGCAGAGCCGTGGTCGCACGATGTCCGTTCAATGGAGGTCTGTGTTCCTGGCAGCCGTATACAGTGGTGCGACCACTCACTACATCTATCTATATTTTCTACACCTACACTAAAAGAGGAAAACATGGCAAAAACTATAAAGAGGAAATATTTCGTTTGTTTGTTTGTACTAAATAATGTTCGAATCTACCGATCTTAATGAAAATTGGTGTGAAGATAGTTTAAGACACCAAAAATACTTTAATATTTTTTTATCCACGTAATACATGGGCGGAGCCGCGCGAAGAAGCTAGTCTTGAATAAAAATTAATTAATTTCTCGGTGTTCTTAATATTTTCTAACTTGCGGGCAACGAGCACAATAACGTTAGACGTGGGTAAAACCCGTGCGGGTCATCTCGTATTAACTATATAGAATTCGAAATTGGAAATTTTGTACTAAAAATGTTACATTTCAGGCAAGTGCTCGCGCGGTTTGGGAGCTCCTTTAGCTAATCTGATATAATTAAAATTATATCTACGTGTGAGCATAACGAGAGTCAGCAGTTCTGTTAAGAAAAATAAACATTTGGGAATTAAGTAGGTATTTGCGTAACAACATGCGTGGAATAAAAATCCGTTTGGCAAAATACTCCGCCTACGTTAGTGTAATTTTCTAATGTTACGTGATTTTATGCTTTAACAAAAGGTCGAGCACAAAACTAAACGGCAAGTAGGTAAACAATAAAACTGACCTACGTTACCTACTTGATTACAATCCTACAAACTGATGAAGCATCGTCCATATCTTTAGTTTAATTTTTTAATGTAATGTCGTGGTTGTAAGTAATGTAAGTGTTACAACATTAAATCTAATAAATAACTTTATTTAGAGTTAGTAATGTAGAATGTAGACAATCTTTAGCAAGTACAAAAAAAAACCTACATCCATTGAGTTAAGGGTTATTCAGTTGATTATTAAGTAAATTGCTTTACCAGTTGTGCTGGTTTATTGATTATCGTCTAATGGTCAAATCGTTTGTTTGCATCTAATAATTAGGTATACTATTAACGTGGGGTTCCAATAAAGTATAATTATTATTATAGTTTCAAGATATTATGAACCATCATTTTAAAACGAAATTCAAATTTGACAGTCACGAGCTCACTACATTTTTTTTATCGTAAACCATCAGATCCACAAAAAATAAATGGCTGCAATAATGTATGGTTGTGTTTTGATGAGCGGTAGTACAATGTACGCGGTAAAATTGAGATTTGATATATCTACTTTAGGTACATTAGAGGCGGCGCGGCGTGAGAGCACGCAGGCGTGGTTGCAAAACAATGATTGTCGTCAGAATTGGACCTGCTGCACTGCAATGGCGAAATGAGACGCGCAGACATTTCATCTGCGTGGCTCGCTCCTTGGCCTAGGTCGCTAACAAATCACTATATAAACGTATTAGGACCTAAGGAGAGTCGATTAAACAATCACGATTTAATTTTTATATTGCAGCAATCGATTAATCTATCGTTATAAAGGATTGACAATTTATTAGGTTATCAGCTTTTCGGATTAGTAGGAAATTGAGCAGGGTCAAACTGGGCTTGAATCGTCTAGATCAGTGGTTCCCAAATTAGTAGTACGCGTACCCCCAGGGGTACGCGAGATTGCATCAAGGGGTACGCGCAGCAATCTCTAAACTAAAATCCTTAAAAAACAATAATTCAATATAACTACATTGACAAATAAAGAATCTCTATTTCTACTTCTACAAATTCCAAAAAAATATTCTATTTAATTAAACGCCAGTAGCCGGTATATAAATCGCATACATCAAGCGCTTTGGCCCGCGGCGGCGGCGGCGGCGATTGACCCGTGTTTCCCGCGACTCCCGCGCCTCGCGTCGCCCGATCGCGGCCGCTACCGCTGCCGCCTATTTGCTCGTCATTGTTAATTTTTCAGTTCGGCTTATGTCGCGTGAGCATGTCGCTGTGCTTGTGTTGTCGGTTTTAAGTGTAAAAAACGGTTCTTTTCGATTTCCAGCAAAACTAAAAGTCCTATGGAAAAAAGTCGAATGACAAAGTTGTTGGTAATAAAAAGATCTAAAACTTTTGTATTTACACTTTATTCACATAACCTCAAAATTTATGTGAAAATTAAAAAAAACAAGATTTTGATTTTTTTTTTAACTTTTACAAACAATATTTTTTCTTACGAAATTTGGAAAAAAATTACCTTTTTATGTCCCAAATACAATGTTATTTATTTGATTAGAAATATTTATTTTTTCACCTTATTTTGAATTAATATCGAAAAAGCAATCTAATTTTCGATCGAAAATTCACCGGTGAAAATATCAGTTTTTTTCAAAAAGTTGGTATGTTTTCTATTCGTTGAAATCTCTACTTTAAATTACTACAAAATTGTATTTATTAATTATATATTAATATTTTCTTTCGATTTTTGTTTTGCATTTTCTGTGAAGATTTACTATAGTACCTATAATATATATATTTTCACCATCGGAAAGTAGAGATTTCAACGAACAGAAAACATACCAACTTATTGAAAAAGCTGATATTTTGATGGGTGAATTTTCGATCGAAAATTAGGGTGCTTTTTCGATATTAATTCAAAATAAGGTGAAAAAAAAAAAGTTCTAATCATATAAATTACAGCGTATTTGGGACATAACAAGGTAAGTTTACACCAAATTTGGTAAAAAATAAATATTGTTTGTAAAAGATAAAAATAAAAAACCAAAAACTTGGTTTTTTGAATTTTCACATAAATTTTGAGGTTATATGAAAAAAATCTAAATACTAAAGTTTTAGATCTTTTTATTACCAACAACTTTGTCATTCGAATTTTTTCCATAGGACTTTTAGTTTTGCCGGAAATCGAAAAGAACCGTTTTTTACCCTTAAAATCAGCAACCTCCCCACCCCTTTCCCGACCTCAGATCTTATATTAATTAATTTTTATAATATTCTCCTTCTTTTCTAATGGGTTTCATCCTACTATTTTTTTTTTTGGTTTTAAAAATTATCGAGCCTGGTCTATAAAGGGGTACGCAAGTTGGAGGTCTTTCTTAAAGGGGTACCTAGAAAAAACTAATTGGGAACCACTGGTCTAGATGGTATCATCACGAAGGTCCCGGGTTTCAGTGCATGCGTGGCGTGGCTGTGAGAGAGTCCGAAAGAGGCCCGCAAACCTCCGCACAAACGGTGATCGTCACCCTGAATGTATGATGTGGAACTTACAAATTATTAGCTGAGCAGCAAGATAAAGAGTTGCGGTCAATATAAAAAATCAATAACGGTAACAGACATTAAAGTTCCTCATTGCATACGCATTAGTCATTATATGCAGGACATTTGATAACCAATCTATGCGGTTTGTTTTCCTTATCATATTATATTATCAGTTCCCTAGATCTTCATTGTTCAAAAAATCTGTTAAATCAATAGCTAATTATATTAAGGTGTATTTAATTGTGTTGGTGGAGAAGCGATTAGCGGTAGATAACATAATATAACATCACGCCAATATCTTTTAACCCAGAATGGTGTGGCAGAGATGTATAACACCGACATTTAACCTGTTATGTTAAAGTGCATTAGATATGAAGTTAACCTATCGTCATCCGCTGGGCACTATTCCAATTCAGTGCCATTATTAAAAAAACCCAAATATTTTTTTGCCCCACCCGGGTATCGAGATTCGAACCCCAGACCCCGCGATGAGAGGACGCAAACGCTGACCACTAGACCAACTATCTAGGCAGATGATATCTATGGTAAAGTAAATTGATTATTATATAGTTACTTAGCGACTTACATTACTTTTATGGTTTACTGGTTAATTGTTAAGGTACTGTAGTTTCTAAAAGGTTCCCATTTGAATGGAAGATTCAGACAAAATGCGATACTATAAGGATTTTTTGATCTTTTGCCCGAAACTTCAATGAAAATGCAAAATATAAATATTATGTAAGTACAAAGGTAATGTGGGTTTGTATTCAACTACATACCTACATACAATCCAACATATTAATCTAAAGATATAAGTGTTTTCTATACATATATGCATTTTAATGGGTGTTCGAAGTGAAATTGGTATTTTATGTTCATAATAAATTGCTGTTGTTTATTTATATTTAGAAATACCTTCCGTAATATGTTAATAACTGTGTACGAAGGTATCAGTTTCTTATTTTTGTCGCTGAAGCTTTTTAGTTTTTACTAATTTATATATTATCTGTAACTATACTAACTAAAAAGACAATGAATTTGTTGAACATTTACCCAAATTACTAACAGCTCAAAAGTAAATTATAAATGCCCACTTAAATCAAATATTGACACACAATAAAGTGTATTGCCCTAGACACTCAGCAAATCGTGACGAATGAACATCGCACATCAACAAATACGTTTCAGACAAATTGCATTTTTCACCAGTACAATAGTAGCTATTATGACGAAACTTTATTATTATATTATCGGCCATGACCTTCCGTGACAACTAACAGAAGTAATACATATGTCGCCGAAGCAAACGAATTAACTAATCAAGTTTAATCAACTCATGTATGATGAACATTACTACAAGGTGAGACTCAACATCGAGTCGAGACTCAAGAATAAACGTAACACAGATGTCGGAAACTCAAAATTAAAAACATAACACTCCTTTTTTTAGGCAGTCGTGTAATAAAAAAAAAGTAATTGGAATAAGGCAATCGTTTAATTAAGGATGTGTCGGCCTATTGTCAACTCTTCTGATAGTGTCGACCTCAGGTAAAAAAAACACAAAGATGAATCAATGACATCATCTTGCTATTTTGTTTTCTGTTCCATGAGTTTCATCTTGCCATCAGCACCGTAAATAGGGCGGTGCCACCGGTGCCCAGACACAGAGCGCAGGCCAGGAAGTGGTGCAGAAATGACCTACCCAGGACATGCTGGGTACACAATAGCGATTAATTTTTAATCAATTTTATAACATATCGATCATTAAAGCTAAAAAGGCTGCATGTGCAACGCTTGTCTCTTGTCTTCAAAGGCAGTTCAGTGCTGTTTCTATAAATTTTCAAGGTTATATTTAAAAAAGTCAACGCCTTTGCTGCACCATGACATTTGATGGTGATATGCTTAGGTGCAGGTGCCCCTTTCCTTGTAAAAAAAATATTTTAAATAAGTCGATGTCTTGTGCGCTTTCAGACACTTGAAGACATGAGCGCAAAGGCGTGTATTGAGATTTCTTATTTTTCCTAGGAATTAGCCAAAAAATTGACGCCTTTGATGGACCCTGACTATTGGCGGCGAAGACGTTTGGGTATCGCTTCCTATTATTAAAGAAAATATTAAGAAAAGTTCAAGACAATATCCAATGAACTATCGAGCCAGCATCTCAGCAGGCAAAATCTTGCTCACCGAAAAAGCCGTAGAGCAGTAAGTTTAAAATTTCATAAATTGGTTGCATGACCAAATTGTAACATTGAAGCCATGATTCGCATGTCTGCGGATCGCGCACGCCTAAATGTGCGCTCTGTTTTCCTAACAAAAGTAATATTGGTTTTTCTTTATTATTTACAAAATTGGTATCTATTTTGGACATATCATGTCTAAAACACAAAAATTCGTCGTGTGACAGACGGACAGTAAAGTCTCAGTAATAGGATACCGTTTCTACCCTTTGGGTACGGAACCTTTAAAATAGATAAAATTGTTAATATCTTAATAATGTTAAAGAAAACCTATATAACGTGAGTATGACAACACGGCGCGGCGCTCCGTTATTGAAAAATAAACAAACAAAATGATGTTTTTAACATATAATTTTTTTTTACAAGTGTTGCTTCAAACGAACAATCAATCTATCAGTTGTCAAAGATAGCTCTCAGAATCGATTCTAAAACGTGACTTCAGACAAAGCGAGTTCTAATTATCGATTCAGCGGGCTATTTACTATCGTTAGGTTACAACATTTCGTTCTCGATCGCTCGAACTAATAAAGTATCTTCCCGTAACAAGTTGCATAGTGTTTAGCGACTAGAATTAGCGCTAGAATTTGTCACGACCTAAACTGTCGAACTATCAATAATCACGAATTGTAATCACGTGGTTATTCAAGGATGCTGTGCTTTTATACTTCATCTCAAGTTTTCAACATCAACATCCAAATACTATCGAACATTCACACAAATCTTCCGATTTTTACATACAAAATAGTCGCAGCACTGCGACGCAGCCTGTAAGATTTTTAGTAAACTGTAAAATCAAAATACCTACTTATTTTACAGAAATTTATATTTAAAATAAAATGAAATGAAATTATATCAATAATGCGCATACGTTTTAGTGTAGTTCAAGCACAGAATATTTATTAAAGTTCATTTTTCTTTTAGGCGTATTTTATAAAGTATGTAGGTACATATTTGCTTGGCAATGCGACTCGTTTATGTTATTTGCATTCCTAACGGGCCATCAGGTAAGTCTTTTATTGCACGTATGTAGATCAGATCAAAATCTTTTGTCCTGAAGTCTTTGTCCTGCTCACGTAGAAGTATTATTAAGATTATCATTCTTTCCTACCTACACTATCCGCTATCTCATACATGTTCTCATAAGATTGTGTGTGTGCGAATGCGTGGTAAAAACCTCAACTTTTGTAGAGACCAACAATAAAATGGATGAGACAGATTCATCATTCAAGTTTATGTGTATCAAAATAAGACGATATTTGGATTTGGTAAGGAGATTGGTGTAAGCAAGGCAGAAAGAAGTAGACATCACAGGACATACTTAGACATATTTTTATTGACATTGCTTACGGGCGGAATCGCCACGGAAGTTTATTTAGTTTAATACTGATATTACTTAGATTTTATATGCTTGCACAATATATTACCTGAAGCGAAGTGCATGTACATAATGTTGAATTATTTATACTCGCCGCTTTCATTTCACACTCGTTTAATTATCGTAAAAAGGCAGGGATAGGTAGGTAGTTCCTCCGATAACTAAGTTAAAGATACATGATCACTAATGTAACATTATTATAATTGCTTAGATTTAGGCCCACTGACTTCGGCAGCGTACGATGCGCGTCCAGCAGTTAGAAAGACGGGTACGAAAAACAACTTATCCTATGTAGATTATTTTGTTATTCTTATCTCCTTATTTGGATATAACTACTCAAGTAATATTCAACGTCTCGCCTCATCTGTGTTTAACTTTAAATAATTCAGGAAACGGTCTTAAAGTACTTATATTTAAAGATTTATCCTCGTACTTCTAACCGTTGAGCAGTTGTACTTTTCAGCATCAGCTCATCAGCATGAGATGCTGAGCTCTAGATGCTAATTCCGATTTTTATGATTTCCTCTTGAGGTTATAACCACCTCAAGAGGGCGTTTATTTCTCTGCTATTTGATACAGAGTAGAGTAATTCAAACTTAAAATAATTGACATTTAAATTACATAAAATATAAATCAAATTAAATATTAAATTAGATAATAAATTAAAAATAAAAAAATAATAATAATAATTCAGCTAATATACAAAAATAATATAAAGGCTTATAAAATTAGAAGGTTACCCTCAGATAATCGTGACCAAAATTAAATGACAATGGGATAACATGTCAAGTATACAAAACCATTTAAGAAGAAAAAGTCAAATCGATCCAAGCGACTCACACAGTAATCGCCAAACTAACATAAAAAAACCGGCTAAGTGCGTGTCGGGCCACGCGCAATAGGGTTCCGTAAATAAACATAAATAAATAAATAAACGTACCGATTACCGACAAATAGCCAAAATAACAACATTTTTTCGCCAGCAAAAAAAAACTTTGTTTTTCATAGTGTTTTATGGAATTTGTATCAATAACAAAGTTATAATTTGCGGTTGCTGAAAAAGTGCTATATCTCAAAAACTGCTGACTGTATATCATTCAAAACAATTTTGGTTGAAAGTTTTCATTAAGATATATATTTTTTTAGATTTTTCACTCCGGTGGCTTAAAAGTTAGAGGGGGGGGGGACACTCATTTTATCACTTTGAAAGTGTCTATCTTTGGAACGATTGACATTGAAAAAAAATAGTTCTAGAAACCTCAATGTAATTTTAAAAGACCTATCTATAGATACCCCACACGTATAGGTAGAATGAAAAAAAAATATTATTGTTTCAGTTCAATGTATGGGGAGCCCCCCTCTAATATTAATATTATTATTTTTTTGTGTAAAAATCGTAAAGCGGTTAACAGAATACATCTATCTACTTAGTTTCAATTGTGTTGTCCTAATAGTTTCGGAATAAAGTGGCTGTGACATACGGACGGACGGACAGACAGACAGACAGACAGACAGACATGACGAATTTATAAGGGTTCCGTTTTTTGCCATTCGGCTACGGAACCCTAAAAAACATACAATTGAATTGAAAACTTCCTCCTTTTTTGGAAGTCGGTTAAAAAACCTTAGTTATGAATCAAAATTCATTTGTATAACATCATTCTAACCATTAAAAAAACAACCACATCAATTGTTTTGTACTATGTAGACATAGTGTTAGTGATTACCATAGAAATCTTAATAATAAGGCAATAGAAATGTCAAAGACGCGTGACACGTACTTGAATCTAAATAGGAAAACAATAATTATTGTAAATACCTTAGAGTTCATACCCTCCGTAGAAGGGATAGAGAAAGTAGGTATTAGGTGTGGCAGCAAATTGTTGTTAAATGGTCAAACCAAGATGATGATATAATAGATGTGTACCTTTTATGATCGCTGGTAGGAAGACGCAATTAGATTTTGTATTTTAATTTTTTTTTATACTACGCCCACAGCGAACGAACGTGTAGTCCACCTGATGGTAAGTGGAGTACATCCCATGGACATTAACAATCCACAAAAGCAGATTATAGATGCGTCGCTGCAGCTGAGGACTACGGTGTTATGCCACATGTGCCAGTAATTTCAGGGCCTGATCTCACCACCAAACCGGAACATAGTAATGGAAGCACTACTATTTGGCGGCAGGTTAAAGGTGAGACGGTGGTGCTGCCGCCCTCGAGCTCATTCACAAGAGCTCTACCACCAGAAAAGTTCAAGTTTCATCATTTTCCCGCCCTTATCTCAATTACTTGGGGTCGACGCAATATGATTTATTCTTCCACACGTTCCAATCAGACGTAATTTTAGCATTATGACCACAGATATAGATCTACATAGATAGCGCAAGTATCACGATTTGTATTGAAACCAAGCGTGCCGACTTTTTAATACTTATTGTGACGTCACAGCCGAAATTTAGTGACGGGAAATCCAAACCGATTCAAAGACACCGATGCCGCCGATGCCCATCCGCCCAGTACGATTCAAACGGCCGTCCGCTATGATTTTCTCTAACAAAAGACGCGCGTGGACTGAAGTTAGCGGCGACCAACCTTGACGCTTGGTCGGGGTTCGGACACGCGAAGTACATGCATTTGCGTTATCTATGTAGATCTATATCTGTGATTATGACCCTTTCCAGCCATGTCATCTTTCACACAGTCGATTAATCTTTTCTTTGACCGTCCTCTCCCCTTATAGGCTTCAACATTCATTCTTTTTTTTATTCATCTCTTAATATTATGACGTCACTACGTGCAGCCATTGCTCGCACACGTTTACTAATAAGATTGGATACTGTATACATCAAATGGCTCTTAGCTAATAATAGTTGCTCCACCGCTATACGTTGCACGCCGAATGATGATCCCTATGACAGTTCGTTAGCGCTTAACATTGTACCGACGCGGCGACGTCCTGTCACATCAAATCCTTTAGAGGTCCATTAAAAAGTCGAAAAAATCATATTGTGTACATTTGTAAATTATAAAAATGAATATTAAGAAATTATTACGTAATGTTCAGAAATAATGGAGAAAAACTCAATGCAAATGTACATGGTACGTGCTGCAAAAGTTACGTGGTCTAGCTGTTATCGACTGAGAAGGGACACATCGATAAACCAAATATCGATAATTTGTTGGAAAAATTAAACAAATGCTTTGAGTTTGTATTTTATTCATATCAAGCTGAATCTGATACAGGGTCAAGCGGATCTTCAAAATCTGAGTCTGAACTGCAGCTATCCGTGACGTTTATTATTAACGGTTGGTCAATGATATTGTCGTATTCTACATCTCGATCCCAGTCTTGTACGCAAATTTTCTTTGTTTTTTCGACTACTTTTCGCCAATCGTCAGCTGTCAAAATTAAAGTAAAGTAAAATAAAATATAATAAGGCTGTTACTTTTTTATCTAGTGTTTTATGTCCATCAATGCGCGTAATCTTTTTTTCAAAATAAATAAATATTGCTTATTATGTTGAATGACCTGGCTGAATGACATGATATTTGCCTAAAAAAACAGTATTTTATCGAAATTGTTTCGCATAACTAGTACAACTGTCAATTGAAACGTCATAGGGATCATCATTCGGCGTGCGAACTATAATTATTATTAATCAGTAGCAGTCACCGTAGCCGAAACCGGCTGAGAAGTGTTTATATATAAACTAAAATACACATACACATTTTAAAAGAGCTGCATCGTTGATGCGCAGGGTTTAGAGACAGTCCCAACAGCTACCTGAGGATGATTGCTGTACACATTGAAAGTCCTATCTGGAGGCACTGGATTAGGCTTCATATTGAGGCAAATTAATTTAATTCTTTGTTTTTATTTTGTATCTCTGTATTACTAACATAACTTTAAGTTTTTTCATTGTATTACTAACACTCTATGGACCTGGTCTGAAATAAAGAAATATTATTATTATTATTAATATTTTGTATTTTAGTTTATTCCATATCTTCTGTGTTTATTACGATTGTATTTTGGTGCTATGAAAACTTAAACTAGATTTTTTTACAACTTGGAAAGGGGAAGTCTGGTTTAAACTAACTTCGATACCTAATGGAGCTTATCTTATGGTTTATTATTTAGTTTCAATACCTATTGTTGACACATGATTTATAATTTAAATGTCTACTTATTCGTCAACAAAACATGACATCAGCAAAAGCCTTGACGCCATGATGATAATACATAATATTACTCTGTGCTTTCGAGTACCTACAATATAAAATTGTACACATATTATGTACTATCCTTAATAAATTAGCGAGACTATTCAGAAATGGATGGCCAAAACTATAAAATGGAGAACAATAACATTGAAAGTATCTTTACTACAAAAAAAAAGGAATTCAGGCGATTTTTTTGTTGGCTTCTTTACAAAAAGGAACATCTTAAATTATGTATAACAATACGATTTAAATGTAAAGAATTAACTAATGTATCTAATATTGAACAAATATATTTTATTTTATTTTATTTCTCTACGAACAGCATCGGTTAAAAATAATTTTGCTTTAAGCGGGGAAATGGGGCAATTGACTAATAATATAATATTATACTTATATAATAACTATTACAACAAAACTCCATAAGCACTCAAAGGCGTGGGATAATTTTATTCAAAGTAGGATTTAAGTGTACCAAATGTATACTAGGTCTTATTTATGATGACCGCAGGCGCACACGAAACTGTTATTATAAGTAAACATTATGCCTAGTTTTACTTTTATATCTACATTTAACATTGTTGTGGTAAACACAAGTTAAATTTAACTATCATCATTGTTAGGTTAATGAAATATGTTCCACGTCATAGTAACGGTGACATAGGCGTCATTATTCTGATATGATAATTATGATGTTTAGCCTTTTCAGTAGGTTAAGTTAATTCGTTGCTATGTATCTCTCCAACTTGCTCATTAAGTTCAATGCCGTGACCCTGTTGATACCCTGGAAGCCAATTTCACGATCAAGTATGCTTTTACTTACTCGCAAGTTTCTTATTTTCCTAGCGCAATAATCAAGTTTTGATATATCAACATATTTTTAGTAATAAACTATACAAATACAAACAACCTTAAAAAAAGCTAGAGATCAAGATTTTTATTGTCGATAAAAAATTTAAAGTGTAGCGTTAATTTATAATATTAATTGTTACCCATATTCTTAAAAAATAGTTAACAAGCGCGCCGTAGTTAACAATCTGCCTGGGTCAAATGTTAACCCAGGCAGATTGTTAACTACGGCGCGCCATTCTAAAATTTTATTTTTAAGAATATGAGTACCGATTAATACTCATAATAATATAAAGTAAATCAGACGATGGTAATCTGACATTCACGCACATCAAAAGACAGGAGATTAAAAATAATGAATCATAAAACATGGAAGGTAATAAATTCATGGAACGTGCGTTTCTATTCGCTTTGTAAGAAGTCCTTGATCTTCAACAGATTATGTTTATGGCAGACCTTGAATAAAATAAGATAAGGCTTCAAGTTTAGTCTATGATCAAGGTGAGGGTTATGGCCAACTTAAGAATGTTATTCACATCGCTGTCCCAGTTTTCAGCAATAAGTATTTATTAAATATGAAACGGATAGTGCGGATACCGGATAATCCGGCTGACCTCTAAGCCGATAACCAATAAACGGCCGCCGGAGAGTTGGCGGGACAAAGACATTTGGTGCGTGAAGTGAGTTGGCAAAAATTGCCGACCCCTTCTCTGTGCCCCATCTGTTATTAACACACATTAACATTTTACATTACATTTACGTACATAACATAAATAACACCATTTAAACAGTCACAAGGGCTGTTTAAATAATGTATTTTTTTACATTTTCGGAACTAAAAGAGGGTAGGTATGGCGCAACAAGACTGGAATATTTGGCCATCTTAAAGTAAACGCGTAGTAGGATAATGCGATGCACCAAATGGAAAAGTTATCAGTGTGAGAAAAATCGGATTGGCTCGACCCAGTTCGGATCTTTTCCACCTACGTTGCAGTGCACCACAGGGCAACGTAGCACAGTGGCTGAAATCACGAATTAGGCAATTAAGGAAAAGTATTTATTAGTATATATGTACAGGTGAGATTCGATTTTTGAGGCCCCTTGAGCTCGAAGAAACCACCTGAAGACTGAACCACACTTAAAGTCACCAGCTATATGGTATCAGGCCGGATATGCCAAATACGGCCGGATAATATTTATTTGACCGGACAGGCCGGTTAGCATACTGGCCAGATAACCGTTTCATCTCTAGTAATTATAACGAGCCCAATAACTTCGTCTAAGTAATTAGTCAGTATAGTTGTTTAAAGAGATGAGTTATAATGCTTGTAATTATACCATTTATAAGTATTGATCGATCGCAATCGAGTATAAAAAATACCACATAAGATCATTAATAGCGGATAATTACTCTATTAAAGCTTTAATTAATACGTGCTGTTACAATATTGATGAAGGCATAACTTGTTTTGACGAAGTAAAAATATTTTTAATGGCAAATAAAACTTAATGTTTTGTTGTTTTTAGATAATTTGACTTAATTATTATTAGTCTTATTTTATAGTCACAAATGTGAGTAAAATTTAGGTAAATAAGACAACGACGCATATTCGCGTAGTCTGCCTACATTGTGTATAATATTACACCTCTAGTGATAACTGAAAGTTCCTTCGATTGAAGGTTCAAATAGAACGCATCTACCGTGTTACCAATACAAATAAATAAAATTGGTGTGTCTGTTTTTAATGTCAAATTCAAATTCAAAATTCAAATCATTTATTTTAATAGGTCCAGGAGTATTATTGACTGAGTATTATTAAACGCCTCCGCGTTTGAACACGTCAAAATATTACAAATAAATGATATAAAAATAAATTATAAGTGTTAATAACAATGTTTTTTTCATGCTGGTATAGTTGTTTGCACGATACCTTTTCCTACAACACAGTTTAAAAAAAATGACTTTTTGTCTAACGGTCTGTCTATCTGTCGGTCTGTCTGTCTGCTGTAAAATAAAATTTTAGATGAAGGTAACAGACTACATAGGCGCGTAACATAGGCTACTTTTTATCGATGTATGTACCACGTAAACGAAACCACGGGCGAAAGTCAGTTTGTTTGTTTGATAGCGCTAATCTCGAGAACTTCTAGTCAAATTTTGATAATTCTTTTTGTAATATTTTTAAAGCAAATTTTAGCTTTGCTATGCATTTATTTTATACAATATTAAAGTTGAAAAATTAAAAAACCAAGTAATGGTTTGTCTAGCTAAGGTATATATATATACCTACGACGCTGGCACAAAGAGTTGAGAAAAATTATTTTTGTGTTTGATAGTGTAACTCTCAATAAAGGTCTAATATTTAACATTACGCTAAATTCCACAGGACTGGAGCAGTAAGGTTGAACGCGGGTGCAGCTACTACTTAATACAACAAATTCCACGCGGACGAAGTCGCAAGCAAAAGTTAGTATACTAATAAAATGTAAACGTATTGCCCAAATTTAACAATAATCAACAAAATAATAAATTATGTGCGTATACAAATGAGTTAGTAATGGTTAATGATAAGTCAATATATTAATCATGTTTATCGTCGTATGTCATCATTAGAGTTTACGTAAATTTTCCCAATATTATAACGAAACTATCAGATATCCGATACAAAAAAATATCCGTAACCGTAACCGAATTAGAAATAAAAGTTTCGGATAATATCGGATAGGGCGGAGCTGTAATTCGTACCAGACATATTATATTATTCTATTTTATTTTATATTCCTTAAAAATCTAACATCCGTAACCGAAATTATCCGAAACTAACGGATAATCCGAAATAAATTAATATCTGTTTCCGAATCCGTATGCGATATAATAAATAATATTGTTATTATTTATTATATCCATAGAAATCTTATTATTAAGGCAATAGAAATGTCAAAGACGCGTGACCTTGTCGCCGCGCATCTGTTTAGTCAAACACAAGTGCGAGTTGAGGAATTGTCGTCTTAATGTCATCGCAAAAAGAATAATTTTGTTTGCAGGAATACAAGCGCATGAGTCTAATCGAACACAAGTGCGAGTTGAGGAATTGTCGTCTTAATGTCATCGCCAAAAAGAATAATTTTGTTTGCAGGAATACAAAAAGTGGTATTTGAAAAACGGCGACATGCGTCCCAGTGTTAAAAGATAGTCGATAGCATTTCTATTGACTAGTTATTAAGATTTCTATGATTATATTGCATACGGATTCGGATTACGATCGATTATTCGATACACACATTATTATTGTTTTATTTCGTTTTGTATGTTTTGACTTACAACTGGTTTGTTCATTTTTATATCGGTAGAAGGCAACACCAGGACTAGGATAGAGTCCGAAAACGAGAGAATATGTATTCAGGTAAGCACCTATTTAACTGTGTCAAGATACTTAACAACCTTATAAATTCCTGGCTGATGTGGGTTCTTGAAAATCAGTGGTAATAAATCCAGTGCGGCCATTAAGATAGTGACAGTACCCTTCTCAATGTAATCATAATCATGCTTCATGGGCACGCTTGCCGTCACGATCTGATATCTGATACACTTCATTTTATTGGGCAATCCGACTGACTACATTACCTAGTTTAACATTATCAGAAATTCAGGACTTTTAGGGTTTATTTTTGTAGTGTTTGAGCGATATTTTAATTAATAATCTAATTTTAAGGCCCAGTTTCGCGAAATTTATTTATTGAATTCTAATGGTGTTCGAGTGCACGGTTAGTGTAGTGGTTAAAGCGGTCGCCTCGCCGCTTGCAACTGCGCTGGTGTTGTGGGTTCGATCCTCACATGGAACAAATCTTCGTGTGCAAATACATGTTCTGACTCCGGGTGCGCTTTGTGTGTGTAAAATGTATATTTGTGAACACCCCCGCGACACAGGAGCTATTCCTAGTGCAAACATTGTTTAAAAAGAAATAAAAAAGCATGCTCTCCGTTGCTCTGTTAATATGGCTGATTCTTGCATGGCTTTGGTAAACCATGCAAGAATCAACAACAACAACTCAGTCACTTTTTGTACATATTAATTTATTTTTAAAATATACTGGAGAGATAGAAGAATCAAGATAATATTTCATTACACTTTTAAGAAGATAAACCAGAATAATAATTACAATGAATTGTGTGCTCGAGTAGTGTTCAAATTACTTACGGGATTTTAATAACACACATTTAGACTAAACGTCGAAATAAAAAATTAAACTATGTAGGTACTTAAGGTGGCTAAAAACCATAAACAAAGAAAACATTCAAAAATCTAAAATCTTATCAGACAATTAAATCTGTGAATGTTTCTATGGGCATTATGTTGTAATTTTCCTGTTCATGTCTCGTAAAATCAATGCCTTGGATCCGGTTTTTTAGCTCAATAGCAGTGGATGGCGATAGGCTCACCCACTATCACATGGGTCCTAAACATAACAGGTGAAGTGTAAGTATTGTATACTTCTGCCATGCCCTTCCGGGTAATGTAGTCGCGCCCTAATTATAAGGTTATGAGCAAGCGATGTTTGCATTAGTTTTGTTCGCACCAAATTTTTATACAGTCACTAGAAGCGAAAACTTGTTATTGGCTTTATGGTTCCTAAACTTATTGTTATTTAAGTTATACTAGCTGTAAGTTTTCCATATGATAAATAAATAAATAAATAAATTTAATGTTATATGTATGGTTCCGGTGCCGGCTGAAGACGTTACAGTATCAAGAGTGGCCTAAGGTAAAAGACTATTGTACCCAAAGATATTGCAAATAATATCTATTACTCCATTGCACATCGTAAATTTTTTACTTAACAACTTAGTTAACTAAAAGTTTTCAGTGACAAGAAAATTTGTATTTACTGGTGTTTTTACAAGGAAATAAGCAAATTAAATTAACAGTTCTTAAACATAATTTAAGAAATACCTAACTAAGTACAAAAAATCAAAGGAAAATTTTCATTTTAAAAGTTAAAATAAAACCGGTAAAATAATGTTTTTGATAAATTATTTTTAATTATACCATTTTTTATTTCTATTTGCAGATACCATATATCTGGTAACCCAAGCTTTATCTCCTGGCCAAGAAGAGCTCACATCATGTCAAAGGTACCTTACGAGGGTTGCGTAGATGGTGCCGGATGCTGTACAAGTGCTTCCGACTGATATAAGATAACTGCTCACATGTTTTGCAGCAAAGATATTGAGTCATATTATTATCTCTTGAATTCAGTTTAGATATCGAATGGAAAGGAATTACGTATAATATGCATGGTGGTTGATGGTGGCCCTTGATGTGACCATAGAGCGGTGTGGTTAAAAATATACGGATATGGCCGCGGTCATTACCAATTCACCATGGCATGTGTGCATGAAAGGCGAAAGTTACTTTTTATAATCACTCGCTATTGTTAGACGCACTCAAAATAAATAAAGAGAACTCTTCAAACTAAACAAACACGTTTCTAAGTTATCATTGAATAATATAATAATTGAACATTTTGTTTTCAAACAACCGTTTGCACGACCAGAGTCGTGTCTGAGAAATATCATTAGTTATATCTGCTCTGTAACATCGACGGTGAACTAGCTCAAAGTAGTCAAAGTGTGTGAGAAAACTGGGCTATGGATCTAATACATTGTTGTACCTATGTAGGATATTGAGATATTTAAGCCGACACCTACCCAGTTATGAATATCAACGAGCATTGTCAGTGTGAACGACTATGTCGAATCACTGTTATGTGCTTTATTTTCGAAGTTAATGCTTACAGTAAGAAGATTAAAAAATAGTTGCATCAGTTACGCGTCATTGCTTTGATAAACGGCAGACGCCTTCACCTAGATGTGGGTGTAGGATTAAATTAAGTCTGAACCGAGAGAGAAGGCCTCGCCTTTGTAGTAAAAGGGACCTCGTAAAACCGTCTGTAAATCTTGGTGGCTAGCATACCTGGGGAAGTGGAGCAATACGATCGTGATCCACGTCACAGATCCACAATGGGAACTTATTGCCAGATGCGGTTCGATTTATTGCGCAAACCGACCTTCAACGTGGTCCTGTTCTATATTGGAGTGTTGAATGAGTGTGCATCGATGCAACGCCATTATTGATGGCTCACAACTCCGTTTTCCATGCCCATTGATATTGATGGGCTCTAACAACTAACACGACAACACGAACGAAGCAGAGGAAATCACGATGATAACGCAACCATTAATGGATACGAGAGGAATACGGTAGAGAGTTATTTACAACATATTAGGTAGCACCGGATATCATAACTTCATAATCTGTCAGTTCATGTTCACAAAATGCAGCTAATTGGTAAGCTTCATGACCAGTTTTACTTTCATTGAGATTCCGGTGTAAATATTATGTATTGTCTATTCTATTATGTTTATCATTGGTATAGAGAACTTTGAGATCAATAGTGTTAATGGGAAAGACAAGGTTGATTACGATGAGATATGCTTCAAGGATCATCACGCCGTGCGTGCAGAAGGAATTCGGCAGCCATTTGTTATAACCATAATAAAATTGTAGTTGTTACATTTTTTTAATGGGCCATAGACTAATCGCGATGGTCGACGAGACGAGATCGAATCGATTAATATTGCTTCTTAATAAGGATGTAAGTACTACACTAGTTTTGTTTAACCTTTTAACCGCCGGACCTCAGAACAGTTGGCGTGTCCCTAGCGCCAGGCACAGTGAATCGAAAATTAAATACCTAAAAGAAAGAGGGATGTGCAATACTTAACTTTGCGATGTCGATATTTCGTTTTAATAACGACATTTGCATTTGCGACTACATCTCACCAAGCTAAGTTTGCACCTCGCGTCGTTTACGTCACACTGAGGCTTAGGTACGGGCTGTAAAAAAGGATTCGCTATGACTTTAAAAAACAAACAAATGTTTGTTAGATTTTACTTTGCATTTGTTGTTTTTAACATTATATTATACGTAGGTACACGGGTACACGCCGCATTCCAGCGAGGTGTAAACTTAGCTTGGTGGAGATATAGGTACCTACCTACTTGAATACTACTTAGGTACCTTACGAAATTATTCGACATTTTTCGCAAGCCAGTAAAAAAAAAAGTGGTTAAAAATTTGAACGATTTATTAATTATTACTTAAACTATTCACAATAAAATCAGTCCAGAGAAGAGTTTCAGTTTTTCATCGCCTTCTAGAATTCGTATTAACTCTTCAGTAGTCGTCATAATACATTTCTATCATGTACATTTATCGACATACGAACGTAAAACTTCATGCACAAGCACAACACTGATGGAAAATTCCAGAAGTCGGCACTCGTTTATGACGTAAGAAGCGGTCGTCTTTATCCGACCGTGGCGCAGGGCGTACTAACAAAGTAAGTTTCGGAACATGTAGGCTAGGGATGGGAACCATCAATTCAATCGCTGACATTTCTTATTTAAATTTACTTAATTTTAAAGGAATTAAATGAAATACTCACAAATATTTGTAAAAAAATGTTTTATTAACTATTGCTGTATTTGTTTTAAAGTTAATTAGTCAGTATAACGAGAAATATTTTGATTTATGTTTATTTTTGTATCGGTAAATCTTGGCATATGTCCCGTCCCTCATGTCGGATTTTGGCGTCATGGGCGTTGCACATCAATACAATTTTCTAAAATAATGTTAGTAATTCATCTAACTTTGGACATTATTTTTAAGACTTCTAATTAATAGACTAAAGTGTATTAAACTGTAAATGATTACTTAGTTAACTATTTACCCAATATAAACATATTTTTGATAGAATACAGCGTAATTAAATAAAAAAGCTGATTAAACGAGCAGTGATATTTTGGTCGTAAATATACGACTCTGGCGAAATGGGCCCGAAAATATTTGTCGGATTAATCCGACGTTGGCGGTTAAAAGGTTAAAGGATCTATGTTTTTTACGATTCGGTTATTTTAACATTGTTATTTTAATCATTTTTTATACTTTTAATGGCCCATACAAGGTAAAGCGCCAAATCGTGCTAAATATATCATAACAGGATTATGCAATATTCATAAAATTTGCAGCACGACTCAAATTTGTAGTTTATTTGTCAGATCATTGTTCCTACTTATTATTTGAATGAATGTAATCTGTGTTTGAATGATTTCTTGGCCATGTTGAATGTGTTTTATTTGCCCCATTGTTAACGGTTTTTTTAAAGGAACAGGCATGTGACCGAAAATTTTGTTTATATTCCATCGAATGGAACACATTCAATGTGGGCAAAAAATCTGTTTTTATTTGATTAGCATTTTTATTTTTATTGTTTCATACGACGTCTGTAGCGAACGGACGTATTGTCTACCTGATGGGTATAGTGGCAGATTCACCCCTTGGACATCAACAATCCACAAAAACAGATTGTAGATACGTCCGAAACCCAGTAGGCCAGGTGCTACTGGTTACGGACGCAGGTTAAATAGTAGAACCTAATATTTAACCTACCATCAATATGAGACGGATTTGCTGCCGTCCTCAAGCAGTGGAGCACGTTCACAAGAGCTCTACCACCATCATAGTTATTTTCAAACATGACATATATCTATACTTTTATTAAGATAATAAATATTGTTTAACCTATGATAATTTAAATGTAAACTTGATTGTGATCTATTAGATTTATGAATTCTATAGGTAGGTATCTATTAAGATAATTCTGACGACCAGATAGTGTATACATGCTTAAAAGCTTCTACTACTCCAATTTATTACTGTTGCTTCTGAAATATATCGTGATCGGTATTAAATAAGGCGTTATTATCACAATAATTTACTGAGTCGTGAACAATTTGAAAGCGCGAGTGTGTGGTCTTGCTACATTGAGTATTCGGGCCGTCATCGATATCTTCGTATACTAGAAGCATTTTGTGTACATAGTTCCAGAGAGCTAGCATACAACTATGACTAGAGACAACTATACGTTTTAAATGACAGTATTTTCACTGCGCGTTCCAGATAAAATTCACGTCAAAGTTTAGAAATGTATGGAATTTGACAGCTTTTACCCCGCCCGGGGCAAATTATCTATGAAATTTGACAGTCCAATCGTTGCAAAAGTATTACCGTCAATGTTCTTCATGTTACATCTTGCCATCTATTATCTCTGCATAGTTCATTCGATTAAATGTCATTGGTTTCATACGTGAAATATTGACCATTCACTTCAAGATCAAGTGTCAACCCGTATGATTGTGACTGTAACTTTATTTATGTTGGTACTTTATTGAATCGAAATGTCACCTCTTCATGAGTCCAAATCAAAATATTACCAACAGAAGCTTTACACTGTCTGACCATAGAAAGCAATGTCATTTGAAAAGCATGATACAAAAATATATATATGTAGGTACAATAGATGACGCGAGGCGTCCGGAAAGACGATGCATATATGCAGGCGCTTGGATGGCTGAGTGGTTAAGCAATAGGCTGGATTCCTACAATCGCAGGTTCAAAGCCTGCTTCAAGTCGAAAAAATGATATTAGATTGCCAAGCATAGCTAAATGCTATATATAAATCAAATAGAGAAAACATGATAAACTTCATAGTTTATCATACCTAACACAATATCAGCTACCGATAAACCTATATATTTCCAGAATAGGCTGATCTCCCATTGCACGCGAAACCATCTTATACTGGAAATGTATAGGTTGATGTGTGTGTCTGTACCCGCACAATTGCGCTCACGAAGATGGAAGTAAGTTGTGTCATACGTCGAATGGATTATGTTGTTCGCGAGGCAGACCATCGCTCGTAATGTGAATGGAATCCAGAGTAGCAATGTGAATGGAATCCAGTAAAATTGAAGTTGGGCAATAATTAATTATTTATGTATTAGCAATTAGCTATTGTTTTTTTTTAAATTTTGCTGTCTGAAAAGTTCAGTGCTTCATTTTAACTTTATGTTTTAGTGTTAACATAAACTGCAAGCTAGTTGTAACCTCTTTTGACATCCTGTCAATACGATTTTTATACTTTTGAGATGGCTGCTTGTTGTGCTAACTACATCATAAAAGAAGTCTCAACTGTTTCAATGTCAAGTTCTGTCAAGTAACCTTTGATCCTGCGTATGATTTGGTCCACGATTCACCAGAATAAGCCGGTTTCGCATTGTAAGAGAAGGCAATTCAACGCACCTATCTCCAATCTCTTCGATTCTCACAGACAACATTTTGACTAAAATAATAAATAATATTTGACCTGAACGTTTTTGGATGATGCCCGATGTGAGTCATTCGACCGCATTCATTCATCTTAAACTACGGTTAACGATCAAAACGGTGTTTGTTATCTCTCTCATTCAATGTTGGAACGGGACATCTAAAACCGTAGCTCAATGTTGAACTCAGTGAATAAAATTTGGGCTTTGACACGCAAAAACTTCGTCGCGCGTCATCCCACCGGTAAACCCGCTCGCGTTTATGTCTTTTGAAGGTAAAATTGAATAAACTTTAAATTTTCAAAGTACACCAAGTAAGTGTTATTTTAAGTGTTGAGCGGAATGTTTTTTTTTTCATCATATTGCCTGTTGTTTGACCGTTGGTAGTATGCATGTCTGTAAACCATTCCGATACATTATAATAATATGTAAATGTTCAAGGTTCTACACAAACGAAAAATTAGTTTTTGGTTCTGGATTTTTCATACTACAACTAGTGATATTTTTCAATTATTTTTAATGTTTTTTAATCCTGAATTATTTTCTTTTAACCAGGGTAATTTATTTTTAATTTGTTGCGACACCGGAAATATATTTTAAAAGTAAATATATCCAGTAATAGAAGCGAAAAGTTCGTCACAGGGTGAAGATTTTCTTGATTTTTTTAAAATACCAATAATTTTTCAAATATGCTACTCGTAATTTTTTTAATAATTTAACTGTTAACTGTCATAACTACCCTATAACCCGATTTCAGCTTGACGTTCTACTGGGACACTCTGTATAATGTAGGTACCTATATAATTTGAATTAATTGTTTTTTTTTTAAGTTAATCGAATGTTAGGTTTATAGCAAGCTTATTAACGTTGAAACCGGCGAGCATGCATGATGAGATGTTGAGAAGCGGAAGAAGTATATTATTATAAGGAACGTGACATATGGTGTTCATCATGTCTACCTACCCCCGAGGAATAAAGTAATAAGTATTCTTTTTTGTATGTATGTAAATGTTTGTAATAAAATTGAATAAAATATTATATAATTCAGTTCTGAATACTGGTGTGAAGAATTTTTTTTTTATTGCAGGACTTACTTTATTTATTTAAATATTTACATTACTTACCTAACTACAATTTAATCGTATAAACTTATTAAAGAAATACCTAACTATATATATATACATCAAATAAAAGAATGATTAAATAAATTTAAACTCGTAAAAAATTCAGGTGTCAAAAAATACAAAAAATAAGAATAATATGTTCAAATAAAATGGCTGATGATTATTAAGACAAACGTTGACATTAGTCACCATGTTTATTTAACTTACTTTATAAGCCAAAGCTCAAAAACCATTGCCGTTTACCTCCTACGTAATCAGTAATCACGGAGACAGGTGTAACGATACGTGCAGAGGTTTACTATACTACTGCTAATACTTTAAGCAAATAATGGTGACATTGGCACGCCCACCAGCTATCAAACTATTCGATTTAATAGCTTTTCTATGTTTTATTTGGATTTGAATACACACGGCATGTTTACGGTCCAATTACTATTTTTATTAATCAGATTTTGTCCACCGTCGTCTTCGTTATTGGCTATTTTCCATTTATAAGGGTCACAATTACAAAAATAAAGCAATAATTAAAATGTTACAAAAATGAAACACGATTCAAAACATTACAAAAGGTATTCTCTTTTTCTTTTGTACCTTTCTTTTGTTTTTTTGGTGTACAACAAAGAGTATTTTTATTATTATTATCATTCCTCTTTATTTATTTTTTAACTTATTTTATATATTTTTAAATATGATTAAAAAGTACAAAAAAAACATTTAAAAATATAAAAAACAGTGTCCCACCAGTTATTATTATTATTATTCGAGTTTTTTTACGAATACAAAAAAAACTAGTTTTTTTTTAATAAATTGCTTTCGTTTTAATTTATAAAAAAGGTTTACTTATATTCGATTATGACCTGAATATTGCTATTCTATAAATTAACAATTATACTAAATCTCACAGTTACAAATTATTAAAAGGATAAACAAAATAATGGATATTGTTTACTACCAAAAAAAAAACATGTTCTTAGTTAAATGTGACCAAAATCGATAGCTATTAACAACGTCTTGTAAAAAAGTTCACCAATCATTAAATATAGGTGGTATTTTTTTATCTAGATGACTTTTGTAAAATTGCGTTGCTCGTGATGTGAACAGATTTTTTTTATGGAGAAAACTGGACTCGAATGATGAAAAAGGAGTATTATTCATTTATAAAATTAATATGTAGTTATTTCTATCAATGTGTTCATGTTTCGTGGCAAATACCCTATTACAATATGTACCTGAGTACATACTTAATGAATCAAAGCTTGCATCATCAACCGCAATGAGATAATATTTGGTTAAATTTTAAGTTCAACTTCAAGCTAAAAAATGTTACCGCCAACTATACTCCCAATAGGAAATTCGTTTTTGTATCATAATTACAGGGTCAGTTCACGATTTCACAGCGTCTTACATTTAAATATAGTAAAATCAGAAATCCAATCATTTATTGCCATGGGCCCCAAAGCTTAGCTAATTAAATTATAATACCTATTGCATTAAAAACAACACCATAATTCGTGGAAAATAAACATTATTAGAAAAAATAAATGACAATCAATTAATAATATATTACTTTTCAGGGTTATTTTTACATTTTTTTAATACCCACTATTAAACATCTTACGGGGAACTTTTACGTTTACTACTATGCTTAATTAGTTTAATTTGAAAAGTTTTAAACAACATATCAAAATAAAAATTTGAGTGCTAAAACACTTTTTAGAGGCAATTGCCCAACAACTGACAAGCGATGAAAGTTGTTGATATGGTGCAGACGAAAAATGCAAAGCTTAAAAAAATATTCTTGGTAATTTGATAATTTTATTATTTAGGATTAAGGCAAAGGCTACCGGTTTACAAAAAGATAAATAATGTTTTTAATAAAAGGTACCTACACTTAGTGCCATCAAAACCAAACAGGTTCTCGTATTGTAACTCCTAGAAAGCTGCGTGCAAAGCTGCTAGTTCGTAAGCTCTAGGAAAACCTTAATTTTCCTCTACATGGCTTGTTAGCGCTTTCTCGAGTTTTTTTTACAAGAGACCCCTTGTTGATTGTCTGTCAAGTGCCTAGTACTATAATCTTTAATCCCTATATTTGAAATGTTATTTTTTTGTGTAGACATTAGGTTATCAATACAAATAAATAAAATTGTTGTGTCTGTTTTTTATGTCTAAATAACAAGGTTTTTTTAAGCTGGTATAGTTATTTATACCTATTCTTAAAAAACAGTTTTTGAATCTGTGTCTGTGGAGCTGGCTATCTTCTTGTTACGGCTTCATAACGGCTTAATCGATTTCGATACAATTTTAGCGGCAGTTTTACCATGCGGGTGAATCCGCAGGACAAAAATAGTTTGTTTGATCACACTTATCTCTGGGACTACTAATAGGATTTGATAATCTGTTTGATAATCTAATCCTTACGTAAGGTTTTAAGAAATTTAACGTAATACTTTAAGGGAGCGCAGTAGTTAGGTTTAACATGGGTAAGACCACGGGCGCAACTTTTAGTAAATAATTTATTCTTCGCGAACAAAGTCGCAGCCAGCAGTTAGTTTCTAAATAATTCCATTACACGTATCTATATTATGCTTACACTTACTTATGGTTGTAAATAAATATCGGTTAAATATTTTGCCAGTTACCTTGTGTGTTAAACCCATGTACATAATGTATAAAATATCCAAAATGTGTAAAATAAAAATATTAAAACTAACAATCAATTTTCTTAAATCGTAACTTACCATGACTTTGAATTAATAAGTTCAGCTCCCGTGAAAAGGAACACAGTCACTTTTTAATACTGAAGGAATATTTCGTTCGTTTCCCGCCAAATTAGACCGGCTAGTTGCGCATGCGCGACGTTACCACGCGTCGGAACTTCTGCGCACCGCAGGCAGGCGCTTACAACCGATCGTCCGAGCCGCTCACCAAACGTTTCTCGGGAGCGCAAAGGCAAGTAATGCAGTGAACCTTATGAAAGTGATGCCCAAGGAAGGTTACTACTATTTCGTACCGTCTTTACTATACTTATACGGACCATTGAACTATCTCCTGATCTACCTTGCTCCGTGGAGAAAGACGTCAGACAGGTCATCCTTAACTGGTCCACTTAGACGAACACCAAGAAAGTGCATTAGACCGCGTGACTTGAGTGGAGATAGGAGCGGAAAAGTTTATCTACTTCTATAGTTGTTTTGTTATGTACATAGGCGATAGTTCTACTATAGATATGGCTATGTTATATATAGACATGACGTACGTTTGCTTATTTAATGCTTTCAAGTTGACTTCCAAAAAATATTTTAGATAACTTTTAAAAATAATTAATTATTATTATATTATTAATTTTAAGGATATTCAGGAATCTTCGCGATACTTACGCAGTGTAGGAGCATAGTAAAAATCTATTTTTACTATGGTAGGAGCCTGAGACACTTAGCATGGATCCAAGCTTTTAACATACGCAATTTTTTCTGAAACTTTCAGCTTTTTAAAGGTTTGGTGATCGAGTATATGAAGACGGCCTTAGTAGAGTCATACGCTCTAGCGCAGCATTTTTTTATCAATTAAAGGTGCCGTGGTATTATTCCACTTGATATCCCCTGACCCGTAACTAGATATCTCTATATTCTTTGAACCAAAAAATCATTGCTATTTGGTATGATTATATATTTTTTTTATTTTTGATCTAATTTTAATCAATCACTGTTAGCCTTAATTATTATAGGACAAAGTCGTTGACAATACCAAATTAAACTACCACAAAAAGTCATGCTATTTTGTTAATCTTAACGTGCGGACCATCCGCGATTTATTATCCCAATATGTTATATTATACTCTTTGACCGAAAGGCTCGACGAAAAACAAATGATTCCTTGGCACTAAATATCTCGATTTCACTCGATCGCGTAAAATGGTGAACTTAAGGCTTCAAAATGGAATAAAACTGCCTGCATATTTTGATTTTATTTGAGGCCACGCAAGACTCAAAATAAAATCTCTGTAGTCGGCTAAAAAGAGATTTGTAGGTACATTTACGTTGTGGTAAGTGATTGACAATCAAAGACATGCGAATGACATATTGACATAATGCGTATTGTCGAAGCTGCACAATCGCTATGTTTATTACATACCATATTTCATAAATTTTATTAATGAATTATTTAACAAATCAATTAATGAGCAAATTTTTGGAACAATTTATAGAAATATTAGACGTAATATCATTAAAAAGTCTCAATTTGTATGATAAAATCACGGCAAACTTAATCGTTGTTCTACGTGAACAATTTAGTAAACCTCGATGTGGGGATAACTTCTCAGTGTAAATAGATACTTAAGATATTCAAATTCCCTGTGACTGGAATCATAAATCATGGAAGACGAAACTCTTACTGAGACTACAGAAGGTGCCAAAGATCCAGAAGAATCAGGGGGAGAACAAATCGAAGGAGAGTATGCAGAGGGTGAACATGTAGAAGGAGAACATATAGAAGGTGAACATATAAACGGGGAGCAGGTAGAAGGGGAACATGTAGAAGGGGAACATGTAGAAGGGGAACATTTAGAAGGGGAACATGTAGAGGGGGAGCATTTAGAGAGGGAGCACGTTGAAGGTGAAGAACGAGTTATGGGTGAGGAGGTTGGCGGCGAACACATTGAAGGAGAGGAACTGATGGGTGAAGGGTTAGAAGGTGAACAAACAGAAGCGACAACAGAGAAAAAAGAGGAAACTCAGGAATACGTTGAAGAAGAAGAAGTTTATGTTGAAGAACCACCACCGGATCCTGCCGCACCCTATGATTTAAGTGAATCAAAAGAACTTTTATTGGAACCATTTGAATTGCGGCCTGATCAACTAGCGGAAGTTGAAACTCTCTGGGAATACTTTCAAAATTACACTCCAGCATATACCAATATCGATAACTATATTACAGCAAAGGAACTGATATACATGCTGAAGAGTCTTAATCTAATGACACATACGCCAGAACAATTCTTTGAGTTGATCGATTTTTGTGCGAGACCGCCGCATCCTAAGGGACACATCACTTATGAACAGTTTTTAAGAATTGTAAAAATTAGGCAAAGATCCTTGCCCATAGAAGAGGAATTGCGTATAGCTTTACAAACTTTGGATCCTGAGAGGACGGGTACGGTAGACCGTGAAAACTTTAAAACAGTAGTAAGTACATTGGGTAATAAACTTCCTCAAAAACAACTAGATTTTCTCGTAAAAGAAGTAGACATAAGTAACGATGGAACCCTTGGAATAGAAGACATCGTAGGAACTATGTGCATAGACTTAAATACAGATGATATTATAATGCTCCGAACACAGCTGAATCCTGATGAATATGCTGCTCCACCTGCAGATGATGACGAAGAATAATAAATGTCCACAACAATAATAAATTTGATGTTTCATTCTGTACTAAGAATATTTTTATGTTATAACTTATCAAGAAGGGTGGTGGCAGAGGTGTATAAGTATAAGACCCACACTTCACCTGCTATGTTTAGGACCCATGTGACTAGGGCATGGCGGTAATGGACTTCTGACAAAACCGGTATTTTACCGGTATTAATATTTTAAAAACCGGGATTACCGATTTTTCGGTATTTTTTCGGTAATTTACTTCAACTATCATAAATAATAATAATAGAAGTAAAAAATCCTCCATTTAATTTTATTTTTAGACTGAATTAATGAATCAAAATTAAAATAAACAATCCTTTGTGAGAAAACAATCTTTTTAAAATCAACATAATTTTTATTGATAATTTTAGTTCTTACTACTATTAATTCATTATTTTACATCACAATCAAATAATCAGGTACATACTAAATTAAACATTTACAACTCTAAAGTTAAACAAACATCAACAAAGCTAAATAATCATGTATAAACTAAAATGGCATTTAAAATCTTTAAACTCAAAATATATTATTCTGACATATTATTAAAGTTTGATTATTTAGGTAAATAATCAACAATTATACAATCTTCTGTCATAATTTAAATAAAATATTTAAGATAATAAAGTTCTTCTATAATTTTAATAAAGTTTCTCAAAAACATAAATAGCTTATTTTTAAACAATTTCTAAGTATTAGTTCAATTTAACAGAAGTAGACAACCCAAACAGTCTTCAAGTAAAAGTGTATTATAATAGTATATTATACACATTGTTGTTGCAAAAGTTTTCTGAGAAAACAAATGGCATCTAAAGTGTTATCATTCAATGACGACCTTATTTTATTACATATTTAATTTGCCGCTGAAAACGCTCTTTCCGACTCAACACTAGTTAAAGAAATGCTCATGAGATGGTTATACAGTTCATCCAAATAACGTCCCCTCGCTTTCCGCCATTTTCATATAGTGTGATTTCCATGCGCAAAACGACCACTAATGTATCTTCATTAATAGGATCAGATTCGTTTTCAATCCCTTGGTTTTGGTGTAAAATGTCTCTTGATGTATTTTTCTCTTTCAGAGATTTCGCTATCGCTTTATTCAATTCTAGTTGAATTTATGCTGAACCGGTTCCTTCATCGTCGTCGCTGCTACTAGTTTTACCACTATCTGCTGATTGGTCGATCCGAGTTGGTTGGAAACGCTTTATGAGGCTTTTTAGTTTTGAAAACAGTTCATCGCTTTTCATTTTCCAAGTTAACCCCTCTTCTGAACGGGACATTTCATCTTCAAAAGAAGCTTCAGGATTGTGTAAATATTGCAGCATAGATGTCAAAGGTACGTCTTTGTAACACGCGGTTACGCATTGACTCTGCCAGTAATTGAGTTGCGAGGTTGGTATTTTGTTGATCTAATTTTTTAAATAAAAAGTTCAGAGCTGCGTGTGCTGTTAAAAGAGTAGCATCGCGTCGACATAAAGCTTCGACAGTCATTTTGACAACAGTAAGGCTTTGTTGTATACTGTCAAGAAGTTGATGTTCTTCCTCCGAAAATGAAATATTAGACTTCACATCAATGAGTGCCTTAAGAGAGAGCGAGAAACCATGAAAAGAAAACGTAGACTGCCGCCTATCAATTTAACAATTATAAAAGAAAATAGATTGTTTGTTATTTAAAAACTAAAGCCGCCTTATGGGTTTTATTCATGAATTTAATTATTTTATTTATAATACCGAAAAACCGGTATTTTTAATTTCAATGCCGGTTTCTAGAATTGCCTTAAATAGTCCGGTATTACCGGTTTTTCGGTAATACCGAATACCGGTATCCATGCCCTACATGTGACCCCTATCACATGGGGCCTAAACATGAGTGAGCCTATCTCCATACACCGGCACAAAATCCAACTCCGTGCTGTTACTGAGAATTGCCACACAGATTTTTAAATAAAATTGTTAAGAAATGCTTATTTTAAATCAATTTGATATGAGGTTTATCCTGAAAATCTTGGTATTTATAATTTAACGAAGCGACAAACAGAACCGTTAGTAATAAAAATATTTTTTTTATAGTTAGGTTAACATTTCACTTACTCCTTAGTCTTCTCGCTAGTTTCCATTTGATTCCTTCAAAAAAAAACTGTCTAGTACGGAATCTACGGTAGTATTACATTATCTTTGGTACGGAATGACAGCCAGGTTAATGATGATATTGATGATCTACAGCAGGGGATCTACGGAGGTAGTTTTATCGGAACCGAAGGCGGAGTCGAAGTTTTTAAATTTGCTTTATCGAAGTCGGTATCGGAGTCGGAACCGGAGTCGGAGGCGGAAACGGATATTTATAATCAATGAACGTGTCGTGTGCGTAACAAATTAACGTCAAGTGAAAAAATAATTGACAACAGAGTGCAGTGCACCTAGCGGGTGGCGGGGGATTCCCCGCGCGACATGTATGAACCTGTTAATAGCAGTTGACACAGGCCGCCGTGCCGCCGGGCGGCAGCATGGGACTCTCTCCTTCAGGCTAGTGCAGGTATTGACCGGGCATGGTTGCTTCGGGAAGTACCTGCACAGGCTGAAGAGGGAGGCGTGCCCCATGTGCCACCACTGCGACTGCGATGAGGACTCGGCGCTGCACACTCTCGAGCAGTGTCCTGCTTGGGGAACGACCTCTCGCTGCCGGCCGTGGTTGCGGCCATGGGCAGCGCGAGGTCGTGGGATGCGGTCGCATCCTTCTGTGAGGACGTCATCTCGCAGAAGGAGGCGGCGGAGCGGATCAGGGAGGACTCACTCCTGGCTGATCCGCTCCGCCGCCGGCGAGCTGGGCGGCGAAGGCGCGCGTACGCCGCGAGCCTAATGCCGCCCTAAGCGAGGCCGCGGGCGGTGGAGGGGGTTTTCCGCCGCCCGCTGATGCCTTCCGCGATGGAGTGACGCCCTGGGTGAGCTCGGGGCGTCGCTACGAGAGGAGGACTGAAGAGAGTCGGGTGCCCGGTCGGAGGTCGGACTGGGCACGGTCGCCGCGGCGAGCCCTGTGGATATAATATCGATCCGGGGCTCACCGACCCACCATCTTTCGGCGACGAGGGCACACCGCGGGGTTTTAGTGGGTATTCTGTGCCGTTTAACATCGTAGGCACGGGAGTCCCACATAGCCACTCTGCCCGTCCCCCCACGGGTGGGGTGGTATGCGTAAAAGCATTTCCCCGCGAAAAAAAAAAAAAAAAAAAAAAGGCCGCCGTGCCGCATGCCGCCGCAACGTTATGCTTCGACCTCCGATTAAAACCTTCGATTTAAAAGTGTCGGAGCCGAAGTCGGAACCGAAGGTGTAATACTAATCGGAAGGTCCGACTTAACGGAACCGTAGTCGAAGCTCCGTAACATCCCTGATCAACAGTAGTCTTTGGGATTTGGGATCTACACCTCTGATGAAGGAATACTATGGATATGCTGTAAAAAAATGTTCAATGAAAAGTCTAAATCTGAGCTAATAAGGATAGTGTCATCTTTGTCTAGCATATGCATATGCATAAGCATATGTTATTAAAGAGAGATAACTATATGATTATCTGTTCTTTTTAGTTGCAATTTCATCTGTCATTTTATTTGCGTGGTCGATCCGCCATTTTAGTCTGCCGTTGTTGACTGCTATGATTGGACAATTGGTTTGAATGTAGTGTTGTAATCAAACATCTTATCGATGTTTTTTATAATACTCTTATAAATGTATTTTGTTGTACACAGATTATCTGAAAACGAAAATAGAAAAAGAATTTGGTTGGAAGCCATAGGACAAGAAAATTTAAGAACAAATGTTAAAGAGAAGATATTGGTTTGGACATTTTAATGAAAGTGCATTTAACAAAACTCTCGAAATCGTAAGTCTTAGAGATGATACAGTGCCATGTCTGTTTCAAAGAGTAAGTACCTATCTAGTATATTTTGTAATTCAAAACGAATACATAATGCTTAACAATCCACTCAGCATTACCCTATCATTATCAAGTCATCCGAGAGCTAATACACAAGGCATTGGGTCCCATTCAACAGATATTTATTGATAACATCCAGTTAAGTTTTTCTCTACTTCGTAAACATAATAATTATCATTAATCAATGTTTCGATATAATTATAATTTCAGGATCAATCTTCAGATCAGCACCAACCTCCATTGTCAAATAATGCTGAATATTCCTAAGGCAAACAGAATAGTTTGGTATGTGATGTTTCCAATTAATTCAAATATTGCAAGAATATAAAATAATGCTCACAGAATTGATTACACATAATATGGTTGATATTATTGTTTTAGGGTGATGTCCTCAAAGTAGTCCACCAGTTACAAGAAAATGTTTCAAGCCAGAAGAAAAAAATTAAATGCCTCAATGAATCTGTCTGTCGACAAAAAATAAAAATGGCAACACTTCAAGAAATCACTAAAGACCTTAAGATGGCAAACAGTTTTCATGTGTAACCATTACACATGAAAACTGTATAGCATTGGAACAATGCAGGTATCTAAAAACAAAGGCTTACCTTTAGAAAGGCAATACAGTGAGGAAGCCATAAATAAGTATTTGTTAATGTTAATGAAAAGTGTTGTGCAAACTTATATGAATTTACATTTCAAATATGTTGTTAAAAATATACAGAGAAATTGTCTTTTTGAAATTATCTTAACAACGTTATTTTATTCCGCAAGGAATAAAAAAAATACAGGCTGTACATGAATATAATTATAATAAAAGAAAGACTTTTCCCCTATCTTATTTGGTTTTATTTATTAAATCCTGCATTCCCCCAAACATCCAGCCCCCAAACATCCAGATATCCTAGTAAACGAGCAATTCTTATGCAGGACGGCTCATTTATATCGGTCAGTACTGAAAATGTAATTATGAATCATGATCTCTAAAATACCGTTTTGTGGTTTAAATACCGACTTCCCCATACCGATCGATATAAATGACCCACCCTGTATATGCCCGGACGATCTAGAAAACGGCTCTAACGATTTTGATGAAGCTTCTAGAAAAGGGGTCATTTTGGACCAAAAATAAGAGTATCCATTTTGATAATATTTGCAGCTTTGACTGTAAAAGCATCAGTAAAACCCAGTCAATTCGCTGAATATCATCAATAATTTATTTTGTGCAGCGAGCCTTAGAAACGAATGCCCGCGTCCGCGTGGCGTCACGCTCACGCACGCCGTCCTTGTTCATTTGTCTTATCGACAATCGAGGGGTAAAATATACTGTGGTACAACACTAGTCAGCCATTTTAGTTGCCGTAGGTATGCACGTTTTTTTTTGTAGGTAAGGCAGTTCCATATATTTCCTTGTTCTGAGATCTACACGCAGAGGTTATCGTCAAAGATCTGAGTCAAAGATAATGTAATACTACCGTAGACTTATCGAAGATGTCACTAGCGGCGGGATGGCCGCTGTCAAGCCTGTCAAATCGTATACGCTTTGTTTACACTTTGTTACGTGCTTATTTTTGTGTTTAAAAGCCATTTGAAACCGGTCCGCTATCGTTATTGACAACATGTACGGTACCCGGAAGCTTAAAGAATTGAAAGATGAGCTAAAAAAACGAGGAGGAAGGATAACTGGAAGAAAAGCAGATCTCATTGAGAGGTAGGCCTAAAATATTTTTTATCAGTAGTATGCTCCAGATTTTGTTATTTTTTTTAGTTGTAACCTGTTAATTGTTGCTTGACTCTTGGTAGGAAAATTTACGAGAAATAGGAGAACATTACTTTAATGGTAAATGGTGTGGTTGCTTTTAGGTTAGAAGCATATGATCGAAATTTTAATTTCTGTTATCAAAGCCCTCAAGCTTCTGAAAGCCTGGCAATTGACGTACCTGCTGCAGAACTTAACCACGACGTTAACAGCTCCACCATATTGCCTAAGATTACCAAGCAACATAATTATTCAAAGTTACTTTGATAGGTACATGATTAATATTCTATTATTATTTCTAAAGATAATGTAAATTTTGTTAGATAAGCACTTATTTTTCATAATGGTATTTATTGCAGATTTAATTAGAATAACAGTGATGCTATGAGATTGTATGAATCAAGATACCTTCTGGTTTTATGAGCAACAACATCCAGCCAAGATTCAAGGCTTATTTTAACTAAGTACTAATTTTATTTTAAGTAGATGTTTAGAAACTAATGTGTCTGGGTTACCTACGTGTTGTGTTTTTAGAATCCATGAATTTATTAAATGTGTCTGAAAACAGAATTGAAATGGAAACCAGAGGGCAAAGTTTGAACCCAAAGTGGCATAATAAGCGAAAAGCCCATATAACGGCTAGCATTTTCCACACTGTGTGCCATTTGAAAAATGAAACTTTGATGAAATATTCTCAGCAAATATTAAATAAAAATCCAGTGCAGACAAGAGCCATAGCACATGGTATTATAAATGAAAAAGATGCTATAAAAAAATACATGGACACTTATGGTGTGGTTGTAGTAGAATGTGGTCTGTTTTTATCACAAGACCGGCCATACCTGGGAGCATCTCCCGATGGTTTACTGGGAGCAGAAACTATAATTGAAGTTAAGTGTCCATATGCTTTCAGAAATCAAAAAATGAAAATGGACAACTAACTTGAAAAAGAAATAATATTATTATATATTATTCCCAAATTCAAGGGCAGTTATATATCACAAGAAAGTAATATTGTAATTTATTAGTTTATACCTATAAAGATTTAAATGTTATTTATATTGAAATGTGATGAATGTTTCATCCAGGATATGTTGACAAAACTTGACTCTTTTTATAACAACTATTTTAAGAATGCTGTAACAAAATATTTTTATAAAGAATAAGATTTATCAATAAAACTTGTTTAATCATAAAAAAGCTTTTATTTTATAATATTTTCTCTAAAGTTACATCATAAATCAGCACAAACAAATAAAATTCTAGAAGCTAGAATTCATGGTATGGTATAGCAAAATATGTTTTAAATGATTCTGGCATAAAATATTCAACTATTGCTTTACTTGACCAAATATTTATCAGATTCCACATTTCATACATAAAATTAACCCATGTATATATAAAAATATTAGCAACATTTGTTCGGGAAATACCAAATAAAAATGCCAACTCAAAATCAGGTAAATATCACCTTCGTTAAATAAATGTTATTAAGAGTTGGTCACCAACAGAAACATTAACCACTTTACTTCCCTTGTAATTTAAATTATTACACATTGGACTTAATGTACCTAAAACCAGCATTAATTTTTCAAAGTTTTCTAGCCCAGTATTAAAATTAATGACTTGATGATTTGGCCTCATAGCTTCTAGGGATAAGATTCCTAAAGAACTACCACATTGAGTGCTAACAGAGACTGTTCTAGGAGTAGTAACTTTTGAGTAGCTCTCTTCAGTAGATAATATTTCTGTGTCAGTTCTCGTAGAGGGGTCGGGCAGGTTTGTATTCACAGTTGGTTGTGTAAAATCAATTCTTGGTTTGCTTCTTTCCAAATATCGAAGGCTTCTTGATGTAGGTATTGTTGACACCCGGGTGGACCAAGGAAATATACTTGGCACAGTCCCCTTTTTGAGAAATTTGCATATTTGAGGCTTTCCTGCAAAACAACAACAATTGATAAACACTTGGATATCTTTAACAATTGAAGTCATTAGTAGGTAAAAGGGATTGTATAATACTTTAACTCATCATCTGTAATAAAGAGGCACACAAGATCCCTGTTCACATGGTATATACTGGAAAAAAAGTTTTCAAATACAGATGACCCATCAGAATAATTAAATCTAAAATTAACCTTCACAGTGATCTGATTTATGCCCAAAATCAACAAATAGTTAATAATAACTTACCAGTATAAGCTGACTCTCCAACATAATCAGATTCTTGGAAATGATTCCGGCATAACCTGCTATGCTGTGTCGCTACGAAATTTTGGCGACGTATAGCCTTTTCCCACTCCTTTTTTAGCGTTTTATCTTTGGGAAATAAATGCACGCCTGGGTTATTACATCCAGGAACAGCACACAGAGGCATTTTATGAGAAAATTTAAATTTACTAAATTAGAGGTTACAAAATGTATTGAATTGACAGCTATTAATGGCCATTAATGGCCATCCCGACTAAGCGCCTCCTACCGTGAAAAAAAGGCAGTAAAGTACCTAATGGAGGATCTACACGCTAAGCTTATCGTAGATGTCGCTAGCGGCGGGATGGCCGCTGTCAAATCGTATACGCTTTGTTTACATCAAAGACTACAAAAGATTAGAAAAAGATTTTCATGAATAGTATTTTTTTGTCATGTTTTTATATGAATAGTAAAATAATACTGTCCAGTGTTGCCAACTTACGGACTTTGTTACCCGACTAGCGATTTTTCTGTCTTTCTTTAATAAAAGGAAAAGATTCAAGGTGATCCCATTAATTTCTACTCTTTTTTGCTAAGCTATTACGTATTTTTTGTACATTGTAATATATTATTCGTTTGACATGTTCAAGCGCACATAGAACCCAATACCCATGAATATAAATTATTGTAATATAGACTTTAATACTTGTGATAGCATTAGTTCACAAACTTTTGTGAAGAAGTGAAGTGCCAGAAATACCGTGATGAGCTGACTTGTCTTCTTTCACTGTGCAGCACAGTGAAGTGCTAGCGACTTTAAAATTTTGGAGTTGGCAACACTCAGACACTGGCTGTCGCTTGAGATGTCGTTAAAATCCGCTGTGGATAAACAAAACAAGTGAATTTAAAGTTTGGTGCATTATAGTTTTGTTTTACGTTTAACATTAAATACGTCACCACTTAAAGCAATATGAAGAATACAATCTTAATAGTGACTTTAAGTTTATTTTTTAATGACTGTAAGTACAGAAAATACAACTGTTGCATACTGAAACATGGGTGTGGTTAGATGTTTTGAATGGTCCTGTTCTGTATAATCCGCTATTGTGGAAATAATGAATACAACCTGTAGTTACGATGAGACATTATGTTACTTAATTTTGACTTATTAATCTCAGTTATTTTTCTTTCAGTAGACATAATTAACTTAGCAATAGTTTGTGTTATCATAACTGCCAAATATTATAACCTGCTGAATATATACTAATGCTATACACCTACTAAAATAATTATTAAGTACCAAGTTCATTATTATGTGTGTAATCTTAGTTTTTCTTTGATGTACACACAGCTACTCATCAGCATATACATTGCCAGTATAAGCAGCTCTTGCATGGCACGAGAGCCTTTACAATGTGAGGCAGTAAAAGTTGATGTGTAGGCGTCTACCAGTATAATTAAACATATCTTTCTTCTCTAAATCTATTCAAAGTGTTGTATGATATTAATAACTGACTGTAATCATGCACTGAAAACTATGCGTATTAATACATGGCTATTTTATATTGCAGGCTTAGCTATATGGTGTTATCAGTGCACTGCGGCTACACCAGGATGTATGGAACCATTTAACTGGCGAGGCATCGGGTATCTTGGCAATCCATGTCCCGATGCTGAAGATATTTGTGTCAAACTTATTGAAAGGAAAGGAGGTGAGAATTGTAACTTAATGCTGACCCAATCAAAATAAAAATACATGAGTATTGAATCAGACTTACTAATCAAACTTAATTTTTACATCATCATTCCCTGTTAAAAAAAAATAATTAAGCAGTCATGATAATTTTTATCTAAGAGTCCGAATGGGTATACAAAATCTAATCACCCACCAGATAATATGGTTCAGAAAAATAAATATATATATATATTCATTATTAAAGCCATCTATTGATAAATTAGAAAAATAGTTTTCTAGCAAAATAAAAATTAAAAACTTCTCTATTTTCAGCACAAAAAGTGATAACACGAGACTGCTTGAGTAACTTCAGGCCATTCAGAACAGATATACCAGCTGATACTTATGAAGGCTGCCGTAAAGCAGCCCGAGATGTGAATCTAGCCAATTATGTCAACAATACCATTAAGGAACTTGATGTTAAAAGGTAGTCATATAATATGTTATTTTCTTTTTATTTCAGAGAATGAGATTAAGTAGTGAGAATAACTAGCCTCTGTATAACCACAGAAGCTTGTAGGTGTTTTGCTAACTTGTTACAACTAAATAATATTATGGCTTCTTTGCCAGCCGTTTGTCGTCCTACATTTAATACTATTACTAACAACTGGTATTTAAATATCTTTTCTTTCATTCTTCAAAATATTATGGTTTTAAACTTATCTATATCTTCATAAGGCCATTGTATCAGGACAGACAGAAAATAAAAACAAAATAATGTATCTCATATGTTAATATTATATTATTATATAATAGTAATGTTTGTAGTAATGGCTAATGAATAAAATTTAAATATTATATAGATAATATCTAGACATCTTATACGTCTGACACCCCTTTTATACTAGTACAATTGCGTGATTCAGAGTTAAAATGCTGAGTTAACTGTTTACACTTGTCTAAATAGTAAATAATCCAGGGTTAGCATTCATGGATTTTTTAACTCTGGAACATGCTAGTGGTGCCGCTGTATTATTTGCTAAATAATAAACTACTTAAAAATGTGCTACTTTAACTAATACATTTTTGTTGTACAAAATAATCAAGACTTATTAATAAGCATTATATTATGTTTGATTTCAGGGAGTGGTATGACGAAACAACATGGTGTTTCTGCTTCCTTGACCACAGATGTAATGGTGCAACAAGCATATCAACAACAATGGCATTACTAATCCCATCATGTATGGTATTGCTGTTCAATACTAAATTGTTCTGACATCCTTCCCATTGCTGCTAACATGGGCAGCTAAATAACATGGATATTATAAATTAGATTATTCTGTGATGACTAAACAGACACAATTATTTAACTGCACTTTGAAGTCTTCACTTGATAGTTTTCTATATCACAGGTGTAAAAGGCAAGTAAAATTTTATTACTGAAAAAGTCATGTGCCTTACACAGCTAATCTGCAGATATTTGTAATTTCATGACTTTCCATATGCATTCCAGTTTCTATTATGGCTTTCATGATGCAGTCACCAGCTCAGATTATGTTTATTGTTTCTCCTCAATTACCATAAGAGCTGGAAACCTGAAATTTTAAATGAATATGTCTGTCAATTAGGTTAAAAGTAGAAATATTCCCGCCACTAGCCCCCCTACCTCTCTAAAAGCTAAACCACTGAATTCAAAAACCAGAATGAAAATGGGGATATGTATTAAACTTTAAAGGAAAACCATAACAACCAAAATGTAAAATGCTTTTACTTGAAATATTTCGTACAAATTCAGTACAAAACATTTAAAAATATTGACATGTATGATGTTATTACTTTTTTAATACAGGTAATAGACCTCTTTTAAGTCCGTATAATGCAATTGGCCAGTTTTTTTAGATATTAGCTGCAAAAATATAAAATAATTATAATAATATCTATGATATAATATCAATAAATTTGCAATCAACTTTAAATATTGTTATTAAGTATGTTAACTGTGTTAACATGTTAAAAACAATTATATTATAATTTATGTGTATGTGAAAGAAAGAAAAAACATATGAAATTATTCAAAAAAATGTGCAATAGCATTTCAGGAGATCACAAGTATTGTAATAGTGTATACTATAGATAGAAAAAGCCCAGCATGTTGGTTAGAATAGCAAAATTAAGATCTGATTTTTGAATTTATGATATTCCATTTTTACATATTTTATATTTATATTAACTATATTGTTATTAGACATGTATTTTATAAAGTACTGTGGTTCTTTTTTGAACTTAACTGTTAGTATATAATTGTCACTGAATGAATTCCGTCCATTTTTTATTATTATTTTGCTTTATTAGTTATTAAGTAGAAATAAATTTAAAAAAATATCATTTAAGTGCCCATTTGTAACAATATTTTACAAGATCATTTTTTAAACCAAGAGTGTAAGAAGATATTAACCCAAGAATATTTTACTTATTGTTGCTGACATAAATGACACTTGTTTAAGTTTGGTTTAAGTAGTAGTCTATTCTTCGAGACGCTAGTGTATACAGCTAGTTCCGGCTTTATAAAGCAATATTTTTGTCAAGCTCATCTCATACCACAGCTGTAATAGCATAATATTTAGAACAAGTCTTTAAAAATAGTAAGGTGAACTAGTGACTCAGGATGTACCTAAATCCATCCAAACTATCATAGTTTGAAGTTTAGAACGATAAGAAAAGAGGTATGCACTTTTTTCGAGATACAGGTAATCAAATGTAGAGAAAATTATGCAACGTCACCTACAAATACTACAAGATTATTATTAAGGCTGGGATGTATATATCCCAGAGTATAATTTACATTATATTATAGCTGTTGTTTGTGACAAGCTTGAATGAATCTTATGCCACATGAAATCTTTGTCGTATTGTACCGTGGTACCTATTGGTACCTGTATTGATGTAGGTATAATATTACTGTGAATCGCGTCTTTAATAAACAGATTCAACATAAATTAAGATTTATTATTTTTATTACCATAGTATGATATCCTTGCAAAACAATATTAGGTACTCCTGTAGTTCAAACTGTGTGGAAACACTCATGCATAAATTGCCAGCGTAGAATTATATTAAAGGATATATTATGGAATACTTGTATGTATGTACAGACAGCTTCGACGAACAGTTTAGTGCAAGCGCTGCTGGCCGGAATTGAGTATGCAATAATATAATATATGTTTAGAAAACTATATTGGACTCACCAAAATGATAATTTTGCTGATAATATCCATTTATTATTAGTATTAAGGGTAGTTTATTTAGTCAACTTTTAATATTATTGGAACAAAACCGGCCCAGGTCAAGTGTTGACTTGCACAACCAAGTTTTCTTACAACAAAAGGCCTGAAACCGCAGAATTAAGTTTGTCGGTAATACATATGAATGTAGGAAAAATCTTACAATTGTTTCAGTTTTTAAGTACATATTGGGAGTCACAGAGCGGAATGCGGATACATGACCTTACTTTTACCATTATCTCATATTATTGCTTACTCAATTCCGGCCACCATCTGCACTAGTTCTGTTACTTTGTAGCAAGTACAATAATATTTGTTATATATAGTTAATAGGTACAAATCATTTCGATTTTGTTCGTTAGAGTTACAAGAACACGAATTGCAACTGCGTCAGTATTAGGCTGGTAACCAGCATGAACATATTAAGTAGAACATTTGCGTCCAAGTCCCACATTTCGTACACGGATAGGCGTGGAGGAATCTCTTCTATTAGCTTCAACATTCTTTTGGCTTTTTCTCGTAATCGACCTAAAAAGGGATAAACATTTTATAAATTCAAGATGTTACGTAGTTTACAACAATAAGGGTACTTTTTTTAATAGTTTTTACTATATTGCATGTGCATGTAGGTATGTGCATATACGTGTTTCAGTTTTTGCCGCCCGTAACAAAAATAAATTACCGTCATCTAAAAAATGCTGCCTTTGAGCCAGAATGACTATAAAGGGCTTTACACACAGCAGCTATAATGTATATTAATGTACATTACATCCCGGGATGTATAGCTTTAAATTATCTTAATGTATCACACACACAACAGGTAATGTAATGTATCTTGCCCTTCATTTCATTGGCATACGTCCCGATTGACACACTCTCCAGCTGCTAAAGTGTTATAAGGTTGTTCTTATTTTTAATGTTATAATACTATGGACCCGTCGGCTACTATGGAATTTTTTCGCAAAGCGAATTGTCAATCAATCAATCATCAACTGTCAACAGACTGACTGAGTGACTGAAACAGACTGTACTGTGTGTCTCTGTCTATCACAGAAACTTTTTGAACATCCTTTTCGAAGAGAAATATACGGAAATGTACCGAGATGTATTAAGATGTATTGAAATATAAATGTATATTTTCGTATCGCTCTGTATTTTAAGATTCGAAGATGTAAAAATGTACATTATAGCTGTCGTGTGTGGTCTCCTAACGATTTCTATGGAAAGATGTAATGAGATGTATCGTGCTATAATGTACATCTTTACATTATAGCTGCTGTGTGTGAAGCCCTCAGACTTATCGACTGAATCGGTGCTAGGATGTGACGAAAAAATATACCCATGCCAAGAAATCGTATAGAGAAATTTCCAACATTGGTCTATAGGTTATATATTTACCATCGAAATGCAGGGACATTACTCTGATGGCCAATCGCTTAGTACCCTTTACTTCTCTAAGAAATATTTCACATCGCACGACCAGATTCAAAGCAACCACGATGTCGATTAATGTGAAGATTGCAGGTATTAAACAGTCTGATAGTTTTGCTGACTGAAAAAAAAACAAATAGGTACTTAATAACAATAACTTCTGATTTAGCTGAATATATTATGTATGAGCATCAAAATCTTTGATTATATAATATGTCCTCTGAGATCAAAACATTTGTGAAATTATGATAAAATTTGTATATTGATATTTAATGACATTTGTATACAAAAATATGTACCTTAAGTTGGAACTAACCTCATTCCGCGCAGCAAATAATACGAACTCGAAAGTTAGTAGACTCGAAGATACCAGTTTGCAACAAAAAACAAATATCTGTAAATTATAAATAATTATAAAATACTAAATGCACAATAATGGCCGATTTGAGAATTTCTTGTTTTGTTCGAATTTATGATGATGGAATCCTAGAAAAATTGAAGGTACCAAACCCACCTAATTTATAGGCTTTTATATTGTTATTCATATATTACCAAAAACGCTTGATTATTTTAGCATCTTGGTGAGCTGTATAATATAATCTACATAGGATAAGTAGTTTTTCGTACCCGTCCTTCTAACTGTTGGACTGCTTGTCCAACAGTTAGAAGGACGGGTACGACGGTCTTAACCGATAATGATTCATAATAAAAATACTTCACTAAAAAAAATGAAACAAACCGACTTCAAAGTACTTTGCAAAAGTAAGTAGTCGGTGCTCATAAATTATAATTTGCAGAAATCGATCAGCATAGACTTCAAGAACTATTTAACCGACCTTTTGCGTTATTTGCAAGGTATTGTGAGTTCGCACCACTTTGCAGTTTTGGGTCGATCGATGCATTGACATCGCTCTTATTGTCTCTTTAAACGTCAAATGCATCGATCGACGGGCTATCGATGTAGATGTTATAACACCCTAGCTCTTACTTGACGATTTTGAAACAAGTAATATTACTTAAAACATTGCTTACTTGAAATCTGCAATAAGCTTGGAACATTGCAAATCCATTTAATATTTCCTTTAGATAGACATCACATTCGCTGCTGGCGAAGCTATGTGTTTCAGCAGCCAATCGCCTAATAAACTTTTTTGTTGGAAACATTGTAGCAAAAGGACTTTTCGAAATTTCATGGTAATGAGTTTTTGTATAGTTTGTGTAATTTAATAATATTCCATTAATGTAACGAGTACGTATACAAAAATGTGTGAAAATGTTGGAGCACGCTATTATTTCTGTGACAAAATTTATTTGTGTGTAAACTACTCCCAATAGTGTCAACATGGAAATATTGTGTTTAGCGCTCGCTGCTCCCAACAATACACTGAATAAAACTAACATCCAAGTAAGAGAAAATACATTGCCCCTGAACATCATAGCAGATATGGTTTTATTTCGGTCTATCTTCATGCATCTATCTATTTGTTGAAGTTTTACGACAAATTTGGCATTTTCATTGCCGTTTATAAATCGTACGTGAATCACATTACAAAGAAACGTCAACGTTTGTAAAACTGTAACGCAAGAGCACAAGAAAGTAATAGTTGAGTTGTCCAAACTGATCAACCGATATTTTTCAACCGATAAGTAGCCGATGCCTAGAATTGCAATTGCACTCAGCGTGGTGTAGCATTTTTGAAGAATCGACGGTGAAGTCACAAACCAGTCTTTGACGTCAACACGGCTCGAAGCTATGAGTAATTGAAATCGGTACATAGGTCTAAAAGATTTAATAAAGTCTCTGTCAAGAATATCCTTTGAAATATATTCGGTATTTTTTTCTTTTTTCAATATTTGCATTGTAAAATTTAACGATTTTATTTTATTAAAGCAATGCGAACTGCATCAGGACAATAGTATAACTGGCGGTGATAGCCAGCAAGTGAAGGGGCAATCGTGTGCCTAATGTATAGATGTAGTAAATTGTCAAGCTGCTTCTTCCTTCCACCAGTAATGAAACTTGCTTAGCAAGCAACCGGGAAGTGCCTGTCAAAAAAATGGATTACTTTAGTTAGAATGTTCGCCAGAGCAGTGGCGACGTAACATGGGATAGCGCGTAGCTATGTTTCCAAAATCACCGATTTACTGCAGGTGGAAAAACTATATTAGATGGTATAAAGTGTTTTATTGGTTTAGTTTTAATATGTAAAAAAAACAATATTATTTTAATGAGCTATAAAAGAGAATTGTAGGTTTAAATTTAAATTAAATTGCGTTTAATGTTTTAATACAATAAAATTTATTAAATACATACTCAGATAGACACTATTGTACAAGAACAGACAAATCTAAGTACCTACGTGTGTTTATATATATTTTTTAATTACTTAATTGTATACGTTTAACGCTGATAAAGATCTCTAATTGGAATCAAGCTAATCTCGTTTAAAATAATTGCAGTAGGTAGGTACTTACCTAATTAAGTAATTACTTACCTATTATATACGGACACTTTTTACATACATAAATCAATAACTTACTTAGACAAGATTAACTTTACGGACTACTTATTTAAACGGAAAGTAACAAATTAGAATAACGATGAATCAAATTATTATATGCCGTGAAAAGTAGTTTATAAGATTTAATTACCATCCTCGGTCTGTAATGCGACTATATCAATGCCATATTTCCTTGCTCTCTCTAATTGCGACGATAAAGCTTGGGCTCTAAAACACAACGCCAACATAACGACAACTGTGAATATCAATACAGGGCCTACACATAAAATAAGATTTAGGTCGATGGTCATCTGAAAAGATTTAAAAAGTATTAGTTATGGCCTAGGACACTTTTTTTTAAATAAATTGATTTCACAATCAGAGATTTAAATCGTCGGATGTGTCCATACTATTATGATACACATAATAATATATAAAGTCGACGCAGTGCCGGATTTACTTTAGACGGGGTCCTCGTTCTAATATAACCACACCCCCCTAGTTTTTTTAATAACAAAGAAGAATTTTGCAAAATCAATTTAATTATTATTAAAATATCACTTTAAATATCAACTTCTTTCTACTTTTTTCAGTTGCAAATTGATAAATAATATCATATCGAAGCTTGTCTTTTTCGATAAACAGTAAGCTCAAATCACGCACTTTTTCTTGGCCCATTGATGAGCGGAAATAATTTTTGACACGTTTCAAGGCGCTAAATGATATTTTGCCAGTACTTTTTGTCATCGGCAGAGTTAAAAATAGCCGGATGAGGCATTCAACATTCGGAAACGCAGAAAACAATTCATCATTGAAAATGATTTGATACAAATCAACGATGTTTTACTAGACTCTTTCCCGTATACCTGTTTGACGTAAAAGTGGCAATTTTCGATTTCAGTCACAACGTTCAGGAAAATTGAACGACAATATTGATATGAAAACGTCAATGTCATTGTTTATTTTATTTCGAAAATTTTAAATTTTGTTAATAATTTTGTAAAAATGTTTTTTTTTATTTCGGGGCCCCAAGCAATTGCTTCCTATGCTTCTTGGTAAATCCGCCACTGGTCGCACGGAGACGTGCCATCGTTTGAAAGAGTAAGCTCACTCTCAGTGGCGTAGCGTGCCTTGGCGGGGCCCCGTATAAAAAAATATTTGGGGTCTTTATGAACTGTAATGATTTCTCACAAAAGAAGAAGTTTCCATATAATTATATTTATTCATCATAATTATTACCTATCTATGTCATTTTTACCATAATTTTTACAAACTATTCAAATTAAATATACACTCTTCTTGCCTTTTTTTCGGCAAACTGACGTATTAAATAATTTATAGCTGAGCCTCTATGGACAATACTGACAGGTCTGACAGGCGTTCATGTCCCATCGAATTTCTTAGGTATTTTATTACTTTCTTAATTACGCATTTTGGGGGCCCTCGTATGCTGCCCCGTATAATTGATACGGCAGATACGAGTCTTCACGTCGTCGTAGGCATATTAGCAATAGTAAACGGTGCTGTTCTTTATATTACTCAAACGTGGACAGAATTAGCAAAGGCGCATCTGACGATTTAAATCTCTGTACAAAAACTTATAAATAACTGCAGTAACAATAGCATAAATATTACCTGATCTTTCAGTGAACTGACGAAATTATGAACTGATATTAAAATCCAGGCTAACATTTGATAGGTGAATACAAATATCTGTAAAAAGAGATAAATGTTAAAATCTGCAGCTGGTGTCAGAATCATATATATGGCGGGAAAAGGCATTCATTACTTACTAAGCACTGGGCGGCAGTTCTTACTCAGTATTGATTAAAGGGGTGGCTATCTTATGTCAAACCAAATATTGGTCGCGAAAATAAATAAACCCTTGCGCATTTAATAGATACAAATGACTACTATATTTGTTAACCATCACCAGTTAAACTTGTTTCGTTTGTGTTGGGATGAAGTTTTACGACCGTGGTGTAATGGCCAGAATTCGAGCCCACAACCTCTGGATCGGCTATCCAAACCATTGCGCTACGGCCGTTACTTTTTTTTTAAATAGTTATAAGTAGTTACTCACCGAAAATTGATAATGTATAATTAAATCGGAGATGGCTTCAAAAATGCAATGCATCCCACACACCAAATCCGAAAACATTTTATCATGTGAATTATCATCACCAACAGCTGATACCGCAAATACCTTCCGATTGTTGATTAACGTTCTAGTTGAAGTGCTTATTTGATGTAATAAATTGTTTACATGGTTCATTCTTATTGTAATGAAATATATTATAATGTAAGTGTGGGCTATTTCTGAGTAAGTACTCATACTAGTTAGGAATGTAATTGTAGAAACGAGGCATATATTTTCCATAAAAAATACATTAAATAAAATCACCCATATGATGTACAAGGCGCAAGTAGTGCCTGTGATGAGAACCGAAACACTTGAGAGTGATTTGTCAACAACTTTTGCATTACGCATGTTAAGGCATCGTTCAATCTTCTGCAGTTTCACGTATAACTGGCTAATTGCATCACCCCTGTTCAGATAATTCCTGCATACAATTAGCAATCCGTTTACTCCATTCATGATGACACCGATTTTTAATATTGTATCCACATACTTATTGTTGAATCTATTTCCGCAGTTGCTATTTAGTACATGATCAATTACACAAATAGTATTAAAAATCCACATCGCGGCACTGTAGACGTAATATGCATTGGAAAGTGGTGTAGGAAATCTATATGCGACATTAACACGAAGCAAGCCGAGGATCCGTTGAATAAAGAAAATCGGTTGGAAAATTTGGATAAAGTCCTCGTTTAATATATCTGTTGGAAGGATATCAATATCATTTCGAATATACATTGTGTTTCTTTAAAAAAATATGTAAACGTGTACTCTAAACATTAGGAAGATTGTACTGAAAACCCCGTAAGACTTAATTACTACGGTATGTGTACCATTATCCAACCTAATGACTCCTTAGGGAGCGATGTCATTTATTTCTATTACAGAGGTAACATTATAAAAATAAAGTGACATTGTAATGTTTCATTCACTTAGATATTAGATTAAGATAAATAAATATACGTAAAAGACCTGTATTATACAACTTTGGGCATTATAGTATAATTTACCATAATCCATTGTCTCATTTGAGTAATTTTCGACCAGCATAGAGCGTAGTCGAGGATTAGCACCGCAATGTGGTGTGTGTAGAACAGAACGATATCAAAGTCATAGTACTTATTATATTAAAATGTATCCTCGACGATTAGCAACAGAAATTGGACTAGACGCTAGTTTTTTAAAGTGTTTCGCTCCTATTCACTGCATACAGACATTTTTAGGTTCTGCTCGAATAAATATCAATAACAATTTAGTAGCATCCGTTACATTTCGACAAAAACTTTTTTCGTTCATTTGGATTATTTGCTTTACATCTTCGGTTTCTTATCTAATTTTGCATCACTATAAAGAGTACCACGATAAAAATATTATATTCTGTATTACAACTATAATCGGTGTTCTCATTCACTATATCTCATATTTATGCCACATGGTGCACGTTAGATTTTTTAAGAGCGAATCGTCAGCAGAAGTTTATCTCACAATTCAAAAAATGGACTATATTTTACCGTTAAAAGAGTATGAAAATCTTAAACGGCGCCAATATTATTGGAATATAATTTTATTAATATTGATTATATTGCCCTTTGAATGTGGTTTCGTTTTTTATGCAAAAACGATGTTTGATTATCCAATTTTAGCAACTTTCGGGGCGATAGGGCTACTTACAAATTATGTAGACTTATTATTAACGGGCAGTTTAATCTATTATTTAACTTTTCGTTTAAAACATCTCAACAAAATAGGTAAAATACAATCTCATCGTCAAAGAGCATTTTTGCATGCATCCACCACTCGCTGTGGACCAAGATTTAATTATTTCTACTGATGGGAGTAGATTATTAGATTTGGATAAATTTCTATTGACTTTGAAAGAAATATTGAAATCATACAAGATGATAACTGAAACTTTCAGTTTTACTGTGAGTTTTTTAATGTATTAAATATCTCAAGTTAGTTAGCTAACAAAATAACGGGATACCTACTATTTGATTTTAAAGGTTTTCAATGTTGCTGCAACCACTTTTTGTTGGACCTTGGTGATAGTAGAGGCGATGGTAGAGGCATTCAATACTGAGGTATGTATGTGTTTAAGATAATTTATGCAGATAGGTATATTTATAGAACAATATGCGTACTTTCTGAATTTTAAATCTAAAACTGTTAATCTTTACAAGCCTTTATTTTGTTTTTGACTGATGAGACTAATGTTTATTGCGTTATGAATACCTACTCATATTATATCGATATTTCCTTGAAGTCAATTAGTAATATTTTTAGAAATAAATCTGCGTAGTGCAATAACCATATTTTGTATCACGTTAGTTGCCAATTACCATGTTAGTTTTAATAGGTTTACTGCAAATAAAAATCATTTGGGTAATTATGAGTATTATGATGCCTACCTTTGAAAATTGTAGACTATTATTATTTTTACGTTTATTTTTTAAATAAAAAACACTATTATTACTTATTTTAAAATTTTGCTGCTTCCAAGTAGTAGGCGGCACTTTTAAGAAACAAATGAATATATAACATAATATATTGTGGTTGTGGTGGTAGTTATGTGGAAAGTTACATTCTAGCGCAATCTGTCAAAAAGAAAATTAAGGCTTGGAATAATTGGTCTAATACCTATCCTAATATACCTGCTTTATGATTTTTGTTGACAGTTCGTGCCGAAGATTGCAATTATTATAACCTGTCTCTGGATTGTTTTCCACTTCTTCCTCCTGTCTGCAGTGGCTTTTGCTAGCGATGTCTTCATACACCACGTGAGACAAACAAAGCTGTACTGTATCAACATCATGTCCTACCGTTTGGATGGTACCTAACTGTTTTATAATATTAAACACCTTTCAATTTTAGTTTAGTATTTTAATGAATTTCATCACTAACGATGTGATGAAATAATAACGTACGGTCTGTGTAGTCCTCACTTTTTGCCGCCCCTAACCTAAAATCGCTGTCAGAAAATTGCCGCCCAAAATAATCCAGCGATGCAATGCGTTCGATAAGTTTAACTTTTTGTTTTTTTTTCAGGGCCTGTTCGAAAGGGAGCTAGTGATGTGCTTAATTTAATACAGTTCATGCAGCCAGTATTTTCAATTTACGACATTTTCGAATTGAATAAAACTTTACCTCTAAAACTTATAGGAATTATAACTACTAACGTTGTTGTTTTAATTCAGTTCACTATGTAAAACTTTATATTAATAAGCGTGTAAATGTGTCACGTTTTGGTTGAGATATTTTGTTAGTCACTTTGTACATTTAAGTGTTATTTACTGTCTTGGAGAGAAAGTGACAGTTAACTTGAAAAAAAAACAACATTTATATAACTTGTTTTTTATTTTGTTTACCTAACTAAAACCATAATTATGTAACTATTAGAGCATAACACTTATACACCAATAACAACTACCTATGCACTAAACATTTGTAAAAATCTCCTCTACTGAATCTACGCTAATTTTGAACAGCATCAGTATACTTCTGAATTGATCAAAAATACATTTTATACATAAAATAATTCTGAAATAAATGCAGTTTATATTAACAAGAGAAATATTGGACGTTCAAACTGATATTAATTTGGTAAATTTATTAAGAACATAATCATGTTATATTTTTTAAATAGTAGATATATTCAGTCTGTATGATTTTTGTTTATCCATACTATATCTGTTTACTAAACTGTTCAAATTTACTAATATTCCAAATTAAACATGCAAGTAAACTAATACTAAAAGCTATTGTGTTCCCGTGAACTAATATAATTGATAAAACTTTGTGTATAAATAAAACAGTTTAATTACGGTATAAAATGTAACAAACAATATATTACAATAATACTAGGTGTGTTCTCATAACAATATTGATCTGATAGAATTATTTTTATTTTGCGATTTTTTCACATTATCTCTCATAGTATATTGGGTAGCAATGGCTAGCTAACGACAACTTCGTATAAAATAACAATTTTTGTTTTTAGATTATTCAAACATATATATTATAATAACAAGTTGTCCCACAAATTATTCAAAAATATAAAAGATCGGATAGGTTTTCAAAACACCCAGTGTAACAGACAAAATTTAAACATAAACTATTAGAACTTCTAATTTATTATTTTTATAGCATTTAGCTATTGCTTAGCAAATTATACTATCAAACAGTTGAAAAAGATATGGGACCGGCAGGATTTGAACCTGCGACCTACTGCACATCGGGCAGTCGCTTTAGCCATCCAGCTATGGTCGCCTCTTGCCAGAACCCTAAATTTCTCAACTGTATGTTACGTTATTTCGTGACGTCACGTTCATCCATTTGTTTCTATCTTAAGTATGATACAAACAGGTCGCAGGTTCAAATCCTGCCGGAACCATATCTTTTTCAACTGTTTCTTAGTATAAATCATTAGAGTTTCTATATCAATTTATACCAGAAAAAAATTACAATACCACCGGCAAGTCCCATTAGGTGGCAGTTTTATAGGTTGTCGTTCATTATGATATGAGATGAGTAATGCATTAGTATGCGAATCGCTGTTGTTCGCTGAAGCCGAGTTTCTCGAGCGCGGGCACGCAAGCGAAGTTGATCATGGGCGGGGGACCGCACATCAGCACCAAGCAGTCATCAGATGGAGGGAACATGTGGTCACGAATCATGTCCTCGTTTATGAAGCCTGTGCTGTATTTCCATCCTGAAAAAAACGTTATATGTTATATGATGATGATTATATGATGCTTAGATTGACTTTAACTTAGAAATTTGAATTAAAATCAATCCAAGTACCAGCTCCGATGGGTATTGCATCATGAGAAGATCTGGTGAGAAATCATCTTTTTTTAAAATAATTCATACAATATTTGTTTGTTTTTTTGACAATAATTCAATGTGTAAGCTAGAGCAACCAAAACAACATTATGGCTTAGGATGGTTTAAAATTTGAGTGTCTATTTTTAATGTCAAAATAACAATGTTTTTTTCAGTTGTTTGCACGATACTTATGCCTAAAATTCAGTTTATTTTTTTTTTGTTTGTCTGTTTGTATCGGCTAATCTTCTAAGCGGCTAGACCGATTTTAATACAACTTCATATGCAGGTAACTGACTACAAGGTGCGTTACATAGGCTACTTTTTATTCATGTACCTACCACGCAGACGAAACCGCGGGCGAAAATTCGTTTGTTTGTTTGTAAGCGCTAATCTCAGAAACTAATGATCGGCTTTTAATTATTATTTTTGTATTTGATAGTTTAACTATCCATAAAAGTTTTTTGATATTTAACATTACGCTGAACTTCATGGAAGCGGGTCAAAGCGCGAGAGCAGCTAGTAGGTACTTAATATAACGAACTACACGCGGACGAAGTCGCGAGCAAAAGCTAGTCTTAAATTACACAGATTTGACGACCGGATGGCGGAGTGGGTAGTGTACCTGCCTGCGACGCCGAGCTCGCGGGTTCGATTCCCGCTTAAGACGAATCTTTGTGTGCATGAACATGAGGGTTTGTCTTAGTTTGGGTGTTTCTATGTATAATAAGTATGTATTTACAAAAGAGAAGTATATAATATATGTATTAGTATCAGTTATTCTAGTATCCATATTACAAGCTCTGCTTAGTTTGGAACTAGATGACGTTGTGTGTAAGTTGTGAGATATTTATTTATTTATAGATGTTACAAGAAGTTTAATACTCAGACAGAAATTAGTATTGATTCGTTACTAGAGATCCATGAACTTATGCCTTATCTCAAAAATATATATATGTTGTAACAATATCTTGTGCTATTCTCATCTGATACGATAACGACAATCTTTTATTATAATTGAAGAATCGACCGTCCACACACACATAATATAGATACCACCGCTTGGTAACTAAATTAAATATTGGTTTATATTAAATATTTAAGTGAAATATCGCGATAAAATCCGTAAAATTAAAGTGTTAGTCATGTATAACATTCGCGTAAACCTTAGAAAATATTAAATATTGGTGTTTATCTGATAAAATGATAACTAGACACGATGAGAATGACATGATGATGCTGGCAATGTCATCGTTATCAAAGTTTGATTTCGATGTACCACGCAGGCGCAGGCTTGTTACTATAAAAAGTATTTTGACAGCGGGCGAAACGTACAAAAAAGATGCGCGTGCAATGAGCAAGAAATGAGTGTGTTTGTTTTATAAATTATCGCTAGCGCACTATATAAAACCTGTATGCCTGAGAGTGCCTAAAAAGTGCTCGAGGGTGTGTGAAGTCTACCAATCCGCACTTGGCCAGCGTGGTGGACTATGGCCTAACCCTTTTCATCATGAGAAGAGGCCCGAGCCCAGCAGTGGGACATGTATTGGATACAGGGCTGCTATTATTTATAATAAAATAAAATTTGTAGTGAGATCGAGTAAGATACAATTTGTTTACCTTCTGTAGGCCTGTCGAGAGTGTACCAGAGCTTGAACTGTTCTGGGTGTTCGGCTTGGCATTGTTCCAGTTCATTCTTCACTAAGATATCCTGTTCTGTCTGGTTGGCAAACAGCAGCCGGAGCTCCGTGGGGTCATTGGCATCTTTACAGATGTGCCTCACGAGCTGAAGCATTGGAGTGATGCCAGTGCCACCTGCACAGATAAAACATCATTAATAATAATGTTCAAACGGTAATTACCTGCGTTAAAGGTCGATTCTCTTGAGTTTTACCAAAGACAATATTACATAAATAATATTAAGAAACAGTTGAAAAAGATATGGGACCGGCAGGATTTGAACCGGCGACCTTACTGCACACCGGGCAGCCGCTTTAGCCATCCAGCTACGGTCGCCTCTTGCCAGAACCCTAAATTTCTCAACTGTATGATACGTATACGAAATGACGTATCATACAGTTGAGAAATTTAGGGTGCAGTAAGATCGCAGGTTCAAATCCTGCCGGTCCCATATCTTTTTCAACTGTTTCTTAGTATAATTTGCTAAGCATAGCTAGATGCTTTAAAAATAATCAAATAGAAGATAGATAATATTATTATAGCTATAAAATAATAACGATTCATAATAATTAAGAATAAAGGTACACAGACACATTTAGCCCCACAATTTTTCAGGTACCTTATTGGCAGAAACACACATAAATGTGTCACTTTTATGTCATATTATATGGTCAGATAACATCTATCCGGAGCCTTAGAAACTGGTCCTTAATCAGTTAAATTTAAAATACCGTAGTCTATTTTATTTTTTATTTTATTTTATTTTATTTTCTTAGGAAAACAAACAGTCTTTCTATAAACTAGTTAATAACTAAAATACTATCTTAAGACCATGTAACAGTTTTCGCATATTATAGCTATATCTGCGAGTTTGAAAAGTACAAAGATAATCTTATAATTATGTAATATAACAAGCGTTAAGAGTATTATGTTACAGTGCAAAAATTAGGGTAAAGATAATAATTGAATTAACATTAAAAGTAAAAAAAATATGTTTCTATAATAGGATAGGATATTCTCTATATACTATAGATAGGAGATAGATATATAATAATAAAATTTCTCTGGGTTTTACCAGCCTTAACCGTTACTGCTGCGTGGGATACAGCGTGTGATTTTGGCTTGCCTTCCGTAAGATAAAGACTGTCCAATGCATATATACAAAACCCTTTTCTGACGCAGTCGAGTAAAAATATCATCTAGAGATTAGCGCGAAACAAACAAACTTTTCAGCTCTATTATATACGAATTGAATAGTTTACATATAAAGTACAGATGAGATATTAAATCGATGAATATTTAAACAATTTTAATAGCATTAGTTATTCATATTATCACTTTAATACCGATTACAAGATAAAGATCTTGATGGAACATAAATGTTCTTATAGCGTTTAATTTAATAGCCATGTTTATTTTGGAGAGCGACCATTGCATTATGTCTAATGACGAATAATGGACGGACCCATTATTTAGTCGTTGGGGCTTAAGGGTATACAATCGCACACATATGAAGGTATGGTTGTCTCTATCGGCCTAATATATAATCTTCCGCAGTCAGTAAATAAGCAGACTAAAGATATTTTGAAATCGAAAAGGAACATAGATGTAAAGATAATAATTGAATTAACATTAAAAGTAAAAAAAAATATGTTTCTATAACAGGATAGGATATTCTCTATATACTATAGATAGGAGATAGATTAAATTGGCTGTGCAAAAATTATAGCATTGTGATGAAAAATGTAAAAGATACAACCATAGTCATTTTGTATAAGAATACGATACCGATTGTTCCCTCTTAAAATCATTAGATAAGAATTACATCGCATTAGAGAAATGATTCAGGTCACGATGGATAGTAAAAAGGTGCCAAAATGAGCCAAATGGCGAAGGAATTTATTGTAATCACTTCAGCTGATACTGAGGGAGTTGAATGCAGTATTTATTTTAATCTAGCTGCGTCATCTTCCTACGGTTACATTTGTGTAGATGGCAAGTGCCGAAAGATAAATATTTAACTTTTGTTTAAGATGCAAAATCACAGATAAAAATACACAACAGTAGACCTTATTCTGGTGACTCTGGCGAGGGCTAGTACTGTGCCCTCAGTAGAAGAGATAATATTTTTTATATTCACATCTCCGGATACTTAGTCTATCATTATCATACTAAGATACAGTTGAAACCTGCGACCTTCAAATCCTGCCTGTTCGAGCTAAGCGCCTGCTCGATTCTCCAGAGCAAATCAACGCAAGTCATTAGGCTAATTAGTTGCTAAGTTAATAAAAAGTCATATGTGACACTTCACTATCCACCTTGCTTGTCGCAATACACGTTATTGAGTTACATCTGTATTTTTGGAGTTTTCCTTGAAGAGTCCCAGAATTCCCGTACATTGTGGTCCTATACGAAGCCGGATTGGATATATCTACAGGATTCACGAGAATCTGTGAATTTGGACACATATTCATCCTCGTGGAATGTGCCGTGTTGGTTACGTAAGCCGGCAACGTGCTTCTGGACAAAGGAAATTAAGCTAATTTACGGTGTTAAGCATATTTAACGTTAAATATTATCACCCAACACTTAATCAGGTAGTATTTAAGGATTTTATATAAAAAGGTTAGTGTTTTTCTTAATATTTTACCTAAAATTTGTATAACGTAACTTAACCTATTTGCCGTGTGAATAGTTTATTTTCATTTTAGTGGTGCAAATTGTTTGCAATTACGATTAATTGTACTTAATCATTACTCAAGTACAGTAGATATTATGCTACATTTTAATTGTTAGTTGCACTGTTGCACAGTTACGGAAATATTCATTAAATTAGTGCATAGGTACTTAAGTCGTTAACTTTATGTTGAGGTTAGATTGACGACAAGGTTTTGTATCTTTATTTGGTTAAATAAGCTTTATTAGTCAATTTAATAAGTCTTATGTATTGTATTGGCTTTAAATGCCGATTGGATAATAGGAGCAATTCAGATTAAACACAACTTAAGTTAAAGTTTGTTCTTACTTCATTATTTACAATTGTAATCAGTGAATAGGTGCCTAGTTTTATACAGTATTGTTACATGTTCGTTAATAGTTTGCCAGCAAAGCTATCTATATAAGCAGGTTGTTGTTTTGTAAAAACTCATTGTTAAATTGCTAACTTTCCAGGTTGTCAACACTCGATTCCTATAATGCCAGAGGAAAAGGAACTTATAAAAAAGCGAGGCAGCTTCAAGGGTCGGTTGACTGCATTTATTAATTTCCTAGATTCTATAACCGACAAGGAATTAAACAGCTGTGAGGTCAAGGAACTGCAGTTGCGTTCTGGGAAAATCGAAGCTTTGTATGAACAATATGACGAATTACAACTCAAGTTAGAATGTCTGGTAGATGATGTTAATACTCAAATAACTGAGCGTGTCGAATTTGAAGCACTGTATTATAAAGCATTGTCTAGGTCACAGGAGCTGATAGGTAAGTACGACGATAAAGAGTCCATAAACAGTGACAAATGTACTCGTATAAGTCGTATTTATAAGCCTGTTAAGTTGCCTACTATTCAGCTTATGAAATATTCAGGTAATCCTATTAATTGGTTACAATTTCGTGACAGTTTTACTAGCCTCATTCACAGTAATGATGAAATCGATCAAATAAATAAATTTCACTATTTGCGAGCCTCTCTGGAGGGATCTGCTGCTGTTGTTATTCAGTCAATTGAGTTTTCCGCTAGCAATTATGAAACAGCTTGGAAGATTATTTGTGATCGGTTTGACAACAAAAGGTTACTAGTGCAAAATCATGTGTCATCGTTGTTTACATTTAATGCTATTAGCAAGGAGTCTTCTGCTGCATTAAAGGATTTAATTGATCATTTTAATAAAAATCTACGTGCGTTGCAATCATTGGGTGAACCCATTAAGCACTGGGACACATTATTAATCTATTTAGTGACTAGGAAACTAGATCAAATAACTTTACGTGAGTGGGAGCAACACAAAGGTCGTATAGACAAGGATAGTTTCATAACCTTTGATGAATTAATCCAATTCATTCACACCCGTGCTGATTTATTGGAAACCTTGGAAATAGCTCGTAATACTAATAATTCCACTCACGCTAAGCCTAGTCATAGTTCTAATAGGTTGAAATCTATGGTTGTGTCACGGGATTCTCATGATGCCAGCACTGATTTACATAAGATATGTCCGCACTGTAAGGCTGATCATGTATTAAGTAGTTGTCCCCAATTTCTATCATTAAATATTGACGCTCGACTCAAATTGATACCTAACTATAAAGTGTGTTATAATTGTTTTTCTGTAGGTCACTTTGCTAACCGATGCAAAAAGCCGGGATGCAAGATATGTAAGCGCCGACATAACACATTAATACATTCTTTGGAACCTAAAAGTAATCAGAATTCCACAATAACAATTAACGACAACAAATCACAACATAAGAACTCGTCTCATTCCGTACCAACGTCATCGCCCACTGACGCCGTGGTCATCACTGATTCGAATGCAAAGAATTTTACTTTATCTGCAAATCTCGGATCGTCCTGTGGCGAACGTAAACAACGCGGCGTGTTATTGTCCACCGCTATTATCAGGTTATCTGATAAAGATGATTGTGAGCACATCGTGAGAGCTATGCTCGATAGTGGGAGCACTTCTTGTTTTATTACGGAGCGATTATGTAAACGGCTTAGCTTAGATACTAGTCTAATAAATGGTTCGGTCTATGGCATTAATAACGTGAGTTCTCGCGTAGGCAAAACATGTCAGGTAAAAATGACGTCATTAGATAAAAACTTCACTGCTAAGTTTCATTGTTTTGTTTTGCCATCAATTACGAATGTTGTGCCTTGTCGTGAAGTCGACATTTCAGACCTAAATATACCTAAAGATGTGTGTTTAGCTGACCCGACTTTCTTTAAACCTGCAGAAATAGATGTCTTAATAGGGGCTGATATTTTCTGGGACTTGGTCGGTTCAAAAGTAATTAGGCTAGGTGTAGGCAAACCGGTGTTGTGTGAAACGTTGTTAGGTTGGATTATTTCTGGCCCTGTTACTTATAATAATGATAAAATAATGCCAAACAATGTTTTATGTAATTTAACTCAAACTGATTCTACTGACAGTGATAATTTAAATAAAATTCATACCGATTTAGTTCGATTTTGGAATTTGGAAGAGATTAAATCAGACTCACATTATTTACCTGAGGAGAAGTTATGTGAGGAACATTTTGTGAAGAATACGACACGTCTAGAGGACGGTCATTTCTGTGTTCGTATTCCATTAAGACAAAACCCTTCTATTTTAGGAGACTCTTTTCATAGGGCTTCTCAGTCGTTATATTCTCTAGAACGTAGACTGAAGTCTAAGCCTGAGTTTGGTAGGTTATATCGTGAATTTATGTCTGAATATGAGTCGTTAAAACACATGACCGAAATAAAACAAAGTAGTAGCAGACCAAGTGGATATTTCATCCCACACCACGGGGTTCTTCGTGATTGTAGTACTACCACCAAACTCCGTGTGGTTTTTAATGCGAGTTGTGTTACTTCTTCAGGAGTGTCCTTCAATGACATTCAGATGGTGGGTCCTACGGTGCAGGACGATCTTTTATCTATACTGCTTCGGTTTCGGCAACACAAGTTTGTCCTTTCAGCCGACGTTGCTAAAATGTATAGGTGTATATACGTCCACCCATCTGATAGGTACCTTCAACAGGTTTTGTGGCGCGATAACGACAGCGATCGTATTAAAACTTATCAATTAAATACAGTTAGTTATGGAACAAGTAGCGCACCTTATTTAGCTACACGTTGTCTTAAACAATTAGGATTAGATTATGCGAATAAAATTACACTTTCTAAAGGTGAGTCATTCTCGACTGGCAGAGATAGGATCGCTGACGTCATCATGCGTGATTTCTATGTAGATGATCTGCTTACTGGCGGGGATGATTTAGGTTTAGTTACGTTTATCCGTACAGAGGTCACTAACGTACTAACATCTGCCCACATGCCACTTAGAAAGTGGAGGTCTAATGTCCTTGAATTAGTTACCGGTGATTCTAAGTTATCATTAGATTTAGATAATAGTTCTAATGCACCCGATAAGTTATTAGGGCTTAACTGGTTTTCTATTGCCGACGAATTTGGGTTTTCATGTTCAGCGTTACCTGTCAAAGATTGTGTAACGAAGCGCGACGTACTTTCTGCAATTGCACGTATTTTTGACCCTCTTGGACTTTTATCTCCCTGCGTAATTATAATGAAAATGTTTTTGCAACGCATGTGGTTAGACAAACTATCTTGGCACGAGCCACTTAGTCAAGCACTTAATTCGACCTGGAAAGTTATTGTAAAATCATTGCCTCTTATAAATAATGTCCGTGTTCCAAGACTTGTTATATGTCACCCGTATACTACACTGGAACTCCATGTATTCACAGACGCATCTGAACGTGCGTATGGCGCGTGCGTATATGTACGTAGTGCCAATGATCAGGGTGAATACATAGTTCGTTTGTTAGCCGCTAAAAGCCGAGTAGCACCAATTAAACCCACCACAATACCTAAATTGGAATTGTGTGGTGCTGTTATCGGGGCTCGTTTGTGCGAGAAGGTTGTGAGCTCACTGCGACTTAAGTTCAGCCATATTTATTGCTGGACTGACTCCACCGTTGTGTTGGGGTGGTTGCAGATGTTGCCTTCTAGGCTTCAGCCTTTCGTACGCAATCGCGTAGCTGAAGTTTTAGATAAGGCGGGGCACTGTACTTGGCGACACATCCCAACCGACAAGAACCCTGCAGACCTAATATCTCGAGGTGTGGATATTAGTGTTCTGCAATCGTTGGACTTGTGGTGGAGTGGGCCCAGTTTTTTGAAACAAGTGCAATCTCATTGGCCTTCTCGACATAAATCGTTGGAGCTAGACCAACTCCCTGAAACTCGACCTATTGTTGTATTGAGTGCTGGCGTTAGTGATAATAGTTTGTGTGATACAATCATAGATTTTAATCGTTTTTCTAGTTATTTAAAGCTTGTACGTACAGTAGCAACTGTTTTAAAATTTATTAAATTGTGCAGAGAAAAATCTGCTTTAACTAAATGTCTATTACAATCTGAGTTACAGGAAGCATTAAATATATGTATAATAAGAAGTCAGATTGATTCTTTTCCCGAGTACAGATTACTCATTACCAATCAGAAGATACCGTTAAAAAGCGCCCTCACTAAATTTAACGTATTCGTAGATAATAATAAAATAATGCGCGTTGGAGGACGTTTAGCGAATTCAGCTTTTTCTTATGACAAAAAGCACCCTATTATTTTACAGTCCACTCACAAATTTACAAAATTACTTTTCGATTATGAACATGTTAAGCTGATGCATGCGGGCCCTCAACTATTGCTGGCTTCGATAAGAGATTCATACTGGCCAATTGGCGGACGAAGCTTAGCAAAACGCAGTTACCGTAGTTGTGTGCGTTGTTGTCGCATGTCGGGTAGAACTATTACTCCTTTGATGGGAAATTTACCGCAGCAGCGTCTCCTTCCAGGTGGTTACCCTTTTGAAACTACTGGTGTGGATTATGCAGGTCCCATTATGGCTGCCAATAGGCAAGGTCGCGGATGTAGGCTAGTAAAAGTGTATATTGCTATTTTTGTGTGTTTTACAACCAAGGCTATTCACTTGGAGCTGGTGAGTGACTTAACCAGCAATAAGTATTTATTGGCTTTATACAGATTTATCTCGCGACGCGGAAAACCCCTGACATCTACTCTGACAACGGTACCAATTTCGTAGGGGCCTGTAAAGAGCTTTCGAATTTTCTTAAATCTAATTGCAGTTCCTTGGGCGAACAAATGGCTAATGACGGTATTAACTGCCATTTCATTCCCGCCTACACTCCTCATTTTGGTGGATTGTGGGAATCGAGTGTCAAATCAACCAAATTCCATCTTAGGCGAGTGTTGGGAAATTGTCATTTATGTTTTGAAGAGCTTAACACCACGTTAGTCCAAATTGAGGCGATACTCAATTCACGTCCACTGACGCCGCTCTCATCTGATCCAGCGGACTTCACACCACTGACTCCAGGTCACTTTCTTGTTGGCCGGCCTTTGACGTCAATCCCAAAGAAAGACGTTCAGGATCACTCAACTTCTTCGTTGTCTCGTTTTCAACGCATTGAGCAGCTACGCCAGCATTTTTGGGCTCGTTGGAGCAAGGAGTATATATCTGAGCTGCAGCAAAGGACCAAGTGGCATACTCGCAAGGACACACTGAAGGTGGGTTCCTTGGTCATAGTGAAAGAGGACCATCTACCCCCTCTTAAATGGAGACTGGGAAGAATTGTTGCTGTATATCCTGGATCGGATGAAATTGTTCGCGTGGCAGACATCAAAACTGCCATTGGTGTCATACGAAGAGCCTTCAACAGGATCTGCCCACTACCCGTTGATTCTACGTGTGTTTGAAAGCGTTCCTGCTGCTTCCAACGTCTGGGGGCATGTTCGAGCTAAGCGCCTGCTCGATTCTCCAGAGCAAATCAACGCAAGTCATTAGGCTAATTAGTTGCTAAGTTAATAAAAAGTCATATGTGACACTTCACTATCCACCTTGCTTGTCGCAATACACGTTATTGAGTTACATCTGTATTTTTGGAGTTTTCCTTGAAGAGTCCCAGAATTCCCGTACACTGCCAGTTCCAAAATTTAAAAAAATGTTTCGTAACATAATTTGCTGTGCATAGCTTAATACTATTAAAATAATCAATAAGAAATATCTGTATCATTATTCTATTTAGATTACTAATCTCACCATCAAAAATGGAATTTGTGCGTTTTTCACGCAAATGGGTGTTACTTGTTATTCATAACATACCTGTGTTATGATCGTCAATATCACGTAAAAAAACAATGTTTGGTTTGTTATTGTCGCGTTGGTCAAACCTTGACTTTCGTGTTACTTTCTTTGCATAAATGATTAAGACCTGCCTTCCTTTAAGGAATTATGAAGTTACTATTACTAAAAGTCTTTCGTATCACAAGGCAAGTAAGCAAAACGTCTAATATTGGGTCTTACAAATATCAAACTGTTTATCTCATTTTTGTACAATAACTTAATAATAAAAGTACAAAGCTTAATTAAATAAAATAAAACTTTAAAAATTATTTGTACCTATTGTTTAATCCCTTATGGTGTAACAAAAATGTATTGAGACCCGAGTGCTCATCGCGGCAAAAATATGCCTTTTTTTATCGTGATTCCAAATAAACGTCCTATTTAAAATTTAAAAATATTTTTGATTGTTTGAACCAAGACCCATTAAATTCAATGAAAAGATTAAACAAAATTGATTGGCAAAGAATCCAATTAATCTGAGTATTTTTTTGTGTTATAACCTGTTAATTGAAGAAGTTCGTCTTTATCCCGGGAGCGGAACAGTAACTTTAACTCGGGTAAATCAGCAGGGTCAGCTAGTAGATTATAATAATAATAAATATTGTATGAAACTTACCGGCGATCATGTTCAGCTTCTTGACTAGAACCTTGACGGGCGGGTCTTTCCTCATCTTCTTGATGAGGAACACGCCATTGCCAGCGTACTGCAGTCTTCCAGACGGGCCTCGCACGTCAATGGTGTCACCAATCTTCATGTTATCCAAGTACTGCGACATCTTACCGCCCTCCGGGAATTTTGGGTGCACATTTTTGAAGTACACCTGCAATTAAGTAGGTGTAAAGTAGTGCTGCCTGCTACGCTGAGGTCGCGGGTTCGATCCCTGCTCAAGACAAATCTTTGTGTGCATGAACATGGAAGTTTGTCTTGAGGGTTATTAACAGAAGAAAAAGTATATATGTATTGATATCCGTTATTCTGGTACCCATAGATACAAGCTCTGATTAGTTTGGGACTAGATGACGTTGTGTGAAAGAGATGTGATATTTATTTATTAATTTATCCAACAAATTAATTCGTCTATAACAGTAACATACTGTTAAATTTCTAGATCAATGTTCTGCATTATATAGCGACAGCCTGGTGTGCAGAAGGTCGCAGGTTCGAATCCTGCCGGTCCCATATCTATTTCATCTGTTTCTCAGTATAATTTGCATTTTTGAGTTTGTTTCGCTTAATTATCATTCGATCAGTTTCAGTCACTTGGTTTTTTCGTGTTATTTATTATGGCGTGCATCCGTATCAAAATTAGGTAAGGACCTATTTTAGAATCAAATTTAATTAATTATTTTACTATTAAAATATAGGTGGTACCTATCTATTGCAGAGATAAATAAAGGTCCATTACCTTAACTTATCTCTGCGATATGTAGGTATTATAATATACTATTATGGATAAGGTGAGGTTTGTCCGTGTGCAATATGTACCTTATCTTATAATTATTTGTTCTTGATAGTCAACAATCGATTTTTTTTAAAGAACCTACTCACTTGTCTTTTTACCATGATTTTGGAAAGCTACATAGCACATCACTCTTTGATTAAACGACTTCAAAAAAAAAAGGCGGTTCTCAATTCAACTGTATTTTTTTATACAAAAAAATACAGAAAAAGTTTAAGGGCTACCGCATATACTAAATTTTTTGACGAACAACTATTCTGTTGTGGTTCATGTATTAATAGATTTATAAATCCATCATCAAAATCATCAATCAATACTGTCAACTAGAGAACGCTATCTTTCCAATCCCGCATTAAAATTGCGGGATTGGAAATGTGAGATTACATGAGCGAGATCCGCAAGATTTGCAAATATTTGACGCGTGGTTAATACTCTGCTTGTACGTAATTAGTCGTGAGTGCGTCACGTGATAGCTGGGCATAGTTTGTGTGTGACATGTGATTTGATTCGAAACAAATACTTTATTTTTATATTTGAACTACAAAATTCTAAACAAAATCAATTAATAAACATGTATACGAAAGTTGGAATCGGGAACATAAAAATTAGTGTTAAAATTATTTATAAGGAGTACGAGTCAGAAATTTGTATAAAAGTATTTTTTAAGAGGGAATATTGAAGTTTGAAGTTAAAATGTCACAATCATTTTTAAAACCAGGCATTTCAAAACATAAACATACATAAAGTTAAATGCCAAAAAATGTTTACATGGCTGATATTTGGCGGGGCACTACATAATAATGGATAGAAACTTTATAAAGTAACAGGTAATCGGTGTAAGCAAATCTGCGGTCTTTTACCTTAACGACCAACTCGACGAATCCTTTGTCTTCATCGCTCGAAACTGGCGTGTATGCTCTAATGACGAGTTCATCGTCGAGCTTCACAGTCAAATGTATGTGCTGACCAATAGGGAGACCTGAAACAAATATGAAATGCTACAGAACACAATAGCAACGGTAGAAATAGCAAGTAAGTTGGTACCTATATGCCGTACGGTGTGCTCCACGACACAGCTTTGCAGTTGGTTTTTTTTTATGGTGGATAAGCGTGTGACCACGATCTCACCGGATGGTAACTTATGTTGCGGTCTAAGGTGGAATACGCTTACCTTATCTTATAAGATACCTAATAAGAGATTGTTATTATGCGTCCAGAAGTCATAGAGAGGCGAAAGAGGCGGGTCAATATAGCAAATAATTCAGACACACTGGTTTTATTATAGAACTATGGCTGGAATACCGTCAGGGCCACTTGCTTTATTCACGTCCAAATTTAGCAACACTTTGCGAACCTCTGTCTGACGAATGCGTATCCGACTTAAAAGTCTCGCCAACTAGTGGACGAGAGGTATTGCGCCAGTAGTATCAAGACGTTAAGATTCTGCCAAGGAGGAAGCTGCTTTTTCTTCAGCAGTGATAGCTAGTGACTAGGGCATGCAATTCCGGAATTACGGAATTCCGGAATTCTGGACCATTTTACTGATTTTTCCAGTTCCGGAATTGAGAGGAAAAATTCCGGAATTCCGATATTTTTGTCTTTTGTATTTTGATGATTATTTTCTTCTAAACGCACGCAATGTAACGTCTGTGAATTATGCCACAAACTGCAAGTCGAATGGGCAACACTCGCGCGTCACATCGAGCACGGCGCACTAATACTTACCACTCCGGTACTTTCGCAACTGATATCGCTCATTCTCGGTCTTCGATCCCAACGAACTAGGTTATTCCTTTAGTTTTTCCGCTCTTTGTTTGTCCATCCCCACTATCCACAGTGTCATCCCACACTCACCTTGACCAAAGAAAGGCAGATCGTTTGGTTGTTCTGATATTGCTCCCGTTGCTTGTTACAAAATTATGAGATGGTTTACTTTTATCCACAGTTTTTGGTTTCTTACCACTTTAACGCAAATAGATTATTGTAAATAATACCTATGTATGTTTACTGGTGCAATTAAAACACTTTGTGTTTGATGTAAAAAAAACTGGTTCTTAATATAAAAATAATAGAAAATAATTAAAAATAGCGTAAACATACAGATTATTAACAACAACCGCATGAGACCGATGAGACGCTCATTAGATGCATGTACAGTATAATAATGAGTGAGTGGCAGTAGATAAAACAAAACATAGAAGGTAGTTCACGTCGTTTATCCGTAGGAGCGTTCTTTCGAACTAGTTCGTTCGCGAACGAAACCGGATAAGTATATAATAATAATAAACGTAACCGAATAACCGAATTAGAAGTTCTCTATCGGATAAAATGTTAGACGCTTTATTATTCTTGAGGACACACTACCAAGAACAACGATTGTTATCAAAAAATGATTAACTATTACAATCTTTAAGGAATTTAACTGAACTCCAATAATCTCAATTAAAAAGTTTCATAACTCCTTCCATGGCCTTCCATTGTGATGTCCTTTCGTAATTATAATTTTATACAGGAAGGATATTATTATACTCTCATTTTTTTAAATGTATAATTCTATTTTATCTTGTGTTGATTTTTCTATTGAGAAAATGTTTAATAAGAGTAATAAGGGAAAATGAAGGCCAAATATGTTTTATTTGTAACTTGTAAAATGATTAAGACTGATTAACAATAATTGTAGACAGGAAGGACTATTCAGAGTATATTTTTTATATGTTTTGTTATTGTTGAGTTACATTTTGTTTTATATAAACCTTGTTGATTTTACTACTGTGAGAAAGTTTAATTATAAGAGAAAATAATGGCCAAATAATTTGTAGCTCAAATGATTATTATAAGGCTGATTTATTACATTTTATTTGATTTGAAACATTGTTTTTTTATTTTCCTAGATAGAGAAAGGACCCTGAAACAAATATAAACCAAAAGAGAGTGAGAAATAAAAAAAAATAAAAAATGACAATTCCGGAACCAGTTCCGGAATTCCGGAATTAGCCGGTAATATCGGATCTCAGTTCCGGAATTGAGATCCTTCCGATATTGCATGCCCTACTAGTGACCTATCTAGTTTCCAATCAGTGAAGGTAGTGAGGGGCGGCAAAAGTTCAATTCGACTCGATTTCGTTAGGGACCAAATCGCTTTACCTACTACCCGTTGGGTGCGCAGCAGGTTTGTTTCTAATCTGCCGTATATAGTTACGCCACTGTCTAAAACGCGCCCCAGTTTTTATTTGTACTGAAAGCGATAGGTAGGTAGATAGGTGCGTTATAAATCATGCTATCATTATCATAATTTATACTCGTTACCCAACAACAAAGTCCTAGAGTGAATAAGCAATATTCGTTTTTTTATAGATTTAATTTTGGTAGATGTACTTTGTATTTAGTTAAGCTGATATGCAATTTGGTATCATATTAAATTAAGTACAAGGTAATTCTACCTAGAACACAGCCAGATAACTCACATTTAAAATAAAAAAGAGTGTGATTGCATGTGTGCATAAAAATCTGCAATTTCTTTGCATGTAGTATGCATATACAATACAAAATAAATCGCAGAATTTTGACATGGCTCATCGAAAAAGAAGTAGTCATTTAGTTCTTCTTTTCTACTATCAATCACATAATTAATTAATGTTTATATAATAATAAAAATATAAAATCCAAGCTTAAGTCTTGTTTAATAAATAAACTAATAGTGTAAAAGCATTTACTTAGCTCTTGTAAATTGTTATGTTTGACATAACAATTTACAAGAGCTAGGTAGTAGTATGATGTTTTTTACTAGTAGCTTTGAACCATAATTATCTACCTGTAAATGTAATAAAATTTGTTAGTAGCATTTGCGAGTACTGTACTAGATTGCAGATAAAATTGCGCTACAGGCAAACCTCTGTGGTTCTTTAGCAACGAATTATAATATTATTTTTTTTGACATGACTATTGTTAATGTTAATCATTAAAAAAAAATAAAAAATTATTGTTAAAAAAATAAAACATTAATTGGAAAAAAAGTACCTAGTAAAACTGACAAAAAGCAAAATAAAGAATATTACATAACATCACGTCTATATTACTCAGAATAGTGTGACAGAGGTGTACAGAACCCACATTTCAGCAGTTAAGTTAAGGTCTCATGGTATAGGGGGTGAACCCATCGCCATCCACTGGAGACAATGCCAGCTATGTGCTGCTATTGGGAATTTCCTGACTGAAAGTTCACAAATAACACTGTGCCCGATGCAGAAATTGAACTTGAGACGTTGTGGTGAGAGGCTTGCTAACCATTAGACCAATAAGGCAGTAAAAGTAAGGAAATACTAATTAAATAAATAAACAACTTTTAGTAAATATTTAGGTGCGTGTGAGACTAGACTGAGAATTCTCATTCCATATGCATGACTTAAATAATGGATAGGATATCAATTGCTTACTATACAATACATGCAAATGTTATACTATTCACTATTTAAATTAATAAATTACAATAATGTAATGATAAATTGATATTCATAGTCTTTTCAACATTATAAATCAAAATCATAGTTCTGAGTCTATTTTATTGATCTTATTCACAAAAGCCTCATTATTATAGATATTCCAGTGATGCATAAAAGTGTAAATAGAGATGATGGAGGCCTTTGTGTCCAAAGAACAATATGCAGACAAAAAACAATAAAATTTAACATGAACTGTAATTTAATTTTAAATTTTGAATAGGTTTTAATATTCTTACGTTCCATTTATCCCCGCAAAAAGTGATAAAAATAACTAAATTATGCTTTTCAATTAAACTGTCACATGAAATAGGATGAAAATAGCTTCATTACTTTCACAATTTAAGCACTATACTGTCACATGAAAATGGATGAAAAAAGAATCTCAGTCTTATCTATATACTTAGTTACTTATCACTACATTGATCTTAAGCAGTATTCAACATATTTGATTCCGTACTAACTCTTGTGTGCTCTTACTTTTTATTCAGAAAGACAATTCTTAATTAAACTGCATTCTAAATAAATAAGACTCACCTAAGACATGTTCCAAAGATGGCAAACCAAATCTCAACCTCCTTGTGTCGTGATTTATTTCTTCCCTTTCAATAAGTGGCAGCGCATACTTTACGTTGGGGTCTACTAATGCAACCAGCCTTGAGCTTGCTTGTGGTTCATTCTTCTTTTGTTTCTTACCCCATACAAGGTGAGCAAGTATTGATGCAAGTATAACTGCACCCCCTACTCCTGCGACTATTGGCAGTACCTGAAGATAAACTGTTATTTAATACACTTATCACTGAATGATACAACCCCCTTTTATTTTAGTACCAATTTATAGGTCATATATTTTTTAGAACAGAAAACACAATTGATTTAGACACTGATTTACTTTACCATGCAAATGTGAAACTTTTGTGGAAACATCATTTCTACTTAGCAATAATCCAGATATTCTTATTTTTTTTAAAGACAAGATTTAAAGTAGGAATTGTAACATATAAACTGGTAAGCATAAGAACGCTCTTGTTTAAAAACTAAATTGATACTGGCCAGTAATGTAACACAATAAAGAACAAAATGGTAACAAAGTTTCTTATTGGTTATTTTAATTATACATTGAATATCAAACTTATTATCTCATTTGTGTTGTTAATATAACTTTTGCCCTTTGACATTATTCTGATAACATTTTTAATACCTAAACTGCAATAAAGTCTTAACAAAACTTAATTTGTGGTTAACCTTGGATCAAAGTTATGAAGTTTATTTAGTAATAAATAAATACATACTTGAAAGTTTTCAAAAAAGTCAGTCACCGCCACTTGTAAGTTACCCATTGTAAAAGTCTGTTTATATGTTATAAAAAAAATCTATTAGTTGTCTATATTAGAAATCCCTAATAAATCACTCAGTCACGCAAATGTAGAGTGTAAGTAACGTGAATAAGTTAACGTCAACTCAATTACAGTCGCGAGTTTGCAATGAAGTGTCTATAGGCCTTGAACTCTCTTATCTTATAATTAATTTATTTTCAACATATACACTGAACATTCACGTCACATAGAAGATGAAAATTAATATGATCACCGATTATTGATACCCGCTATTTTATAACAACATTAACAACAATGATGATTGGCAGTTTTTGTTTGACAGTGCTTGATGTTCATTGTTAAAATAGTAGCCAAAGAAATACGACACGTTGTAAGTAATACTAACCAAACTTTCAACCATAATGCTGAACTAATATGATGGTAATGTACTGAAAGAATATTGTATTTGGCGGCTGAAAATACATATCATTTATTATCTATGTACGCATCCTGTTTATCAATTGATATTGGTAGGTAATCACAACGATAAGAACTTGCGATATAACCACAAAGATACATTAATAAACAGACGAAGGACAGGTAATAATGTACTTACAAGTTTTGAATTCAAGTTAATCATTATATCTGGCAAAAATATGTAGCTAAGAGCAATGTTTAATACTGTTCCGGAAATATGGATATTGCATAATGTTATGTCTTGCGTGTTGGTTTAGTTACTGACGGGACGAACGAACCCGTACAAAGCGGTGGCGGGTGAGAAGAATTTATTTTAGCTCAAGTTTACGATTTGTTGGTTCTTACCTTCCAATGTTTTGTTTGCGGCGGTGACCAATGATTATGACAGTAATGATCTAAAAATAACAATGCAATGCACCGCACAAATAAATCAATAGATGTAGTCTCGAACGCAAACCAAAACATTGGGATAACTAGGTAGTTAAATTTTCCAATTTTATCTTAAAAAACAAATTAAGAACCACAGAAATAGTAACACTTTTATTATTAAATAGACCTAAATAAGCTTTTTCCTCGTTAATTACGTAAAATAACGAAATAAATAATACATTTTCAATTATTTCTTTGTTTAATTTTTGGCGCGCTTTATATTTATTATTTTTTCGTGGCAAGCTCAGAACAAAGGTGGCAAGTCACAATAATTAAATGTCAGATAGACGTCAAAGGAGACCATTTAATAGGGCGTCATTTTTTTTTTATTGTGATTCCTAAGAACGGTAAATTTTATTAATGATATTATATTCTTAAATTATAACTTATTTTATAAAACAAAAACTGAATACAAAGTAAAGATTTAACCGGAATGATAAAATCAAAAATTAAACAGAGTATTGACTTTCGGTATAAAGGAACGTAAATGTATCATATTAAAATACGAATTACTTGTGAAATTTAAAGAATGAATTGTTAAAACAAACAATAAAATGTACTTTAATGTTATTTATTAATAAAATATTATTATATTCAATGAATCTGGTCTTGTACGGGAGAGTTTTTTTGGTAAGCGCCTTTTTCACGATCAATCCTGGCTCTAAGTCTGCTGAAAGCCGTTTTGCTGGATGTAGCAATGGATGTAGCATAATTACCGTCGCCGTCGTCGTGCGCCCATCAGCGTGTTAGATGTAATAGAATGGATTATGCCGGTAAATGATTACTTCGGGATTCCTCTTCCTAATGCTGGGAATACACCTAACAAACCAAAACCAACGAACGGATTTGTTGCTTCTATTTGCATGGCTTAGTCAGCTTAGCCGTCCACAGTACTCCAAAAAAACCAATGAACGGGTTCAATGGCCGCTGTTTGCTGGGTGTGTACCTGGCATTAAGAAGAGGAATCCCAAAGTAATCATTTAATTTACTATTATTTATCCCGTTTTCTCTTAAGTCATGAGCTCATAATGATAGAAAGAGATAAGTTATAGTTATATCTCAGATGAAATACCTAGGTATTTCATCTGAGGGTTATATATTTCAAGTATTTTGTCAGAAACGTCAGGTTAATTCATAAAAACACTCTTTACGGGCCTCAGCAGTATCAATCACAGATACTGAATAAAAACTTTTTAACCGACTTATTTAAGGTTGGTTTTAAAAAAAATTGCATGAGTTCAAACTACCAAACTCCCTTTAGGAACTTTTAAGTTCAGAAAAAGATTCAATGTACTGCCATAGAGTACATAAAAAAAAGCAGGAGAGAATGTCACATATAAAATGATGGAAGCACCAAAATGGCGGCGGTCTGTTTATGTGTGCGTGTGTTAGGGGTTACCAGCCATGAGAAATATTACCCACATTTTTACAATAATTTAAATAAATATTTTAGAGGTTTAGTTCTAATATTTTTTTATTTGCTGCTTTTTACCATCAAACATGATATAAGTAGTTTACTACCATGGCCAAAAACCAAACAATATAAAACAACTTTATGTTTGAATTTTGAAACAAAGTTGATTTTATATTTCTAGCAGTCGATGCGGGCCTGCAGGTGGAAGTTGTTTGTTTTTATTAAGGGAATATGTACAAAATTCGTTGCTCTGGGCACTTCTGACGCAAGGCAGCGAAGATGCTTTAGTGCAGCTACCCAGTTTTTGAAAATTATTTTAAAATTACGACTCCTACGGCGCTTCCTGATTCTTAGATGGTGAAGATGCTTTAGTCATATACAGGGTGTCAGGGTTAGGACCTGGAGTCTAAATCGGATAGTAGGATAAGTTATGGCAGTTAGCAAAAAAATAAAAAGCAATTCAAAATCAAAAATTCTTTATTACATAAACTATCAGAAAGTGCTTGAAAACGTCAACAAAATGTACAAACCAAATAAAATAACAAACAATTGCGGAGCTTATATTCACTTACATGCATATTTTTGTATTTAAAGAAATATTGGCAAATAAAATAATCGAGAAAATTTACACCCTGTGACGGACTTCCCGCTTCATTTCACCTAAATTCTTTTATCGTTTCGTTTTAACATGGCTGCCACGAAATCTCAAACTCGTATGACATTCTGCGGGCCCTTGATTTGAAGGTCAACATTCGTATTCGCGAATGTGAGAAATCGTACATTTGTTACATCACATCGTACATGTGGTTTACACAATAATCAACGAAATATTCATTTTTATTAAAACTTTTTTTGACTATTTCAAAAATAAAAATCTTTATTGACATAAACTAGCATCCTTAACTTGTGAATCCCCTAACGCCTGCACAAGTAATAACTGGGTTGCAGGAGATAGCGTCTTCCCCGTACAGCAGACACTATTACATTTAATCTTATGAATAGGACAATTTAAATCAAATTTGACAAAAAAAAATTCTTCGTAAAATTGTTTTTTTATAAATTAACTTCTTTTGTAATTATTACTAACATTTATTTTTAATTTTATTGTGCAAATGTTCAAGCAATAATTGCTATAACATTAGCACAGTAAAATTAATTGTGTCGTTCCATTTTTTTACAGTAAACAATAATGTTCAGTGGTGTGCTTTTCAATTACTTACAATCCCTTATGCTGATTTAATTTTACCAACTGTTATAATTTCTGCAGTTTCTAATTATTTCTACCCAAAAATTTTTCAATGCGTCGTTTGCAGCAGGAAATCTATAAAATATAGAATAATAATTTATACTAAATTATTATACTACTAAAAATATTTACCCAAATTCAGGGTAAATGAAAATATTTATTGACTGTCAACACTGATAGTTTTGGTATAATTTTTTACGAAAACAATATAATTTCGGCAATAAGCTGAATATATTACTTGCTTACCTATGAAAAGTGATCCCCTGGTTTTTTTTTGTCGAGGCGCTATGGTTTCGGCAGCTTTAAACAACACAAGACGGCATTTTTAATTATTTTTCTTGAAGATCTGAGCATCAGCACAGTCCAAAGCGTAATGGCGGGCGATTGACTTACTATTGTGTCAATGTGTGTGTTCTGTGTGTACGTGTGACTTACTATGGGTGCTTCAGTAAGTGTTTCAAGAGACTATGTCCTGCTTTTTTTTATGTAGTCAATGTGTACTGCATTCAAATGCAGAGTATGCATTGAAGCTTTTTTTTTCTGTGCTTTCAAAATAGAGAAAGGCCGCCTCCTCCAAATTTTTTGCGCACTGGGTCCCAGAATCATGTACTGAATCACTGGTAAGCGGCTTCGTCACTATGTCATTTACAACATGTATGTATAGATTGGGATAAAAACGATTAAAAAGATATAGATCGTGTATTCAATTAAAATAATATTTTTTATTTCAAAATAAGCTATTGAAGTATTTTTATACTGATTCAGACGCTAAAGCGTACAACATTAGGTTTTTCAACGACACTCATAACATAACGGAATCAGTGTTATTTACAATAATTTATTATACTAAAGCACTTAATTTATTATAAAACCTATCTATATTTACATAATAATCTAAGTAACCTATTATACAAAATGTATCACAATCATTTTATTTTACTAATTAATTGCTTGTGCTAGCGATTTCTCTAATACTTTGTGTGACTCCTGCGACGAGTACAAAAGACCCGAACAATATGAGTATGGTGTCCTTGACAAGGATCCACTTGTACTTGCCAAGGCCTCTCTCCCAGCGGAACATGAGGTCCATGGTGGAAGGAGCGATGAGGCCAAGGAAAGAGTAGAAGAAAGCCCCTTCTAAGCCAATTACTTGTTCCAGGCGAGGTAACGTTGCTGCGGCTATCACTGTAAAGAAAACAATATTAGAGTTTGTGGGTTGTCATAATTGATGTGGTGGAACCATTGTGAAGGAGTACAGATGGACTTCAAGCTTACTTTACATTCTTATACATAAACTCTACTCATTTTCAGTTGGTTATATTTATCTTTAGCATTACTTTCACACGTTTAATTTAGGTAAGACTTATAATAATAATAATAATAAGCCCCCTAAAATCCAACCACACGTCCTGATCGACCACCTGATCACGTGGGGGGCGGACACACGATTGATAATTTACTGGCGTGGCCAACGTGGTCCTGGTGGGTGGGGAAGGGTTAGTATAAAGTTAGTTAGTAAAGAGGTAGTTAGTAATAGTAGTAGGGGTAAGGATAGGGTAATAGTAATAGGGTTAGGGATAGGGTAATAGGAGTAGGGTTAGGGATAGATAGGGTAATGCTTAGAACTAATAATACGCGGGCTATAGAAAGTAGAGAGTGTACAGCACATATCCCAAGCCAAGGTAAAACAGTATACGCCGAGGGCTGCATGGCTAAGGGGGAGCTTAGTCGTTAGTATGCGAACTCTGGAAACTAGGGGATCTCCAGATTAACTTACCCTTGCCGCGGTGAACGCAGGGCTCTGCCGCGGTCGACTTTTATGTCTCTTGCTACTCGTGGGAACAATATGGAAAACGTTACAAATAAATCAAAATATAACCTTAGACCACGACCTGAAAGGCGTTGTCACTTAGCTAGAACCAGTGTTCACGGGCATAGCCGTAGCACACGAATTGATAGCAATTTATATAGGTCTGACGAACTTTCTGTTCTCGGATCAAATTCCTCATTGTTCTCTTCAATTCCTTCAAAAACTCCATCTTACTGCAAATCATCTTCAACAAGTATATCTACAAACACCATTCCATCAATCCAGTTAGTAGATGTTGCACAGGAGACGATCTCCGTCAATGAACCTGTGCCCACTACTAACTCTTCAGGAATTCGTAGGAAATGGACTACAGAAATGAATGAATTCATCCTACGAACCTACTTTCACTTAACCAACTTAGGAACAGACACCAATGCTTATCTGCCACCATTACACATAAAATTTATTGAAAAATATCCAACAGTGCAAGTTGACCGCCAAAGAATAGGAGATCAACGTAGAGCAATAATTTATAAAAAGTTATTACCACAGGAATCAATAGATAGGATTTATAATGAAGTTAAATTAGAATTGACAGCCATACAAACGGACATAGCTCAGCACACTCTACAATGCAACAACACAATAGCTAACACACAACCTGATAAAAGGATGCGGTGGACAAAGGAAATGAATGAGGCAATAATAAGGGAGTATTTGAAAATCACACGACTTGAAACTAACAGAACAATATACAGAAAATACCTACACCAACAGTTTATAACTACATTTCCCAACTTAGGACACATAACAGAACAAAGAATAGCTGATCAACGAAGGGCAATTATTAAGAAGAGATACATTAGTGCAGCCAGACTACAAGAGATAAGAAGTGAAATTGCTGAAGAACTACAAATAAGGCCCAACAGCATTCATCAGGATAACACTCTACAAATCAGAGAACAAATAAGCTCACAAGAATCAGAACCTTTGATACAAAGCTTTTTAGCAAATATGGATATAGAGAGTCTTTTAGAAAGCAATATGATTCACACTCAAGTAGAAAACCAGATAGGGCATGAAAGAATTCAGGCAATAGACGATACATTTACACTGACTTTACTGCAATTTACAGATACAAACCCCACAAACAGACAACACATACCAAAACAAAGAACATCAAAAAAATTTACAAACATAATTCAATACATAAATTGTCATATTTTACCCGAATACATTACTAAAGACACAGATTTTAAGACCTTCCAGACAATCATCTACAGCGCAGCATGGACAGCTGCTAAAATGAATGGAACCAAGATATCGCTATTGCCGACAGCCACGGGTAACTCTTTTAAAAGAAATACCAAACCTAAATGGCAAATAAGATTAGAATATAAGCTTAACGATCTAAGAGCTAAAATTGGAAGACAAACTCACTATATACGCGGCAATAGGGGCACAAATCTTGTCAGAGAGGTAGATAAAATTTTTACTCAATACAAAATACACTCTACACATGAATCACCTAACACACACCTTACACACTTTTTAGACACACTTAAGCAGAAACTTACTGTTGTAAAGAGCCGATTGCAGAGATATAAAAAATGTACTTTGCGAAAGACTCAAAACAGCCAATTCACTAATAATGAAAAACATTTCTACAGAGCATTAAAAACTTCAACAACAAACCATACTATACAGAGTAATAATGGAAACCAGCCAGCAACAGATGAACTTCAAAGATTTTGGGCGAATATATGGGAAAAGCCAGTGTCCCACAACATCGAAGCCGATTGGATTGAAGCAGAAAGACTACGCCACGTAAACGTCGAACAAATGAACTTTGAGTGTGTATCTATAGATATTTTCCAAAACGTACTTAAAAAATTACATAATTGGAAAGCACCAGGTTCTGACGCTTTACATAATTACTGGTATAAAAAGTTCACGTACATTCATCCATATCTCCATTATCAATAAATACCTTTATAAAAACCCCGGTAGAAATGCCCACCTATATTACTGAAGGAATTACATACATGTTACCAAAAGACAACAATGATAGAACAAATCCAGCTAAGTATAGACCAATTACGTGCCTACAAACTATTTACAAAATCATCACATCATGTTTAACTCATCTCATTTACACACATATTGATTCGAATAACATTCTGGCCGAAGAACAAAAAGGCTGTAGAAGATTTAGCCAGGGATGCAAAGAACAGTTATTAATAGACTCAGTAATACAAAAACAAGTTCATTTAACTAAATCCAATTTATGCAGCATGTATGTTGATTATAAAAAAGCATTCGACTCTGTCCCTCATACTTGGTTAATAGAAGCGCTAAGAATTTACAACATTCATCCCACACTACTCTCTTTTCTTAGTAACATCATGGTTAATTGGAAAACGCGATTACGGCTTACAACGCCGACAGGTAACTTAGAAACAGAACCAATAAGAATCCAAAGAGGAATATTTCAAGGCGATTCTCTAAGCCCGTTATGGTTTTGTTTAGCATTAAATCCACTGTCAAACCAACTTAATTCAAGGGGACTTGGATATTCTTTTAAATATAAAGACTCAACTAACAACAGACCAACTGACATGATCGACTTTAGGGTAAATCATCTTCTTTATATGGACGATATAAAATTATATACTACCACACCGGAAGACCTAGTCATCTTAGCCAATATCACAGAACAGTTCTCAAAGGATATAAAAATGGAATTTGGCATAGACAAATGCAAAATCAACTCAGTCCTTGCAGGCAATATTCACCAACATTCATACGAATTGCAAACTGGAGATACAATAGATTCTTTAGATGAAAATGAAACATATAAATATTTAGGCTATATACAATCAAAACAAATGCATCATAGAGAAATAAAAAACAAGTTAATACATCAGTTTAAACAAAGACTAAATTCCATTTTAAACACACAGTTACATGCTAGAAACATTGTTAAAGCAATAAATACGTACGCCATTCCAATTCTTACATACTCTTTTGGTATTATAAGCTGGACAAAAAATGAGCTCAAAAACTTACAACGTGTCATAAATACTACAATGACCAAACACAGAAAGCACCATCCTAGAGCATGTATCCAGAGATTGACACTACCACGAAAAGAGGGAGGGAGAGGTATTATAGATATCAGTAATTTACATAACAAGCAGATTACTATTTTGAGGACCTACTTTTTAGCTAAAACTTCCACTTCCAATTTACACAAAACAATAGTTTATAATGACCGAAAATTAACTCCCTTGAATATGTTCGATAATACTCAACAAAGCAATGAGAAACAGATTGAATTACAAGAAAAAATTGCGGCATGGATACAGAAAGCGCTACATGGTAGACATCGTCAAGACCTGAATCAGCCTACAGTCGACAAGGTAGCATCGAACGAATGGCTCAGCAGTGGTGATATGTTTCCGGAAACAGAAGGGTTTATGCAGGCGATACAAGATCAAGTCATAGAAACCCGAAACTATCGAAAACATATAATGCGTATCCCCCAAACACTTGATATTTGCAGGCGGTGTAATAGTGCGACTGAAACCATACAGCATATCACAGGTGCGTGCAAAGCAATAGTTCAGACAGACTACAAGCATAGGCACGATCAAATAGCTAATATCATACACCAAAAGTTAGCGATTAAATATAATCTTCTCAGCACACCACCAATACCTTATTACAAATATGTTCCGGAAATTGTCCTTGAAAACGATTCTTATAAACTTTATTTTGACCGTGCTATTTTGACAGACAAAACCACACACTACAACCGACCAGATATAACTCTACTAGACAAAGTTAATAAAACTGCACAACTCATTGATATAGCTGTACCAAACACTCACAACCTACAGAGTACCATAGCAGGAAAACTCTCTAAATACACAGACCTTAAACTTGAAATATCCAGAATGTGGCAACTTAATAACGTTTCTATAATACCTGTTGTACTATCAACTACAGGTGTCATCCCGAAGCAACTACATCTATCTATAAAATCGTTAGACTTGCATCCATACACATACAAAAGTCTCCAAAAAGCTGCCATACTCAATACCTGTAGGATAGTGAGAAAATTCTTGCAAACAGACAATCAGATCAACTCTACACCATCACAGCGTTCACCAACTACTCTACACAATGACACACTTAACACTTAGATTAACACTTGGCTTCGGCCCGTGTTACTCTTAAAAAAACCGGCATAAGCCGAGATTATAAAAAATAGAAAACAAAATAATAATAATAATAATAAATTGTCCCTGCACCTGATGTCGGTGGGACACTGTTTTTTATATTTTTAAATGTTTTTTTTTGTATTTTTTATAAATCATATTTAAAAATATATAAGATAAGTTTAAAGATAAATAAAGAGGAATAATAATAATAAATTTCTTTATTTCGGAACATCGTCCATATTAAAATAGCTTATTACAATATATCCTTAACTATCTTAAATACTAATTTTGTTTATTTTATTTTAACATTGTGCACCAGTGTTTAAACAATCCAAAGGTGTTTATCTGACAAACAGTTAAAATCATTAGGTTCTTACATTTAAACAAACTATCTCTAAATTTAGCTGCACGATGGCGGATCAATGCATCAAACCCCGGCAACCCGGCCTCGGCAAACATAGGCGATGCGCTACAGTATCTAGGGAGGCGGAACAGCACCCTATAGGCGTCATTGTATTGTACCTTTAAAGACCGGTACTGCTCTTTAGTGAAGTTATTCCACAGTTGTGGCGTGTATAGTGGCTGGCAGTAAGCTGCAAACAGCTTCTGCTTCACCGCCGGCGAGCACTTATAAAAGCGGCGCGCGATCATGTTAGCTCTTACGGCGAGCGCCCGCCGCTCACGCTCGAGATCAGCACCGTCACGCAGGTCCTCGCTCACAACGTGACCGAGATACCTGAACGACGGCACCCACTCCAGCGGCGAGCCAGCGAGCTTCACTGGTGGGATCGGTTCAGACAGTTTAGCCGCTTTAAACATCATACAAACAGATTTTTTGGTGTTGTAAATCAGATCGTGAGTAGATGCATAATCCTCACAGATGCTGAGGAGCATTCTAAGTGCACTGATTGAGGGGCTCAGCAGCACCATGTCATCCGCATAGCTCAGATTGTTGACGCTGATGCCTCCAATGTGGCATCCCACATGTGTGTTACTGAGCCGTTCAATCAGCTCATTGACATATAAATTAAATAGGATTGGTGAGGTCAACCCCCCCTGCCTTACCCCACAACGCAATTTAAATTGAGTCGAAAAACTATCTCTCCACTTGACTATGTTAATTTGCTGACAATACCAAGCCTTCAATAGGTTTATGCATGGGATAGGGACTCCTGTTTTGCGTAGCTTGTCCCACAAGATGTTATAATTAACGCAATCGAAGGCTCGGCTCAAATCCAGGAAACATGCATAAACGTTTGTTTTCCTGTCCAGGTAGTATCTAACAGTATGCTTCAAAGTCAAAATTGCGAAATCGGTTGAGCAATTTTTTACAAATCCGAACTGTTCATCCTTTATACTTATATACTTTTACTTATATACTTATACTTATATACTTTTCAATATTCTTTGGACGAGATGTAGAGCCAGGGCTTCTATATTATATGCATTCCATTCCTTCAAAGTAAATACACATTAACTTAGAAAAAGGATGCAAGCACCTCTTAAAAATCATGTCATAACTCGAATAACAAGTTGTGCATAATTTACCGGTAAGAATGGCGAACACAGCTCTCATGACAGCCTGTGCAATGTTGTGATACTTCTGAGTGACGTGGGCCTTCGTGTTCCTCCAGACAATCTCCATCGGCACGTAGAATTGCAGAGTGTATGTGAAGAAGATGGCGATTACTATGAAAACCTTCGCGAATAGAGCAGGGCTGCAAACAACGGAAGTGAGGATCACGTTATAATTTACATAGAATATCTCCTTTTATCAAGATGTGGCCAGGAAATTCTAGGATCGAAGAGAAAAGACTCTGGGATTCTATTAACGAGTTACCGAAAGAGGTTTATCATGCAGGGTGTAAATGACATCGTGCTGAAGTCAGTGTTACCAGTGATTCAGCACAAGATATCATGTGGAAACTTGTAAATGGCCTTTATTGTGTTTACTTTTTCTGTTAATCTGTATGTTTATAGCTGTAATATTTCCTAATAAAATAAAATAAAATGATTCAGAGAGCCTGGGTGACAAAATTGACAAACTGATTAAGGCAAAGTAATGTTACCCTAAACAATCCCAATACATAGCAATTTCCTTGTTATCTTGGGATTTTCCGATACCATTTATTTCGCATTTTACAGAAAACATATTTTTAATTACTAAAAAGTTTATCGCAACCTTATTTTAATACGTTTTCTGATTGATTATTACTAATCAGAAAACGGAGAGGAAAAAGCTTGCGAAAACACTTTCATTGCGTTACAATAAAAAACTCGAGATACCGTTTTATAATTATCTGTTTATTTATTTGCACTTATTACTTTATAAATCTGTATCATTATTTTCTTTCTATCACGTACTGTATTTTATTAGGTATGGCTTTTTTAAATCTACTGAATATATTTAATTCAAATTATAAATAACAAGAGGTCGGAACAACACATAGGGTTCATTATACGCTACTATCCATGGGGGATAATAAAGGGAGTTGTTTAGTTTGTTTGTTTGATCACCCTAAACTCGGGCATTACTGGTTGGATTTAAATTATTCTTTAAGCGTTTGATAGTCTAATTCTTAAAAAGAGGTTGAGAGATACATCAATCTAAACGGCATGCAGCAGTAGCAGCAAGGTTTATCAGGTTTTTCACGGGAGCTAAGAATATAACTCGAATGAACTGTAGATAAACAAAATTTTATTATTTCTGATCAGTATGGTAACGTGCTTTCAGTTTATAATTTTTAACAAAAAAAAAAAAACCGACTTCAAAAAGTAGGTAAACTAAAAAGCAAATAATAAATTTACTTCGCACAAAATAATACGTTTTTTCATTTAGTTAAATAGAAATTATCAAATAATTATTTTATAATTCTGAAGTCGGTGCCAAGTAAATCGGATAATTAAGAACTAAGATTCAGTCAGAAAATAGTTGTTAGAAAGATTGATATTTATCTATACAGAGTTATTGTTTACTTGACACCGACTTCAGAATTATAAAATAATTATTTAATAATTTCTATTTAACTAAATGAAAAAACGTATTATTTTGTGCGAAGTAAATTTATTTTTTGCTTTTTAGTTTACCTACTTTTTGAAGTCGGTTTTTTTTTGTTAAAAATTATTTTATTTTACAATTTTAAGTGATGGGTAGACCGAGCAAGAATGTTTCTCGAATGAGGAGACGACGGTTACTTGAGACGGAAAACTTATTAATAATAATCCCCATACTCCTAACCGTTGAGGAGTTGTACCTTCCAGCATCAACTCAGCAACTTAAAATGCAAATATCCAAGTAGTTTTAGGAAATATACGAAAAACAATATAGAAGCCTTTGAAATTTGAGGCTTACTCATGATTTCTCTAGGATCCCATCATCAAATCTTGACCTCATATTATGAATATACATAAGTAATATTCAATGTCTCGCCTCATCTGTGTCTAACTTGAAAGAATACAGTAAACGGCCCCAAGGAGCCTATATTTAAAGAATTATCCCCGTACTCCTAACCGTTGAGGAGTTGTACCTTCCAGCATCAGCTCAGCAACATAAAATGCTGATTACTAGATGCAAATATCCAAGTAGTTTTAGATAATATATAAAAAACAATATAGAAGGCTTTTAAATTTGAGGGTTGCCCTCGATTTCTCTAAGATCCCATCATCAGAACGTGACTTGAAAAAAATGGGACCACATGACGAGTATATCCTCTCAAACAAAAAAAGAATTTCTCAAATCGGTCCAGGCGTCTTCGAGTAATCGGTGAACAAACATAAAAAAAAAAAAAAAAAATACAACCGAATTGAGAACCTCCTCCTTTTTTTAAGTCTGTTAAAAATACGAATCAAATGCTTGTCTATTCAATTATAATTAAAGGACATATACGTACATTTCACCTGTAGACAAATTGAGGGTAATACTGCCCATCGCCTTGTCTCCATACCGCACGTATCCCAGAAAGCCCATGAACATGTACAGGATTACCACCACTGACATGGTGATGTTCAGAACGCCAGGACATCCCAGGAAGTGCTGCGGTTTGGCCATGGTGTTTTCCACGGGCAACACCACACCGATGCCCTCCATGGCAAATATAACTGTACTGGAATGAAGTTAAAGTTCAAATGAGGTTGGATCTATGGAAAATTAATAAACGGAAAGTGCCACCCGTTTAGGCTGAATTTATAAATTTAAGATAGAAATATTGTCTTTTGTGATTTCAAAAGTCGCTAGACATGTTATTAATCTTTATTGATTCTACATAGAGGTCAGATCATCATTTACCATTGCGGGCTCTTTTACTTCACTTAACTTAGGAGCCCTTAATTTAATTTGTTTTCATTCACATTAACATATATTCAATTGTTCTTACCCGATAAAGAGCGGCAGTTTTCCAATATCGACTGACATAGGCTGGGAGTCGACAGGCTTGAACTCCAAAAAGATATAGTACAGGCAGATAAGGAATGTGATAACAAGGAGCACGTTAGCTAAGCCTGAAAACGGAGCCAGGTACTTCAAGTTCTTGATTTGTGTGAATAAGAGAATCGGCACGCAGAAAATGAGGCAGTACATGTTTACGCTAATACCGTTGTCCAAGAAGTAATAGTCGATGATCTGAAATGTTTATAGAACTTTAGGAACGTAAGTGTTCTTTTCAAAATAGCAACAGTTTGATTAATGCATTGACTATTAATTTGATAGTCTTTTGACGCATCTGCAATCTTTTGCGGATATTAAAGGGCCAGGCCCATACTCCATGTCAATAAAAAATTACAATCAAATACCTGAAGCTATAAAGAATTCAGAAATCTTTAATATTTTAAAACACCAACTAAATAAACATCTTACACAAAAATGTTATAACACTCTGCAAGAGTTTTTTGAGGACAAAACTAAATATAAGGAAAAAGGATAACTTGAAGTATCCTTTGTATCTTTTTTCTTCTTGTTTATATATTTTAATTTTATATTTTAGTAAAATAGATTTTAGTAAATACAATCTTGTATTAGTTTTAAGTAGCAAATTGTATGTACATTGCCGCGCTCTGACAGGGTATCATGTTGGTATGTATTTTTATATTTAAGACCTTTGTACCACACATGATTTTATTAAATGATGATTAGGTTTGAGTACAAGAAGAGTTTTACTTGCCATTTGCCGTACGTCGTTAGAGGCAACAGAAAGGCATTTATATTATGTCACTCAATATCATCTTATTGCATCATGTTGAGTTTTTGTACTTTACGCTTCTTTTAATAGAAATGACACGATTACAAATTGCTTTTAGTGGATTGTTTTAGATATAATGATAGTTGTCAGTCTTCCAAAATACCTGCTTTACGGATTGCACGAGTAGGATGACATACACTGCGCAGGCGCCAAGAATGGTGAAAGCCATGGCCCAGTCTATAAATATTCTGGAATATCAAAACAAAGTTCGTCATTACAATGTTCATCGTACTGAGCGTATTGCAAGCGTATAAATAGCCCGAAAATAACAAATAGCTAAACTGAAATATTAGTCAGTTAGCCAGTCCAACAACTGAAGTATTGTCCAGTATTCAAACAACTGAAAAATCAAGAATGCTGTACAAGACAGCATTCTGGATTTTTCAGTTGTTACTCTCAACAATAATAATTAGTGAGAAACATCTTAATTTTGGATGGTTTCTAGTATTACCAGTTTCTGCTGAATATCATACTTGACAATAAATACAATTTTGTTGGTTGAACCATGGGTAAGTAATAAAACTTCGTATATAATAAAGTGTTAGCTCTTAGTCTAGTTGAATTGAATTATGGTTATTGACATGACAACAATATTTGGGCCACTCTGAAGGTGGTCACAGAAAAGCCAGTAAAAACCGTTATAAAGGCCGTTTACAGTCAACATCTTTCTCTATAATATTTATAATGCTTATGTTAATAATGTTGAATTCATATTCCATAAGGAAATTTGCACGGATAAGCTGGGCTTTCAACTATGTGCGACTGATTCATTTGATACAGAAAACTAGACTAGACATACGTGACTCAGAAGTCACGTGTATAGCAATAAATATTAGATTCGTATTAATATACCACAGGGTTCTTACGCCTACTATTGCCATAATTGACTAGAGGCATATAGCTATACATACCTTCCTATTGATTTATTATTGCTATGAGTATCACGCTGCTATATCGTGATTGCTGTTCTAAAACCACATGGTAAATTATAACTAATCAACTATTTTTATTGTTAGCTTTATTGCTGGTAGGCAGTTAAAAGAAATCAAAGGATAAGCCGCAAATAAAAAAAAGTAACTGTGACTACATTCTTTATAAAGTAGTAGGTATATATTTGTGGTGGCAAACCTGATCAAAAATTCTATTTATCAAAACGAATTAAGAATTAACACAGCCAAGCAATGCCAAGCCGAAACATTATTATCTTTGGGTATGGTATACATATTTAATCTTAGCAGGTTGCCAAGTGTTCATAAAATTTGAGATTTCGTGATAATTTGCTTAATGACTGTAGGGACACAGGGCAACCGGCGCATATGTATTTAAGTGGATACACTGGATACTTAAGTTTAGTCGCCCGGTTCGCCAGTCGCCTTCCCGTATCGCTAGAGATAGGTCGTAGTTAAGATAGAATAATGTAGTCGATAAGTTTATTATATAATATGTTCCTGGTACCAGTAAATATAAAACATTTAGAATAGTGACCTATCGTTTCTCTCATCATCATTAATACAAGATAATTATGACATTATTAATACAAGATAATGGATTAATGTCAGACTTGTAATTAAAAGATTAAGCGTTGCAGACCAAACGCTGCATAGCAGACGTGGAGTTTCCTACTAGTATGGAAAACTGCGTCAATTAAGCCAGATAATAGAACAGGTGAGTGGGAGACTGCGGGACTGCAAAATCAAAGGTCTTGTGTTCGAAACTTTGAACCCACGTTAAGCCAAGATTTGTCTTTTATATGTGTGTATTTATAAGGAAAACATCTGAGTAGACGTGAGACGTTGATAACTTAAGAGTGCTTAAAAGTACTCGAGGCTGAATGAAGGCTACCTATCAGCACCTGGCCAGGGTTGAACTATGGCCTATGGCCCAAGCCACGAAAAGAGGCGCGTGCCCAGCAGTGGGACATGACATATACAACGCTACGATTATTATTATAACCTATACCTATATCGTCGAAAAAAGACGCAAGAAGAGGCCCACTTGCTGAAACGAGTGCGGTACAGCACCGACCGGCCCGAACATGCTAAGTTACTGCGTCCTGCATCCACACGACGCAGTTGTATGTCTCACGATTAATGCATTCCACATAAGCTAAAGATATTGTGGAATACATTCGGGTGAAGATCAACTTAACGTTGAGAGTTGTTAAGCTGGAATCGCGTCACAATGTTTATTTTACTTCATTTGTGGTGCGAATCCCGACGGAACGGCTGGAAACATACACAAAAGTGGACTTCTGGCCGAGAGGTGTCGTGTTCCGGAGTTTCCGAGGAACGCTACGTGACACGGCGCCGCGCGTCGCCGTCTCAACGTGCAAAACAGCAAAACAATAAAATAATAAGATAATATTGTGTATGTTAGTCTAAGGTATTTATCTATATGTGCCTTGATGCCTGCAATAAAAATGATTTGATTTAATATACATTTTTAGCACTAAATAAAATATACATACCGTGCTGCCCTGGACATTTTCCTCAGCCGTAGAGGTCCCGTTGCAAATACTGCTTCTACAGTTTCAGCGTATCCTAGCGACGGAACTTTCGATACTCTTGATACTTCTTGGGATGTTTTGACCTGAAAAATGAGGAGTAGAAGGTTAGAGATACTCTCTAGTTAGATGAGTGGTTAGCGGCTTCGACCTGTCACCGCAAGGTCTCGGGTTCGGAGTCGGAAAAATGGGCTATTTGGTAATTTACCGTCAGGAAATTCTCAATAGGAGTGCGGAGTTGGAATTGTGTCATTAGTTAGAATCAGAATAAACTGTTTTAACGGGTTAATAAAAATTATTGGATCATAAAATATTTTAAATATCATTGAGTAGTAGTATGGTTAAGAGCGTGTATTCCTTTTCAAAATGTAACTGTCAATTTTTGTAGTGTTTTGGGAATATTTCGTAAAAACTGAATGAAAGTATGATTTTATTCAACTAACTTTTTAGAATGTGGCCTTTAAAAGGTAAAATTAAATATGACAATTACATTTAATAACTAAAGCATACTTTTCTATTTTATCAGTTGAAAGAGTATTAACTGTTAAGTTGATAAATTGCAAAATTATGCTGTATTTACGAATGAAATTGTTATATTTACCTTTCAAAACTTGCATTCTAAAAAGTTAGTTGAATAAAATCACACTTTCATTCAGTTTTTACGAAATATTCCCAAAACACTACAAAAATTGACAGTTACATTTTGAAAAGGAATACACGCTCTTAAATAAAATTATTGTAGTAAAAGCACTTTGCTTATCGGTAAGCGATAGGATCAAGTTATATTCTTACCAATAAATAAACGCAATGAGTACAAATGTATCCCAGTATAATGGTTCCGATGATGCCCACTACGGTACCAGCATTCTTAAATGCTGCTGGCATGGCTAGAATGCCAGATCCTAGAGAAGACTTCAGAAGATTCGCAAATGATCTGACATCCCTGAAAAAAGATAGCAAAATAATATTTTAACCGCTGATTTAAACCAATTGAAAGTCAGCAACTGCTTTGGCCTCATTATATATCTAGTTCAAGACCACACGGCTTTACAATTTATGAGGATAATAAAATAAAGTAAATATAATGTTAATTTTAGCACTGGAAAAAAATGTCATTCGTAAGATTTTATCAATGATTGTATGTGAGAGCATATGAATAGAAAATAATTAATAAGAAGCGCCGCTTTTACTGTCATCTTTTCGAGGTACCGAGGAACTTTGACTCAGTGAATGAAAATGGCAATGGACCACATGACAAATATATACTCTTTCAGACAAAAAAGTTTTTTTTTTTAATCGTTCCAGGTGTCTTCGAGAAATGGGCGTAAAAATGGCCGTATTTTCATGTCGGTTAAAATTAAAATTTCACCTAAAAGGCAATGCCCAAACTGTATCGCCAAAACCCTTGTGTCACGAATATAAGATAGTAAATAATTTCTAGTTTTGTGTATGACGATTATCTAGTAATAAGAGACATAACTTAAGCGGGATTTAATAAACAAAAGAGATTTTCTATTTAAACATGAAGGATGAACTAGAATCTAATTTTGTTTTGATAGAATTATCACGTTTTTTGCACTTGTTTACTAACTTTTTTCATGACATCCCAGCTTACTGAAAATATCCGGCTTAAAATTAAACTTTCATATTATTATACATACAATACAGCCGATGTTATCTTGACAAAGCCACGGAATAGATAGCACAGCAGCGATAAACTATCCCATAGTCGATTGGTCATACCCCTTTACTTCGTAAGTTTTGTATTCATAATATTAATAAGATAGAGAAATACTTACGAGTTGGGATGTTCCAATTTTCTGTTTTGAAAGGGATCATACGCGTCCATCTCCATATCATTCTCTTTACATTTGGTGTTGATTGTGTTAATGGATATCGTTGACGGATAGATTCCATTTTCTGTTATGATGGCCCTGGAAAAGACAACAAATTGTAATGCAGACAGATCTAATGCAGCTATAAGATCTATAATCTCAGATCTTGTTTTATACTCTGTATATAAACATTTTCAAGATGACATCGCTCTATTAGTAGGACAACGGGTAACGTGAAATTCAAGTGCTGTCAATTCACTATAATGTTTTATAAAGGGGTGTTATTTTATCTGTCAGTAATTTAATAGAATTTCAATCCACACATGTTGGTCAGCAAAATAATAGATCTGTCTGTGATAAAGTAGTCAATTGTAGGTGTGTTTAGAAAGAAGAATATATACATCAATCAAAAATAAAATGCACCAACTATCCCCTCATCGGCTCCCGGAATAGAGAAAATGTTAGTAGTAGTATTTCTACATTATAGTTTATTTACACTTTATAATAATAGTTACCACTATTATTGCAAATTGTATTGATTGATTGTGGTGAACGTATTAAATTACGATATTATAAGTAGATCAGCTGATTTGTATTGGCATTTGCAACAAGCGCATATTCTCGTATATTTTTAAACAAACCGCCTACCTGTTATTTTTCTACGTGAACGTCTGGAGGACAAGTATTAAGTACATATATTAATAGATTCAGTTTTCGCGTCTCTTAGTGTAAAATTATTGTTAAAATTCCACAAGAAAAAAGCGTGTTTCGCATTTTGTGTAGATTTTATATATATTTTAGCGCCAACATGTTTATTTACCACGCTCTGTATAAATCTTGTTTTGTGATGGCATGAATTGGTACTTATTATCATTACTGTCATAGTTTTCAGTCGTTGAAACAATTATTTGGGCACGTGAATTGAGAACAGCCATTTCATGCACGCCCAAACACTGCATGGGAATGATGATAATTTCTAACAACTTTTGTAATTCTTTATTTTTTTATTCAATCTAGAACTGTTAATAATAATACTAATTCCCAAAGATGTCAATATTGTAATGACTTGTATAACAATCGACGGTAAAAATGAGGTTGTGGTTTTCCTAGCATCTTTATTACCAGTTGTTTCCATGACATGCATTTATAACAGGTAAAATGTCATAAAATGTAGAAAGATCGAAATCAGATACCTTGTACGAGGATAATGGAAGATGGAATACATTATGTGTTATATTTATCAAATTATTTTTGTCTCAGGTTTTATTTGTCCCTAAATTTGATGTATCACGTATATTCCTTACGTGATTGTTTTGGAACGACTAGTATCATGCGGTGATTAATACTGTTTTATCGCTTTTAGAGGAACCGTAATATAAGGATAACAATAAGACGTGAATATACTAGTTTTTTCAATGACTGCTAAAAAGCACGTCGGTGAACTCTGTGGATGTGACCTTACGGCTTACAGCTTTGAACCTATTTATCATTTTTTGCGTGGGTATTGCCACAGAGTCATTATTTACGATGTACAATGGGCCAAGCAGTTAGGTAGCAAGGCAAAAACTTCTACGCCAAAATTAAAACTTACTACATATTTAATAAGTGTAATATACCCACTATTTAGATATATAGCTCACTTATCCGTAACTGGTGTAGTAAGTCTTTACTATGACTTAGAAGTTTTTGTCCTGCATACCTAACTCGTTTGCCCGCTGTACATAGAAGGCTTGAAGTCGTTTATGTATGTACAATATATAGCGTAGTAAGATTATGCTTGTCTATTTAACTAATAATGAAAAAGATCGTGATGAGATTTTTAATGATTTCATTGTTGAACGGCAAATACTCGCGTACCCGTGTGCAAAAAGTTTATGAGTATGATATTGCTGTAAGCCTTGTTAATACTCTACAAACAAATGTACTTGTACTGCATACTCAACTTTATTGAGGGCTTTACTGATACGAAAATCGTGAAGACTGTAAACGTCTCTGCAATGATATCTAATTCGTGTACTTATGATTTGATTGTTTATGTTCAATGCCAGCTAAGGCGTTTATAAGTAGTTGATTAAGATCATTATGTATATCCGGTAAGTGCGACGTGAAATACCGGTAGTATATAAAAATTAAAGTAATTAGATACACTTTTTATAAAACTATATAAATCAAAAGAAAAGCGGTGCAAGCACAGCAAACGTCCTAGCGATTATATAGTTGCGATACGCCATGCTTACCTACTTGATTTAATTTAGGAACAGTGTTAGCTCAGAAAGAGTTATCTCTTATTTTGTTGTGCATAGGTAATAAATAAATAATCTTGGTAAGAAATAATTTCAATAATTATTTGTTACGAGAATTTTATGTGTAAGGTGACAAAGATACAATTTTGTTATTATAGGTATAAAGGATAACAATAAAACTTTTTTCATTCTACTCAGAGATAGCTTGTTAAATGTTGATAAAATAAAATTAAGCAAATATCTATTGACCTTAATTTTGATCCACTTCTTGTTTGTTGGAACTTTATAAAAATAGATTATATTATATATATCACATAACACAACATCATGCCTATATTACTCAGGAGGGGTGTACAACACCCATATTTTACCAGTTATTTTAGGTCCTATGGGATAGGGCTCACCGCCTATCGCAATCCACAGGCACAATTCTAACTCCGTGCTGCTATTGTGAATTTCCTGATGAAAAGTTCACAAATTACTGGAATTGTATGTGACAAAAGCGGTAAATTAAGGGTTGAACGGTTGTATGGAAGTCATTCTTGAAGTAAGGAGCGCGCAAATTCGTATAGTTGAACCTAAATAAATATAAATAAATTCTATACATAAAATTTTATATCCAAGAGGGTGAGTTTAGGAGGCAAAGATAGTAAGTTGGCGCATAAAAATCAATAGATTCTGTGAGCATATTCTATAACTCGCGCTACAACTCACGAGGACGGACAAGGAGTTGACGCGGATCATCGAAACTCACGCGAAAGAAGACCCGGGCAATAGTTTTTTAAAATTATATTTAGATACATAAATACAAAGTGTAAATGCAATCTCTACACGTGTTTATATTATATTGAAACGTGATTGACTGCTTAATAAAAACTTGGATATATGGCATCGCTATGATGATTTTATTATTTATCTACGATCATCAAATATCTATTAGGAAATATAATGAAAAGTAAGTATATAATAGTCATTAGAAATGTTACAATAACCACGAATATGGTTGGAAAACAATACGAGTAATTAACTCAATTTGAATTCTATGTGCTGGTGAGTTGAAAATGGGGTTTATTTCGCCGATAACAAATATAAGGACAGGAAAAGGAACTTAAAATTCTCGCCATTTTCCCATTCTGTAATTTAACATAAGCCGTTGACAACCATACTCTCATCGATATTTCCATGCTATTTCCTACAAAATTGAGGAACTTCCCTCTTAAACTGTTAAATCCCCTTTGATAGTGGAATTGCTAAATAATGTATTTTATTGTTAATTTATGTCAAGCTAAAAACCTTTGTGCAGGATTACATGCACTTTTTTAAATTAACGGACCTCCCAAATAATCTGATATCCCCTAATTTACTCCCTATGGGATAAAGTAAATAAAATAAAACATATACCAGTCTTTAAATTAGACCTCTAGCTACACAACTGTGAAAACCACATCCAATTTCATGAAGTATTTTTTACGTGATGCCCGTATAAACATACAGACAGCCGGACAAACAAAAACTGTAAAAAAACCGCTGTGGCTTATACTGCTTTTATAAAAACCCATCGTATTCATTTATCTTAAATATCTAAAATGTGTGTGTAGAATGTATAGATATTTTTGGTTTAGCACTTGATTTAGCGGTTACCGGGTTATTGATTGGGCAATACAGTGATCCGTTTGGTACCTTTACAGAACCCCGCCCCGGTACAGAAAGATTCTGGAAAATTACCTGACTCTTTCCGGACAGGAGCTTTGGATGATAATATTTTTCGGAGATATACCTAAGTTAAAATTATTAATTTTATACTTTATTTGATACCAAGCCGGTACGATTACCTACATCATATTAAGTATTAGTTTTGATTTCATTGAATATATTAGTTGTTATAGTTCTATAAACATTCTTGGCTCGCTGAAATCACATTAAATTTAGTTATTTACTGTACAGAATGCACAATTCATTTAATTAGGCAAGTTTATAAAGTGAGTTTTATTTAGGGACATAAGTAATTCGGCATGTCGACTGATATTTGGATATTATAAACAAATATTGGTCAGAAACAACCATAATTTATTTGTACATCGATCGTCTTAAAGGTAGACCTTTATATCTTTATTTAATTATTTAAATATTTTTGCACAATTTGTACAAAGGCGGATTTAATGCCAAAGGCATTCTCTACCAGTCAACCTAGGGTGGTGCAGAGATTTTACATGGTAGGTGCAATTGCACTATATATATTATACTGAAACTGGTTGCCGAGTTTCTATCAGACTAGCTTTTGCTTCCTTTAAATTTAAATCTTCTTGACTCAACAGAGCCTTGAATGCTGTTTAAACTTAGAGTTTATGTACCATTATATTTAATGTATCTTGCCTATCTTTTTTATTCAGATATAATCAAAAATACTAATAATAATAACAGCCCTGTATCTAATCTAATACATGTCCCATGGCTGGGCTCGGGCCTCTTCTCATGATAAGAAGGGTTAGGCCATAGTCCACCACGCTGGCCAAGTGCGGATTGGTAGACTTCACATACCCTCGGGCACTTTAGGCACTTTCAGGCATGCAGGTTTCCTCAAGATGTTTTCCTTCACCGTTAGCGAGCGACAATGTATGATAAATACACACATAATATCTTCGGAAAGGCGAATCTTAACAATTTATTGACAGAGGTGTGTGCCGTGGGATCAAACCCGAGACCTTTGACTTCGCAGTCCTACGGTCTCCCACTCGGCTATCGCTGCTATTTTTAAAATTACTAATGCTAGTAGTCATTAACAACAGTATATTAAATTATATTTAGGAACCTCTGTTAACTAAACTTCCTGAAAGTTTGTTTTCAAGGTTACCTGGCAAATTGCCTCTGTGCTAATCTTATTAAAATATTATTCAATTAACTCATATTAAAATAATAAATAAAACAAATTATTTTATACATAATAAATATTATGACAAAGTATAATATATTGTTGACATTTTATAATTAGTAAATATACAATTTGCATTGTATATATTATTATATATTATTATACTTGCTAGATATCGGTCTGAATGATGAGTTAATTATTTATTTATTGATGATTTTTACTTAAACCAAAGTTTGGTAATGGGTAAGTACAGTCAGCAATAGAAGTACCTAAACATTTGATTTTTTTAAACTGCCATAGAAATCACATTTTTCACATCAAAAGCATCTGTTATATAACGTAATACACTTATTGTCGATTATTATAAGTAAGAAATAGTTAAAAAATAATGGGACTGGCAGTATTTGAACCTGCGATCTTCTGCACACCGGAAAGTCTCTTTAACCAACCAGCTACGGTCGTCTCTTGCAGGGACCCTGAATTTCTCAACTATGTATGTTACGTCATTTCGTGACTAGCTTTTATTATTATAAGTTTTAATTCATAAAATCAATAAAGAATTATGGTTTTAAGAAATAAGTGGCTTTGACAATTTGTTTGTGTGTAGCTTCTTCTGTTGTTGACTGTACATAGCAAAAACTGGTTTGTCTGGCTCAAATCAAATGCGGTGAGTATGCCCCTACTACTACATTTTTATTATTTCAAGGTTAAGTAGTTAAATGATAATCATTCGGAACGGAATGAAGACAAATTGGTAATAATCGACAATGTATTCATTCATGCGGCTCGAACTAAACGAACGGTTGTTGGACCCGTTTTTAAAAGTGAATGATTTCTTGTTTACGGGGCATGAAGATAAAGATTCAAGCTAGAGAGTTTTGACTTTAGAGAAAAGTATAAACCCCATTTATAATGTCATAAATTATAGATTAGAGTTCGACTAGGATCTGTATAACAAAAGATACTCTGATTTGGAATATCGCTTTCAGAAGTATACCATGTAGTAGTAGTATATATTAGCAGCCCTATCTAAAACATGTCCCACTGCTGGGCTTGGGCCTCATGATGAGAAGGATTAGGCTATAGTTCACCACGCTAACCAAGTGCAGATTGGTAGACTTCACACGACCTAGAGTACTTTTTTAGGCACTCTCAGGCAGGCAGGTTTCCTCACGATTTTTCCTTCACCGTTAGCGAAGCGACCGAAATTTATATGATAAATACACATATATCTTCTCTCTCAACGAATCTTAACGATTTATTGCCGTGAGATATTTTACTTTGCAGTCCTACGGTCTCCCACTCGGCTATCGCTGATGCTTTTTTGGAAGTAGTAGTATACCATGCGTAATTTTCAGTTCAAAAGGGCTTTATATTTATTTAAGAGCTTTATAGGCTGATTTAGGCGGTAAGAATTTAGAAACATTTCGATGCGATCGCTAGTGGAAATATGTTGACATGCAGTGATTAAATTACCGTTATAAAGTATCTGTTTGAAGATGCGAAACATTGTGTAACTGGTACATTGGGCCAAGCAATCAGGTAGGCAAGGCAAAATCTTCCACGTCTTAGTGAAAACTGACTGCATTAGATATGCATGAGTGAATTACATATTTAATAAGGTCCACTATTTAGATATGTAACTCACTTATCTATAACTGGTGTAGTAAGTCTTAAAAGTTTTGCCCTGCATATCTAACTCGTTGGCCCACTGTACGTGCAATAGATTAATAATATAATATGTGTGTATGGCACCCTGTGCGACAAGCCGAGGCCTTCCGCATGCATGTTTTGCTCTGCCCCAGCTAGTATGCTGACGATACAATTCTGATGTGACAGACGAGAGCTGCAGTGTTGTAATTCGATACAAAAAGTGAGTCTCAAATTTGAAGAACTTTTGGCTTTTCTATGAGTGGCCTTTCCTGTGTTATCATATCACGCTACCGACTAGATATTGACTGATTGGCAATAACTAAACAAACAAACAAGCTCGCTAACTCGATAATCTAATAGGAAAACTGAAGGAATGTTTGGATTTTCCTGATAATTTACTATTTTCTTCCTTATGATGTGTCCTTCGACCAACAATTTAAACAATTGCAATATAACTTCCTGTTTGTAGGATTTATTTCACAAACTATTATTTCAAAACCATTTCAGTATAAAAGTCGTTCAACAACGCAAAAGGTATCTTACCGACTTTTTGCATTCTTCTTCTTCGTCGTGTCGATGGCTGAGTCAAATTTTATTGGCCCAATAAGTGGCCACTGTTATGGCGCTCTCATCGGCGTTCATGAGCGCCTCTCTTGTGCAGGTGGTAGGGCATTTTGGACAGTCAGTAAGGTGGGCCATTGATTGTATTGCACCACATTCGCAATTTATGTTTGTGTCAAGATATCCCCATTTGACAAGGTTCTCCTTGCTTCGCCCGACTTGCGTCCGGAGTCTATTTAAGGCTTTCCAGATCGGTCTTGGAAGTTCGTGGCCAGTTGGTAAGGCTTCCAAAATTGGGACGAAAGGTTTAGGCAAGACGCTTTCTGCCTGCCACATATCACATCTGGCATGGGAGATCGAGACGGATATGGGTGCGACACATCGGTTGAAGTTTTTTCTACTCCTAAGTCGCTGTGGTACAGCAGAGTAGCCGTGCATAGGATGTCTGGAATCCTCGTCCATACGAGTTCTCTCTGTGCCGCTGGCTACCGTTCTGCGGATTCCAGGAGGGGCGATGCCAGCTAGTGGATACAACATATCAACCGGGGTCGGCCTAAGGCAGCCCGTAATAATCCGACATGTGTCGTTTAGTGCTGTATCCACCAGCTTTGCATGGGACGATCGACACCACACTGGACAAGCGTATTCTCCTGCAGAAAAGCACAGTCCCAGCCCAGTAACCCTTAGGACATGAGGAGAAGCGCCCCATTTGGTGTTGGTGAGTTTCCTCAAAAGATGATTTCGGGCAGTCACCTTTTGCCTTACGTTTTCGCAATGTTGCCGAAATGTTAAAGTTCGGTCTAAGGTGACTCCCAAATACTTAGGTGAGTCGCTATGGGAGATGACCTCTCCTTGCCATGAGATGTTAAGCTTCCGGCTTGCTTGTCTATTGCGAAGGTGATATGCGCACGATATTGTTTTTGACGGATTAGGTATAAGGGCATTTTCCTTATAATACTGACTGAGTCTGTCTAGTGCTGCTGTCAAATTGGCTTCGATCTCTTCAAACGATGCACATTGTGAAGTGAGAGCCAAATCATCAGCATAAAGAAAGCGGCGTGTTTGTGGGCTAGATGGCTGGTCGTTGGTATAAATGTTGAACAACAAGGGGGCCAGCACGCTGCCCTGCGGTAAGCCATTTTTTTGTAATCTCCAGCGACTTGTTTCCCCGTTCAGATGGACTTGGAAGCGTCTATTAAACAGTAGTTCTCCGAGGATGTTTACAAATTTCTCGTCATGAGTGATGTTTTTTATTTTAAATAGAAGCCGTTTAAGATTGATGGTGTCGTAAGCCGCTGAAAGATCGACAAAAATAATACCTGTCACTTTTTTGGACTCATATCCATCCTCTATGTGTTGAACCAGTTTTAAAGTTTGACTGCTGCAGGATTTCCCGGTCTAAACCCAGCCTGTTCAGGAATCAACTTGGGGTCAACAAGAGGAGAGAGGCGAGATAGTAGAAGTCTCTCGAAGAGTTTATAAGTGTGACAGAGTAGTGAGATGGGGCGGAAGATTTTGGGTTCATCTCCAGGTTTGCCAGGTTTTAAGAGGGCTGTGATTTTTGCTTTTCTCCAAATTCGTTGTATTTTAGCAGAGGAGAGGCAGGTGTTAAATAGTTGTAAAAGCCATGATACAGCCACTGGTCCCAGGTGTTTTAGCTGTTCTGTTGATATGTTGTCCACACCAGACGCTTTGCCATATTTTAGAATTTTGATAGATGATATTATGTCTTCCAAAACAAATGGCTTACTCATGTTGTCGTCTGAATGGTCTGTTGGAATGTTGGGGCTCAACTTGGGAATTTTTGGCAGTCGGTGTAATGGTTTTTGCATTAAATTGCCTAAATTTAAAGATTACTCCTTACCGAAGGATCTTTACTTTCCTTAATCAGCTCAGCATTATCAATCCTGATTGCTAGATATAAACATACAATTAACTTTTGAAATATTCGAAAATTTTGGTAAGAACCTATACAATTTGAGGCTTTCTCTCGATTTCCCTGGAATCCCATCATCAGATCCTAACTTGGTGCCAATGAGAATAATTCACAGCCATACTCACTTTAACGAAAAATTCTAAATTGGTACACAATTGACGGAGTAATCGGTGTACAAATATAAAAAAAAACAACCAAATACACCTTTTTTTAAGTCGGATAAAAATAGTCACGGAGTCCGCGGACTACGAGTAAACAAACGTAAATGTGCGTAGGAAGAGTTTTCATTGAAAGTTTTTGTATTTATACACTGAAGCGTTTCTTTAAAACATCGTTTGACATTGGATTTGACACAAATGTATTAAAACATTTTTGCGAATCTTATGAGAAATCAAATTTAATTGAAAATTATGTACTGCATTGAAATTTGAAGACATCATAAAGTGGAAATTATTTCGTAAAAGTATTACATCTGTAACGATGTATGTATGTACGATATTACAATGTTGATAACAGTTTATATTTCGCTGAGCACAATATACCTAAACTTAGGTTATTCCGTGTAGACCGGTTTGCGTTTGCGACACCAATTTGCTGTTATGTTTATTATATTAAAACCGGTTTATAAAATACAGACCTACATTAATAGGTATTGTGACGTGGACTGAATGGCCAAAAATATTCCTTTAAATTAGTTAGTGTTCTAACGTAACAACAAACGTTCATATAATCTTCCCAGAAAGGTTATGATTAGCATAAATGTGTTGTATGTTTTGGTCACCGAAGTATTTATTTAAAGATGCACTTTTTACGTTGTATTAAAAAATAGAGTGGTCCCAATCATATTTTCTTTAAATAATATGCTATACCACCTATGATGCTTGGCTATCGTAGCTAGAAAGTGTAAACTTCACGAATCTGATTGCAAATTAAATATCTAGTTACTGCGAAGTTTGGTGCACTCGGCAGTTGCACAACTTTGGCGCCAAAACATTACCACCGAGAATGCACTGCTCAAATTATGTGTTCTACAAATAGTTTTATTGTCAAGCGCATAGGTAGGGATGTCAAGGTCGAAATTTAAATAACAAACTCCGTGCAAGTTATTTGCCGGAGTAGGTATATCTACTTGAATATAAATTTATGCCAAATTCGTTTACTATGAATTCTCATTTGTATTATTATTAGAGATTACGGGTTCGACCGACTAGTTGAAGAGGCCGATCATTAGATTCGGTTCAATTTAAAATTTTAAAATTTATTTATATTTTGTATCGTTCGTCGCACCACCACGTGCAGTAAGTATATTATAAAGCGGCACAAGTTATATAGCACTTCTGATTCTAGATAATTAGCATTTGTAGTAACGCCGATTGGCTTACCGACTAGTCGGCACATCTCTAATAATTATTTAATTGATACGATAATAAATAAAATTGTTACACATTGTATGTAACCAGGTTGATTAAGGTCTGACATTAAAATAAATCATAAACTTACGTTGAGCTGAACTCCTTCATGTTATAGCTGTTAGACATGGTCACTGATTTTTCGTTTGCTTGTTTAAACAATCCAAAGATGGCACTTAATTATTATTTTTTTGTATTTTTCATTAATTATCTGTATGAGTTTTTAGTGCGGCTGCATTTGCGCGCGAGCGACATATTGCGTGAGCGGCAAGACTGTCAATGGAGCTGTGAATTCGTACGTCTCGCTCGAGTACCTAATGTTGATCTTTATAAATAAATACAGTCATAGTGTGACGGTTCGCTGTGACTTCGGGCCTTCGGGGATATATTGGCATAGACATTGAGATCAAGGGCCAGAGGAATCTGGGATTCTGACCTGGATGTCTTAGTTCTCTGCCTATCCTTAAACCATTGTCGCTTGGTCATGTAAAATGTGAATATTATACATTTGCGTTGTTGTAAACGACATTTTTCGAAATAAACAGGAAAATGAGGACGTCGGGATCACACTAGTGTACAAATATTAACAGTCATGACTGTTTTCTAGGCCGAGACCGCGAGCCTGTGACAGTCATCGGTTGCCAACTTCCTCTTAATGATTAATGGAGTTGAATTTGAGTGAAAGTCAGCTGCGGTTCCGTTGGTGGAATGAGAAGCTAGGCGGGCCCAAACACGTAAAAAACACAAATAAACAGTAATTTCCGCCCGACTAGTTTATATTGTAGCGTACACATTATATAGAAGAAAACAAATCTTTAGCCAGCTGAAGCACGGTGGGTGATACGTCAGCTGGTAGCTCGTAGTTAGCTACTAGTTTATATCCTACCATGCTACAGCCAGCAGACGATTTGTTTGCTTCAAAATCAAGTGTCAGCTACAATTTGAACAAAATTTTAGTCGGGAGGAAAATACTGATATTTTTACACGTTTGATCTACTAGCTGATGTATAAACCACCTTGCTACAGTCGATGACAATTCCTTTTCTTCGAGATAATAGCTTAGCAACAATTTAAAAAATAATTTGAAGCCTGAAGGAAATGACATTTCTTTTTACATAATTGGGCCTCCCTGGCTGCTGATTCCACCAACGGTTCCGCAGCTGACTTTCCCCTTAAATTTATTACGCAACTCCTTTAATCATTCCACAAAGTGTCACTTTAGAGGAAATAATTGCCAAAAAAACCCAAGTATTGATGAGATGAGATGAAAAATATTGAATACAAAGTATATCAATATAATGTGTATAATTATTACAGGTACTTATCTTAAGTAGTGTATTTCATCTAGACATAAAAAATAGTGAACATGGACATTTTTGACACCCAACCCAGGAATAGAATCCGATACCTGCCATGCCGTCATCAGCATTCATAAATGGCGTAGACATATTATTATTATTATACAATTATTTATCGTAGCTGTGTCTGTTTGGAAGTGTAAAACAAACTTCTAAAATGTAATTGGCATTCTAATGTTTTCAAACAAAAATAGTTTAGAAATAAATATAGGTAAACATTGTGAAATAATATATTTAAAAGTATTAAAAAATTAAAGACATCTATACGATTTTGATTGAATTACAATATATATAATTTAATTTTATAAAAATAATTATAACAAAATTGGTCTAGTGTCTACTGCCTAAATAGCAACTAATGAGAAGATTACATTATGTCAATTATATTTAATTACATTTTGAAAGTGTTTTTAATTCATGTTATGTAAGACTACGTATAAGTATAGGCTGAGGTAAATATCGCTTAATAAGAGCTAGATGAGCGTAACTAAATTTTTTCAAAGTTAACAAGAGTGTGAAAAAACGGCGAAAATTTACCCAATTGCACTTTGTTGATTTTTAATAGCAATAATAGACAACATACGCAGCAATAACATATACTTTTTGCTAAGTAAGTTATAATTTACTTGTATATTCATACTAAGTAAAAAAATCATTTAAACTACATAACGGATTTTAATGCGGTTTTCACCAATAGATAGACTAATTCAACAACCGCGGCACAGCATAATATGCGTTGTCTAATCTAGTTTGTAAAGTATTTGTGTTCAATTTTCACCCAAGATCATTTTTTGGAAACTAGAACTTTTAGAGTGGAAATCGAGTCAGCATAACCAGTGAGGTGACTCGTGAACCCGTTATGCTTGGGCAACGCGCCGGCGGCGGTCTATATTATCATTATTCATTCCTTAAGTTTATATCATAATGTATTAATTAAGATCGCGGGGAGTCGTTGGTTTCAGTCAGCCAAAAACTGCGCGCTGTGGAAATCGATTGGTGAGGCCTATGTGGACTGATGATGATGATGATGATGATGAACGTCACGTTAGCTAGAGGGTAGTGATGATACGCCACCGCGTGCTAATAAAGTGTAAATTGTAAATACGCAATATTTTTTCTTGGTTGCACTGCCGTTAACAACTACTTTACGAATAGTTTCTAAATGACGACAGACACGAAAAATAGCGGCAAATATCACATTCTGATCCACGAGTATCTAAGCAAGAATTTAACGTTGCAACGTGTTATTTATACACGGTATACGCTTTTTAATTTATAAATAGGCGTATAATTTCGACGCCATCATGTGCCTCTGTGGATTGTACATCGATATGCGACAGAGCGTGACACGGTTTGGCAGGTGATACTCTATTGCAATGTTGCTCAAATTTTAGTTTCACAGACCCCAGTTCAATTTATGAGAAGACAGTGACGACGCGAATGTCTGGTGGGAGACCCACGAGGGTTTGACATGAAACCACTTTTCGTTTTTCGGCACACTATGGGCGTGCAAATAGTTTCTTAATAAATATCTACAATACTGTATTTTGAAAAAGTATTTGAGTTTGGAATTAAAAGGTTCAGCTATGTACCTAAATTTAATCGTCCACCCTCATGACCACGAATCTCTAGAGCAGGGATTGCGTACATGCCATTTATACACCGACAAAAAAAGGAGTAGGTTCATCGACCGAATTTGAATTTATATTATTTTATTAAACAATTACTAATGTAATCACGAGACGGCGACATATCGTCAAAATTGAATTACGGATTTCACGATCAACGGTTTTATGCTACTCTGCAACTAAGGCTCAAGTGCCGATCGTTCTAAAGGTTACCCTAGAGTTTTACAAAACATAGTTTGAGAAACTCTGCAATATGAGATGATAAGAGAATGGCACACTTTTCACACCTCAACGTATTTTTAACTTCGCTGCGAAGGTTAAAGTGAAAACAGTAACGTTTTATGTGGTCATTTAACTCAATCGTTGCGATGATTCAGTCCTTCATAGACTATGAGTATGAACCTATTCTGGCAGTAAATCTGGTAATCTGTCTATATAAATAAATCCTCAATTCGCATACCTTGAAAAACATAATATGTCTACTCATAGCAAGTGGAAATATATATATCTTATAATGTGATAACCAAAGCTGAGAGAGTAGATTGTTTAGAAACAAAATACGAAAAAAAACAAGTTTTAAACTTGCCAAATTTTAATAGTGTAAAATATATATATAAATCCCGTTTTTTTAATTTCTCGTATTACCTAGTGAAATTGAAATTGAAATTTAATAACTGATTCTGTAAAAACGGTTTACAGATTTTTGACACAGTAAAAATAAGGTTGAGTATAAAAGATAAAAACACAGAAAAGATACACACACACAGATAGCCCCATACTCAGAAAAGATAAAAAATTTGAACATTTTACAAAATTTACAGGCTATATACATACAATTAATTTATGTTAACTTGATTATTACAATTTAATTTAATGATTTGATATTAACGATTCTATTTTGGTAATTTTTTGGCAGTACTTATTGTTCACAATTTCAGTTCTTATTGAAAGTTTCATCAATAGGAAATTCACTTTACTAGAATCGTCAGATTTCAGACCTTAAAATTCATCACGTAATCTAAAAGTACTTGAAGTGTGTACATTTTTATCTTGTTATCACTCTCTTGAAAGTATACCAATAAATAGTTTAGTCTAGACAATTTTATTGAAGGTACTACTTTGTTAGTTTAAAGCCTACTTAATATCTAGTGATCCTTTTTGTAATCAACTGCACATTGATTTTTTTATTACAGTTGGTATTTATAGTGGTAGTAGGTAAGTGGCAATAACTTTGATCTATTTATCTGTTAGGCCCTTATGTTATAATTCCTGTAATGCTTTACCATGCTGCTGAGTGGAACATGGCAGACAACTGAAGTACGACTTACTGCTTAATAAAAAGGGCTACGTACTTAAGTGTTGATTAAATTCATTGCAAGTGCAATGTCGCGTGTGTCTACAAGGTACCTACTTATTAGGATATAGAATTTCAATTTAATTGAGAAACTTCTTTTTGTGGTGGTTGACTTTAATCGACCAGTTTAATTGGTGGCCAAAAATATTTTATTAGTTCCGCTAGATTTGGATTACAGTAAGATTAGACAATACATCAGCCATAACAATTTCAGTCACCCCGAAAGAACGTGGCACTACGACAATTTTACAAAATATGGCTGGTTAGTCTTTAGGACAGTTAAAATGAAGACATTATTATGTGTCAAGTAAGCGCTACAGAATAATTATCATTCCATAAATGAAGGAAGGAATAAGCCATTCAGTGGTGGTAAAGCTCTTGTGAACGAGTTCGAGGGCGGCAGCAGCTACGTCTCACCTTTAACCTGCGCCAAATAGTAGTGCTTGAACTACTGTTCTCCTGTTGTGGTGAGATCAGGCTCTGAAATTACTGGGACATGAGACGTAACACCATAGTCCTCAGATCGAATAGTACTTAGTTTGATAAGTCGTATAAAAAATGCAGTGAAATAAGGTCAAGTATCTACAATCTCCTTTATGGTTTTGATGTCCGTGGACTGCCGTTGCCACCTACCATCGAATCATCGCACCTGCTAATGTCGCATACAAGTTGATGTATGACTAATTGGCAAATTACTTTTAGCGCCACCTACACTTTTCTTGCTGTCTTGTTTATGCCAAGTAGTATCATAATCACTGATAGATGTGAGCCACAACACATTTTTTTGCACCTCAGAGTGAAATATATGTACAAAAATAAAATCGTTTAGGTATATTGTTATTTATACATTAAACTTTGTCTGTATATTCCAATATGACGTTGAATGTAGGCGTAAAATAGTTAAAGTTGATTTTCAAGAGTAATATTGTTATGTTCATTAATGTTTATGTTTATTATGACGACCACCGTATATTGACGACCGGATGGCGGAGTGGGTAGTGTACCTGCCTGCGACGCCGAGGTCGTGGGCTCGATTCCCACTTAAGACAAATCTTTGTGTGCATGAACATGGGAGTTTGTCTTAGTCTGGGTGTTTCTATGTATAATATGTATGTATTTACAAAAGAAAAGTATATATGTATTAGTATCAGTTATTCTAGTACCCATATTACAAGTTCTGCTTAGTTTGGGACTAGATGGCGTTGTGTGTGAGTTGTGAAATATTTATTTTATTTATTTATTTATTATAGCTTACATTAGCTTTCTTCTTGTAAACATGCACAGTTAACTCAATAATATAAGACAGTATAGATATGCGATCTTTGCAGTTTTAATAGGGCTTTCCAGTTTGATATTTCAGTGCGAAAATTTGTAGTTTAGTTATCAACACAGTTATTTTAGGCTAATGTAAGATTGTTTTATTTGACCGCTGCAACAAAGTTGCTGAAATCAAATGAATTCTAATGTCTACATACTCTACATTATTTTTAAATGTTGATAAGAATACATTTTGCGACTGTGAGTCAATTACGAATTTACATGGCCACCAAACAATTTGTTTAACATTGTACATACTTCGTTTGGCATTTGTTTTTAAATTATTTAAATGATAGCTAGCAAACTTTCAATAATATAATAATTAATAAATTCTCGGCGTTGTGGTAACACACGAAATGATGAATAATACCCAATATGAAAGTTGTGATTGATTATTTGGCGCAGAAATTGCGGAAATGCTTATTCAAATCATAGGTAGGTACGTAGTAAACATAATAACGACAGCGCATTTGGCTCTGATCATCTATAGACAAAATGTTGGTTTTGGAAGACGACGGACTTCCACGTGGACAAGTGATTATATAAATAGTGATGAGATTTGGTCTTATTATTCTCATCATAATAAATTAAGGAAGAGTCATTGACTTTTCATCGCACGTGGATCTTCTTGGGCCAAACAGTCGCTGTTACTTGGTTACTGTGTCAGATTATATGATAGAGTCATGGAGAGCTCTAGAAAATATTAAAAAAATGTAGTTGCCGACATTTTTTTACAACCTTTTTTGTGTGAAACGAAAAATGTGACTAAACTCATTGTGCTTTTCTTATTTTTAAAACTGATTTGACATCAAAAAATCTAGTTATTTAATTCACAAAAATAAGAAAAGTTTGTGATTGATAGTTTTAGAAAAAAAAATAGCAAATAATTAAGTTCTTTTCGATAAAATTATAATTTGTTTTGATTTATTATATGTAACATGCGAAAATTTTGTGCCGGAAAATGGCAATCGGACACTGTATCTTTATTAATCAGAAGAACAAATTTCTATTATTATTACCTTATATTTAAACGACAATAACTAAAAATATAATTTGTCTTAAATAGGGATTAGGGATACAGCTAAACTGTTCAAATAAAAAATTACAAGTCTCTTCGTTCATTGGTTACAGTAATATGCAAACAGACATAAAAATTGAGCAAATAAAGAATTACCCAGACCTATGTCAAAATATATTATTACATTTATATAATTCGTATTTTGTGACACCTGAACTTTTTATTAAATCTATTTTAAATAATAAGTTTGTATTATTCTTTTATCTGATATCTATATAGTTAGGTATTTGTTTAGTTTGCACGAGTATAATAATATAATGTAATTTTAAATAAACGAAACATTTATGTCAACATATTATTTGTGAATTACATTTTGGAGCTCAATATTTGTCTCTCTGATTTTAGTACAGAGTATAGTAGTCGTTATATTAAAAATAGTAATCAGTTTTTATCTCGAATCGTTTTAAACACAATTTTATAAAATAAGAGAATTATAGTGCCTAAGAATTATAAGTTAGCTGTTTAGCTTAACGTCCGCGTCGTTTGCTATTTTGTGCGGCAAGGTAAGATTTCATATTGTTGTAAATGATTATTTGGATTACAGCCATTACAGGGTACATCATAGTCATGAGACTATGATTCTCCATCTCCCGGTTAACATGTTTTATGCATGTAAAACATGGAATGATTCTTAACACTTATTATTTCTATCGCTTGCCACTCACACAATACAGATGAATAATAAAACAATAGCGAGTTGATTGTATACAACCCGTCCTCTCTAAATATAAATAATACCTATGACTAACAAGACATAATTATTTTGAATTTTACATTGTAAATATTAGACACATGGATATCATAATTAGGTACCTACTATTAATTGCTTATCAAAGTATAAACAATGTGATTTTCAAGGATAAACTCTTTCTCGTAAGCTTTTTGTAACTTTGCCAAGTTTTAATGTTTCACTATTTTGTAAGTCTATTGCGTGATATATGCTATAGCTGGCTATTATGTATTTTCATTTAAAATATTTAGAACAAAGTCGGCCAATGACCTACCATTAAAAAGACAAAGTGGTTGCTACCGATATGATCATTGTGTTCAAACTTTTTTGATACACATACCATATTAATTGTATCTTGTGTTGGTCATGTAAATTAGAGATGAAAGGATAGTGGTTTGGCCGGATACTAAAAATATGGCTTACCGCCAGGCCGGATAGTTGGCGGGACAAAGGCGTTTGGTGTATACTATACTAGTTGTTTGCTTCGAGTTGGCCGAATTTGCCCGACTTCCTTTTAAATACCCTATCTCATATAAACTTTTGACTGTTTTGATAAAAGAGGTGAGATATGGCGAAACCAGACAGGTATATATATACCATAGATCTTGAAGCAAACGCCTTGTAGCAATATGCGATGCACCAAACGGCAATATAAGCGGCGCGTGGACAACAAAATAAAAAAAGGCGATGCGTTTTTCAATTTGACCGAAAAAATACTATTCATATTTTCTTCTAAAATAAGCGCACGAAAGCAACCCCCCATATAAGAGTCCTGGAGATCATTAAATTTCTTTGACAACATAAGTAGTGGCACTAAAGGGCCTTCATCGTCAAAAGTGAGCGAGCGCTGAAGGCACCGACTATTTTAAATATTATATTTGCAACATAAGAAGTAGCACTTAAGGTCTTTTGCCGTCAAAACTCAGTGATCCCCGAAGGTACGGACTGTGAAATATTTTCTATAAAAAGCAAGATGAGAGACCCTGAAGCATTGTTATAGATCTATGCATGAGCAAGGTAGTGAATTTAAAAAAAATATTTTCTTAACAAAAGAAGAAATGGCACTGAAGGGCGTTTGTCGTCCATTGTCAGGGAACGCCACCGACACCGACTATTTTAAATATATATTTTCGTTAATAGATCGAATTAGAATTTTCTCTGTATGATTAGAAACGAGTTTGTTATTGAGTTTGACATTTGATAGATGTGATATTAAAGTAGTCTTGCAACCTAAGTCATTTAGACTTCAAACGAATTATTATTTTTCGTTAGTTGAAGAGATTTGCCGGATAGGCCGGATACCGGAGAGAGGTCGGATAAACGTTTCATCTCTAATGTAAATTATAAGTTGAATTTCAAAACCAAAATATTATATTAAGTTGGTCTTATCATAATCTAAAGTATTTTAAATTCGCTAACTAAAGCATTCCAACATTTTGAACAGTTAGAATTATGCCAACAGGATATAGAGGTATGTCATGTATAGCCACTCGCCAATAAAAATACCGCATTTATTTCGAATGACTATTACATGATATACCTATATCCTGTTATATAATATGTATAAGGAAACATAATAAGCAAAACTAGGATTAGAAGGAAAGTTTTAAATAACTGCTCACTTACCGATACCAATTTTTGACCGATTTAATTTAGCCAATACAATGATGAATTGTGTTGTGCCAAATATAATAAGGTCAATGAATCGACAATCATTGTCAATTCGTCTGTATACCTATCAGACGAATTCGGTTCCAGTTTGTATAAATAAATGTTCTCAGCCGTAAGTGGACGGTCGATCCAGGGTTACCAATATGCAATGTTGTGACGGGCAATCTAATTATAAATACCTAGTTTTAGAATCTAAAAAAAATGAATATTGTTTGCACTAAAAATAGCTCTGTGAAGTACTTTGAACTGCATTTGGGTGCGATGGTGACGTAGACATGCAATGCGACACGACGAACGCGGCTTTTCTTGTGTTGACCAAATGCTCTTACTATATTTACTGTCTATTTTTAAATATACTAGTTTCATCATCTGACTGCTATTTTACTCCTTCAGATACGCTTCTATTTTATGTGAACTTGTTTCAATATTCTTTTTAGACAAAACATTTATATTGCGTATGTTACGTAAGTGGAAAAATGTCTAGCTGAAAATAGGTGATAAGTTCAGACCATTAATAAAATTGGATGCGCTGCTAAATCATTGGACTAAGATACTAAAAATCCTGAGACAGTAATATCAAAATCTTATCTCACTACCAAGAAACATCACTGTTTACCACACCATGTCATAAAGTGTAGCAAATGAAGTTTGGCCTTGTTTCATTTCATTTCATTTAATTTATTTCATAAACAATAATACATTGTGTTGAAAATACGGTACAAATTATATTCAACTATGTCTAAAATTAATTTAAATTAAAATATTAAGCTTTGAGATCCACCCACTTTTGGAAACATTCGACACTTTTAGGAAAAATAGACCAAATTATTCAAAAGACTTTAAGCAATTTTTTAATTTAGACTTGAACGACCGTACGAGGCTGCAAGCGAGCTTACCAATTCGCTTCGGCGGCCTCGGTATTCGTAAAATTTCTGACGTAAGTCTACCAGCTTTCTTGTCCTCGGTGAACAGCACGAAAAAATTAGCCATATTATTGTTTTATTAAATGTATATATAGTTAGGTATTTATTTAATTAGTTTAAAATATTAAATTATAGTTAGGTTAGTATTGTAAATATTTAAATAAAAGATATGTTTAGATTAATGAGCAAATAAATAAATTTACATTAGATATTAAATAAAATATTATAAATTTCACAGTTATATTACAATTATTACAAATAATCCGAATAAAATTAACTAATTTATTTAAAATAATTACATATGTCAAGTTACCAATATAAATAATGAAAAAAAAAAACTATTGAGTAGAAACAACCCTGTGTTTGTATTGAGAAAACAACGTATTTTATTTTTTCTGTAAAGTTAGAGATTTTCGGTTACCATTGTAGGGTCTGCGTATTTTAGTATGTATCAGAAAGGTGGTGTATATTTTCTGGTATGTGTACTGGGTTCCGGGACTTCAAATCAATACTCACAACTCCAACTTACTATTTTATATTTCAGATTATACAACTGTTCGGTACACAACACTACAGATAACTGAGTCATAAAATATACCTCATACATTCACTTAGTAATAAGTAGTTATAGTTATGTGTGTGTGCATGTAATATGCACCTACACTATTCCCCCCCTTATAAAAAAAAAAAAATACAAAACAACCCCAAAATTACTGGTTTAAACAAACACAAATACAATTACATCACAAAAATTTAAAATACACACATTTAGAATTAGAATACACACATTTTATTTTAACACATGAGATAAAACACATTATAATGATAGCAGAAGGTACATTTACATTTAAATTTAGAATACACACATTTTATTTTAACACATCAGTTACAACACATTATAATGATAGCAGAAGTTACATATTATAACCATTAACTTGTTGCGCCGCTTGCGATACACCTGGTTGCATATTCGGTATTGGATTACTAACTTTAATTGAGGATAAAGTTTCTGAAGTAACCGCTTTATTCACCTGTTTGCGGAGCCAAGATTTCATTCGGCTAGCAAAATGACGCCACACGTAAAACACCACAATCAATCCGAATAGGGTCGCACATACCAATAAGATTATCTCGTACTTAGTGGCTTGCTTTATGATCTCAATTTCCCCTACTGCCTGATTGACAATAACTTTCTCTTCTTTACTTTGATTATAACCCATGGTTTAATAGCGAGACAATTAAAATTAAGTTAAAATAGTGCCAAAGTCCTCACGACCTCGTACACAAAAACAAAGAATATAATAAATTCAAATATTAGTTGAAAACCATTACATTAACTTTCGCAACCACAATTTTGCAAAGTTGCATGTCTCAAATTTACTTGCATAGTGTGCAATGTTGCATTTGACACTGATAAGCATAATAATATTAATATAGAAAAAAAATTTTTTGTTAATAAAATGTAAACGTGTATATTAAAATTAAAAAAACAATATAGAGAAATAAATTTTAGGTAAAAATACCTAGTTCTAATTAATAAAACGTTTTGGAAATCTAACCACTCTACCGCTTTTCGTAGTACGCGGTTTATCTGTGGGCTCACTTTTGTTTATATTTGTGTTATCTCTACTCGGAAATACATTAGTATCTGAATCCGCTTCGTTTAACATGTATGCAGGTTTAAGTCTATCTACAGACACAGTTGAAACTCTAGTTGGTAATTGAATAACAAAAACTTTATTTTTTTTCTCTAGGACACGGTAAGGACCTTCGTAAGGTTTTTGTAGGGGTGTACGAACTGCATCAGTACGTAAAAAAACATGTGAACATGTCTGTAAATCTGGATGTACGAACATACTACGAGAGTTACTGTGACTTTTAGCGATAGGTTTAAAGTTATTAATGATCTTGCGAAGCTGCTCAACATACGCATAAGAATCATTCAACTTATATTTATCTAACTTACAGTGTTCGCTGTAAAAATCGCACGGTAATCGAATACCCTGACCGTACATTAACTGAGCCGCGCTCACACCGTTATCAGTCCGGCACGCCGCACGTAACCCTAACAAAGCGGTAGGTAATTCATTAATCCATGATATTGCCGAGTTTAATCTAGTCATGAGTGCTACCTTGAATGAACGATGAAAACGCTCAAGGACACCGTTGGCTTGGGGGTGATAGGATGAACAACGAATCTTTTGAATGCCGAAAACCTTCATCAATTCGGTAAATAAAGCGCTCTCAAATTGCCGGCCTTGATCGCTGGTTAGCCGAATAGGACAGCCAAACCGAGCGATCCACCCATTATACACGGTCTTCGCTACCGTTTCAGCTGTTATTTCCTTTACCGGGAATGCTTCCGGCCACCGAGAAAAACGATCTAGGATAGTTATACAGTACCTATATCCGTCACTCGATATTGGTAGGGGACCAACTATATCAATATGAATATGTTCAAACCGATTACACTTTTCAAATTCGCCTAAAGGAGATACTGAATGCCTAGTTATTTTTGATTTTTGACACTGTAGACAGGTCTTAGCCCATCTGCCAACGTCTTTATTCATACCTGGCCAGAAAAATTTATCCGCGATCATTTTTCGCGATACCCCTAATCCCTGGGTGGCTAATGCTATGTAAACTGTCAAAGGCAATTTTCCTGAAACTTTCTGGTAAATATGGCCTGATTTTATTGCCTGATACTTCACAATAAACAAAGCCTTTAGAGTTAGGTAAAGGTATTTGTTTTATACTTATGTTGCAATCAAATCCATTTCTAATAAACTGCGTTAGCGTAGTGTCACCTGCCTGCGCCTTAGCTACTTCAGCAAAATCAAACAACGTGGGACAGTCTACAGTTTCAACACGCGAGAATGAATCAGCAATTAAATTATCAGAACCGCTTACGTACCTAATGTCCGTGGTAAATTCGCTTATAAATAATAATTGTCTCGTTCGTCTTGGTAATTCGTTATTATTACCTATTTCTCAAATGCATAAACTAAAGGTTTATGGTCTGTGTAAATAGTCATTATTCTGCCTTCGAAAGAAGCCCTAAAATGTTGCATGGCTAAATAAATTGCAAGCAATTCGCGATCATATGTACTGTATTTTTGTTGCGCATTGGTTAACTTTTTAGAGAAGTATCCCAACGGCTTCCAAGAATTATCTACACGCTGTTGCAAAACTGCGCCCACACACGTGCTAGAAGCGTCACACATAAGTGCAAGGTGCGCATTGCTGACTGGATGAGATAACGTGACGGCATTCTGTAACCCAATCTTACATTGTTTAAATGCATTATCGGTTTCATTGTTCCATTTAATTATACTTTTATCTTTACGTTTATAATTTTGTAAGTATTGATTTAACAAAGCTTGATATTTAACTGCGTGAGGCATATGTGACCTATAGAAATTAACCATGCCTAAAAATCGCCGCAGTTGGTCAACTGTCTCTGGCCTAGGGAATTCAGATATAGCCTTGATTTTGTTATCCAACGGCTTTATGCCCTCTGATGATACCAAATAGCCTAATTCGGTATCACTAAGTAACTTTTGCACCTGCTTAATCTCCGATTCTTCATAGACCGTAAGCAGCCTCTCTTTTAAAACTTCGTATTTCTTAGCAGCCGGAGGGTTCAAAACTATGTCACTGATCTGCTCAATAGATTCCCTATTCAATTTAGCAACCAATAAATTGTACTTCGCGTGATCAGCCAAACTCTGATTTGCCAGAACAGCTTCAAATTGCACGAACCAAAGCCTTGGTTGCTCCTTCCAAAACTCCGGAATTCTTGAGGAAACGGTTATCTGAGCCAATGTTTCGGAGCTGTTGATTACCGGAGATGGTCCTGATTGCTGCATTGCTCCTGAACCCGGATGTTGCACAGGCACATGAGTAGGCTTGTCCATTTTCGGAATTTACACGTACACGCACCAATAGAACACGAACTGGGTCACCAATGTAGGGTCTGCGTATTTTAGTATGTATCAGAAAGGTGGTGTATATTTTCTGGTATGTGTACTGGGTTCCGGGACTTCAAATCAATACTCACAACTCCAACTTACTATTTTATATTTCAGATTATACAACTGTTCGGTACACAACTCTACAGATAACTGAGTCATAAAATATACCTCATACATTCACTTAGTAATAAGTAGTTATAGTTATGTGTGTGTGCATGTAATATGCACCTACACCATTTTATGCGGTGGTGGCGTCGATATGTGCTTATTCTTAATTTTATTGTTATATTTTGTTTAGTTTACTTTTGCATGCCTTATTTTTACCCTTGTACTCCTTTTATGAGTCTAAATAAATGCTTTTTATCTACACCCATGCTATAAATCCTCTATAAACGTTCTTGAAACAGTTAGCTTATTGCCAACATTAAAACAGCCAGTGTCATAATAACCATTATAACACCCAAACGGGTGTACTAATGTTGTACTGAAATTCGTTATGCAACTCCTTTTTTACTCATCGAACAGCCACATTCTCATGGCATCTTTATGAATTTCAAAAAAAGAACATGTCATGCACGCGCGTTTCACTACCACAGCGCCGTAATTTAAATAAAACTTATTCGAATTTTTGAATTGACGTCGTATCCCGCCATTTTTGTTCAATAATAGTATTGAAAAAATAATTATTACAATAAATTATTATATTATTACCTAAACATAGTTTGTTTGTATTAGATACTCACTAATTAAACTTTCCATGAATTTACATAGAGTTCTTACAACACTGTACAATACCCTATGGTTTCAGAACATTTATAGAGGATTCATATCATGGGTGTAGATAAAGTCTTGTATGCAACTGTTATAATTAGGTATTAAAACACTCATGTGATACTATTATCACTATAAACCCACACTCGTGTTTTAATACCCCTCATTATAGAACAGTTGCATAAATAACTATTATTTCTTTCTTTAATCCAGAACGTTTATTACTAGTAAAAATCAGTCTAGTTTTAGCATTGCTATGTCATAATAACTGAACAAAAGAGTCACAATAGTAGGTAAAAGTACGTATGACCTGATATCAAACGGGAATATTTTGTAGCAATATATTTTTTTGATAAATAATACGTCATTTAAAAGAAAATGATGAGAACAAGCCAACTAACAAGGGTTGCCAGCTCTCTGTCAGTGTATCCTATTTTTAAAAGCTCTTTAAAATTATCTTCAATGTATATATATCTTTTTCTCCTGTGGATATATATCCTTTATCCCTTCATCTTCAGGAAAAGTTTTAACAAAACGCCTTAAACAAAATAGCAGTCGTTCTGAAGCTCAAAACCGTGACAGGCGATTTTTCTGAAACGTCTTGGAAAGGACCGGTTTTTTTTTGTGGAGTTAACAGACAACAATGTGCTGTCTGTTTCAAACATATTATTAGATTTTGGACAGTAATACCGTATCATATTCTGTTGTTTGATTTTAAAATGCCTTTATTTTACATCACAAAAATACATAGTTCCATACCTGTGTACATTATATTCTAACTAGTAACAATCATGAGATGCTTACAAGTTTACAGAAACATCATCTTTCTAAAATCTCTTTAAAAAGTAAAATAAAAAATGCAATTCATAATAAAACACATATTACAAAGTGAGAAGTGAATAATAATATTTCAGGCTTACTTTGTTAAACTTGCCTGACAACAGCATTGGTTCTACTAAGTAAAAAGTTATACAATTTAAAACATATTTGTACAATAAAATGTATTACTGATATTATTAGGTGTATTCTAATAGTATGTTTTACTAATATATCGCACCCCCAGGGAAACAAAGGCGTAAGAGCAAAACACTAACTTTACAGGAGAGCAAAAAAACTCTTTTTTCAGGTATATCTATTACATTTTTGATTCCATGACCTTTTGTTATATACCAAAAAATAGAAAAAAAACAACCTTATTTTTTGTATACATTTAAAATATCTCAAATTATATTATAAACGAATAAATTAATGTTAAAAATTTTACAGACATTATTGTTATTTATTTATGTCAAATTCTCTAATGTAATCATTCTTACCCTAATCATTGTTTTTCAAATAATTATTATACTGTAACCATTCATGGTTACGCCTTTTACGAAGTTCTATACTATGATAAAATACAGGGCGTAAATACTTCTTACGGCCTTTTTTGCTTTATTATGTTTTACATTATCAAAGGTATGACATATTTACAGGTTTTTTTGTTTTATAATAAAGATGAAATATTATGTTAACTACGAATATTGACTTTTAAATAGTATTCTTCTTTTAATCAATAACAGTAAGCAGTGTTAAGTCTCTATATAAAATACATTTGAGTGGTGTAATAATACAGGTTTTTAGAAAATTGCACTTTATTTATAATACTAGACAAAATATGAAAAACTAAAACATAAAAAACATAAAGACATAACATGTTTATGACGTTGATTAATTTAAACCATTCTGATAAATTAAAACAAATTTAAAAAAAATCATTATTCATACAAAGTAAAAAAAAATATTTGAGGGCCAATCCCTTAAAAAAAATAGCTGAAACCTTTTGTTTACTATGTATGACGTTTATAATCATGACAAGACATTTATTTAACGCGAAAAAATCAACAATATCTCTCTACTTCTCTTTAATCAATTGTTGTACGGCAGTCCGTTGATATAATAATATTAGTACCTATTAGAATCATCATTTTATTTCATTTTATTTTATTTATAATAGGAGAACTTACAGCTTAAACAGTATATTGCTGTTTTTTACATAAATATGGCCAATTACAAGTTCTCAGAAATAAAAGTTAATAATTAAGCAACTTAAAAAACAACCAGCATATAATTAAATAATTGTAAATAAATAAATAACATAATACATTATCGAAGATTATCCCCGAAAAATTGTTTACAATAAAATTGATTTAATTTCGATACTGATGTGGTAAACAAGTCGATATCTGCATCCTGGCACGCCACGTTGTACATTCGGCTCGCCCTAACTAAGTATGAATTCTGTCTGTAATTAGTACTTAATACTCACCATCGGAGCGTGTAAAATTTGTGATCTACGTAGAAAAGTAGATTGAATGCGTAGACCAATTTTGCTCACAAATTCTGCAACATCAATGCTTCCATTCGTGGTATTTATCAGAAACGATAAGTCAGCAATTTTACTTTGCTCATCAAGAGTTAATAGGTGGAACTTTTTACAGCGACTTATATAATCTGGCAAATAGCAGTTTGTGCGATATTGTAGGTATTTCGCGAATTTCCTCAGAACGATTTCAATGCGATCAATGTAATGCGTACACATTGTAATAAGGATTCCACACCCGGAAAGCGTACTCGAGATGACTACAAACTAAGGAGCAGTATAACTTATTTTTTGAACTCCAGAGGGAACATGAAATGACGTAGAATTGTATCCATTCAACACCACAGCCTGACATCTATTTACGACATAAGAGTTGAACCATCTATAGAGATTTCCTCTCATTCCTACATCAAATAATTAGTTTAACAACGTTGTATGATATATTCGGTCATAACACTTGATGTAGTCTGTGTATAATATATCTACTCTATCGAACACACATAGCTTAGAAACCGGTCTGTAGTTTTCAACGTAATCTTTTGGTCTCTTTTTGTGTATTAGTGTAATGTATGCACACTTCCTGATATTGGGTACCAGTCCATTGTTAAAATATAGTTCTTATAAAATCATTAATGAAACGGTAAGACTTTCAGTACAGTTTTTAATTAACACGGGAGGTATACCGTCTGGGCCTGCTGATTTGTTTAAATCCACGTTTCTAAGCAACCTTTCAACTTCCCTTTTGCAAGCCTCGATGCTGTTAATGTAAGAATTAGATTTATTGCGAAAAGAGGTCTTGTTCGCTATGTGAAGTGTTAGCGGCATTCAATACTTCAAGAAAATAAGAATGAAAATAGTCTCCGAACATATTACATATTTCCGCTCCCCCACTGGATGAAATCTGCCCGAACTGCAGTATTGAGGCATACGCATTTGATGACCTTCTAGACTTGACGTAGCTCTAACTAACGAAGGTTTTTATAAAGGTTAGACTCAATTTTGGATATGTAATCATTTAATCATTTTTCTTAAGTTCCTTAGCTCGCTGCCTCAATAAAACAAAAGATTGATAGTCCAAAAGTAAAGATTGATTTATACTTTCAAATTTTGTGTGAATTTTATATACTTTTCTTAATTTATTTTAATCAGTGGACTTTTGAACCATGAAGGATATCTAATGTAGGATTTAATTATTTTTGAGGGTTTATAAGTTAAGCGAATTGTATTTAGTTACTCAAAGAAGTGCGCCTAGGCATTTGCGAATGATCTACATTGCAGTACATAGTGCTAGGCCACCTGATCAAGCTCCTTCCTTATTGCCTCATAATCGGCCAGTGCATCTAAGAATTTGACGTAGGGACGAATAGGTAAGCTGTGAAACTGTACAAAGTGTAATAACAAACATAAGGCTTTGTGTTGTTGATCTTCGGGTAGCAATAGATCGTTCGTAAGAGAGACTGATACTTCGTTATTATACAGCATCAAATCTAAAATCCTATCATTTGTGTTCATGAAACAATTGTACTGTTGAGGGTTACAGATATTTAAATTGTCGATGGAGTTTGACTGGATCGTACCCTGTACTTTATCCTGGTTCAACGCGCAGTCAACATTTGAGGGAATGCAAGAGATACTGGGTTGTTTAAAGCCACCTACAATAACAAATTTGTCTTATGGGTGTGTAAAAAAAAAATGTGTAAATGGATGTAGTCCTTACATCCATTTAGTTATTAAAAAAAATATTAAGTTGATTCGCTAACGAGTTCCCCAGATTTTGACTACATAATATAAACGACACCGATGTGTATCTTATAAGAGACTTGAGGATTCTTGCCTGCAGTATAAGAGTAATCCATAGATCCTCGGCCGACGAGAACCTTTTCGTCCAATCATTATAAGAACAGAAAAAGTTATTGTCTTTTTAACTGAAACTTGAAATTTATCATCGATAATGCAGATGAAAACAAGATACACAAACACAATCATCAAAATTATTACGCAAATAGGCTTATTATTAGGAACACTTGGTTTTAAATGCGAAAATACAAACAATTAAGTGCTGTTATCTCTGAGCGGCGCGTGAGTTATGAAAGGAAAATAAACAGTGCGCACTAATGCATGCGCTGTAAGGATGAGTACCTACGCAAGTTTTGACTTGATTGTGACTTGTTCGTAATTACGTCCGCGTACTAATCAATAATATGAACGAAAAAAAGGCGTAAGCATGTTTATTTTGTTCAATTGTGCTACGGATGTACACGTAAACAAGGAATACGGCACTCTTTGTTTGATTTATTTTCAATATGATGGGATGTAATCAGTATTATTTTAAGAAATTAGATTTTTTATAGAGCAATAAAAAGCGTAATAAGAAATATATCTATTAAATATTTTAATTATTAAACGAAATAATAGCTTGAGCACGATTAAGTATATTTTGATACAATTTTGCGTGAGTAAGCTGGTTTATCGACTTCTTTGATTGAAAAAATAAAACTCTTTCAGAACGTCCAAAAATATATTTTTGTTATAAAATCCTAATTTTACGTCAAAAATGAAAGGAAAAAATTGAGCGTATGTATTTTTACTTGTACTATTCAAATCTGCAATAAAAAAAATCGACGTAATTGTACTTACGTCTTTGTTGAACTGGGGGTGCGATATGTGTGTATTCATAAAAAAGGCAATGCGCCTGCGCCATAAACAACAAGCGAGCGGAGTGAGTTACCGGTTTGCGTTAGCGCTGTGTCAGGCGTCTCGTTCAGCACGTAGTGATGGGGTAAGTGGTACGATCGATTGTTATCGATATACGGCAAGTCACATCTTCTGCTTTTACCTATCGATAATATTAGAATATTTATATGATTAAGATCAGTTTTAATAAAATAACGCTTAGTTAGTTTGGTAATAACATCTTTAATAAAATGTTGGTTAATATGTAATTGTTTTAAATTGGTGCAAAATGTTGTATTAAACGCGATTTTAAGGTTTTGGACAACCTGGAACTTAGAATAGTTTAGTGAGCCGTGAGAACGTAGACGTATAAAAGTACGTGAGAACAGAGACGTATAAAAGTAAGGTAAATCGATAGTTTAGTATGGCTACTTAAGTATTGCGGTTAAAAATTGGTCAAATCAAATTGGAACAGTTAAGTTTTTTCTTTAATAGTAAAGAAAAAACTTAACTGTTCCAATTTGATTTGACCAATTTTTACTCCCAAATACCTGACCTCGTTCGTCCAAGGAATACAATGATCAGTGCAAGACTAGCTGCAACTGAGGTGCGACGTGTCGCACTCTCTTGAAAATGCCTACATAAATGTATAATAGAAACCGCGATCGACTAATTAAACCAACATTACGTGAGTAACACCCGTATTTCATAATTTTAATAATGTTACAAACTCAAGTCAGTTTCAATAAAAATATAAAATGATCATTTATTTTGGGTCGCTTAAGTGAAAATTTGCGTTTTCGTGGAAATATGATAGCTTCCGTTTTAGTTTCATTTAGTTTCAGTTTTCAACTTTAAAAATAACGTAAAGGCTTGAAAAGAAAAGGCTATTGAAGTTTTTGAAGCTCAGGCTACCAATCGCGATTGTAAAAACTGTATCCTAGCCTTGACAGATCTAAAGCAGACGCCTGAAATGATTTAGGTATCATACAAGATATAACAGTTGATGGTTTATACCGGGTGGGGAAGAACCACGGAACGATTTTAGACATACTTTCCTCGAACAATCAAATAAAATAATGCAAAGACAATTTTCTTAATTCCAAAAATGTGTTTGATTTTTATCTGTCTACGAGAAATAAGTGCAAAAAATTCCAAATTTGAGGGGGCTTGAAAAAAAGACATTGGAACAAAAAAAAACTTTAAAATTAAGAAAATGTAAGAGATCTAACGTATCTTCATAGTTGTATTGACTATATAATAACAATAATCATATAAATTAACGTAACATAACTATACCTATTTAATATTCAAATATGATCAATATCTGCGCTGCATTTTTTATTTACAATGTTTTATGAACAAAAAATGCTAAAGGTAACAATGTCAAAATAACAATAGTAGGTACAACTCATGTACTTACTTACCTATCTATTACCAAACCAACCAAAACCAATTTACGACAAAAACTCAAGGAAAATAATATTCAAACAAATCAAAACAGATAGATAGGTGCAACTCATGTACCTACTTCCAAACTATTTGACATTTCGAAATAATAGAAGTTGCGACACGTGCTTCCGTGACAGCCTGTAGAGTTTAGCGTAATGTTAAATATCTTTAGACCTTTATTGAGACTTAACTATCAAACGCAAAGGTAAAAAAAACAAAATTAAATAATTAATTTATTATTATCAAAATTCACCCAGTAGTTTTTAAGCTTAGCGCTTTTCAACAAACAAACTTTCTCCCGCGATTTCATCTGCGTAGTTGGTACATCAATAAAAAAACTCAATAACCGAAAATAAAATACCTACCTACCTAAATAAACCTATTTCTTATGATAACTTATCTAAACTCAATAAATAAGCAAAATCCTTATAAACTAATACCTAATCCTACCTAACAGTATCATAAAATAACCAACGGTCACTACGTACAATATCAAATATACTACCTATACTTTAAAATTAAAATCTATACAGTACGAATTATAAAAATAAACCTAAATAACCCACGACAAACTTATTTTTTGCGGTTCAATCGCAAACTGCAAAATTAAGTAGCTATTTATTGTATATAGAGTAAGTTTTTTATTGTACATAATATACTGGGTACTTTGCCGGGATAAAAAGTACCCAGTGTGGTGCCTAGGATATTAAAGAATAATTATACAGTTTCATCGCAATCGAACTGGTAGTTTTTGCGTGATGTCTGAACAAACAGACAGACAGACAAAAAAAATTTAATCACATTTTTGGGTTCAATTTCGGTCTAGTAATACCCCCTGCTATTTATTTCTTTGATATTTTCAATGTACAGAAATTTTACTTATACAGATTTATTATAAGTATACATTATGGTTAAGGTAAAATACTAAGAAAAGAAACACATAAAGAAAGTTGAGAAGCTTATTGACATCTAAGTACTATCTATGAATTTGTAATCAGAAATCAGAAATCAAAAGCAGTATGGGCTGGTCTCGCATAACTCGGGCAGCCTATAATATAACGCGAGACCATCTTACACTAAAAATGTAAACGTTGATGTAGAGCCGCCTGTACATAATATATGGGTTATAATAATAATATCGAGATTGTTGACATGTGGGATGTGGATTCGGCCATCATTGTACCGATAGTCATATCAGTCAATGGACTGATAGCAAAGAGCCTCGACCAACACCTTAAGATGCTCGCGTTAGGCGGCTGGACCAAGAACCAGATATGCAAAAGGCGGTCCTTTTGGACACGGCACGCATCGTGAGGAGGTTCCTCTCTCTGGAGCTCTAACCATCGGCAGCTTGGTCCCTGCACCTGATGTCGGTGGGACACTGTTATTTATATTTTTAAATGTTTTTTGTATTTTTTATAAATCATATTCAAAAATATTTAAAATAAGTTAAGAGATAAATAAAGAGAAATAATAATAAATTTTATTTCTCTCATCACAAAGGTTCACAAACAAGGCATTAACTTAAGATATAATGTGACAAAATGCTAGTGGCATTAATGTTATGTTCCTTTATGAGAGACTGGAGTCTGTACTAGGGAAAACCCTGTGTGACAGATCACCAGGCTCCCACCCGGAATTGACGAGCGTGTTCGGTTTGATCAAAGCATTAATATATTATTTTTTTAATTTTTTCATTACATTCTATTCAGTAAAATATTTGTAAAACATAATGATAAAATTATTATAAACAAAATACATTCTCATGCACGCTGTATTGTTGCCAATTGTATTGTTCCATTTTATATATTTGTATCAGAAGGCTTAATGTATTGCAACTGGCTTGCTCCAAGACGACCGAGTGGTTTGTCATTAGTAAATTATTTATTTATTGATTTCATTTATTATTTATTTGATCTAATCCAAGATCTATTGACAGTAATATAAATATCAAAGGTATTACAAAGTACAAAATTCCAATAGAGGCATCATTAATACAACTAAATGTAGCTGACTGCGACGTAAATATTTTGGATAGATATACATAATAAGTAATAATAACCGTTGATGACTAGATATTTCTCACCTTGGTTCAGTAAGTGATCCAAGTTTAGCCGTAAGTTAGTTTAAGTGGTTGCACGTTCAACAATATCTATTATCGTTACCGCTGAGCCACTGATAAGACTCAACATGCCGAACATTACAATAAGTATATTCTTGTATAGAACCCAGTTAAATTTGCCGAGGTCGTTCCATCGTACTATGGTTTCAATCATTCCTGGAATGATGAGGCCGAGGATTGAATAGAAGAGGGCACCCACCAGGTCTATGATTTGTTCAAGGTACGGCAGGGCCATACCAACGCCACCTGAAAAACAGTAACATTAATTAAAATTTACATTTGATGGGCTCTATTTCAGTTGCCAGGTAAATGTATTATATATGTAGTAGGTATATTACGAGGTTATCATATATTATATTGCAGTTATATTATGCGATCTAAGGAAAGAGGGTTTATAGGCAGCTTCCTGAGTAGTTATATATAGTTATTAGAATAGGCACAGCTGTTTTTAATGCAAGATACACAATAATTAAGGTGTTTCTTAGTTTATATAGTTATCTCTAAAAACAAAACAATGAATGTTAGAATGACGCATCATATGATATTCAAATGATAATATTCTGTAGCTAAAGAATGTTTATTTAAATAGGTGCAAAGATAATGTTTGTAGCCGGTTTGTAAATCAACCGGTTACTACTACTTTATTATTACTTTATAGGTAATATATCTGTTAGTATACATTATACCTAGAAGAAATCTCAACTTTAACATTATCTTTGTAATTTTCCATTGACCTGTTGCCTGTAAGGTAAACGTAACTTGTTATTTTTAATTATGTGAAACGGGTTTCGCTTCAATTTCGTCACACTCATTTGGTAGTAGAAATTTTAGCTACCTACATTTTGTGTAGTTAATTGTTACGGTAATTACTTAATTTCAAGTAATTTAAATAATTAATCTCTTTTACCGGCTATTTGCTCCTTAATTTTAACATATTCTTCTTCTCAGTCTTTCATTCTTGTCAGAATTATCGTGGTTATGTTTAATGTCAAGATCATGGAGGGTTAACATAGTTGAATTTCAATATTATTTATAAGTTCAGAGGTAAACTTACCGCAAAAGCAAACAATGAACGATCTTACACCGATTTGCGTCACATTTTGGTATTTTTTATTGATATAAGGTTCAGAATATCTCGTAAATGTATCGATGACCACGAAGAAATGAAGAGGATAAGTGAAGAAAATAGAAATTGATATGAATACTTTCGCGCAAATTGCTGGCCTGAAACAAATGTTGAAAGTTAGGCGAATACATTGGGGAAAAAGTTATATTGATTCATTTGCAAGTAAGTTATTGTTAAAGTTTATCTTTAACAATAAGAAGAAGAAATAAATAATAAAGGCAATAAGGCTATCATCTGTTAGTAAGTGGTAACTGCAATCCCCCTACATATTATTGCAGATTTTGGCTATTATGTTTGGTTAACCGCACTTTCATTTGAAAGGGGAGTAAATTATATTAATCATCATCATCATCATCAGCCTAGAGACGTCCACTGCAGGACATAGGCCTCACCAATCGATTTCCACAGCACGCGGTTTTTGGCCGACTAAAACGAACGACTCCCCGCGATCTTGACAAGATCCTCCGTCCATCTAGCGGGGGGTCGTCCCACCCTGCGTTTGCCATACATGTTTTAAAATTCTGAGGCCACTATGAACTAAACCACTATATAAGCGCTATTATTATATATTTTTCATTTAATTTGCTTATGTTTAGTAGTACAAACCCTAAGCTCGAAAAAGTGAAGTCGTGAATTTTTTGAAAATCTCGCTTAGGAATTTTGCCGTTATATCAATAGATAAGAAAAAATATGAAAAAACCGAGGCCACTATAAACTATTTTAATAACTATTATTTACCACTACTTAAGTCAAAGTTATTGAGGTCTTACAGTTTCTTAGAAAAATAACGTCAAAGTTGACCATTAAACACAAAAATCACAGTCGAAATGTAATAGGCCTCTTAAGGACTTTTTTGCCCAACGGCAATCTGTTCTTCGAGCTATGTGTCCGGCCCACTGGCACTATATTATAGTGCCACTTCAGCTTAGCGACTCGCTGAGCTGTCGGTGACCTTAGTTCGCCTACGGATCTCGTCATTTATAATTCGATCGCGTAGTGAAACCTCAAGCATAGCTAATTAATAATACACAAAATTAGTAAGATTTGTATACTTAAAACGTACTCACCAGTCGTCCATTGGCAGGTTCAATGTTATGGTTCCTTTGACATCACTCCCATATCTGAAGTAACCAAATAAACCGAGAATGGAGTAAAGGATCATCACGGTGACCATGGCGATGACCATCACACTGGGACACCCGAGGAAGTGCTGAGGCTTCTTCATGGTATTCTCCACGGGCATTACCACTCCTATGCCTTCCATGGCGAAGATGACGGTCCTATGGAAGTTTTACTGATATTATTATTTTACATTCATTGTCCTAATGTTGAGAAGAGGTCTTCTTTTCTTTATTTTTGTACGAAGTAAGCTACGTATGGACCTGTTGTCCACCTGATGATAAGGAGTAACTAGATTTTCTATGATTAGAAAATTACCGTAATTTGTTTACTCTAAATATTTTTTAAAACACTTATGAATTACAGAGAAACGTTGCGACGCGACGTTGAACAGCGTTATAATAGAAATGTCTGAAATTTCGTCATTTGGTCTACGGATTAAATCAAAGCATTTATAAAACAGTGATCTAGAATTTCTATTTTTATAATAATATATAATTTCTAAAGATAGCTAATGTACCCACTTAATTCAAAGTACTAAAAGTTCACTGTTACGCAAAGTGGTACTTTATTCTGCACGCCTCGTTGCATCAGTAATTACCAGTATCCACTTAAAATTAACACATGTTATAAACTCATAAACGGTAGACCACTTACGATAGAAACGCGGGAAATCTTGACCAATGTCCAACAGCAGTTCTACCAGTGGTAGTAATGTCATCACCGAATATGTAATACAGGCATATAGCAAAGGTAGCGAACAGCAGCACGTTTGCCATCAAGGAGAACGGTGCCAGCCATTTAAGATGCTTGATCTGGACCATCAGGCAAAGTGGTAGAAGGAGGATCAAACAGTAATATTCAATAGACAGAATTGTACTCGATGCATAGGTGTCTAAAAGCTGAAAAATAAAAATTATTAAAGTTTATATTTGTCTATTGTATGCTACAGTTAAGAAAACATCAATAGTAAGTATATGTATATATATTAAAATTAAATGACTCGTACCTGTTTAATTGAGGTAGCTATTAGGACAGTGAATATACAACAGACGCCAACGTATGTAAAAAACAAGGAAAAATCAGCAAATATTCTGCAAAAATAAAATAAAAAACTGATGTAGACTATAAATTATTATTAAGTTACTTAATAGTGTCGTTTCTTAAAAATCTCGCAAAACAAACATAACAAAAATGTTTACAGAATCTATTTTCGATGCACATAAAATTCTACAGAAAAACAATTAAAAATGTGGTTGAATTACTTTGCAAAGTTAGCGTAAGGCCGAAGAAACTTCGGACCATTCCAAAACGCAGCCTGACATGTTTCGGAATAACTCAGTAACGGTTTCTGTTCCAATTGACAGCATCTCCGTGATGTTACCACCTGAAATTGAAGATTGATGATATCTTTGAATAGTAGAATTAAAACAATAAATGTATATTTACTATAAAAAAAAAAAAAAAAAACAATAATAAATAAATAAATATCGAACAACTTACACACAATGCCATCTAGTCCCAAACTATGCAGTGCTTGTTTTATGGGTATAACAATAACTGATACTAATACATATATACTTTTCTTTTGTAAATACATACTTATAATACATAGAAACGCCCAGACTAAGACAAACCCCCATGTTCATGCACACAAAATTTGTCTAAGCGGGCATTGAACCCGCGACCTCAGCGTCACAGGCAGGTACACTACCCACTCAGCTATCCGATCGTCATAATGATGCTTAGATGTCATTGACTGGACACGTACGTGTCTTAAGAGCTTAATTTACAATCACCTTAGTAGAACAAGTAAAACAGTGTAATGTAACGTAATGTATATCACCCATTTGACAAAATGTATTGATTTAACACCATCTTTGAGAATGAATTATGTATTTTAAGAATAACTTTTAATCATAAAATTCTCGTGTCACAATGTTAGTTACCTTACTCCTCCGAAACGGCTTTACTGATTTTTACCAAATTTTATAAGCATATTCAGTAGGACTGAGAATCGGCTACCCTAAGTGAACTTAACCCCTAAGTGATAAGTGTTGTTTACCCTTAAGAGCGTGTATTCACACGACAGACAGTTACATTTTGAAAAGGAATACACGCTCATAACATTTTTTTTTATTTTTCTGTAATGTGGCATTAAAAATACATACAACCCTAAATGTTTATCCTTTTATCATTTTTCATCCCGCTCGATAACTGATCAATTATAATCGACTTTTTTGTAAATGCAAAACAACGTTTGCCGGGTCAGCTAGTGTATATTATATATATATAATAAAATAAAATTATAATGTGGTCTAGTACAATGGAGTGCAGTGACAAAGAAATTACATAATTATCAATAAACTTTACTTACAAATATATGTACACAGTGTCCACAAATAAATGCAATGATGGCAGTACCGATGATGCCTACTCCCCAGCCAGCATTAGCAAAGGCTAATGGCATAGCCAGCAGGCCAGATCCAAGGGAGGCCTTTACAAGGTTCGCTAAAGATCTGACGTCACTAAAAGAAAAAAACATTATTAAGATAAATAAATATCACACAACATTCACACAACGTCATTTAGTCCCAAACTAAGCAGAGCTTGTACTAAGGGAACTAGAATTACTAAAACTTATACGTATATACTTTTCATTTGTAAATACATACTTATTTCACATAGAAACACCCAGACCAAGACAAACCTCCATGTCATGCACACTAAGATTTGTCTTGAGCAGGAATCGAACCCGTGACCTCTGCGTAGCAGGCAGTTACACTACCTACTCCGCTATTCGGTCGTCAAAGGACTTGCCCAGTACACATACTTTTATAACAGTGTACCACAAGACGACGAAACTATGGGTCATATGCTAGTATTTACAGAGCGTAATCTTACCACCATTTCTGATCATAATAGTGCAAGAACTTATAATAACACATCATAACATAACATCACGCCTATATTACCCAAAAGGGTGTGGCAGAGGTGTACAACTCCCAAATTTCACCTGTTATATTTAGGTCCCATGGGGTAGGGGGTGAGCCTAACGCCATTCACCGGGCACGTCAACGGCAACTTCATGCTGCTATTGTGAATTTCCTGAGAGTAAGTTCACAGATAACACTTTTCCCGTCCCGGAAATCGAACTCGAGATCTCGCCGTTACGATGCTTACGCTAACCACTTCCTCACTTGTTCTCGTTCACTATAGCTACGGTCAGTAACCGAGATACAATTCTCTCATTTGATGAATGTCTTAACTAACAAAATAATAATCTACTTACGAGTTTGGTTTCACGACAACTCGATGTTCGAAGGGGTTGTATTCTTTGATACTTTCCACATCCTTTTTTGCTATTTTTATAACCATGGTTATTTATTTAATAATCTACCTGCAAAACACAAGCTACAATTCAGAATTGTTCCACATTGAGTTTAAAAATGACTGTTCTCTTAGACATCTATACTCTTTTTGGCCATAAGGATAAGGATACATAGATATTATTTTTGCCGGTCAAACAAGTTTGACGGCCGATGTTGATCACAAGGAAAACGCATCTATTTAATATTGGACACTAAATTATCGTAATTTTATCGACATCAAATTCTTGCTATGCGAAAGTAATTCTAAAGTTTTAACTAAACGGAACTTGAAGTAACTTGTTACGGAGGTGGTTGTTAACTGAAGGAAGGATAGGCTACTTATTAGCCATGATAGTGGAACTGCGTGTTGCAGCTAGTTAAATATAATCTAAGAATAGGTTTTCTATTTAATTAAGGGCAAATTGGCCCTACAAACATTACGACCAACATGACACTCATCTCATCTCATACCGTAGTAAAAAAAAACGCGAACGACATCTTAATAAATAAATCGGTTTGATATATTATTATTATTTTATGTATAATAATTAAGTGTGATCACTTATCGCTTCTAGGGTTCCGTAGTAACAAGGAACCCTTATAGTTTAGTCGTTTAGTCGTAGATGTTAGTGCTAAAAATCTTAAATTTGCATAGACACGTATGTTACTTAGGTATGTTACGAATTCGATGTTTTCATGCTATATCCTACAAAATTAAGGAACTTCTCTTTTACACTTTTTACCAATTTCGCCCTTCAGGAGTGTAGGGAACCTATGTGCAGAATTTCGTGCATTTTCCTTTATAATTCTCGAACCTCCCATATGAAATACCACCTCCTAATTTACCCCCTTTCGGGTAAAACACAAAAATAAAACATGCAATGTACCAGTTTTTACATTAGATCTTCAGCTACACAACTTTGAAACCTGCATCCAGTTTCATGCTGTAGTTCTTGCGTGATGCCCGTACGAATAAAGACAGACAGACAAAAATTAAAAAGAAATGTTCTATCTTTTACTGCTGTTATAAAGACACGTATAATTTTTTCTTAAATATCTTCAATGTAAATGACATGGCAAATTTTCAATTGTATTATGTGTAAGTTGCATTATCGATAACTTTGTATCATTACATCACTATCTTATAGACTTTTTTTTCATTTCTGATTCAAAACAAAATATAACTTGTTTTTTTATTGTCGACTACCAAGGTCACAAAAGTTTAATATTTTACCTGTTGATAGGTATATTTGGGTAATTCTCCGTCACGAAAATATTCATCTATACCATCTTGTTATCCTCCTAATACATTATAATGCGTGCTATAGGATAATTTATTATGATTATGTTTACGCACAGACTATCTGATTCTCCTGGGTATAGCCCCTAGTGATGTGCTAAATGAGCTACAAGTTTTCGTTTTTCCGAAAAACAATGACATAAATTTTTCGACACAAGCGTTTCGCTTTAACATTCTATACACGAACTGCTGAAGAATGGAACGCCCTGCACGAGTCTGTGTTTCCGCATAAGTACAATCTGGATCTCTTCAATCAAGAGTATCTCATAGGTAAGCCTGATCTACCGAAGACCGCATCATCACTTACCGTGAGATATTGGCCAAACGCGGTAACCAAACATCACAATCTGCTATTTTTTTTTTTTATGTATTGTAACAAAATTAAAGCATAATTAATATAATACTTACCTTTAAGCAAACAGGATTAAATATAGTCCTTGGTCACTGTCGCTTTTCGCAGATCACATACAGTTGCACCATGAGATTTACCGGCGGATTTTTTTTTAAATTTTTTTACATTTCTATTATTAAGACATAAAAACTTTTGTCTACATTAGTCATCACGTAATCACGAACGTTGCTTGAAGTTTGTTCCCACAGCAAGTATGCGGATGATATGAAATAGAGCCACGAGTTTCTTTAATAGCTTGAATAAATGACGCCTAGTCTGTTATCGGTACCTATTATGAAGTAGATACTACTACGTACATTGTCGTACATTGTTGTCAGTAAATTCATTAGTATCCACTTGATATTAAGTGTTGACAATCTCTGCAATTGTCTTGTTAAAATAATATTTTAATATCCCAAAGGTTGAATTTACTCTTATTTGTTCTTGCTTATTATTTTACAACAGGCCAATTAAGCGTTTCTTTTAAGAATGATAAATCTCTGAGGAAAACAGTGCTGCTTTATCTTCAACTATCATAAAAGTATAATAAAAACTTTATCATCTGTACATAGTATTAAAGTAATTAAGTTCAGTGACACAAGTTTAAAAAAAAATAGACTACAATACTTTATTGAGATCCTGTTTAAAACAATTTTCGAGATAATTAATATACGAGAAGAATTTGAGGCCGTCTTTTGGGTGATACACTGAGGCGCTTAGTTTTGTTCTGTGTCTATGTATAATATAATGTAAGGCTATGAGCACAGTAAATATCTGACTAACCGCTGTTTTATCAGTTATCATCTCATGGCATTTATTGTCCGCATTTAAAGTACGGTAAACAATCAATGCGCTATAACATGAGTGATTTATTTACAATGTAGTAATGTTTTATCTTTATAGGAACCCTACACGTGTTCAAGGTGAATTGATTAGTATGGAGATATTGCTTATCGGGTTAAAAATGAGTCTGACGGACATACCACTTCTCCTGCGCATCCTTACATCTGATGACACATCTTTACTTATACTAATATTATAAATTCAAAAGAAGCTCTGTCTATCTGTCAGCTAGCTACATGGATAAATCACTGAACCAATCTTGATAAAAATATTAAAATAGTTATGACCTGAGTAAGGATACTCTTTATCGACATACCTACCACACAGGCGGAGTCACGCGCAGAAGTAAGTAAAATTTAAGTATTTTAAATTAATATATATAGGTATATTTCTATGTTATAATATATATATTTAGTGTATTTATTTATTTTATTATGCATTATACAAGTATTCATGAAATTTTAAACCTAAATATTATTTTCATATATCCAAAACTCTTTTGCACCTGCTTTAATACATCTCTGCATCACTCGTTTGGTTGACTTGTAGAAAATTCCTAAGTCCACCATTGCATACATTGCAATGGCGGACTTAGGCATTTGCTACAACTATTGCATGAAGTGTAAATAAATAAATAAGTACCATCAGACTAAGCCTATGTTGAGATCATGTTAGATTTATAGGGATTCCAATATAATAATTGCGTGATAATAATTTCTTACTTATCTAATCTTTATTGAGTACCGTCTCACACTTGGGAGACAAGATCTTTGAAATAGAATTTACCAGTGATTTCTGGTTCTTAGTCTAGGACTTGAATAAGTGCAAGTCTTACTACGTTTTATGAACTATAGTAATTTGCTCTTTATTTACTACTAGATTTAATTTCCAACTTTATAAGCATGTTTTATGGTAAGCAGCTCAAGACTATCAAACTAACAGATAACAAAAACATAATATCACGCCTATTATCCAGAAGAAAAATTATTATCTTTTTGTAATAATGAATGTAAGGCTAGATTTTTACAAACAAGCAGTAAACGTTTAAAAATTGTTACCCGACTTTGGACTGAACTGAAACCACTGGACCGCGCTAACTTTAAAATCATTATTTTTATTTATAAATCACGTGTATAACTATCATTATACACAATTCCCAATGCGATAGGATAGGACACAACTGTTCGACCGGTAATGATTATTTCAATTTAATTTTTATTTGAGGTTAGAATCTGACACATTTCAATTCCGTCATATAACTTTTATCAAAATTAATAAAGCCTATGTTACCCAGGCCCTTTGAGTGTCCACATCTTTTCTCTGAGCCCCTGCCGTTCTCTATGGACACTTTAATAATACAAATCCCTTCAGTAGTTTAGGCGCTATGGTTGAGCATACAAACAAACATACATACATACATAGACTGCCATAATCATTACCCGTTCTCTTGACTTCGCCATAGTCTGGTCTGGTAAAAAGGGATATAACTTAACCTACTAGTATTTTGGTCACCGATAGAATTGCTGGTTGCCTACGACAAACGGTTCTCAATGTATATTACCTACCTCTGCCAGAGTTAGAAAACTAATTTATACCAAGAAACTTTTACGCGACGTGACACCAATACATGTACTGTCAAAAATATACCATCTGTCAATCCGTGTTTTCTTATTGCATCTCAGTCTGGGATAGCTCTAGCTCTGTCCCTACTATTCTAATTGGGTTGGAGAGAGCACAGCGAGTTGTACTTAAAACAATGCTTTAAAAACCCTTTAGATTTCCAACCGACTTATTATTTCGGGAAACGCAATTATTAGGTGTTGGAACGAAGTTCCTTATTGCGCGTTGCGAAAGGGGGCTAGGCGGAAAAAAAAGGAACGAAAAGTTGTAACGACACTTTTCGTAGCAATTCTCGTAGCAGCGTAGTAATTACATGCTACGTTACAGCTACGGTGCTACAACATCAGACAAAACAGAAAAATGCGCACGCCGCACGGCGTGCGCATTTTTCTGTGTCCGTCTCTCCTTCTCGCTTATAGAAAAAAAGAGATAAATTAAATTAAAAAAAAAAAACTATAAAGAAAAAAATTACTAGAATTGAATTTCTAAAAAAAAAATTTTTTTTTGTTTTTCTGTGTCCGTCGCTCCAGCATGTAGAAAAAAAAAATTAAATATATTATAAGAAAAAAAAATTACTAGCGTTGAGTTTCTGCAAAAATAGGGGCGCTGGCGCGCTCAGAAAGGTCTGCGAAGGCGTACACGATCGCTGTTCTAGTCAGATACCAGGGAATAAATAGCTCGATATCGTGAACATTACTCCTCACTTCGATCTGCAGAACATACTTAAACTCTAAATCGGTGGACCTTATATACAGGACCTTGTAACGAAACCATAGCGCGATCTAATTCGATCCCAACGCCATCTATCGCGCGACTTCGGAACTAATTGGTGCTACAGAAATATGCTGCGCATAGAGAAAGCAAGCGAAATATTTTCATTTTGTCTCTCTATGAATAATAAAGTAACTAAAAAAAATATTATCATAACTTAAAAAAAAAAATATAATTCCCGCCTTTTGTTGAGTGTATACAGGTGTTTTGTACATAATAAATTATTAAAAATAGTTACAATAATGAATCCTGACAGTGTTTCTGCACAAGTTCTGGATATTGCTGATGGATTTAGGTAAGTAGAGATTTTATACACACGATAATAAATGCTTTTGTATTTTAGCAAGTACACATTATAACCTTTCTTTACTATTGTGCTAACCAAGTCATACGCGTTATAATCTCTTCATTATTGTGTGTTTAGCAAGTGTACGCGTCATAACTATATTAAATTCAAAAGCAAATTATTTTTTAATATTACCACAGAATGTTTACTAATTTTGTTATGTACATTTCATGGAATATACGATTAGTACACATCTAATTATGTCATTGGGATTGGTGATGAGATTATTGATAATGAGATCTGATATTATTATATCGCGAGTAAACTTGCGAATACAATTTAAAAGAAAGCAAGATAATCGCAGAAAAATAATGTTTTTTTTTTTTTTTTTTTTTTTTTTTTTTTTTTTTTTTTTTGGCATTTGCACATTTTTGTGCTTGTATGCCATTTTCAAGTTAAAAACGGGGAAACGTATAGAAATTAAAAAACAAGGAATTTGGAATTAGGACTGGATTAAGAATGATGTTATAGAGATTAGTCTAAAATATATATGTAAATATAATAATTTTACTAGGATATAAAAATATGGGTAAAAGTTTGTAAATAGGAAGGTAAACATAATAATTACATATATTCAAATTTTTATATTATTACGTAAAATAAATAAAAGTTAGAAAGGAGGCAAGATGCCGATGTAGGGAAAGGAACATGTAAATTTATTAAATTGCTAAAAAAGGAGGCATAGTCATATAAAGGACAGGCAAATAGAATGTGATTTAAATCTCCCACACCAGTTCCGCAGAGGCAGTCAGGGCTATTAATTACGTTAATACGCGCTAAATGAGATTGAGTGCAGTTGTGTCCAAGTCTCATACGTATTATAATAGATGTGACTAATTTATTAAAGAGACATTTGGAAAACCACGGTTTTGCTGGTATATTATGTTGTATGCTCCGGTAAAACTTTCCTTTTAAATTATCCTCAGCCCAAAATTTATTCCAGGATTCCTGCAAATAAACCCTGGGTAAGGTAGACAAATCATGATGGTAGTTCACATAAGGAAAAATGTCACCACACACTACTGCATCCTTCGCCAAAAGATCCGCCTTTTCATTTCCGAAAAATAATGTTAAAGATAAGGTTTGTTATGTGTCGTCATAGAACTATTTCTCCTAGAAACCGAGTACACGCATGAAATGTAAAGCCACTTTAATTGTGCCGTTTCAGTTCAGTGTAACTCTCTGGTATTTATCAGATTTTCGTTTAGTTTGTCTGTCCGCCAAGCGGTGCATTATAATTTTCAATCAATCTGTTTTTAGCCTTACTTTATACTTAAATTCATACAAGCAGTTTATTTATCTAGGCATTATAAGTCTATGCGTGTGTTTGAATGAACCTCGCTTTTGATATTTTGAAATTCGAATAGCGCGAAAGTTCGAAGATAAGAATTATTTTGAAATTTAGTGTGTAAGGCACAGGAAATATTGTTATGTAGCCATTCAGCCTATAGGAGTATTGTGATAATATCTCCACAATGATTTTAAAAGTATCATTCGATTATTTTAAGAGAATGATTAAAGTGATTCTGAATGATCTTGTGTACGCTTGCTACGCTTGATAATTTAATTGTCTTAATGTTTGTTTTTATTTTAATTTTTTATAAATAGACTGTTTTATTTGTTTAGTGGTTAAGGTCGCATACCTTTTACTGCAATCTCGGATGCGAATCCTGATTTGTTGTTATTTGGAATTACCGAACTTCGTTCCATCCTGGTGTCCCTTGACACCTCAGTAGTTTTTTTTATTTTATAGATTTATAAGAATTTGATCTCAATTTTTTTGTTTTGATTATTTTAGAGATATAGATATTAATTTAGAACAACTTAAATAATAAAATGTAACATTTTGTATTTAAAAACATACCGCTATTTCAAACAAAATGTAATTTAGATAGTAAAAACCTTCTGCATAACAAGCCTAGCCTAGTGCAGATTTACAATAGCAACATCGTAAATTATGTATAACAATTAGATAGACATGTAAAGAATAAATATACTTCACTTTATTTTATTTTAATAAAAATGGTTATATATATCTGCTCAGATTTTTAATAATAGGTACACTTTTAAAGAAATTCAAATATTGTTTTGGTCACCACATAGTAAAAGGACGCAGAATTTCTAAAAGTTTAGGCTTTCTACATAAATTTGGAAACAGAAATTAATTAAAATTTGTACCAAGCGCCTGATCATTTTGAACAAGACGCTCGCAGTAAAAACTGTTGCCTTCCCTTGATAGACCAATTCAAATATTGGAATCGAACGCAGCAAACACAATGAATTAGATGAGAGAGTTAGTGAAAGAGTAGTTAAAATAGTTAATGAAAGAAACTAACTCTCTGACTGTTGTTCAATCAGTTTTGTACAACTGATTGAACAAAGAAGTAATTCGGGAAAATAACGAGACAACAATTTTGATAAATTATAATATTGATCTTACTATGACATATTATTCAGTTTTCGCATTTAAAATCTGAATAATGTCCATGATAGTAACGGTACAGCCTGATATTAGACAAGTAAGACCCACAATGAGGATGAACAGGTTCTTCCAAAGCACCCAGTGGAATCTACCGAGGTTTTCCCACCGGAAGACGGTTTCGATGACAGCAGGGATTATAAGCCCCAGAATGGAGTAGAACAGGGCACCGACGAAGTTGATAATCTGCTCTAACAACGGCAGGGCCATGCCGATGCCAACTGAAAACCAATTACGATTATTATTTTATGGAGTAAAATCGTTATAATTATCTCAAAAGATTTTTTATGGCTGAAAGAATAAGTTCTTCTTCTTCTTCTTTAAAAAACGAAGCTTGCACTAAGAATAACGCCTGTGTCGCGGGGGTGTTCACAAACATACATTTCACACACACAAAGCACACCCAGAGCCGAAGTGCCGCAGTCGAATAGAACCCACAACAACAGCGCAAAGCGGTGAGGTGACCGCTTTAAGCACTTCGCCATCCGTGCACTCTAGTTCTGCTAAGTAAGTACAAATTTTCTAAGACACACCAACCAGTTTAAGGTAACTCATTGCTAATTTTAAAAACAGTTCATAACTTGCTGCTCAAATCAAGGCATCTTACAATAAATAACTGAAAATCTTGTATTACTTACCACACAAAATCACTCCAACGGTCCTGGCGCTTATTTGTGTGATTTGTTTGTATTTGTCCTTAATACGAGGGAGAGTGTATGTATTAAAAATGTCAATAACCACGTAGAACTGTAAGGGGTACGTGAAGAAAATAGACAGCGCTATGAATACCTTAGCACACACTGCGGGCCTGAAATTAAATTAAAACATTATAAATAATGGCTGGCTGGCTCTTTTGTGGCAACGCAGCAATATTGTTCGAAATTTTAAAAACAACTAATTATAAAATATAAGTGATCATATTTAATTTTGGTTATTGAACTTAGCCACTACATTGTAAAAAAGTTATCAGATCTCATGTAGAGCCAAGCTTTTAACTCTACATGCTTACTTTACAAGCCCTAACTTTTCAAACTCTACACTTTAGTCAAAATATTTATTTATTTAACTTTAGTACAACAAAATGTACAAGGCATTGTCTAACAGTCAACCTAGGGTGATGCAGAGTTAAAAAGTGGTATATGCATATATACATTCTATGTGGCCTGTCCGTTTTGTTACTACAAGAACTACTGTACAACAGAAGAGTTATTAACTATTTAACCTTAATTACACCCATCCTACAGCCAAGCTGCATATTTTGACTTAGCTGTAAAGTTTTTGAAGTTAGAGCAATTAAAATTGCTCAAAAAATCAACGTGCCCTATGCTTCGCTTGTCTTAGGGTAAATTGTATATCAATACGTTTAATGTGTGTTTAATTGTGCAAATGAGATGTCCCATTACGGTATGGAATCTAGTCCCACTATGCAATAGCTGTTTTAGAGCTAAGTAAAAAAAAACTATGGCGCTAACTTTAAACGATAGTCCGTTTTGAACTATGCGTTGTCAAAAACTAGCAACTGGTATCTACGTTAACCATTATATTGCTTTGCTGCTATCGGTTACCGCATAGTTTTTTTTAAATTTTAAAACGAAATATTCAAATCTGATCAGTGATATCAGAGATTATCGTGTTCAAACTAACACATTCTACGACATAATTACATTTGTATTGATGTCAGTTCAACAATCTCCAATAGCTACATGAAATATATAGTTGGATACGTATTTTTGAACTGAACAAAAGTTACTGTAATACTTAATTTTAAATAGGAGTCCGCTCACAAATATTATTTATCAAACATCGCAGTTAAGCAATATCTTTGAAAAGACCAACATTTAAAACTTCGTGCTATAGTAACTTTTGCTGAGCTCAAAAAAGCTATCCACCGATGTATCACATGTAGTTATTTTATCACGATTAATTATAATGTCAAGCTAAGAGCAGCACTAATGTAAGTAACTTTGGAATTTGTTTTTGACCTCTTTTAAATCGAACTATTTTTTTAAAACGAAATGGATTTATTTTAATTTATTTTTGAGAGTGGAGTGATTTTCTTTTGTTTTTTCACATTTGATTGTGTATTTCGTTGCCGGTTTTAGAGCATTTTTCAAGATTTCAGATAAATTTGTTTGTTAAAGTTGTATAACGTTTTATTAAAGGTAATAAGTAAAAATAATAGTCGTCGTATGCTTTGAAAATGTAAAGGAAATTGAAAATCTACTTATTGACGGCGTCCAACAATTTTGCTATCCGTAGAATTATTACCATTTTTACACACACCGCCCGTACTTGCATATATATTGAATTCATGTCATCTTCAAATTAGCTCTCTAGACCTTGATAGTGCGTAAATTACATTTTCTTTTTAACAAATCAAAATAATATAGACGCGAAATAGTTTAAAAACGATTGACCCCTAACTAAACTAGAGAATTACTAGTACCACTACATACAGCTTGATACCTATTACCGTGAGAATAATGTTTTTACTCTTAGTCTGTTTACATTATTATATATTACCAGCTGACCCGACAGAGGTTGTCCTGTCTTAACTATGCATACATACTCTGTGACGATATTTGCAGCACGCATTATGTCAATGTTATGTCAAAGAAAGTTCATATTGTCAAAAGCGCTCAAATTACTAAAATGGCTATTAAAAAATAGGAGTTGGTGATCTTTTTGGCGTTGTATGTATTTTTTGATGCCACATAGAAAAATAAAAACAAAAAAAATGTTTAAAAATTAAAAAAAAATGTTAAGGGTGAACAACCCTTATCACTTAGGGGTATGAAAAATAGATAGTAGCCGATTCACAGACCTACTGAATATGCATATAAAATTTAGTAAAAATCAGTAAAGCCGGCGGAGTAAGGTAAGTAACATTGTGACACGAGAATTTTGTACATAAGATATTATTGGAGTCCTTGTGTAATCAAAAAGTTAGATGGTTATATTTCTTTGAAATCTCAGTTTAGTATTCACTATTCTAACTATAATTAACTTTATTTGCATACTTAAACAACTAAAAATCATTTATATTAGTATCAAACACGTAACCTATGCATCCTATTTATAGTGTGACTGGCATAGAATCCATTAATTTAGCCTCAGAATTTTAATTTTGTGTTTTATAACTTTTTAATAATCACAGTCATTTACTACATCGGTTTCCTAGAAAATTTCAATATAATATTATAACGAGCTTTAATCTTAATTATTGAAGCTTAATTAACTATTGATTGCTGCCATAAAAATACAGAATGCTATTACATAGTTTGATTCTCGGTTGAATAAGCATATTTTCATAAATATTTGAATCTAGTTTAAACTAATTTTATAAATAAAATAAAGTCTTCTCGCAATAAAATCTTCTATCGACAATATTTCAAATACTCCCTCTCCATGTGGCATGTCCGTGGGACACTTTGTATATCGACCAGCATAAGCAGTATAAAAATAGCTTAGGTACATTCTATTCTCAGACCTACCGAATATAAAGTCAGTAATACCGTTTCTAAGGAGTTCGATTACTACACATTGACTCGAGATTTTTATTATACATTGCATAATATAATTACATAATTAATATTATGATGTATGTATGCAGGACTGACTGAATGACTGACTGATTTATCAACGTAGAGCGTAAACCGCTGGGCCTAGAAATATGAATCTTTCCATGAAGGTTCCTACATGGAGTAAGGGCGCACAAAGAAGAATTTTTTGGCAATTCCATCCCAAAAGAGGTAAATTAAGGGTCCGTCATTTTTGAAGTAAGAGGCACGAAATCTCGTATCTTAAATTTTGAATAAAAATAGATGAGTTTTAATATTGGGTTCTTTCTAAATTTTAATCCCAAGAAGGGGAATTAAGGGGTTTAGGTTAGTAGTAACATTCTATTTATTTATTTTTTCTTGAGCTTCATCTTGCAATTGGTTTTATAAACCATTAGCAGATTAGTTGTAGGTAGTTATTAATTAGTAGAAACTTAACGATCGAACTTAAAATCAAAAGTTGGCATTGTGCATATCTTTTAAATCAAACTCGCGAATTCTTTTGTAAATACATACTTATTATACATAGAAAGACCCAGACTATGACAAACAAAACAACCCCATGTTCATGCACATAAAGATTTGTCCTGAACGGGAATCGAACCCGCGACCTAGGCGTCGCAAGCAGGTACACTACCCACGCCGCCATCCGGTCGTCAAATCAATTATTTAGTACTAACTTTGATAAATAATACAACAGTACTAACCATTCATTTGTAGGTAAGGTTAATGTGATAGAGCCTCTTAAATCTTTTCCATATCTAAAATAGCCGAATAATCCCAGAGTGCTATAAAGAAACACTATAACGCTCATAGCTGCTATCAATACACTTGGGAACCCAAGAAAATGTTGCGGGTTCTGCATGGAGTTCTCCACAGGCATCACTACACCCACGCCTTCCATTGCAAAGATTACGGTCCTGAAAAAAAAAATACCATGTTGTTTATTTATTTTCTGTCTTATTTTTCTGCAATCTTAGATGGAATAAACATGAAAAACTAAATTTTCCAATATAATAGCAGCCCTGTATCTAATACATGTCCCACTGCTGGGCTCGGGCCTCTTCTCATGATGAGAAGGGTTAGGCCATAGTCGCACGCTGGCCAAGTGCGGATTGGTAGAATTCACACTCCCTCGAGCACTTTTTAGGCACTCTAAGGCATGCAGGCTTTCTTCACCGTTAGCGAGCGATAATTTATATGATAAATACACACACGATGTTCCTATTTTGATTTGGTTTTTACATATTCGCAAAATTAAGGTAGGTTAACAAGATATAAGAAAGATAGTAATCAAACAGACCACGGGACTTGGAAGTTTGTTATACTTAGTATAGTTATGGAGAAATGAATAAGAATAGGCATGATGACTAATTTTTATTTTTGTATGTAATTGAAACACCTCTTGATATAAGAAACATCATTACAAGAATTACTTTGACCTAACATAAACTTCCTGAGATAATACAATTTCAAATTCACATTAATAATAGACTCGCCCAAACGCTCCAAACAAAAGGCTACTCAAGCGTGACGTAACGCTTGAGTATTTTGTATGTGAAGTTATGAATTTTGTTTGATAGCTATACGAAATATTGCGTTTATAAAAATGGTTTTATTACAAATATTGCTATAAATTGTGTGGGTTATTTAATGATAAAAAAAAAATCGAATAATTTCGTATTTTAAAAATGAACTCGTCCATGAAACTTTGAATGATCATAAAATGAGTTAGATTTATAGTATGTAACAAAAAATTATTTCAATTGGTTTATGTTTACCTATAGTTTGATAAGGTATCCTATATTTTACTATCTATAGATCAGTCACCATGCCTATTACATATGGCACCTGAAGGTTTATTTTACATAAACTGTCTAATAATATGTTGGAAAACACAAAATCTTACAAGATTTTTCTCATTTAATTTCTAACGATTCATTATTTATTGTATTGATATCGGCATAATATGCGTACTAGACACCATTAACAAAACAATCCAATACACCATTTTTATAAATCAACACCTTATTTAAGATCAACTCTATCTCATACGCATACTGCATAAATAGTGCGACAGTTAAACATATGGAACAGTGACGTCACAGTGTTGAATCGTTTTTTACAGAATTAAAGAGTATGTCAATTGACCAGTGATGTCACCATCAAGTGCCAACGGGACGAAACCTCAAAATTTGTAAGGTTTCAGACCTTACAAATTTTGAGGTTTCGTCCATGCACTTGATCAACATTTTTAACAATTTGCATCAGATGTGAAATATTGTATCATTGTTGTTGCCTACAATCTTAAAAATAACATTATGAATGACGTAGTCACGTCAGTTCACCTCGAACATGTCCGGTTTTTAAAACACATTATTTATATTAAAAGCTAAACGTTACCAAGATACCAATTTGTCAAGAAACCATTGCATATAATAAATAAAAGCCAGCCGCAAGACATATTTAATGTTGTAATACAACTAGGTTTGGTTAAAGCTTAAATCGTCATTGGTTGCAATATACTGACGTCAGTCATTAACAGATCAGACTGATAACTAGGTACTAAAACATCGTAAATTTTTAAGCGAGGTCAGTTGATAGTTTTAAATTTACTAGCCTTCGTATACACTGTATACAGGTCTTTTTAATAAGTATAATAAATAAAAAGCCCTATTGTACCAATAACCTGCGACCATAGAAATCTTAATAATAAGGCAATAGAAATGTCAAAGACGCGTGACCTTGTCGCCGCGCATGTGTCTAGTCAAACACAAGTGCGAGTTGAGGAATTGTCGTCTTAATGTCATCGCAAAAAGAATAATTTTGTTTGCAGGAATACAAAATGTATGTGTAAGTGGTATTTGAAAAACGGCGACATGCGTCCCAGTGTTAAAAGATAGTCGATAGCATTTCTATTGACTAGTTATTAAGATTTCTATGCCTGCGACATATACACCCACTTCCGCGCGTAGCTTCGCCCGCGTGGTAGACATGTCCTTAAAAAGCTTATGGCCTTCCTCAAGTCTTGAAGTATCTCCATACCAATTCTCATCAAGATCAGTTCAGTCGTTTTGTTGTAAAAGAGTAACAGATAGACAGAGTTATTTTATCGTTTATATTAACTTTATCTGTCTATGTTAATGAGGTACGTTTTTATTCAAACAGTATATAAAATGTTTAGGAAAATTCCGACAAGTACTTCACACCAAAACACTTGAGAACAAAAGATTAACTTCTCTAAAATTACTGATTAAGTTGTTTACCAAATGATGACAACTAATTAGAAAAATGTTAAGTAGTAAATGTAAAAAGAGTTTTAAAAAGCAAATGGAAATGTTGCCTTTGCGCTTTTATAACCGAAGATACGAGTAATCTGCACGGACTTTATTGTAGTGCTAATACGCCTACGTAAAGGATAAGAGAACTTTCTATTCTCTCAGGCTCAAAGATAGAGGATAGATAGACCGATACGAATGGAGAGAGACCAGGCGCATGACTGAAAGCTTCATAATGCAGGGGGAGGGGGGTAGCACCGACGACTTTCTGACTCCGAACAGATATTAGTCTTCAAAAAGACACAACCCGAGAACGAGAACTCGGCATGGTAGTCGCAAGCTAGCTACTTGACCTATTATTCAAGAGGCTTGTGTATGCACTTAGTTAGGCAAAGTATACCCATCCTGTTATATGAATATTATTATGTGGATTCCTTTGTGTTCAACAGGCATGACTGATCTATAGATTGTTAAATATAGGATACCTTACCAAAATATAGGTAAACATAAACCAATTGCAAGAACTTTTAGTAACATATCTACTAATAAATCGACCTCATTTTATGATTATTCAAAGTTTAATGGGCGAGTCCATTTTAATAGTACAAAATTATAATATAATAAAGTTATCATTTAATTACTATACCATAGATACCATAGATAGATAATCACAATAGACCCACGGAGGTCGACGTGAACACCCAAAGCCTTGTCCCAACAATAATAATAATGTATAATGTGCTATCAAAGTAATTATTTATTGATGGTTTCTAATATCTATTGATTAATTGATGTTTCTAGCAGGAGGTGTTTCAATTACAAAAAATAGACATCATGCCTATTTGTCCAATATACCAAAGAAGTTGGTTTGAATTTAAGTCGCGAAAAAATACAGTTTTTGGTTAAAATCAAATCTTTAGCCGTGGGTTAATAAAATTTAATCTTTATAGCTAAATTAACAGAGATTAATAACTTTTGGCTCTTACATTAACATATAATTATCTTTATCTACACCCATGCTATAAATCCTCTATAAACGTTCTTGAAACAGTTAGCTAATTGCCAACATTAAAACAGCCAGTGTGATAATAACCATTATAACACCCAAACGGGTGTTATAATGTTGTACTGAAATTCATTAAGCAACTCCTTTTTTACTCATCGAATAGCCACATTCTCATGGCATCTTTATGAATTTCAAAAAAAGAACATGTCATGCACGCGCGTTTCACTACCACAGCGCCGTAATTTAAATTAAAACTTATTCGAATTTTTGAATTGACGTCGTATCCTGCCATTTTTGTTCAATAATAGTATTGAAAAAATACTTTTTAATAATTGTACGATCCAAAATGTAAATAATTATTACAATAAATAATTATATTATTACCTATACATAGTTTTTTTTTGTATTAGATACTCACTAATTAAACTTTCCATGAATTTACATAGAGTTCTTACAACACTGTACCCTAATACCCTATGGTTTCAGAACATTTATAGAGGATTCATATCATGGGTGTAGATAAAGTCTTGTATGCAACTGTTATAATTAGGTATTAAAACACTCATGTGATACTATTATCACTATAAACCCACACTCGTGTTTTAATACCCCTCATTATAGAACAGTTGCATAAATAACTATTATCTACACCCATGCTATAAATCCTCTATAAACGTTCTTGAAACAGTTAGCTTATTGCCAACATTAAAACAGCCAGTGTCATAATAACCATTATAACACCCAAACGGGTGTACTAATGTTGTACTGAAATTCGTTATGCAACTCCTTTTTTACTCATCGAACAGCCACATTCTCATGGCATCTTTATGAATTTCAAAAAAAGAACATGTCATGCACGCGCGTTTCACTACCACAGCGCCGTAATTTAAATAAAACTTATTCGAATTTTTGAATTGACGTCGTATCCCGCCATTTTTGTTCAATAATAGTATTGAAAAAATAATTATTACAATAAATTATTATATTATTACCTAAACATAGTTTGTTTGTATTAGATACTCACTAATTAAACTTTCCATGAATTTACATAGAGTTCTTACAACACTGTACAATACCCTATGGTTTCAGAACATTTATAGAGGATTCATATCATGGGTGTAGATAAAGTCTTGTATGCAACTGTTATAATTAGGTATTAAAACACTCATGTGATACTATTATCACTATAAACCCACACTCGTGTTTTAATACCCCTCATTATAGAACAGTTGCATAAATAACTATTATTTCTTTCTTTAATCCAGAACGTTTATTACTAGTAAAAATCAGTCTAGTTTTAGCATTGCTATGTCATAATAACTGAACAAAAGAGTCACAATAGTAGGTAAAAGTACGTATGACCTGATATCAAACGGGAATATTTTGTAGCAATATATTTTTTTGATAAATAATACGTCATTTAAAAGAAAATGATGAGAACAAGCCAACTAACAAGGGTTGCCAGCTCTCTGTCAGTGTATCCTATTTTTAAAAGCTCTTTAAAATTATCTTCAATGTATATATATCTTTTTCTCCTGTGGATATATATCCTTTATCCCTTCATCTTCAGGAAAAGTTTTAACAAAACGCCTTAAACAAAATAGCAGTCGTTCTGAAGCTCAAAACCGTGACAGGCGATTTTTCTGAAACGTCTTGGAAAGGACCGGTTTTTTTTTGTGGAGTTAACAGACAACAATGTGCTGTCTGTTTCAAACATATTATTAGATTTTGGACAGTAATACCGTATCATATTCTGTTGTTTGATTTTAAAATGCCTTTATTTTACATCACAAAAATACATAGTTCCATACCTGTGTACATTATATTCTAACTAGTAACAATCATGAGATGCTTACAAGTTTACAGAAACATCATCTTTCTAAAATCTCTTTAAAAAGTAAAATAAAAAATGCAATTCATAATAAAACACATATTACAAAGTGAGAAGTGAATAATAATATTTCAGGCTTACTTTGTTAAACTTGCCTGACAACAGCATTGGTTCTACTAAGTAAAAAGTTATACAATTTAAAACATATTTGTACAATAAAATGTATTACTGATATTATTAGGTGTATTCTAATAGTATGTTTTACTAATATATCGCACCCCCAGGGAAACAAAGGCGTAAGAGCAAAACACTAACTTTACAGGAGAGCAAAAAAACTCTTTTTTCAGGTATATCTATTACATTTTTGATTCCATGACCTTTTGTTATATACCAAAAAATAGAAAAAAAACAACCTTATTTTTTGTATACATTTAAAATATCTCAAATTATATTATAAACGAATAAATTAATGTTAAAAATTTTACAGACATTATTGTTATTTATTTATGTCAAATTCTCTAATGTAATCATTCTTACCCTAATCATTGTTTTTCAAATAATTATTATACTGTAACCATTCATGGTTACGCCTTTTACGAAGTTCTATACTATGATAAAATACAGGGCGTAAATACTTCTTACGGCCTTTTTTGCTTTATTATGTTTTACATTATCAAAGGTATGACATATTTACAGGTTTTTTTGTTTTATAATAAAGATGAAATATTATGTTAACTACGAATATTGACTTTTAAATAGTATTCTTCTTTTAATCAATAACAGTAAGCAGTGTTAAGTCTCTATATAAAATACATTTGAGTGGTGTAATAATACAGGTTTTTAGAAAATTGCACTTTATTTATAATACTAGACAAAATATGAAAAACTAAAACATAAAAAACATAAAGACATAACATGTTTATGACGTTGATTAATTTAAACCATTCTGATAAATTAAAACAAATTTAAAAAAAATCATTATTCATACAAAGTAAAAAAAAATATTTGAGGGCCAATCCCTTAAAAAAAATAGCTGAAACCTTTTGTTTACTATGTATGACGTTTATAATCATGACAAGACATTTATTTAACGCGAAAAAATCAACAATATCTCTCTACTTCTCTTTAATCAATTGTTGTACGGCAGTCCGTTGATATAATAATATTAGTACCTATTAGAATCATCATTTTATTTCATTTTATTTTATTTATAATAGGAGAACTTACAGCTTAAACAGTATATTGCTGTTTTTTACATAAATATGGCCAATTACAAGTTCTCAGAAATAAAAGTTAATAATTAAGCAACTTAAAAAACAACCAGCATATAATTAAATAATTGTAAATAAATAAATAACATAATACATTATCGAAGATTATCCCCGAAAAATTGTTTACAATAAAATTGATTTAATTTCGATACTGATGTGGTAAACAAGTCGATATCTGCATCCTGGCACGCCACGTTGTACATTCGGCTCGCCCTAACTAAGTATGAATTCTGTCTGTAATTAGTACTTAATACTCACCATCGGAGCGTGTAAAATTTGTGATCTACGTAGAAAAGTAGATTGAATGCGTAGACCAATTTTGCTCACAAATTCTGCAACATCAATGCTTCCATTCGTGGTATTTATCAGAAACGATAAGTCAGCAATTTTACTTTGCTCATCAAGAGTTAATAGGTGGAACTTTTTACAGCGACTTATATAATCTGGCAAATAGCAGTTTGTGCGATATTGTAGGTATTTCGCGAATTTCCTCAGAACGATTTCAATGCGATCAATGTAATGCGTACACATTGTAATAAGGATTCCACACCCGGAAAGCGTACTCGAGATGACTACAAACTAAGGAGCAGTATAACTTATTTTTTGAACTCCAGAGGGAACATGAAATGACGTAGAATTGTATCCATTCAACACCACAGCCTGACATCTATTTACGACATAAGAGTTGAACCATCTATAGAGATTTCCTCTCATTCCTACATCAAATAATTAGTTTAACAACGTTGTATGATATATTCGGTCATAACACTTGATGTAGTCTGTGTATAATATATCTACTCTATCGAACACACATAGCTTAGAAACCGGTCTGTAGTTTTCAACGTAATCTTTTGGTCTCTTTTTGTGTATTAGTGTAATGTATGCACACTTCCTGATATTGGGTACCAGTCCATTGTTAAAATATAGTTCTTATAAAATCATTAATGAAACGGTAAGACTTTCAGTACAGTTTTTAATTAACACGGGAGGTATACCGTCTGGGCCTGCTGATTTGTTTAAATCCACGTTTCTAAGCAACCTTTCAACTTCCCTTTTGCAAGCCTCGATGCTGTTAATGTAAGAATTAGATTTATTGCGAAAAGAGGTCTTGTTCGCTATGTGAAGTGTTAGCGGCATTCAATACTTCAAGAAAATAAGAATGAAAATAGTCTCCGAACATATTACATATTTCCGCTCCCCCACTGGATGAAATCTGCCCGAACTGCAGTATTGAGGCATACGCATTTGATGACCTTCTAGACTTGACGTAGCTCTAACTAACGAAGGTTTTTATAAAGGTTAGACTCAATTTTGGATATGTAATCATTTAATCATTTTTCTTAAGTTCCTTAGCTCGCTGCCTCAATAAAACAAAAGATTGATAGTCCAAAAGTAAAGATTGATTTATACTTTCAAATTTTGTGTGAATTTTATATACTTTTCTTAATTTATTTTAATCAGTGGACTTTTGAACCATGAAGGATATCTAATGTAGGATTTAATTATTTTTGAGGGTTTATAAGTTAAGCGAATTGTATTTAGTTACTCAAAGAAGTGCGCCTAGGCATTTGCGAATGATCTACATTGCAGTACATAGTGCTAGGCCACCTGATCAAGCTCCTTCCTTATTGCCTCATAATCGGCCAGTGCATCTAAGAATTTGACGTAGGGACGAATAGGTAAGCTGTGAAACTGTACAAAGTGTAATAACAAACATAAGGCTTTGTGTTGTTGATCTTCGGGTAGCAATAGATCGTTCGTAAGAGAGACTGATACTTCGTTATTATACAGCATCAAATCTAAAATCCTATCATTTGTGTTCATGAAACAATTGTACTGTTGAGGGTTACAGATATTTAAATTGTCGATGGAGTTTGACTGGATCGTACCCTGTACTTTATCCTGGTTCAACGCGCAGTCAACATTTGAGGGAATGCAAGAGATACTGGGTTGTTTAAAGCCACCTACAATAACAAATTTGTCTTATGGGTGTGTAAAAAAAAAATGTGTAAATGGATGTAGTCCTTACATCCATTTAGTTATTAAAAAAAATATTAAGTTGATTCGCTAACGAGTTCCCCAGATTTTGACTACATAATATAAACGACACCGATGTGTATCTTATAAGAGACTTGAGGATTCTTGCCTGCAGTATAAGAGTAATCCATAGATCCTCGGCCGACGAGAACCTTTTCGTCCAATCATTATAAGAACAGAAAAAGTTATTGTCTTTTTAACTGAAACTTGAAATTTATCATCGATAATGCAGATGAAAACAAGATACACAAACACAATCATCAAAATTATTACGCAAATAGGCTTATTATTAGGAACACTTGGTTTTAAATGCGAAAATACAAACAATTAAGTGCTGTTATCTCTGAGCGGCGCGTGAGTTATGAAAGGAAAATAAACAGTGCGCACTAATGCATGCGCTGTAAGGATGAGTACCTACGCAAGTTTTGACTTGATTGTGACTTGTTCGTAATTACGTCCGCGTACTAATCAATAATATGAACGAAAAAAAGGCGTAAGCATGTTTATTTTGTTCAATTGTGCTACGGATGTACACGTAAACAAGGAATACGGCACTCTTTGTTTGATTTATTTTCAATATGATGGGATGTAATCAGTATTATTTTAAGAAATTAGATTTTTTATAGAGCAATAAAAAGCGTAATAAGAAATATATCTATTAAATATTTTAATTATTAAACGAAATAATAGCTTGAGCACGATTAAGTATATTTTGATACAATTTTGCGTGAGTAAGCTGGTTTATCGACTTCTTTGATTGAAAAAATAAAACTCTTTCAGAACGTCCAAAAATATATTTTTGTTATAAAATCCTAATTTTACGTCAAAAATGAAAGGAAAAAATTGAGCGTATGTATTTTTACTTGTACTATTCAAATCTGCAATAAAAAAAATCGACGTAATTGTACTTACGTCTTTGTTGAACTGGGGGTGCGATATGTGTGTATTCATAAAAAAGGCAATGCGCCTGCGCCATAAACAACAAGCGAGCGGAGTGAGTTACCGGTTTGCGTTAGCGCTGTGTCAGGCGTCTCGTTCAGCACGTAGTGATGGGGTAAGTGGTACGATCGATTGTTATCGATATACGGCAAGTCACATCTTCTGCTTTTACCTATCGATAATATTAGAATATTTATATGATTAAGATCAGTTTTAATAAAATAACGCTTAGTTAGTTTGGTAATAACATCTTTAATAAAATGTTGGTTAATATGTAATTGTTTTAAATTGGTGCAAAATGTTGTATTAAACGCGATTTTAAGGTTTTGGACAACCTGGAACTTAGAATAGTTTAGTGAGCCGTGAGAACGTAGACGTATAAAAGTACGTGAGAACAGAGACGTATAAAAGTAAGGTAAATCGATAGTTTAGTATGGCTACTTAAGTATTGCGGTTAAAAATTGGTCAAATCAAATTGGAACAGTTAAGTTTTTTCTTTAATAGTAAAGAAAAAACTTAACTGTTCCAATTTGATTTGACCAATTTTTACTCCCAAATACCTGACCTCGTTCGTCCAAGGAATACAATGATCAGTGCAAGACTAGCTGCAACTGAGGTGCGACGTGTCGCACTCTCTTGAAAATGCCTACATAAATGTATAATAGAAACCGCGATCGACTAATTAAACCAACATTACGTGAGTAACACCCGTATTTCATAATTTTAATAATGTTACAAACTCAAGTCAGTTTCAATAAAAATATAAAATGATCATTTATTTTGGGTCGCTTAAGTGAAAATTTGCGTTTTCGTGGAAATATGATAGCTTCCGTTTTAGTTTCATTTAGTTTCAGTTTTCAACTTTAAAAATAACGTAAAGGCTTGAAAAGAAAAGGCTATTGAAGTTTTTGAAGCTCAGGCTACCAATCGCGATTGTAAAAACTGTATCCTAGCCTTGACAGATCTAAAGCAGACGCCTGAAATGATTTAGGTATCATACAAGATATAACAGTTGATGGTTTATACCGGGTGGGGAAGAACCACGGAACGATTTTAGACATACTTTCCTCGAACAATCAAATAAAATAATGCAAAGACAATTTTCTTAATTCCAAAAATGTGTTTGATTTTTATCTGTCTACGAGAAATAAGTGCAAAAAATTCCAAATTTGAGGGGGCTTGAAAAAAAGACATTGGAACAAAAAAAAACTTTAAAATTAAGAAAATGTAAGAGATCTAACGTATCTTCATAGTTGTATTGACTATATAATAACAATAATCATATAAATTAACGTAACATAACTATACCTATTTAATATTCAAATATGATCAATATCTGCGCTGCATTTTTTATTTACAATGTTTTATGAACAAAAAATGCTAAAGGTAACAATGTCAAAATAACAATAGTAGGTACAACTCATGTACTTACTTACCTATCTATTACCAAACCAACCAAAACCAATTTACGACAAAAACTCAAGGAAAATAATATTCAAACAAATCAAAACAGATAGATAGGTGCAACTCATGTACCTACTTCCAAACTATTTGACATTTCGAAATAATAGAAGTTGCGACACGTGCTTCCGTGACAGCCTGTAGAGTTTAGCGTAATGTTAAATATCTTTAGACCTTTATTGAGACTTAACTATCAAACGCAAAGGTAAAAAAAACAAAATTAAATAATTAATTTATTATTATCAAAATTCACCCAGTAGTTTTTAAGCTTAGCGCTTTTCAACAAACAAACTTTCTCCCGCGATTTCATCTGCGTAGTTGGTACATCAATAAAAAAACTCAATAACCGAAAATAAAATACCTACCTACCTAAATAAACCTATTTCTTATGATAACTTATCTAAACTCAATAAATAAGCAAAATCCTTATAAACTAATACCTAATCCTACCTAACAGTATCATAAAATAACCAACGGTCACTACGTACAATATCAAATATACTACCTATACTTTAAAATTAAAATCTATACAGTACGAATTATAAAAATAAACCTAAATAACCCACGACAAACTTATTTTTTGCGGTTCAATCGCAAACTGCAAAATTAAGTAGCTATTTATTGTATATAGAGTAAGTTTTTTATTGTACATAATATACTGGGTACTTTGCCGGGATAAAAAGTACCCAGTGTGGTGCCTAGGATATTAAAGAATAATTATACAGTTTCATCGCAATCGAACTGGTAGTTTTTGCGTGATGTCTGAACAAACAGACAGACAGACAAAAAAAATTTAATCACATTTTTGGGTTCAATTTCGGTCTAGTAATACCCCCTGCTATTTATTTCTTTGATATTTTCAATGTACAGAAATTTTACTTATACAGATTTATTATAAGTATACATTATGGTTAAGGTAAAATACTAAGAAAAGAAACACATAAAGAAAGTTGAGAAGCTTATTGACATCTAAGTACTATCTATGAATTTGTAATCAGAAATCAGAAATCAAAAGCAGTATGGGCTGGTCTCGCATAACTCGGGCAGCCTATAATATAACGCGAGACCATCTTACACTAAAAATGTAAACGTTGATGTAGAGCCGCCTGTACATAATATATGGGTTATAATAATAATATCGAGATTGTTGACATGTGGGATGTGGATTCGGCCATCATTGTACCGATAGTCATATCAGTCAATGGACTGATAGCAAAGAGCCTCGACCAACACCTTAAGATGCTCGCGTTAGGCGGCTGGACCAAGAACCAGATATGCAAAAGGCGGTCCTTTTGGACACGGCACGCATCGTGAGGAGGTTCCTCTCTCTGGAGCTCTAACCATCGGCAGCTTGGTCCCTGCACCTGATGTCGGTGGGACACTGTTATTTATATTTTTAAATGTTTTTTGTATTTTTTATAAATCATATTCAAAAATATTTAAAATAAGTTAAGAGATAAATAAAGAGAAATAATAATAAATTTTATTTCTCTCATCACAAAGGTTCACAAACAAGGCATTAACTTAAGATATAATGTGACAAAATGCTAGTGGCATTAATGTTATGTTCCTTTATGAGAGACTGGAGTCTGTACTAGGGAAAACCCTGTGTGACAGATCACCAGGCTCCCACCCGGAATTGACGAGCGTGTTCGGTTTGATCAAAGCATTAATATATTATTTTTTTAATTTTTTCATTACATTCTATTCAGTAAAATATTTGTAAAACATAATGATAAAATTATTATAAACAAAATACATTCTCATGCACGCTGTATTGTTGCCAATTGTATTGTTCCATTTTATATATTTGTATCAGAAGGCTTAATGTATTGCAACTGGCTTGCTCCAAGACGACCGAGTGGTTTGTCATTAGTAAATTATTTATTTATTGATTTCATTTATTATTTATTTGATCTAATCCAAGATCTATTGACAGTAATATAAATATCAAAGGTATTACAAAGTACAAAATTCCAATAGAGGCATCATTAATACAACTAAATGTAGCTGACTGCGACGTAAATATTTTGGATAGATATACATAATAAGTAATAATAACCGTTGATGACTAGATATTTCTCACCTTGGTTCAGTAAGTGATCCAAGTTTAGCCGTAAGTTAGTTTAAGTGGTTGCACGTTCAACAATATCTATTATCGTTACCGCTGAGCCACTGATAAGACTCAACATGCCGAACATTACAATAAGTATATTCTTGTATAGAACCCAGTTAAATTTGCCGAGGTCGTTCCATCGTACTATGGTTTCAATCATTCCTGGAATGATGAGGCCGAGGATTGAATAGAAGAGGGCACCCACCAGGTCTATGATTTGTTCAAGGTACGGCAGGGCCATACCAACGCCACCTGAAAAACAGTAACATTAATTAAAATTTACATTTGATGGGCTCTATTTCAGTTGCCAGGTAAATGTATTATATATGTAGTAGGTATATTACGAGGTTATCATATATTATATTGCAGTTATATTATGCGATCTAAGGAAAGAGGGTTTATAGGCAGCTTCCTGAGTAGTTATATATAGTTATTAGAATAGGCACAGCTGTTTTTAATGCAAGATACACAATAATTAAGGTGTTTCTTAGTTTATATAGTTATCTCTAAAAACAAAACAATGAATGTTAGAATGACGCATCATATGATATTCAAATGATAATATTCTGTAGCTAAAGAATGTTTATTTAAATAGGTGCAAAGATAATGTTTGTAGCCGGTTTGTAAATCAACCGGTTACTACTACTTTATTATTACTTTATAGGTAATATATCTGTTAGTATACATTATACCTAGAAGAAATCTCAACTTTAACATTATCTTTGTAATTTTCCATTGACCTGTTGCCTGTAAGGTAAACGTAACTTGTTATTTTTAATTATGTGAAACGGGTTTCGCTTCAATTTCGTCACACTCATTTGGTAGTAGAAATTTTAGCTACCTACATTTTGTGTAGTTAATTGTTACGGTAATTACTTAATTTCAAGTAATTTAAATAATTAATCTCTTTTACCGGCTATTTGCTCCTTAATTTTAACATATTCTTCTTCTCAGTCTTTCATTCTTGTCAGAATTATCGTGGTTATGTTTAATGTCAAGATCATGGAGGGTTAACATAGTTGAATTTCAATATTATTTATAAGTTCAGAGGTAAACTTACCGCAAAAGCAAACAATGAACGATCTTACACCGATTTGCGTCACATTTTGGTATTTTTTATTGATATAAGGTTCAGAATATCTCGTAAATGTATCGATGACCACGAAGAAATGAAGAGGATAAGTGAAGAAAATAGAAATTGATATGAATACTTTCGCGCAAATTGCTGGCCTGAAACAAATGTTGAAAGTTAGGCGAATACATTGGGGAAAAAGTTATATTGATTCATTTGCAAGTAAGTTATTGTTAAAGTTTATCTTTAACAATAAGAAGAAGAAATAAATAATAAAGGCAATAAGGCTATCATCTGTTAGTAAGTGGTAACTGCAATCCCCCTACATATTATTGCAGATTTTGGCTATTATGTTTGGTTAACCGCACTTTCATTTGAAAGGGGAGTAAATTATATTAATCATCATCATCATCATCAGCCTAGAGACGTCCACTGCAGGACATAGGCCTCACCAATCGATTTCCACAGCACGCGGTTTTTGGCCGACTAAAACGAACGACTCCCCGCGATCTTGACAAGATCCTCCGTCCATCTAGCGGGGGGTCGTCCCACCCTGCGTTTGCCATACATGTTTTAAAATTCTGAGGCCACTATGAACTAAACCACTATATAAGCGCTATTATTATATATTTTTCATTTAATTTGCTTATGTTTAGTAGTACAAACCCTAAGCTCGAAAAAGTGAAGTCGTGAATTTTTTGAAAATCTCGCTTAGGAATTTTGCCGTTATATCAATAGATAAGAAAAAATATGAAAAAACCGAGGCCACTATAAACTATTTTAATAACTATTATTTACCACTACTTAAGTCAAAGTTATTGAGGTCTTACAGTTTCTTAGAAAAATAACGTCAAAGTTGACCATTAAACACAAAAATCACAGTCGAAATGTAATAGGCCTCTTAAGGACTTTTTTGCCCAACGGCAATCTGTTCTTCGAGCTATGTGTCCGGCCCACTGGCACTATATTATAGTGCCACTTCAGCTTAGCGACTCGCTGAGCTGTCGGTGACCTTAGTTCGCCTACGGATCTCGTCATTTATAATTCGATCGCGTAGTGAAACCTCAAGCATAGCTAATTAATAATACACAAAATTAGTAAGATTTGTATACTTAAAACGTACTCACCAGTCGTCCATTGGCAGGTTCAATGTTATGGTTCCTTTGACATCACTCCCATATCTGAAGTAACCAAATAAACCGAGAATGGAGTAAAGGATCATCACGGTGACCATGGCGATGACCATCACACTGGGACACCCGAGGAAGTGCTGAGGCTTCTTCATGGTATTCTCCACGGGCATTACCACTCCTATGCCTTCCATGGCGAAGATGACGGTCCTATGGAAGTTTTACTGATATTATTATTTTACATTCATTGTCCTAATGTTGAGAAGAGGTCTTCTTTTCTTTATTTTTGTACGAAGTAAGCTACGTATGGACCTGTTGTCCACCTGATGATAAGGAGTAACTAGATTTTCTATGATTAGAAAATTACCGTAATTTGTTTACTCTAAATATTTTTTAAAACACTTATGAATTACAGAGAAACGTTGCGACGCGACGTTGAACAGCGTTATAATAGAAATGTCTGAAATTTCGTCATTTGGTCTACGGATTAAATCAAAGCATTTATAAAACAGTGATCTAGAATTTCTATTTTTATAATAATATATAATTTCTAAAGATAGCTAATGTACCCACTTAATTCAAAGTACTAAAAGTTCACTGTTACGCAAAGTGGTACTTTATTCTGCACGCCTCGTTGCATCAGTAATTACCAGTATCCACTTAAAATTAACACATGTTATAAACTCATAAACGGTAGACCACTTACGATAGAAACGCGGGAAATCTTGACCAATGTCCAACAGCAGTTCTACCAGTGGTAGTAATGTCATCACCGAATATGTAATACAGGCATATAGCAAAGGTAGCGAACAGCAGCACGTTTGCCATCAAGGAGAACGGTGCCAGCCATTTAAGATGCTTGATCTGGACCATCAGGCAAAGTGGTAGAAGGAGGATCAAACAGTAATATTCAATAGACAGAATTGTACTCGATGCATAGGTGTCTAAAAGCTGAAAAATAAAAATTATTAAAGTTTATATTTGTCTATTGTATGCTACAGTTAAGAAAACATCAATAGTAAGTATATGTATATATATTAAAATTAAATGACTCGTACCTGTTTAATTGAGGTAGCTATTAGGACAGTGAATATACAACAGACGCCAACGTATGTAAAAAACAAGGAAAAATCAGCAAATATTCTGCAAAAATAAAATAAAAAACTGATGTAGACTATAAATTATTATTAAGTTACTTAATAGTGTCGTTTCTTAAAAATCTCGCAAAACAAACATAACAAAAATGTTTACAGAATCTATTTTCGATGCACATAAAATTCTACAGAAAAACAATTAAAAATGTGGTTGAATTACTTTGCAAAGTTAGCGTAAGGCCGAAGAAACTTCGGACCATTCCAAAACGCAGCCTGACATGTTTCGGAATAACTCAGTAACGGTTTCTGTTCCAATTGACAGCATCTCCGTGATGTTACCACCTGAAATTGAAGATTGATGATATCTTTGAATAGTAGAATTAAAACAATAAATGTATATTTACTATAAAAAAAAAAAAAAAAACAATAATAAATAAATAAATATCGAACAACTTACACACAATGCCATCTAGTCCCAAACTATGCAGTGCTTGTTTTATGGGTATAACAATAACTGATACTAATACATATATACTTTTCTTTTGTAAATACATACTTATAATACATAGAAACGCCCAGACTAAGACAAACCCCCATGTTCATGCACACAAAATTTGTCTAAGCGGGCATTGAACCCGCGACCTCAGCGTCACAGGCAGGTACACTACCCACTCAGCTATCCGATCGTCATAATGATGCTTAGATGTCATTGACTGGACACGTACGTGTCTTAAGAGCTTAATTTACAATCACCTTAGTAGAACAAGTAAAACAGTGTAATGTAACGTAATGTATATCACCCATTTGACAAAATGTATTGATTTAACACCATCTTTGAGAATGAATTATGTATTTTAAGAATAACTTTTAATCATAAAATTCTCGTGTCACAATGTTAGTTACCTTACTCCTCCGAAACGGCTTTACTGATTTTTACCAAATTTTATAAGCATATTCAGTAGGACTGAGAATCGGCTACCCTAAGTGAACTTAACCCCTAAGTGATAAGTGTTGTTTACCCTTAAGAGCGTGTATTCACACGACAGACAGTTACATTTTGAAAAGGAATACACGCTCATAACATTTTTTTTTATTTTTCTGTAATGTGGCATTAAAAATACATACAACCCTAAATGTTTATCCTTTTATCATTTTTCATCCCGCTCGATAACTGATCAATTATAATCGACTTTTTTGTAAATGCAAAACAACGTTTGCCGGGTCAGCTAGTGTATATTATATATATATAATAAAATAAAATTATAATGTGGTCTAGTACAATGGAGTGCAGTGACAAAGAAATTACATAATTATCAATAAACTTTACTTACAAATATATGTACACAGTGTCCACAAATAAATGCAATGATGGCAGTACCGATGATGCCTACTCCCCAGCCAGCATTAGCAAAGGCTAATGGCATAGCCAGCAGGCCAGATCCAAGGGAGGCCTTTACAAGGTTCGCTAAAGATCTGACGTCACTAAAAGAAAAAAACATTATTAAGATAAATAAATATCACACAACATTCACACAACGTCATTTAGTCCCAAACTAAGCAGAGCTTGTACTAAGGGAACTAGAATTACTAAAACTTATACGTATATACTTTTCATTTGTAAATACATACTTATTTCACATAGAAACACCCAGACCAAGACAAACCTCCATGTCATGCACACTAAGATTTGTCTTGAGCAGGAATCGAACCCGTGACCTCTGCGTAGCAGGCAGTTACACTACCTACTCCGCTATTCGGTCGTCAAAGGACTTGCCCAGTACACATACTTTTATAACAGTGTACCACAAGACGACGAAACTATGGGTCATATGCTAGTATTTACAGAGCGTAATCTTACCACCATTTCTGATCATAATAGTGCAAGAACTTATAATAACACATCATAACATAACATCACGCCTATATTACCCAAAAGGGTGTGGCAGAGGTGTACAACTCCCAAATTTCACCTGTTATATTTAGGTCCCATGGGGTAGGGGGTGAGCCTAACGCCATTCACCGGGCACGTCAACGGCAACTTCATGCTGCTATTGTGAATTTCCTGAGAGTAAGTTCACAGATAACACTTTTCCCGTCCCGGAAATCGAACTCGAGATCTCGCCGTTACGATGCTTACGCTAACCACTTCCTCACTTGTTCTCGTTCACTATAGCTACGGTCAGTAACCGAGATACAATTCTCTCATTTGATGAATGTCTTAACTAACAAAATAATAATCTACTTACGAGTTTGGTTTCACGACAACTCGATGTTCGAAGGGGTTGTATTCTTTGATACTTTCCACATCCTTTTTTGCTATTTTTATAACCATGGTTATTTATTTAATAATCTACCTGCAAAACACAAGCTACAATTCAGAATTGTTCCACATTGAGTTTAAAAATGACTGTTCTCTTAGACATCTATACTCTTTTTGGCCATAAGGATAAGGATACATAGATATTATTTTTGCCGGTCAAACAAGTTTGACGGCCGATGTTGATCACAAGGAAAACGCATCTATTTAATATTGGACACTAAATTATCGTAATTTTATCGACATCAAATTCTTGCTATGCGAAAGTAATTCTAAAGTTTTAACTAAACGGAACTTGAAGTAACTTGTTACGGAGGTGGTTGTTAACTGAAGGAAGGATAGGCTACTTATTAGCCATGATAGTGGAACTGCGTGTTGCAGCTAGTTAAATATAATCTAAGAATAGGTTTTCTATTTAATTAAGGGCAAATTGGCCCTACAAACATTACGACCAACATGACACTCATCTCATCTCATACCGTAGTAAAAAAAAACGCGAACGACATCTTAATAAATAAATCGGTTTGATATATTATTATTATTTTATGTATAATAATTAAGTGTGATCACTTATCGCTTCTAGGGTTCCGTAGTAACAAGGAACCCTTATAGTTTAGTCGTTTAGTCGTAGATGTTAGTGCTAAAAATCTTAAATTTGCATAGACACGTATGTTACTTAGGTATGTTACGAATTCGATGTTTTCATGCTATATCCTACAAAATTAAGGAACTTCTCTTTTACACTTTTTACCAATTTCGCCCTTCAGGAGTGTAGGGAACCTATGTGCAGAATTTCGTGCATTTTCCTTTATAATTCTCGAACCTCCCATATGAAATACCACCTCCTAATTTACCCCCTTTCGGGTAAAACACAAAAATAAAACATGCAATGTACCAGTTTTTACATTAGATCTTCAGCTACACAACTTTGAAACCTGCATCCAGTTTCATGCTGTAGTTCTTGCGTGATGCCCGTACGAATAAAGACAGACAGACAAAAATTAAAAAGAAATGTTCTATCTTTTACTGCTGTTATAAAGACACGTATAATTTTTTCTTAAATATCTTCAATGTAAATGACATGGCAAATTTTCAATTGTATTATGTGTAAGTTGCATTATCGATAACTTTGTATCATTACATCACTATCTTATAGACTTTTTTTTCATTTCTGATTCAAAACAAAATATAACTTGTTTTTTTATTGTCGACTACCAAGGTCACAAAAGTTTAATATTTTACCTGTTGATAGGTATATTTGGGTAATTCTCCGTCACGAAAATATTCATCTATACCATCTTGTTATCCTCCTAATACATTATAATGCGTGCTATAGGATAATTTATTATGATTATGTTTACGCACAGACTATCTGATTCTCCTGGGTATAGCCCCTAGTGATGTGCTAAATGAGCTACAAGTTTTCGTTTTTCCGAAAAACAATGACATAAATTTTTCGACACAAGCGTTTCGCTTTAACATTCTATACACGAACTGCTGAAGAATGGAACGCCCTGCACGAGTCTGTGTTTCCGCATAAGTACAATCTGGATCTCTTCAATCAAGAGTATCTCATAGGTAAGCCTGATCTACCGAAGACCGCATCATCACTTACCGTGAGATATTGGCCAAACGCGGTAACCAAACATCACAATCTGCTATTTTTTTTTTTTTTGTATTGTAACAAAATTAAAGCATAATTAATATAATACTTACCTTTAAGCAAACAGGATTAAATATAGTCCTTGGTCACTGTCGCTTTTCGCAGATCACATACAGTTGCACCATGAGATTTACCGGCGGATTTTTTTTTAAATTTTTTTACATTTCTATTATTAAGACATAAAAACTTTTGTCTACATTAGTCATCACGTAATCACGAACGTTGCTTGAAGTTTGTTCCCACAGCAAGTATGCGGATGATATGAAATAGAGCCACGAGTTTCTTTAATAGCTTGAATAAATGACGCCTAGTCTGTTATCGGTACCTATTATGAAGTAGATACTACTACGTACATTGTCGTACATTGTTGTCAGTAAATTCATTAGTATCCACTTGATATTAAGTGTTGACAATCTCTGCAATTGTCTTGTTAAAATAATATTTTAATATCCCAAAGGTTGAATTTACTCTTATTTGTTCTTGCTTATTATTTTACAACAGGCCAATTAAGCGTTTCTTTTAAGAATGATAAATCTCTGAGGAAAACAGTGCTGCTTTATCTTCAACTATCATAAAAGTATAATAAAAACTTTATCATCTGTACATAGTATTAAAGTAATTAAGTTCAGTGACACAAGTTTAAAAAAAAATAGACTACAATACTTTATTGAGATCCTGTTTAAAACAATTTTCGAGATAATTAATATACGAGAAGAATTTGAGGCCGTCTTTTGGGTGATACACTGAGGCGCTTAGTTTTGTTCTGTGTCTATGTATAATATAATGTAAGGCTATGAGCACAGTAAATATCTGACTAACCGCTGTTTTATCAGTTATCATCTCATGGCATTTATTGTCCGCATTTAAAGTACGGTAAACAATCAATGCGCTATAACATGAGTGATTTATTTACAATGTAGTAATGTTTTATCTTTATAGGAACCCTACACGTGTTCAAGGTGAATTGATTAGTATGGAGATATTGCTTATCGGGTTAAAAATGAGTCTGACGGACATACCACTTCTCCTGCGCATCCTTACATCTGATGACACATCTTTACTTATACTAATATTATAAATTCAAAAGAAGCTCTGTCTATCTGTCAGCTAGCTACATGGATAAATCACTGAACCAATCTTGATAAAAATATTAAAATAGTTATGACCTGAGTAAGGATACTCTTTATCGACATACCTACCACACAGGCGGAGTCACGCGCAGAAGTAAGTAAAATTTAAGTATTTTAAATTAATATATATAGGTATATTTCTATGTTATAATATATATATTTAGTGTATTTATTTATTTTATTATGCATTATACAAGTATTCATGAAATTTTAAACCTAAATATTATTTTCATATATCCAAAACTCTTTTGCACCTGCTTTAATACATCTCTGCATCACTCGTTTGGTTGACTTGTAGAAAATTCCTAAGTCCACCATTGCATACATTGCAATGGCGGACTTAGGCATTTGCTACAACTATTGCATGAAGTGTAAATAAATAAATAAGTACCATCAGACTAAGCCTATGTTGAGATCATGTTAGATTTATAGGGATTCCAATATAATAATTGCGTGATAATAATTTCTTACTTATCTAATCTTTATTGAGTACCGTCTCACACTTGGGAGACAAGATCTTTGAAATAGAATTTACCAGTGATTTCTGGTTCTTAGTCTAGGACTTGAATAAGTGCAAGTCTTACTACGTTTTATGAACTATAGTAATTTGCTCTTTATTTACTACTAGATTTAATTTCCAACTTTATAAGCATGTTTTATGGTAAGCAGCTCAAGACTATCAAACTAACAGATAACAAAAACATAATATCACGCCTATTATCCAGAAGAAAAATTATTATCTTTTTGTAATAATGAATGTAAGGCTAGATTTTTACAAACAAGCAGTAAACGTTTAAAAATTGTTACCCGACTTTGGACTGAACTGAAACCACTGGACCGCGCTAACTTTAAAATCATTATTTTTATTTATAAATCACGTGTATAACTATCATTATACACAATTCCCAATGCGATAGGATAGGACACAACTGTTCGACCGGTAATGATTATTTCAATTTAATTTTTATTTGAGGTTAGAATCTGACACATTTCAATTCCGTCATATAACTTTTATCAAAATTAATAAAGCCTATGTTACCCAGGCCCTTTGAGTGTCCACATCTTTTCTCTGAGCCCCTGCCGTTCTCTATGGACACTTTAATAATACAAATCCCTTCAGTAGTTTAGGCGCTATGGTTGAGCATACAAACAAACATACATACATACATAGACTGCCATAATCATTACCCGTTCTCTTGACTTCGCCATAGTCTGGTCTGGTAAAAAGGGATATAACTTAACCTACTAGTATTTTGGTCACCGATAGAATTGCTGGTTGCCTACGACAAACGGTTCTCAATGTATATTACCTACCTCTGCCAGAGTTAGAAAACTAATTTATACCAAGAAACTTTTACGCGACGTGACACCAATACATGTACTGTCAAAAATATACCATCTGTCAATCCGTGTTTTCTTATTGCATCTCAGTCTGGGATAGCTCTAGCTCTGTCCCTACTATTCTAATTGGGTTGGAGAGAGCACAGCGAGTTGTACTTAAAACAATGCTTTAAAAACCCTTTAGATTTCCAACCGACTTATTATTTCGGGAAACGCAATTATTAGGTGTTGGAACGAAGTTCCTTATTGCGCGTTGCGAAAGGGGGCTAGGCGGAAAAAAAAGGAACGAAAAGTTGTAACGACACTTTTCGTAGCAATTCTCGTAGCAGCGTAGTAATTACATGCTACGTTACAGCTACGGTGCTACAACATCAGACAAAACAGAAAAATGCGCACGCCGCACGGCGTGCGCATTTTTCTGTGTCCGTCTCTCCTTCTCGCTTATAGAAAAAAAGAGATAAATTAAATTAAAAAAAAAAAACTATAAAGAAAAAAATTACTAGAATTGAATTTCTAAAAAAAAAATTTTTTTTTGTTTTTCTGTGTCCGTCGCTCCAGCATGTAGAAAAAAAAAATTAAATATATTATAAGAAAAAAAAATTACTAGCGTTGAGTTTCTGCAAAAATAGGGGCGCTGGCGCGCTCAGAAAGGTCTGCGAAGGCGTACACGATCGCTGTTCTAGTCAGATACCAGGGAATAAATAGCTCGATATCGTGAACATTACTCCTCACTTCGATCTGCAGAACATACTTAAACTCTAAATCGGTGGACCTTATATACAGGACCTTGTAACGAAACCATAGCGCGATCTAATTCGATCCCAACGCCATCTATCGCGCGACTTCGGAACTAATTGGTGCTACAGAAATATGCTGCGCATAGAGAAAGCAAGCGAAATATTTTCATTTTGTCTCTCTATGAATAATAAAGTAACTAAAAAAAATATTATCATAACTTAAAAAAAAAAATATAATTCCCGCCTTTTGTTGAGTGTATACAGGTGTTTTGTACATAATAAATTATTAAAAATAGTTACAATAATGAATCCTGACAGTGTTTCTGCACAAGTTCTGGATATTGCTGATGGATTTAGGTAAGTAGAGATTTTATACACACGATAATAAATGCTTTTGTATTTTAGCAAGTACACATTATAACCTTTCTTTACTATTGTGCTAACCAAGTCATACGCGTTATAATCTCTTCATTATTGTGTGTTTAGCAAGTGTACGCGTCATAACTATATTAAATTCAAAAGCAAATTATTTTTTAATATTACCACAGAATGTTTACTAATTTTGTTATGTACATTTCATGGAATATACGATTAGTACACATCTAATTATGTCATTGGGATTGGTGATGAGATTATTGATAATGAGATCTGATATTATTATATCGCGAGTAAACTTGCGAATACAATTTAAAAGAAAGCAAGATAATCGCAGAAAAATAATGTTTTTTTTTTTTTTTTTTTTTTTTTTTTTTTTTTTTTTTTTTGGCATTTGCACATTTTTGTGCTTGTATGCCATTTTCAAGTTAAAAACGGGGAAACGTATAGAAATTAAAAAACAAGGAATTTGGAATTAGGACTGGATTAAGAATGATGTTATAGAGATTAGTCTAAAATATATATGTAAATATAATAATTTTACTAGGATATAAAAATATGGGTAAAAGTTTGTAAATAGGAAGGTAAACATAATAATTACATATATTCAAATTTTTATATTATTACGTAAAATAAATAAAAGTTAGAAAGGAGGCAAGATGCCGATGTAGGGAAAGGAACATGTAAATTTATTAAATTGCTAAAAAAGGAGGCATAGTCATATAAAGGACAGGCAAATAGAATGTGATTTAAATCTCCCACACCAGTTCCGCAGAGGCAGTCAGGGCTATTAATTACGTTAATACGCGCTAAATGAGATTGAGTGCAGTTGTGTCCAAGTCTCATACGTATTATAATAGATGTGACTAATTTATTAAAGAGACATTTGGAAAACCACGGTTTTGCTGGTATATTATGTTGTATGCTCCGGTAAAACTTTCCTTTTAAATTATCCTCAGCCCAAAATTTATTCCAGGATTCCTGCAAATAAACCCTGGGTAAGGTAGACAAATCATGATGGTAGTTCACATAAGGAAAAATGTCACCACACACTACTGCATCCTTCGCCAAAAGATCCGCCTTTTCATTTCCGAAAAATAATGTTAAAGATAAGGTTTGTTATGTGTCGTCATAGAACTATTTCTCCTAGAAACCGAGTACACGCATGAAATGTAAAGCCACTTTAATTGTGCCGTTTCAGTTCAGTGTAACTCTCTGGTATTTATCAGATTTTCGTTTAGTTTGTCTGTCCGCCAAGCGGTGCATTATAATTTTCAATCAATCTGTTTTTAGCCTTACTTTATACTTAAATTCATACAAGCAGTTTATTTATCTAGGCATTATAAGTCTATGCGTGTGTTTGAATGAACCTCGCTTTTGATATTTTGAAATTCGAATAGCGCGAAAGTTCGAAGATAAGAATTATTTTGAAATTTAGTGTGTAAGGCACAGGAAATATTGTTATGTAGCCATTCAGCCTATAGGAGTATTGTGATAATATCTCCACAATGATTTTAAAAGTATCATTCGATTATTTTAAGAGAATGATTAAAGTGATTCTGAATGATCTTGTGTACGCTTGCTACGCTTGATAATTTAATTGTCTTAATGTTTGTTTTTATTTTAATTTTTTATAAATAGACTGTTTTATTTGTTTAGTGGTTAAGGTCGCATACCTTTTACTGCAATCTCGGATGCGAATCCTGATTTGTTGTTATTTGGAATTACCGAACTTCGTTCCATCCTGGTGTCCCTTGACACCTCAGTAGTTTTTTTTATTTTATAGATTTATAAGAATTTGATCTCAATTTTTTTGTTTTGATTATTTTAGAGATATAGATATTAATTTAGAACAACTTAAATAATAAAATGTAACATTTTGTATTTAAAAACATACCGCTATTTCAAACAAAATGTAATTTAGATAGTAAAAACCTTCTGCATAACAAGCCTAGCCTAGTGCAGATTTACAATAGCAACATCGTAAATTATGTATAACAATTAGATAGACATGTAAAGAATAAATATACTTCACTTTATTTTATTTTAATAAAAATGGTTATATATATCTGCTCAGATTTTTAATAATAGGTACACTTTTAAAGAAATTCAAATATTGTTTTGGTCACCACATAGTAAAAGGACGCAGAATTTCTAAAAGTTTAGGCTTTCTACATAAATTTGGAAACAGAAATTAATTAAAATTTGTACCAAGCGCCTGATCATTTTGAACAAGACGCTCGCAGTAAAAACTGTTGCCTTCCCTTGATAGACCAATTCAAATATTGGAATCGAACGCAGCAAACACAATGAATTAGATGAGAGAGTTAGTGAAAGAGTAGTTAAAATAGTTAATGAAAGAAACTAACTCTCTGACTGTTGTTCAATCAGTTTTGTACAACTGATTGAACAAAGAAGTAATTCGGGAAAATAACGAGACAACAATTTTGATAAATTATAATATTGATCTTACTATGACATATTATTCAGTTTTCGCATTTAAAATCTGAATAATGTCCATGATAGTAACGGTACAGCCTGATATTAGACAAGTAAGACCCACAATGAGGATGAACAGGTTCTTCCAAAGCACCCAGTGGAATCTACCGAGGTTTTCCCACCGGAAGACGGTTTCGATGACAGCAGGGATTATAAGCCCCAGAATGGAGTAGAACAGGGCACCGACGAAGTTGATAATCTGCTCTAACAACGGCAGGGCCATGCCGATGCCAACTGAAAACCAATTACGATTATTATTTTATGGAGTAAAATCGTTATAATTATCTCAAAAGATTTTTTATGGCTGAAAGAATAAGTTCTTCTTCTTCTTCTTTAAAAAACGAAGCTTGCACTAAGAATAACGCCTGTGTCGCGGGGGTGTTCACAAACATACATTTCACACACACAAAGCACACCCAGAGCCGAAGTGCCGCAGTCGAATAGAACCCACAACAACAGCGCAAAGCGGTGAGGTGACCGCTTTAAGCACTTCGCCATCCGTGCACTCTAGTTCTGCTAAGTAAGTACAAATTTTCTAAGACACACCAACCAGTTTAAGGTAACTCATTGCTAATTTTAAAAACAGTTCATAACTTGCTGCTCAAATCAAGGCATCTTACAATAAATAACTGAAAATCTTGTATTACTTACCACACAAAATCACTCCAACGGTCCTGGCGCTTATTTGTGTGATTTGTTTGTATTTGTCCTTAATACGAGGGAGAGTGTATGTATTAAAAATGTCAATAACCACGTAGAACTGTAAGGGGTACGTGAAGAAAATAGACAGCGCTATGAATACCTTAGCACACACTGCGGGCCTGAAATTAAATTAAAACATTATAAATAATGGCTGGCTGGCTCTTTTGTGGCAACGCAGCAATATTGTTCGAAATTTTAAAAACAACTAATTATAAAATATAAGTGATCATATTTAATTTTGGTTATTGAACTTAGCCACTACATTGTAAAAAAGTTATCAGATCTCATGTAGAGCCAAGCTTTTAACTCTACATGCTTACTTTACAAGCCCTAACTTTTCAAACTCTACACTTTAGTCAAAATATTTATTTATTTAACTTTAGTACAACAAAATGTACAAGGCATTGTCTAACAGTCAACCTAGGGTGATGCAGAGTTAAAAAGTGGTATATGCATATATACATTCTATGTGGCCTGTCCGTTTTGTTACTACAAGAACTACTGTACAACAGAAGAGTTATTAACTATTTAACCTTAATTACACCCATCCTACAGCCAAGCTGCATATTTTGACTTAGCTGTAAAGTTTTTGAAGTTAGAGCAATTAAAATTGCTCAAAAAATCAACGTGCCCTATGCTTCGCTTGTCTTAGGGTAAATTGTATATCAATACGTTTAATGTGTGTTTAATTGTGCAAATGAGATGTCCCATTACGGTATGGAATCTAGTCCCACTATGCAATAGCTGTTTTAGAGCTAAGTAAAAAAAAACTATGGCGCTAACTTTAAACGATAGTCCGTTTTGAACTATGCGTTGTCAAAAACTAGCAACTGGTATCTACGTTAACCATTATATTGCTTTGCTGCTATCGGTTACCGCATAGTTTTTTTTAAATTTTAAAACGAAATATTCAAATCTGATCAGTGATATCAGAGATTATCGTGTTCAAACTAACACATTCTACGACATAATTACATTTGTATTGATGTCAGTTCAACAATCTCCAATAGCTACATGAAATATATAGTTGGATACGTATTTTTGAACTGAACAAAAGTTACTGTAATACTTAATTTTAAATAGGAGTCCGCTCACAAATATTATTTATCAAACATCGCAGTTAAGCAATATCTTTGAAAAGACCAACATTTAAAACTTCGTGCTATAGTAACTTTTGCTGAGCTCAAAAAAGCTATCCACCGATGTATCACATGTAGTTATTTTATCACGATTAATTATAATGTCAAGCTAAGAGCAGCACTAATGTAAGTAACTTTGGAATTTGTTTTTGACCTCTTTTAAATCGAACTATTTTTTTAAAACGAAATGGATTTATTTTAATTTATTTTTGAGAGTGGAGTGATTTTCTTTTGTTTTTTCACATTTGATTGTGTATTTCGTTGCCGGTTTTAGAGCATTTTTCAAGATTTCAGATAAATTTGTTTGTTAAAGTTGTATAACGTTTTATTAAAGGTAATAAGTAAAAATAATAGTCGTCGTATGCTTTGAAAATGTAAAGGAAATTGAAAATCTACTTATTGACGGCGTCCAACAATTTTGCTATCCGTAGAATTATTACCATTTTTACACACACCGCCCGTACTTGCATATATATTGAATTCATGTCATCTTCAAATTAGCTCTCTAGACCTTGATAGTGCGTAAATTACATTTTCTTTTTAACAAATCAAAATAATATAGACGCGAAATAGTTTAAAAACGATTGACCCCTAACTAAACTAGAGAATTACTAGTACCACTACATACAGCTTGATACCTATTACCGTGAGAATAATGTTTTTACTCTTAGTCTGTTTACATTATTATATATTACCAGCTGACCCGACAGAGGTTGTCCTGTCTTAACTATGCATACATACTCTGTGACGATATTTGCAGCACGCATTATGTCAATGTTATGTCAAAGAAAGTTCATATTGTCAAAAGCGCTCAAATTACTAAAATGGCTATTAAAAAATAGGAGTTGGTGATCTTTTTGGCGTTGTATGTATTTTTTGATGCCACATAGAAAAATAAAAACAAAAAAAATGTTTAAAAATTAAAAAAAAATGTTAAGGGTGAACAACCCTTATCACTTAGGGGTATGAAAAATAGATAGTAGCCGATTCACAGACCTACTGAATATGCATATAAAATTTAGTAAAAATCAGTAAAGCCGGCGGAGTAAGGTAAGTAACATTGTGACACGAGAATTTTGTACATAAGATATTATTGGAGTCCTTGTGTAATCAAAAAGTTAGATGGTTATATTTCTTTGAAATCTCAGTTTAGTATTCACTATTCTAACTATAATTAACTTTATTTGCATACTTAAACAACTAAAAATCATTTATATTAGTATCAAACACGTAACCTATGCATCCTATTTATAGTGTGACTGGCATAGAATCCATTAATTTAGCCTCAGAATTTTAATTTTGTGTTTTATAACTTTTTAATAATCACAGTCATTTACTACATCGGTTTCCTAGAAAATTTCAATATAATATTATAACGAGCTTTAATCTTAATTATTGAAGCTTAATTAACTATTGATTGCTGCCATAAAAATACAGAATGCTATTACATAGTTTGATTCTCGGTTGAATAAGCATATTTTCATAAATATTTGAATCTAGTTTAAACTAATTTTATAAATAAAATAAAGTCTTCTCGCAATAAAATCTTCTATCGACAATATTTCAAATACTCCCTCTCCATGTGGCATGTCCGTGGGACACTTTGTATATCGACCAGCATAAGCAGTATAAAAATAGCTTAGGTACATTCTATTCTCAGACCTACCGAATATAAAGTCAGTAATACCGTTTCTAAGGAGTTCGATTACTACACATTGACTCGAGATTTTTATTATACATTGCATAATATAATTACATAATTAATATTATGATGTATGTATGCAGGACTGACTGAATGACTGACTGATTTATCAACGTAGAGCGTAAACCGCTGGGCCTAGAAATATGAATCTTTCCATGAAGGTTCCTACATGGAGTAAGGGCGCACAAAGAAGAATTTTTTGGCAATTCCATCCCAAAAGAGGTAAATTAAGGGTCCGTCATTTTTGAAGTAAGAGGCACGAAATCTCGTATCTTAAATTTTGAATAAAAATAGATGAGTTTTAATATTGGGTTCTTTCTAAATTTTAATCCCAAGAAGGGGAATTAAGGGGTTTAGGTTAGTAGTAACATTCTATTTATTTATTTTTTCTTGAGCTTCATCTTGCAATTGGTTTTATAAACCATTAGCAGATTAGTTGTAGGTAGTTATTAATTAGTAGAAACTTAACGATCGAACTTAAAATCAAAAGTTGGCATTGTGCATATCTTTTAAATCAAACTCGCGAATTCTTTTGTAAATACATACTTATTATACATAGAAAGACCCAGACTATGACAAACAAAACAACCCCATGTTCATGCACATAAAGATTTGTCCTGAACGGGAATCGAACCCGCGACCTAGGCGTCGCAAGCAGGTACACTACCCACGCCGCCATCCGGTCGTCAAATCAATTATTTAGTACTAACTTTGATAAATAATACAACAGTACTAACCATTCATTTGTAGGTAAGGTTAATGTGATAGAGCCTCTTAAATCTTTTCCATATCTAAAATAGCCGAATAATCCCAGAGTGCTATAAAGAAACACTATAACGCTCATAGCTGCTATCAATACACTTGGGAACCCAAGAAAATGTTGCGGGTTCTGCATGGAGTTCTCCACAGGCATCACTACACCCACGCCTTCCATTGCAAAGATTACGGTCCTGAAAAAAAAAATACCATGTTGTTTATTTATTTTCTGTCTTATTTTTCTGCAATCTTAGATGGAATAAACATGAAAAACTAAATTTTCCAATATAATAGCAGCCCTGTATCTAATACATGTCCCACTGCTGGGCTCGGGCCTCTTCTCATGATGAGAAGGGTTAGGCCATAGTCGCACGCTGGCCAAGTGCGGATTGGTAGAATTCACACTCCCTCGAGCACTTTTTAGGCACTCTAAGGCATGCAGGCTTTCTTCACCGTTAGCGAGCGATAATTTATATGATAAATACACACACGATGTTCCTATTTTGATTTGGTTTTTACATATTCGCAAAATTAAGGTAGGTTAACAAGATATAAGAAAGATAGTAATCAAACAGACCACGGGACTTGGAAGTTTGTTATACTTAGTATAGTTATGGAGAAATGAATAAGAATAGGCATGATGACTAATTTTTATTTTTGTATGTAATTGAAACACCTCTTGATATAAGAAACATCATTACAAGAATTACTTTGACCTAACATAAACTTCCTGAGATAATACAATTTCAAATTCACATTAATAATAGACTCGCCCAAACGCTCCAAACAAAAGGCTACTCAAGCGTGACGTAACGCTTGAGTATTTTGTATGTGAAGTTATGAATTTTGTTTGATAGCTATACGAAATATTGCGTTTATAAAAATGGTTTTATTACAAATATTGCTATAAATTGTGTGGGTTATTTAATGATAAAAAAAAAATCGAATAATTTCGTATTTTAAAAATGAACTCGTCCATGAAACTTTGAATGATCATAAAATGAGTTAGATTTATAGTATGTAACAAAAAATTATTTCAATTGGTTTATGTTTACCTATAGTTTGATAAGGTATCCTATATTTTACTATCTATAGATCAGTCACCATGCCTATTACATATGGCACCTGAAGGTTTATTTTACATAAACTGTCTAATAATATGTTGGAAAACACAAAATCTTACAAGATTTTTCTCATTTAATTTCTAACGATTCATTATTTATTGTATTGATATCGGCATAATATGCGTACTAGACACCATTAACAAAACAATCCAATACACCATTTTTATAAATCAACACCTTATTTAAGATCAACTCTATCTCATACGCATACTGCATAAATAGTGCGACAGTTAAACATATGGAACAGTGACGTCACAGTGTTGAATCGTTTTTTACAGAATTAAAGAGTATGTCAATTGACCAGTGATGTCACCATCAAGTGCCAACGGGACGAAACCTCAAAATTTGTAAGGTTTCAGACCTTACAAATTTTGAGGTTTCGTCCATGCACTTGATCAACATTTTTAACAATTTGCATCAGATGTGAAATATTGTATCATTGTTGTTGCCTACAATCTTAAAAATAACATTATGAATGACGTAGTCACGTCAGTTCACCTCGAACATGTCCGGTTTTTAAAACACATTATTTATATTAAAAGCTAAACGTTACCAAGATACCAATTTGTCAAGAAACCATTGCATATAATAAATAAAAGCCAGCCGCAAGACATATTTAATGTTGTAATACAACTAGGTTTGGTTAAAGCTTAAATCGTCATTGGTTGCAATATACTGACGTCAGTCATTAACAGATCAGACTGATAACTAGGTACTAAAACATCGTAAATTTTTAAGCGAGGTCAGTTGATAGTTTTAAATTTACTAGCCTTCGTATACACTGTATACAGGTCTTTTTAATAAGTATAATAAATAAAAAGCCCTATTGTACCAATAACCTGCGACCATAGAAATCTTAATAATAAGGCAATAGAAATGTCAAAGACGCGTGACCTTGTCGCCGCGCATGTGTCTAGTCAAACACAAGTGCGAGTTGAGGAATTGTCGTCTTAATGTCATCGCAAAAAGAATAATTTTGTTTGCAGGAATACAAAATGTATGTGTAAGTGGTATTTGAAAAACGGCGACATGCGTCCCAGTGTTAAAAGATAGTCGATAGCATTTCTATTGACTAGTTATTAAGATTTCTATGCCTGCGACATATACACCCACTTCCGCGCGTAGCTTCGCCCGCGTGGTAGACATGTCCTTAAAAAGCTTATGGCCTTCCTCAAGTCTTGAAGTATCTCCATACCAATTCTCATCAAGATCAGTTCAGTCGTTTTGTTGTAAAAGAGTAACAGATAGACAGAGTTATTTTATCGTTTATATTAACTTTATCTGTCTATGTTAATGAGGTACGTTTTTATTCAAACAGTATATAAAATGTTTAGGAAAATTCCGACAAGTACTTCACACCAAAACACTTGAGAACAAAAGATTAACTTCTCTAAAATTACTGATTAAGTTGTTTACCAAATGATGACAACTAATTAGAAAAATGTTAAGTAGTAAATGTAAAAAGAGTTTTAAAAAGCAAATGGAAATGTTGCCTTTGCGCTTTTATAACCGAAGATACGAGTAATCTGCACGGACTTTATTGTAGTGCTAATACGCCTACGTAAAGGATAAGAGAACTTTCTATTCTCTCAGGCTCAAAGATAGAGGATAGATAGACCGATACGAATGGAGAGAGACCAGGCGCATGACTGAAAGCTTCATAATGCAGGGGGAGGGGGGTAGCACCGACGACTTTCTGACTCCGAACAGATATTAGTCTTCAAAAAGACACAACCCGAGAACGAGAACTCGGCATGGTAGTCGCAAGCTAGCTACTTGACCTATTATTCAAGAGGCTTGTGTATGCACTTAGTTAGGCAAAGTATACCCATCCTGTTATATGAATATTATTATGTGGATTCCTTTGTGTTCAACAGGCATGACTGATCTATAGATTGTTAAATATAGGATACCTTACCAAAATATAGGTAAACATAAACCAATTGCAAGAACTTTTAGTAACATATCTACTAATAAATCGACCTCATTTTATGATTATTCAAAGTTTAATGGGCGAGTCCATTTTAATAGTACAAAATTATAATATAATAAAGTTATCATTTAATTACTATACCATAGATACCATAGATAGATAATCACAATAGACCCACGGAGGTCGACGTGAACACCCAAAGCCTTGTCCCAACAATAATAATAATGTATAATGTGCTATCAAAGTAATTATTTATTGATGGTTTCTAATATCTATTGATTAATTGATGTTTCTAGCAGGAGGTGTTTCAATTACAAAAAATAGACATCATGCCTATTTGTCCAATATACCAAAGAAGTTGGTTTGAATTTAAGTCGCGAAAAAATACAGTTTTTGGTTAAAATCAAATCTTTAGCCGTGGGTTAATAAAATTTAATCTTTATAGCTAAATTAACAGAGATTAATAACTTTTGGCTCTTACATTAACATATAATTATCTTTATCTACACCCATGCTATAAATCCTCTATAAACGTTCTTGAAACAGTTAGCTAATTGCCAACATTAAAACAGCCAGTGTGATAATAACCATTATAACACCCAAACGGGTGTTATAATGTTGTACTGAAATTCATTAAGCAACTCCTTTTTTACTCATCGAATAGCCACATTCTCATGGCATCTTTATGAATTTCAAAAAAAGAACATGTCATGCACGCGCGTTTCACTACCACAGCGCCGTAATTTAAATTAAAACTTATTCGAATTTTTGAATTGACGTCGTATCCTGCCATTTTTGTTCAATAATAGTATTGAAAAAATACTTTTTAATAATTGTACGATCCAAAATGTAAATAATTATTACAATAAATAATTATATTATTACCTATACATAGTTTTTTTTTGTATTAGATACTCACTAATTAAACTTTCCATGAATTTACATAGAGTTCTTACAACACTGTACCCTAATACCCTATGGTTTCAGAACATTTATAGAGGATTCATATCATGGGTGTAGATAAAGTCTTGTATGCAACTGTTATAATTAGGTATTAAAACACTCATGTGATACTATTATCACTATAAACCCACACTCGTGTTTTAATACCCCTCATTATAGAACAGTTGCATAAATAACTATTATCTACACCCATGCTATAAATCCTCTATAAACGTTCTTGAAACAGTTAGCTTATTGCCAACATTAAAACAGCCAGTGTCATAATAACCATTATAACACCCAAACGGGTGTACTAATATAGTACGGTACTGAAATTCATTATGCAACTCATATTTTACTCATCGAACAGCCACATTCTCATGGCATCTTTATGAATTTCAAAAAAAGAACATGTCATGCACGCGCGTTTCACTACCACAGCGCAACACTGTACAATACCCAATGGTTTCAGAACATTTATAGAGGATTCATATCATGGGTGTAGATAAAGTCTTGTATGCAACTGTTATAATTAGGTATTAAAACACTCATGTGATACTATTATCACACTCGTTTTCGCCTCGTGTGATAAACCCACACTCGTGTTTTAATACCCCTCATTATAGAACAGTTGCATAAATAACTATTATGAAGGCATGCTTACCCTATATAATTATGCGTATTTAGGCATTTCGTATAAACAGAGAGATAGAGATATTTTTCAAGTTATTGCGGGTTTATTTATGCTGACCAAAACTAAACTTTTAAAGAGAGCAAAAAAAATATTATTTTCTAAACAAAGCGTGCTTAATGCGAAACCTATGCGAATTCAACCATTTTGAAAATACAGATCGATAGAGAAAAAAACCTTACATAATAGTGTATATAACTTGCTCAATTTGGCCCGAACGGTTTAAACGACAATTGAACCTGAGGTATCTATATTATTACTGGAACAAAATGTATTTAAAGCACTACAAAAATATTTTATACTTACGATAAAAACGCTGGGTATCTAGCTGGTTTTCCAGCCGCTTCCTTGTCAGAAAACGATATCTCGTCTCCAAATATGTAATACAAGCAAACAAGATACACAGCGAATAACAATATGTTTGCTAGTATTGAGAATAGTGCCAAGAACTTCAGATATCTAATCTGACATAAAAGGATTATTGGCACCAAGAATATTAGGCAGTAGTACTCCACTGGTAGAATCGTCGCAGGAAAATAAAGATCAATAAGCTGAAAAGCAAAAAATATACCAATTATTAATTGAGAAATATGTAGCAAATATATTATATTATAATATAAAATTATAATATATTTTAGTTCAAAACACAGTACAAAACTATTACAATACACAGGGTACAGTCTGGTGATCAGGTTGCTTGACTAACGGCGTCATTGTGCACTGCCTCCAATATGAGGGCTGTTACCTTTATTCTGGCATTCAGCTTAATTTTTATTTTGTTAAATTGATGGACGAAACATCTTATTTTTCTATTTAAATTCTTGTTATTTTCTTCATTCTCTTTAATCATTAAATATGAGAAATAATTTAATTTTAATAAATTTTTGTAATATATTATGAATATTATTTTAGGTCGTTGTATGAGTATAATAATATTCTATGAGTAGAGGAAAAGGTGGTAATGTGGCCCCTGCAGATATATTGGCCCCCTTCAATATTTTAATGTTTGAACAACGTCATCTAGTATGTTTTATGCGCTACGGGATGCTTGCGGCATGATACGTATTTAGTACCTTACAAATCCACCAGAGCCTGTCACGTTTGATTGTCATTCGAACCAATTGAAACTCGTTACCGGTAAAACTTTAAACTACTGTTATTTTAATTCGGTAATTGTTTATAGATAGAGTGTTTTGGCTATTGTGTTCGGAAATTGGATACGTTAAACTGTTCTTCCACGGGAATTAAAAGGTAAATACAAAATTTGACTTGTAATAATTATTTTTGATACGTTTGTTTAAATATTCTCAATAGTTGTAATTTGGCCCCCTCACATTGGTTGTATTATGGTCCCGGGGGCCACATTACATGTAAGAGTGATTCATAATTTTTTCTCAAGTTTTCCTCAAGTTTTCACAGAAATCGATTATTTAACCAGCTTAATTTAGCCAGCAGTGGCTCTGAAAGTGACGAAGACGCAGTGAATACCGATTATGTCGAGTCGTTTACAAACGTGGTTCCTGAAAACACGAACGTGCCGTGTATGTTCTGCGAAACCATTTATTGCAATGAAAGACCTGGAGAGCCATGGGTACAGTGTCAAAGTTGTGATTTATGGGCTCATGTAGCCTGTGGAGGTTCTGAAGGTGACAATTATATTTGTAATTTTCGCCGTTAATTTTTAACTGTGCAATACATTTAATGTGACCCCCCAGGGGGCCACATAACCATCACTTGATGTCAAGATGCCAAATTGGAATAACTTAAGAATAAATAATATTTTTGCTTTCCTGTACGCGTTTCATTTATTTAATTGTCAGACATGTATAGACTAATAAATAAGAAGTCCTATAATGTATCTTTGAGGTTTGTCACTCCTATATTTTTTAAATAAAACTTAAAAAACAAAGTGGGGGGCCACATTACCACCTTCTCCTCTACTTTTTTTATATAAATAACATTTTATATTATATTATTATATCATAAATCAATATATTACGCGATCTTAAGCCAGCCGCGGTCATTGTATCAATGACCCCATAAAAACATTTAAAAAGAATTATTTTGCATAATAAATAAATTAATAGATAGAGAAATAATTAATACTGCAAACCTGTTTTACGGAGTCTGCTATCAACACTGTATAAATACAGCATACACCCATATAAGTACACACCAAGGAAAACTCGGCGAATATACTGAAAAAATACATTACAAAATAAAACCTTGTTGAAATAAAGCAAAAATATAAAGGTTTAATGTTTCAAAATCAAAGTAATGATTAATTAATAACATCTAATAAACGTCTTAATAATTAATACATCGTTTACCGTTCAACATATTAAAGGGTCTAAAATTTGTGTTTATTTATTTTTATTTAAAGAAAAGTATAATAATATATGTATTAGTATCAGTTATTCTAGTACCCATAGTACAAGCTCTGCTTAGTTTGGGACTAGATGGCGATGTGTGTAAGTTGTGAGATATTTATTTATTATTTAATCTTTGAATTAATCTATATTATCATTATACAATAACATCACGTTAACATACATTTATTTGAAGGAGGAGAATTAGCCGCTAATATCAAAGATATATTGATTGTCCAATATGCATTTTATTTTGTTTTTCACATTTTAATTAGAGAGTAAAATTTGTAAAAATATCGAAATAATTTATCCCGGTAAATATATATTAGTCTACCACGCTGCCCAAGTGCGGATTGGTACACTTCACACGACCCCAAAAATTTTTAGGCACTCTCAGGCATGCAGGTTTCTTCACAATGTTTTCCTTCACCGTTAGCGAGCGATAATTTATATGATAAATACACACATATCTTCGAAAAGACGAATCTTAACGATTTACGACAGAGGTGCGCGCCGTGGGTTCGAACCCGAGACCATTGACTAAGCAGTCCTACGATCTCTGACTAGGCTATCGCTGCTTAGACTATGGTCAACCCTTCTTATCATGAGAAAAGGCCCGAGCCCAGCAGTGGGACATGTTTTAGGGCTGCTATTATTAAATATTATTTAAATTTATAATACCTTGCAAAATTGGCAAATTTTCTGAGACTCTTTGGCCCGTTCTTGAAAGTAGCTTCACATGTCTCAGCGTATGTCAATGATGGCTTTTTCTCTTTAATACAACATCCTCGTGAGGTTTTCACCTAAAATGTAAACGAGAGTTAATTGCAAAATCAATTAATATTTAATGTTATTTTGCCCAAAACTTTGCCGTTTCATATTTATGCTAGCTATTGCACCCGCATTCGTCCGCGTGGAATTCACTATTTTCATGCTATATCCTACAACATTGAAGCATTTCTCTCATACTCATTCAATCCTAAATTTACACTCTTGCGGAGTGTATGCATGAAACCTTTGAGCAGAATTTCATGCATTTGCCTTTCAAATTGCTAACCTCCCATATAAACTCACACCCCCTTATTTACCCCATTAGGGACAAAATACAAAGATAAAACATATACCAGTTTTTAAGTTAGACCTCCATCTATACAACTGTGAAAACCGCATCCAATTCGTTGCTGTAGTTTTTGCGTGATGCGCGTATGAATATACATACGGACAGACAGACACAAACTAATGTTTTTTCTTCCACTGCTGTTATAAAGACCTCTCGTAGTTTTTTTCATAAATATCTTCAATGTTTAGACACGGCAAATTTACATTTCTATTATATGTATATAAAAACAAACACAACAGAAGGCATGATAGAAATAAAATTATCAGTCTTAAAGCTGGTTACAATAACAAAACACTAGAAGAGTATTAAAAGGCTTATTACTTTACGTCAGGTGCAGTTAGTCATTATATTCTTGTTTACGTCGATAACTGGCAGCAATATAGGATTAATAAAAGTAGGTTTGATCTTACATTGGCACTTAACAACAGCAACAAACAAAAACTAACATAGTTCAGAAACAAAAAGTACTGACGAACGAACACAGTTACGAACATATATTTTTATTTATTTATTTTTCTTCTTTAAAAAAACGAGATTACACAAAAATTTGTCCCGTGTGGGGATCGAACTCACAACACCAGCGTAGTTGATAGTGGCTATAATGCTTTTAATTATAGCAAAGTATACTTACTAAGATATGAATGCAGTGTCCACAAATGACACCGACGAGTATAGTGCCAGCTATGCCCACCCCCCATCCTGAGTTAGAAAAAGCCAAAGGTCCAGCTAGTAATCCAGAACCTAATGACGCCTTTATTATGTTTGCTGTAGCCCTTATGTCCCTAGAAAAATAATACATACAATGTTTTTACCAATTGTTACGTTACAATCATAATTATAATATATGACGTCCAATTAATTATAGAAACTTATTTTCATGGATCTGCAAAACATTATATACTGATTAAGAGCCAGTTTCAGAGGTCGCCCTATCAAATATAACCAGGCCAAATATAGAAGACACAAATTATACTGGAAAAAAGAACACAGCTGTCACTTTCATTTATGTGTGTTAAATATTATCCTTATCCTGCCAATAAAGTTTATCTGACACCTCTAGAAGAGGGGCTAAGTTGTTTGTTTTTTAAAATTCGGTTTTTATTTTAATTAAATATTAATTCTAGTTTCTAAATATATTTTTTATAACGGTATTGTACTTACGAAACCGGCTTATCAACTTTTCTGTGCTCAAAAGGATTATACTCCTTTTCTGGCTCGCCTTTTCCGATCGTTGTCTCGACGTTCATAGTTATTCAAGTTTCAGGCACTACTGTACAATATATTGTGATGGATCTCAATCTTCACTCACATTGACAACATTGAGTTACATTACCTGTTAACCATTATGAAATTAAATTAAAAATATTGTCTCTACCGGAGTAATTACTAAAAAATTACAGCTGCCGTGAAAATAATTTATTAATTTTAATATAGCACTTTAATTGAGTTAGGTAAGTATGAAGATGCAATGAGAATACTCGTGTGCCTTATTGTTTAATCAGTACCCTGATTAAACAATAAAGATTTTATTAGTTTGACTAACATAAAGATCGTGACAATTTTCTACTTAGATAACACTCAGTAAGATACAGTGATAAGATGTATTTCTTCAAATCTGAACACATTTTATGAACAGATTAGAGTTCTCTAAATGGTAACCTATTGACAGAAAATAATTGATAATTTGAATGATTACGGCACTGATGAGCTTTTATCAATTTTAGAGCAAACCTTAGAAAATATCTAATCAATATTTTTTTCTTTTTATTAGATAATATCTCTTTTAATATTACTTCTTGAAAAAATTTGCACTGAAAGCGAACGCTTATGTAGAATCATATTATTCAACTCGAAAGACTTAGCTCTGCAACAATGAATAAAGTACTAAACACTTCAGATGGTAATATATATTATTATTATACATATATATCAACATAATACGAATAGAGATGTGCGGTGTAGAGTAGGAGGGTTTTGATATCCGAATACTTTAGAAACTACTGATGAAAAAGCGGGCACTGGGGCAAAACAAAATGCTATTATTTGAAGCAGAATTATTAAACTTTGATATATGTATAACATAACATACATAACATAACATTCCGCCTATATTGCCCAGAAGGATGTAGCAGAGGTGTTCAACACCCACACTTCACCAGATATGTTTAGGTCCCAATAGCAGCACGGAGTTGGAATTGTGCCCGGTGCATGGCGATAGGCTTACCCCCTATGCCATGGGACCTAATTATAACAGGTGAAGTGTGGGTGTTGTACACCTCTGCCACACCCTTCGTTATGTTATGTAAAAATGTTTAAAATCAAATGGTATTCGTACACACAGAATACCATGTTTCAGGTATGCGAATTGCTATCGCTCTGGAATATTCGAGTAAGTACTCGATTCGAGTAACTGTCTGGCGCACATCTCTAATCTGATATACCTCACTCTCAATATTAATACCCTACTCAGAGTAGGGTATTAATATTGAGAGTGATTTCGATGTCGAGGTCATAAAAAGATATCAAGATTTTACACGTGACTTTTTGCATATTATGCAAACGTAATTAAGGTTTTTTTATATAATATTAAAGTTGAAAAATTAAGAATCCAGCAGGACTCGAACCTGCATCCCCTGGGTATACGCCCCAAGTGCTTTACCAATTCAGCTATGGAGTCAATACAAAAATATAAAATACAAAAAGGCATAGCAAAGCTAAAATTTGCTTTTAAAAGATTACAATTAATTACGGTTCATTAATTTTGTAGTTGCATGGAGTTTTTGTAGATTTAAATATCCAAGCCAAATTTGAGCTACGGCGATCAACCAACTGAAACTGCGCGGGTCAGGCTTTCAGTGGCCCTTTTGCAGTACAGACTTGTTGAAATGAAGTTCTTCTTTTCAAAGATTTTTGCATTATGCGTACCTATTTATGTGTACTTACAAAATATTCCAAGTCCCTGCATTTAACAATTTCGCCCCAAATTATCCTTGAACGAATAAAGTTAACTCAATCGCTATAGTTTTCCTTTAAATGGCATTACATATACTACGTTAGATAGTTTTATTTTTTAAAATGACGCCTGCATTTGGAATATTTCCTGTGTCGCGGGGGTGTTCTCAAACATACATTTCACACACACAGACAAACCCACAGCAAATTAAATCTATAAAACTCGTCAACGTTTTTAAAAGATCTATGTAACGATACTCCCACTATGGGGAAGATTAGGGAAAAAGAAATATCCCCACCTTATATTATGTAGTGATTAAGGTTTTTTCTAAAATTTTATTTTACTACTTATTTTGGCAACGTTACAATTGATGTGTTAACAAATGAGTTGGATATATTCTTCTTTACTCCAGCTCTTTTCGAAATACTCTTTTAAAGACATTCTATTTTTTTTTATAAATACGAAACCAAGTCTATCTTTAGTTTATGTATGTATGTTTTGTTTCATGTATTAACTACTGAACCGATCTTTATGAATGTAGGTATGTAATATGTATATAGTTACTATATATATATACTGTATAACACCCTAGAAAGGACTTTTATTATAAAATCACGCGGGGGAAATAGTGGGTGCGAAAATAATGATAAATAAAACAAATATCTGTAACATTATTTTTTATTTAATAAATAATAATAACCAATAACACTGTCTATCATTTACCATTCATTTGTTATAGAAAAAACATAATTTGATATTGCATTCATACAAATTGCGATAATTGAGCAATGAACGTTCAAAAGAGTATTTTAATGTAATATAAGGTAACTTAGGTGTAAGGTACAATTTTAACAATGATTTATATAGCACACAAACACATTCATCATTCAGTCACCTTGCAACAATAAAACAGTAAAAGTATATTTTAAATTAAATCAACTTTAAATTAATGTAACGATTAGCAGATGCATTTATCTATTTAACATCAATAGATAATGCTCTACTGTATGCCTAACCTACAAATATGAAAATGTATTTTTAAATACAGTTACACATTGTATGTGACAAAACTTAAGTTGTCGCAGTGTACATTCACCGATAAAGAACTATTAACTCCAGAATGTAATATCTTACAGCTAATATTTGTAGCAATTATTTCGATCGATTAATTTAACGTTCGTAGACTTGGTAGCTATCTTTCTGGTACGACCACCAGGGTTGACGGTTGTTCGCGACAGGCTTTGCCGTCCTACCAGTTATATACTGAACAGCTGGTTTAGGATGCTGTATGGTGATATACTGTTGCTGCACTGCCGGTATAGAGTTCTTGTAAGTTCCCGGAGTATATGTTACCATAGGACTGGGCCGGGGTGTTGACAGCGACCCAAAAACTGCATATGATCCAGGATTTGCTGTGACACTAGTGCCCAGACCGTTGTTATAATATCCTAACTGTGGTGACTGTGGTATAACTTTATTGAACTGTGGGGACTGTGGTACAACTTTATTGATCTGCGGGTATTGCTTAACTGCTTGTAGAAACTGGGGTGGAGGTTCACATACAGTCTGTTGAACTAACAAGTCTAAAGGCGCTGTATAAATTCGGAAGTTGATATCACTGTAGTCTAGCGTTGCCTCAAGGAACACTGGCATGCGGTCTGATATCACCCAGACATTACGTCCTCTATCTATTTTAATATCAGCCGGGAATATGAGACCTACATCGTCCTTATCAACTACACCGATGTTTTGTGGTTTATAGGGTAAGCCAAGACGCCAGCATCCAATTGCGTTTTGATCAATCAAATTGAATAATTCAACTCCCGTAAGGTCATCCATCACGTGTGATGTCGTGTGTCCATTGTTACCGCGATTTCCTACTACTTGGAAATCTTTGTATGAACCTGTCACTTTTGATTCATCTCGTAATATACGCGTAGATACCGCAAATTGGGTACTACTTGTAAGTGGACTGAAATAGAGAGTCCGATATCCATCAACACCTACGGGTGATGTAGTGATGCCGAAAATGCCTTCAGCGTACCATTGGAAATTGAGACCTGCAATATTGAAATCTCCTTCAAGAGGGTCAGGCATAAAGTGGCCGTGACTGAATCTCCATGATCTGTTCTGTTCCCACGAGTAAGCGATAAGTCCATATCCAAGTTCGTCAGAAAAATATGCGAAAGTATCTTCACATGTTTTTCCCTCATCGAGAGCGATGCTAGCGATAAAAGTCGATGCCACAATATCTTCAGGGCGGAACACGTATCTCCGAATGCGTTTATCAGTATTCAGATCGTATACATTTAGCGAGTATGGGCAGAGATTGGTCACGTTGGGATCTGAAAATGAGATAATTATTTTTTCTATCAGTTGTAGCAAATTAAATTATGAATGTGTATTGATAAAACGGCATAATTAAAAAGGCGTAGTCCGGAATAGAAATCGCTTTATTGTGGACTGTAACCTCATTTTAATTACACATCCTAAAGCGAAACTCGACCACAGCTTCCTTCGTAGTCGTTCGTGTTGGCGTTTGCTTATAATAATAACTGTAACATAATTGTTACTACACAATTATGTACATGTATAAATTCATACTTAAAGGTCCCTGCAACAAGGCACTTCAATAGTTGCTGAAGTGATACTTAATTTAGCATAATTCAACAAGGTTAAATTATTTAGCGTCAAGTAGTAAAGCAGTTGGTAAATTTTAATTGGTATCTTCATAATGTTATAATGAGTAGTAATAAAAATGCACTTCGATATTTTTTGTTACGATTTTCGCGTTTACGTACTAAATTGGCCGGATGATATAAAGTATGAATGTTTTATTCGCCGCAATGCGTTTAAGCATGTAATATTGTCTGAAAGACAATTTAGTTTTAGGAGCCAGAAATGAAATGTTTTTTTATGGTAACAAATGTTTACCTAAAGCGGGTACTATAGCTACACGGTATTCGAGCCCGGAAGAAGTCAGGGAGGGAAAGTCCGGTACTCCGTTGGTTACTCCGGGCATACTATGGTACTGCCCTAAATGTAATTACCTTGTAGTGTAATAACCGATTTAACATGATAATTTGCTTGCCGCTTTAACATGTTTTTTTTTTCTGATAGACTAACATTATTTTAATTCGCTTTTTGTAATTATCTAATTATTTTTATTTTAGTGCATATTGTGCTCCTCTATAAGTATTGAGACGCTTAGACTTAAATTTAGAAAGTATACCTTAAATTAATGTAACAGTGTAATCATTGTTGAAGAGCCAAATAAATAAAAAAAAAATAAAAAAAAATCGAGTTATTTCGTATGCAAGTAAATATTAGATAACGATAAGGATGGTACAAAATAACGTAATATGTATAACAAATATATTGAACAACTAACCATATCCATATGTGCCAACATCCAAGACCCATAGTCGATCGCAGCTATCCGCCTTGATTCTGTAGACGGTATTGAGTCCGCTTTGGCAGTTCCCCAACTCATTGCCAGCAAAACTTGGGTAGGGGTTCAGTTTAGGAGACGGGTCGTACGGAGCGTCAAGAGGAATGTAGTTCAATGTCGCTGGAATACCTGGTCAATAAATTACAAAATGTTAATCAAGATTCTAAGAAAAGAGACATAAATATTATAACTCATAAGAAGGTAAATTAATTTTATAGTTTTATAAATACTATAGATGTGTAAATAGCAATAATATAACTTGTGCCGCTTTGTAATATACTGCATGTGGTGGTGCGGTACAATACAAAATATAACCATGATTTAATTGCATTTAAAATGTTGAATTCATCCGAATCTAGGGATCGGACTTACCGACTAGTCGGCCGAACCCATAGTTAAAACCCCCAAGATGGGGCCATCTTTAAAATATACTAATTGACGTTCCTAAAAAAAATATGATGAAGAGTGAAACAATTTTTATTGGGAATCTGATATTTTAGATGATGATCTGCATAGGTATGGTTGATTATATCGACTATTCTGTTTTGTGAAAATAATAAACTTAATTTTAAAGAATACTGTTCATTACGATAGTGCATCTGTTTAAAGTAACTAACAAGTTTGGATTACCAATACTTAGTTCACTAGACGAAGATGCAAGTTTTGCAAAATGTCTTCCCCACACGCGACAATTTTACACGCGAAGTTCCATACCAATGGAATGAGCCTAGTTATATATAATTGTCGTCATTCCACCGGATTCGACCGATATTACACAACAGCTGCTGTTCACTATAGGAAAGTTATGGAAAGAGAAAAGAGGGGGAATATAGGGACATTTCTAGGTTAAAATGATAATTTACATGTGTGTTATTCAAATTATTAAGGTTTAGTTGTTAACTATTTTGATAGAAAACGCTTGCGATGACGTAATTAGGTTAACTGACATTATTTATAACATGGTTAAATAATCTAATGATGTAATTGATAAATTTTCCGTCACTATGTATATCTTTAAACTGTAGCATATGGCTGTCAAGGCGATATCTAATTCTTATATCAGTTAACGTTTTAAGTTTTTATATCATAAGTATAACCGTTCAGATTCGTTAATAAGTAAAAGATGGATGGATATTTTGACGACGTAGAGCACTCTGGTTAGTGTTTGTACTTTTGTGTCTGGTAGTGATATTAGCGACGAAAGGCAGCGCATTTGGAATATTTTGCAGATGTTCAAGGGGTGTTGCTACTAGAGATGGGCCGACTATGGGTTCGGCCGACTAGTCGGCGTTTTAATGGCTGATTGGTCGAGCTGAGCTAAGACCAATTAAATATTATTTAAAATAGATTATATAATATAAGTTCTGAGACTAAACTACCAATTATCACTGCACCACCCTGAGGGTCGACTGGTAGAAAATGCCTTCGGCAATAAGTCCGCCTTTGTCACAAATTTTGTGCAAGAAGTTTTAAAAAAAATTAAATATATAAAATAAACATGGTTATTTTCTTTCATTTGTAAGAGTGCTGATAATAATAGTGGCCCGTCGCGTAGTTAAAATATGCGGAAGAGGGTAGATCGGTTCGTCTGCCAATAAAACTGTTTTGACATTACCCGCAATGACTATAGTGTCTAAGTTTTAGCAAAAAAATGGTATACATGGTAAATATACCGTTATATCAAATATTTAGTAAGATTATATGAAATCAAATTTTTAATATTTTAGGTCCATATTAAATTTTACCTTCTTTCCAACGAGGTACGCTTACAAATAGTTTGTTCCTCCAACGTTCAATGCCCACAGGTAGGGCATTCTCCGGTATAAGAGCCCCAGACTGGAGCGCCTGTTGCCTGGAGTATTGGTCCGGGTAGTTCCAGTCCAACACATTCCAGGAGAACATTTCCTGTAGCTTCACTGCGGCTGCCGCGTAGGACACCAAGGCAAATAGTATTGCCACTTTCAATGCCATTTTGTATCTGTGTAATTACATCAATGAGGTTTGTGATTATTTATTTCCATACGAATACAATTCACTTACAAGGAAACGAAAATAAATTAACGTTCTGATGGTATAATTTATTCGATTAGCTTCAGTGTTTAAATTAAGATCCGTATAACTTATCATAACATCAGGCATGAGGCCGAGATCTCTCTCTGCCATGGAGGCAGTTCGTAGACTCTTTAATAATTTGATAGACAATAAAAATGCCCGTGAAAACCTTATTGTTCAATTAAAACCCCTGATACAACTTAGACTGTCCAATGCAAAGCATTGCATTAGGAGAACCTAAGTAATATTCTGTTGTTGTTATAATGACATATATATGATCGTCGACTTTACCGTAGATTATCTATTAATCACTGTAACATAATTATATCGTTAAACACTTTGTATTCTATTTTCGGGAGTTTTTTTTTCAAATCTGACTGTAGTTTTAAATGATATCCAGCTCTTACTGGAGTCTGACTGACTGGATACCAATACCGAAGTGTTTTTAACTTTAATTAAATACACAAATGTTTTTTTTTCTTTTCTAATTATTTATGAGTCTTTATTATGATATTTTATTAAATTATATCATATTTTAAATTTTTTGTTTTGCATGTTTTGTTTTGCATAGGGATTGAATAACGTGTATTAATACGTTCTGTTTCCTTTAGATAATTCCATAACTTTAAGGTGTAAGTAATGTTTGTTTTGCGAAGTGTTTTGTACGTACATAAAATTACTGGGTTTATGAATTAGTTATGTATCTAAATAATAACTAGGAAATGTTCTACGTAAAAAAATACAAAACAAACAACATTATATTTTTTATAGCACCTATACGTAAGTTTGTTTCAATGTAAGATTAATCATAACAGTGCCATCATGAGTTGTAAAATGCAAAATATAAGAAAACTTTTATTTTTATACTGCATATTTATGAAGCGCGGCACACGTGTAGAATAAAATTAACTAGTAGTGTTAATATAACAGCAAAAAACGTGATAACTTTTGCATAGCCGAAACTAGAATTTTATGTGTAAGTGACTGAAGAGCTTCTTCAATCATTGCAAATGACATAGAAATAATCGTAACAATAATTTTCGAGTCTTAGTTTGAAATACTTTTTTTTTGTTTAACGATTCTAACTCATCAACATAAAACTGCGCAGCACTGTCTTTCGCAGGCGCTGATTACACGAATAGACCCGTAACGTCATTAATGTTTTTTGTACATGTGAATTTAATACACTTATTTTGTAAGGAGAGATTTCACTATTATTAATATATTATTAGGTTAAGTTTAAAAAAAAACGTCCACTTATCGATATAACCCTTTTGAAAAGTGTCATGCTCTTACAGTAAAATCTACACTGATCAATACTGCACCCCACAACCACGTAAGTAATAGCTTAACATTAGTTTGATATTTAGTTACTGCCAATCTACACAACACTTAACGATGGAGTTATTGCACGCAACTTGGTAAAAACAAAAAGACAAAAATCCACCTACATGGGTTTCCGAAAGTGCCCAATAACCGCGACAGTTCGTACTCAACTGAAACGGTTCAACCCACCCCTACTTTATAATACATCGATTCGACGGCCGTCCTACCCAACGCTACGCAAATTAGCGTAGACGTAGAGTTATGAACTCAAGTGTTACGATAGATAAATAACTCTGACCTAGTTTAATTTTCGATTGAGAAAAGCAGTTGTCAACCTAATACCATATACATAATTACATAGTAAGTAGTTAGTAATAATATTTTCAATAATTTCGAAATGTTAGAACTAGAAAAATTACTTATTTTGAATTAAGAAATAACGGTTGAAGTATAATATGTTACCAAACAGAATTAAAATATTATTTTGGATGATAATTATTTATACCTGTTTTATGGTATGTAACGATATTGAAATTATAGATGCTGGTTGAAATAGTGTTAGTAAAAGAGATTTCTACCTAAAGGGGACGATCGCGATGCCGTATTTTGGTTGATATTTCCATGTCATTTGTTATTTAATACAATCATATATAATAATTTAAAACACTAAAATGCATGTTTGTGCGTGCCTTTTTTGTTAAAATTTGTTTTAATATTTAATTGATTTACATACAAGCTCATAAAATAAAATAATAATATTGACAAAATGGGACGCCCATTTTAGTGTCTAATATGATATGTATAAATAGTATGTGAGTACGGATAATATTAAAATAACTAAAATCCTTTTGTACGTAAATATGCATATCGGGAGGATAATTTTAACTAATACGCATCAGATAGGATGCGGGCATTCTCACTATCCATTACTCCGTTTTTTTAACAATGTGTTGGGAAAGTTAATTTAAAATTATTGAGAAATAGAAATTTGGTAAGAATTAATGCAAAGTGTTCGTGTTTGAGTAGTCGTTTTCTTTAATCGATTTTTATGTAAGAAATTATACAATACATTTTCTGAATCTGTTCGTATTTCACAAACACATTGAATCAATAAGTTCTGCATAAATAAGATGAGTTTTTACTAAGGAAATTAAATTCCTATCGAAAGTATTAATATATGATATTTAAATGATTATAAATAAATATCTGCACGATTAGTGAATTGTGCAATAATAAGATTATTAGAGTGCTAAGGCGGCAGAGGAAACGCTGGCGCGATGACTTGGACTCCTTTCTGGAATGCTGGTAGGAAAAAACAATTAATTGAAAAGAATGGAAGTCTTTGGGACAGACCTTTGCCCAACTGTGGGGCAATATAGGTTAATAAAAAAGACATAACCTAACATAACATCACGCCTATATTAACCAGAAGGGTGTAACAGAGATGTACAACATCCTCATTTCCCCTGATATGTTTAGGTCCCATGATATAGGGGGTGTTCCTATCGACATCCACCGGGTACAATACCAACTCCGTGCTACTAGTTGAGAAATATCTCAAAAAAACACCTTTGCCTTACCCGGGCATCGAACCCGGGAACTAGCGGTGTAAGGCGCATACGCTAACCACTAGACCAACGCTTTTGAAATAAAATAAAGAAATAAGTTATATATTTCGTCACGCTAAATATTCACTTAGCGTTGTTTATAGGTATTCTGAATAAACACGCTAATTTATAACAATAATGTTGATATGCCTGGTCTTTAGGTTTTAAGTGCATGGCGAAATTCGTGAGGCTTTTGAGCTGGTCGGGTGCACTGCATCAGTACCGCGTGACATACACATATTTAGTACACATTGATAATTTTGGCTTAAGGATAGACTCCCGAACGCCGTGTTTTCATACTAACGTAATATGGGTTTATCTTTAATATTATTAAGTTTTTGTCTATTTTTATAGAAAAATCATAGCCCTAACACTTAAATGCATGTTTTTTCGTGGCCATTTTGTCAAAATAGTTTTGATAATTAATTGAATTATATACGAACTGATAAATTTGAAGAAGTTGGCGCCAACAAACAAGCATTATAGTGTTTGAAATATGATTTCTCTATAATAATAAATATCAAATCAAAATCAAATCATTTTTTTATTTTAGGCATCAAGGCCCATATATTTTGTATTTTTTTATTTTTGACATAAACTTAATAATATTAAAGTTAAACCTATATTACTTTTGTATGGAAAACAGTCAAACAATTGCGGCTCCTTAAAGACTTTGGATCGAAAGTTACGCATAACTAAGCATAAGGTTAATTAAATTTTAATATAGTGTAGTTAGTAAGTTTATTAGAATAGGGCCTATTTAAACATAATCGGTCAAATAAATTATGAAAAGACCAAATATCAACGATGCGGATCTAATGTGCTGATGTGCAAACCTTTTCGGGCACATAATTAGGTTATAAATGTTTAACTAGATAGTATAGTATAAAGTATATAAGACCTAATGCAAGCCACAAGCAAGAGAGTAGAAGTTGCTACCTACTGGGCAAAAACAATATAAATAAAAAATGAGAAACCATAATGCCATTGATACGTAAGAAGAAGAAGTATAGTATAGTTTACAAAATACTAAGCTTTGCCGGCATACATGTTTTATTTTTTTTTCTTACTTTTAAAAAACGACGCCTGCACTAAGAATTATTCCTGTGTCGCGGGGGTGTTCACAAACATACATTTCACACACACACAGAGCACATCTAAAGTCAGAACAAATCTTAGCGAATCACACAAAGATTTGTTCTGTGTGGGGATCGAACCCACAACACCAGCGCAGTTGAAAGTAGCGAGGCGATAGCTTTAACCGCTACGCCAACCGTGCATTCAATTTATAATTTATGAATTTAATTCATACAGGCACTTCACAGCTTACAGACAGTAGGTAAATAATTTAAATTAGAACAGTACACCAATTACGAAGTACACAATAATTCATGAACAATATAATCCGAGAGTGATTGCAAATCTATATAAAAATAACTATAATAATATTGATGTTTATTCTTACAATATAAAAAGTTAGTGAAACAATTTTATTCAAATATAAACCGAACATATAACTCACATAAATTGAAGTGAAGGCTGTGTCAGCTGTTACTTCAATTTGTTTGGGTTTAATTTTATTTAGGTTATATTTATTTTGTAATTGTTATAGTAATGTTATTAAAGAAAGTGCGCATCAGAGAACTGTATAATCTATCAGAACAGCAGCCTATTAAACAAACCAAACCTAAAGACTTGTTAAAAACTCCAAAGTATAAACAAAACTTTTTAAAAACTAACATTTATTTTGATTGAAGCTTGATTTTTAAAATTTTATTTATTATATTTCATTTTAAACTTTTTAGTATATGTTTTGCATCCCTTGCCGCAACTTATATATGTGTGTTGCTTGTATGTGCGACTTTTTGTGTATTGCCACAAGAACTGAATACTATGCAAAGATACGTATCTAAGCTCCTAAGCGTCAAGGAGTTCTCTCATGAGAAAACACTCCTGGCTGCAGCATCAGACAGTTCCCATCATATTAGTGTATTATCACCAAAACTAAGACTAAATATCAGAATAACTATGCAAAGTTTCGTAGCAATACTCTTAAGCGTTGAGGGTTTTTATATGATAAGACACTCCTGGCTGCATCATCAGACCATTTTGATCTTATTAGTGTATTATCACCAAAACTGAATTACCATGCAAAATTTTGTCTCTCTGCTCTTAAGCGTTGTAGAGTTCCCTCATGATATGACACTCTTGGCTGCATCATCACACCGTTTCTGTTATATTATTGCATTGTCACCGGAATTACAAAAGTATACCAATTTCATGCTCGATCAGGCTTCTAGAAGTGGTCGACCCACGAAATGCCTACCCACATACATACATACCCACATTGCAATTTAAATAAAAGCTTTTGAAATTACACGGATTAATCAATGTACCTTAAGTTTATACAGTACCAAATTATTACTTATTAGATAATGTTACAACATCACGCCAAGAGGGTGTGGCAGAGTTGTACAACATCTACATTTAGGTGCCGGTGATAGGGAAGAGCCTATCGCCATAGGTGCCCGGTGGGAGCACAAACCCAACTTCGTACTGCTGTTGAGAATTTCCAAATGGAAAATACCCAAATAATACATTTGCCCGACCCGGAAATTGAACCTTGACCTCGACGTAAGCGATGCACAAATTATACTGCTAGACGAACGACTAACTTATTAGATAATTATGATAATGCTTTGGAATGCCCTACCTCAGGAGATCAGGATGGCGGCAACACGGTACACTTTCAAAGTTAAAGTGCGCATATTACTAACCGACCAATTGGCAGAATCATCATAATGTGTTAAATTTAGCTTTTATCATCTTCTATATATATCTCATGTTTAAGTATTATATTATTGTATTTATTTACGTATGTAATAGTAATAAGTATATTACATTATATATTTTATAACATTTTGTATATCTATGTACCTCTTGTATGTATTTTATGTATTGATTTATACTCGCTTCGCCCAAATATATATATATTCACATCAACACTTCAGTTCTTTTCTCACATTATTGCACCTACCCTTGCTTTTCTCTGCACCACCCTAAGTTGACTGTTAGAGAATGCCACTAGGCATTAGGTCCGCCTCTGTACCTAAATATGTGCAAAAAGTTTAAATAAATAAAAAAATAATTATGAAATATGCCAATTCGTCAGAATAATTATTGGTTCCTCGTGTAATTTTAAATCATTATCGCTCGTCCTGTTAGTCACCAGTAGTGCATTTGGGGAATTATTTAGGACGCATTATTGAGGAGTACTGCAGTCATTTAGTTTTGGTCTGATTCGGTGATAAAATTATGTTATTATTTCGCTAATATTAAACCAACTAAAATCATAATCGATGAAACTAAGGCGAGCTCCATAAGACAAAGCCTTTTCGGCATAATGTCGTTCTAAACATATGATGCCTTGCTTGAGAACCAGATAGATGTATCTATATTTTTAAAACTTTTTGCCCCATATTCTACTAAACTATTTAATGTACGGTTTTTTTTAATCCGTATTTGTTCTCTCATTTATTTCACAGTAAATTCGATTCGAATAATCGAATTTATTGTGGTCCCCGCCCACCCTAACCTATTTTTACAGTATGATACACATATCAAATTTCTTTTGATCTTTATTAGTCGTAAAAATATTACACCTAATAGGTATTATGCGTAAAATAGATAATGGTAATAAAACATAATGCCAAAGAAAATAATGCGAAATTTATGCGGCAAAAAATGCGTAACGTGTTAAGCTAAACTAAATTATGCGGAATAGCTATACGTTCGAGATATTTACTATTTATAAATATTAAGTAAGTATTAAATTAAATTCAGTTTTTTTTTTTTCTCTTTATTTATTCTTAGGGACTAAAGAAGTAATTTAAAATTGTATCGTCATTGATAACCTCCGAACGTTATTCAGAGGTTGTCAATGATGTTACTTACCTCGAAAAATCAAAAATAAAGCAAAGGCACATTTTTTTTTTAATATTTCATAATATAATGTAGACGACCTCGTAGTTGAAAGCAAGAACAACTTTCTGTGGCTCATTGTACATTGATCAGTTAATTTTATTGTCTAGTTTAGTTTATTATAATAAATACGTAACATCAAGGGCAAGAATTCGACGATCAGCATTATCTAGTAGAAGCTGCATAAAAACCAGTCAACAAGCGAAATCTTGTGAATATTATTGCGTGTGTGCGGCTAGCTTTAAAGTTGAGAATATATTTAAAATTTACATTTTTTTGAGGAAAATTTTCGTTTTGATCATTTTTGTCTGATTATGGAAGATTAACGTTGCCCTAAACTTTCACAGCACCTTTACAATGTTTTGGTTAATATTGGGATTTTAATGACAAAAGATAATAAAAAAATGTCATTAAAATTTGTTAAATATACGAATTACTAATTTTCGCACCTAGGGGTTCAAAGTCATGTCCTTAATTACTAAAAAGGGTTCCCACAACCTTATTCTCATACATTTGCGATCTTACTTGTAACATTATTTTAACACCGATTCTTTGATGTGTGGAAGTTTTCGATAATTTATTTCTAAAAATAAATGATTAAAACCTATTTCATATTTAGAGGTATATTTTGGAATGAAAGGGTGTCCCAATGATATTTCAAAAGTCTGAAAATAAGGACCGATACCCTGGATGTTTAAGATCGTCAATATAAATATAAATATAAATATATATACTTAGGGCTAATTTCAGAGGTAACGGATAGCTCTTATCCGCCCCATATAATATAACCTGACCAAAAACAAAAGTGACATAAGTCTAACATGAAATAAGAACACAGCTGTCAGCTGTCAGTTGCAGTTATAAAAATATGTCTCATGTAACCTAACTTGACTGCACTTTTGATCTGAAAGTATTTAGTTTAGAAAGTATAAAATATAAGATCGTGTATTTGACACGTTTTTTGTACCTATTGCATTTACTAAATATTTAGAGTCTGCATTAGTGATGTAAGAAATACGTTTTTATTACCACCTACAACTATTTGCTAGTAATAACAGCCAAATTAATAGGTACTAGATATAAATTTTTTGGAGCACTAAAATGATTAGTTTTAGAAATAAACAAACTACGTAAATTATTAATGTATCTGATATAATTATATAGTGTGTGATAAAACTGGCTATTCATTAATTTATGCTGCTATTTTAAATGCCGTCTAATGTTAAAATAATATTTTTATATTTCCTTTATTTTAGTGATGTTAACTTCTGTGAAGACGATGATGGCTTACCAGAGCAAGACAAATCTTCCATCACATCTCAAACGCTTTTAAACGTTTTGTACATTTTGTACATTTTTGTTTGATAAAACCTAGTCACCTTAAGCTTTCTGTAACATTTTAAGGGATTCTCTGAACATGTAATTCCATTGGCTATACAATATTCAAGACTTACTCGTTGTTTGATGTTTTTGTCTATGACTAAATTCACAATACACACTATGCTTTATCTAAAATTTCAAAATAACTTGTATATTTTGCGTACGGTATCCGGCCTATACAGCCCCTTAAACACTATTCGACCGGATAGTCGCACTTTATCCGATAACTTTATCATATTGATCGGCTAAGTAGAAAAGCTGATAATGAAACTATTTTCAAAATACAGAAACGTTCGACCTATTTAAAATGGCAACATAGGCGGGATAGTGCTGAACTTGGTCGAGTTCATAGGTCAGTTCATGCGTCGCTAACGTTGCCGTTTGGTGCATCGCATGCTGCTACTACGCGTTTGTTTCAAGATGGTCAACTTTTCCGTCCCGTTTCGCCATACCTGACCTATTATGAGCTCTTAATTTAACAAAATTGACACGATCAAAACAGTCAGAAGGGGTTTATAAGAGATGGGGTGTGGCGAAGGGGGACAGGAAAATTAAGCCAATTCGAAACAAACGCATGATATGCACCAAATGCTACGCTAACTATCCGGCGCCCGGATATCCAGCTATCCCGGCTTATCGGATATCCGGCCAAACTACTATTCGGTTAATCTCTATTATGTGATGAGAAACTTTAACGTCAATTAAAATTAAATTAAGATTACTTTCTATTACAGCTTATTTTGACTTAAGACAAAAATGAAATTTCAAATATGAAATATTAAAATTCTTAGAGTTGAATTTATTGAAGTAAAATTATAAAAATATTTTTAAATTGGTTTTTATTTTGAACGAAGTCTAGATAATAATATGATTTAACTAAAAACAGCACTCAACCGAATTAATAGATGCAACTCTAAGAACAAAAAAGAAAACAATGAACAAATGAATTTAGATCCATAAACAAAATCATAGATTATTATCAATACTTTTTTGACGGAATGTACGTAAGTCAGCAAAGAATGCTTAGTGTTGTAGTAATGTTATATTGTATTCTAACGCATTCTTTATGCATTATTATAACCATAAGGGACGGACATATTTATATTTATTTAACGATAATCGTCCGTATTTATGCAAAATGGAACCACACAGCAAACACACACTTTTGAGATATCAAAGGGTTTACAAAAACATGTGCAGCACTGTTAAATGAAGTAAAATTACTATTTCTTTTATTTAAATATGTTGATAAATTACTAAATTTAGTATGTGTATATAATTTTTTGTTGATTACTGGTATACTTTCAAAATAATTAAGAAATCGTGCATGTGGTTCCTTTAAACATTAAGTAATTAATAGGTTTTCTCATATACAAAAAAGAACCACAATCTAGGGATTTGTTGATATAAGTGAAACAATGTGATTTATAATCGGGATAAAGCTTTAATTTATCAAAAATACACGTTTATTCGACGTTATCATCAAATTGGATTTCGAAATCTACCGTGTCTAGTCCATCTATGTCGTCTTCTATAGTATTATCACAGTCGAGACCATTATAAAAACTCTGTGCATCTTGTGGTATGAGATGTAATATGGATTGAATATCGGCTAGTTTCGCGGGTGATACTGGCTTCCCTGACGGCCACAAGGGAACTAAATGTTCCAGCTGGTCTGCCACGAACAGGTGCTCTCCCTATATTAACTTCTACAGCATTACCAAAGAAGTCTGTTTTAAAATAAATTGAGTTTGGTGAGTCTCTTTCTATGTATATTTCCCGAGTTTGTAGCCAATTAATACATTCTTTGTTAATACCACGTTTTCTATTAATAATCATTTTTTCAACCTTAGAAGTTCCCAGAAAATCTGATTTTGCCATTACTGTCACTTTAAGAGGGTTCTTTTTCTTGCAATCTTTCATAACTTGTACATAATCATCAGGAGTGTATAATCTCGGATATTTTTTCATTGCAGATTCAATGTGGGAAAAATCTCTGTCATTGGGTAGGTAACTGTGTCATATCATATCATCCCCATAATCTGATGAATCTGATACATAGTCAGGACTTTTAAAAGGGGACAAGTTTGCAAGTAGGTCTAATATCGGCGAGGAATATTCTTCTAAGCGATCTGGCGAAGTTAAGTAATTGCTTAGAGGTGAAGAAAGCTTCTCTAGAGGCTGTGACGTACTAGGTTCTTCACTACCTTGTGCTGTAATAAAAAAAACTTTTATATCTTTACAACAATAACGCGTGGTTTTATAAATATATGGCCACAGTGAAATTATTTAAGTTCTTATAAAGCCGTGTCACCGCTAGGCAGGATATGTCGAGTGATGTATGTCGCCGAAGACATCGAGCGACAACGTTGCCAGAAGGGTAATGAAACATAGGGCGACATAGGGCAAATGTCACCTAGTGTGAACGCGGCTTTACGGTTCTTCATAAAGTAGTAACACACACACGCACGCACGTACGTACGCACGCACACACACACCCACTCTCTCATTACTTCACATCAACCCACCACATCACCAGAATCATACTCAAGTCTTTCATACCTCAGCACTCATCATTACGTAGAAATGTTAATTACATACATGCATACACACACACACACACACATCATTACAATCATAACATCATACATCAGCACACGATACAACGCCGCAGTTCATACGGTGCATTCGTGTGAGCTCGTAGGTAATTTGCTATGCGATTTTGCAGTTATATTTAAGAGTCCTTATACCTACTTGTCGAATAATCTTTATAAAATCACTGCACAAACGGAATTAATCAAATGTGGATAATGCGCAGGTACTAGTACTTCTCAGATACATTAAGTAGGTACTAAAATGCATTAAATAAAACTATTTACCTGTTATGGCTTCATTAGTATCTTCGGTGTTTATGTCCAAAGCTTTATTCACCAACAGCTTGCCTCTACGTAACATTTTTACACTTAATTCTAAAGAAATAAAGAAAAACAAGAGAACTTTCTTTGCAGAGAAAAAAAACGGTCGTCACGCATTCGAACTATTTCGTTGAATGTCGCCTATTTTGACAGATGACTTTTGACGTTTTACTTTGAAACTGAGTTATTGGACTTTGAGTCATACCATCAATGAAATAAAGTAAATATTTCGTTGTTTAACACGAGAAATATTAAATCAATCATGTCATTTTTGTACCTTTGAGCGATCATAAGTTTTTAAATAAATAAGCATAATGGAATCACATGCTAGTGGTTCTACTGTTTAACAATATTTATTTATACATGATAGAACCGAATGTTTGTGGTTCCCTTTTGCAAAACAATATTAGCAACTAAATAATAAGAATTTATTTTACGTATAAGGATACCACAGAAATTTGGTTCTATTTTGTGTGTAAAAAATAATCGTTAATAATAGAAATATGTGTAATGTATAATGGTACCAAGTATGCGTGGATCTTTTTTGTATATTACATGATAGTACTATCGTTTATTTGTTTGATCAATAGAGCCATGTTGTGGTTCCGGAGCCGTGGTTCCGTTTTGCTTTACAAGTAACATTTGTTATTGCTGTTGGTTCTGTTCTGCTTTTAATATACCTTGTTTCCAAGGGGAAAATCAGGTGGTTCTTTTTTGTATAAGAATTTTAGACCACTTTTACATTAGTATTCTTCAAAAAAAGTAAAAAATGAAATTTGTCGAGTGGTTCTATTTTGCATAAATACGGACTAATTATCTTTCTAACATGTCTAAATTTGCCTTAAGTTTATTTGTAGAAAATATGCAAAAAAGTAATGCAACTTTAACTGATCTGCCAGAAATAAAATTAATATGCAAGTATGTTAATGAACTACTCCACTGAAATATCCGTAACTGATTATAGTTTAGAAAATGTTTGTATTAGTGTTATACAATCCTGTAGTATTACATCAGATTATAAGGCAATAAGGTGGTGCCGGAAAATGCTAAGGCTACACACATTATTGTTAATCGGGAATATATTCGGATGCTTAAGGTATGCAGAACTTAGAAATTCTATAAGATACACTTTACTAAATTGTACTTTTTGGTGAAAGGCTTTCTATTAAAAAGCAATAATTTATAAATATTATTTAATTAAGTGAAAACAAATTTTTGGATCATGTATAACAGAAATAATCGCAGATTTTATTAATTCAGTGCGTGAAGTGAATTTTAAAAAATGCATCATTTAACTAATTCACGCATGAAAGTGTGCTAAAAGCTTTTGTAAAAAATAATATGAATAAAATATAGTGATACAAAAATAACGTAATAGTTAACACAACTCATTATGTGAGTTAATGTAAGAATCGTGTTTCTTGTCACTAAAATAATATGTTATTCGATAATCGTTAACTTTTTTCTATGTGGGTTTGAATAAATGAATAATCGTGTTGTAATTTTGACTCACTTTTCAATGGAAAATATTGAGTTGTAAGTTTTACTAACATGCTATAAAATAAAAGATCTTTAGAAGTATTTTATCACAAAGCTACTCCGTTGAGCCCATTTTCTGCGAAACAATATCAAAGCTAAAAAAGTCAATATAGATTATTACATAAAGTAATTTTAATTTTGTACTCAAAATGCTTTTCGTACGCAAACAGCAGCGATAGCCGAGTGGAAGACCTTAGGACTGCGAAGTCAAAGGTCTCGGATTCTAACCTACGGCACACACCTTTGTTAATAAATCGTTATGATTCGTCTTTTCGAAGATATGTGTGCATTTATCATATAAATTATCGCTCAACAATAACCGTGAAGGGAAACTTCGTGAGGAAACCTGCATGCCTGAGAGTGCCTAAAGAGTACTCGAGAGTGTGTGAAGTCGACCAATCCGCATTTGGCCTCCGTGGTGGACTATGGTCTAACGCTTCTCATCATAAGAACAGGCCCGAGCCCAACAGTGGGACATGTATAAGATACAGGGCTGCTATTATTTACTCAAAAAGCTAAGTATATATCCGAACTGTACAAGCGAGTATATTGAAATATACTATACATATTAAAATCTAAAAATATGACCTCCATAATTTCTCTGCCGAAACTCGAAGATCCATTTCTAATAACTAGTTTTTATATTATAGTTCACGAATGACGTCATACGAAACCTTCAGTATCTCTAATCGAAATATAATATACATTATGTTGATGATTTGCATTCAAATTATGGTTCTTTGAGAGAGTGGCGCTGCGGGCAAAAGTTAATAATATATATTCGTTTGTAAACTATATCTACAGACACCTATGACGTCATCGTAATCACGAGGTCAAGGCTATCCTGACCTTCTAAAATTTATTTCACCTCAGGGCAAAGGCGCTTGTTGTACTCATACTCATACTGAATAAAACGCATGATAGACCTCAGATTTTATTTTATTTATTTATTTACTTATACATATGTACAACATTATAGTTTTAGACCAAGACGTTATACATAGAAGAAAAAAAAACACACACACATAAAATAATATTTGACAATAATCAAAAAGAAGAAAATACAAACAATAAAAACAAATACACACGACACAAACTATACAATTAATAACAACAATGGCTAAACTTTATCCAAGGTTTCACAAAAAGACAATATTTCACTACGTACATCTATCCAAGACGAAGCAAATAGATCACACTCCGATTTTGATGTCATAAGGTTATTGAACAGTGTCAATGAACGTATGAGCGGAGAGTTGGCATGAGCCACGGTGCGTGCATCGGGTATGGCAAAAGAGATGGCAGATGAGGTAGTGCTTATACCTACCACCTGAGTCCACTGGCAGCATCATCATGGGTTTCACGACTGTGCAATCATCTTTATTAACGGGGTTCCATAGGAATATATCTACAATTTCAATTGCTATCATAGACTGCCGTTGGGTTTGCGGTACAATTTGTGTATCGCTCACCGTGAGGTCTTCGATTCTTGGGTCGTGCAAAAGTGTTATTTTTGAATTTTCCGTCAGGAAATTCTCAATAGCAGCACGGAGTTGGTTTTGTACAGCTTTGCCCCACCCTTCTGGGTAATATAGGCATTTTTTTTTTGTTGTTGTTTTTTTTTTAAATAAAATATATTTATTAAATACCACAAGAGTATATAATGCCTTTTGTAAAGAATTAAGCCAAAATTGCTAAAATACTCCTGCACTAGGCTAGTATATTATGGCTATTATGTTATGTTATGTTATCGAATGCCATTCCTAGTATTATTGTAAAATCTATTTGTGAATAAATACAAGCTATAAAATAATCAGCACACAAGCTTATTATAAGCACCAAAAAGCAACATTCTTAAAATAATAATTTTACTTATCCAAGCATAGTTTGATTAATTACATAATCATCAAAATGGTGCGAAACTATTCAATTTGAATAAAAAACAAATGCTACACCAATGAAATAATGAAAAACATAAAGTTGTATTATTTAAATTAGATATATTTCCATTAATTTTAAATATATAAAAATATTGCATTGTATTCAAAAAATCCTTGGCAGCGACGGTAATTTCCTGACCGGTGTTATTGAAATAAGTCTATCAATATCAAAATCAAAGAGGTAGTCCTTTTCTTATCAAAAATACTTACAATTTATAAAAAATATGGTCTCACCATGCTGTCTTAACAGCCGTAGTACCTTGGAGCCGCACCACCTTCAATTTGTACACAAGGTGTCCCAGTTTAAGACGTCAAGCTGTAAGCGGGTAAAAAAAAGCTTACCAGCTTTGCTTATTTTTTTAATATGTGTACCTTATATATGAAAGAAATTACAAACTGTAACCGACTTATCGCTCTTGTGACTAGAGATATTTTAGTTAAGAAACTTGAAGTGAAATGCTTTATTTTTATTCTTAGCCCAGCTTTGACTGACCGTACTGAGAAAAATACTTGGCTAGTTTAGAAAGTAGAATCAGAACTTGACTCAATTTATAATTAATTTATTCCTTGATTTGTAGACATTTTTTTTCGTATTAAGAAACAGTTGAAAAAGATATGGGACCGGCAGGATTTGAACCTGCGACCTTACTGCACACCGGGCAGTCGCTTTAGCCATCCAGCTACGGTCGCCTCTTACCAGGACCCTAAATTTCTCAACTGAATGATACGTAATTTCGTGTTTTTTTTCGTTCAAATAATATATAGCCTCAATTTTAGACCATTGGTTTGGTAATGTCGTACATGCTTTGGAGTAATTTTTTGTTCTCGCAGTCAGCAAATGTTCATGATTTAATTCGGCTACTGTTTTCTAATAATAAAATGAAAAGTAAAATACAGAATGAATTCTCTTTGTTTGTTCTTTCTAGTAGCTGCGTAATATATAAGCGTATAAATATAATTAATGTCCTGTTCAACAAATAATGAGCACGTTTATTAGGCTTATCTAGCCGTCAATCACTGAATTATAAGGTGTTAAATAATAATGTAGTGTAATATACAATGACTGAATATTTAAAAATATGTGAATTTATTCTTATGCTTTCAATGTTTGTTTTACAAACATTGAAAACGAATAATAGCATATTAATGCAACATCCGTTGGCGTGAAGGTCATTTCTACTCGAATCGGTGAGGTCTAAAGGAGAGCATTTTATTATTGCCATGTATTAGTATTTATATCATCCAAATCAGCAACACGCGAGCGAGTTTCCTGATATTGGTAACGTCCATAGGCTGCCGTAACTGCTTGTCATCAGACTGACCGTATGTCTGGTCCTGGAAAAAGGCATTTTTTTTACTCAAACGTGACGTCACGAAATAATGTAATATACACTTGAGAAATTTAGGGTCCTGGCAATAGGCGACCGTAGCTGGTTGGTTAAAGCGGCTGCCCGGTGTGCAGAATGTCGCAGGGTCAAATCCTGCCGGTCCCATCAATAGGACTATTATAATTACTATAATTGTTAGGAAAACGTATGAGTGCTATTTTAGTAATGTATGTCGATTATTATACAGGGTGTATTTTTGAAACGGGGCAGTAAGGGCAAGTACCTTAACCGTTGCAGTTACAGCAAAACGTTCTTAAAAGACCTTCCCTAACTTTTTGGGACATTTTGAACTGCATTCACAGATTTTGTAAAAAACTTACAGTTAGCAAAAAAAATGCAAAAAGTTCAAAAAAAATTTTTTTATGCCAATCGATTCTATTTCATGTGGGGATCAAAAAACTCTATGGGACTATTTTAGCTTTCAGTACTAGAAAAGACAGAAATCGCCAAAAACGTTTCCCATACATTTCGGCAACAGAAACGAATTTCTACGATGGTCTAACTTTTTGTTATGGCCTGGAAGTGGGTAGAATTGACTGTAAAGTAAATAAAAAGAATTTTTACCCTCAATTTTCGAATCAAATTCGAAATTCTGTGTGTTATACTTAGTTTCAGCTGAGAAACTTCGTATGAGTTATTAATTAAGGATTTTCGCTAAAATGTCTTCTAATCGTGAAAAAATTGACTTATTAGAAGCGTATTTTGAAAGAACCCTGCAATTCCAGGTTTTTCAAAAGATTTGTAATAACCTTTCTTGTTGGCACATGCCGCAACGGATACTTATTGCAGTACCACACTAATGCAGCTCCAGCTGAAACTAAGTATAACACACAGATTTTCGAATCAAATTCGAAATTCTGTGTGTTATACTTAGTTTCAATAATCGAAATGCGGGAGCTGCATTAGTGTGGTACTGCAATAAGTATCCGTTGCGGCATGTGCCAACAAGAAAGGTTATTACAAATCTTTTGAAAAACCTGGAATTGCAGGGTTCTTTCAAAATACGCTTCTAATAAGTCAATTTTTTCACGATTAGAAGACATTTTAGCGAAAATCCTTAATTAATAACTCATACGAAGTTTCTCAGCTGAAACTAAGTATAACACACAGATTTTCGAATCAAATTCGAAATTTGAGGGTAAAAATTCTTTTTATTTACTTTACAGTCAATTCTACCCACTTCCAGGCCATAACAAAAAGTTAGACCATCGTAGAAATTCGTTTCTGTTGCCGAAATGTATGGGAAACGTTTTTGGCGATTTCTGTCTTTTCTAGTACTGAAAGCTAAAATGGTCCCATAGAGTTTTTTGATCCCCACATGAAATAGAATCGATTGGCATAAAAAAATTTTTTTTGAACTTTTGCATTTTTTTTGCTAACTGTAAGTTTTTTACAAAATCTGTGAATGCAGTTCAAAATGTCCCAAAAAGTTAGGGAAGGTCTTTTAAGAACGTTTTGCTGTAACTGCAACGGTTAAGGTACTTGCCCTTACTGCCCCGTTTCAAAAATACACCCTGTATACTCCGGTCAATTTAGACATTCGCAGTTACATAAATTCCCACCAAGCTGAAAATCGGTAAGATTGTTTAAAATATCATTAAAAACAAAATTTGAAAGTTCTCTTTCCCCTGTAAGCAAAAAAAAATATTCAAGGTCAAAGGTAAAAAAAAAAGTTTTTCGCGATTATTAGCAAAACGGTAAGTTTTATCATAAAACATTTAAAACAAAAATTGTAGATCATAAAATTATCTACAAAACATTAATAATACTTTTTTTCTACGAGCCACCGTTTTTGAGATATAAATAACGATTCAAAAAGTTGTAGAAGTTTTAATCGTCATAATAATTATGCACACGTTTCTTCGCCACCTATGAGGTAGGGTCGACACACGCCAAAAGCGCGTCGAAGCGCAGCGAATCGAAGCGCAGTTTTAGTGTCATATGAATTCCAACTCTATTCTCACAACCATAATACTCATTATCGCATGAGAAACCCTACGCTACTACTACTATGGAATTCGCCGGAATTCCCGCGGCGCCGCGGGCATCCGCGCGACTTGTTTGAGTTTCTCATGCGATAATGAGTATTATGGTTCTGAGAATAGAGTTGGAATTCATATGACACTGAAACTGCGCTTCGATTCGCTCCGCTTCGACGCGCTTTTGGTGTGTGTCGACCCGTAGTGTACTTAGCGTTTTTTTTGTATTGAACCGAAAACTTACCGATTTTCAGCTTGGTGGGAATTTATGTAACCTTACTCTTATATTTTGGTCTAATTTGACCGGGCTATATAGATAATATTACGATGTGACCGTCAAAATCAAACTTCCCAAGAATTACTCACCCTATTTTAAATGTGATAACCTAGATGAACATTAAACTACTTTTTTAATAACATATGTACCACGTTTTGGTCACGCTATAAAAATCTTTATATAACTGCTTTTTTTTAGTAATAATTGTGCTTTTTGACTATTTTGTAAATGTTTCGACCTAATTAATCAAGTACGGTTAAGACAAATATATTATATCTTTATACTTCCTTTCGTAAAAATACATGAAGCTGTTTTTTTTTAATATAGTTCCAATATTATGAAATAATTCCAGTATTGTAATCGTGACTATATGACGCAAATAGCAATTGCACATAGAATTCAAATATGTCAATTAACCTTGAGGAAGTACCTGCCGTTTAAATTGCTCAAACGGAAGGCGTATGTAATCAGAAATCAATACGCATTTTAGATACATATCCAATCCAAATACCTCATAATTAACGGGTTAAGCTTAATTTATCAACTACATATATGTGACACCACGGATGTAATTCATTATTAGATTATGTACAGATAAGAACAATGAGAATATATTATGACATAACTATGTCATTGTATATCTAGCTGACATTGAACTGGTGGCTATTTAAATAGAAAACATTTCTCATAATTTTTTTATTGATCTGCCCTGTAAGTATAAGTATCAATCATATTTTATTCATTTATAGGAATGTCGATTCATTAAAATGTAATTCAATAACAAAATCGGTAATGTTACAGAAAATGAATATATTTAAACAAAGGAATACAAATATTGTGGACGACCGGATGGCAGATTGGGTAGTGCACCTGCCTGCGACGCCGCGGACGCGAGTTTGATTCCCGCTCAAGACAAATCTTTGTGTGCATGAACTTGGAGGTTTGTCTTGGTCTGGGTGTTTCTATGTATAATAAGTATGTATTTACAAAAGAAAAGAGTAAATGTTTTAGTATCAGTTATTCTTGTACCCATAGTACAAGCTCTGCTTAGTTTGGGACTAGTAACGTTGCGTGTATGTAGTGAAATATTATTTTTATATTTATTATATTCTCATATTCACACATTCACATATTCTCTTTACCGCGGATTCCTGGGACGAAGCCTTCAGAGTGGCCCAAGACGGACTTAACTCGGTAAAAGAATGGCTCGGTGACAATATCCTTTCATTAAATGCTAAAAAAACTAAATATATAGCTTTTGGTTTAAGATCAACATCTCTTAACATAAAGTCCGACCACTTCATTACTCCGCATGATTGCTCAAGTGACGGCATTTGTTGTTGCTCTCCTCTTGAAAGCGTCAATAGCATTAAATATCTAGGAGTAACTATAGACAACCATCTCGACTTTAAGACACACATAAAGAGCGTTAGTGGCCGTGTACGCAAACTAATCTACATTTTTGCAAACCTTCGACACGTTGCGGACCCGACGCTTCTTAAAACCATATATCTAGCCCTGTGTCAAAGTATACTCACTTACTGTATATCATCATGGGGAGGATCAACTAAAACCGCACTAAAGAGTCTGGAGATAGCCCAAAGAGCCATATTAAAAGTATATAATTTCAGGCCGATGCGTTACCCCACAGACTTACTATATCAAGAGTGTAAACTACTTACTGTACGTCAGCTCTTTATTCACTCTATTGTCTTGAAACAGCACGGGGAGCTTACCTTTGACCGTGGTTACTTAGACAAACGTAGAACTTACAAAGTATGTTCAGCCTATAGACCTAAGACATCATTTATCAGACGATTTTATATATTTTTGGGGCCTTATATTTATGATAAAATAAACCAAATTTTGAATATATACCCATTGAACAAGTTTACATGTAAAAAGAAAATAAGTACATATCTACAAAGCCTGTCATATATGCAAACCGAAGAATTTATAAATATTCCCGGATGACCTAAGTTTCCTGCAACTTGATGCACTAATAAGACTCTCACTCAAACACTCATTTCGTCATACATTACACATTACTCAAAACACATACACCCCTACTCACCCCACAACACAAAACATTCACATATACACAACTTTCTTTCATACTTAATAATAATATTATATTTAAACCTAAGTTATAAACCTATGGCAAAGTAACTATTGTGAAAAAAAAAAAAAAAAATTTCATTTAACTACTGAGTATATTTAGCAAAATATTAAACTGTGGGGATTAGCGCTGACAGCCGAAATACAGGTTAACGCCTAGTTCGGCTGCAGATGCTTCAATTTGTTTGTGATAAACCAAGCTAAACTGTAACATTATAATATAAGTCATGTGAATCTTTTACTTTGAGACAAATAAATTTTATTTTATTTTTTATTTATTTTTATTGTCACACGAAAATTTTTGCTAAGACTAGGAAAAACGCGTTGCGGTTTTAATAGGTTTAGGTATCTTGTTATTTAATGGATGAGACTAAATTAGAGTGTTATTAAACCCAACTAAGTACTAAGGTTAATTAGAGGGTTATTAAACCCAACTAAGTACTAAGGTTAATTAGAGGGTTATTAAACCCAACTAAGTACTAAGGTTAATTAGAGGGTTATTAAACCCAACTAAGTACTAAGGTTAATTAGAGGGTTATTAAACCCAACTAAGTACTAAGGTTAATTAGAGGGTTATTAAACCCAACTAAGTACTAAGGTTAATTAGAGGGTTATTAAACCCAACTAAGTACTAAGGTTACCTTATGCCTTTTGTAGAAACGTGGGTAGCAAAATATTATGCAATAACTTTTCTCCTACTAACTGAATGCACAAGGTAATCCGTAGATCGGTATTCAAAATAAATGATAAACTTTACTGCCTCCATGGACTAGTGGTTAGCATATGCGCCTCTCACCTCTCATCTCAGGTTCAATTTCCAGGTCGAACAAAGTGTTATTGCAACATGGAGTTGGACTTGTGCCTGGTGGATGGCAATAGGCTCATCGTCTAGCCCATGGGACCTAAATATGACTGGTTTAATGTCGGTGTTTATTTATTAATTACACAAAATACAATCGTCCTTACAGGCGACAATGATGTTAAAATGTAGACAAAATGTGTAGTGTCACTCTTTTACACAGAGGTGTTGTACACCTCTGCCGCACACAATATAGGAATGATGTTACATTATGTTATGTTTACTAAAAAGCTTATAGAATGAACTCTATAATGTTCATAGATTAGTACAGATTTAAGTGGTGGCACTGACCTACTAATATATATTTGTTTACGAGTGTAACGAATGATGGTCGTTGTTTTTATTGCTATCATTATTTTTACCAAATTATTCCAAACATTAAGCAATTTAATAGCTTTACTACTGTTAAAATATTTTACCAAAAATGGCTACCTAATCTAAACAAGTAGCAGTTACAATAAGATTTAAAAGTTGAGTCGAGTTAGAGATTTATTTATTTATTAATTTTGGTCACATAATAAATTATACTAAGAAACAGTTAAAAAATTATGGGACAGGCCGGCTTTAAGGCTGCGACCTTCTGCACACCGCTACGGTCGCCTCTTGCCAAGACCCCAAATTTCTCAACTGTATGTTACGTCATTTCGTGACGTCACTTTCATCCATTTATCCATCCATATCCTATCTTAAGTAGAATACATACCATCCTGCCGATCCCATATTTTCTCAACTGTATCTTAGTAGAATTTGCTAAGCATAGCTAAATGCTATAAAAATAATTAATTAGAAGTATACATAAATTATTTAATAAATGAATAGTAACTCGATTCAACTTTTAATTATCTAAATTATTAGTTTTAGTTATTAAAATATTGAATAGCTCATAAGTCAAGGCTCATGATTTGTCAGAGAGCTATAGAGCGCAGCGTGCTAGGAATAAAGCTAAGCGATCAAATTCGCAATATATACACACGTCCCAAACAGGTATCACTGACGTGGGCAGCAAGTCTGCTAAGCTGAAGTGGGACTGGGCGGGACATGTGTCACGTATGCATCCGGAGAGGTGGGCACGGATTGCCACACAATCGATGACCCAAGAAGGACACCGTCGTCGGGGTAGACCTAAGAGGCGCTGGCGGGACGACCTAGATGCCTACAGCCACAACTGGTGGGAAGCTGCAGGAGATTGAGAGGACTAGAAACGTTTGGGGAAGCCTTTGCCCAGCAGTGGGACAATGCAGACTAACAAAAAAAAATGAAAAAAAAAACGTTATTGAGATCATCTTCAAGTTCATAATGTTGTTCATTTGATTTGTTGTGTACATCAAGAAGATGACCTTGACGCTGACAAACAAATGATTTTTGATCTTACGATTAAGTGATATTAATGATAAAGAGATAAAATACTTAATTGCGCTCGACTTTTATATGCATTAGGTACTATAATTAACGACAACGGATTACAATTTTATGTGAATAGTTTAAACTATTTTTCTGAGGCCCGTGCCTTATAAAATCTAATCCAGAAGGAGTTTGAATTTCTAATCATATTGAAATAAAAATTTTGAATATCCAATTTTTTTTTAAAGCTGGTATAATTACATGATAAAATATAATCCAGTTTCTCATGTTTTGTCCGTCTGACTGTCTGTTTTTTTGTATCGGCTATCTTGAATCTTTACAACGGACAATTTTGGTAAATTTTAGATGGGTTACTGACAATATGGCGCGTTAACATAGGCTTTATCGATGTACGCCGATCAAACCACAGGTGAAAGTTCGATTGTTTGTTTGATCGCGCTTATCTCGAGAACTACTAGTCAGATTTTATAAATTCTATTTATGTTTAATAGTCAATTTCTTAAGAAAAGTTTAAAGATATTTAACGTAAGATTCAACTCCATGGGAGCCGAGCAATAAGGTTTTAACAAGGGAACCGCGGAAGCAGCTATTTGACCGCGAATTCCACGCGGACGAAAACGAAGCAAAACCTAGTAAATAATAATACACTTTACAATATATTTGTGATGAGAGTGCTTAATACTGTATTTCTGAATAAGATACTATTATTGAACGTATTGATAAGTATTTTTTGTATCTGGGCATTGTAAGAAAACCTCAAAGCGAGGAATTATAACCGACATTAAACATAAATATTAAACAACATATAATTATACTCGTACTTCGAACTTTTAACTTAAGCTCACATGATTTTAATAAAATACATACGGATGTTAAATGTGTACAAACTATTTTTTCATATAAAGTGATATTAATACAACTAACGCCTAAGACACAGTAATTAATGTTGTTGCTAAGTAAATAAATTAAAAGATGAAAGAAATAATAATATTTTATTTTATGACGCCGTCAAGGTTTAATTTTGTGGTTTTATGATATTATATTTTATATAGCATACTTTTATAACGTCATTATTCAGTCCGTACCTTTTTGCTATTTTGCCCGTCTTGCCTGGAGTGTTAAACTATCTCCATTTTCCATCAAGATCGGTTAAATAATTAAAACACGAAGGCCTAACTAAAAGACCGAGTTACTTTCGAAATATAATATTAGTAATGGTTATCATTACGACGGCAAAGAAACGCTATTAATCGCCCAGTTGATGAATCTACGTCATAGATTTGAAATTAGTCAACATATCCCGGCTAAAATAACGTGAGTGACCCGCATTCTCAATCGCAACCTCACGTGGGTTTTAATAATATTATTAGTAATGGTAGTAAAGATAATTAACTTGAACATAAACAATTAATAATTAATGACATGTTTATCGCGACTGTCAAATGTTCATTCACAAGTTCCATGCTTACTTTGCATAATTATGTAATTAGCTGCAAGTCGTAATGAGACATGCAACCATTACCGCTATTAAGTATCAACAATTTCGGTGTCAATGTAAAGCAGAGCATAAATTATCACCTAATCAACTAGTTGGCGAATTTCCATTTTCATTGATGGGTGTAAATCAGTATAATCATTGTCTTATAAATATTTATGAGTTCACCACATGGTTAAACATAATTTAGATGGCGTTGTACATTATCTTTACACATGTTTTTAAGACGATAGTTATCTATTATCTTATCTTATCTTATCTATATTTTGTATAATTAGACACAATATTTATTGATGTTTCTTTAACTCACACTCATCGCTTGTATGAGTTATGTAATAAAATATATTTATATCTGAAGGTGATCCGAAGGTGCCTATGATTTCGAAGAGAACTCATTATAAAACAATGAATATAAAAGAGTTAATCAGATAGTGAGAACTGCGGTTATATAAGTATTAAAATGTTAATATTGGGGGTTTCCACGCCCTTGATTTTAATATTAATGTAGGTAAAATAGTATTATATAATTTTGATTAAAGTGGGCCTAATATTAATAGTATTACTACTAATGGAGAATAAATTAAATCAACAGTGTGGCTAATATGGTTTTATAACAATCATCTATGACTAGGCACGAAATACATCAACAAGATGACCATATTGTATTAGACCAAAAATGAAAGCGCCATGGCATAAATTACATTGCATTGCTTTGAGGGCAAGTACAATAAAGTACAAATATATAAATGAGTAAATATCTCACAACTTACCCACAACGCCATCTTGTCCCAAACTAGCAGAGCTTGTGCAATGGGTACTAGAATAACTGATACTAATACATATATACTTTTCTTTTGTAAATACATACTTATTATACAGAGAAACACCCAGACCAAGACAAACCTCCATGTTCATGCACATAAAGGTTTGTCTTATGCGGGCATCGAACCCGCGACCTCAGCGTCGCAGGCAGTACACTACCCACTCCGCCATTCGGTCGTCAATATAGATGTTACTATGTAGATAAAGTTTTCGCCCGTTATTCGTATACCTAGCAGCTTTAGAAAAGCTCTATATTTAAAGCCACTTATTCAGTTTAAAAAAAGCAGCGATAGCTGAGTGGGAGACCGTAGGACTGTGAAGTCGAAGATCTCGGGTTCAAACCCACGGCACACACCTCTGTCAATAAATCTTTAAGATTCGTCTTTTCGAAGATATGTGTGTATTTATCATATAAATTATCGCTCGCTAACGGTGAAGGAAAACATCGTGAGGAAACCTACATGCCTGAGAGTGCCTTAAAGTGCTCGATGGTGTGTGCAGTCTACCAATCCGCACTTGGCCAGCGTGGTAGACTATGGCCTAACCCTTCTTATTATGAGAAAACGCCCAAGCCCAGCAGCACACAGGGACATGTATTGATACAGGGCTGCTACTATTCAGTTTATACTAAATGACCGTTTTCGTTTGAGCTGTGTTTCTCCACAAGTGTTAAAAAGACGATTTACATAAGTTTATGTTATCACGACACGCCCGTGCCGATATAACGTGATTGCATATTACCGCGAGCAAGTTTTGTTACAGCTAAATAAAGGCGTGGTACCTCCCAGTGACTGCCGGTGCATTACAACTGCTTGGGTACCGTCTATACAGAACTGTGGAAAACCCTTTATTGCTTAAACTTGTCTTCATTTGTATGAAACGAGTTAGAGCCTGAGATAGGCATCCAGACATCTGTGTTATAGCCGTAATTGATCTGAGATCAATTAAAAAATAAATATGGGTTTTACTTTAATATTATAATTTTTTTATATATTTTTATAGTCAAATCAAGACTAACAAAAAGAAAATATGTTTGTTGGCGCTCGTATTCTCAAAATTATTATTTAAATTTTTTAAGTTTGTATGAAACACAAAAGTAAAAAAATATATTTTTTTAAATGCCAAAGAGCAAACATGTAATTTTGTGTTTTAGATATGATTTGGCTATAAAATAGGTAAAGTTAATCATATAAAGGTTTAATCCATATTACGTGAGTATGAAAATACGGCACTCGGTAGTCTGCTATGAACATTGAATGTCACATCCAAGTACATCAACTTTTACGATGTTATAGCAATTTATGCTGTAATGAGTCATCGTAGGCTATTAATAAACTATAAAAACACAAGTATCGTAATATTGAATATATTATATTTTATATATATTTTTCTTGTACACAAACAACCACGCCAAATTCTACAATTATTTCCATCCTAAGGTTGCCTGGCAGAAATCACTATTAATGATAAGACCACCCATTGTACTGTTATCACTAGAAATAAAAATATACCATTAAAAATAAGTTAGAATTGTAAACTCAAGGTGTACAATAAAGTGATAAAAATAAAGAAATAAATAAGTATTGTGCCATAAAATGTTCTTTTTTTTAACCCATGATGTCCCACTGTTGAGCAAAGCTATACACCACCACAATTTTCTGTTTTGGGCTCTCCGTGTCCAACAAAATATTCTTAAACTAGAATTAATTAATTTAGGAAGAATACTTCGCTAAATTCCTGACGGAACCCCTTCATAAAGGTATATGGCGGATCTACAGCATTTCTTAGCAATAATTGAACCGAAGCTGAAACAGAAGGAAAGTGGGTTTATCGTTCACTCGTCCAACTACTTTACATGTTGTAAAGACGATAAATCAATGTAATCGCACTTGTTATGATAACACACTACGTGAACAAAGGTCTTGTATTTGATTATTGTGATTATACTTACTATTCATTAAGGTTCTGTGTCTGTTAACTTTACGTAGATATAAAAAAAATGAAAACTAATAATAATATAAATCTAGCGTTTACTGTTCTCAAAATGGTTTTAATGTATTAATTATAAAAAAAAAAATTACGATCTGAGTAATCGTAAAAACATATTTTTTGCACGGTTTGCAACGGTTTGCATAGTTTTTTTATAGAAAAAAAGGCTATGTTATCAAAGGGCTCAGATACTAGCTTAGTAGTAATAATGTTAATTTTATAGATTCACTAGCTTTTACGCGCGACTTCTTCCGCGTGGAGATCGGTTTAGACAGTAGTAGCTGCTCCCGCCCTTCGACCCGCCGCGTTAAACGTTACTGCCCCGCTTCTATGGAGTTAAGCGTAATGTTAAATATCGAAATGGATCAACCTTAATGGATAATTAAACTATGAAACACAAAAATAATTATTAAAATCCGATCATTTGTTTCCGAGATTAGCGCTAACAAACAAACAAACTAACTTTCTGCCGCGGTTTCGTCTGCGTGGTAGGTACATCTATAAAAACCTACCTACATATAAAATTTTATTAACATCGGTCAAGCCGTTTAGAAGATTAGCCGATACAAACAAACAGACAGACAGATAGACAAAAAATTTAAAACTGTATTTTAAGCACAGGTATCTTGCAAATAACTGTATGAACTGAAAAAAACATTGTTATTTTGACATTAAAAACAGACACTGCAATTTTATTTATCTGTATTGATACGTTATACTACATTCATAAAATTAAGCTCATCCCGTCCCATTTTACTGTAACACTTAGACAAACTCTAGCTGATAGACTTTACACATCAACAAAAAATTATGCTAATCAATTACCTACTATTAGATTCGTTAATCTGTATTCAATGATTAAACCATAATTGACCACTTTACGCGTTCATAGCCTAACTTCTGTAATTACTTAATGATCGTTTAGCAATTACCATACTCTTAGTATTATGTTCTATGAAGCGTGTCAGTATATGCGTATCATTACACAATTGATAAACTGAATAATCTAGTTAATTCCAACACCATAGCGTAGAACGCAATTAGGGTGATTACCTGCATTATCCACGGTGTAGACTACATATCTGTTGAAGTGTAGGAAATCGACGGGACTAGTGGTTTTCAGAGAAATTGGACTTGGTCAGAGCGTAATCTAATGCTCATTACGGGAACGATTAAGTATGTTCACGCGGAAGACAGTGATTTGTACTCGAAGTGTCGATTGAAGCTCTTATTTCGTACATAAGTGACCATAGCAGATTACAACAGGGCGAGTAAATCTACTTACATAATTTCTAGTTTCTAAAGAAGGAACGTGATTATTTTTTATGTATTTATGCATGAAAAAAGAAAGTTTTTCGTAATGTTATTAAATATTACGGCTTTTATTTTTTTCTTTTAAAGAGTGGGTACAGAATATAACATACCTTAAAATGAAAATGTAATGTTGATGCAATTGCGTGCAAGGGTTTAATCAATCAAAGACCTCGTAAATTAGTAGCGTTTTAATACGAGTCTTCCATTGGATACAACTGTTGTTATCGATAATGATTTATGCCAAATAGTTGGGTGTGGTACTAATTTGACTTAAAGAACATTTTGCCGTCAATACTAGGTATAGTAGCAGTAGTGATTTTGAAAAAAATGAGGTAGATATATACACTTATGCAGCCGTGATCACGATAGCGTAATATACATATATTACTTACTCATTTCTTTGTATTGTTTTTCAATCCAAAGTTAACAATTAAGAATATGCAGTAAGTCGAGTATTTTAAAACATTACAAGGCATACTGACAGTGCGTGTGCTTACTGCTAAAGTTCTCATTTACTAAGGCCAAAGAACAGTACGATATCTTTTGTAAAAATGGGTATCAATCAAGCTTATACAAACAAGCTTATAAAAAAAATAAAATAACTAAAACTTGTGAGCAATACTTTGTGCAAATACACATTTTCAATTAGTTCGTAGTCTGGCAAAAAAAAATAATTATATATAATAATTTTTATTTGACCAAGTTATTATTTCTTGCCAGAATAATAACGAGCTGTAGATATAAAACTGGCCACTAAGATGGCAGTCTACCTACGAAACACACGGCTCTATAGTGCTGTCTAAAATTAACACTCATTAGGAAACCCATCTGCTTTCTAATCAACGAATACTCGTGTGTTTTGTGTCCATTCAATTTAATCAACCATTAGAAATCTCGGGAACTAATTTAGTATCCCAATCAATGAACTTAGTAAATTTCTTCCTTCAGTAAAAGAAACAAAATAAGTTTTAATAATACTGTTGATTTAAAGATGGCCAGCGCTTTATCTCAGCCATTCATTGAGATCGAATCATTCACTTTTCTTTATTCAATATAATAGTTTATTTTTTTATAAAATTGTCTTTCACTTTGTTCTGTATCTATATTTCCTGAATTCAATAAATCCATTCCATCTATCGTATATAAAATTTGCTTTTACTTTTTACTTTGTTCTATATCTAGGTATATTCCCGGAGTAAAATAAATCCATTGTATAGAATCACACCTGAATTGTATAGAATGGCAAAAATACGTAGGAAATGTTATCAAAATTAAGTGTTGAATAAAAATAATCATCAAATAAATTTATATAATAACTACGACTCACGGTAGTTCAACTACCTTTATTATAATATTTTCAGATGATATTTTTACCCGACTGTGTCAGAAGGAGGGTTATGTTTTTCGAGCGTATGTATGTATGTATGTATGTATGTATGTATGTATGTATGTATGTATGTATGTATGTCTATTTCTTTGGCACGCCCTACAGCCCAAACGGCTAGACGGATTTTGACAAATGAGGTGTCGTTGAATTCGTCGAAACAGTGATAGTGACATAGGCTATATAAATTTTCAAAATGGCGCCGGCAAATGAAAAAAAAAAGGGGGGGAGGTATGGATTTCCTTTTTATCATAGTAATATGGGTATCAAATAAAAAGCCATGAAAAGACCATTTCAAAAATATATACTTCTTATCACATTTATATTACTGATTAAACACAATTTACCAATTTTTATATCGGCACACTCGCGCGCCCGAAGTGGGTGGAAGTTAGTTTGTATGTTCGCTCACGCTAATCTTGGAAACTGCCGGTCGAATTTGAATAATTGTTTTTGCATTTGATAGTTTAACTCACGATTAAGGCTTATTGATCTCAAAGAGATTTGATTTCTACAAATTAATAGATATAAAAAAACATGTCGGTTAAAAGAACTAAAAAGAGTGAAATAAAAAATAATTATTAAAAAAACAAAAAACCCGACTGCTTAAAAAAAAGAACTGATAAGATAAAAACAAGTATAGCATTATCTACATTAAATTCATTAACAACAAATGAAATATGTCAAACTAAATTCTTTATGATGTTGCAGGCGGGGACAAACAATACTTTGTTACTACTATATAACTTCGTTTGTCACCGCCTGCAACATCATAAAGAAATTAGTTTGACATATTTCATTTGTTGTTAATGAATTTAATGTAGATAATGCTATACTTGTTTTTATCTTTTCAGTTCTTTTTTTTAAGCAGTCGGGTTTTTTTTATTACATCAAATTAACTGTTGTCTACGACTTCATCGGCGTGGATTTCTTGTATAACGTAATAGCTGCTGCCGCGCTTTGACCCGCTTTGAACCATTTTTTTTCCATTTGCTGTCAGATGCGTTTTGTTATACCACATTTTATTTCACGTCTGATCACATCGCTAATAATGAAGTTCATAATTAAATTAACACGTTTTATTCGTTAAGCTTTGCAACATTTTTAAAATTAAAATGTGTTGATAAAAACGAATAAAGCTAAATACGCAAATTTTAGTATTTTATTATGGAATACTAAGAACGTCATAAAACGTCGATGCACATTGTTTTTTTTATAATTGCGATAAGCTGAAATAAATCGAAAAAAAAACTTTATTCTCACTACTTTTTTCGAGATGGCATCAAAAACTTGTAGGAAATCTGGATCCAAAAATTTCAGAGAGAATATCCATTTAAGCCTCTCTAAAAAATAGCATTTGCATTTATCCAGGCAATTCACCTTGAACTTCATTGTGCTAGAATGCTTGCACGATGATTCGTAAAGTGTGCTTTTTACGATTGAGCTGTCACATTAATTATATAACGTTAGATATATTACGTTGCGTGTTGTAGATAAAACTTATCGACATGATTTTGTTTAATTTTAACAAAGTTGCTAAAATATCTTCCGTGTAATGAAACCATCAAACTAATAAAGCTATACTATAAACTTACTAACTTACTTCACCTTTAAACCACCTAAAAACGTTACAACCCCAAATTTACCCCCTTAGGGAGTGTGCGCGTTTCATCTGCTTCTTCTTACTGATATTATGGAATGTAATAGTGAAACAATATATAAACAGACGACAGCAAAAACCCGGTCCATTAGCTGTTCATTTTTTAAGAGTTCCATTGCCTGTCTCCAAAGATTTTCATCAGATCCTGATAATTTATATACCTTTCTTAAGCTATAACAAGTATAATACCTAAAACCGCATCGAAAACGGACCAGTAGTTACCGAGAAAATCGCAATCATACAAAGTTAGATACATACATAAATTCGGGTCGAATACAGACCTCCTTTGTATTGAAGTCGTGTTAAATATTCCTCATCAGATAGTAATAAAGTTACAAGTTTATTCCATGCTTATTTAAAATTTAAAAACGTTACCGATTAAGCGACTGTGCATTCTTAAATACATCTGGCAGACAGGTATTTAGATTTAGCCCCAGTTTCAGAGGTGTTATATAACCCTTATTGGAAAAAAGTATAATATAATACACTAAATTAAATGAGTGACAGCTGTGTTGCATTTTTTTTTGTGAGTGTTACTTGTGAAACATTTATAATATTCGGTCAGGTTTGATTTTATGGAGCGGATAAGATGTACCCGGAACCTCTGAAACAGGCTTCTAATTATGAACTTGTCTACAAAAAAAAAATCTGTTGAGAAGTCATAGATATCAAAGAATATGATGAAATATGTTCAAAAATGTATGTCTTTTAACTTTATTCCGTAAAAATATATTATATTCCGTGATATATCAACATCATAATATAAATCTTTGATGATTATTTAAACGATTTTATTGTTCTGTAATATAACGTTATAATGTTATCTTTGCCAATATTTACAATTAAAAATATAATGTATCACTTAACGATCTCACGTCTATTGGATAAAAGAAAAAGATTTTCGGACTACCAAAAGAATGGGTAGGTTTCCATAAGTGACGGTAATTTTAGCAGTTTATGTAGTTTATATTTTGATCCAGTTTTTAAGGCTCTGCAATACAGCGACGAGATTTAGTAATGTATGTAGATAAAATATTTTTAAAGTTTCGATTGTATTTGATTGTTGTATTTTATTTATTAATAACTAACTTATTGGCTCAAGGAGTTTGACTACGATGGGGTTAAAAATATGCTGGGGCATACAGTGTATAATACACAGAATAATTCACAACTTATCCTTCATTACATCACGCCTACACACACATACTTTACACGTATACACTTACACATACATCTCACAAACACACTTTTTACTCATAAGACAGCCTAATACTCATTAACTTTTTTGCATGTTTAGTTTTTTTTCTCTCATTGTTTACTAAAGAGAGATCATGATAATTGTAACCGAATTTTTTTTAAGGGGCACACTGGCACCTGCGTCACAAGTGCAGCGGTCAGGGAATCCAAACCAATATGTGTAACCTATCATGTGACAGTAATGATTTATTATTATTTGTAGTTTATGTTTCCATAACTCGGACTATGGAGTCCCGGTACTTTGGAAGGCATGCGTGGGGCCGAAGCCAACAGCTCAGAGGCCTGATAAACATTTTAATCTAAATCTGAAATGGGACACAAACCGACGACTATCCCTGTTTACACTATATAAATGCACCCAAGGACAGTCCCCGGTTCGTGCAGAACTATTGCAGAAAAATTGAGACTAAATTACCGGATCTATTGTAATGAATTGTTTATTGATTCAATCTGGTACTATGGGTTAACTATGTCGCCTGCCCTAATATAGCACATGTAAAACATGGAAAAATAAGCAGGCATAATTTATTATTATTATTATTATTAACCTACTTATAATAATTTTAAACAAAAATAACCGACTTCAAAAAGTAGGTAAACTAAACAGCAAAAAATAATACGTTTTTTCATTTAGTTAAATAGAAATTATTAAATAATTATTTTATAATTCTGAAGTCGGTGCCAAGTAAACAATAACTCTGTATAGATAATAATTATCAATCTTTCTAACAACTATTTTCTGACTGAATATTAGTTATATTTCTGTGGTAAGTACCAATACTGGGCGACCGCGCACTAGCACAACTACGCCTCCCTTTATTGTGTGTACTGTCATTTGATATTGTAGATAGTGGTAGTGGTTGTTATTATAGCTTTTACTTGGCACCGACTTCAGAATTATAAAATAATTATTTAATAATTTCTATTTAACTAAATGAAAAAACGTATTATTTTTTGCTGTTTAGTTTACCTACTTTTTGAAGTCGGTTTTTTTTTGTTTAAAATTATTTTATTTTACGATTTTAAGTGATGGGTAGACCGAGCAAGAATGTTTCTCGAACGAGGAAACGACGGTTACTTGAGACGGAAAACTTATTTAAGGTGCCTATATTTAAAGAATTATCCCCGTACTCCTAACCATTGAGGAACCTTCCAGCATCAGCTCAGCAACATAAAATGCTGACTACTAGATGCAAATATCCGAGTAGCTTTAGATAATATACAAAAAACAATATAGAAGCCTTTTAAATTTGAGGGTTGCCCTCGATTTCTCTAGGATCCCATCATCAGAACGTGACTTGAAAAAAATGGGACCACATGACAAGTATATCCTTTCAAACAGCAAAATAATTTCTCAAATCGGTCCAGGCGTCTTTGAGTAATCGGCGAACAAACATAAAAAAAAATTTTAAAAAAAATACAACCGAATTGAGAACCTCCTCCTTTTTTTGAAGTCGGTTAAAAATATGGAAACAATCGTTACACATAAACTACCGTGGCAAATGGTAAACTACCGTAGACTACGGTAGTTTTAGTATTATATACCCTTGCTAACATAATAATATATAGACTACTTACATCTCTACTTATAATCAAGAGGATCAAAGTTTTTTTAATGTATTATCGATAAAGGATCTTGCATGAATTTGATTTATCAAAGTTTGATGATCGAATATTGTTTAGTAATGAATGAGTGCAAAAATGTGACTCGAATTTATAATCAGCTAATACTAAATTATGTTATTGGTGTTCTTATGTTAAAGGATCGACAAAAGGGCCAACATTAGAATGGCCTGTGGAATAAATTATTACCAGTGACTAACATAGTTTCAAGCGCAGAATTCTCAAAAAAGGTCTGTAAACAGGCACATGAAAAAAATCAGCATTATTTCTATTGATTTTGCAAATTAAGAAGCAATAAATATCTGCATTACATATTTAAAATACTTTATGTTAAAGTAAATATTGTTTTGATCATCTATACTAACAAATATTAAACTATTTTTTTTTTATACTACTCCCACAGCGAACGAACGTGTAGTCCACCTGATGGTAAGTGGAGTACAGCCCATGGACATCAACAATCCACAAAAGCAGATTATAGATGCGTCGCTGCAGCTGAGGACTACGGTGTTATGCCTCATGTGCCAGTAATTTCAGGGCCTGATCTCACCACCAAACCGGAACACAGTAATGGATAAGCACTACTATTTGGCGGCAGGTTAAAGGTGAGACGGTGGTGCTGCCGCCCTCGAGCTCATTCACAAGAGCTCTACCACCAGTTTTTAATGTTTGTTTCCAAAAATCTTAGAATCTACTGGAACGATCTTAATGAAAATCAGTGTAAAAATAGTTCAAAACCCCAGAAATAATAAAAACTACTTTTTATGGACGTACCACTCGGGCGGCGAGATACACTATAGGTACAAGTAATTTTTCAATGTTACGTATTACGTATTGACATTCAGGTATTTACTATACGTATGCATCAGATCATTTTAAAAGTAACAATTATGTGTGGCATGCATAGTTTAAATTAACAAAATAAAACAAATAGAACAAAGAATAAACCGTCTTCAAAATACCTAGAAAAGCATTATATAACGCATTTAAAATTGGTTAAATCGGACTTCAAGAACTGTTTATCCGACTTTTTGTGTTATTAAATACTTTTTCAAGGTATTTTGAAAGTTGTTAATTAATATGTTATTAACTTAATAGTTAACTATCTTCACCATTAGTCATTCTTGTTTAAGACTGCTGGTCCAGCACGCGTACGAAAACCGACTTATCCTAAGAAGATTTTTTAACCTTTCCTTCTTATATGAATATTTTTTTTTTATATTTTATCATGCAATCAGTCTCTTTGACTATGAGCAGAATGTGGTATAAGATTATTTTCCGGGTAGAGACGTTCCTCTTTAGAAACATCTACTATATGATTTACTGGCTCATTCGATGCTGCCGAGTTCTAGAATCCTGCATCGTTTTAGTCTCTTGATGCAATCTGGAATGGTGAACTGAACAGCTAGCTGGTTAGGATGGTTTTCCAGTCTTATTTTGTATTAACTTGCACATTTTGTTATTTCCTCCTTTATTGTTCGCATGTTTATTCCTATATGAATATACTTTAGTAATATTCAACGTCTCGCCTCATCTTTGTATAGCTTGAAAGATTTATTTATATGCTTGTGATTAGATTAGGTAATATTTAAAAAAAACATTATAGAAGCCTTTAAACGGGTTACCCTCGATTTCTCTAGGATCCCATCATCAGATCGTGACCTGATGAATATGTGACCACATATTCAAAATAATAGCATAAGTAACTATATATTCTTTCATATAAGAATTGACTTGTCATCGCTGAAAAATCTTTCAATCGAATTCCGAACCTCCTCCTTTTTGGCAGTCGGTTAACAAAACAAAAAATAAAAATGTCTCGTGAATTGATCATATTTTTATAACAACACGGCCTGGAGTCTAAAATTGATGGTTATTTCTTAAGTATTTTCAGGCAATTAATGAGAAATAAATTAATTAAAACAATTATATTTAGCTAATCGATATCTCGTGTTTATTGACCGAGTTTTAACGGGGCTCATCATGCTCATTAGATATAATATCTGCTTGGTAGGCAACAGTGTTGTTTGGAATTTTTCAGCCAAGAAATTCTCAATTGAAACACGGAGTTGAAATTGTATCCGGTAGGTGGCGCTAGGCTCACACTCAATCACATGGGATCTTAACATAGCAGGTGAAGTGTGGGTGTTTATTCACCTCTGATATACATCCGTCTAGGTAAGTCATACATTTTACAACGTCTTACCTAATTATATTGTATCTATACGATTTAATCGATGCATTACTGATTTCATTGTAGTTTTATTATCAATTCAATACCACACTATTAACCTGGCCCAATAGATTAATCGAGTCGATGATTTGAATCTTGGCACCACCGTTGTGGGACTTTGCCATATCAGCAGCAATTTTGTTAATTTCAGAAAGACTGGGTCAACTAGAGGTGTCAACGAGAACATAAGTAGTAATTAGCTTTGTTAGATCAAGATTAATAAGGTTAGTAATAATTTTAAAAGGAATCAATCTACTTTGTAGGAAATTGCAAATTGTACACCTTATTTCTTACAAAGTACTTTGATTTTTAGTATAGATAAATAAAAAATTTAGGCGTATTTATTGATATAATATGATATCTAAAACCTTAGGGAAGGATGTAGTCCAAAATTATCTACAGGATTGCATGTCTAATGTAGTAGAAAAGTAAGACTGATACCACCACCATGTAGAATACCATCCAAAGGTTGTGGTTATAACAAGGTTAGAGTTCTATCTCATGCATAAAAATATTCCTAAATACAGTATTTAGGAATATTTTATCTTTTTCTTCTTCTTAATATTTTCCATAAAAATAGCAGTCTTTATGCAAACATGTAAGCATACCAAAAGTGGTAAGTGTGTGGTGAGTTAGGCAAGTATTAATTGTGCCGACAATGTGTCATGCTAATGTAAGAACTATCGTTAGTTTTTATTTTCAATGCAGCATTCTTGTGTAGGTCCTATTTAGGAAACTCGTCAATGTTTCCAGTCTGAACCGTGATGTCGCGTGCCTAGGAGTATCGTGTCTATGGCTTAGGATGTCCAGAGACCTTTGTCAAATTAAAAAGTATCTGTCTTACATAACTTCACGGCTGAATCACCCATAAGAGGGTGGCAGAGGTATACAACACCAACACTTCACCTGTTATGTTTAGGTCCCATGGGATAGGCGGAGAGCCTATTGCCATCCACCAACACAATTCCAACGCCGTGCTGCTATTGAGAATTTCCTGACGGAAAGTTCACAAATAGCACTTTGTCCGATCCGGCCAATCAAACCAAAGACCTCGCGGTATATGCGGACACGTTAACCACTAGAGTTCACTAGACCATCGAGGCAGTATCCATCTGTTGTATTTTAATTTCTTACAATACAATATGAGTATTCTGGTGATGTATGAAATTGTTTAGATGAATATAATGGAAAAAAATAGAATTAGCCATTGTGGTAGTCCAGCGTTTTGATCGCTTTAGTTGATTTTTAATGCCTATCATTCTTCACTTGTATTGAATCCATTTAGATCTCCAAGATGAATCGCTTCATATTTTTAATATAATTAGATTAAAACAGAATTAGCCAATAGAATATTTATAAACGTAACATTACGCCTATATGATACAGTAAGGTGTGACAGAGATGTGTAACACCCACATTTTTTTAAGGCCTGTTGCCTGCTATTCTTATATTTAAATAAAACTAAAAAAATAATACACTTCTTAAAACTATATCCATTCTTATAACATTGTCACCCTACTAAAAGAATCTATTAAAACACTTGTCTAAAAATAGAATTAGCCATTGTGGTAGTCCAGCGTTTTGATCGCTATAGTTGATTTTTAATGCCTATCATTCTTCACTTGTATTGAATCCATTTGGATCTCCTAGAAGTAGAATCGCGTCATATTTTGAAAAGAGTTGCTTTAAATTTGAATTTACTGATGAATTTTAAAATCTGAATTAATCAGTTTAAACAAGCACCAATAAATTGCGAACACCACATTATTATATTGAGCAATTTATATATATTATTCTTCTGCAAACATAAATACAGATATTGTTTTAAAGACTAACTTCCACTTACCTACGCCATGCATAGCGCCTGCGGTATTTTTATTAGCATTGAATATATTTTAATATGTTTCGTAAATAAAATCGTAGATACTAGAGACAATAGTAAGCATACCTTCTAAATAATATAGTCTATAATTACTCTTTATAAAAAAATAGCTTGTTTTCTTTGGAGTTCATTTAAATATGTTATCTCTCTGTACGATGAGATATAATTTATGATAGCAACCAACACCAAAACAGGTTGCTCGTTAAAAATTTCTAGGCGCTCTTGTTATATAAATATACTCGACTCAAAGGTTACCGCATAATATCTCTTGTGGGTAAATGAATATAAAATACAATTATAATAAAATACAACAATACAATATTGTTTTTTTTTATTATGCTTCAAATATATCTTTTGGTATCACATAAAAATAGAATAAATGTCTTCTAGTCGGTAGCTAGAAGACATTATTCTATTTTTAACCGACTTCAAAAAAAGGAGGAGGTTCTCAATTCGATTCGTATATATGTTGCATTTTTTTTTTTTTATAAAAGTAGTTGATCTTAGAATCCTCATATAAAGGAAACAAGAATCTATTGAGATGAATTGATCGTATTAAGGACATTGAACGAATTCTTAATATCCCGCAGTGTTGCATTTTGTTATCACAATCGTGTTCTCAATAAATCACATGAATTTTTCATGTTCAATCCATTTTTGAAAATAGTACCTATAAAAACGGCTATATGTGTAGCATTGTAACATGCATTTGTATGGGATTTAGTCCTAGATAAACAGGGTTATTGGTAATTCGACGCATTCCTTATAGGGCCAAAATGCAATAATCTGAGCCCATATTTTTTTTTACCGATATTCAACTTTTTTTAGTTTATAGTTAGAATTTTTTTTTTACAACCATCACTTAACAGGCAAAACAGTCGCCCAAACTGTCATCTATGTGTGTAAAATCTCGCCTGATTTTTTTTCTCCTGTGCAAAAGAAACAATAATAATACTTTTTTAAAAGCTTGATGAAAATATTATTATTATAATTTGTATTTATGCGTTTAGTGCAGTATATTTTTTTAACACTGCAACGTTTTTTATGAACAGAAAATAAAATCTCGAAGTAATTTTTGTTTTCATTAGTGTCCAAAGCCTAAGTATTTTGTATAATTGCACTTTTAATTAATTTAAAATATATACTTACTTACTGATAATACATCAGTTATAAAAACTGAAATCCAAATACATTTGCTGTTTACATTATATCGGAAGAACATTTATGGACTCAATTTATCGAAATTAGGCCTTTTATTTTACCCTGCAAGGAATACGTTGAATTACCAATAATCCTGTTACCTGTGGATTTAGTGTAGAAGAGCTCGGGGTCAATCGGTGCCTCGTATTGGGCTCTGGAGATCTGACGGCAGTTGCCTCGTAAAACACTGATATGCAGCTCAATCCATTCTAGCATAAAAGCCAGTAACCGCCCCAAAGGTAGAAGTTCCCCTATTTGTGCCTCACTGTGTAGTTAAAACGATTACCAAAAATAAAATGTGGATCGCGGGGGCTTTGGAAGATATGAAAAAAAAATTGTACAAAAGCGACGTCATAGTATAAAATGTAATTCGGACGGCCAAAGGCTCATAAGCTAATAGACTAGACGCTGACTACAATGTGATTGTGAAATGGTTCAGACAATGATAATACATAATTAATTATAATATAATAAAGTATAATTTAGTTTTACTTATAATTTATTTTTATATCATTTGTTTGTAATATTTTGACGTGTTCAAGCGCCTCCTGGGCCTATGAAAATAAATGATTTGAATTTAAATTTGAATTTGAATTTAATATTACCTTCAGGTTATTATTTTTATCAATACAGTAATATTTAAATTTGTTAAATTCGTGTCAAAAGTGGCAAACACTGTCTAATATTGTTTTTTTAATTATTTTTCTGAATAGGGGGTGTAAATCATTTCTTTAACTTAGATAAAATCGAACAACGACCTAAACGGAACTAATTAATTTACTGGATTTTTAACTTTTTCCTACGGGTGGAAGTCGTAGCGGTCGGTTTATAGGGTTGAGCCACGTGCCTGTCTGTAGGCCAGCAGATGTCCCGTGACACCTGCCCTTGCCACCTCAGCCATCACTCTCTGACCCATACCCATAACCATATGTCCATCCCTCTCTACTTGTGCTTATTTTTATATAATTTATACAAAGTGACGGTAACTAGAATGGACCCGCGGTGGTTATAATGACCAGTACCTACCTCAGCTGTGTTATTAATTGCGATCAAGTACAGAGCCTAAATACCTGAAGAAGAGCTCACTAGCTACATGTGAAGAAAGCAATACATTTTATAATCATCTTTATTCTTACATTATATATCCATATCTTCATAATAATGTCACTCGCTGTCGACTAACTCAATATCTTTGCAAGAGTAAGTACACAAACAAAGGAAGGAGAACTTACTAATTTGTGTAAAAGAGTTTTCACCACACCAGCACGAAAAAGATTGTTTGCTTGCTAGAATTCAGTGAGTAAAAACCGTTTTTACTCACTAGTGAGGCAAAGTGATTCAAATTTCGAAACACAAAATCCTTCCAATGAATAGGCGCTGAAAAAAAAACAAAACAGCCACCATGTAGGTTAGTAATAAACATTGACATAATTTTTATTAAATAACTACATACGATACGTTTAAATTATTTTAAATTATATAAATACGCGCTTATTTAGTATTTTAATGGTTTTATATTCGTTATTGACCATTAAATTAATTAAAATCAGGTACTTAATATTAGACTCTATTAATAAATGTTACGGAACGAATTTCCGAACGCACGATTTAAAAAAAAAAAGTCTGTGTCTGTGTCAGTCATCGCGGGCAACTATAAATTCTTTTCAGTTTATGTTTAATTGTTTACTGAAACATTTTAACAAAAAAATAGTGAATTCTGTAATGAAGAACTTTGTGGAACTCCAAAATAGTTGCGACAACTTGCTTCTAACACAGAAGTTTGCTTTTTTACCAGAAAAATCACGTGAAAAGTATTTGAAAGCGTACGACATATTTAATTAGTGGCGATTTACTAAAGGCCCTAAAACGCATTCTGAATTGGTATTACTGTCGTATTTCATGGAATTATTCCAGGTAAAGCAATCGAGTACGAGTTTATTTAAATCTTCATATTTTCTCACTGGAAGAGGTGAAAAGTTTTGTATGTAACGCGGTGAGAAAAATTTAATTTCCAGTTCGTGACCTCTTAAAATCTTTCGCTTGCGAAGTAGTCTTTATTAGAATCACTCGCTACGCTCGTGATTCAATTTAAGACTACTTCGCAAGCTCAAGATTTAAAATTGGCACTCACAACAGAAATATAAACTTTTTCTCACTTGTACCATAAATAACTATTATATCAGTGTTTTTTAGGTTTCGATAGAATCTTTGCATTTTTTTGCAGATGGTTTGCGCCCCGTTGAAACTCTATAGAACATTTGTATAATGCGAATTCTCTGGCTCGCCAATATCTGGACTATAATATTTTATTATTATACTTATAATATTTACCCTAATTAACTGGTTAATCTTAATTATAATTAACTACTAGTTTATTATTACTAATAACTAATCCTATTCTGGTTAATCTAAAATAATAAAGAAAGCACTATTAAAATCACGTTATGGTCTTACTCGGATGGCAGAGCTAGTCACTTTCGTGAACGATCTTACTTTTAACCTGCTGCGAAAGAAGACGATGTTTGTGTCTACAATAGAACTGCGTTATCGTTCCAGTTAACAGTAGAACTGAGAGAAATAATCGAATTTGATTTAGGTACTTATGTGGTAATAATCTTGTTCTATCAATCGAGCACTAATTATATATTTGCTTGTATGTATATAAGTATATATAATCAGTGTCGTTCTCGAAAACGACTCTAACAATTTTGATGAAATTTTTAGAATAAGTAAGTTCTGTTCTGAAGGAAATTTGTCTATTCACAATTTTTTCGACTGGTTATCACAATATATTTTGCAATTTTCCGGTCAACTCGGGATTTCTCGATGACGTTTTCTCATTTATAGAATTTCAGATGAAATAATATCCTACCTAGAGCATCAAAATTGTTTACTAAACCTAATTCGTATACATTCGCAATTTCCTTATGTGTAAATTTAGTCCAAAAAAAATTATGCGATGTGCGAAAAATTCCGATGATTTTTTTACGCAGGGTCGCAGAATCATGTTATAAATAAAAAATAAAATAAAAATTCTTTATTTGCAAGAACATTGTAGTATAGGTGGTATAAAGTCAGATAGGTACAGAATGTTCTGCCTGAATAGGGCATGCAAACAGTTATTCATAGTATAAAAGAGAAAAAATAATAATAATTGAGATAGAAGAACATTTTTGGCAATTACACAAAATAAAAGTTAACTTCTCCTGTTCATGTTTAAATAGTCAGCCACAGAGTAGAAGCTTTGCTCTAAAAGCCATTTTTTTAAGCAAGTTACAAATTTGTTATAAGGCAATGATTTTATGTCATTAGGTATGGTGTTGTAGATATGCCCACACATCGCATAACAATTCTTTTTGAATAAAGTAGTTCGAGGTCTTTTATGCAATACAATTCTGTCTGGATCACGAGTGTTTCGCGGATAAAAGTCTTTTGCCATTGTAAACAGATGTTTATTAAGTCTAACAAATTTTGCTACTTCAAATATGTACATGCAGGGCAGAGTGAGCTTTTTGAACAGAGGTCTGCACGATACCCAAGGCGCTACTCCGCAGATCGCTCGTATGCACTTTTTTTGCGCAATGAAAGCCCTCTGTTCTGTTCTGAATCACTGGTAAGTGGCTTCCTCACGATGTCATGTATACCTTGCATAATACGACTATCAATGATATATAATGTAATTCACACATACATGAAAGATTAGTTAAAGATTTGTTCTGAGACTGGGTGTGCTTGTGTGAGTGAATGTGTGTATTAGTGTAGAGTAAATATTTATGAATGAAAAAGATTAGTGGATAGTTTTAAGAAATAAGGCTATAAACAATTTGGGTTAGCAGTAACGACAGGAACTTTCAATAAAAACTTGCAAAGTCGCTTCAAAGTAAAGGGCATCAACACACATTCAGGCAGTGTTGTAAGCAGTTTTAATTATTTTTTAATTAGATACACTTAGCAGATTCTTGAGATTCGAAAGTAGTGATCGACCCGCAAACCGACCGCAGGTGCAACTTCATTTCATTAAATTTAATACAGATGTCGCGTGCGCCGCCTTTTTATCCATGACGCTCCATTATAATTAACGAATATTATTTTGTCGTAAAACTGTGGCTGCGCTTCGAAGCCACGCGCCGCAGACTTTATTCTACAACGGGACTTTAGGATGTTATGATATTATTTATTTATAGGTCTCATAAGAAATAGGACCGGTTGCAGACAGGACACATTGTTGCGTAAGTGGCTTCGACTGAGCATTGACCAAAATTAATGCTGGAGACTGAATACTTTACTTTTTATGCTGATTTGGGTTTGCATTAAGAAATAAAATGAGATTATAGTAATTTTAAAATTATTATGTTTCTGGTTTAATGTTAAGTAGGTTAACGATAGCTAAACTGTATAGTTAATGTAACTCATGAGTGACTGCAAATTAATGATAGTGTGTGATTTGAATTTCAATATTTAAGGAAATAAATAATCAAAAATACTACTACTTCTAATTGCTACATTATTTTTTTCAGTTAAATTTAACACAATAAAATTTACAATGCGAATAAAGATAAAGCAGTCCAGGTTTTCCCTTTGTTACTCAGTTATATAGCCCTCTATGGTTCTATTCTTTATCTGTCGCAGTATATCGACTTTAAATTTTGTCATTATTGAGATATATTTATGTATATTTAGTAACTCGAAAATCCCGCAGGCCAACCTTGATTGCGTTGACTCTAACATCTTAACATAATACTTGCAATTAAGAATACGTAGTGTAAATTTATCTGCACACAATTACGATAGAATTGCAGTAGTAAAAAAATGATCTCATTTATTTTGAAGCGCAAACGGATAGTTCACAGAGGCTGTCATTGATTTAAATGTGGAACAGTTTGTTGCACGATTTCCCGCGCTCGGGGCGCCTGCGGCCGCGCCCCGCCCTCCATTGTACCCCACAATGCGTCGTTCCTCACGCTAACGAGCGCCCGAGCCTCCAGCAAACCAGACACATTTGTAAAAACCGCAATAAGCCACGCATTTCGGCATATTGTTTTGACATATAATAAATATTTGTGAGATTACACCGCCACAGATTGCGGGCTGATTTTAAAATCGATTGGTTGTTCGTTTTGGTTGGCTATTGTTTCTGTTCGTCCGGTAGACGGTAGACGTGGGAGCGGGTGCACACCGCGCTACACGTACGCTGGACTGTATTACACACGGTTGCGTTCGGCAGCAACGCCACATGCCTTTGTGTTCAGATTTTATCAGACACCGACTTTGCTCTACTATCAGAGAAGGCGTTTCCTTAGTTTGGCTTCCTCTTATAATTTATTTTTTAGAGGCTAATAGGATTAGTAAAGACCACCGTCTTACTGTATTAATGCCTTGTCAGACTATAACATCTATTTGTTCTTTTTGTCATGCAAATTATCGCTTGCTAACGGTGAGCATATCTGAGACTGTCTTAAGAAATCGTGGGTGTGTGAAGTCTCCCAATCCACACTTGGTTACTGTGGTAGACTATAAAAGGCCCGAGCCCAGCAGTGGGATATGTATAAAATACAGGGCTGCCATTATATTTCTACTTCCTGTTAAAATGGAGGAAAATAAATTAAGAAAATTATGTCATAATTTTGTAATTATGACATAATTTTCTTAATTGTTAACTTGTGTATAAACCTTGCCAAATAACATAAAAATGCAATCAAAGTCCACTTATAGCCACCATTGTCATCATTTGAAAACAATATTTTGTTTCATTACAGATTATTAAGAGTTCCTTGGTACAGTAGTTTAAACATAACATCACTCCTGTAATATAGGCAGAAGGGCGTGGCAGAGATGCTCAACACCAACATTTTACCTGTTATGTGTAAGTCCCATGAGATAGGGAATGATTCTACTGCCATCCACCGGGCACGATTCCAGCTTCGTGCTGTTGTTGAGTATTTCCTGACGGAATAATCCTAAATATCACTTTTCCCCGACCCAAGAATTGAACCTGAGACCTCACGGAGAGCGATACGCAAATTATACCGGTAGACCGATGAGGCAATCAGTTTAGAAGTACATATTCATAGATTTGTGACGTTAGGGTATGACGTTTGTGATAGCCCAAACATAGCTTATTTCAATACGAGTAAGCTACTTATACGACTTTAATGAACTATAGAAAATATGTTTAGGAAATAGCATGGCAATAACTAAATTTACGCGGGTGAAGTCGCGGGCAACAGCTAGTCCGTAATGAAACAATATACATATATTTTTTCTTAATAACTTTCGTGTAAACTTCATTCAAAATAAGAAATGAATGTTCAACAACAAAGCGTTGCAATAGCAGCAGAGATGCTTCGCAAGATTACAAACCTTTTAAACATTAAAACTTACATTAAAAAAAATCCTCAAAAGCCAGCCAAATGCGAGTCGGAATAGCGCATTAAGGGTTCCGCTTTTTTAAAAAGTCTATTCATCCTTAGGTTACGATATTGCAAAAGAATCACCCACAACCTTGACTTGTATAAACTATGTCACGCACCAATGCACTGATTTTCATCAAAATATTCGTAAATTTAATTTGAAATTAATAAATTTAATTTAAGCAAATTTGTTATTTAAACGAAAATTCTACCCACGAATTATACCAAAGATAATAGACAAAAAAAAACAACGTCATTTGATATGTCATGATTTATTTTAAACATTTTAAATAAATAAATATTGACATTATTGGATTGTAAGGGTTATCAAATGTGGAAACATGTGATGTGGGATTTTCTTTTTTTTTGCAAACTAAAAGTTATGTTTGATGCGTATTTATTCAAAAATAGCTTTCTTGTTACAAACATCCCGAAATGCTTCGAAATGATCTCAAAGTCAATCTTATAATATAGACATTATAAAACAAAAATATTACAAAATTTAATAATATGCGTCGAAAATCAATTTTGGTGACCTCAATTTGTCTTTGTCTTGTCTTTAAAAAAAACGTCAAATTGGTTCGTTCGTTCATTCGTTTCTTATTTCGAATGAAGTATAGATAACAATATTAATAGTGTAGATCAAGTGCTTCAGAACCAAACAATAACATGAGTTAGAAACTCGTAAGGCGTAAATTAAAGTAAATCAGAGCCCGTGCAACGTCCGCGGTGCGGCGGCAGGCGCCGGCAGCGTCCGCACCACGCATCAGGCACGTCGGACCAAATTGCAGGGTCGGCCCAGTTAGCGCCTCAGAGGTGTCAAGATTGCCATAATTTGCGTCCTGGCTCGCCTGCGGGCCCTGTCGTCACGTGTTACCATCTAAATACTTTTATTACTGCGAAAAACACAGATTTGCATTACAACAAAACGTTACGCCCCGACAGACATACCGCCGAAGGAAACATCGAATGCAAGGAATTATTGTTTTATGTATTGCTCATTTGAGAATCGCGAAAGCATTTAACCTCTCAATGCGGCTATAGGGTAAGAAGATTTTAACGGATAGTTAATTTTTTATTTGGAGTCTAGATAGTTTTATATTATTATAGTCTGATAGGTAGTTATAATATCGAAATTATATCTTAATAAACAAATCTTTCTGACATTTAAATATCAGTTTTTTTATAATGAGCACAAAGGTATGAAAAGTCGTACCAATGACCAAAAACATAAATCATTATTAAATATGAAACATAAATTATTTGTATTTGATTGATACATTGTTAGTATCACTATAAACATGCATGCTTTAGTAAATTATTCAACGATTAAGAATTCATTGAGGGAGACAGGGAGTTCTGTTTGTACGGGGAAACAGATTAAATCTTATTCAATCATGGAACGTGCTTTGAAAGCGAATGTCTCCTGATTTTAAGCAGATTAAAGTCAACTCTGAGACTTCTTCAATGGCTTTTCGTCCTTAGCTCAAGAACTCATTTATATTTTAAGTATTTTTTAAGAACGAAAGTGTGTTTGTGAATAGTATCTTTTTGCCGAACCTCGAGTCGAACAGGCATTAGATAAGATTATTAAAATTATGACTTATGTTTTTGAGATTCACATTCAATTGTATTCCGTGGATGGAAACAAAATACTTTACTAACGAGCCCCCGCAGGTTTCATAAAAATATGTCACATGGGAAGGATTTCCAGAGGAGGTGAGTTTCTTCACACATTAATAAGCCGTTTTGACTTTGTGATTCGTCTAAGCATCGGCTATAAATTGTGGATACATCAATATTGTATGACGAGATTAATGCCCATGTTCGGAGGACCATTAGGCCTGCATAATCCCATTGTGTTTTTTTCATCAGCTTTGAATTCGAGCTCAGAGCCGCCAAATTGACGTAGACTGCTCAAAAGAAATGATTAAAGAGTGATGAATTTATTTATAATAAGTTTGGTTCGATTTACATTCATTAGAAGAAAATATCATCTCTGTCATTAAAAGTACCGCCATAGATGTACCTACCACTGACAATTTACTGCGTTATATCGTGTAATATCTTAGTAACGGCATTTAAATTACTTCTGTGTCAGATTATATCGAACCAATGTACTTAAAAGATTGTTTTATTTTGTGCCATCAATACTCGAGTCACTCGTATCAGCGGCTTTCATATTTCAATTCATATATCGGCGGTTGTCAAAACGTCTCGGCCTGCCGTTTAAGACTGCTGAGAAGCGGCCGAAGTGGAAGCCTTGGGTAAAGCTTGGGCCATCCTTCATATCGGTCCATTCACGAGGCGAGCAGGGCGTCCGACGACACTCGGACGACTTCGCTTAGATTTATGCGCCCGTAATATGGCGGCTTCTGTAAATGGACGAGTTCTCACCACACCGCCGAGTCAATCCTTTGAATTTATTAGTTTGCCCGCGGAAACCCAACTGACTTATGCAAGTTCCTTTACCATACCGAGGTCATTGTGTGATTATTGATTTATGTAATATCGGGGATGTGAACTTATATTCACATTCTGGAAGCAATACATTAATGTCTCACTAAATTAGATATCCGATCACATTTTGTTGACAGATTTGAACCAAATTAAGTTATTACAATGGCAAAAAAAAACATAATTTATTTCAATTGATGTTTGTTTATTCGTACCGTTGGACTGTGGGGTTGATCTATTAATAACTAGCCTTCGTCCGTTGTTCCGTCTGCGTGGTACAGCGATTAAAAGTGGGCCAGAATAGTTATGTTAATAATGTTACATTCGTGTATTTTTTTCCAAAATAAATCCGGTAGTTGTTGCGTGATTAGAGTAGCAAGCATCCTGAAATATATCCTTACAATTTACATTTATAATATCAATAGATACATTACAATACTGCCTTTTTTGGGATTTATACTTCAGGAGGTTCTCAATAGCAGCATATAGTTGAAAATGTAGTACCCGATGAATAACGATAGGGTCACCCCCTATCACGTGAGACTCAAACATAACACGTAAAATGTGCGTGTCATACATCTTTGCCACACCCTTCTGGGTAATGTAGGCGTGATGTTATGTTATGTATGTTATATTACGGTATTAATATTAAACATGTCTTAAAGAGCTCACATTAACAATTAGTGATTGTTGAGTTGAGTCAGTGTTTGTGAGCTAAAGTTAAAAAGAATTGCCGTGAATTAGTTCCGAATTTAGCAGGTTTTGTTAGGTGGGGCGAAATCGAATCAACTTTGGGAATTATAGACTCTGTCCATTGAAACCTCCGAGTAAGGACATCAAAGTTTACTGTACGACCATAATAAATGTTAGTGCTTCTAAACAAATAGCCCAACATCTTAACAAATTGCTGCAAACGCCGCAAAGACCCTCAAGCCCTCCAGTGGGACCATTTCTCTCAAAAGACAAAATATAAACTTGTCGCATTATAATGAATGCTGGTAGCTATTTTAAAATAAGATGTTTTGCAAAAATACACCAACCGTAATTTACTTAAAAATCATCATACATCATTTTTAATTGCGTCACTGAGAAGAATATTAGTAAGCATTTTCACTATGCCAACATTGGTATATAATTATACAAAAACAGAATTTATTTGTAAACTAAATTGTGAAGGAGCTCAAATTTAAAAATACAAATGAAACATCTACTTTTTACCAAATATTATTTCGGTTTTTTTATCCGAAAAGGTCGACGTTGACGACTGATGTGTTTGCGGTGTTCTGAAATAAACAATAACACGGCCATCATTGGTAAATAATAAAGGAACGAGTGAGTGACACTGCTTGGTACGTGCAGGCGTGCGATATGCCGAAGACTGACATGGCGAGCCGGGGGCCTGACGTTCACTTGAAGCACTTGAAGGTTTATTTAATCAAGAAGCGGTACCATTCCCCCGGGCCCCATGTGCAATACGCGCTCCTGCCCTGCCGTCTCAATCTCGATTGCCCCCGTAGTCCCCACATTGCATTGTCCTCGGGTGATAGAATGTAATGAAATTTCTTCACGGATTATAATCCAATACTGGATTATAACATTGTGCATGCTAGCTCGGTAGTTGTTTTACTGTTTGCACTAGTAATCTTAAGAAAATATTGCAATGCTATTTACACATCGCTTTTGGTTTTGTTTTATCTGGCATTTGAACTGAACTTTATTACTTCTAACATAATGACATGTCTAGCATTTTTCTCGGTTGTTTAAACAGTTTCTCATACAAATGATCTAGCTCAGACCTAGTTGTCATAAAATTTGCTAAATGGACTAGATTTTCAGATATGATAGTCGATTTCAAGGTACCAACATATGATAGAGAGATATCTTCAATCAGCCTTTTACAGAAATAAACAACCTTTAACAACAGCTATTGAGCCCGATAGCAAAATCTTCACTATTTGTTACAACTTATTTTTATTATAATATTTTGTAATTTTTTTTATAATGGTTTGATCTAAAGTTTATAGTTAACTAAGAAAATAACCATTTTTCAAAATTTAGCTAATTTAGCCGATATGAATAATTTTGCTTTCGGTACCTCCTGTTCCGAACACTTTATTCTCTAGCGAATTTTCGATGGGTCCGAGCTAAAGTTTAGCTCGGAGGGTAGTATAAAATTTGTATAACAAATGAGGGGCGTGTCCGGGATCCGTCACAGTGGCGGAGGACGCGGCGTGGGGCGCTAGATGGGTGGCCGCTGCGGCTCTGCGCTTTCATTGAACGAAGGAAGAATGCTCGCAAATGTTTATAAATCCGTATTTAGTTGTTGTTGATATTGTATAGCAAAAGTGCAAACTCAGGGTAACCAGTTTTAATTGGTGCTAACATTAACATATATCATATTGGTGTTAAATTTGTAAATTTGTAAGTTTCAGATATTTGCAAGCGCATAATAGCACAAAAATAAATAAAATAGTTCACAAAATGGTAAGGTCTAAGTGCACAAGCTATTGCAGAATAGCTCCCCGTGAGATTGTTTGCATAGTAAATAAGAGTAGTGTGTTACTGTCGTTACTGATGTGTTCCACATGACGTTTTTATTTTGGGCAGACCATTTTTAATAAAGTAAAACACTTAAAGACTCATTTTAACGTTTAAGATAAATATATTCTGAAGATTAAATGTTCGGCTAAAAATTGGTATTCTGAACTTACAAGTGAAAGGTTAGAGCAATTCAGGATTTAAAATCGATTTTGTATCGATACAAGCAAACATTTAAGATTATGAGGCTATTGTTACAAGCAGTTGTTTGCCTTTCTCGTTAATAACATGCATTTAGTAAACGTAGCCCGCCGGAGCGCTTGTAGCCGAGAAACCAGCCACCTTCGCCGACACACCGTGGTATTAAGCTATTACTTATCCTGCCTACTCCCTTGTTTTCGGCAAACAAATAAACCAAGTATTAAACGATTGGGATATAGAGGAAAAGGTTTTGATACTTGCAAAATAAATATTTGACGAATCGTAATTTGCAACGCGAAATTGCAATCGCATTCACATGTTACCTACGCGAAATATATATTTACGTTATTCTTATCACGTAATAATACTCCGAATGACATTATAACTGACTAAAATTTGTATTTATGTTATAAATGGGTCCAAAAATATGATTATTTAAACACTGGCTAATCTAAAAAAGTGTTTTTTTTTAGATTATGTTACAATATCAAAAGCTTATTATTAAATCAGTTTAAATAATGCAACTTTGAACTAAAATACTTGTTAAATATTTCAGACCTTAGTTTTAATTAACCACTCAAAATGTTTCAAAACCCTTTTTACAAGTAGCTCTCGAAGCAAACCAAGTAGATGCATCATCCCCATATTTAAATATCTGTTTGTTTTATCAAAGTAAAGGAGTATTAATTTGGTTCGGCTATCAGGAGATGATCGCACCGAAATGGATACATCATTTGCTATTCAAATAGCCTAAAGCTAAGAGGCTAAGATAAAATCCATCGAGTTTCGGTGGGCCTTATCCTTCAGATGTTGATACAGAAGTTAATATTGTAAATGTATGTGAGAACAAAACAGCAGTGTTTTTGTATAGGTGTGGTTTTTTATGTGTGAATTTATGTGCTACTTATAATGTATAAAATTTAGTCTTTTATATGTACGTCGTATAAATAAAACCATATATAACACATGATACATCTACAACTTGACAGCAAACAGTCATTGGCTGCTTGTACTTTTATATTGTGTTCATTTGTGAAGATGTGTGGATGTATTTATGTTCGTTACTCCGTCATACGCAAACTACTGAGTCAATGGTGATGGAATTTTGCACACATGTAGCTTATAGTTTGTATTAGCATTTATACTTAATTAGCGACGCAACGTTGCAAAGCAAAGCCGCGGGTGAAAGCTAGCCTTATACCTTAGGCCTTGTTTTATCAATACAGCCAATCTATAATATGAAAGACACAAAACCAGTCTCAATTTAAATACAAAGGTAATTAGTTCTGCTCAGATTTCGGACAATTATTATTGTGCATACACGATCTTAATTAAAACTTGAACAAATAGCTTTTGATTTATACTCACGGCTATAATTGGCGGGCCAGCAGTAGTTAACTAAAGAATATTAAATTTCTTATTTATTTTATTCTAAAAAAAAATCAAGTTATCAAAGGACTTTCAGGTCTCGCTAATTAGCTACTGGTTTTGGCCTTTTAATTTATTTTGAAATTTAAAATGAAGCTTCTGACTTAATCATGGAATTGAAAGAATGTATGTTCTTCCAAATGTGATTTGTTTATTCAGTATACTTTGTTAAGTCAATAATTAAAATGTATTAGGCAATAGGTAAAAATAAAATCGATCATTAGTCTCCTAACTTTCCCGTGTCAACCGTAGGTTATAATTAAGGTTTTTGTTGAGTTGCAAAACCACCATGCATTTGTATGTTGCTTTCTTTATGATTATGTTTATGTGTAAGCATTTTAATTGTGATGATGACATAAATTTAAACTCTTATTTAATAGCCATTTCGTGTGTTATATCAAGTACTGTTTAAAAAGATTTTAAGAACCAGTTCCTCACAGGTTTCTGATAAATTAATAAGCTTTTTCGAAACATTTTCAACTATTTAAAGCATGTATGCATTTTAGTGCATTAGGGGCTAAACGTTGTCTACATAACCGATAGGAGTATTATTTGATACTAGCTTTCGTCCGCGCTGAAGTCATTTTATTAAATAGTAGCTGCTCCCGCGCATTCAGCCTTACTGCTCTGCTCCCGTGAAATTTAGCGCAATAACTAAATAACTTTATTGAGAGTTAGAAAAAGAAATATAAAAATTCGACCAGTAGTTCTTGAGATGAGCACTATCAAACAAACAAACTAAGTTTATCCCGCGGTCTGCGTGATAGAAACAGCAATAAAAAGTTACGTGCCTTGCAGTCAGTTACCTGCATTTAAAATTTTAATAAAATCCAGCCATTAAGAGGATTAGCCAATGACACACCTGAAAAAAAAATTAAACACTGTATTTTTGGCAAAAGTATCGTGCAAACAGAAAAAAATCTTTGTTATATTGACATTAAAAACAGACACTTCAGTTCATTTAATTTGTGGAAACTCAATGTAAATTAACAAAAAATTAGGACAATTTTATTGAATCACTTTTCCGGTTGTAGTTTTTTTTAACACTCCCTCATTTAATAATTCATGCAGTGTACAGTAATTGCTGCCTGTTATTTAACCACGAATGATGTTGTTGAGTTAATTAAACCAACAGCAAGCGATCGTGGATACAAGTGATTTACAAGATTGGTGGTATCGGATTCGAGAACAGCTAAGTGGTGTGAAAACACCACGGAGTGTGAATTTTGACAACTTAATCACTTATTGTTTGAGTAAACCAATAAAGATGTTTGCTTTACAATAAGTGGAGAGAAATTGTGGATTCGACAATCACTTCTCGTTTTCATGCCATGAATGTACCTAAAAATAATACTCTCTACCTTCTACCTGGATAATTAAACTTTGAAAATAATTTGTTTATATATTCCTTCCATAAGGTGTTTTTTATGCTTGCTTGTAAGGCACTTAATTACGGCACGATACTCAATTTTCTCCATAGCTGATATTTTCTTCCCGATGGACTTGTTTATTCAGCGATATTTTAAAGGATAATGAACCGATTGGGGTGAAACTTAGTTAGGAAATTAGTCGGCATATCTCCGGCTAAAATAACGTGAGTAACTTGTATTATCAATAATAGTGAAACTTAGTATTTATAATTGTATTAAGTCGACAAATAGCGACAAGTAAAAATAACTTCCCCTTCCCCTCTCCAACCCTTCCATTCCGCGAACTTTTTGACCCTACCTCTTATGTAGTATTATTATTACAAAAATACATTATGGTACCTACAACTATTTTTTTTTTGTTATTTTGACTACTTTTTAAATACACAGACATGATTTAAATAATAAACAATACATGTGTTTTTTGGAATGTTTGCCTGAGTTTGAAATACAAAACAAAAATTGCAGATGAGTAAAACCTTAACATAGAAATACCAAAATTACTTCATTTGCAGACTTGAAGTGTGACATATCCCCATGCCTAAAAAGTTTTTGAAAATATTATATCCAAATCTTTGACGTTGTACAGTCCATGTTTAACTTTTTATTGTTAGATACTTAAAATAAGACATTGCCCGTTCGTGATCTCTTGTATCGCTCCCGAAGTTATTTAATGGAGTATTAAATGTCACCTAAGAGCATTTAACGTCTTTATGAAGACTTACGAAAAAAACGAGAGACTATAAAGTGTCGTGTGACAGCAAGGGACTAGCACCCATGCATTGTTCGGAGGGAACTTTAAAGTACAAATACATTTTTAATAAAGTATGAAACAGAGTTGAATTATTTTAAAAATAGTTGTTAAATAAGTATTTCAATTTATAATTGATTTTTATATAGCATTAATCGCTAAGCATGGCGCTTAGCGATTTAATATTAAGAAAAATACGAAAAAATCTTTGGACCTTGAAGCGGGGTTTGAACCCGCGACCAAATGATTCCGTCTTATTGCTCTCCTATCTGAGCTATCCTAGACACATTCTAAATTCACGAATCTATTAACTGTATGATGCACGTCTATTCGAACGTCTCGTGTCATCTATTGTACCTACATATTAGTTGGTAGCAACCAAGTCCAAAATTTATTTTCAAGTAAACAAAAGATGTTGTAGTCATGACTCTCTGATAAAATACATACATACGAAGCTCTCAATAAATTAATAACGTTTGAAATGTTACTTTACTTTATCTATTCGTGAGCTATAAACGATAGAATAGTTCTATAGCTTCGAGTAGATAATCATTGACATCTGATAACATGATATTATTTTGCCTTTTCAGGTGACAGATTCAGTTGCAACCATTGTACCTTATTATGTTGCTGTGACTCTTAAATTAGCTAATATTTATACAATAATAATAAAAATATAATAAATAACAGTTTTTATCTAAATTAAACTATACTATATAGAAAAGACATCAACGCGCGGTGTATTTTGTTTCTCACCAGAAATAAAGTGTCTTGAAAATACGAGAAATATCGAATGATTTATAGGAAATTTACTTGATAACTGACTATAGACGAAATGTTATTCGTTTCGTAAAATGGTAGTCTTAACGCCTACCTAGTGAAAGAATTAACAAGCTAATAACGTACGAGTACGAGGCTGAGTACTTTTAACATAATTTATGGCCTTCTCTTAATAACTGAAACAAGCAAAAAATTGCTTCAAGTATTATATGCCAACTCGTTACTTGAAACCGTTAAAGTTCCAGCTAGAAGCTGAAACATTTTTTAATTGAGAAGATCGAGTAAAGTCAAAATTTGGGAGTCATACGACCTTCGATTGACTCTTCTGGGATAATGTTGTCGAATACGTTAGTTGCGCTCTATAGGACCGCTATAAATATGATTTCACGTTGCCTTGAACTCCCACGTCCTTTCACACTGAACAGAACCAAAAAAGGACGACATATTAGTAATAAATTTTCACGGTGAATCATTGATTATAATGCTCCTACTGTTCAGTAGAACTGACCTTAACGATAGCGATTTTTAATGCTTCATTTTAGGCAACGAACCCACGAAAGATGGACCACCCCGAACTTATTCATTAATATGAGAAGTAACTATGATTGGAATTAATAACGCGTTACGATCAATTAAGTAATGAGCACTGGTACCATCTAAAGGCGACGACGTACGCGTGTTTTCATTATTTTGAATTATTTCTCTACACCGGTGGTCCTAAGTGACAGTAACTTTTCTCATTTATCTCCAGTTTACGTTTTATAGGTACCAATTGTTGTGTCATGGCATTAACTTAATTAACCGTAATGTCATTTGTAGAATCAGTTTATGGTTCATAATTTGAAATTGTACATCCAAAGTCAATAATCTTGCTAAAATTTTAATTTTTTAGTTTCGTCGTTTAAGTGCTATTAATTTTCTTGTACGTAATTTATGTCATTTTAGCTTAGGGTTATTTCTGTCGCTGCAGAATAAAAGAGTAAGGAATTTTTAAATATTTGTAATGATTGTAATAATCTTAAAAGCTTTAGTGTTTGGGCGGGTCTGGCAGGAGTTACGGTAGCCTAGCAATTTAAAGTAAAGGTACCTTGTTCTGTAATACTGGAGATCTCTTTACGTCACACGTAAAATAATACCTAATATTCTGGTTCCCTTATTATAATTTCCTCTATTACTTTATTACTTCAACATGATATTATCATTCGCTGTTAAAATTTAATCCTAAAGAGAGTACTCTATTTCTTAGTCCATCCATTTTTTAATGTACCTACTACGAATATTATTATTTCCATTTTTAAAACTCTTTTACGACCATCTTAAAACCGTAGGCAGTATAGCATTAGTGTAATATTTCACCGCTGTCACTCCAACGAAACAAATGAATACTTTTAGTGAAATAACCTCATTTGGATGACCCTTTTAATAGCTCTCTGAGCGGTGATCCCGCGGTCCAGCGCTAATGATACTCCTTAAACAATGAATTATGTTAAAAGCTTTAATATTCTATTAAAATAATAATTAAGCTGTTGGTATGAACCGCTTATAACAAACTCTCTAAGTACAAATATTTACGATTATAGTTTCTTAATTGAATTTAAATTTGCGTCTCTCTACGGGATGCACCGCGGATCGTGGGGATCAGATATGGCCGCTTACAACGTTTTATATCACATTAAAAACTTTCTAATTCAATTTTAGAACACACACCGAGACTCAAAAAAAATATTCTAGAGAAATATACATTAAGATGTTTAGGATTGTCCACGTGAGGGTTACTGTAAACACATGTACACAAAGGTTGAAGAGGCCACTAAAAAGCTAATATGTCAATGGGAGATGTTGTTGCACAACAATACGTTATTCTGTGCGCACTGTCATGCGTATAACTTTATTAAAGACGTGCCCCCGTGGAGGATTGATAGGTATGGCGCTATTGACGTCTTAATGTGGGTCGGATTTGCGGTTTTTGAAAGTAATGCAACCTTTTAGGAAAGCAAAAAACATGCGGGTTTTAAAAGCTGTTGAATAACCTACTTTTATAGGCTTATAAAATAAACATCTTTTCAAATATATATGATTTAAAAGCAGAAAGAAACTGATTGATTAAAATATCAATTTTGTACAAATATTTGTTTCTGTATTTTGCAACACATAAGTCATAGAAAAGGGTGCATCCGCTGTCGATGCACATCCGGAAAGGTGCCATCTCAAATAAAAGCTCAGACATAATTCGTCATATTATTCATATAAAAATCAGTGCAAGATCGGCAGATGCGAAAGGATTGCACACATGCTCGCAAGGTGCGCTCACTATATGGCTTGTGCCAAACATTTCTCGCAGCAAACTATTTATTATTCCCTATAATATTAGATTGCTCTTTATACAAAGTTACTTATTTCAATCTAACTCTAAGGTATCTGACATGGAAGAAATTAATAAATCATTTGAAGACTTGTCAATAATAATAATTGGCATAACAAAGAGATCATTTATTAATCTTTGTCAGATTGCGATTTTATAAGAAGATTATTTATTACATTAAGATAATTAACAACGGTTACTAAATTGGATCGCTATCTAGAAAAGAAATTGCAGCTATTACTTTACAAATTGAGAGTAATCTTCACCTCTTTATGCAATAAATGGAGTTTTAATATATACAATATTTAAATGCAATAAAAATTGTAAATGTGTATTAAGCTGAAACTTGTAGTTATTTTTGCCGCAGCTTTAGCAAGGAGTCGGATTCTGTGGAGGTCCTCGACGCGTGGCGCGGTGCCTTTTAAAACAAGCTACGGTTCCAGTTTAGTAATTAAAGTTACAACTTTATCGATCAAAGACTTTCCAATACACGATGGACCACCGGGCCGCGTATCTGCATCGACTGGCCTGCAACGTATATAAATATTGGCTAGACTTGACCACGTAATGGAACTGTCACCCGATCGCTTCTTGTCTACCAATAATCCTCCGAATGAGTTTATTACTGGTGCTGCCCACATAGTTGTGTCCTCACTTTCCTCGACGGTGCACAGTGGACGAATAAGGATAACAGCCCATTAATTTTGCAAGTTAAACACGACTGGACTTTTTGTTCATGTTGGAGACAGCGGCCCGTACACTTTTTCTAGGCATTATCTTCGATGCATACACACGATGATAAACAAGCGAACGAGTTTATCAACCGCAACGTTAAGCTTTTTGTAGGCGTTTAGTAATGCTCAATCAAAAAGCATTTCCATTGCAATTTCAACAATAGCCTTCTCTTTGTTATTTCGTTTTGAAATCTCGAAATATGAATTATACAAAGACTGTAATTATCAGTTATGGTTCCGTTTGCTCATTCGATGCTCATTGTGCTCAGGAGATGTCTCTATTTTGCGATTTTCTAAGGTGTGGGCTGGCTAAATGTTATTTGACTATAGTATTGTGAGCACGCCCGCGGTGCCATTGTCAATGAACAGTATGTCTGGATGTATCACTCCCACAATTTTATTATATTTTGCGAATTCACTTGCAGGAAGAGATTTTGTACTAAAATGATGGATGATCTTAATATTCGTTTTGGGTTTGGATTGTTCATTTTATTTAAGAAGTTATTTGACTCTGGGGAACGAACGACTTAACTGCTACGAGTAACAATTTGTTTTACCGATGTAAAACATGAAACTACCCAGGATATTAAATCTTTACGTATGCTTGATTACGACAACTCATAATTAATTTCGCTTTATGGTTTGCAGCTGACTTTATTTCGAGTTGATTGGTGATGTTTATTAGCCTGCAGGTAATGACAAATTTTGAGAAACGAAAGCAATGCACAGAATATAAAAAAACATACAAATTAAATATACATTTCAAGTACACATACAGCAACCATAATTTGTGTGTAACACTACACACAAATTGTTAATGTTTATGTTACTTATTTAGTGTTGATTATAAAAGTTTATCTTAAAAGCTACTTTTAGTACAATCTAATGTTGTAACTATGTAAGGACTACAATAAAACGACCTACAGTTACTAGCTATACTCAATAACATTAAATTGCTATAAGGGCACTTGCTTTTGGATGCAAAATCTGAAATGAAACATTACCTTGGTGAAAAAACAACAGACATGAATTGCTTCTCGGAGGCGACACCGAGTCTATTAAAATCACCTTAGCGCCTTCTTCAATGGATGATTGAAAGGCTCTAAACAATTCATTGTTCCTTGTCTCAATGGCCAAGCCCACATTCCTTGTGTAATCTTTTTACAGCACAATGGATGTGACAATAGTGCCTCTTCACTATTCAACAGCGTGTAAAATACTGAGGTCCGTTCTAAATTAAGGTAACCTTTTTCAGATATTCACTGAAGGCATGCCGCCCAGTGTGCCGATTCCAATGTATATCACGCTCTTAGACAATAAAATAAGCAACAATATACTTCAACCACCATCACATAAGGTCGACTTTGGTGTCAACACTTGTTTTAGAGGTTTGTTATAGGTATTGCTGTTAGCTACGGTCTTTTGTGTTATTCTAAATACAATGAAACTTGTCTTGAAATGTTATTTTATGAACCGTAATAAATTTTGCGTCGAGTCTCATAGACCGCATGGTTTCCACTTGTATTTTTAACTCGAATTTAATGAAAGTTACATTGTCTATTTACGTAACAGTGAAAATAACAGCTGATCCCCAGGCGCCATATTCTTTGTTGTGTTATATTGCAATAGATGTTTAAGTCCACTTGACTTTTTATTACTGGCTTACAAAGTTTTACTTTGTTTGATAGTTCTAATATTAGTTTACTTAGGGATAAGATGAAGATTACTTCTAACTACTTACTTTATAGCTACGTATTCCATACGGCATGTGTACTTTTATCGTTTATTGCTCGTAATGCAGATTATATTATATCATTTTCGATTATAGTCAGACATGTTGTTTTACTTATGTTTTACTTACACAAATGAATATGCAAAATAGATATTTTGATTTGTTTTTGATTACGTCTATACATCATATTTATTTTTTATATTTTTTCCTTTATATATCATTTGTCACCTGAGGTTCCAGCTGAAAATCAACGTTGCCTAATATTCTGGCAACAATATGTTGAGCTGTGGCCTTTTAGGCACCATTATAGCATATCAAGTCTGAGACATAAACTGATTTGTAACCTGTGTATAAAAGCACTATAATTTTATTTTTTTATAAATGTTCTAGGTATGTATTTTTATTTGTAAGTTTATAAATTTGTTTTTTTATTTTAATTTTAATTTTAGTTTTGATGGTGATCTAATAAATCATTTTTACTTTTAATTTACTTACTTTACTATATTTATTTACTTTGCAATGGCAAATAAAACGTCATAATTACAAGACATAGCAAGATTCTGTTATTATATTTCTAAAACATTAACACTAGTGACCATCATTATTATTATGTATAAATAATGAATATTAAAACGACTGGCACGATCTTGATCATAATATTTAAATTCAATGGCACGTGTACAGGTCCATAGTTTGAGTACACCTTTAAAAGAATATTCCAGGTAACAATCCAAAAAAATGATTTAGAGTAGGGAGTGAGGGTCCCAATCCCATTTTTTTTGTTAGAGCTACGGCCATAAAACGCCGTGTATTGAGCCGTAGAGCTCATTCACCAGTTCGGTGCCGAGAACGACGAAGCTCCCCAAAGCTCCCACACAATTACTACCTGCCGCGTGCGCATACATTTGTTTACGTCCTGTCTGACATCTAACAAAATGCTTCAAGGAATTCAACATAAGCCGTCCGACTACCACATTTCTTACGCAAAAAGCAACTTACCAAGGATGGTCCCCATTGCACCAGCTACAGACAGAAAATACCTGACCCTGGATTTGCAAGCCGATAAGAAGAAATACAACTACAAGAACAACGCTTACACTGGTGCTCAAACAGTTTCAATCGCGAGAAGGAATGCCCGTGAAAGGAACCGTGTGAAACAAGTGAACGATGGATTCAATGCCCTGAGGAAGAGATTGCCAGCCGCCGTCGTCGCCGCTTTATCCGGCGGAGCGCGGCGTGGATCAGGAAAAAAACTCAGCAAAGTAGATACACTGAAAATGGTTGTAGAATATATCAAATATTTGCAAAACATGATTGATGAAAGCGACTCTGCCCTGGGAATTACAAGACCTGTTCAAACTGTGGCATTCCCGGCATCGTACGAAATCGATGAAGGTATTACTGCTGACAGTTCTCCATACGCCGAGTCAGCGCCGTCTCCTGTTGGATCTGATTGTTCATCTGGAGTGTCATCAGCATATTCTGGTTGTTACATCCCTAGTAATTACCAATCACATCAAGAGCAAGTAAGTCCTATGGATGAAAATGATTTACTGGATGCGATTACTTGGTGGCAACAAAAGTAAAAACTAACGCAATACATTTGCGTGTTTTCTAGTCATTCTTAACTTATTACGATTGATGTATAAATGCTGAATTATGTAATGTGTAACTTACCATTGTAAGATATTATGGTAATTGTTATGGCTGTGACTTGTATATTTTGTAAAAAGTAGAATAAGAATTTTAAACAAATGTGTAAATATGCAACAAAAATGTTAATATATAAATATACAAATTAATACAAATATTATGTGGTTTTATTTTTTTCTGTGATAAGAATAACATACAAGTAAAGCAAACGTTAAAATGGGAATATTACAGATGTAAACCCAATTTTGATGCGAAATATTATTATAATGATAATATTGATAGCATCGCATTACAAATAACTCAAACAATGTTTGCCTGTGAAATCAAAAATCTGCTCCATACTTGAGAAATTTGTGAAGAATTACTTCATTTAAAATAACGTTATTTGAATTCTTAAAATGAAAAAAAAAAATACTGAACTGACATAAAACCGATTGTGATTGGTTCTGGACAAGTGTAAGGTTTAAATAGAATAAATATATAAATAACTAATAATGCATATTTTTAATTACAATCTATTTTTAGTTGATTTGGTTTTAAATTGGTTTGTATGTAGACGATCCTATGATTAGACACACGTAACCGAAGTCCGTGAACCTTTACAAAACATTCAGAATGCGTCGTTACATTAGAAGACTAACAACCACTGGTGTCATTAATTTCAAAGTTTAATCTAATTAACATTGGTTTTAGAAACCACTCATTTCATTATTTTACTCGATAACTTATCAAAAGACGATTTATAACCGTTCAGTTCTTTTTTTTGCGATTACCTTAGAAGAATTAGCGACATTAATAAAATACATGGTAGATGTGACAAAACCACATTTATTAAAACCATAGATTATTAACACGGTCATTGTTAATTACCACAGGTAATTTTTTCCACGAACGAAACGTTTTTTACTTCTTCAAAACGAATTGAGCATTGCGATCAGACAATTTTTTTTTCGTTTAAAAAATTTTAATCGTTGGAATATTCACTGACCGTGTATATCTACATTCTGCGGTTTCAATAAATGTCACCTTGCCGCATCTATCCTGTTTATGTAGACATGACCAGAGCAATAGGTATGGAAATCTTCCAAAACCAAGAAGATATTTTGCGATAAAAGTAACTTAAAAAAAAACGAGCTTTAATTTAAATTTTTTCGTCAAATATGACAATACATGATACATTATGTATGTATAAAATTATGTATAGTGGGTAATAAAACAACGTTATTGTAAGTGAAACGTGTTTATTTATTTGGGGTGAATATGGCAGAGTTCCTTAACATAGTCATAGTGTTTATTTCTATCGATCAAAATATAAACATTTATATCAATAAATTTGTTCGGAATACGACCTTTTTGTGTTTTTTATGCATGAATATTGAACCTACCACATGGATAGAGCCGCAAGTTAATATTAGTTTATTCATTTAAGCTTACTAATTTCTGAGACTGTTAGTATACAGTAGTTTGATACGAATTATTCTTTCTGAATTTCATAACCTAACTTTTAATAAAGATGTATACGCTATTGAATATTAGAACTGAGCAGTAAAATCGCGTTAATCAGCTGGTAAAGACTGAAAAAACAATCTTCACAATACTAACAGAGGGCATTGGTCCTTTTGGACAAAATTATAGCAGGATTATCACACTGGATTACCATACTAATCCATTAGCCAAAAGCCAGCATATCGAAAACGAAATGTCTCAATCAGAGGTGGTGACAACTCTTGTACTTTTTCTAATTGAAATTTGTGATGTTACACATAAAAAACGCTTGATTACCACAAAATCCATTACCGGATTAAATTTTGTCGACGTAAAATACGTCCTTGATATCATTAAAAGGGCCGCGAACAGTGTTTGAATTTACGGAAAAACGGTAAACGAAATATGCACTCTAGAGATAGCAAGTGAAATAATGATATCTCCGTAGATTAAAAAGAGCGTAGTGATACTGCAGGCTTGATTAAGTCGTCGAAGCTCGCTCACCGCTTCGGAACATTGTTATACAAGATTAATGATGTTCACCGAGATAAGGAGGTGGGAGCTAAATGCATTTACATGTGCGAATAAAAAGACGCTGATAAAGGGACAATGAAGCTCGCAACGGATAAAAATGGTACCATTTATATTTGACTCACAGCACTCGCGAGTTTGGCGAACATGATTTGTACAATTTGTTTTTTTAATTATTGAGATACATTTAAGGTATCTGTCTGAACTGTAACTGGCCGAGTTAATCTTCATATTTTTTTTATTGTTCAGGAAACTTAAAAAGTTAAAGTTCATTTTGTTTGGGATGTTAGAGTGGAAAATCTTTTAAATTAAGTTACTATGTTAAGGGGCAATTTCGCCAGTTTCAGATAAGTCCTAGATAGCATATTGGAAACGTTTTTGAAGGTTGAAATGTCAAATGTGTATGGAAAATTATAGAATTATAAATATAGTTGTATTAAATATAGTTAGTTATGGTAGTAGATGAGAAAGACATTTTTATTATGTACCAATTTATGTACTTACAGTAAGGTTAGGTTAGACTTATAAAATAAGTGTTTTAGGTTAAGTTGATAGCTGCACTGTCGCATTAGGTTTAAGGCCTACAATGATAGTTGTAAGGTTGTAATAAATAAATAAATATAAGAATTAACCAGCACTTAACTATTCGAAACCTTATCGGGAACTGGTTAAATTGGTTTTAAGTATAATAAAAATAATAATTGTTTTACTGTACCATCAAGAAACTACGGACCAATAAACGTACGAAATAAAGGAAAAAAAAGGAAAAAAAAAACCACATAAACACTAACCACGTCTAGTATCTATGGTTTCAATAAAAGTCGCTATGTCACATCGATCCCGTACTGAGGAAAATATATTTCATTTACATTGGCTTAATAAAACTTTTAATAGCTCACCAGGCTTGGCGTCCGTGTGTAAAACAAACAGATTTATATGCAATCGCAGATTGTGGTTTACGATTATGGAAAATACTGATAGAAGAGGAAACCACGCAGTAATTAAACTAATGCCGGTGACTGTAAACTTAACTCACGTAAATGCGAATAATAATTCTACAATCGACACCAAAGGGTGAGAAATAACATCATTGCGTATACCCAGAAGGGCATGGTAGATATGTTTCTATTAACAACTGCAATAATTAACGAGTTTCATGCCATTGGGAGTGAATTTTTCCTCACGATGGTATCCTTCACCGTTAGCGAGCAATAATTTATATAATAAATACACACATATCTTCGAAACAACGAATCTTAACGATTTATTGATAGAGGTGTGTGCCGTGGGTTCGAACCCGAGACCTGGATGAATTCCAAATTCCGTGCTGTTACCAAGATTTTTTTTATAGAATAACGCAAGCAGCACTTTTTCATGACCCGGGAATTGAAACTGGGACCTCCGGATCATATCACCAGTCCCTACACCAACAAGGCAGAGGGTGAGAAAGTGAACACAAATACAATAATCAAAGATCCGTGCTCCTTCAATCGATTCAAAAGATTAACTAGTTTAAAATCCAAGGTTTACTTTACGTTGCTTTTATTTGCTTCCGTTTTAAAAAAAAAAACTACAAAGGAATCGAATGATTTTGGCGAATTCCGGAAACTATAAAGCGTATCGGTATTGTATGATAAGATTATAATCTTGTTACCCAAGGCACGTGAGCTTTGTTACGTTCGTGATATTTGCGAGAACTCAACGATAAGCACGAGTTGTTTTGAAGAACTTTTGTGCTCCGCGTTTTTTTGTATTTGCTTAGGACACACATTTTAAAGAGTACTTGTAATTAATGTTACATTTAATTGAAACAAACAATATGAAATGCTGTACTAAAACAATATCTACAAACTTTGACTACCGGATGGTGGAGTGGGTTCGATTCCCGCTTAAGACAAATCTTTGTGTGCATGAACATGGGGGTTTGTCTTAGTCTGGGTATTTCTATGTATTATAAGTATGTAATGACAAAAGAAAGGTATATATGTATTAGTATCAGTTATTCTAGTAATCATAATACAAGCTCTGCTTAGTTTGGGACTAGATGGCACTGTGTGTAAGTTGTGAGATATTTATTTTATTTTATTTTAATACAATCTTTGTTAATCTTCTTTTGTATTTTTTTGACAAATATTGGCACAAAATATTTACTAGTTTGTTACATTCACTAAATATTGTTATCGCATCAAATCGACAGTGTTTGGAGTAGATACTATCTTTTTGTTATTGCTCTACTGTGGTTGCTATTGTTCGTAATTCACTAAGTTGCCGCACAAAGCGACTAAGCCATAGTTATTGTTAAACTGTGTAAGCGCTTTCATGGTATTCAATAGGTGCATTCATTTGTAAAATTTTAATTAATCTTTTACTTTCACTGCCTTTGTAAATTATATTAATTTCTTATAGTTTGTGAAAGTCGTTGAGTGAATATAAATTACAATAATTTATAAAGAAAATTAGATGGAGCTCCATCGTCTCAATTTTTACCAGCTCAAATATCATAGTGCTTGTTTGCACTATGTCCTGTATTGATGATAGTATAATATCGACAACTTTAAATTGCTACTAATTATAATATTACTATTTTTTTACCGACAAAAAAAACGAAGGAAATTCTCAAGTCAACGTGTATATATATTTTTTTTTTTATGTTAGAGCACGCATAATTTTTAGTTAGTCGGTGCCAAATAATAAAAAAACCAATACCACGTTAAGTCTTCTCCATTTCTACGTGGTTGCAAACGAAAAGACGGATAATTCGTTTATTGTTTGGCGCCTACTAAAAATTAGTAAAATATAATTTTATAGTTTATGTAACTAAATTCAATACCTAAAACTTAAAATGTTCACTTATTTTTTACTTTTAGTTCTTTTTGTTGGTTTAATTTTTTGTTGGCAAAAATTTTATATAATGATGGGCTGAAGTTATTACCATTTATTCGCAATTGGACAGAAGCTTAAAAATATAGAATCTTACTAGTGGTAGGTTTGCATAACTTACACACTAAATTTAACACATAAAAACTCAGCCTACGAGTATGTCTGCACGTGTGGTGTAGTGGTTTAAGCGGTCGCCTCACCGCTCTCCACTGCTTTGGTATTGTAGGTTCGATTCCCACATCGAACAAATCTTTGTGTGATTAGCAATTATTTGTTTTGAGAAAGTGTGTATAGCCATGTCATTGGGACCATTGGATGGTGTTATTGCTTCTAGCGTTCTATTTAACGTAAAACCCCAAATTTATCTTTACCTTAAACGACAAATAAAATAGAACTGATTTTTTCAATTCATGTTTTAAGTTAAAATGTAGCTTCAATCGTCTAAAAGCCGTTACTTGAATCGGTGGTAGAAATACATAATTGGTACAAAGATACGGACGAAGTAAGAGCCATCGCTTATGCAAATTGGTTATAGCCCAGGCCCGGCCATCGCTTGATTTATTACAAATCGATACATTATATACCTACAAACATACCTACATGTGTTTTGATCTTAAATGCCGAGCTTAACATATTATTTATCGCTTTACAACTCATAATGATCATGTCATTAGATTACTTATTTATTATGTGGGTAATTAGATAATATAAACGTCAGTTTAGAGTCATAATTATGGAAGTTATTAGTAAACCACACTTGTCACCATCAATCAAGGAATTAAAGTAGTCATACAGCTATTTTTTGTCTCTAAAACAGATTATGCTTCATAATTCCGTTGAATTTACGAGACTTAATTGTTCTATGCGATGACGTGTCTTGAAAGAAAAGCCTAAAAAAATAAATATATTGCAAATAAATTAAAAGTATGACTTTTATTAAAACGTGACGTAATAATAAGTCCTTAGTCCTGCGATATAGTGACCCATGGCGTGGCACGTCGATCATTTGGAGTTCCCAGCCAGTCAGAGGAAGCTGATTTCCGACAATTATTTATGTATGTCTGCCTGCTAGCCTTATATCTTCGTTCCGACAACGTGTCTCAAGCACTACGCCTGATTAATTTACTATCTAAGACTTCACGAAATACTAAAGTTTTACCCTTTTTGATGCCAGTACGCGAAGAGTGCATGTTTAAAATATATATATAATATATATCTTATATTTTGTAATAAGATTAGGTCATTAATTAGATGCTAATTCGTTTTTATATTAAGTCATTTCATAGAATTCCTCTATCCATGAGGATAATCCAGGCGATCCAACGAACTTACTTATTCTACTCTTGTTAAAATTGTAACTTAATCCACTTTATTTCCTCAAAGGAAAGCAACAACATCTGCCAACTAGTAGCTGCTTCAAAGGAAAATAATTACACGAAATTATTATCTATATCATATTTAGTAAGTGACCACTTGACCGCGAAATGTAAAATATCATGTTTCACCGAAATATGAATTGCGATATGTGATAGTACCAAACACATTTCGCCAGTTTTGAATGAAATTACAATTATCATTTTTGTTTCTAAGTTTGGCACGTTCTACAAAGTAAATAAAAAGATGTGCCTTAAAAACAGACCCTTTTGTGATCGACTTTCGCAATCGGAAGACGAACTTTTGTGATGTGCAATTTGAGAATGATTTCCGCATGAAATCCGTCAAATAAGCAACTCTCAAGTTGCTACATTTTTTTAACATTTCCTCCGTCTTTTTAAACACTGCAGTGCGGTTCAATTTGTACAAAATTGTCTGAGTTCGTTCTCTAAGAGTACAATGTAACAGACGTTTTTTTTTTGCGCAATTTGGTGCTTGAAACTGTGCAATAACATCCACCACGTACTTTCGTGGCTTTAATATAGGATTTGGATAAAAAAATCTCTTTAGAACTTGCCGATCTTTTAGAATGAAAGTACTTAGGATCTGAGTATTACGAAAGCATTTATTTAACTTGATTTTTAGAATAGAATGTGAGAGTATCGGCTACCGGGATGACTAATAAATAGTAATAAATATTGGTATAATCATAAGGCATTCTGCAGTCTATCGTGTTTTATAAACGCACACACTAACATTGGGTAACAGTGCCACAGTGTAACATTCGTAAATATGTCGCACATATATTTATGTGAACGGGCTTTTGCTAGTGATGGGCAAAACCCGTTGAAAATTCCTATATTTTATATATATAAACAGCCAATATTACACAAAATTAATTCATAGTATTGTTTTGAATTTCATGGTGTATACTTGCATTATTAAAAGATCATATGTAAAATATCATAAAATATTTATGTTTTAATTAACATTATTACAACCACATGACAAAATGCTTCTTCAGGCTATTCGTCAAACAAAAGACATCAACGCGCTCAGCGTTTTTCTAGCTTTCTCGAGAACTCGATATTTTGCATAAGTATCGAGTTATTCGAATGAAGTGATCCCATCATTAACATAAACGCGGATGAAGATGTTAGCTTAGTAGACAGGACAGTGGCAATGTCATGATTTACATAGAACACCGCTGCGCCCAGCGTGACCTTAAATAATAACTTACAATAGGAATTATTGATTTTATTGTACGATGCATTTCTATCGATGTTATTGTACACACATATTAAAAAATACATGTAGTTACAAGTTACTAAAACGAGATTAAGAATAGTTTCGAAATGCATATCATACAAAACATTTTTTTTAATAATCTGATCATATTTATTTATACCTTGTATTAGAAGGACGTTCAAAATTGTGCATTGTCTTTACTTACACTCTAAGACGGTTACTTAAACCCTTATATATTGTTCTGAAATACATGAAATACGAAATTTATACACAAAACCACTTCAAACAATGACATGCCTTTTCCGCGGTCCGATATTATAATGTTGTGTCTAAAACAGCCAGTATCTGAGTAACATTTAATTATTAAAATCAAATGCACCTTGCTCTAGATTAATTCGTCAACAAAAAACAACTTAAAGAGACAGCCAAAGGAGTGATTCTTAAAATGGGATCTTTAAAATGTCGGCGTGAATCTCATAAAAGGGATTATAGGTTAGAGAGGCTTAATGCTCTAGGATTCAATTAGGTGAAATAAGCTTAAGTGGCTTGTATCCTGTTGTGACAGCACTCAAATTACCAGGACCTGTCGTTTCCGTCATATTACGTAACGTGAGGGTGACGAGTAATAACGTAATAGTAGCCTTCGATTAATGTTTATTGTCAACTCAACGTGATTCAATTTCTGATTCTCACGCCAGTCTAATGAGCAGATAACTTATGTCTGTTTGATTTTATTCCAATGCCTCCCGTACTCATAAACTGCACTCGTGTTTAGATTAATTTAAAAATATAATTGATTAAGAGAAAAAAATAGTAACACACACAACATAAATACAGTTTAGTTTAAAATTTTAACTTCATTTTAAAAATAAATTGTATAACGCGTTCATATTGTGTAAATTGTACAATTTCTTAAATATTCAATGTCTGTCTTATCCCTTTAGATAATATGAATTAAGTAGTTGTTTTGAATGCTTGATGTAGAAGAATACCATTTATCTCTAGCGTTCGTGAACTTAAGAGTCAAGTGTAGGTTACAGATAGTACTATCATTAATGCAGTGGCGCGTGTAGTCCCACAACATGCGGGCGATATACCACTTGATCTTATGTCTATTGTCATAAGGCTTATATTAGCTTGGCATGGTAATATCTACTTGTTATTTGCGCAAGTTCATTGTTAGCAGCATTCAGGACGTGACGGACAGTTAGTACAGGTATCGTCAACGTGCAAACTTGATAAGTGTACTGGCATCCAGCCTTCACTGAGAGCTTTACGCTACATTTAGTTATTTGCAACTATATTTATCATTGATCTCTTCTCGTGAAATCTAGACATTGATCGAGACGCTTGAAAGGTACGATTTTTTTCAAGATCCAGTGATTAGAAAAAAATGATGACAAGTGAATTTACATCAGGTGGATTCACACAACCACAAATGCAAAATACAGAAAGTTGAATCAAAAGTCCGAAGTTTTGGAAAAATCATGTTCCCACGTAGTGCGAATAGCTTCCGCATCAGGTGCAGAACCGAAAGGGTTCAATATTCTCAAAGGGTCCCCATTATTATTGTTATTCTGATTGACAATCCTTCTCGAGTCGAGCCTTTTTTCTGCCAGATATAAAACTAATATTGGTAGGCCCCATCCTCTTCCGCCTGCTTTTTTGTACGTCAATGCACTGCATTTAGTTTTGGGAAAAAAGTTACTTTATTTGAATTGCTTTTAGCCTTTTTATGACGCTGTATATCAAGTTTATAGAAAGCGTACTATTACAATTCTTGTAACTTTATACTTAAAAAATTATGTTGTGCAAGAAAACCATTAGCTTTGTAAGAATAACTTTAAATATTTAGATAATTGTAAGTAAAAGGTCATTTTAAATTCGATACATATTCAAAATAAAGCAATGAATTATTCAATACGCAATAATTTTTCCCCTTGTCCAAACTATGATAACGATATCAAAAGGGTTACCATTACCACCCAAAGGCGAGAATGGAATTTTATTTAATTATATTATCTAATTAGATACAGCATACACAATAATGCTTGCATCTACGTTTAGTTCAGTAAATTAACTTACAGAGGAATCGCGATCCAATACTTATTGTACTACAACACGTTAGAGTCGTGTTTTGGTTGTTTTAAATAGTTATCGCTAGTGTCTGCTCCACACGAGAAGTGTCGCTCGCGTGATGAATGACCAGCCAATGATTTAAAGGGGTACATTTGAATGAAAGAGCTTGATATTGTGTATCTCTGTACCATATCCTTAAATGCAATAAAACTATAAAGTAACCTCTTTCTGATAAAAAATACTTTTCTACCGAGTAAAAAATCAGATAAAAGATACGAGCCATAATTGACATGAGGTGCGAAAAAACGATATCCAATATTAAGATCGAATCTGAAGTTGTAAGACAAATCGCTCCCAGCGATGTCACCCGTTGGGTGCTCAAACACAGCGATGGACCCATTCATCCATTTTTTAGTTCAAGAGGTACAATTAACAATGACAGCGGTCAGGTTGCTTACAAAAAATTACCATGCAACAAGATTTCCCGAAAAGTAGAGCTGAGTTTTTTTAATCCGTATGAATGAGCAAGGTTGAAGATTTTATTGCATTTAGTATTTTGTTCATATCTATATTTTATAGCGATGCCTCGAAACGTTCTAGCGGCATTTTAAAGGCAAGATTTAAATCGGTTTCTTTTGTGTCTTCTGTGGGTGATCTCGTTTGACAAAAGTGTTAACATTTACATCCATAAAATATTTTGACTTCTCTTTTAATGGACATAAGCGGACAGGTTGAATTTTTTAACAATGTCAGGTGGAATTTTGTTTGTTGTTGGACTTTGATTGCGTATTTAAACGTCTATAAATTCGTGTTGGCATAATAAACATATGTAAATAAAACTGTCAACATAACTTGCATTTGTCAAATTAAATTGTCTATTTAACGTCTATATATGTATTTATTTTAAATTAATACATAAACACCAACACTATTTTACCTAGTTTCATAAAAACACGTTCTTATACACAACAATTTATATCAGAGTTGCCATGATAAATGCAATTTTTGTATATGACTGTTCACTTCGGTCAAAATAATTGGCGTTTTTTCAACTCCTAGCCTGAAGCTTGAAATGCCGTAGTAAAAGGGGTTGCATCAAACAACCCTAAGATAAATTCCACGGAAATATTCATTAGACCCCTTAAACTTCAAAATGGTTTAATTATCGGTTGTCTAATGTTCATCAAAAGACGGGTATTAAAAACTATTAAAAAATTATAGATTCATACTTTACCTTTCCTCCCATGACAGGTCCAAGCTTTAATTTAGCTAAAAGTATGATTACTGACTATTTGCTACAGTGAAATTAATTACATTCTTTTTCATTTGAATTTTGTTCGTCTTTTTTTAACATGATAGATTAAGTCGGCTGGAATCACAGTCCGTATGAATAATAGTCGATTATTGTTCATTTGTATCACTGTTTTGTATTCACAATCGACAAACAACGATAGCATCGATTCGTGGACGGCTGTCAAAAGTTATATTTATTTTCTTTACAAATTCATAGAATCAGTGCGAATTCACAGTGGAGATGTTTGCGGGTATCGACGCATTATGCGCCGCCGCATCGTTTGTGCGCGCAAAGCGCTGCAACCCTTTGGGGACACAATGCGCGTCACTAATCTAGATCATGTGCACTATTGTGTCTCATTGTGTGTGCACCCCTGTCCCCCGCGCGCCTGCGGCTCGCAGCGGGGAAAGAAGCTCGGCCGTGGATATCTCACTCGATGTCGATTTATAAGAAATTACTGCGCCGCGGGTGCCAGGTAGTTGCTCCCACGGATGCGTATACAATGCAAAAACTTTACTCTCAAAAATGTTACTGGCCAAACAGGAAATGAAAATATTATTTCTTCCTATTGCCACTTTGTGTAAAGACCTTATTTGGCAAAGTATTGGTAGCGTATAGTTTGATAGATATTTTCATAAACGGCTTCCGTTTTTTTTTTTTACTTTGTTGCTGCTTTCTCCGCGATTGTAAATTACGGTCGATCGGCGTCGTTCAAGGAAGATGCTCGATGATTGAAGTGCTCTGGACTTATCATTAACGCATGTGCAGCGATTTCTTTAATGATTATGTAAAAGTATTGGAAGCGATCTCATGTGTGTTTAACTGCTTATTACTTTGTATCCCCGGGCTCAGACTAACGGAACGATAACTTATAAATGTGTTAGAGTCGAATCATTTTATTTTAAGACCGTGTGGGTTGAACACATTCAGTGAGACTTGTACGCAATGTAGGTAACATGTTTACTTGAATTAATGTTTGACACCTCATAAACTGAAATAAAATATGGTGTCAGCTAAAGTAATTAAAGTTATGGTCTTTTTATGTGGTATAAATTATTTCATTAATTATAAAACAATGAAGGGAACCTCTGCCTATTTTTAATTTTACTTTTGGGAAACAAGTAGCTTTTAGGGTATTAATCTCTATCTTATTTTTTTTTCTTTATGAATAATACTTTCATCTACGTTCATCTCCACAGATTTGCTGTTCAGATTGAAGTGGAAAGCGCACGCGTCACGATGCACGTGTGCCCGAAGGACATGTTGGTGTCATCTCAACTCAAAGAGACTGCATTTAATTGGCTCAAGTAATTTTGTGCACTGTGCTGTAACAGTATATTCAGATTATAGAGCTTCTTGATTTATATGGCCAAAATTGATTGAGCAGTTATTGTAAACGTGTATGTTGATGATCTGCGAAGTACCTGCGAATCTTTGTTATAGATTACCTTTGGGTGTTAGCTTTTACTTAAGTATGCATATTTTAAACTAGCTTTGAGTATTAATCAATAGGATAAAGTCAGTACAATTGATAAAAACCTTGCTCCTGTGTCGCGTGGGTGTTCACAAACATAAAGCACACCCAGAGTCAGAACAAATCTTTGCGGATCACACAAAGATTCGTCCCATGTGGGGATCAAACCCACAACACCAGCGTATTTAAAAGCGGCGAGGCGACCGCTTTAACCACTATGCCAACCGTGCACTCGATATAGATCATCTTCTAGAATTACGATTTTATGGCTAAAAATATAAGCATCGGTATAAAAATATATCAAAAGTAAACCTTGGTTACTTTTTAATCCTTAGTGTTATAATTAAAAACATACGACAGTCAATTTTCTTAGTGGCGTTAAAAAAATCAATTTAAAATAGTCGTAAACTATGTTGTACGCTTGTTGTCCGTAAGGATGCTTATCATACAAACAATTTAACACCTCGTATACAAAGAGTGGATGAGAACAAAGACGCTTGCATGCTCAAGATCATGTTAGATTATATTATCAAGCATCTACAATAATAGTGCTTTGTATTTATGTCACTATATTTTTTGTACTTCTCTTTATATTATTTATATTCTGAATTAAAACGCTTTTCAATTGAATAATCTAAATTCATTAACCTTTTGATGTTACTAAATGATAAGGAGTTTTTATTTCGTCATGTTTCATATCCGGCAGAGCAGAATTTTAAGGTTAGAGTAGGACCATATAGTACATATTATAGACGTGTTTACTATTGGATATTGATTATATCTCAAAAACTACCAGTCCTAAAAATGAGGAAATATTCAATACTAGTAGTATTTTAACAGTTGTTGTTTAAAACAATCAAACAATATTATAGCTTCCAAAAAAAAATGATTTAGGACCATCCAGGGAACTATATATAGTAATTGCTGTAATTATACCTTAATATTATGTAATAATAGGAGCCCCGAAAGTTCAGATGATCTTAAAGGTAAGTAGGTAAGGTAGTATATTACAGTAAAACGTTGAACAATATTAAAAAACATACATTATATACTGCAGATAAGTTTAGGTTTTCATAGTATTTATAATTTGATCTATAACAGATATTAGACAGAATAATTGTTCTGTATTGTGGCCTATAGGTCTCAACTTGTTCTGCAAAGTCTATTATTCTGAAGTGTGTTATTTATGATTGGATGGCGCATTAAGTAAAGTTTAAATTTAAACTTCTGGGGTCAAATTTAATTGCAAGGTAAAGAAATCTGAAATCATAGTTCCTATTTTTTTTTTTTTTAAAGATTAGTGTAGCAATAGTTTCGACTGAATAACGATTTAAAATTTTAAGTCGGCCAGCGACTTAGTATCGCAATACAACGCGGTAATGCTGCCAGCATTTTGTGTACGAGATCTTCTAACGGTCATTTATTACTAGACTAGTTTAATTTAAGAGGCTACGAGCCCGTACACTCCTCAATGTTCACCCCTAATTAGGAATAAGTGCCCGTACACTCCTTGAAAAAAGAGCAGTACCCGTTCACCCCTTAATGCAGATACATTCAAAGTACAGTCAGCAGAACAATGGTATTATAAAATAAATAAAACAAATAGTACACGGAAAAAGTTTTATTTAACGAATTAGTTACGCTAATAAATATTCTAAAATAACCATAGTTAGCATTTAAAAAAATAGTTCTTTAATAACAATAACAGTTAGATTAAAAGTCTTTTAAATAAAATAATTATTATCTATTTCTATTAAAAAATCACAGTTTTAATACAGTAACAAAGTACTACAACTTAAAATATGAAATTGTTTTTATCTAAACATAAGTTTTATTTAAACAATCACAGTTCAATATAACAATCACAGTTTGATTAATTATAAGTCTTGTAAATATTACTATTGTTTTACAGTAACAAAGTACGCTAAACATAAAATTTTAGATAACATTAAAAAAAGTTTTATTACACAGTCACAGTTTGATTTTCAAAGTCTTAGTATTCGTTTTATGAATATAATATTATCTATTTGTATTTATAAAATCACAGTTGTTTCATTGGTAACACTTGTTTGTAAATAATATTAGTACTAACTAGAAAATAAAAAAATAGTCGAAAAACAATCAACAAAAGTAATTATGCACAATTTAGGCTAAATCTAATTATACTAACTTTAAAATAGGGATTCGTTAAAATAAAAAGAAACAACAGATCTAATCACAGAACAAATCACATCCATGTTATTGAAAAATCACATTTACATATTTACATTCATGTACTTAATAATAGTATAGGAATAAAAACAATCAACAAAAATACTACGTATATTCACATATTTTTTCCAAGCAGTGACCCAGGGTAATAGAGCCGGTTGCAAATTGTTGCAGTATAAAATTAATTCTTTCATCTCTTTCTTTGGTATATTTTCTAATATTATTAATGTTTTCACCATCATTTACTTTTTTATTTCTAATTTCGCTTAGTTTTGACTCTTTACTGAGGGTGTCTAAAAAAATCAATATGTTGGGTCTTCTCTTGCTCTCCAAATACCTATTAATTTTGGAATGCCACCCTTCTAAACTATTTGTGGTTTTATATGGAAGTCTATGAAAGTTCCACTGTGTTCTGTCAGTAAAGAGTCAAAACTAAGCGAAATTATAAATAAAAAAGTAAATGATGGTGAAAACATCCTTACTAATATTATAAAGGCGAAAGTTTGTATGTATGGATGTATGGATGGATGTTTGTTACTCTTTCACGCCAAAACTACCAGGTCGATTTCGATGAAATTTTGCACACATGTAGCTTATAGTCTGGATTAACATATAGGCTACTTTTAATTGACATACCACGCGGGCGGAGCCGCGGGCGGAAGCTTGTTAATAATATTAGAAAATATACTACCAAAGAAAGAGATGAAAGAATTAATTTTATACTGTAACAATTTGCAACCGGCTCTATTACCCTGGGTCAATGCTTGGAAAAATTATGTGAATATACGTAGTATTTTTGTTGATGTTTTTTACTCCTATACTATTATTAAGTGGGTACATGAATGTAAATAAATGTGATTTGTTCTGTGATTAGATCTGTTATTTCTTTTTTATTTTAACGAATCCCTATTTTAAAGTTAGTATAATTAGATTTAGCCTAAATTGTGCATAATTACTTTTGTTGATTGTTTTTCGACTATTTTTTTATTTTCTAGTTAGTACTAATATTATTTACAAACAAGTGTTACCAATGAAACAACTGTGATTTTATAAATACAAATAGATAATATTATATTCATAAGACGAATACTAAGACTTTGAAAATCAAACTGTGACTGTGTAATAAAACTTTTTTTAATGTTATCTAAAATTTTATGTTTAGCGTACTTTGTTACTGTAAAACAATAGTAATATTTACAAGACTTATAATTAATCAAACTGTGATTGTTATATTGAACTGTGATTGTTTAAATAAAACTTATGTTTAGATAAAAACAATTTCATATTTTAAGTTGTAGTACTTTGTTACTGTATTAAAACTGTGATTTTTTAATAGAAATAGATAATAATTATTTTATTTAAAAGACTTTTAATCTAACTGTTATTGTTATTAAAGAACTATTTTTTTAAATGCTAACTTTTTAAGAGCGATTTAGAATTTATATTAAGTAACATTAAAAATTATTACATTTTAACATTGATTAAATGGTTTAGTATGATAAAATAATTTACTGTAGATATTGAATAAACATAATAATTATATATATACTAGCGGCCCGTCCCGGATTGGCACGGGTAGACATTAGATTTATTTTTAAATTTCTTAGCATTTTTTGTCTAACGGTACTTTTTCATTTGTAAAATAATTCAAATAATATAGATTATACGTAAGGGGTGTACGGGCTCGTCAAAAAATATTAAATTAATTTTGTCTTGATACACCCCTTCAAAAGGGGTGTAAAGGCTCTCCAAAAAGGGGTGAATATGCAATTTTAATCTGAGGGGTGAACATTGAGGAGTGTACGGGCTCGTAGCCATTTAAGATCCATCAAGTATATATTTTTTGTAAATAAAGATTTATATTTTGAAACTCACGTAGTCTTTAAATTACCTGTTTCTATTTTTTATATATTTTTAACTGTAGTTTGGTTGTTGGTACCCATGTAAAGGTCAAAGGAGGTGTGAAAAAACATGATTGTGATGTTTATCTATTTCTAAGACATGTGACGTCGCAACCGCACGGCCACCGCAACCTCAAGATGCGCCCCCCACTGCAGACCCCTGTGGGGTATATAAAGGACCTGCGTGCGCGTCGCGCCCTTCTTGCCTGCGGTCACCAGCGCCGAGTTAAGTGTTCCTCACTTCGCTGCCCAGGACTTACCAAACCACTTACCTACCTACCAACCTACGCCTTGAGACTACCTTGTATTTAATAGATATAAATATATAGAATAATAATACCTTTGTTAATCTATCGATTGTTTCTATTTATTCTGCCTACCTAACTAGTCATTTGTAGACCACGTTACAGCGGCGCCCAACAATAGAGGTTATATGGTACATGGTTTGGTTAAGTCTTGGCAGTTATTTAATTGTGTGTTATTTCTGTGTATATTTCTTTTCTTCGTCCGAAAGGTGCGTACGGTGTTTTTTTTTATTCTATTATCTCACTTATTTCACCTCGTGTTTTAAATAACCTACAAAAACTTCTACTTTTATGTGCTTATGTTTTTGATTTAAAAAAAAAAAAAAAAAAAAAAAAAAGAAACACATTCTTATCACCTTTTGGACGGATTCATTTTTTTTCAAATAATTGTGTATCTTTGTATGCGTAATTCCCAATCAATTTTTTTTTAAATATGGCTTATGCTATCAAATTTAATCATTTAAGTAAGGCTGAGCTCGAATATGAAGTGCTTGTAAGAGGTGGTGTTGTGCCTGAAAAATCAATTACGGTTGAGGAATTGCGTAAACAAATTGCTAAATTGTCAGACCTGGCATTTGATGAAATAATATCGTCGTGCTTTTCGCCAGATGTTGATATTACCGCATGTAATGGCTCATTGTTGCGCGTTTCAAATAACCTTTTGACTTTGCAAACTCATTATGATAAAAACCTGTTTGTTAGATCGGAATCTATTATGCATCATGTTTTTCATAGATTATCAAGAATAGATACTTCGTTGCTTACTGATAAATCATCAATTCAAGTTGTATGGGATATGTTTCACGCTAATTATAAAATCTTAGCATCTTTTACCACGTGGTCGGTTCCTACCAATGTACCGTGTCATGTGGTCGAGCCAACGTGTTCATTACCACGTGAAGTTCAACACGTGGATTTTATAAATGAACGCAAAATGTTTTCTGAAATCTGCAAGTTTAAATATAGCGGTCGAACCTGTGTGAGGGCGTTTATTCAGAAGGTTGACGAGTTCATGTCGTGTCGAGGTATACCCGAAGATAGAATATTTTCTTTTGCTTTTGAGGTATTTTGTGATGATGCTTTGCATTGGTTTCGTTCAATTAAAGATAGTGTTCGTTCCTGGAAGGATTTGTGTATTTTGTTAAAACGCGATTTCAGTCCTCATAACTATGACTTTAAATTAATGTCGGAAATTAGGGCTCGTACTCAAGGTGAAAAAGAGAACATAACCATCTATGTATCTAAAATGCAAGGGTTATTTTCCTGTCTGGACGTACCCATCAGCGAGTCTATTAAATTAGAAATACTATTAAATAATATCAGGCCGTGTTATACAAATTCACTCTTAACTGGCAATATTGTGGATATTCCTTCTTTAATTAGTGTTTGTAGAAATTTTGAGAAGTATGACAGTCGTAGCAAGGAATTTTCGGAACCACCTAAAATTACTGCCAATACTCTAGCGCCAGATTTTGCTTATAGATATCCCAATGATACGAATTCGAAAAAAACTTCTTATAGCAATAATTCTTACAAAAAACATAAGTACTTTAAACCTACTTACAATGTTTTAAATACAGATCAATGTTCGACAGAAAATAGTAATTCTGCTGAACCGAGCGTCAATGCTGTTTCTGTCACTAGTACTGCTATACCTAAATTATACTGTCCGAGATGCAGAACAGATTCACATTCTTTAAAATATTGTCGTCAACCTCGTTTTTTGGTTTGTTTTAAATGCGGATTACCTGGCTATCGAGTTTTAGACTGTCCTAGTTGTAACAATAAAACTAATAAAAATTCAAAAAACGTAAAAAATACGGTTGGGGAAAATCAAAAGTAATTGTGAAAACATGTAAAAATGAATGGCATAATTGGCTAAATTATGTATCTAAATTTTTCAATTCATATCAACTTTCCTCAATCGTTAATTCTAACATTAATTATACTCCATTTATCCCCGTTACGGTTAACGGGAAGAACACTGTTGGTTTACTAGACACTGGTTCATGTGTAACTATTTTGGGTAATAATTCCCACAAACTTTTTTTGGATAAATCTAAATTATTACATTCTAAACCTCTGGATTTTATCACCGCTGGTGGCGACAAATATTCTTCACTTGGCTCAGTGGTACTTCCTTTTGAATTTCAAAATAAAATTATTTCTCTTGTTACTCATATTGTACCGGGTATTAAGAAAACTTTAATCCTTGGTATGGATTTCTGGAGGGGTTTTGGGTTGTTCCCTGATCAATTGGAATCTATTTTACTCACGAAAAATAATAACGACGTTGTTGTTTCGGAACTACAGCCTAGTTCTACCAGTCACTTGGTATCTTTTGATCATTTGTCTGATGAGCAGAGAGCTACTGCTAACGACATCATCGCCCAATTCACCGATATATCTTATGAACGGCGAGGGCTCGGCCGAACTTCACTCATTACTCATTCGATTGATACAGGTGATAGTCCACCTATTCGTCAGCGATACTATCGTATGTCTCCCGATAAACAGCGTATTTTGTTAAAACATGTCGATGCAATGTTGGCAGAAGATGTCATTGAACCATCTGAAAGCCCTTGGTCTAATCCCGTCATTTTAACGCCTAAAAAAAATGGTGAATTGCGTTTTTGTCTCGACAGCCGTAAACTAAATTCGGTAACAAAAAAAGACGCGTACAATTTGCCTTATATCTCTGAGATTCTGGATAACTTGAGAGACGCTAAGTACCTAACTAGTTTAGATATATCTAAATGTTTCTGGCAGACGTCAATAAGGGCAGAGGACCGTTGTAAAACTGCTTTTTACATTCCGTCACGTGGAACTTTTCAATTTAAATCCATGCCTTTTGGTTTAACAAATGCTCCTGCGACACAACAGCGTTTAGCAGATATTTTATTTTACGGGCCCGAATTTGAAAACAAGGTCTTTTGTTTCGTTGATGACATCGTATGTGTGACAAATTCCTTTAAAAATCACATTTCACTTCTAATTAAAATACTTAACAAATTAAAATATGCAAACTTAACTATAAATTTAGAAAAATGTAATTTTTTCAAAGACAAACTTAAATATTTGGGCTATATAGTGGATTCAGAAGGTCTTCATGCAGATCCTGAGAAGGTAAAATCAATTACAAGTTATTCCACTCCGACAAATAAAAAAGAGGTACGTCGTTTTCTGGGTGCTGCATCGTGGTATAGAAGGTTCATACCCGATTTTAGTACTTTAGCGGCTCCCTTAAATAAATTAACTTCTAACGGCAAAAAGGCTCCACTGTTCGCATGGTCGCAAGAGGCGGATGTAGCTTTTAATAAATTAAAAAAATGTTTATCTTCTTCCTCGGTCTTATGTTGTCCCGATTTTGATCAGCCTTTTGAAATACACGCCGATGCTAGTGATTACGGCATTGGAGCTGTACTTTGCCAGGTCAAGGAGGGACAGGAAAGAGTCATAGCCTTTTATAGTAAATCCTTATCGGACCAGGAAAAAAATTACAGTGCTACTGAGCGCGAAGCGCTTGCTGTCTTATCTGCTATCGAACATTGGCGGTGTTATATTGAAAACGGAAAACAATTTATTGTGTACACCGATCATGCTGCTTTGAAATGGTTTTTAAAACTGAACAACCCTACAGGGCGATTAGCCAGGTGGGGAGTTCGTCTTTCCTCTTATAACTTTGAAATAAGACACCGTCGTGGTTCAGATAATATTGTACCAGATTTTCTTTCTCGATCACCTAATATTATGGATATCGATAGTAATCTCCTCCCAGATGGTAGTTCCTTATCTACTAATGACACTTGGTATTTGAATATTTTTAATGGTTGTTCGCAGTCTCCTACATCCTTTGTTGACTATCAAGTGATCAGTAATAAATTATATCGTTTCAAAAAGAGTCTTAATCCTCTTACCAGAGAATTTCAGTGGAAGGAAGTAGTTCCATCTGAACGGAGAAACGAAGTAATACTTCAGAGCCATTCCTCCCCTACGGCGGGTCATATGGGTATTTTCAAAACTTTCAAACGTTTAGCCCTCAATTATTATTGGCCTGGAATGTATTCCGATGTTGTAAAAGCGGTAAATTCTTGTGATAGTTGCATCGCACATAAGCATCAGAATCATGCAACTTTGGGTCTTATGGGTGAACCTAAGTCTTGTTCTAAACCTTTTCAAATGATAAGTATTGATTTGATTGGTCCCTTGCCTCCTACAAGGCAACAGAACAATTTTATTTTTGTCGTTTGTTGTTGTTTCTCAAAATATTGTTTACTTTTCCCTATTAAACGTGCGACTGCTGACGTAATAACTAGAATCTTAGAGGAAAAAGTTTTTCTGGTACATGGTATTCCATCTACCGTAGTACTAGACAATGGCAAACAATTTATAAGCGCAACTTTTAAAAACTTGTTAAGTAAATATAAAATTCCAAATTTACATTACACACCGTTTTATGCACCTCATGTAAATACGGTAGAAAGATATAATAAAACTATAATAACAGCTGTTTCTACGTTCATTTCAAACGATCAACGCATATGGGATACACTTATACCTAAAATTCAGTTCGCAATGAATTGTGCAGTAAACGAAGTAACCGGTTTTACACCATCTATGATCGTATTCGGGCGTGAAATGGTAACCTGTGGTTCTCATTATGTTTCTAGTAAATCTGATACTAATATAATTCATGAGCCACGTGATAGTTATGCTGAGTCACTAGGCTACTTATCCTCTATTTTCGAGAGAGTACAGGCAGCGCTAATAGGTGCACACAAGCGTAATTGTCATTCTTATAATCTTCGCCGTAAAACGGCAGAATTCAATGTTGGTGATATTGTTTGGAAACGTACCTTTTACTTGAGCGATAAGGATAAATATTTTTGTAAAAAACTCGCTCCTAAATTTATTAAATGTAAAATCGTAGCAAAAAAGTCTCCATTAGTGTACAAACTAGCAGATATGTCTGATAAGCCACTTGGCGAATGGCATATAAAGGATATTAAACAAATAAACTATAAACAATAATGGTATAAAAAAAAAAAAAAAAAAATTTTTACCCTATGGTTCAGTGGTTAAAATTCTCATTGTCGAATCGGGTGTACCATTTTGTTCGCTAATATTCTTCACGCTCATAATTCCTTTAGAATCACATCTACTAATGATGTCGAATTCTATTATTTTCAACTATACGATGTTGTTCATTCATTCATCTTGAAATGTGTCATGCCTTCTGTGTAGACGCGCACACCCAATACTACTTCGCTAACGCGCTACTTGGTAAACAAGTTGTTATACTTACATTTTTAGTTATATTTAGTTCCGTTAGATAAGAATGAGTTTCAATAATCTTCTTTAATTAGTAAAAATTCAATCTTAATAGGTTGCACGTAGTGTTATTTTTGAATGACATCATGACATTGTTATTGTATTGAATGCGTTTGGCTCGATCACTCCGGTTCTTTTCAATTTTATTTAGGTATCGTAACTTCATATTTTTTCTAGTTATTTTTTTTATATACACTTATTGTTCTGATTTCAGTAAAGCCGGATCGAGCTGCCGGTGCTGCTTAAGAACTGCTTCCTGAGGTCTTCCATGTCAGCCAGGAGCCGAATTTTTTAAGAAAAATTCTGCCCTAACGGAGGGGGTGTGTGACGTCGCAACCGCACGGCCACCGCAACCTCAAGATGCGCCCCCCACTGCAGACCCCTGTGGGGTATATAAAGGACCTGCGTGCGCGTCGCGCCCTTCTTGCCTGCGGTCACCAGCGCCGAGTTAAGTGTTCCTCACTTCGCTGCCCAGGACTTACCAAACCACTTACCTACCTACCAACCTACGCCTTGAGACTACCTTGTATTTAATAGATATAAATATATAGAATAATAATACCTTTGTTAATCTATCGATTGTTTCTATTTATTCTGCCTACCTAACTAGTCATTTGTAGACCACGTTACAGACAAATATCTTTGCCCTAAACAACTGTCACAACTGTCAATAGACATGGTACACTGTTCTTCTGCCAGTGATTTATTTAGTCAGCGTTAATTGGGTTTCAATTTAGCCAGAATTTGACAATGATTGTAAGAAGATAACTGTATCCAAATTTGTAGTGTTGGATTTATTGTCTTGTATAAATTTATAAGCGTAAAAGTATTGGAAGCGTAATCATTGATCTATGTAGACACTCATGAAAAATTGTTTTGGTATTTGTAGCTAGACAAAACCCATGGGAAACTTATAAGCGTAAGAGCCATACAGCGCAAGCCAAGGAAATGATGAGTAATATATCTAGCCTCGGTTATTTACATTGATTTAGATTAGACTCATTCGAGTCCACGTCAAACTCATTCGAGATAAACGTTACGCTTATGGGCGTTTTTGGGTGCGTTCAATTAAACTCGGCGTATTACAATAATTGTTTATATTATTTGCTCTTCAACCCTAAGAAGTAAATACAATTCAAGGCGATAGGCAAATGTAATGCGAAGCGGTAGCAAGATGTGAATGAAGACAAAATACAAGGTAAAGATAAGTTTCATGAGCAATCCAATCCAAGTAGTATAAGTTTATTTAAGTTTTGCGCATTCGTTACGTGAATTCACAATTTTTCTCATTTCCCATGAAGCCATAAGGCACGTGTATGAATCCTTTGGCCTGGGGGTGGACGCTTCCTTTTTACTTCACCTTTGTTACGCTTGCCAGGGATTTATTTCTTATTCGCGCGTTGAGTTGCGCTTCCTGGGCGGTGGTTCAGCCCCGAGGCGGTGGGCTATGTGACACACGGTTGTGCAAATCTCCTGCTTGGGTAATAGGTCAAATAACAATACACGTGATTTTGAGAGATGTAATTCAGGGTTAGTATTTCTTTGTAGGGATGTACATGTTGCCTAATCCATCGCTTTTTCTCTGCAGTATGATATTGAAAAAATTCCTAGACGTTAGGTGTTATATTTTATGTCTGGCACTTTATTAGCGAGCAATTAAAAAAATGTCAAAGAACCAAATTATGGACCTTATTTGTAGTACCTAATTTATTTAATAAAATAGAATTATTAAAGAATAACCCTAAGAACAGCAAATTTGTCATTAAATCAAAGCTTAAATAATGGTTTCTCAGTGACAGGTAGATAATTTTGCCTACCATTGAGAAACAATTCACAAAATTACAGTGTGCAATTATGTTCATTTAATTGTTTAGATTTAGATACTGAAACTATTGTTAGTCAGTGTAAGTCATATATAAATTGTAAAATGAGCGTTTCTCGCCATCAAACGTAACAGTTTGGCGAGTTTATAATGTGTTAACAAACTTACATTGTAAACGTGATAAATAAATGATTAAAAAAAATGCATATCTGCCTAGGCTTTCTGAAAGATCAACAATATTATTACCAGTTTTCTAGATACTTTATGTTATAATCTTCTGTTGTTAAACAATTTGTTCGTGTGTCCAGCCGTGTTGGCAGCGGGAGCGTTCGTTAATCCGCGGAGGACTGTGAATTCTTTATTCTTTACTGTTTTAAGTGAGCCCACACTCACATACATAAGTACTTATGTATGAGCAATTGTACGCAATCTTTTGTTTTCGCTTTACAGCTTGGTTAAATCGAAAACGTGTGTGCATATTATCTATAATAAACAAAGATGTGTTATAAAATATAATTGTAAGAATGGTATTTGGCTGTAAAATATTGTTATATTCTATAGATTGATATCTATTTTCAGTCTTCACCGTGGGAGCCTGGCTTCGCCTTGAGTATATCCGCTCACTTACGATACTTTTGTTTTTCACTATTTTTATTCAGATTAATGCAAATGGCTTCGATACCTACTGTTACTTGAATATCGCCTTAATTGCATGTGAACTGATTTTGTTGCTTATATAAAAATAATCATTGTTTTCCTAAAAATATATATGTTATAAATAAAGGGACCGAAAATATGACACGTTTCAAAAAGTTATGAATCAATACTCGGCTACAATAGAGTCGTGGGCATTTTATGAACTAAAAGAAAAGTTATCAAATAAAATTAAAGACCTACATTAGGCTCCATAAGATTTACCTGAATAATATGATGTGCTCACAGCGTTTGACGAGAGTAAAAGGACGAGCGTATTATAAAAATGCCATAAATATCTGCCTTTTGATACGGTAGATCACGTATTCTAAATTCTAATGCCACTAATTGGATGCAAATCTAAGCTGAATACTAACAAGTGGTGTTTAGCGGTCAGATGTTATAAATCACAGCGACCAGATCTCACCGATAGCGTCTTTCCCCCATAAAATGTAGCAAAAAATATGTTCCAAATGTGGTTAGTACAGTGGCCCTCCGCCACGTAGCCGTAGGCCAGCGATTTTTGTCTTTATTTATTTTTTCTTTTTAGCTTTCTATAATTGCCTCAATATTTCAAAGGTTTATTATCCCGTGTGAAATATTGCCACACAAAGCTGTTATTTAAAGTTTTGATCTAAAAACCGACTAATTGATGACTTTTGAAATTAATAATTATGAAATCACCATTACTACTTTCCATTATGTATTAAAAAATCATTGGTATAGTTCAGTGAATGATTAATATTATTTAAATTTCCTGTACATGTTTAAGGTCATACGAGCTAAGCTGTATACTTGTTGTCAGTATGCACAAAAAGGCATTAATTAACACAAAAATAGCTTTTAATGTTAATATTCCATTTACTAGTTTCGTTAAAATTATTGTGCAGATAGGGGGCTAAATGTAAGTAGAACATGTAAATACAACTAATTGATTATAATTATTTAATGTTTATAGCTTCATTTGTACTATCAGTACTTTATGTCTGAATATAAATAGGTGATAATTCAACACCTTTAGTTAATTATGTGAATCATTAGGTGGTTTGAAGTGGCTGAAGTATAACCAGTAGTATTATGTGTATTTTTATACGACGAATACGCATGAACCAAAGAGGCTTGTATACTGTATTCCATGTCCCATTCCCCATATTGTATTCCATGAAAATTCGCAACAAATTTCAGTATTTTAGAGCCTTTATATCATTGTTTGTAATATTTTTACGTGTCTACGCGCCTCCTGGGGCCTATGAATATAAATTATTTGAATTTTAATTTGAACTCTACCACTAAAATGACCTCCCCCTCACACCTGATTTCCTGAAAAATCACGAATAACACTTTGTTTGACCCGGGAAAAAACTAAAGAAATAAATTCAATAAGGATCCTTTTTATTGTGTTATTTTCATAATGTTGTATAAAATTGAGACATTTTTGCGATTTATGCGATTCAATTATTCATCATTATGTCTTTTACTTAAAACATTACTATCTGGAGTTTTAGAGTATTAAAGGCGAGGTTACGATGCTCCTCTCTTAGGTATGTCCCGTAAAGCTCTACCACCAGTCAATTATAATTTGGTGTTTTGAAGTGGCAGTACGAAATGATTCAGAAATAATTGCTATTATCCGTACAGGTATAAATCTTGTGGTTATGTATGTGATTTATGCCCGAGTGCGGCGATCGCTGCCGTAGGACTGTTCCCACGTCCGCTGACGGTCGGCACTGTCAGTAATTATATTCGAATTTTATTTCAGACTGTTTTAGTATCAAAATTTTATTAAAACCGACGTGAGGTGAAGACATTATTATTGAAAATACGGGTTACTCACGATACTTTAGCCGGCTAAAGTAACGTGAGTAACCCGTATTTTCAATAATAATCACAATTTTAGTTATGCAACTTTTGGAATAAAACTTGATAGTGGGAAACAAAGGAGTTTATTCATAATAATTTGTTTTTTTACATAAGATAGGACGCCAGAAGCAATTACACTATCCAATGGTCCAAATGCCAAGGCCAAATACATTCACTCACATGAGCACACCCAGTCTCAGAACAAATCTTTGCGAATCACACAAAGATTTGTCCCTGGTGGGGATCGAACCCATAACACCAGTGCAGTGAAAAGTGGCGGAAGCGACCGCTTGAACCACTTCACTAACTGCGCAAACAATAACATTGAAAATATGGAATAAAAGATTTACTATGTCTAGCTCAAAAAATCAGAAACCTTGACTTGCAAAGTTTTGAAGCCAATTAACTGTCATCCCGTCCGTGCACCTTCAGTATCTCAATCTCTTCAAATACTCAAGGAATGTCTACAAAACATAAATTTATAACACGTAAAGGCCCGTTTTAACAAAGAGCATTGAAAAACTAATCTTAAATAATTAAAAAAAAATATCCGTCTAAAACACAATTTTTGCAATCTTCTGAAGGGTGGTCCAGAATCAAAAACATGTATCCAAAAACCATTAATGGTAAAACTTCCATAGATTTTTTGCACATTATTATCCCGTTCCATAGACATGTCGCAGCCCTTGATAAAGACAGACTCGTCGAGACTGTTATCAAGGGGTGAAGTCTTTTTAGAATTGGCGCCACACAGATTAAGATATCAGCCCTTAATGTGTTAATTAAAAAAATAACTTTTCTTTTTTCACAAAGCTTATCAACCACTTAAGTAAACGACGATAGGAGTACATTATCGCGGTTTTTACACTTTTGAAAGCGTTAAATTTAATCAATGAGAGATATAATACGTCAGAACTCAAATAATTCATTATCAGAATCTGGTGGCATTAATTGGCATTTAAAATAATTAATTTGATCGTTAAACCATTGAAATTGATTGCAAAGAGTTTGCTCGAATAAGTGTTTTGACTTTTATTACATCTTGATTGTGTTATTTATAAGCACGTAAAAACAATGCAAACATAATCACGTCAATATTACCTAGAAGGGTGTCGCAGAAGTGTAAAATTCCCCTGATATTTTTTAGGTGCAATGGAATAGAGGGTCATCTACCGTGCACAATTCCAAATTTTCAAAGTTTCCAATTTCCTGATCATCAGATCATCATCATCTGAATCTAATCCGAGAACTATCGAAGCATTTTGTATTCGAAAAAAAGTAAAACAAAGAAATAAATTCAATTAGGATCATTTTTACTTTGGTATTTTCATAATGTTGTTCATAATTTACACATTTTTGTTAGTTTGATTTAATTTTTTTATAGATACTTTTCTTTTAATTTAAAATCATGCTATGCTAGACGCTGAAAGAAAAAAACTAATTAAGATTTTTTTCATTCGCGCTATTTATAGATTTTTTTTTTTGAATAAAGGGAACCCAGTACGCGGTAATACGAAAATATCGTATTACGTACTGGGTTGTAGAGGTCTGATAGCAGTCGCAGCACGTAAAATACTGATATTCAGCTAAATACGTAAGACTAGAAGCCGACCCCAATGTAATTGGAAAAATGCTCGGCACATTGGGTATTCTTAACCTAATTTAAATAGAAGGCATGCTAAAAGACAATTAGCTCAAATGACTATTATACCTGGAATTAATTGTGCGAAAACTATTTGTGCCAAATTAACATTATGCGTAACTATTATTAAACCAAATAAAAATATGCAATAATAATGCGACACAATAGGTAACCGTCAGATTTAACAGAATTGGTTATAAGTTTTCCCATGGCGATTAAACTGATATGTACTTAAAACCAGAAGTTATATATAAGTAAATCACCATTATTACAAATATATTTTTCCAATACCCGTAACAGTTTACTGCTCAATAAAGGTATATCATTAATACACAATATTTATACGTTCGCTTTGTGATATTTTCTGGCTAGCAAGATTTATGTGTGGACACAATACATTTTATAGAAGGATGGCTCGTTAACACCAGTGTAAAAGTCAAAGAGTGAAATATCTTACAAATACACACGCTGGTACGTCGTTGTTTGCTTTACCATCTTCATTCGAATTCAAATTTTTGACGAAATATTATAGCTTGGGTGTTATAACAGCTATCATGTTTGAATAGCAGCTGTTTATGGAGCCTGTAAAATTAAATGATGTTTGTTTATTAAAAGTAGGAGAACTAAAAATATTTTGCGAGATCCGTATCGATGTACATTTTTATATTAAAAGGCCACCAAAAAAACCAAAAGGAACCTGTTAAGAATATTAGCCGATAGAAACAAATAGACTGACGGACAGACAGAAAGACAAAAAATATAAAAACTGGATTTTATGCATAGGTACCATGCAAATAACTATACCAGCTTAAAAAAAACATTTGACTTTTAAAACATATTTATTTGTATTGATCATAACTATATATCCTAATTTTTTCTTTTTTTAATTTTCTTTGTTAAGCCTGCAAAATTGTACTAAAAAAATTTACAACGTATAATAAAAAAATAAAGCTTATTGTATGTACACCTTTCCTAATCAAAGAAAAATAAGTGTGCCAATAGATACATCTGACGCAATGTGCATCAATTATTGCATCCAAAATTGTATCCACACCTGGAATAGCATGTGCCAACAGTTACACAATATTAGTTTAGTGAAAGAGTAGGGTTGTGCAAATATTACAAAGAAAGGGGTATTGCAAATAGAAAGGTTTTGCGCAAACTGTCATCGCGGTAATGGGCCCAATGTTTGACCCAAGTGTATCGGTCCTGAAGATATCAACTGCTGTGCACCTTGATTTGGACACCGGGTTGCACATCTGCTTTATCACAGTGAATTGAGATGGGATATTATCATTGTCATACTTATAATATAATATATAATATAACATAACATCACGCCTATATTACACAGGGTATGGCAGAGGTGTACATCACCCACACTTCACCTGTTATGCTTTTAGGTTCCATTGGGTAAGGGGTGAGCCTATCACCATCCATCAGGAACAATTCCCAACTCCTCTATTGTAAATTACTTGGCGGATAGCTCAGAAATAACACTTTGCCTGAACCGGGAATCGAACTCGGGTTCGCGGTGAGAGCATACGCTGACCATAAGACCAGTGAGGAAGTTTGTCTTACTTATATTTGCACAATATGGTAATAACTAGAATTGAGGTAAAGAGATCGTGATTCATCACTGTAATTTCTTAAACTTTATACAGCTGTTCATTTTATAACGCTTTTTATCAAAAGAATAACTTTATTTTCGAAGTAACACGTTCAATCTATCATATTAATTTCACTGTGTCATGTCCAATTACTTATTTCATGTATAATGTAGGCATGCTAAAAATATAAAGTCGTTTCTCAAATGAAGTAATACATCACACAAAGCCCAGAAAGGAAATAAATAGAAATTATAATTGTTCTGCGCCACTTTCGCGTAATACACATTTATTTTAAGGCGGATGTTGAAAAAATACTACAATCAAGGCGGGGTACAGTCGCACACGTAACATTCATTATGAAAAGCTTGTCATATATCTGCTGCAGTGAAAATTTGTGGTAATGTATTTGTTATTTATACGACCGGATGGCGGAGTAGGTAGTGTACCTGCCTGCGACGCCGAGGTGGCGGGTTTGATTCCCGCTTACGACAAATCTTTGTGTGCATGAACATGGGAGTTTGTCTTAGTCTGGGTGTTTCTATGTATAATAAGTATTTATTTACAAAAGAAAAGTATATATTTCTTACTATCAGTTATTCTAGTACCCATAGTACAAGCTCTGCCTAGTTTGGGACTAAATGGCGTTGTGTGTAAGTTGTGAAAAAAAAAATATTTATACGGTTGCTGAGTTTTTTTAATTGTATCCGTGGATGGTAATGAGTTAAACCAATAAAATATAGATTTAATATAAATCCCTTAAATAATACCATGCAGACGTTATTCCATTGAAATATAAAATATATTTTTATTGTAAAGGCAATTGTGCTTAGATACGCCGTGTAGCTATAGTAAAAAAGCTTTTTATTTATATTTTTCCTAACACGATGTCATAAGGTAACGTATCTATTTACCTATAACATTGCAACATACCTAGCCTAGGAGAAAATAGGGTAAATAATATAGAAACCACAAAGTAAATAGAAAACCAAACAAACGATTGATGTCCTCGCTAGTACTCGGCGATGACAAAGCTATGGCTTGTGCGCGCGGCACCTGAGCGACGAACGCCGTACACCTTGCCACCTTGCCATCTTAACATCTGCCACCGTGCCACTTAATGTACTACTAGCCCGCACTCCACTATGCTCGTAAACACTCTCATTTATTTGCAGAACTAAAAAACCTTTCACTCTCAGCGTCTATATACAGAAAATTAAGGCTTTGTTCTATGACTATATAATTATGGAACTATTGATCGCTAAGTTAAAATTTAAATGCAAATGCACTAGATTTGTAAAGCAATGTCAACGTTTAATAATTAATTCGGGTAATTATGTACAAACCCAAGACTGATTGGAACTTATAAAAACGAAAGTACGTTAGGACTGTTTTTTTTTATTTGTGTTTCTAATGCATAAAAGTTTAGGTACTCTATTACTCTGTGGAGGTCACTGGATTTCTGGTGGAGCTGATATATTCTTGCGAGTCTACATGCAAATACATTTTCATAGACTAAATATTAATATTCGTTAATTTAAAATTACTTACATTTGACGTACCTGATACCGTAGACGTGACGTCCGAGGCGTCAACCATAAACAAAATTAAGCTTCACAGAAATTCTTGGTAGCAATGGATCAATTTCACGGTGCAACACATTATTTATAATAATTCCTCCTGAACGACATGTTTTGTAAACATATTATCGAAGGTATTGTCTGCGAGACAACAATTTGTCTGTTGAAGCAAGAGTTTTGATCTTATCACAGCTTTGAGGTAGAGTTTGGGAAAAGATTACGTACAACACTGAGGCTAAAGCCTTATTTTCAGAATTGTTTGCGAACAAATTCCTTGTTCGTGGGTGTTATGGAAGATATAGAGCCAGTGAGTGTGAAATTTGTTTCTTATTTTGTTAAAATTGTTATTGGGAACTAGCTGATCCGGCGAACTTCGTACCGCCTAAGCGTAAATTTGATGCACTACTTTATTTTGTATAGCTGACCTATCTTATACATACGATCGTACCTATTCAATTTGAACTGTAATCTATAGTATCCTTCATATAAAAATGAATACTTATTTCCCTGATGCAAAATTAAATGTATATTTTTCAATCTTTCTGAGAGATTTTCTTAATATTTTTTTCCGTAAGAACCTTGTACAGAGTATTAGAAAACTACAAAAAAAATCAGCCAAATTGGTCAAGCCGTTTTCATGCTATGTCGTGACAACGGAAAACGGGTCTCATTTTTATATAATTATATAGATGTATACAGTTTTTTATTTAATTTGCTAGTTATTGGGAATGTATACAGTTTTTTATTTCATTTGCTAGGTCATATAACGAAAGTATTTATTTTACTTTTATACTTATTTAGGAAAAATATTATATTCAATATTAATTATTATTTGTTACAACAGTAATAAAAATATCAAAAAGTCGAATAAATGGTGTAGAGGAGAAAAGATTGAAAGTTGCCTTACCGGCAAGAGCTGAGCTCTTAAATTAATGATGATGAGTTATTAAAATTATTTGTAGGACTGTCTTTAACTTTATGTTTTCCATAAACTGAAATAAGTAAGTAAATGAAACATCTAAATTAAATAGCATATATTGCTCTTCTAAGAAACAGTTGAAAAAGATATGGGACTGGCAGGATTTGAACCTGCGACCTACTGCATTCCGGGCAGTCGCTTTAGCCATCCAGCTACGGTTGCCTCTTGCCAAAATTCTAAATTTCTCAACTGTATGTTACGTCATTTCATGACGTCACGTTCATCCATTTGTTCGTAGGATACTTTTTCAACTGTTTCTTAGGATAATTTGCTAAGCATGGCTAAATGCTATAAAAATAATCAATTAGAAATATATTGCTCTGTTGATACAATATCATTTTGTTGATTGATATATTCCGCTGATAAAATTTCATTATATTTGTCTCGTATTGCAAAACTATGTAAAAACGATGAATGGAAAGCTGTCAAAAGTTATATTTATTTTCTTTACAAATTCATAGAATCCGCATTCGTGGAGATGTTTGTGGGTATCGATGTATTATATTCGTGGCACAATAGCATAACCCTTTGGGGACAGGATATACAATGCGCTCCACTAATCTAGATCATGTGCGCTATTGTCCAAGGAAACACAATAAAAGGACATCTCATTCGATGTCGATATGAAAGACGTTACTGTGAGAAGGTAACTGTTTGGCTGTGTCTCACGTTACAGTCACGTTAGTTTGCCCGTTTTTAATACTGGCTAGTCAATATAAACTGTAAATGTTTCGGTTTTGTTCGTATAAATCAACACATAATTTATTGGTATGATGAGGTAAAACTCACGGACACCTGTATAAACTGATAGTTTGTGTTTGTGTGGTGTAGCACGGTGGGTATTATTCAAGATCACGTAACTAAATAAATAAATATTACACAACGCCATCTAGTCCCAAACTAAGCAGAGCTTATAATATGGAGTACTAGAATAACTTATACTAATACATATATATTTTTTGGTAAATACATACTTTTATAATACATTGAAACACCTAAACCAAAACAAACCTCCATGTTCATGCACACAAAGATTTGTCTTGGGCGGGCATCGAACCCGCGACCTTTGCTTTGCAGCTAGTGCACTACCGACTCCACCATTCGGTTGTCAAAAGTTAAATCATAGTAGCCGGTAGTTTCTACATAACTAAGGTTTTCTTAGTTATTTGCAACCGTAACTTAACTTTGTCCTGGAGAAAATTGTATATAATTGTTTGTTGTTGTTCATATACGTTGGAATAAAATGGTGTTTTCTATTACGTCGGGCTAAAGGTAACCTCACTGTCGACAAACGTTATCCTAAACATGCTTATTTATAATCGTAGCATCGTGCCTGTCCCGGGGGCGCGGCGTCAGATCCTTTGAGTGTGGCCATACATCACAGCTCCTAAGTAGACAGTATATCAACCGATTTCAGAGTAATTAGCCCTTTGGCGACGGACCTCCAGGATTTATCGCACTAGGGCGGTAATAAGCCCGACAGCCGTGGTGCCGGCTTTTGTTCTCGGCCCCAAATATTCAATTGGGTTATTATTCGTTAAGTAGATCTGTCGGAAACTGTTCAAGAAGCTCCTCGTGGCTATTATTAAGTAAGTACTTTACCGCCCCAGTCGCCGTAACAGTCTAAATTAATAAAGACTGCTATCAACGTACCCGTAAGCGTCACCTTAGAGATAAAATCTTTTAAATTTGTTGAAAACGTTAAAAATAATTGTACCGAACAAACACTGCCTGCTTTACCATTTGGTAATTCATTTAAAAATATTTCAAGAGAAATAAGTGCTTTTTTTAACCGACTTCTAAAAAAGGAGGAGGTTCTCAATTCGATTCGTATATATGTTACTTTTTTTTTTTATGTTTGTTCACGGATATCTCCGTCGTTTATGAACTGATTTTGATGATTCTTTTTTTTGTTGGACAGGAGATGATTCCAAAAGGGTCCCATCGTCAGCATGTCGTGATCTGATGATGGGATCTCAGAGAAATCGAGGGTAACCCTCGAATTTTATAGGCACATGTAATGTTTTTAGTGTGTTTTCAAAGCTGCACCAGTATTTACGTATTTTTATGTGGATGAGCTGATGATGGAAGGTCAACTCCTCAATGGTTAGGAGTTAAAGGATAATTCTTTCACTACTGTACACATATTCAGACTGCTAGTTATGATGTCAAGTGAGCTGTTGGAACGTAAATATTTCAAAGGTGGTCCCATTGTCAGCATGTCATGATCTGATGATGGGATCCCAGAGAAATCGGGGGCAACCCTCATATTTTATTAATCGAGGCCAGGATTTACGCTTGGTCGCATTAATTTTATGTGGTTGGGCTGATGATGGAAGGTCAACTCCTCAATAGTTAGGAGTTAAAGGATAATTATTTCACTACTGTACGCGTATTCCTACTGCTAGTTATTGTGTCAAATGAGCTGATGATGGAAGGTCGTGACCCTCAATAGTCAGGTGAAAGGATTTAATTCTTGTCTATTATTAATAAGTTTTCCGTCTCAAGTAACCGTCGTCTCCTTATTCGAGAAACATTCTTGCTCGGTCTACCCATCACTTAAAATCGTAAAATAAAATAATTTTTAACAAAAAAAAACCGACTTCAAAAAGTAGGTAAACTAAAAAGCAAAAAATAAATTTAATTCAAAATAATACGTTTTTTCATTTAGTTAAATAGAAATTATTAAATATTTATTTTATTATTCTGAAGTCGGTGCCAAGTAAACAATAAAATTAATAACTCTGTATAGATAATATCAATCGTTCTAACAACTTTTTTCTGACTGAATATTAGTTATATTTCTGTGGTAAGTACCAATACTGGGCACTAGAACACCTACGCCTCCCTTTTTGTGTGAACTGTAATTTGATATTGTAGAAAGGTTGTTTTTACTTGGCACCGACTTCAGAATTATAAAATAAATATTTAATAATTTCTATTTAACTAAATGAAAAAACGTATTATTTTGAATTAAATTTATTTTTTGCTTTTTATATTGATTGCAGTGAAAATAAAAAACATTAGTTCTTTATTTGAGCCGAGGTTTGTTGTATGAATGACTAAAAATGTCTTAATTGCGAAATATGTGAACTCGTTTCCATTATCACTTAGATAAGTCGTCTAACAAAAGAGTTAGGGTGCCGCACAAAAACCTCTAATCAGTACGGTTGCTACCGCAATCCTTCAATTAATTAAGCTACCGCCAGATATGAGAGGCGACAAAGAGACAGCCGACGGGAAAATGCTACCAACTTGGGTATTATCTTGAAATAGAACCTTATATCGTGCACATAGAGGAGATTTTGTTAGATACCGGTGCATTAGCTACCGTAGGCGACACGACGCGATAACGCCGAGTGCTGCAACATCGTAAAACATCATTAGCAAGATAAACTCCCTAAAAGTAGCTTTTATTGAACCGAAAACGCAGGAAGCACTACTGATATGTGCGTAACTTGATTAATATATGGAATCTCTGCGTCTTTGATACGTTGATGACAAAAAAAAACTTTTTTGTCTCTAACTAGTTTTTGTAAACAAAAAAAATATAATTTCGCTGCCAAATTAGAGTCCAAGGGCTCCTATTAATGAAGGAACACGTTTGAAAACAGCAATTTTATAGCTTTTAAGTCGTCAATAGAACAAACAATGTTTGTATAGATCTGTAGACGTGTGATGTGAAAAATCTAACAAAAATACAAAGGGAGGCCGATGTTTGAAAACTTAATTTTACACCCGAATCAAAACTTCATCTTGTATTGTTGTTTGTTGGTGCTAACCAATTCTCTTTTGTTGCGACCCCGCCCACGCTTATTATCAGATGTTTGTGTGGCATGTCATTTTTTATCAAAACAATAACGTTTTTTTAGAAACAGAGGGTAACACGGTCGCTCTCACGCGTGAACTACAAGTGAATTTATCAAATCTCTAACAATGAAGATGAACATAATTTACGTGGACATATAAATTACTTGGCTGCATTCTTAGAAAAATAAAACTTTGTGTTTATCATCGGTGGTAACTCAATTAAACATTACATATTTTTTAAAGAAGATGAACTGATTCACATAACTGCAATTTCTAAAATTTTAATGCGTTCTAACTATTTATTATCTTTGTCCACAGCGCCACGCGCATGGGGTGCGCGCCTTCACATTTACTTGGCCAATATCTTAATAAAAACAACAAAATTACAGTTATCCATGTCCACGTTCCGCGACTTATAAAAAAAATAATGCCAGTCTATCCACCCACATTGGTTATAAATTAATAGAATCTGCCCTCATCCTTGTGTCATATAAAAATGGTTGATTGGGATCGTGTGAGGTATTTTTTTATTATTTTTGAGGAATATCTCGTCGCGATCGCGTCCCGCTAATTCTCTACATCTGGACAACGATGATTTATTATATCTAAAGAGTAATAACAGGATTGACATCGTATAGGAACGTTTGTTTACTTATATCCCACAGATTCTGTCATTTAATGACCGAAAAGGTTGGTAAAAAACAACAGGAAATGCCGATGAAATAATAACTGTCATTTTGATTTTGCTATTTTTATTAGCGCATGAATATAACTTGATTTCGTAATTAAATGAATACTCTATGATTCTATTATGTGAATTACGTTTATAAATCAAAGCTTAAGTTATAATTTAATAATAAAAAAAATACTTGATTTTATTTGTTTATTATGAAAACGTGAGTTGTTTTGTGGGCTCCGCCTAACCATTCCCCTCACAAGAACATGTTTATATATATATATATAGGGCTGTCATTATATGCAAATAATGAAAAAAAACACACATATTAATGTGTGAAGATATTTGAAATATCCAAGATAAAAGTAAGAGTTATTATCATAGCTTGGTAGTATTATTACCTGTAAATATTAACTTACTTATATACTTTTCTTAAATATGTCATTATATCACGAAATAAAAAAGATTATATTTGATTACATATCACCGGAAGGAAGTAAACAATCATAGGAATTACTAATTTAACGTAACTAGCCAAAAAATTTGTATTCAATAAATACATTTTAATATTTACTTTTATATAATTCATTGAGGAATACCCTAGTCGAGTTTTCCTAGTTTCCAGCTAGTTTCTAATCCGTAGCACGTACAATAAAACTATTCTATTATAATATGTTGATTAGTTCTTGCATTAAAAAACCAAGATGTTATAGCTCCTTTGTCTATAAAACCACGTCGTGGGATCAAATCCTGGCTATTTCACCACGGATGTGAACTTCTTCCTAACACAAGTTACAACAACACGTTTTTCACGTCAGAACTAGAACAAAAAATTTCGTTACTGGTTTTAAACAAACGGTTTTTAGGTTTCTGTTTAAAGTAATAATGAGGTAATATTGAAGCCAAATAATAAAAAGTATTGTTACTCAAACATTTTAAAAAGTATCAATTTAATCATTGATAGGTATCATCAGTGAACTCATCGGTGCTTCTGATTAAAGTATCGTATTAATAAAACTTACATGTAGGTAATAAATGAAATCACAAAAACTCGATTCAATAAATAGTTTTAATTTCTTATCCTAATATCTTATAACTAGTTAAAGTATATTTACAAAATATCATCGACTGAGCCGATAATATAAACTTAAATGATATTTCTTACAAAGCCTCGGTAAAAAAGTTAAAGGTAACATAATGGTCAATCTTTTGACCATTGTTTTTTTCAACAGCCTATGTTAAAACGAACCCAGTGAATACATACATGTAACGGTTCTGCTTTACTTATGCACATTTTAATTCAACCTCAACATTATACATTTAGAAATGACCTGTTAATACCTACACAAATCATAACACACATAACAATAGCATGTGAGATTTGTTTTACTGTTTCGTAAAAACGGACATTAGTAAAGTTAAATCCCACCCGAGTTAAGAACGTTTTAATACTAGACGCAGTTCGAAATCTTTCAGATAATTCAGTACACAAATAAAGTACTTAATTAATTACCCCACTTGTAAGTACTAAGGCTTAAATCTAAATAAAGGCACTACCGGTTTGACTAGATATCCAGGAGTCTTTTCGTGTAAACGACAAATGCACTAAAATGAATAATGCCATCGTTCTCGGAGGGTTTTGTCCAAAGTTTCTTGGTACCTGTGAACAAAAAAAAATAAGGTTAGCTTAATTTGGTAAATTCTTTCTTATTGGATTGTCATCATAGCTTGGTAAACATAATATATTTTACAAGGAAAATAACTAGAAACTGTAAAAAAAAATTGCCGCTTACCTAATTATATTTATTTCTGCTGCCACCATGAAATTACGTCTAATAACTCGTCTTCATCCATGGGCCCAAGTTGTTGTTGTTGTTGTTGTGGTTGCGATGCAACCTCGTACCGATCAGCTGAGTACGCCGATGATACTCCCGAAGAACACTCTGAGGGAGCAGGGGAATCAGGTTTCTCGGAGCATGGAGACCCGCTTCCGTAGAAAAACCCATCGTCCATATCCATCGACGTCATTGGATGCAATGTGTTTCCATTTGGAATATTTTCTCTATTTTCCTGGTCACGCGTAATTCCCAAAGCAGCATCACTTTCGTCTAAGAGTTGCTGAAGATATCTAATGTATTCGACGACCATCCTTAATGTGTCCACTTTGCTAAGTTTTTTACCGGAGCCGCGTCTAGCTCCACCTGATAAGGCAGCAACGACGGACGCTGGCAGGTGTCGGCGAAGTGCATTGAATCCATCATTCACTTGCTTGACACGGTTACGTTCCCGAGCGTTGCGTCTCGCGATAGATACGGCCTGGGGTCCAGTGTAAGGGTTGGTCTTGAAGTGCACCTTCTTTCTGTACTGTAGATTTGGCGGTGTATCATGTGTGACGTAATTTTTTTCAGGAGCCGGTGCTATTGAAACTGTTCTCTTATCTACGGACGTTTTCGTCAACGTAGCTGAAGGATATCCGGATGCAACGACTACGTAGTTCGTCTGACCTTGAACGAGTTGGAGTTCTTGTAACATTTTTACGTGCGCGCGGCGCGAACGCTTACGACAGATAAAGAGCACGACCGGTCGGCGCGGCTATCGGAAAAGCACTGCGCGATAGGGGAAGGCTTTGTGGGAGCTTTCGTTTGTGCGGCGAGCGCAAGCGGCGGCGATGGAGCTTCACGTACAAGTGAGCCGCCGGCGCACGCGCTCGCGTTATATCACCTGCGCCGGCTGCAAAAAATATAAAATTTAAAATTCTCTTCCCCTATTATTTTCGATCATCCCTTCCCCTTGTACGTGCGGGTCCGTACCTGGCGTATAGTGGTTGGGGAGCGGCGGCCAGCGGCGCGGCGAAGGCTATCGCGTGCCCAGTTTTTTACCGCTGACCACTGAATGCTGTAACATAAAATGCTAAATAAATTGCGCACCTAGCGGTGAAAAGTAATTAGATTTTCACTCAAGTCTAGTTTTACTTAAAATGCATTCAAAAGTATGTCTATTTACAGCGACAGCTGATTACTAGACATGGTGTAATTTAAATTCAACATAAACCGTTAATGCCCCTGCACTAAAAAGGATAAAGAGATATTGTCACATAATCACCATATCGATGTCTTTATATTTACAATAAATCAATCGTCTTAAGAACTCACATCAGCATTATCCATCTCGATCTTATTTAGGGTTTGAGTTTAAAGGTATTTCTTTTATAGAATGAAACCGGCTGGATAAGCGCATCAGTGTTTATCAGTACAGTATCGCTAAGAGACATGGACATTAACGTTAATGAAGCCAATTCGGGAAATTAGGGAATGTAAGCCAAGACGGTAATGTAGGTAATGAAGTAATCTTTAAATACTACAAGTGTATACGTAATGCGGTCAAGTGTCTGAGCTTCAAACTTTTTGATTGGTTGACAACTTGATTTTAATAATAATGTATTATAGAAGTCCTTTTGTGTACCAATTGAATCAGTTTACAGTTTTTGTAGAAGTTCTGAGGGTGATGTTTGTCACTTATGTATGTATAATTAGTATGTAGTGTGCTTAAGGGTAGACTCCCGAGCGTCGCGTTTTCATACAAACGTAATATGTGATTATAAGTGCTTTGTGAAGTCTAAAGAATAAAGATATTTTCATTGAATTTCATATGGTAAACCCACTACTCACTATTTTTATACACAAATTATATCTAAAACACTTATTACTTTTATTTGATGTAAGTTGTAAAAATATTGGTACGTATTTTTTGTGATTTCTTTTTAAGCCCTGAAGAATTTACAATTACTTTTAAATGTTAATTAATACCATTGAATGTCATAGTTTCATGGTAACGCAATATATATTGCCTCTGGAGGACTCTAAAGCATTTTTATCTATTAGTGACAAACATTCTCGTTTCCCAAATTTATAACATTACAAGATATAAATACCTACTAACCATTAGATAATTTTGAATACTTCGACAACATTTTTGAGTATTCGAAAGCTGGTGATGCATGTGCATTTTTTCTTCATATAAAATATGTCAATACATTTCGTGTGAGAGTCGCCGCCGCGTTGACAGCCAACGGCGTCTTCGGCACCATCATCAATTAGATTAAAAACATGCTATGAATTGCACTTCATTTTTGTTTTATTCGATTAATCCTTTGATCAAAGACCGGCTACCGTCGTCAGTTCGATTGCGTGTATCGAATAACTCTCGTTTAGCTTAGCTGTCCTAATTGAATCAATAAAGGCTCTAAAGGTATTTGTTTTCATTAGTTGGTACATACCGCTGCCTGTATTAGCAGTTAATAGGCCGTGTATCAGATTTTTGTAAGGCCATTGCCTAATTTTCTGTAGTTAGGAGAAGGACCTTCTGTCCCTAATCAGGTGGTCCATTCAAGATCTTGTTTATCTAATTGATGAATGAGTTCTTGTTGACTGTTTAGGAACTTTACTGAAGTTTTTTCGTTCGAAGTATGTATGTTGTATGTAGCTAACAGGCTTTTAACTCATCTAATGGTAAGTGGTAATGAGAAGCCATAAACCAGTAGGTGCGTTACTACATCAGAAGACTAACATATGACGAATTGCGGAGTGGGTAGTGTACCTGCCTGCGACGCCAAGGTCGCGGGTTCGATTCCCGCTTAAGACAAATCTTTGTGTGCATGAACATGGGCGTTTGTCGTAGTCAGGGTGTTTCTATGTATAATAAGTATTTATTAACAAAAGAAAAGAATAATGTATTAGTATCAGTTATTCTAGTACCCATAGTACAAGCTCTGCTTAGTTGGGACTAGAAGGCGTTGTGTGTAAGTTGGGAAATATTTATTTATTTATTTATATTATGTCTGTTCCAATAATTACAACCAAACTTTAACACATTAGTACAAGCCACTATGAGGCCGCAGGTAGGGTAAAGATGAAGCGATATACCACCTTCGACCTCGTTTTTAAGTGCTCTTCCACCTTTAAAGTCTAGTAACTACAGTTTTAATGGCCCTAAAATATTTATCACGTATTAGATTTAAGTTGTGTTCGGTAACAAGCAATAAGCGATGACCAGTCATCTTGTGGGGTTGAACCCCGTGATTTGTACCGGATATGACCCGCGGGTAGGTGCTAATGGATACCGTAAATAACCATTTTTTCCTGTTATGATTATTACAAGTAATCATTGTATCGATATTGTTTCGTTACGGTACAGTGGGGATAATAAAATGAAATAATCCCTACTGTTATTTATGAGGTGATTTAGTAAGCTCAAATAAGTATGACTAATACATATTTTGCGAAGTAGAATAGACTTTATTTACAGAAAAATATACATATTTGATTTTAAATTAAACGAGTCTAATAATGTAAAATTAAAGCAGAATTAAACATAGGTAAAGAGTAAATAATACTTACCTACTAAGAAACAGTTGAAAAAGATATGGGACCGGCAGGATTTGAACCTGCGACCTTGCTGCACACCGGGCTGCCTGCTAAGCATAGCTAAATGCTATAAAAATAATCAATTAGAAGTTAATACTTACCTGTATGATCAAAATGATTTCTACTATCACGACAACCATTATCTTAAACTTGCCATACAAATTGTTTTTTTTTGTTTTTTGAAAGTAAGTTATAAGTAGAAATCCTAAACTGATTGATATGTAACCATCCTGGTCTATCTTTATTAAAGTCACGAATTTTGGAAAGCCATATCACTTTGTTCAATATAGTATAATATAGATAAATGAAGAATGCAATAACTATTTACAAAATGACCCTGTGAGTAAAAAAAAATAAAAATAACTAGCGATATAAATAGAGCAAGATTTCCACCAACAAAAGACGAATTAGTGTCATTAGCGTTCAATAATGTCGTTAAGTTGCTAACAATAAACTTAAGTAACACGTTAAAGCCTTGTATTGCGTCTAATAAGAATGCGAGGATAATTCGAGTCATTGTGTAGAGCATTGTGAGGGTGGCAACCCCATGCCTCATCTCACCACCCACGAAACTTGTTCTGAATTAACACGATTATTATATTGACATTTGTAATATTTATATGGCTTTTGTTGTGCCCAGCGGCATGTTCTTTAAACGACGCAAGTGTGTAGTAAACGTGCATGCAGTCTATTTGATAGTAAGTTAATTGCAATTCATTAAACGATAAGCGATGAACTTTATTGTTTTTTGCAGATGCGTCGATTTTGGGGCCTATTTTCGAACAAATCGGTGAGCAAACATTATATAAGTGGTTATACCTCGATGTACTCCTGAGCTAACTTTAACTTAAACCTGTTGGAAATTAACAGAAAACAACTTTAACAATTCTTTTTAGAGTTAAGATTATTATGCGCCTTTTTTTATTAAACCAAGATTATTGGTAACCGTCAGTACATTTATCAAACATAACGATTTAATTTTCTATCGATGTTACATGACTAGACGCCATTAAATTTCACGTTCAACACCGGAAATTATTTGACAGTTATTTGTATAATTAGTCGCTGCAAATAAAACAATTACATAAAACAAATGACAGAGATGCGGCACATCGTGGGATTCGAGGGTAAAATTGTCATCGATGGGATGATTATGGGAAGCGTGTCATCTGCGGCCTTATGATGTTCCGCACCAGTAGTGTGGGATGGATTGACAGGTTAAGGGTAGAATCCCGAGCGCCGTGTTTTTATCATATGGCCTTAACTTAAACATTAATAAGTAAGAAAGAAATATATTTATTCTGACAAACACATAAAAACACAAATAAAAAAAAATACAAATAAAACCTAGTAAACATAAATCTTGTCAGAAAAGGACACCATCTCAGCCAAATGCTGCAGAGCTACAAAGCCCTGCAGCGCTGATATTCTGATAAGTGTTTATTTATTTTTATAGACAATGCATATTATCATCTAAAACACTAAAAAGCATGTTCGTTTGTGGCTGCTTTGTCATAATTGTTTTAATCTTTAATTGAGTTACATACAGACTGAAAAAAAAAGGAAATTTGAAAAAATGTGCGCCAACAAACATGCGATTTAGTGTTTTAGATTTGATTTGTCTATTAAAATTCATAAGTAAAAAAATTATAATATTAAAGTTAAACCCTTATTACTTTTGTATGAAAAGCAACCAGCCAATTGTTCCCTCTTAAGTTATAAACAAACAGACCGTTTTCATTAATTATGTTGAACATGAACCGTCAGACTGGTAGAGCTTGTGTGAGTTCACTCAAAAAATGATATACCATAACTAAATGTTGTCTTATTGTTAATGCAGTTAAAGATGTTATTGCTTGCATCACTGTGTTACATTGCACCGTGGGGTTATGTGGGACTCGCCCGCGCCTAAAGATGGTAAACGGCACGGGAATACCCACTAAAACCCCACGGTGCACCCGCACTCGCCTTGATGGGGGGGTCATGGGAATCTGGCACAGCCTTTACGTCCACAACCCCCCCGGCGATGCCCGCCGAAGCAGGCCCCTCATGGCCCCCAAAATGTGGGGGGACCGGCGCCGAGGACCGCGTGCAAAGCCATCGGACATTCCCCATGTCCGACGGCCTGGTCCTCTCGCGGCGAGACAGGTGGTCGGTCCCGCCGCCCACCACGCCGCAGTTCAACGGCTGCGGCCCCGCCGGGACCGCGGAAGGCAGGGAAAGTGGCAACGACACACCAACAGTCCTCTCCCGCCGCGGCCCCGTAAACCACCGGGCCACAGTGCCAGCTTGCGCCAACACCGCAGCCCGGCCTTGCCCGCCGAGGCAGGCCCCTCATGGCCCCCAAAATGTGGGGGGACCGGCACCGAGAGCCGCGTGCAAAGCCGTCAGACACTTTCGTATCTGACGGCCTGGCCCTCCGCGGTGAGACAGGTGTTCGTCCCACCGCCCACCACGCCGCAGTACTGACGGCTGCGGCCCCGCCGGGACCGCGGAAGGTAGGGAAAGCGGCAACGAAACACCTACAGTCCTCTCCCGCCGCGGCCCCGCAACTCCTCGGCCGCAGTGCCGACTCACGCCGACACCGCAGGCCCTCCTGTTGCAGAGCCCCCCCATAAGAGCCCTGCAACATGGGCTGCTCCACAAGGGCTTCGCTACCCAAAGCCCGAAGAGCAGCCCCCCTCTGGGGTCCACTTGGCTTCGCCGTGGTGTGGAGGCACCACGGGTACTAAGCCCCACCGCGACGACAACGCGGGACCCGTTGGTGGGGTAGTTGGATAGCCTGCCTGGTAGACTATGCCGTAATTCTTTTGAAACAATGAAAAGATGCAGCTCAGTTTATATTTCACCTAACTGTACCGAGTATACCAATACTAAACTTCAATTTTAAATTATATTAATATGCTTGATTTCATTTTCGTGTGTTATCTCGACAAACGAAAGATACAATAAGAGCCGACATCTTCCAAATCTGTTTGTCATGCTTAATCGAACTATTGGTATCAAGAGTAACTTACATTAGTAGCTCATAGCTTCCAGTTGATTATTGAAGGCTCATCGATGCCATCTTTAAGAATTACTGCGCCCAATAAATCATAGACGTAAAGCTAGCCGCCATCGATCACACAAAAGCACTACCTGATTCGTGCCCAATATCGCTTGATTAACTACTTGTTGAGTGACTCCTATTCATCGAGTCAAAGGGTGATCCTATTAAGTATTAATAAAGGAAATGTTTTACATTTCACCTCAGGCGTGGTCTAACAATTGGAGAGATCGGCATTCCCCGCCAACAAGGTGTGATATATTGTGGCGATGAGTCGTGGTTTAGATCGATAGAATACATGTATTACATAAATACATAGCTATTCAAAACATTAAACATAAGTATTTTAGATATTTTGTTTTGTTAACTGTAGTTTAGTTTCGGACGGACTTGATAAGAATACAAAAGACAAAACAAATGCACAAGATAAAACAGTTATATGTATATATAGTGTGAAACCTATCAGTAAGAATGTGAATCTGCTTAGAGGCATTTTACTTCAAAGTTTTTTTGTAAGAAAAACGGACACGCAACTTTGGAATGACATGTAACTGAAAGCTTTTTGCGGTCAAAACAAGGATAAAAGAAAGTTCTTATAAATAGACTTAAAAACGTACCATGGGAGAATATACTTGTTTTACCACCTACATGTCAGATAACACACGTCCTCAGGCCGACATCCAAAATGCAAATAGTATGTCTCAAAGGCTGTAAGACAGTGACACAGGGGCTATCACGACATCGCATCGGTCTCGGTCGCCGCACCGCCACCTACGACTGACATTTGATGTCCGACACTCTGACGTAGACGCAAGCGACTTGCCGACACTCTGACGTACACGCATCCGACTTGCCGACACCCCAACACCGATTGTGCCTAAGATACGATTCGGCACTGATTCGATTTTGCATTGACCAATCGGATATCGATTGATTGATGTTCGAATTTCGAGATAAACTTTGTGAAACAATGACAGCCGATATATTGATAGGAAGTTAATCGAATTGGGATCGCATGAGAAAATTTATTATCTTTATTATCTTAGATCTTTTGCTCATTTAAATCCAACCCATTGAATCCTTCTATCACAAATTTAAATTAGTTGTGACGTAGCCCAATTTGCGCGTTCCAGAGTTAAAAACAAACTGGTTACATTTGTCAAAATTATAAATATTTTATCCTGGGTGACTGGTTAACTTGGGGTTATTTTTTTCTCTGGAACGCAGTAGCATCAGAGAGGTTAATCTTAACTATTTTTCATTCTGGAATTTTAATATGACTAATGTAAGGTACTTATCGAACCTACTTTCAAAACATTCTAATGATTCAATAATGAGTAGACGTGTACCATTTAGTAGGCTGTATTTCACAAACCTCACTGCCTTGCTATGTGTTGGGGTCTATAAATAAGGCTAGTTTGGGAATTGGCCCATTTACCGACAGACAAGGCTTGTTCTATTCGTTTATTGGTTTACGATACCTCGTTAGCTGTGGCGATAAGATGCCTCTAAATAGATAATTAGTATTGTTTCTTATATAACTTGCTATTGTGTAGTATTTTTTACGACAACTTTTATTGATTTGAACAGAATCGCGACGCCTGCGCCTGAGAGATCGACATCAGTTCGGTGTTAACAGCTGAAGAATGACCAACATAAATTAAACGTCGCTTACTGATTGCCAATAAACAAACGAAATATATCTACGCTTTAAATATTTTGTAGCATTTAACACTCCTGTTAAAAAGATCGAGATACTGACATGAAGTCATTTACTAAGATCAGTAGAAAACAATTATGGACTTGAAGCGGAAGTGGTAAAGCGATAGGCTGAAATCCTATGGTCCCCATAGGATTTCAGCCTATCGCTTTACCACTCTGCTATCCATGCCCTGCTCCAAATCCACGAACTTTTTGTTTGTATGCATCGTTTTGGTCCTAAGGTCACGGGTTCTAATCCCGCTTCCATTTGAGAAAAAAGCCCGACTGTTCTTACTATTAGACTGTTAAGTACGGCTAAATGCTATATTAAAATTAATTAGGCAATGAAGTTATTAATCCGGCTTATTTGCCAACTTCTAAAACAGTTTTGTCTGGCAAACCAAAAACTGCATTCGATACTATTTAAGAAATCTTAGATTTTGCAAATTGGTATTTTTCGTTTGACTCTTAATTTGTCTTATACTTTTGCAGCAACGATAGTAGAAAGTGTAGAAACTATTCTGGTAATCAATTTTGTAGGCTTTCATTGCCACCAGCGAAATACTGCTTGTTAAAAAAATATTTAATGTCTGTATCCGTGTACAGCCTTAAATTAAGACATACACAAATAATTTCGTACTTTGTTAAAATAAATCGGCAACAAGTACTCAAGCACCTGATACAAGTGACCAGTTAATCTGATACCATAAGCAGAAATATTGATGGAAACAAAATTTCTTGTTAAGCGATTCGCCGAGTACCGTTGCAGTTGGGGCGCGTGGCCGGCGCGCGCCTCGCAAACATAGAAAAAAGAAGTACAGAAAGCAAGCTTCATACAACCGCACTCCAACTTACACCTATAGATGTCTGTACTTCGCGTTCATGATCACGACTTTGATACTTTGATTACTTTTAGCGCAAGTACAATGCGAACAGGAAAACGCCGAGAAAATTAAAGAACATACACAAACTTAACTTCTGTAGTATTCTGTATTCGGCAGACTCGTTTAAGCCATACCTTAATTACGGCGAGGCGTTATCGAGTAAGAATGTGCACACGCGACATTGGTATTAATTTTAATGAAAGAAGTGTGCGCAGGCGGCGGCACCTGCCCGCGCGGCGAGTCGTTGCCGCGCCGCTGAAAACTACGCGACAACAGTGACGTGAACACGCCAGGTTTACTTTGTTGAAACATTATTATAAAAAGAGATTGTTTTTATGAAATCAAGTCAACGTATTCCACGCGTGATTTTGGCAACAATCATAATTATATATTTCTTTCTTATTAGGTTTTTTGTTAAAAAGGCAAATTGAATTTTAAATTCTTACCTATTTGAAACTATTAAATAAAACTTCTTAAGGGGTTTGGTCAATATTATATTATCAATGTCACACCTATTACTACCCACTTAGTATTTTTTTATTTTCATATTTATTATGATGAAGCGTTGATGGAATTATCATTGTTATGATGAACAAAAAAATATTAAGTCGACTCCACGTACGTCTGTTCCATAATTATATCAGAAAAATGTAAGGCTGTCTTGAAGCAGAAGTATTCCTTTTTATATGAAGAATTACGGTCGATTTTTCCTTAATAACACTGTTACAGGTGGGTAGAGTTGAAGATATAATTAATACTGATATAAAATTCGTAGTTATTAAACGAATACACAATAAATTTTCATTTGTTTTACGAAAAAGCAGTACACAAATATTTGGAATTATATAAAAATGTACAATGCACCTGTTACTTTGTATGCTTTGTATTTTTTACAAGTGGTGTTAATTAATTAATTAGTTTGGATTTTTTACATTAAATAGAACGCCAGAATCAATTACACTATCCAATGGTCCCAATGACAAGGCCAAATACACACATTCACTCACACAAGCACACCCAGTCTCAGAACAAATATTTGCGAATCACACAAAGATTTGTCCCATGTGGGGATCGAACCCACAACACCAGTGCAGTGGAGAGCGGCGAGGCGACCGCTTAAACCACTACACCATGGTTAATCCCATGATTCCCAGTACCTACTCATAATAAATGTATTCATAGTGCGAGCATAGTTTTCCGCATAATAATGTACTAGCTTCCGTGTTAATGTCAATAAAAGTAGGCCATTTGTTAATCCAGCTTAAAAGCTACATGTGTGCAAAATTTCAATAAAATCGTTGTGGTAGTTTTTGCCTGAAAGAAACATCCATACTCAACCAACTTTCGCATTTATAATATTAGTAAGGACTAAGGGAGGGATTCATTTCAACTTACTCAAAAAAATCGAATTTTTACATCAGCCAGCTAATAAACAACCTTAATTTGAGTTAATGGAAAGAAAAGTTTTCTATCTAAAAATGGGTTTATGAGAATCATAGTTGATTAGTTCAGATTATTCATAACTTACACTTATATTCCAGAGAAAAATAATGTGTGCATGCCTCCAGTTTGCGAATAAAGATCAATAATAATTGTAAAAACTAATTACGGTAAAAAGCTTTACAATTTACGTAGAAACACGCCCTTCTGCTTAACCATTGAACAAAAAAAATAAACAATTTTATTTTTATAATTTTAGCAATATTTATAGTCTAATTAAGCACATGCATACCTAATGCATCTTTAACTTGTTTTAGAAGTCCGTAGTAAATAGTTGGTTAATTACGCATACCACATACTAATTATACAAATCACTAAGAAAGAATATTATGAGTAAATAATGAATTGTGTAAATTATCCAAGCGCAGGTGCCGTAATACATCTGCGCGAGTCTTCACTATCCAGTACTCCTTCCACCTCTACGGTTCTATTAATACTTATGAGAAATCCTGTAAATCAATCATAAAAAATGTAATTACTTTTAAAAATACTTTATTATCCTGTTCATTAAACAAACAGAATTACTTGATTAGGAAGCGAAAAACGTAATAAAAATCCGTGCGATTTATATCCATGCGCTCGACGTGGAGATTTCAATCATTAGGTTTGAAAGCTATCGCCATCACAGAATCGCCATAGAATATTAATTGCATATCGCTTTTCTGTTACAGATTTGTATCACATCTGTAATAGGGAAGCGGGGGATAATGTTTACATCAAGATTCGTTACTATCATTTTATAACATAACATGCTCGAGGTATACAACACCCACACTTCACCTGTTTTGTTTAGGTCCCATGGGGTAGGGGTGAGCCTACCGCCATCTACAAGCACAAATCCAACTCCGTGCTGCTATTGTTCACAAATAACACTTTGTCGGTCCCGGGAATCGTACCCAAGACCTCACGATGAAAGGCGCATACGCTAACCGATAACAGACGAGATCATTTTAATATGTTTTTTAAAACTTTCCATACGCCATTTTGGTCAACAATATGTAAAAAAAAATCAATTGCCAAGATTGATGCTTGGTACATTTTTGCGAATTTACACATCCTGAAACATGGAGCACAGAAACCAAAGTGTTCTTCAAATTTCTGCCTGTAATGACGACAATTTGGAAGGTTCGTCAATTCAAAACATAGTAATCTGCGCGCTCCTCATTGGGAACACGCGCCTGCGACCGTAAGTGTATGCGACAGGTTAATTTTAAGAATAAATTGAAGTTCGCTGCAATCGACCGCTTTTATTAGACCACGGTGTGTTTATGCGAGAAGGAACCATAATAGAGGCTTAGTCCGTCCTGCATGGGGACACAGCTGCCCATTGGGCGGGGACAACGGTTTCCAGCGATCGCTTTTGAATTTTTAGTACTTACGTTTCTGCGTAATGTGGAACTTGCTTATAATATAATACTGAATACGTAATTTTTAAACTCCTAGTTTGCTTTTTTTTAGAGCCAAGCCGGCTTGGATACTATGGATTTCAGATAAATAAATAATTCAGTAGCTCATCTACTAGCTCATAAATGATAATTTATATGTGTGTTGCAATTATTATCGTGAATTATTGCTTCATTATTATTATGTAGTTTTATTTTAAGTTAACCACTTCGCTTTTACAGACCGAGACCATATTTATTTTATTAAATCCTTCGGGATTTAAATTTAAATCTGAATATATGTTATCTGAATTCAGCAATTTAAAACAGCAACAATAAATAAAAATGACTGAGTATCATATAACTAAATTAAAAATGTCTCAGTTTTTATTAATATTACGAGATAACAAGCTCCGGTAAAAACGTATTAAAATGCTTATCAGCAGTTCATGTAAATATTGCTCTACCGACCGTGCTTGATGTTGCTACTAACGTAAGACCCACCAAGAAAAAACGATGCCCATAAATATTTTAAAAGTACTACACAGACTACGATTACCGTAAAACTTAGCGGCAGATCCAATCCAGATAACATGACAAAAGTTTCAACATGTGAACTAACAAATGTACCGACGTACCTGCGAAAACCACTTTCCTTTCATTTTAAACTTTATCTAAATGACAATAACGCACTCATTCACTTAAGCAGGGCACTTAGTGACGGTTTTTGGAAGTTTGTGCAAAGTAAAGAAGTAGGTTCGATATCGATCTCGACTCACGCTGTTAAACGTAGACACATGAACATGCCTGTAACTACTGCTTTTATTAAATGTTTTTCTTTTGTTCAAATTGTCATTATTGGCTGTACTTTTAATTCATGATTGTGAAACAACTTTTCGCAAAGGCACACTTTAAAATATCGTGTAAATTGCGTTTTAATAAGACCAGTTAATATAAATTAGCATTCATATATGTATATTAAACAACAGGTTTCATACCATGCGTAAACTTAAAAACCAAGCGGCACCGAAACGGGTAAAAGTTAAAAATAATTTTGATGACTTTTGCAACACTGTCTCTATTTTTATATGAGGCCTCATAATTATAAGCTTCTTATCTATAAAGAACCTGTTATGAAAAGTAAATGAAATCCTTATAACTCAATTAATAATTGCTGATATCAAATTCCTTAATAATAGCTACAGCCATACAGAAGACTTCAACGCTCAACAGCGTTTTCAAGCGAATTCTTTAAAAAAAGACGGTCTCTATTTACATCAGGCTTGTTTGCCACCTCAGAAGTACTTGAAATGATTTCTTTAGATTCAGTTTAGGTAAATTTTTAAATCAAATAATAATAGAAGCCTTGTAATAATACATGTCCCTCCCACTGCTGGGCTCGGGCCTCTTTTCATGATGAGAAGGGTTAGGCCATAGTCCACCACGCTTGGCCAATTCCTCACGATGTTTTACTTCACAGTTAAAAATAATAAATACACACATATCGTTGAAAAGATGACTCTTAACGATGTGCCGTGGGTTCGAACCCGAGACCTTTGACTTCGCAGTCCTACGGTCTTCCACTCGGCTATCACTGCTTATATAAATATAAATCAAATAAAACATGGCACAATATGAGAAAATCCCAACATATCCGTTGTAAATGCGTAAACGTACTGTCGGCGCCTAGCCAAAGTGAATTTTAAACTTTTATTAGTACCCCACAAATGTAATCGTTTACATACACTTGCAGGTGCAATCCAAGGATTTTAGCTTATTTATTACAATCAACGATATGTATCTTTTTTGCGTGAAGTTAATGCTTATCAATGTCTGCTTCTGTTTTTAAAACCAACGTGTATTGTGTACAAGTTTACTATTGTATCAAAGCGAAGGAGATTCTGGATTGAATTATATTATTATTAATGTCAACTAAAGAAAGAAAAAAACGTCACATAACATAAAGATGGCAGATTTCCATTTGGATAGTTATAGATTTACTATTTGCATAAGTACCGTGGTAATGCACGGCCATAATTTTGTTGTATATATTGTTTTTCTTGTTTATGCAAAGCAATAAAGCAGCTTAAAGTTATATCTAACTATTTTTTTATTGTAAGACTCTAATTCAAAGATGCAAAACACAAACAAAAGTATTAAAAGTATCTTTAATGCAAATAGCATTACAAATATATCAAACAAACAAACCCATAAGGTACGGCCGAGCAGTCTTTATCTAGATTCGACTTATAAAATTAAATGGCTCAATCCCAGCTCCAGGCTAAGGCAAACATTCTTATCTTTACTTAACTCAATCCTGAAGCTATTGGAAACAACCAGACATATCAAGTTACAACATTAAACGTATCATTGGTATACTTACGCCAAGGTCCATTTTATCAAATCCAATTTAATCAATAAAAATAATCATTTCTAAGTACCACGGACGGCGATTAAGAAATATAATGGAGAGCTGGGAATTTCTTTATTATTTTTTGCAGTGTTAATCGAAGCCGGTTTTAAATTTATCAAAGGATATTCCACACATGCGGTAGCAGCAGGTTTTAGATAGCAGAAACATATGTTTTATATTTATAAAAAAAATATTTTATTAATTAAAATTCGTATTAATTAAAACTGCCGGCTTGTGCAATGCTCACACGCATGCAAACGCTTTAGGACTTGATACATCTCCACGCAACGAAATATAAATCAGGGCATCTGAGCGTCTGAGCGGTCGGCCCATCGTGAGCTTCGAGCGGATACGATCGGGGAACGAACAAAACAATTAGCTCACTTGCACTTACCATTACGTAGATGCTAGATAACGTTACTGAGCTAGTGCAAATAGAATCAGCAATAAAATCTGTTGTGCTATCTGATAACCGCTGTACAAAATTGATACTGATATTGATTCTGTATTTCTCTGGTAAATCAATAATGAAATAGATTTACTAATTTTAATTTTTTTTTCATTAAGTACTAATAAATAAATAAATGGTGAAATTGACGATTACAACTCATAAAATTTAAAATAATTATTGCTATCGGTTTATAATACGAGTAACTTCGTTATAAGAAAAGTATACAGTGATAAAAATTGCATTTAGTAGATTCCTTATTTAAATTGAAAATTTAATTACACTAAGTCTAGACATCTCAATTAGTATTGCCGTTGGTTATTTTAGGTAAAAATTTTTCATCGTCAATTTTCACTCTTCGGAAAATTGATCCTAGACCATTTTAACACGTTATAAGGATATTATATATGCATGTGAATACATTTACGTAAAGAATGACTTTGAAGCTCTAAAAATCTTAAAAAAATCCACCGAGAAGTCATTAAATAAGGTGATCATTTTGTGTTCCAGAATGATGTACTGAATCGCTGTCACAATGTCATTTACAACCTGTATAGAATGTAAATTGCATTGTGTCAAAGCCGGTGATAAAATAAAAAAATAATTTTGAATAAGTAACAATTAACGGAAAATCGAAATAAAATGTGGGAATAAATTTACGAAGTCAACTTACTGATATTGAGCACATGTTATTAAAAATATAAAAAAATATTTTTTGGAAAATTTAAAAAATCGTTCGGTAAATTGTGGTCATGGTAACGTTACTGTAATTGAAAACCGACGTTTTCACAAAACACCTGCTTCCTAGTATCCCAAGTGATATTGAGAAACATAAAATATATTAGAAGCTAAGCACTGGAAGTCAATGCAAACGAAGATCCTAATGACTCTAAACAACCTCGAACAGCACTGCCGTTGGCTAAGGCAAATGATAACTATAAAACAAACGTTGGTATCACCGTGGGATGTGAGTTTTGATATCTCAATCTGAAGTAGGGCTCGGGTCAGAGACGCCGCGGTCACGACACCCTTCGGTGGTCACGAGCGGCGTATCGCCCGAGCTTATTAATTATTATCAGAGCAGCGAATTAACTGCACTAAAGGATGTGAAAATGTGATATACATAGTCTGGCAATTATGTGCAACAAATCATTTAATAATAATATTACTATTTAAATAATTATATTAATCTTTATTGGTACAAAAGAGGGTATTTTACAAAAATATACAAGCGCTATATTTACAGAAAAATATACATGATCCTAAATTAAACTAGTCTAATAACTTAATCTAAACTTAATAAGTCACTTCACGTCATAAGGCCACGTACCCAAAAAGCTAGCAGCATTACCGCGTTGTATTGCGATACTAAGTCACTGGCCCAAAAATAAGTCATTCAGGTAGTAGACGCGCTGACAACTCTTTCTTTATTATTGAATTATATTTTTAGGATTCAGATAATTATGATTTATAGATAAATCATTACTAAACTCTAAAAGAGGAATCTCATTTTTTTTAGGTTAAGTATTGATAACATAAATACAACAAAAGTTGTGATGAGGGTGGTGGTAAGTAGGACCGTTACAATATTTTGTAAGCCATCCATAACATATAGCAAACTAAATAATAAGTACAACACTTTTTTAGTTTGATTAAGGAATTTATCTGGACTAACAATACATGTTTAAAGTTCATTCTGTTTTAAACCAATTTTAAATGTTTATTTTAAATGGATGTAATGTATTGCACTGGGCTTTAATTACAATATTTACAATTTTGTATATATATTAATTTGATAGTATCACGAGCGAAAATACTTATGAATTATTCAATTTCAAACTCAATTCTGACATTCATACTAGACTATAAATATGGACTCTCACACGGACAGGGCAAAAGGTCTCGACCAATGGCCGCCGAAATTAAATACAGGACACAGTCGCTCAGGGCTCGGATGCGATAAATATCATAAGTGATTTCTGAGCTGAGTACTATGCAAGTCAGATAAAACACTGAAGATACGATAAAACACCCTATAGTAATTTATTGTACTTTTATTTATTCATTAAATACTTTATTGTATACAAAAGATAACAAAGAAATAAACATTATACAGTAACAGTATACAAAAGGCTCATTGCTTGAGTTCTCTTCCAGCAAACCTAGAGCAATAGAGGAGAGGATGATGCCATAGAGGATATAATAACAACAAGTACACCTTAAGTGGAAAATACAAAAGATAAATATAACTTTTTTTACTTTTTTAAAAAATTTTATACGTACCTTGATATAATATACGTATATACCAAAACAATAGAAGGAGTTATTTGCCCATGTAGCTTTTTGGTGTAAATGTGACCCACGCCCCGGCTACTTGTATGCATTGTTGTTTTTCAACGTTTTCTTAAACATATTTATGTATTTTAGGTGGAGAGATTCAGGGATGCTATTGGTTTGTAAGCATTGTCATGATGTCAGTTTTGTATGATAACATATTTATGTATTTTAGGTGGAGAGATTCAGGGATGCTATTGGTTTGTAAGCATTGTCATGATGTCAGTTTTGTATGATAACATATTTATGTATTTTAGGTGGAGAGATTCAGGGATGCTATTGGTTTGTAAGCATTGTCATGATGTCAGTTTTGTATGATAACATATTTATGTATCTTAATTAATATGTATTTTATGACAAAATATTTACTAACCGTATATTCTAAGAAATAGTTGAAAAATTATGGAACCGGCAGGATTTAAACTTGCGACCTTCTGCATACCGGGCAGTCGCTTTAAACAACCAGCTTTTTCAACTGTTTCTTAGTATAATTTGCTAAGCATAGCTGCTATAAAAATAATCAATTAGAAATTGAAATAACGGTCTATTATTTATTATATTATATAATTAAATTATTATTATTTATAATAAAATATCGTTTTATTGATCGGATAATCTGTGATATAGGCTCAAAGTATATCGTGTGACCGAACAATTTTTTATCGAAATCAAATCCGCGTCGCCGGCGCCATAGATTATTGCATGAAAAAAACAAATAAAAATAGGTTAGAACAAATGAGTGTGTAATCGCGTTAGTCTGAGGGTGGCTCTCGGCCGGCGGTCCACCCTTACCTGGAAGGGCGCATCCATCATTACTACTGCGGAATTAATCAAAGGGTTCCGAATCATTAACCTTATATGTACCCTATACCATGAATGTGGTGAGGGTTCTAGCTTGTGATGGTGATCTCACTGTGTAGTCAAAACAATATGCGGCCGTGGCGCAATGGATAAGGCATCGGTCTTACGATCGAGAGGTCGTAGGTTCGAATCCTGGCCACCACGGACGTGAACTTCCTCCTAACACAAGCGAATTAAGCTTAGCTGGAGGGGGTTAAGAATACTAGTAATTTGTATTTGCAAATTACTAGTAAGCTTTTAATTAACAAGAACCCCTACGTCCGGCGCACCCTGGGCAGTCTGCAAATTTCCACCAAGCAGACTAGCGAATCCTTTCAGCACGATGGCAAGTCAACATAATGAGAATTTGACTGCAGCCATCGACAAGATAGAAGAAGAAGAAGATTAACAAAAAAAAAAAAATTGCACGGGAGAGCATTTTAGAAGTTTGTTTTGTGCCAACCTTTTGCCATTAAAAAAATCATAATAATAGCAGCCCTGTATCCAATACATGTCCCACTGCTGGGTTCGGGCCTCTTCTTGTTCATGATAAAAAGGGTCAGACCATACTAACCACGCTGGCCAAGTGCGGATTGCTAGACTTTTGCTAGAAATTTGACTCAGCCATCGACACGACGAAGAAGAGAAGACACAACGTCGAGCACTTTTTGGGCATTCTCAGGCATGCAGGTTTCCTCACGATGTTTCCTTTACCGTTAGCGAGCGATAATTTATATGACAAATACGCACATCAAAAAGACAAATCTTATCGATTTATTAACAGAGGTATGTGCCGTGGGTTTGATCCCGAAAACTTTGACTTAGCAGTTTTAAGTTCGCCCACTCGGCTATCGCTGCTTAATTGAAACACTATCTGGGGCTAATTTCTTTTTAAGACATTATTAAGTGATAATTATTCTTGTTTGATTAGTTTTTTTAAATTATTACGGAGATAAAATGTTCTACGTATTGGTAACACAATAACCAACAGACAACTATGAAACAGACAAAATTGCATTTGTGATATATTTCAATATTACATAATGAATTGCCCATTTGAATATGTTAAAAGCCATTATTTAAATCGGAAGGGGGGCTTGCAACAGATCGTGATTCATCATCCACCCCTAAAGATAGTGTCGATAGTATAATGATTGCTACGGGTCTGATGTTGAACAATAAACTTAATGTACAAAAGAAAGGTATGAGTAATAGTGCAGTGGTCATTTTGGCTTTAGGGTAAAAGCTTTAAATTCTAGGTAGAATGAAAGATTATTTTGAAAGTGTCAATTTAAGTATTATTTTGAAAGTGACAAAGGTCGTATGATTTCTCTTTACCATTATTATTACAACTTTTTGACTCTCTTAGCATCTCTGCTTAATATGAATAATTTTGTGTGACCGACAAGCGACCATGGTGCAATGGATAAGGTATCGGTCTTACAATCGAGAGAGCGTGTGTTCGTATCCTGGCCATTACACCACGGACGTGAACTTCCTCCTAACACAAGCGAATTAAGCTTGGCTGAAGTTAACAAGAATACTAGTTATGTGTATTTGCAAATTTAAAAAAATATATATTAGAGATTCTAGATTCAAAAATGTTGGTCCTGTAGTCTATTTGACTTAGGAAATTACTTTTCGTATTAAAATTTTCTCAGAATCAAGCCTCTTTCTACACTAGAAAAATTATTGGAGATTGTTTATAGAAATCGAATAACTGATAGATGCACACATGAGTTTCTTTTGTGATAGTTAGGTATGTCAATTAAAGCATATTGGATCGCATCACTAATTTCACTTTTGCTAAGCTGCTGTCGCTATCAACTTTTTGTCTGACCTATGTTTGATGGTCTGTACACACAATATTAAGTCAACAAGGAAGTGGTGAACAGTAGGCGGTCGTGTGCCACTGATCCGAGCAGGGGTAAGCACAATGAGCACATTGAGATCAGTTCATTGGCAACACCTTCGATGCCGTCCACCCACGCAACTCAGATAACAAGTGACATCTGCCTGTTTGTGTTATATAACGGGATAGCGTTGGCATAAAAACTAATAGGCATATTGTTTTATTTAAAGTGGAGGATGCTTGGTGCGACTAAGTAAAGTAGCATTGAAGCTCGTACAAGTACATGATTAAGAATATATTCTTTGTTTTTAAAATTAATACAAACACATGTTATATTCATTGTTTTTCTTGTTTACATTTTTACTACTCTTGCAGCAAACGGACGTGCAGTCCATCTGATGGTAAATGGAGTTCGACCATGGACATGAACAATCCACAAAAGCAGATTGTAGATGCATCGCTGTAACTGAGAATGTCATATCATGTCGGTGTTCATTTGCCTTATATGCCAGTAATATCAGGGCCTGATCTCACCACCAAACCGGAAGACAGTAATGCAAACACTACTATGTGGCGGCAGGTTAATGGTGAGATTGTGGTGTTGCTGCCCTCAAGCTCGTTTACAAGAGCTCTACTACCAGTAAACACACCAAAGTTAATGACACTAACACAAAATGCTCATGCACACGGTCAATTTGCAATTATTTTTCTATTTACTACAATTTTCATCATTCATCGCTACTTAACCTGCATGAACAAATTGCCAAGATCACGGTATATTCGATGTATTAGTTTTATTGTACCACTTAGTAGAAGAGATCCTTTAAATTGTTTGTTTAAAGAAAACTTTTAAGTGGCGTGGTCATTCAAAGGGTTCCGGTGTCATTACAGTCATTAGGATCATTCACCGCACCGACAATTACTTGGGAAGGTTTTCAATTTACTTTATGATTTATTTATTTATGCGTTATCTTGAAATGATGAGCGATGGCCATTGGAATAAATTAAGAACAGCGGAATGTATGGAGAGCGGTTTGGAATAAATTATTATAAATATAGGTATATAGATTTTCCATACTTAAATTCTTTAAAAATGATGACATAAGATAAATGTTAAAAATGGTCTGCCAAAAATTTTTCAACTCTCTACTGCTGTTTCAACAAAATGTTTGACCTCATAAATATATACCAATATAATAAAAATAGTATCTATATTTTAAAAAACACACAGTATAAGTGAAATATACCTTTTATAAGAAGTTAAATTTTCATCACAACTATACATCGAGGGTAAAAAAATTAAATCCAGAACAAATATTTATATATTAGTTAAATATAATACCATAATAGGTACCAATTTCATTAAATAACTACAACAATAGTTTAGTTACTGAGTTTTGAAATAGCTAGGGTATAAATTATACAAAAGATAGTAAAACGATGATGTATCCAAGCCTTGCCCTATTCTTGTTGCAACATATAATATTGGAGCCTATCTGCCTACTATGATTAAAAGCATTATGTTTATAGTCCCGAATGGCTCTAGCATTAAATGGATCTAATGGGAAACGTTTATCTTAATTTCAGTCTCCCACGAAACATTTGACGCGACCATTTTATAATATTTGACAAAAAAGGCGTTTTACAACACTTAAAAAGTTTGATCTATAATGATGACCGGTATAATCAAGCGATGTATTTTTTAGCATCGAAATGGACTAGGGTCAAACTTCGCATATTTTCGACGAGAAAAAAGTAAGATTAAGCTTCTGAGCCCAAAAAAAAGAAAAGCTATCCAAAACAAACAAAACATAATAAATATCCTCCACGTTTTCATATGCCTTCTAAATTAAATTTAGGCGTGATTAACTCACTCGAGGCGTTTTCTCTGTCCATCAATCAAACGTGGTCACGAACAGTGGAAGCAACATTTACTTCCTAAGACTCATCTCTTTCACGCCCTAACCATTGTTTATAGATTAGAGAGGGATACAACATAGTTGATTAGACAGTACGCAATTATGATTTTCAGAGTTCACACGGATGCCCCGGGTGCGGTCAGACGGCTGACTTCAGAAGCTTCCAGTAATCAATTTTGTACACAAACGGCGGTTATTAATTGATTTTTTCTCTCTAATGACTAAAAATAACATCTGCCAAATCAACAGGATCGATCGTTAACGAACGTGCCAAAATTTTATTTTCTCCTGTCTTCAATCTCACAGATAACTTGTAGTGTACACGTGTTTCGGATTTTAACACACGGATAATTTGTGCGAGGCGTTGATTGGAATCGGTGCTGAAGCCGAAGCCAGATCGATGACGAGCTTCATTTGAAAACGTAAATTAAAATATCATCAGAATACAATATTTGGAATTATATAAATGCAGTCATTTATTTTATTATATCACCTTAAAATGAAGTAGGATTTTTACAAAAAAAATACTTGTGGATTCTACGACTTGACACTTTAGGACAAGCGTTATTCAATTTGTTTGGTTTAATTCCCGTAAAAGAAGGTGTGTGCGGTGAACAAAAAGGGAATAAATTTGCATTATCAGATTACAATCTCGACGGTCACAGTAGGATAGAGTTCTGGTTCGTACAAATACCGCTATAAATTTTATCACACACATTCCAAAACCGCGTGCAGTCTTATTTATGGGGAGCGACTTGAGTTTGATAAATATTCGCCCTGGGTGTTTAACTAAACCCAATTAGATTAATCTACAAATGTTTCAATAATGATTTAATGCCACTTTTTGTTTCACCGATTTCCATATCAATATCAAAAAAATACAATCGATAAACTAGATCACCTTTTTTACACGATTTTTATTAGATTACAATATATTTATATACAACAATAAAAATGTATTAAGAACAATGTGTCGGTGTCGTCGCCGAGGCTGGCCGAGAAAACGCTGGCGCGATGACTAGGACACCTTTCTGGAAGACTGGCAGGAAAAGGCTTCGGATAGGGAAGAATGCGGGAGACCTTTGCTCAACAATGGGACAGTACAGGTTAATAACAAAAAAAGAACAATGTAATAAAATATTGTATTATGTTGTAACAAAAAGGTTTGTCTTTGATCACTGGGCCGCGATATTACCATAAAAGTTCGGCAGTGAAAAGGTAAAGCGCTATCACTTAAATTCGATATATTCTCAAATCTACATATGGGCGAGTGATTGAACTAAACAATTGAGATTACAATTGGATATGCAAACCGATGGGATATTATTCGATGTTACATACGATACTTACTGTGTTTCGTCAGGGATCCATTTCCTTAAATCAAACCGCTTCGGCTCCGAGACGATCCCGTTTTGCATCCGTTCGTACATCAAGATTGCTATCAAAGATTTACAAGGCCCGTCGACGATGGGAGAATGTCTTCCAATTGATACAGACGAATTATTTATTTATTTCAAGTGTGTTAAGGCCAGTTTTGCTAGGACATGTATTATTGAACAACGATTTGTAGTACGCTAGTGGTATAGTAAATTTATTCACTTGCGTTTCACGGCGTTTTTATTTAAAATCTGCTAACTTAAAATGTCGGTAAGACATTTCACTGAATGGGTAGAGTTAAATTCAGATCGAGGTAGTTTGTTAATAGTTATTGGCTTGTGAAACAAAGATCTCAATGGCAGCAATTACTTAAACCTTTGAGCTGTTGTTAGAAGTGGTCGACTTAAGAATAGTCTCCAGAGCGCCGTGTTTTCACTAAACGGGTACTAATACGGGTTACTTTACTATTATTAAGTTTTTATATTTTTTATAGAAAAATCATATCTACAACACTAAAAAGGTAATTAGCCAAGAATGTGTAATGTCTTACTAATTTAATAATTCCAAGACTTAGTAAAACAAACAAAACTTAAGAGTCCGGCGGACAGACAGAGTTACTACCATTCGAAGCAAGTGCAAAAAATCAGACGGAATAGTGCTATCTCTGTTTGGCACACGCGCACTTGATTGTATCCCCGCGAGACAGCAGTGATGGTAAAATTCATCTTAGTTTCTAAATGTATAAATGAAAACTCAATTTTATTTCATTTATTTTTGATAAGCCCAAACTAGACACAATAAACTATGTTTCTGTTCATAAAACATAACAGATATAAATGTTTTTAACACAGAACAAATATGATGAAAATCTGACATTTACGTTGTAAAAATACGTGAAATTCAATTTTCGGTTCATGTAGATATTGTTAATGGTTTTTTAACGAATACCAAGATAAATACCGTCTTAATTTAAATAACACAATAGTATTTGGTAAATATGCTTTAATCACAAATTATTGCGGAATTCCGTTTGAACAAGAAAAGTATACTTCGCCTGACCCTTAATCATGTATTAATTTGACCCACATAAATTAGCCGTGGAGCAGTGGTATCAAAGCTTGGACAAACAAATAACACGTCTGTGTGATTTAGTGTTCGGCCGCGACCCTTTGACCGGCCTGTCCACACCTATGGGTGGCCACCATCCTACTATCTCGCCATCCCGCCATCGAGATAGTTTACTACCACTAGATGACTTTTAAGACATTTTCTAATTTATGGTAATACGTCTGTTTAATATATTGTTGTTATTTTTAGATCAACATTTAAAATGAGAACTTTTGAACACAATCTGTAGGTTTGTATTAAAAATTGTAAGTCCTGACCTGAGTCACTGAATTAATCAAAGCAAATTTTTAAATTAACGATTGATCCACGAAGGATGACATCTACATGATTACTTTACAACTTGTAGCAAATAGAATTAATTGGTTTTGCAAAAATCATCCAAATCTTTACATTGCTGCACAAAGAACTGTACTTTAAGTATGTCCATTACTTGTGGTCAAATAACAAAAAACATGTAGGTGATAGATTTATTTTAAAATTCGAAAGTATAATCGATTTTCTTATCGACATAATAGATTTGTCCTATTGCTTGCAAATCGATTTCTTCCATAAAAATAAAAGTTCCGCCAGAGAAAGTGTAGTACAAAGACATTTATATAAGCGTAAAATCACTATACTCAAGGAACTTAGCTTACGGACTCGCCCTTTCGTTCCGTTTTAGTGTTCATTTTTTTTGCTGAACAAAGACATATCCGGGTTGCGAATTCAATCGATGCACAGGAAGCAATGGTTCATTACCCGTTTATTATGTTTTACTAAGATTGAATATGAACCCTTTAAGTGAAGCCGATTTGCCGACAGTGCGCATTCCAAGTCGATAATGGACTAGGCAAAATTACAATATGTAACTTTTATACGTGTTTTTGAGTAAATAACTCACGTTACGTATTTTTAGGGAAATTTCGCTTTTGATGTACTTAAGAAAACATATCAGTGGCGAGATTAAAATGTGTTTCTCAACTGAATGTTTTTAATATTCGTTTTCCCTCTTAAGATAGACGGTAAATTTATTTATTTTTAAAAGATATTTTGTGAACAAATTGACAGAAATATACTAAACCACATAGTTTTATTAGCTCTTATTAGTAACAAATATTTACCTAGAAATAAAGATTTTCAATAAATACTAAGTAGATACAGTGTTATTTGAACTCGAATATTCCCACAGCCAATCCTGCCATATTAATCTCCCCACATCAATAAACAGTAAAGACAGGCACAATAAAACTAATCACGTACATTTTCAGCAGGACGTTTCAATCGCATCATGGTATCGTTAATTAAAAGGCGAAGGCAGCATCGTTCATCTAGTTGTGTCGAAGCTCTTTTTGTTGGTGACTAAATTATGTCTTTATGTGATGGGGTGGTGTTATCGACGACCACCATCTCGTGATCGAGGCCGTCCACAGTAATTTGTACCTGCCCTGTGTTTCGATGCAGCGATCGGTGATCTCCAATGCTTTGATAATCTTGTTGCGCATGTTATACACACAGTGTGGTGCTGTATACAACACGTTGAACATGTTAGTTGTGGAATTTGGACAAGGCATTGCTTAGTATGTTCAATAAAATTGCTAGATAAGAAATAGTTTTACAACTAAACAATATTTAAATGCTAGTCATACTGATCTGATAACTATTAAACTTAGGAATTAACCGTTTTATTTATGTTTGAAAAAGTTTATTATCCTCATGCATTTTATTTGCAATAAATTGAATGATTATTACGTAGATTTTTTAATTTTTAAAGAACAAAACAATCTTAACAAAATAAAACAAATAATCCTTGTAATTTTTTGGTGCCATATTTATTTTTTAATTAACACACTTGTTGACCGCTTCTAAAAATGATCATTGTTGTAGCAGTCAGTATGTCACGAATCGTCTAAATAAGAAAGTATGCGGAATACAAATTATTGGGCTTCTTAAGGGTTCGATATTTTTTCATGTCGTTCATTTTGTTTGTGTCCGGAAGCGGTGCTCACTCCGGTTTCTGATTAATGTACTGTCTCATGTTCACTTGATTAAGATTTCAGGGTTAGTATTACAAATAGGGCAATGTAGCAGATGCATTGATAAGTGCGAGCATGGAACGTTTTGAAAACATTTTATTTTAGAAATGTAGGATTGAGATGCATTATCTCTTTGGACTAATTACCTAATTAGTAATAAAACCTCATTCCAAAATATCATTTACATACACAACGATATTTATAAAGTATCACGTCATCGTTATTTACTAGTATACCATAATCTATTTAAAATTAAATAGTTTGTGTAGACGTTTATAATGTTTATAAGTATAATCGTGTTATGTTTTATATTTTACTTTATTCTACTTTATACTTTTAGAAATACCTGGCAAGAATACATTGTATGTGAAAATTTTAGTTGCTCACACAAACCAGATTCAGTTATGTTTGCCCAGCGATCAGGTTACAGGCGCCAATGGGCAAACTGCAATATTTGCTTAGGTCAGTTTTTTTTCTTTTACTACAACAATACCACCGCAGAATCTGTTCGTAGCACGAACTGAAATTGTTTACACAACAACTAAATATTTTTTGTGAATAGTTTCGCAGGTAATATGATTTAAATGCAAATTTTTAATTTGTTTTTGAATTAATATATTTAGGTACAAAATTTGGGTACATTTAGATATAATAATATCCATGGTTTTTTAAAATGGAAAAGAAAATCTTACATCCTCATATACATTTTTTTTTGTTTTTATTTAATAGAACAGATTCTTACTGTTCCAGGTAGGTTCTTATTAAATGTAGGAATCAGAGCAACAAAAAACGATAAAATAAGAAAAACTGAAGGAGACCTTACTGTACAGTTTCTGCAACAAATAAATTATATTTTCAAAGTCCACATTTAGAAACAATGATTTATCCGGTTAGGCATTATTTGAAATGTCTGTTTTTTTTATATATTCCTATTTAATTAGATTAATTATTATTACGAACTATTATGAGATAAAACGTCAAGAACGTTCGATGCAAACAGCAAACATATAGCAATGATATAGTTCCCTCGGCACTTCACGAGCTAATAAATCAACAATCCATCTATCATCTATCACAAAGCAGTTTGATTCGCACACGTGGCTCCGTGCAAATTCGCCGTGTTAGGTTACATACACATAACTGAAGTGCCCCTATGAATTGCATTGCTATGCACTCCACCCTTTCATTTTATCGCATTGTGCAAGCGATACGTCATCTGTCGCCGGCGACAACCTTTGAAGATTTGCCGACGACGACGCATGCGCGGTTGCGATGTTACGAGGCTTAGCGATGTGAATTTTCCTACGAGAAACATGTTCTAGATTGTGAATGGAAGCTCTTAATGAGTTCATTGATTATAATTAACATACGCACCTTGGTATTTTTATTCCATTAGCTAAAGTTATTGATGTAGACTTTCAGAAAATTATTTAAAATGTCAAAAACCTTGCATTCAAAACTTTGAAGATAAGATGAATAGTTCTATCACACATACAATGACAATGTGTTGCCGAAAGGATAGCACATGCCAAAATTTGAAGTACACCTTGTCAACGATTCTATAGAAATCATAACAATAATAACTCACAATAACCCTTTTGCATCTGCCATACGAATCGCCACGTATTGATCTATACGGCAAGGGAAGGTATCTAATACTATCTCTGAGACAAGGTGCTACCGAACGATAAGATGTAGGTTAGGTAGAAGCGTGCCAAAATCATTCACCTGGAGTCATTCAACTGAATATCGCGTTACGAACACATTTCTGAATTAATTCTTGCGATGCCACCTTGCCTCACGATTGTTCGCAACGAGGATTATATTACATTATCTTTATAAAAGTAATCCGTAATTAAGCGCCCACATCTAGACAGTCCTCTACAATGACGTGGGCAAAAAATACATAGCCCCAGCAGATGCAAACGTTCTGCAAACATACTAAAGGCAAATCATTTCAAAAAGTAATTCAATAACATAATGTCGATTGCCGTAAAAATAATGTATTGCTTCCTTCCACCTTGTAGTAGGTCGAGCCTCGGAAGAACAGGGGCTGTGATACAGTTACGTCGAAAAACTGTAACACTTTGATAGCCGAGTTTTTGTTTGTTATAACGGAGCAGTGCAGTACCGTTTTCTAATATCAATGAGTACACAAAAAATAGCGGTCTATCGTTTTATAGGGACGTCTTCTGAAAAGAAGGGAGTAAAAAACGTGTAAGGTGTTCATACAAAGTTTCTTTAGTTCCGTTATGTCAATAGAGATTAAAGGCACGCGTCTTTGCACCGTTTGCTCTAAGCTCGGGGATATTGGCGGTGTTCGTTTGATGTGGCTGCAAAAGACGGCCTTTGGACAATGGTTTAGGGATAATTTAGCAAAGTATTGGTCAGGTGGAAATCCGGGCAATTGTAACTTTATGTGACCGCAAACTTAACGGTACCGTTTTATGCATATAGTCGTAAATCGAATATTTGCAAGACTGATTGTAATCGTAAATTGTACGCCAAATATATATATTTTTATTATTATATATTGTATTCTTAGTGACAATTGACGGTAACGTAATAGAATAATTTTAATATGTATCGAACGTGGTCCGAGTGTAATGACGGCAAGTTGAAAAATGATACTAATTAATAAAGATGCACTACAAAGTGAGATTACGTTAATAGTGTTCCCAAAGAGAATATTACCATGAATACTATGATAACTAATTACTGAGGACGCGAGGACCGTCGACCGTATGAAAATTGATACGATCCATCAGCACCAAAGAGCCCCGACTCTTGTTGATCCAATTACCATCGAATATTAATTGAATATAAGATTTCCTGGACCAGACCAATTAATAGAGTTGTTTGATCAACGTGTAGACGTTACTTAAAGTGTTTCTGATACAGTAATTATTTCCACAGTTAAGGGGGGAACAGTAAATAATAGCTTTCCATACAAAAGCAATATGGTTTTAACTTTAGTATTATTAAGTTTTTATCTATAATTCAAGACAAATCATATCTAAAACACTAAAATGCATGTTTGATGGTGCCCATTTCTTCAAAATTATTTTATATTTCTTCAGTTTCTTCAAAATTGATATGAGTTAATACTCAATTAATGATTTAAACAATTTTGAGAAAATGGCCACCAACAAACATGCATTTTAGTGTTCTAGATATGATTTGTCTACAAAAATAGATTGAAACTTATTATTATTAAAGTAAAACCTATGTTACGTTTGTATGAAAACACGGTGCTCTGGAGGTCTACCCTTAAGTAAATGCTGCTTTTACTAAAAAAGCAAGTTATCAACTCGTTAAATAATATCACCACTTAAGATTCAAAGAAGAAATTAGACAAAATGTGTTATTTTTACTGGTAGATCTCACTCAAGTTATGTGTATAAGCAGCTTTAAAATGAGTTTGTTATCTTTTCTCACGTAGCCCGATGCAATCATTCATAGAATTAATTTCGATAACTGTGACGCCCAGCCAAGATACAGAAGCCGATGCTTTTAGTCTATCTCATAGCTTAATTTATACAGCGTTCAATGATATTGACAAATGAATAGATTGAACAGTCTGTCGATAGTCCCAATCGAGAAGGTGTTACAACTGTCAACTAATTCCACACCCGATTTTTTGGGTCAGTTGTTCTTGGACCTGTCATATATTGACAGATAAGAATCTATTCTTGTTATCCGAAGCTGTTGACTTGTTTCGCCAATTAAGTTGTCACAAGTTGTAAAGAATAAAAAACTTCGTCGTCTCGCCATTTAATTAAACCTGTCGTTTATATTTTTATTGGAAGGGTATATACCTCACTCTTGTGGATTAAACTGAATTAAGTCATATTTTTAGCTGGGAGATGACAAGTGATATTTATGACAGGTGTTGAAATAATGAAAATAGTATCACCCATGGTTTAAATTCATGGGTCAAACATCGTGGGTATGTATAACATTACATATCTACTTAATTTTGTCTCTCATCACAATGTCAACAGCAAATATTTTTTGCCGAAAGGAGCACTAATCATATTAGTTATATGATTATTGCTCATTTTGGTAAAATATATTTATTGAAATCTAGATTTAATTAGTTACAATGTTTTCTTTAATTATTCAATATTAAAGTTCGTGATGACGTTTAAATATTTGTTTTGAAATAACGTAAAAATCACTGAATAAAGTTTTTATTTCAAAAATACGGGTATGAAAAAAATATATATTAATAATATTTTTCATGAAATAGATTGAATTACACATAAAATAACACACAGGCTTCTGTTTATTCACGTAGGCATTAAGCTAGTTGAGCCGCGGGCAAAACTAGTCACTAATAAAATAAAGCTGTCCTAATTTACGAGCGCTCTTGCTATTTCACGCCTAATATTTCCTTCCTTAGAATCTTCATAAATAATGTGTTTCCGAACTGATACATAATTGCCTACATTTCTATTCCGTCGTGCATTATATCGTTCGCCGCATCGATACAAAAGAATTACGCCAAAGAAAACAAACAAAACAGGATTTCGTTGTAATCCTGCATTCTTCTCAGCTTAGGCGTCGGTTCGTAGTTTCATATTTGTTTAAAATCACCACTGCGTTCAAAAGATCCGATTTAAAATACTCCAAAACTTCCGGTTGGCTGCTCTCTGTATAATTGGTACGCCATTTATTTCCTTCTCCCGGAATTTGTGTTAGATTCGAATTTACGATTGTTATTGTGCTTAAATATAAATCTTTGTAATGGCACGAGCTTTAGGCGTGAGCAATTGTGATGGTGGTCATTGTGCCACAAGCACCATGTCACATAAATTACTGAAATTGTGAAGTGAATTTATTAGGGTACTTGTAATTAACACAATTACTTCAGAGAGTATTATTATGATACAACATTTTGCAAACTCGTGTCCACTATAATGTTCACACTTCTGAGTAAGTGCTTTTCTATTATTTTTTTGAGGAAGCAGTTTTTTGCTTTTTCTTTAATAAGAAGAGCGTATCCGTTTATATTAATCTATTGTTAAAATCAGTTTCTCACAATAGGCGTTAAAATAGAAAACAGATGAACAACAAAAAAGATATTCATCAATTTCACACTTCTTTATTTTGTAAAGTGGCAACAAAAAAATTGCACTCCTGAATAATTCAACATATTATTTTGTCTTATCTATATTTGTCTTATACACTATACTCAATGTTTCTAAGTATTTTAAGTTTCCTAAAGTGAGTATATTATTTGGCAGCAGTTTTATGCCACACAATAAAGTTCGATAATGACATAAAATATTGAACCTAAGATGCTTCTATCATAATACTACAGATGATTTTTTGTAGCTATTTATATACTATTTTCAAAGGGAACAATTATTTGGTTATTTTTCATACACAAGTAATATGGAGTTAGTTAAATAAACTTTATTATTATTACGTTTTATCTATTATTATAGACAAAATATTTCTAAAACATTAAAATGCATGTTTATTAGCACCTATTGTTGATTTTTTTTTATGTAACTCAATTTATGTTTAAAGTAATTTTGACAAAATAGCCACGAAGTAAAATGCATTTATTGTTTCAGATAAGATTTGTCTATTTAATAGATAAAAACTTAATTATATTAATGTTAAACATGGCGATCACTCTAAAGAAATGGAAAAATATTACGGTCACGATGTGATATGTCGTTTGTAATTGGTTTAGAAAAATAAAGGAAGTAAATCTAAAGAAATACCACGTACAATTTAATAGAATACAGAGAATTTATTTGAAATTGACAAGGGCTTGTGCAAATCCATTATAGATTGTATCGAGAATAAACTTGCATTGTGGCAGATAAGCGGTTTACTAAATTTAGTAATCCTTTCTGCGGCGCCGTTTTGATTAGAACTACCAAAGCCATAACGGTCAAGCTTGAAACCAAGTGTGAAAAAATACGGACAAAAACGTACCGTGTTCTATTGACCGTGACGCAACTATTGTTTAGCAGTTTGCTGAGAACCCTTAAGTCCATCTTGTTGACTTCGACGCGAAACGAAATTAAACAAGGGAAAAAAATCCAAAGGTTCCTAAGGAGATCGAACGAAGGGTTCTATTGTGAATATTGTGTAATGTAGCGAGACGACACGGACCAGTCTATCTAAAAAGGTTCGTCGCAACATTGTATCATTAGATGGGACTTTTGTGCAAACTTTAGACCACGGTCGTACGCGGCAGGTAGAACCCTTTTTGCACAATTCTCTGTAACCGATCACAATGTGCTGTGGAGTTGTTGTCGCCACACTTGTCCGCGCCGACGCACATCAAACACTTCAAATTTCACGTCTGGTTAAGTCGTGAATGCATGTAACTAATTTTGTGTATCAATACACAGCGACTAGATGATACATTGTATTTACTACGCTTGTAAAATTAGTAATGCAGCGTGAAATAGCGGCTACCAGACATTATGCAAGCTGCACACTGCTTTACTAACTGTACGAAGTTTGCGTCGGTCATTTTGCCGAGTGAAATCACATGGCAAGTATATTGTTTGTCTACTATATATGGTTAAAAAGCTAATTGCCAAAATATACTTCTATTTCCTTGTATACAGTTTTTACAAATTCATGCCAGATTTAGATTAGCAGTCGATCAGTCTGAATCTAGAGCTATAACCACTAGAAAACTTTATAAGGCTTACTTATATAACAATTTATAAAGCTATTGGTGAATTATGTAAGAAGTAAACATCATTTTTTAAATAAATTTATATAGACAAAGATTGTGCCAATGACCCACGGCACAAAGTTAACATTTTAAATATTGAAACGTTTTTAATGTTATTAACGTTATATGTATTTACATTTATTTACAGAAAATTATAGGTACATGCTAGAACTTAAATTAAAAAATCGTTTTTTTTTATCCAACTTTAATATATATAAGAAACTCTCGATCGAACACAGGTTTTTTTATCGATAACTCTGAATTATGACACTAAAGATCGATTGTCCGAATTCAAAGCTGTCTATTTGATATCGGAGCGAGACGAATTGAATCACAATGATGTCAAAATTGTTGTAAATCATTTCAAACATCTCTTTAGAGTTTAATTGTCAATGTTTATTTTTTATTTTGTCTGATTTACCTTAACAATTTTGAACTAACACTAGATTACGTGGCCTTTTATAGCTATGCACTTGCTTATTGTATTTTTAGGATACAGATGTAGAATGGATTATGTATTTTTTTTTACTACGTATTCTACTGTAAGTAGTATATAATATTGTTTTTATCATTCAATTCATTCTATTCAAATCTTTCAATAAAAAGCATCGATTACAATAGTACAAAGTCATAATTATGCAATCGAAAGTAATTATACTTATTGTAATCGTGAGGCGTTTATTGTATAAAACAATTCAACAAGACAGTCATGATACTCACCAAACGACAAACAAAGAAAAGCAAAAGTGAACAGGATGAATGAAAGATAAATACTTTTATTGTTTATTGATTATGATGCCCGCTACATCGGCCATTTAAAGATTTGTTAGATATAAAACTACTTAGCTAGTTGGTACATTTAAAGTAGTGATTACATCCGATCGCTACGTCAAACATTAACACGTTCGGTCAGAGAAGAAAGAAGTCAAATTACGGTACAGTTAACTTCAGATAACCTTAAAGTTTTTTAAGTCTAAGGGTTGACCCAAACCATTTCACACGATCGATTTACCTTTCGTTTCCGATCATCCAATTTCAGAATATCGGTTGCAGCCACAAATCATTAAAAAAATTGAGTTTGAAATTTCGGAACGGGCAAAAAGTCGGCTTGCTTTACGTAAGGCGGGCTCACACCACGTTTTCGAATTATGGCAATTTTGACACCCTAACGAGTGCTAAGTTTTCATTGCCCCCTGTAATTTTAGGAGGACGTGTGCTGACGGCTTGCCAGGGTGAAAATCACCGTGTGTATTACGTGCTCAGAACTGCTCCCAGATCATAACTCTCATGTTTTATAATAATATTCAAGGAGTGCACAGTCATTCGATTTTAATGATGCGTCCAATCTTATCGCGTTCTCTATTGATCTAGCGCTCTGTAATTTTTGTAAAAAGGTGGATGTTATTTCGTGATAGGCCATCTATGATAAAATGATTGTCTTTCAAGACGAGATTCATTATTAATCGTAATAGTGTCCATAATTGTTGAGTTTTGTTTATAAAATATGCATGTAGTTCCTTTCATTAATGGTCAAGCAAAAACCTTTACTTCCATGTATATATTTTTTTAAATTTAACAAGAATCCAAAAAGCAAATCGTAATTGTGATTGACATATTTGTGTCTCACAGGTATTATCATAAGCTTATCATAGACAGAATTTAAAACATATTTTTCAGAGTGTATGTTTATTTTTGACTATAACAATTCTAAGACTTGCACATTGTACGACGTACATACATATTTAGTGCTATAGATGCCTTACGTCCGGCGCACCCTAGGCAATTCGCGAGTTCTCAAAAGCGAATTGGCTAATTCTTTCACCACGATGGCAAGTCAAAGTAAAATTTGTCATAGCCATCGACATGACGAAGAAGAATTGCTATAAATAATAATTTTAATAAATATTGGTTTGTTTCTTTCATGACACTTCCAATATTTGTTACTTACTGGAGAACTGGTAACTCTTTGGTACAGGAGAATATAGACTAAAAATATAGAAAAATATTAAGAGTATATTAATTCCGAATTGGTTGCACCAAAGTTTGATTCAGCTAAACCAAAAACATGCAATTCATTTTTTGTCGATCACAAAACCCACTAAACGGAAGGAGTAGCAAATCTGTGTACCGGGGGAGGGTGAATTAGTTTTTGTAGATACAAAAAAACAGTAGCAAAAATGAAGTATTGCTGATTGCTTCCCAGCTATTACCGTACTGTATAATTTAGAGGTAAGCCTATGATTAAAGAACGCTGCCTACCTGTTAAATTAAATTAGGCTTTTTAAGGGTGGCGCTGAACATTCCTCGGTACCATTGCCTCGAATTAAACAAAGTTAAAAAAGAAACAAAAAAGTATTAATTTACGGACTCATCGATTATTGAGGCGCACACGTGTTAATGGTTTTTATGATTATTCCTTTTTTATTGATACATAGTTTCATTCACTTTGTGGGTATTACCCATCTATAAGTTATGTTTGATTGTTGGAATGCAGCTATAGAAATCTCATTCGGTATTCAGGATATGATATGTTATTACTTCTGGATAAACATGTAATTATATTTGATTTAATTATATGTTTGAGAAATATTTATAATTGTAAAGTGTAATGCTCCTTGTAAGAACAGCTTAAGAGCTGTAAGACTAGATTATAATTTTTGCTGTTAAATCGACCTTAGTAAATTATTATCATAAAAAAATCGCACAAATTAATTAATTCAATTTAAAATTTAGACTTTGTTTTAGTAAAAATACCTAAATCTCTGAAAAATCTGAAAACCATGTTCTGTCAATAATCATTTTAATTGGTTATTATTTTATAATTTACATATCTATACATACAATAAAATTGAAAATTTTCTATTTCCGCACATTGAAGGTATTTAAGAAAAAACTATACAGTCTTTATAACAGCAGTAGAAGTTTTTGTCTATTTGTCAGACTGTCGGTATATTTGTACGCGCATCACGCCAAAACTATTGCATGGAATTAGATGCGTTTTCACAGTTATGTAGCTAGTGTAACTTAAAAACTGTTATATTTTTGAATTTTATACCAAAGGAGGTAAATTAGGAAGGTATAAGTTTGTATGGGCGCTGCGTCAGTTTGAAAGGAAAATGCATCTAATTCTGCACATAGGTTCCTTACATCACGTGATTGAACTGTAAGATAGAGTTTTTGGCAATACCAGTCCCCAAAGGGGGTGAATTAGGGGTTGTAAATGTATATAGGCAGTCAATTTTGAAGGAAATTCCATGCAGACCAAGTAGCGGGCTAAAGCTAGTTACTAATAAAACAAATCTTTATCTATCAAACGGGGATCAAAAGGAGTAAGATTAAAACTAATCAGATATAATTCTAGCATTACAGGTACAGGAAACTGCCTACTGGCTGTACCAAGTAGAGCAGTTTGCCGCCCGGAGCGACGTAAGATCGCGGCCGCAATCTCGGCCAGCGTAATCTTGCAAATATTTATCGTGTGTCAATACAATATGCCAAAAGCAGGCGCTTATTATGCTTTTTACAAATGTGCGTACGCTGCGGGCTTTGCTTGTGCCCTAAGTTGAGTAATAAACGCACGTTTTTAACGCGTGAACTTTAACGCGTATCACATTCATTTGGGATCTGGGCGCCTGGTAGTTTTGATAGTTCTTAATAAAGACGTAACTAGCAGTTTTCTCCAAACATGTAAGCGCCACATGCAGCAACTATCACGAACTAAAATTGTATGAAAATAATTCATGACCTAACTGTCAGTGTCATAGTTTAAAAGAACTGTAAGCCTCAGTTTCACCGGTGTTAAATAAACCTTTTTGGCAGGATAAACATACATCACACATAAACGAAAGTGACAGCTGTGTTCTTTTTTCAAGTGTAACTTGTGTCACTTTAAAATTTGGTCAGGTTATGTTTTATGGGTCAGATATGATCTAACTGGAACCTCTGAAACTGGTCCTAAAATTGTACTATACTATAATATACTCAGGTGTATAAAGATGCATGAAACTACAATGACGAATATTAATTTCAAAATAAATTTACATGTAGTATCTAATGCCAAACAAACTTTTATTATTATTAGTCAAATTATTGTCTGGTCTGGGGCCACGGAAGTGGTCCCGCCGAGACAAGCCAGTGAAGCTATGGGCCACTACCTACCTATTCTCGGCGTGTTTCGTCGATTTATTGAGCACATATATTTTGGGTTTGGATTATACCAAATAATCGAAATTCTTATAGGATATTATACCAGTACCGCATTTATTAAATATAAAAAGTGTCAATTGAATAACTTTTATAATTTGGATTTTATAGATATCTAATATCCTCCGTTCACTCACTAGCCCTATCTTCAAAAACTCGACACCTAAGTCAGATAATGTTAGAGCTTGTAAAGTAAGGGCATGTAGAGTTAGAATCTTGGCTCTAAATGAGATCTGATAAATTTTTGTCACTGTAGGGCAAATTATGGCCTCGTCTAGGCAACATTTTACATGAGAATGTTTTTGTTGGTTAACTTTTACGATTATAACTTGAGTTAAATGTTTAGTTGTAAGACTTGTAAGCTCATGAACGTACACCTTCTGTGCCAGTAATTTCAAGCAAGAAAAGAATGTCCTATATAGAGTGTTACATAATGAATACTTTATGTTACATAAATACATGTAGTTAGATTGATTTTAATTCAAACCTCTAAGTTAAATTGAAAACAGTCTTAGCGCCGGTAATTCAAATCTTTTTATGTAAATTGATAAGATAATTGGTTTTTTATTTTTTTATTTGAATGTTTGTTTGTGAAAAATGATTTTGATGTTGTTTGTTTGGATGATTTTGATTTGGAATGAAATCGCTTTCGCTTATACCTTGTTATATTTGCTCCGTCTCGTTAGTGAGGAGTTACAGCGCATTGTCCCACACAATGGGGGGAGGGCCAGCTCGAGGCAACCTCGTGGCTAAACGCCGTGGAACAACACTACACGTGTGTAATAGACATCACTTTTGGGAAACAAGGTTGTCTTCCTTACTGCTGTTTTACCGTGAAATCATCATTATGGTTCAAGGATTTCGATTCTTCTCAAGTCGTAATTTTCATGGTTCGTGATAAAAGTGAAAAATGATATAAAAATGCTGATATTTATCTATAAGTCATATCTGTATTACCCATTAGTAATTTTAATTAATGGGTTTTATAGATTTTTGCAAACGCATTTTTGTACTACGGTTTTACTCTACTATCAGCAAAATAAGTTTTTCATATATTTCAACAACAATATGCGTTATTATATAAGATGCTCCCTTGTTTATAAAAAATATATTTGATTATGTTGTAACCGTTATGTCATTAATATTATTCACATATAAAATAATTTAAGTATACAACCTTATTTTTACTTCAAAATCTGTGTGAAAAGGATTCTGTTACTTATGCTGAACAAATTACTTTCTCAGTTTTGGTGAAGTAAAATAAACTTTTTATCTTCTAAATTACTTTGCTCATTTTGTTACACTACATTAATACGAAAAAAATATTCTGATAGTCACAAACATGAATTTTAAAATACCGCTTTTCTTAGGCTAAGCCGGCTAGCTCCTTAGCATTCGGGTAACCTTGCTTTTCCGCGTTTACGCGGGGTTAAATTACACTATAGGGATAGTGCAGATAGGACTGCGCGGAGTTGGTTTTGTAGTTGGTTGTTTCTGTCACTAATTTTTGTAGCAGAACATGCTAAACTTTTAAGACAATAATACGTTTATTTTAATAATATGTACAGAAAAATGTAGTGTATTTTATTTCTAATACAATTTTTTTTTATTTATGTAGCTATATGATATAAATAACTGTACCTATTATCATAAAAATATCTTATCTCATTTTGGTTCAGAATTAAACAAAGTCAAAGTCAAAGTTATTGATTTTCTAGAAAAGTGGTATAATTTAGGTGTTATATACATTTATAAGGGTTCTACACAATTCACCAGTAAATAATTTGTGTAGTAATAGTCAAAAATGTTTATTTCCATGGCTTGAGGAGGCATACTCCCACGATATTGGAGCTAGTAACCGATATACATATGATCAATTTATCAATGCGCATGATCAGAATCGCTATCTCTTTGTATCTGCGCAGGAGTTGCTCACGCAAGCTCACAACGCCAATTTTGAATCTTACCACGCGATCGCCAAGCTACTCAAGATCTTGTTTGTGCTCGATTAACAAACTATGATTAATTTCCAGTTTAAGAAACTACTTTAATAACTATTTTGACGAATTAATAGATAGCTTGTTAATCCTTGAATAAATTATCTCTTAGGAGATTAATCTTTTGCTAACTTCGCTGGTCAATTAAGATTTTCACCAAATCCAGAAATTAGATTTCTGTTCTCTTGACACTATCTGAACAATATCAAATTATGTATTTTCTAAGTAAACAATACCAAAGAGTCGGCTCAGATCCAAGCGTGGATTGCCGTAGAAGGCATGACGGCTAGCCTGGGCGGCTCGTCATACGCCCGATCATTCGTTTAAATGGTCATAATTGGTCAAACTGACTTTAAAGTACAACACTCGATCATTATAAAAATAGCTTCTTCCATTTTTAAATCAAACGCGACTTTACTAACCTTATTCTTTGAAGCTGTCATCTCCCTAATTGTCTTGTTTGCCTCTCTTGACACCTACCTCTCCGTTATAAATGGCTTTATTTTAAAATAAATACATGTCGTGTTCAGTGGCTAAATAATAAAAAATGTTACATGTACGACGAGACCACTTCTCCGCTCGGAGCATGTTGAAAGATGTGCGTGACTGAATATTCAAAAGTTTATAATGTTCAGGTCCCTAGTTGTTTAAGTGTGTCAGAGGCGATCAAGTGATAAAGATGTTTATTGATGATCTTTGGTTACATTAATTGCCAACAGCGGCGGCGCTTGTGTTACCGCGATGTCGCTCCGCGTCCGCGTCGACACGAGCGCGAATCACAAAGATCCAACGACGATATGCGCGGCCCACGACGGCCGGCCTGCTTTGATCTCCTCTATTGACGGGTTCGACGACCAATCAAATTATTCGTGGGAAAATTATTATTTCCATTTTTCCCTTTACATTATGCTCGGCATAGCTTCCAAAAATAAAACTCGTACATGGTTGCTGCACTTGCATTTTAAACGTCATATTTGTACAAGACACGCGCAGACATCGACCAGCCGACTGATCATTACAGCTACTGTTCGATATTCGAAAAATTTCAAATTATAAAAAGTTGAAAGCTCGAGAATGATAAAAACTTTATACTAGTTTATAGACGCTTAACTACCACTCGATAATATTTTTTCAGCTCGCTATTAAATGTTGTCTTTGCAATATAAGGATCAGGTATTCGGTGACCACCTTAGGATTTTTATTTTCATAGACGTTTCGAATACCAATAAGGTTCGCACCGAAAAAGGAGGTCTCAAGTTATTGAGTGCTCGTGCCGGGCACGTCTTTGTCATAAAGTGCGTTGTCAGGAATTAATCTTGGTATGTTCAGGGTCAGAGTGGGTTGTACGCAGTGGATCTGTTAAAGAGTGATAGTGATCCAATTTAACAAGTTTTGCGGACAATTATAATGTAAAAATATGTGCGTTGACGGGAGTGGTGGCGTATTATTGGTAGTAATTAACATGGCGGCAGCACGCGGCGCGCGTGCAGGAGCAGCGACCGGCGCGGGCGGCTGCCGGCTGGCGATACGGCAGGTCACTCACACCACTTGACATGCGGCCTTCGCGAAGGACACACGACACACTCATTCAGCTTTACTATTTTGTCAGATGATGCAAATTAGGGTGTTTAATCCTAATTTGCGTCATCTTAATCATCAATCAGGCAAATATGGGGTTGACATTTTCCTGATTGATGACAAAGAAGATGCAAATTAAAAATGCATAATCCCGATGTGATAGGTTTACTTTTTTTTGCAGAAATTTAGTTTATACAATGATATCAAAGTACAAAATAAATAATTGAAGAAAAAAATTAGCGATTATCCACGCTAGATCCACACAAAAACAATGACTGTTGATTTATTATGGCTGGCAGATACATAGGTGCGTGGCAGCGTTTAATTTGATTTATTAGCGTACTGGTAGCACATATTTATTAGAACACATCGTGTTTTCTCAAAACTAGTACAGTTAACAATTAACTTAGTGTAATTATTAAAGTTTTAGCAGGTGCATCTCCTTTAGAGGACGAGTTAATTGTGCCCATGTGGCCATCATACGTGCACATTATGCGTATGCGCTGCAGAAAATCGACGTCATCTCACTATAAGGAGTTAATGATAGTACGCACTGTTTAGACACAGCTAAGCGAAAAAACACTAATCTAAATACATCAAACGGACGTGCATAATTACTGGAACTATTGTAATTAAGTATTGTTTGTCTTTTTGCTTACGCTATCAGCAAAAAGGTGAAAATGTAGACAGCCTTTTATATCGATTCTGGTTTAAATTATTAATTTAATTAATAGTCAGTAGGTTTTTGTTTTCAGAAAAGCATAATTCACGATGATAACAAATGAAAAATGAAAAAAAAACTATACATATTTTAACAGAATGCAATAAAATACGTACGGCAATCAGATTTTTTTGCAAAAAACGTTGATATTTTATGTGACGTATTAATAAAAAGAATAATCTTATTCGTGACACGTTTTTATATTTAGGATGATAATTCTTAATGCACTAGTGGGTCGTTTTAAGGGTTCTTAAAAAGACACCGCGAGCTTAAAAAGTTTAGGAACCCTTGCCTAATGGTAAAAATTTATAACTAGGTAGGTTGCAGACAGACGAAACATTTATTTTTATTATTCAATTTAAATTATATTGAGCTCAGACGTGAAACTCTGCACGGGCCACCTGACCAGAGAGTCGTGATAAATGGACAAAAACCCTAACATAATGGCTAACACTTCATGAGAAAAGGAGGAGAGGGAGACAAGCTAAAAGGTGGGTAGACGACATAAAGAAAATAGGTGTACCAACATCGACAAGAACTGCTCAGGAGGTACAAACATGGAAACAGCTGGAAGGAGCCTTTGTGTCTAAAGGACACGCTGATACGAAGGAAACTGGATCACAAAAGATATTCTTATAATTTATTAAATTTTAGATTGGTTATAGTTTATTATTGATTTTTTAATGTAATGTAAGTAATAAAAGGCTTTGTAATAAAAATAATTAAATTGAGCTTGATAGTTAAACAAAATAAAACTTTTTGAACCTATTAAATGGCAAAATTCCAATATCTTAATGAAGTGATGGGCCTTTCATTATGCAGTGTCGAGAGCAAGATAACAACATCAATTAACAAGTATTCTTATCAAAACTCGAGGAATGCTACGAACTCTTTGTTAATTGTTTTACTTGTAGTACAACATCAAAATGTACCTTTGATATTTGTAGCATATAACAGTAGTTTATATAATTTTTTTCTTATTTCCATAAGGAGATCTCGAGAGAAAGTTAGGTTTCAAAAAAGCTGCAGTGGAAACAACATTTTTAATCAATCTTCTTTCATTAAAATTGCTTATCAATGCATTTAGAGGATCAATAAGATATTCCATTACAATCACAACTGTAAATAATAGTGACTTCAATGCATGTTAACAAAAGATTTTTTCAATTCTTGTTTATGTTTTTTTAATTTTTCTTTGCAATGGAATCAAACCAAAATAATTAAAAAAATCGTCGGACTACTTGATTCTTCTTTTAAATATTTTTTACATTAGCACTTCTTTGTATACTGTTCTATGCCCATTGTTATGTCTATTATCGCAATGAGATCATATTAAATTGCTGCCAATATCCTTGCAGTGCAAAGGTTTCTGACCCTCAACTGCAAAAACAAAATAGCTAATTTAATTACGTTTAGAAATAAATCGCTTCATATCAAATAGATTCCAATATAATTTAGTAGTATTCATAGTTATGTTTTAATCCTAACGCCACCGTGCAGGATAACTGGGAATTAAATTTGCATGTAGATAGGCATTTCTAATAGCGTCTAAGCGTCAGCTGTCGACTGGTTCGCTACTGAAGCGACCGCAACCACTAGGCTCTTCACACTACGCACTTACTAAAACAACAAATACCTTGGAGACATCTAAGACCTAAAAAAAAAAAATATGTAATAGTTAAAAATTATTAAAAAGTGAAAAATAATTCCTAATATGAGCTGAAAAAAGCGTGCCATATTTTTCGTCTATCGAGCAACCGACGCTTTTTTTCTGCTTATATTTTATTTTCTACTTTTTACTTTTTAGTGAAGTCGGTTACATACATACATACATGTGAAGCTAATATAAGCGTGTTAAAAATGCTGAATTTTTTAATGTTATTAAGGACATTTTAAAGTGTTTTCAAGCATCCAGTTGGATTGTTAGGCGCGCTGCATAGAACGATATTTCTTGTTAATCATTTCGCAATCCTGGCCATTACACCACGGACGTGAACTTCCTCCTAACACAAGCGAATTAAGCTTAGCTGGAGGGGGTTAACAAGAATACTAGTAATTTGTATTTGCAAATTGCTAGTAAGCTTTTTTTTAAAAAAAAAAAAAAAAAAAAATCTCTCGATTTATTTTTTGATACAGTTAAGTTTAAAAAAATAAAAATTGAAGCATAATTACAAAAAAAATTTGACCTTAAATTTTTGGTATTAAAAATTGGGGTTTCATTGTACTAAATTTAAATAGACATACATATCGTTGCGTCTTCTAAAACTGTTAAAATTATAAATATATTGCGACAAATCGACTCTTTCTGTTTTCTGTCCACGCGCAGGACTAGATCCTAACATTATCCAGCTTCTATTTTTTATGTTTAAATGGGAATACGGGCAACGGGTCTGTAGGTGAGCCTACTAAGTGGCTTGCGGAATCCTAATGCATACGCCATCGCCATGCAGGTAGGGCCATCTGAGCAACCTGCCGGGACCCGCATTTTAATGTCGCTTGAAGAATGTGCTTCTAGCTATACGTCTCGCGGTTTGATTGGACACCACGTCAGTAATTGCTTAGTAAATCTATTTTGGTATTTCATTTTGTTTTATCGCGAATTTATTCCATAGATCCGGATAGTGGTGACTATTTTTTATTTAGAGGTGACATTTTGTGAATGCCCACTGCGTTATGAACGAATGGAGCGCTATTGCGATGAATCATTTTAATGTTGTTTTTATTCAATTACTCCTTAATGGCTTCTTGTAATTTATTGGAAATTGTACATATTGTAAATATTCCATGAATACTAAGTCGTAGATTTTTCATAGTCTTACAGTCATACATTAAACGCCAGTCCAAGTCTTCAATCCACGTCTCCATATCGTTGTATATCAAACAAGTAAAATTAGTCAAACAATTAATGAAATATACTTTGTAAGCGAAAGTGTCGTGGGCCCTCATTCCACACCAGTCTAAGGCGCACACCTGTTGTCCGTCGGTCAGTCAGACGACTCACTGTTTATAGACGCTATTTGCATATGCATGCATGCCAGATAAAAACACCTAGATCATAGGCAAAACATGCATGACTAATTTTGCATCTTGATACTCTGTTTTTTAATTCTAAATGATGCAGCTAACTGATGGGTTCGAGATATAAATACAGTCTATTATATTAACATGAGCTTTTAGTAGTCTATCTTTAGTTTTATAAATGTTGGCATGATGACTTCTGATTTCCGATATTAGTTGCAATCGAATACAAAAAATACGACTCCCATATCAAAAAAAAAAACAATTCATATTGTGTATCAATTTATCAAACAATATGATGGAAATATCTCTTTTATTCTCACAAAATTAAGTTAACCCACATAAAAGAGTTTGTTTAAAACATTAGATGTTTTAAGATGTTATCGTTGGTGTTTGGTGTCAAAAGTCTCGCATCATGCCGAACGCATTTACGTTCCGCGATACAATCTCTGGCCTTTGTTCGCCTATTGCTTCGTAAACAAGAATAGCGGGAGTCCAATATAAATCATTTTTTACCTTAAAAAAATAAAAGTCTGGTACCTACGGGTACATCAAAATATTTATTTCTTTATCAGTATGAGACCGTATTTTCATTTTTTAGTTTTATCTGTGCTTATGAGAAAATTATATACATTTGCGCAATGACGTCTCCGGAGAATCTTCGGAGTTGAACACGCAGAATGACGAAATAACACGCGCCAAACCAGTCAATTACACCATTATGTTATTTTAGTTTCGAGAGCTAATTACTAAGGGAACAACATTGTTTACTTAACTTATCCGTTCTTCGCAAACACCTATTTATTTACTCACAATTATATGCCTCGACGACTATAGTCACTAGTTAACTATTTTAAATAAAAGAAATATGTCCGATAACTGGTCAAGCGTGTACTGTGTATACGAAACATCCTTGCAAATGAATTGTGCCGTGTTGTTTGTGTTTGCTATTAAATTATCGACACGTAACAAGAAGTGTACTAAAGAAATATATAACTACCACTTATTGTCATTACTTTTGAATTTGTGAGAGAGTAATTTGTATAGTTATTTAATGTTAGGATAAACTTGCGTAAGCTCGTAGATGCAGGCTATCTTATAGAGTTTGCGGCATAATAAACTTTAAAAGAGTGCAGTATTTTATCCGGCTCTCCGTTTTATAACTCGATTAATATTCTGAGGAAGTTTTCATTACTTTTTAATGAAACTCAGACTCGTATCTGACGATCGCTAATTTTATGTTTTAATTTACGCCCGAGTGCATATCATCCGCGCGACATTAATCAAAGTAAGTGAAACTTCATGATCGTTATGCTACTAATAGAATGTAATATAAGGTATTGTGTTTTTTATATTACATGTATAAACATTATTAATATTCATTAATATGAGGTATGAATTATGTTGGAGCTGTTTTATCTGAGATGTCACCAGGTGGACATTTTATGATGTTTACTATTTTCGAGCAAATCGCAGGTTCATTGGTTTTTCCATGTTTTGTGTATGTGTTTTATTTTTTGTGTAAATATTCGTGGATTGCCATCATTCAAATTGTTCTGTTCAAAGATTTGATTCTAATAACTTCTAGCAAGTTATGTGATAAATATTTTGTATAATCTTTTTTATACACCTGGTGGAAACATATTATATCTAGTCAGACAAGTTCCGCCGTAATCATAGTATTTTTTCAGCGCAAAATATTATCATGTATATCTACGATACATAAATCGTCATCACAGCTGACCCGACTTAACAGCTGGATATTACATTAGCAAGACTATTAGTGGTGAGAAAATCAATTACTTCCATATTCCCTCCTTCGAGCAAAATCATTATGCTTTTTGAAGACCCTTCCTGGAGGCAATCGTGTGAACTAAGGGATATCTACATACCATTCAACCTTTCAAATATCATCATCCCTCTCTTTTCTTCATACACATCTACTAATGTTAAAGAAAGAGAAACGCACAGCTATGATTGAATAGTCGCGACCTTTGATTGATGACTACAAAAATCGCCGCAAGAACATTTTAACTTTAAATTGAATTTTACGAATGCGGTGGTGATTAGAAGATTTTGTTTATTTAATCGTAATTTAAGTATCATTTGATGTTGAGATAAGTCATATATTTTGTGAAGGGAGTATGGCAACAATAATAAGAAAAGGGTTTGAAAAGTAATAGTAAGTACAAGTAGTAAGATAAACAAAAGGTTGAAGTCTATGTTCTTTTAACTTTTACTTTTAGTATACATTGCTTTAGTAGCGCAGGTGCGTATTTTATACCATTTTTTATTGCAAGTCTCTGATTTGGAAAAGATCTTTGTATCAAATTTGACAGTTTGCCGCCCAAAAAACAAAAAAACTAAAAAATGTTGAGCCTTGCTGTGCGACTATGACCATTTTCATACAATTGGCCCATAGAGGCTAGAAATGTCATTATAAAGACGCCATTTTTCAGATAATAATAGATATGACATTATTTGACTTAATTTTTCCACTAACCTATAATATAAAACCAAAATTCACAAAATTAATAGTCACCCACCCAAAGGAATTTGTGCGATTAGTTTCGGATTATGATTAAATTACTACCTTTTTTTGCTGCAGAAGACATTTTTTGTACAAAAAAATGCTTTGAATTTATATTTAATAAATTGATTCTATCCTAAATTTGAAGGGACTTTTCGGTAAAGGAGAAACCACTTTCCCATGGGCGGATTTAGCTGAAGTTTTGAAATTCTTCAGATTAAATCTATTCTATTTTAAAAAACGAGGCCTGCACTAGAAATAACCCCTGTGTCACGGGATCGTTCACAAACATACATTTCACACATACAGGGCACACCTGTAGCGAAAAATCTGTTAAGTATTTAAATTTTTAGTTTATCGCGAACAACCAGGCAGACAGAGCGATGCGGCGAGGGGGATTTTATATATGTAAGGAATTCGAAGGAAGCGTGTTATATACTATAGTGAACCCAAAAAAAATACCGGAGAATTACATTAGTATTCAGAGCGCATCACATTTCCGAAAATCAGTTCATTTCAGCATTTATTTTCATACTCGTATTTTAAAGGGCCAGGCTGTGTAACATCCGTATTTGCCATACACCTGCGTCCGGCTGTATTTGGACCACGATGTAATAAATAAAAGTGATATTGATTAATAAAAACTTAATTATTACTTTCATGGTAATGATAATTACACGACAGTGTGTTCTGGAGAAAGTAACAAAGGATTATGGTTACTACACTACACTACATAATCAAGACGTTTTTTTCATTTTCTCCCAGCAATTGCTTGGATGTACTAATTCATATCTTCATTATGGTTGTTTATTCCAGAATTGTCACAGTTATAAGGCCTGAAATGTATAAAATGGAGTCAAATTTATAATGTCGGTTATTTATTACTTATTGACAATCGTAGTGCCAATTGTTCATTAGGAAATTATTAAAACTCAATTGAACGTCATCTCACTTTGTTTAAGGTAGTTAGTATATAATGAGATAATTATGTAAAACAAAGCTTAAAATCATCGTTCATCGTTTACATTGTTTCTATGGTTCCATTCACTGCCTACCCCCGTGGGGTAAAGACGTGATTATCGCATGTAAAGCGTTAAAATCTAGTTTTTTTATTCCTGTTCAGATGCATTGATGCATTAATTATCAATTTATTGTACATTTCCATTTACCCTCAAAAGTATCTTTTTCCTCTAGCACTCTAAGGTTTGCTGGAAGAAAACCCATTTTAGTGGTTAAGCTCGCCTTTGTACATAAATTTAAAATTGTATTTTATATTATTGTATTGTTTTTTATTTGTACAATAAAGAATTAAGAATTAAGAATTGACTTAGTCTGAAAAATATCTGTACATATATTTTTTTTGTACAAAGTGTATATCTGCTAAATAAAAACATGTAGCACATCGACATATTCTAAAGAAATCATGATCTAAATCGTCCAAAAATCCAAAATTAACGCAATCAGAGCACTGAGAAATAAGCGTATCTGCACCTGCGTCCGCTGACGACCAGACTGATTTATTCCATCGAAACGACACAAGTAAAACAATACACCAACCCTCGGTACAGGACAGGAAGACGAAAAAAATAGCCGGGGATGAATCTATGTCTTTTTGGAGTATCCATCATATTGTTTGTCTCTCTATCTATGGGACTAGCTGGCGCCACGATCAAAATGGTACTGGAAAATTATGACTTTCGTGAGATACTATGAAATGCAGGCAAGTTAGAGTTATACTAGTTATTATGAAATATAATATGAATGCAAGTTACACAATAAAGTACTACCGTTCTTGCATGATAGGAAGGCAAAAATATCCTATTGTCTACGGGGATGGCTGGCATTACAGTCAACTGTCACTGGACAATTACGTCTTTGGTGGGATATTGTCGTAGGACAGTTTATTTAGGATTTCACCTTTTATTTTAGTATAAACATAAAAAAAAGAAATAATTTTACGAAACATTCATAATTATAGGTAACGAAATAGACGTAAACCAGGTGTGTACTATTTCTAGAAATTGTATATAATACATGACTACATATCGTGAAAGATATAAAAATATCTGTAAAAATATAAATATGTATGACTAGACGGGAAAATATGTAAATACAAGACTTATTTAGAGATAGGGCTACAATAGAGTCCTAAACTCTGTATTATTCAATTTTAAATAATACAAATAATTTTAAAATTATAATCTTAACTTCAAAATACCGCATAAAATGTATTTAATTTTGTAACATCCATAGACAGTTTGTATAATAATATGTTTATTCTATATATAATTATATCATGAACATCCTGCAATAAAATCAACACAATCATGAAATATCAGAGCACCGTATTTCATGAATCTGGTGGTTATGGCATACATGTTGACTGACAATATAAACAGCGGCGAAAGGCTGGCATCGGAACTCTACAAGTCAGACCGTGTAATGTCACTTGTACACCATAAAACATTAACGCCACGATGAAACCATGTAAGGATAAAATCTATTCTTTATCAGTAAAATAAATTACGCTTAAATAAATAACTTGTGAATACTCAAAAGCGAGCGTCTGTTTAAATTATTGAATACAAATTCCATACATTGCGGTTGAACAGAGGTGCGGGAACGACGCGCGCAGGCGGCTTATTGCTACACTCAAAAACCGACATCAATTAAAGAGAGATGAGCATAAGTATTCACATACTGCGGTGACCACGCAGTAACTTACTTACTGATTTCTCCGATACTGAAGTGAAATATGGATATTTTTAACGCTAACGAGTCGAATTGGAGTTGGTGTAGAATCAATTATTTTTATATTACTATTTTCAGATGGTATCTCGAAAATAGCTGATTTATCCTTGCGCTGCTGCTGTTGCCGAGGACTTTTTTCTTGCAGGCAAAAATGTCGACTTGTACCTGCTCACGGTTGATGATTTATTTATTCATTTAGTACTCATTTATCCTCTTCGCATCCAGGTAACTGAACTTTACGTTTGATGCTAGTATTGAACTTTAGTCAGACTAGCCCTTCGTATCTTTAAAGCTGTATTTTCGATAAAGTAAGTAGTAATGTAAGATTAAATCCAGGTACTATCCTTGCATTTACTTATTGTTATGTTTATTCTTATGTAGTCTCACTGAAATACTTTCGCATGTTTATCCTACGGAGCAGTAACTGAGAATGTTCGCGAGTGACGTGCACAGCGGCGCTTTGATCGTGTCAGCCCGGCGCTTCGGCTCCTTATGGCTTGCCAATTCAGTAATGTAGGGTTAAACCAAGGTTAAATCTTCATGCACTTACATTTTAATTATATTTTTCATGAGATGAAGTACAGTGATAATTATGAAATAAAAAAAATAACACAATTATTTGGAAAATAACAAAAAGATAAGACGAAAATAACATGTATCAAACTTGTAATTCAATCAGAGACTTAAGTTTTGCTTATGATAGAAATAACTGAATTCGATTGATATATTTGAACTTTACCAGTAGTTGAGTTGGGTAGTTCTTAGAACTGACTGTTTCATATGGACAATGTTTAATTATACACTCTCAGCTCTGGAAAATTAATTAAATTTATCTTTTTTGTAATAGGAATAAAAAGTATACAAAAAAGAATTATTATGTTTGAATGAGGGACTCGTTTTAATTAACTTGTTGCAACATATTAACGTTCAAATATTTTGATACAAAGGAGATTTCCCCATTTTTGTATGGAAACTGGTCCCGCTATGCAATAAGTATATGTGATACATCGTTGTATGGCTATTTTTGAGTTTTCAAAAAAAGTAACTTTAAATGTTACTCCGTTTTGAGCTATGCTTCTCAAAATCCAGCAACTGGTACCTACATCAAACAATACTCTGAAGAATCACCCTTATGTAGTATACAGATATACACCTGTTATTATGTTGTAGACACTGTAGAGTCCCTAAAAATATTTTAGTGATTACAAAAAAAAGAAGTTGATACATGATACAGTATTAATAAGTACGCCTTAATTACAAAAGGACGCGTGGTTAAGAAATGAAGCTAAAAAGTTTAACACTCCGTTTTAATTGTTTTCTATCTTAACTGTTAATCGCTTGTAAGCATAAGCGGGATATTATTTTTAATAACGTCTTCAATCTGACGCGACGAGCAGACCGGAGCGTAGCGGCGCGGGCGCAGCGTAACGAAACCAAAACAATTTCATTTTATTTTATGTGTGCCATAAGCCTTAATGCGTAACTCAATTCGGATATCGGTACCTTTAATTGTATGGACTCGGGTACTTCCCAGTGCATCCAACAGGACATTAAAGTAGAGTAAAGACGGTATTTTACTTTTATCGACGTCTTTGAGGCGATCAAGAAGATGGTCGTGAATACATGAAATCAGTGCGTATAACGGTCGAGTCTCTGGTAAATCTTTTAGTTAATCTGTTACATTTTCATGCACCAGTTTTGGGACAGTTTTCTTGTAAATTCAAATACGAGATACCAATTTACGTTTATGATAAAAAATTGATGTTACAATATTCTATTTTTGAAGAAATAAATTAAGAACACTTTTATAATGTGCAAATCTACGCATTTCATTTCAGTCAATTCAATAGTAAAAAGTTTATTATTTAATAAATATTTAAATGAAATAACAATAAAATTGGATTGGATTCACAAGTAAATCCATTATAAAACAAACAGCTAGTTCATTGCTATCTGTTCAATAAAGAATTACAATATGGGGCACATAAATTTTGCATCCAATTGCCAGTTTCAGAAGTTTAAATTTGTGGTTTATAAATTTTGAAGTAACTCAATTAAAGGGGACGTTAATGGCACAATAGTGAGGGGAAAGAGCATGAATCATGCGGTTTATTAACTGGCAGTTAAACTTTAGTTAGCGTGGTATCTAACACACCAATCACTGGACTTTACAGTCTTCGCGTGAAATGTTAAATTAGATGACTAGCTTTAGTGCTGACTACTGATGAGGGAGCTGTCTTATGAGTTTATAAAGGTATTGAACTTTAAACATTTGTAATTTAATTTTCAACTTGCGGTGTTGCCTTTGCATCCCTTAATTCTCGAAATAGTTATTGTATTAGGTTTTTTAATACGATTACTTTTTCGATAACTAGATACATTTATATTTAAACCAATTTATATTGCTTCTGAGATAATGCCTGGAATAATAACTAATTTGGATTGTCCATTATTACGTAATGTATGAAAAAATATTTTTAAAAATTCGGTATTTTAGTTTCAATTCCAGCCATACGTTTGTTTTTGACTTAACAATCCATTAACACCATATCGGTTCAAAGCTTTCGTTTGTTTTTCGCAAATTAATACTAACACTAATCTAAATCTAACAAGCCGTGACTATCTGAAACTGATATCTAAACATCGGATTAAATCCGAAATAACCCAATTGGTTCCCGTCGAATTTAATTCATAAATAAGTATGGCCAAATCGTACCGCATTGTGCGACTGTAATTATTAATTTTGTATGCTTCAAATCCAATATTTCGACTTAAATTAGATTAGGTACGCTCGTTGGCGGAATGATGTTGTTAGCAACGTCGCTTTTTCTCACTTGTTTGATTTGAATGCAGCGATTTATGTCATAAAAGTAATTTTGGACTTGATGAATTTCGTGGTTGCGAAATGAAGTTCACAGACTTCTTATGTTGGTATTTTTCATCAATGCATACTGAGGAAATGAACAATCATGCATTTAATTGTTGATGTAGACTGATGACTTAAAGATTGGTATTTGCTATTATTCTTAATTCCTAAATTGTAATTTATTATTCGAAAAAATATTTTCATCTGTCTAATATGGCCTACAGTGACAAAAAGTTATCGGATCTCATATAGAGCCAACCGTTCTTACTCTGCATGCTCTTAATTAACAGGTCTTAACTTTACAAATTCTACGCCTTTTTTTCACTTTAATGTAGTGAGAAGCTTAGCTTGTAAGGCAGTTATTTATTTATTTGTAATATATTTATTTTTTACTTTAATTAATTAAAAATAAAAAACAACATTTCTACTAACCTTAAAATAATAAAATAACTATGTATGTACAAACCTAATCTAAAAGACCGCTGCCAGTAGGCACGGTCCCAAAATGCTGGCAGCATTTGCCACGTTGTGTGGCAATGCTCAACTTCTGTCCAAAATAAATACTTGTAAAGTACTATCATACAAACGCCCGTCCCGTGGCCCCAGATTGTTTGTTAATTTGGTCGTTAGGTTAGACACTGATATTATTGACTATCAACGAAAATTATGTAGCCTTTAATGAAACACTTACAAATATTTTAAACTTAACAATACCATTACATAAAATTAAACTAATACAAACATTTAAAAAGTATTGGATAACTGTTGGCATCAAAAAATCCTGTAAACACAAACGATTACTTAGAATAATAACAAATAAATCAAATAACCCTACCCTCACCCAATATTACAAAAAATATGAAAAAATATTGAAAAAGGCAGTAAACACTTCAAAGAAATTACACTACAGGAATAAAATGTTGAAATCAGATAATAAAGTTAAAACAATGTGGAACATAATTAATGAAAGAACTAATAAGAAACCTAAAAAAGACAAATTTAATATCACTCTATGCACAAACAATGTAGTATCATCAGAGCCTAGAGATGTAGCCAATGTTTTCAATAACTTTTTCGCAGAAATTGGTCAAACAAACATTAACCCACCTACAAACAAATCAAAGAGTTTACCCGCGCTACCACGTAATGAAAACTCTATCTTTTTAGAACCATTAAACCCATATGAGGTCAATAAAATAATAAAAACCTTAAAAAATAAAAACAGCCATGGTGTAGATGAGTTTCCCCCAACTCTAATAAAAAAATGTGCAGATGAATTGACGCTACCATTTTATTTATTAATAAATCAGAGTTTTGAAGAGGGTGTTTTTCCAAATCTCCTAAAAAAATCGGTCATTAAACCAATACATAAGAAAAACTCCAAACTCGATCCAAATAACTACAGACCAATTGCCTTATTACCAACAGCGTCTAAAATAATCGAGAAAGCCATGTGCACTAAAGTATATAATTTTTGTGAAAAATATAATATATTCAGCGACTCACAATACGGTTTTCGGAAACACCGTTCTACTATATTAGCGGTTTACAAATTAATACAAGAAGCCATTAATATTATAAATGACAAAAAATATGCATTAGGATTATTGTTGGACATGACGAAAGCATATGATAGAGTGAAATTTGACATTTTATTACAAAAATTATATAATATAGGAATTCGTGGAAAATGTTATGAATGGTTCAAATCCTATCTAGATCATCGAGAGCAACAAGTTGAAATTGAATCATACAACCATAAAACAAATGAAATAGAACACATAAGATCAGACACCAAATTTATTAATGCCTCGATACCACAGGGCAGCGTTTTGGGATGTTTCCTATTTTTAGTTTATATAAATGACCTCCCTAGTAATATCACAGAACCATGCGTCTTATTTGCAGATGACGTATCTATTTTGACTTCATGTGACAGTAATAGCAACCTTGATGACCAACTAAACTCCCTGCTAAATAACATAACTGATTGGATGACAGAACATAATCTAGAGATTAACTACAGCAAAACTAAATTAATATCTTTTCACCCTCGGCAAAAACCACCTCAAAAAATCAATTTTACATATAAAAATAACAAAATAGAACTCGTAAATAAAGCTACATTATTAGGAATTGAAATTGACTCACACATCAATTGGAAACCGCACATAAATAAAGTAAAAGCCAAATTATCCAAATTTTCATACGCCTTACGCGAAATAAAAAAAACAACAGACCTGAAAACAGCAATGGCCACATATTACGCTTACGCTTATGCGTGGCTTAAATATGGAATAATATTATGGGGTAATAGCACCGACGCACCTACGTTACTTATTCTACAAAAGAAATTAATAAGAATATTAACAAATATAAAACAAGAAGAAAGCTGTAAGCCCCACTTTCAGGAACTTAAAATTATGACATTTCCTAGTCTATATATATTAGAAATGTGTAAATTTGTACGCGAACATCCAGAATTATACACAAAGAGGGAAGAAATCCAAACAAAAATAACATTAAGGCATAAAAACAGACTTAACCTACCAACTTCACGACTTACAGTACACTCTTCCAGTACCTTGGTCATGTCAATAAAAATTTACAATAAACTACCAGAGACTCTTAAAAATGAAAACAAACCAAATATATTCTATAATAAATTAAAACAATTATTAATAAACAAATCCTATTACAATATAAACGAATATTTCAATGATAAATTAATATAATATATAATTTTTAACTCAAAATCACATTTAATTATTATTCTGCTATCCTATTAATTCTAGTTTCAAGAGACCAGTATATACACATAAATATTATAATAACACAATTAACATAACACATCACACCTACACAATCAAGTAAGTTTTTGAAAGTATAAAAATGTTGCCACCCATTTTGGTTTGAACAAGTTTATTTTAATTTATTAGATTTGAAAATTAAATGGGCGCCCTTCATCCTCTCTCCTACACTTTTGCTGTGCCCGACAGGGTCCATAATTGATACTATGTAATATGTTTACCACCTAACAAAACATTGTGGAATGCAATAAAGAATTGAGTATTGAGTATTGAGTATTGAGGAAAATAGTCTTGAGCAGCATTACATTGTATACCGTGTACTCGTCTGCTTCAATCTTTTTTAACACGCTTATATTAGTTTCACCTGTATGTATGTATGTATGTATGTATGTATGTATGTAACCGACTCCTTTGGACTCGATTTTGACCCACTTTAAATGGACAGATTTAATTAAAATTTTTGCTCACCTGTCAAAAATCGATGACAACGCAAAAAATCGATAAAAAAAAATTTAAAAATATTAAAAAGAATTAAAAAAAAAAAAAACGCTCTTATAAATAAACCAAACTAAAAAGTAGAAAATAAATAATAGTTAAAAAAAACTAAAAAACACGCTTTTAAAGTACTTCTAACTAAAAAGTGAAAAATAATTCCTAATATAAGCTGAAAAGCGTGGGGCGCTCTGTGCCATATTTTTCGTCTATCGAGCAACCCACGCTTTTTTCAGCTTATATTAGGAAGTACTTTAAAAGCGTGTTTTTTAGTTTTTAAACTATTATTTATTATTAAATAAACGTTTGGATCCCGTCTGAGAAAGTCATCACTCTCATATTATTATAATGTAGGTACTATCTAAACCTTAATACCTCAATGTCGATGCACCGATAGCCGTGTATATTGATCGCGTCCGTTTACATTAACAGGCCGGGCTGTCGGCCGATATTCGCGATTGCGCACGCACTTTGATCCCGCGCCCATCCATTACTCGTGGGAACTTACTGACACAATCTCTATTCGTAACGTTTTATAATTATGCTGGTTTTTTAATTTGCACCGGGTTATGAAAGGTTGCTGTGACAATTTCACCAGTTATCTTTGTTAATCGATCACTCTTTCTTGTCTAAATTATATGCTTTTAAAATATATTTTGTAATGTTTTCCATGAAGAATTCCTTGCCAATTATAATTTGGAATTTTATCACAAACTATAAATACGTTATACTCGAAATTTATCGTAGGCTACCTTCAATTAAATGGTCAATCTCTCTGGATTGAGCGTTCCTTTATGAAAATTACAATAAGTTTTATAAAGTTGGTAAAAACTAATTATAACCACAATACGTAAGACATGTACCAGTTAGATTCAAATATAATTTCACTGATAACAATTCATATCTGAGGCCATTTTTCTTGTCGTTTTAATGGAAGAATTAATATAGGTACTCGATTGAATTGGCGAGGAGTATTGCTAATGAATAATAATAAATAGCTTTATTTGCGCTATTAGTTTGTGTATTGAATGCAACAAAAGTGTAATAGCACTCTTAATCATAATTGTTTGAAAGACCAGGCTCACTGTTTCTGTTAAGTAGCTATTATATTTATTTTAAATAAAAAATTGCTGCTTGTATTTATACATTATGTATTTATTTTATTTTATACAGAGCTTACAAAAAAGCTTAAAAAACAAAGAACAGTAAAACCTACATAATTATATGCTTATGAAAGTTTTACTTTACTTAAAAAAATAATTTCTTAAATAAATAATGATTTTGTAAAACATCTAAAGGTTAAGCTTAACGAATTATTTATAACTTGTAAATAAAGTCGAAAGCCGCTGAGGGTCTGTGTCCACCGCGGCGTTCGCTCATCCCTGTCATCATTCAACATCTAAAATGACAGAGTGGTGACAGACCATCGATAGAGGGAGTACCGCATCGCCACAGAGCCACAGAACCGCAGCGCCCCATGCCGCAATACTGGTAGAACAAGAGCCCATGGCTGCCAGACCTCCGACGTTAAATAAAATCTGCCAGTTTCTCAAAGAAGTAACCATAGTCTCTATTAAATTCTTTTTTTGTACAATAACGTGAGTACAACGAGATGTAACCTAACAACAAATGACAAGGCTTTCAACAAGGGTCAGATCTTTATTTACATAACATAACAAAAATCAAGCCAATATTACCCAGAAGGGTGTGGCAAAGGTGTACAGCACCCACACTTCACCTGTTATGTTTAGATCTCATGGGATTGGCGGTGAGCCTGTTGTCATCCTGATGGAAAATTCAGCAATAGCACTTTGCCCGATTCGGAAATTAAACCCGAGACCTCGCAGTGAATGGCGCATACGCTAACCACTAGACTAGCGAGGTATCGATATTTGTGTAAGAATAAAAAAATAAATTTTAATTTAGTAAATATTTGGATTATTATTTATGATCATTTTTTAGAACGATAATTAGATCTCTTTTATGCAAAAAGTCATGGACTGAAATTGTGAGATTCTATAGAATGGCGAAGGTCTGGCAGCTACGGGCTCTTGCTTTAAGCCGGCGATGACGGAGTGAGCGATCTCCGATTGTTACGAATTACATTCCCTCATTTGACAAGATAAAGACGTTATGACAAATTACCCGAGATCTCATCAGAAATAGGAATTTATTTGTGCGCATGTATTAATGTATTACATCATTTGGGGGTTTGCAGTTATATTTAGTTTTTACTTTTATATTAGTTGAGTGAACACGTTTTGATTTTGTTTATTAAGCTATTTTTGGTGAATTCAATAAAATAATCGTATGTTTTTTGTTATAGTATGGTTAACTATTTTGTTTAAACTGATTGTCATAAAATAAATCTTCATCCTGGTTCATCTTAAGGAAGGTTATAATAATAATTATAACAGCCCTGTATCTAATACATGTACCACTGCTAGGCTCTGGCCTCTTCTCATGATGAAATTAATTAAGTTTTAGTCCACCACGCTGGCCAAGTGCGGATTGGTAGACTTCACACATCCTCGAGCACTTTTTAGACACTCTCAGGCGTGCAGATTTCTCGACAATATTTCCTTTACCGTTAGCGAGCGATAATTTATATGACAAATACACCACATATCTTCGAGAAGACGAATCTTAACGATTTATTGACAGAGGTGTGTGCCGAGACCTCTGACTTAGCAATTTTACGGTCTCCAACTCGGCTATCGCTGCTTATCGCTGCTGCCAAGGAAGATTGCAACTTTATATTTTGGCATTCTCCTCCCCTGGCAGAGAGAAATTAACAGAAAAATAACTTAGACCCAATTTTACCCACGTGTTAAACGGATTGTTTAATCGACTGATTCGATCTGTCTCTCTCATTTAATGTTTGAACGTGACACAGAGATATAACACCGTCGATAAGCGTTAATTGTGAATTAAAAAGTTAGGTGAATCGGCTTAGTAGTAAAATGATTGCAGTTATATACAAAAACGAAATTGCCTGCATGGATACAATTAATTTGTGTAAGCGTCTATGCGCGAGCGATACCTGGCACCCCGGCAAAGTCTTGTTGACGGAGCACACTGGGTCCGTGCAACTCGGACAAAATCACTGACTCTGCCCGGATCAGTGGTATGCGTCAGGCATTTCCCAGTATAAAAAAGGGCCTTAAAGAGTTTACTTCTACCAACGTCGCCATCGTTGCTGAAAATATTTATTTTATTACCACTTTAATACATACAGCTGAGGCGATGCATCATTTATAGATTGGAGACGTTTTATTTTTAAAGTAAAATTATTCCAATTTAGCTTTCACATTGCAGTTTATAATGCTATTACACTAAATGGATGCATTAAACTTTTGCATCGGATGAACGGATGAACATCGCGGTCAACTTCATCTGATTAATTTTTTCATACCAACTGGCTTGATTATTTATCAGTAGTGCGATCGTAAATTAAAACTGGATCATTAATGATCATAAGTTTTAATTTATAGCTCGTTTATACATATTGATGCAAACACAACTTGCTACTATGCGTGTGAAATTAATTCATGTATAGATGAGATTATATCTCTTATTTTAATAGCACACAAAATGTTTATAAATGTTTATAGTATTACCTAAAATTAGAACCAACTATGGAAAATTAAAGCTAACCTTTGAAGGAGCCCAACTTTACAATAAATTTTTACCCCCACACATTAAAAATGTACACTCATTTAATGCATTCAAAAATAAGCTAATTCAACACATTTTAGATACTAAACTAATTAGATATTTAATATATTTTGAATGCATTAGGTGGGTAAATCGTGAATGTCTAAACGACGAATTTAAAACTTAATTTTATATAAATTCATTGTTCTTAAGTAAGTGACTTATGTTTTTTTTATTGAGAATAAAGATCTTTAAACCTGAACCTAAAACAGAATTATATTTCACTGCCTACACGCCCACTTTAAGCTCCTTCTAGTGTTCAAAATGACGTATTATGGATCTATGATATCTAGATCTATCAAAATTAAGTTTATTTATAAAAGAATAACAAATAAAACTATCAACAAAGTAGGTGAATAAATGACTGATACGATCTGTAATATTATTATCCAGAATTCTGTTGTGATCATTGGACAAGTTCACAATGCATGGCAATTTATCATAAATTCAGTTTAGATATAAATAAACGTACATGGTAATGTGTTAAATTAAGTAAATAGCTAATGTTTTCAATTTAACCCTCAAGAGAAATTACATTATATTCCGCGTTTTTTTTTTTTTTTTTTTTTTTTTTTTTTTTTTTTTTTTCTCGCGGGGAAATGCATTTACGCATACCACCCCACCCGTGGGGGGACGGGCAGAGTGGCTATGTGGGACTCCCGTGCCTACGATGTTAAACGGCACAGAATACCCACTAAAACCCCGCGGTGTGCCCTCGTCGCCGAAAAGATGGTGGGTCGGCGAGCCCCGGATCGATCTTACATCCACGGGGCTCGCCGCGGCGACATTATATTCCGCCTATCTTTACCCAGAAGGGAGTAGCAGAGGTGTACAACAACCAAATTTCACTTTATATTTTCAATAGGTATGATAACAAATTTTTATGCTTCTATGTTATTGAAACACATCTCGATATTAGAAATATCATTAAAATAATAATTACTTTGAAATACTTTTAATGACATAAACTTTTGTCTAATTTCAAATTCACATTAATAATATACTTGGGCGAGTGCTCCAAACAAACGGCTACATAGACGTGACGTCATCTTTCTGTAGCTTGTATGCGAAGAAATGAAAATTGACTGATAGCTATATGAAATATTGCGTTTATAAAAATAGTTTCATTGCGAAAGAAATTTATGTAGAAATTATTATATAATTTTTTTTTAATAATTTTGTACTTTAAAATTGGACTCGCTAATGAAACTTTGAGTATGTAACTAAAATTGTTTGCAAATGGTTTCTGTTAACCTATATTTTGACATATTTTAGTCATTTTATTACTTTGGCGAGCTCAGTCATCATCCCTATTGCAAAAAGTTAAAAAAATCAGCAACAAGGCATTCACGAAGTTTTTACGGGCATCACAAACTATAAAAATAATAAAGTAATTTGCTTGTAAGTTAATTGGTCCTTAATTCGCTCGACATTGTCTTAAAATGTGTAGCAGCACTTTGTAACATAAACATGGACATGCAACATAAAACATGCACATAAATTTCCCGCGATTGCACTAGGTATTGTGAATTAAAGAAAGTATCGTAACATAAAATAATTATCCAAAAAAAAAAACTGTCTTTAATTACAATAATATTGAACTTATATTGTTTTCTCATAGGTTGTCAGAACTGGACCAAATTGAAATGGGACCAGACCGAAAGCAATAGCTTTGATATAAAAAAATAGATGAATTGAGAACCTCCTCCTTTTTTGAAGTCGGTAAAAAAATAAGCTTTCATGAATAAAATATGTAAATGCATACGTTGATATTTATTTAGACTTAACTAATCCATCTGGTGGTGATTGTCTAAGAAAAATGCAGTAGTTACTACGAGAAACTGTTTCTGGTGCTCGTAGATTCAAAGTCTTACCTCATTAACCAAAGTCAGAATAGGTGTTGCACAAGGACTACACAACACATATTCTCACGCACAATATTCTGGCTACTTATATAATTTACTTAGGCTGATAGAGGTGCTCAAAATTTACCGATAAAAGCAAAATATAGGCGTTATATAACTTTATTTGATATGGGTTAATCTGATAGCATGTTTACCAAATTGTATCCATGTTCTTCTGTCCATTTAAGGACAATGTTAATACATTGTTGTGATAAAAGTCGACTCGATTACACTGCAATTTACCGGACATGGGAAAGTGGGTCTATAAATATTTATAGGTGAGTTGCCCGTGCGCTAAATTATAGACCTGGTTTCTTGAGGTCTTCCACACTTTAGACTACAATAGCATGCTTGACTACTGTTGCAAGCAGCCATTAAAACCTGTCCATTTTACGCTAACTTGTAAACGCTCTGTGAACGCTATTTTATCGTCTTAAATGTTTAAATGCAATAAACAGTTTATGATAAATAGTCCACCATGCGGGCCAAGTGTGGGTTTGCTGAAGTTTGCTAAGATTGTCGAACCAAATTAACTGCAAAGCCAAGTTCTTCGACTATACAGTCATAATTTATAATTTAGATTTTTCTGAATTTTTACATTATATAGAACGCCATAAGCAATGAAAACACTTTCCAGTGGTCCCAATGACAAGACAATAACATTCACATTCACAAGCACGCCTAGTCTTAGAACAAATCTTTGCAAATCACACAAAAATTTGTCCCATGTGGGGATCGCTTAAACCACTACACTACACGTGCAGACATGTGGTCAGCAATCGTTTCTTATCATTCAACTTACTTACTGCTGATTATAATGATAAACAGATTATAAGAATATATACAGAGTACACTACTATACAACTTATTGATAAAATATTTTGATTAAGACAATAAATAATATATCAACTACAACCAGCCCGGCTGGAAACTTTACTTCATTACAATTATGTAAACATGAAATGGTATGAAGACATTTTTAGATTTATTTCCGGTACACATGTTATATTGGATTAATTCACTTAATGCGTAGAAAAATGGTGTTGAAACAAATATCGGAGACCGATTAATAAATGTTTATGGCCCACGCAATGCATTCGGAGTTTTAATCGTGTTAGCGGGGGACCGGCGCCCACCCAGAGGTGTGGACATCTCTAACCAAATCGAATTATAAACGAACCAAATACTATTACCGATACTTAACAATCATATCGACATTACTACAAAGAAATAGGAACCAAAATCGTACAACAGAAATAATAGTGCACGCTGGAATATGTGGTGATTGGATAACATAAACCATGAAAGATTAAACATATTGGAACACTATAAACCATTTTTATACCGTCCCATTGATTAGAGCATTTATAACGGAATTAATTTCATAGTATCCCACGGTATTCGTCAAAAATTCAAATTAGAAAAACCATTTTATTTTTGAATTATTTTATTATTATGATTGTTTGTAACTGGCATGACGGATAGCAGTAAGCCTTCTGTTTATTATTTATTTGCGTTTTTCCTTATAAGGCTTTTGTTTTTTACACAAAGGCGGCAGCGACAGACGTTAATCATTTTTATAGGAATCTTGTCGCGTAAAGTTGTAGGATCATGCGGTGTTCGGAATCCATTCAGTGGATATTATTTATAGTGATTTAAAACAAATAAGATCAAAATGCCCGCTGTGGTGTTATTTATTAGCCCTAAAAAAGAAAGTAAAGCATAAAAAGTGTAATCTAATAAACTTTTCTGGTAATGATTTAAAGCTATTGTTAACCTATAAATTCAAATTTCAGGTTTGCGTAACAGCCTTTGAGTGTCAAGTCAGTGAATATCATGCACTAGAGATAAGATAATGTCTTCGGGCCTGTTCACGTGCAAAAAGTACGGACACCGCCACGCCGCGCCGTCGATATCGCCGCTGAACGGCGTGCTGTCCAACGCAGTTGGACGCGCCTGTTAATATCAACGGCGTAATGCCCCACAACAGCCTGCTAATAACCTTGACTGTTCAAAATTAAAACCTCGCAAGTGATTCCAGACAAATTTCACAATAGAGAAAAAATATCGACTTATTTGAAACTAGGTACGTTTAACTTGATGGCAGTAAGTCTGGAATTAGCGGTATATGTTTGGCTATGAGAAACAATTAATTTTAATTTTGTGTATATCCTGTCTAGTTAACTTAGCTCCTATGGTTTTTCATAAAATTTCATTAAATATATGTACATGCTATACTTCACTTACTAGGTGTCTGGCGCGTTGTTCATTCGACTGCGGCCAACGTTACACAGCACATCGCTGATTTCGATGGCACGCCGGTTCATTTGCACGTTAATGGACCCTTCCTAGGTCATATCGGCGCAACTTAGGTATAACAACTGACTACATCCAGTTAAAAAATCTAGTAGAGTACTACAACACTACCAAGTATCGTTACCTAGGCCGATAGCATGCATTGTCCAATATACTATAATAATGTTTAAAAAAAATACAGACTACAACTAACAGGCACTTAAGCTTAGCTACACCATGAATTAATTTACAGCATCTGATAACTTACAACACAAGCTTGCTTAAAAAAGTTATGAGACAAGTCTCAAAAGCGCCAATACATTAATAAACTTATTTTCACTAAGCAAGTTGTTTATTCATAACCATAATTATTTATTTATTTCTATTACAATTGACGAGGACCGAAGCATATTTACTGCCTTGTTACGTTGATATGTAATCGCAATGCAGGGCTATGCACCATTACATGAGAATAATTTCAAAATGCTTGTGCTTGTGCGTTCAAATTGAGCATTCTAGAAAACTACTACTATAAATTGTAATCGTTCGCCGGCTACCTACGACGAACTGTAGACTTTATCAATGCTATCTCTCAGAAGGTTGTTTTTTTCGCATATTTTTTTTAGAATAATTTATTTTGGCATAACACGTCAGAACTATTTGTAAAATGGTAACGTAGGTATATTTCTTTACAATATATATTTTTATTTAAACAAATTAGAATCTAGTAAACCAACTAACCAAAAATTTACAACGTTGTATCTAATTATATATTATCCCCCGGCAAGATGGCGCGACGATCTGCGTAAGATTGCTGGTAGCGATTGGATGCGTATGGCACAGGACCGTGGTGGTGGTAACTCTGGAGCACCTTGGGAGAGGCCTATGTCCAGCAGTGGACTGCTACAAGCTGATGATGATGATCCAATTATATTAATTAAAGTAGGTAAGTACTTAGTTTAATACTAATTGACATTTCAAATCAAATGTATTAAGTATAAGAAACGTCTGTTAAACAAAAACAAAAATATCAAGAATCATAACTCTTTCAAAATTAATGAAGTAATTAAATATGTTTATCAAGTTATTACATTTTTATTATCAAATCTCGAAAAAGTTATTTTACTCCCGTAATTAATTAAAAACACATGTCGATGTGAATATCAGGTGTACCACGTACCACATTTTCAGTGCGAAAGTTGACACTTAAACCTGAGTGAACATTCGTCGTTCCAAGCCTTCTAGTAAGTACTACATGGATATTGTTAGTGAGAAGTACCCCTATTTGCATGTGCTCGTTAACGCATTGCTGCGTTGAATGACATGCGTCGCAGCCTCTGATTGTTCAACACGAGACACGTCCAAACGATCGAATTTGATGTTCATTTAACCCGGTAATACTGCAACCTGTATACCCTTAAACCTTATACGTACTTAATAATGTGTAATGATTTAAAAAAATACAAAAAGTACTCAAGCACCTCTCGGTCTGGATACGCCTTTATTCGGCATTTATCAGGCGTTAATTTTTAAATATGTGTAGCAATTTATTTTTAACTTCTTCCAAACAGTTTCTGATAATGTTTTTAACATTCAAATAAATTAGATCAATAAATTTTATAGCAACGCAAATAAGTGCCATAATTTGCCAAAAATATAGTCATACCGATAATTAGTTCTTTGATAGTCTTATCGAATGTGTTTTACGTTCTTAAACACCACAAAGTCGTTAAAAAACCTTATCTGATTTTGAAATTTATTGTACTAATTTATTTTTACCACATAATTTTCTCTCTTAATTTTAATGTCTAAGTGCTCTAAGCTCATATAGTTGTCAGTCGTTGAGTAAGATCAGAAAAAAAAGAAACCAAAAATGTAATTAGGTGCCATTCCAATATGGTTTTAAAGTACTCTCGTTGAATATTGAGCAAGGCTATCAATCGTCCAATCAAGGGTTTGATTGAATGTCTGTAAACGTCATTTACTGCTCGTTATCCACGCTCGAGGCGCGAATCCTGGACAACACGACGGCATCGGCAGCCAATAAACATTTCATTGCCGAAGCGAACCTCTTTTGTTTTACTACAGCTTCACGCCATACGTATAAACGCTCGCTTTTCCTAATAATCGTTTAAAAATACAGAGAAGGAATGTTAAATTCTAAATGCCTTCTGTTTCGTAAAACGATTATCGTTTGCAATGAAACACAGGAGACAAAATGTATTCCCGAAATTAAGTGCAAAATCATGTCGTAAACCTCGACTGGATATCAAACAGCTGGAAATTTAGTTATTTTAGTACATGCACACCTCGATAACTGTCGTCAATATTAAACGAGTTAGGATTTAATTTACTAATCCTTATCGAGAATGGGTTTGGTTCGTTAAAATAATGAGTTTATGAACAGTGTTAGGCGCCGCAGTTGTATTCAGCACCGATTGCCCGATGGAACGTGGTCCTCCTCGTAAATGACTTTATGTAGGACATTACCGTAAGTGTTGGGGTTTTGAGAAAATTGAACAAAAAGAGTGTTACTTAATATTGGCACAGGCACAAAATAAAACCCCAATTGGTCCACTAATTAAGAAAAGTGGTAAATAATCGAAATGAACGTAAATATAAATAACTGCGCTCATAATAACGAAATCAAAACATTATCATTGAAAATAAGTACTTTCAACAGCACTATTCTTGCTTAAAGGACTTTAATTATTTTATAAATTATCTTTCGAGGAAAAAATCAATTACTTCGCTTAAATAGTGCCGGTGAAAGGTTAATGTAACCATTTTACTGTCTCATTTCAACTCGAGCTTTTATAGGCTATCTTCAAAATGTTACTGTGCTCTAAATTAAATTAAGATACGATCGCCCAGTTTTCATTCAACGGAACATACGCTCTTATACAGGGCTGTTCAGTAAAAAGACGTATTTAAAAGAAACCTACGTTGGTTCATGTTAACATGGGATAAAATATAACAATCCCGATGTATAAATGTAACAATGTTTAAACATAATTATAAATATATTAATGTAACATAGAGCCATACTCCACGACTGAACGCTGTCTCCCAAAATTCAAGCAATAGCTTAGTTTGGGCATCAGTATCAGTACTATTTGTATCAAACATGTTCTAGTGTCATACTTTACGCAAACATTGTTGTGATTAATTTGAGTCAGTAAATACTTTTTATTTTTTTATTTTTATAAATAAAAATGTATGCAAACGTATATAAAATCATAAATTAATAAGACAGAAGGACATTTCGAAACGTGGACATAGTATAAATTGTTCTTTACATTTGTATTTTGCTTTCAAGTTTTTGTACAAATAAATAGCTCAGTATAATAACACACATTATATTATAAGATATTATGTACACAAGAGTCACATTCCACGGTCTTTTATTTGAAACGGCATTCACATTCAAATTAATTCCTGTATCGCGGGGGTTTCATAAACATAGCAAAATCTCCCAGTATGAAATAAACTTGACTTATTTACTTACAAACATGACGCACAAAGCCCACCTAGTTCAAAACAAATATTTGCAGAATTTAAACCGTTTTGAAACAAAATTATGTCATTATACTATTTTATATTTTTATATATTTGGGACGAAAATTATATTATAATATTTCAAATAATTATATATGACTCGAGTTCTCTGCGCACATCCTGTATAAGTACCAGCTCGTTTCTACTTAAGTACCGGTGCACTTGACTAGACTATTTTTATTGTCACAGGATTATAAATGCAAGCTATTATTTTATTCATGTTACAGCATTTGCAATTTGCTCGAGTTGTCTACAGGAGCTATATTTAAAACAATAGATATCTCAAATGCCTTTATAAAAATGAAAGTTTAGATGATGTTTGCGTAATAAGTTTCGTCGTTTATGTGTGCGTGCACGGTAGATAGTTTCCGTAATACCAAGTAAATATTAGTATACGTCTTGGTAAATAATTCGCCGATGAAACTCTTAGCGATAATGCGGTACACAATTATTAAGCACGTAAATTTTTATGTTCCCCCTGATCCCAGCTTCCAATAAGTACTATGGTATCTCATTTGTTTAATCTATAATTATAAGAAAATTGCTTTTGTGTTAAGTTTTAAATTCACCAGGAGTGTAGACTTTGACTAGAATATTAATTTTCTCGAGCTACGTGTCGATCCAGGGACCGCCTACATAGAGCGTAGAGCCTCCCAAATGGAATTACACACTCATTAGTTCTACGGAATGTTTGTTTGTTTTTTACAACAACCGGCGCCGAAAGCTCCGTGTTAAAACTAACAAAATTAGTCATAGTCAAAATTAAATTGATTCTTGTTTATTGGGTGATAGAAGAGGATATTGTTTTTTGATGTCGGCCGTCCTTTGACGGTCGGTGGCATCAATTAATTCAGCTGTGACAATAAGCGAGGTAATTAAACAGGTAATTTCTCATTGCGAGCCGCCGGGACATGGCGTGTGTCGTCACGATGTCTTGGAGTCTGTAGAGCTCAAGACAGATGAATAAGTGCACGTTGATTGGAATTTAATGGGCGTTAATGGGCGGGACAATGATGAAATCGTCCACACGGAGATTTTATCGTTTCTATGCGCTGATAAGGAGTTGATCGCCGGCAGTTTCAAAGGCAAATTGTGGACAGACCTGTCGTTCAGAACAGGAGATCTCTTGCCAAACTAACCTGGAGTCATATATTGGTATGCTATAGTATAAAACCTATAATGAACATTTTTGAGCTATCAGATTAAAGTAAAATAGTATTATATTATTACATATTGTTAATAGAACAATTTTAAAGGCAATATTACGTATAGCTATTAAACAAAATTCACAACTTTTAATTTTATCTAATTTCTATCTAATTTTATCTAATTGCCATCTAATTTTATCTAATTTCTATCTATTTTATCTCATTTCTTTTATAATAGTGCATGTTGTGCTCCTCTATAAGTAGTGAGACGCTTAGAATTAAGTTCGCAATGTTAGCAGCCCTTATTAATGTAACAGTGTACTCATTGTTGAAGAGCCAAATAATAAATGAATAAACTTCATATACAAAACAAAAAGCCTGTTAAGAGCGTTTGTTTTATAATTATTAATGTGAATTCAAAATTGTATTATCTCGGAAAGATACCTAACTATGTACAGCTGTATATAGTTAGGTATTCGATTTTATTTTTTTGATTAAGTTATTAGAATATTTAAATGTACATATGTTTGAAAATGAATAAATAAATTTGCTGAAAGAGTACGAATTAAAAAAGTAATTCTTTAAACAATGTTTTTGATATGAAGAGGTATATCGATTACACATAAATCAAAAATTATTTATCATGCCTATTTATGACATTATGTTGCCTTTGATAAGGACTATCGTCCCTATACTGTCACAAAATAGCTATAGTGTTGTTTATAATATTATTCAAAAGCGTGTCTTCCGTGGGAATGCGCGGGTCCACACGAACGGCTATTAACCCTTAATTGCAGCTATTTTGCCCCTACACATGGCCGCAGTAGCCATGTGACAATAGCAGGGATTTGTCCAAACATGGCGATAATGACTAAACGCTTTATCAAACCGGTGAATCGTTACGTGACAAACCAATCACACGATCGTGAGAATAAATAAAATATATTTATGATGGAAACTGTGTTGTAAAGTAATATTGCAATGTATGAATTGCTCAACATTATCAAGAAATCAATCAAAGATCAAATAAAAAAAAAAACAATACCTACCTAAAAATTTGGCAACATTGAATTTTTTTTCCACAGTAGCAATTATATAATTTAAATAAAATACGCCATGTTATATTGGTGTCCAACACTTACTTGAAGATAATGAACTCACATAAATTTATTTGACCTATTTCTTTCCATTTCTTGGTTTTCGTATTAAAACAAATGCCAAAAATGACAATGATTTTACCTAATATATTTTTTTAGTCTAATTTATTTGTTTAATAGTTTAGATTCTTATATAGCTTTAATGACTACTGTATAATATCGTTTATCAAACACAGAGAAAAAGTAAGTCATTTAAGCACCTCGAACTAAATGAATAAATTTATCAAGTTAGCACCATTTAAATGATCTACTTCAGATTGCCCCAGGCTTTGTATATTGAGTATAATATATTCATATGCTTGCCAACAATGTCTAGTGGCCGACACGCACATATTCTATTTGCATTTGCATCTTGAATGTAAGTATATCATTTTAACGTCGCCCTTCATACATTTTTATTTAATGCCTAAAAAAAGCGGCCGTGGCGCAAGGGATAAGGCATCGGTCTTACGACCGTCAGGTCGTGGTTTCGAATTCTGGCTATTATACCACGGACGTGAATTTTCTCCTAACACAAGTGACTTAAGCTTAGCTGGAAGGGGTTAACAAGAATACTAGTGTAGTGTTTGCAAATTACCAGTAAGTTTTTTATAAAAAAAAGATACGATAGGCAATAATGTATTTTTTGGTAACACAACTTATTACCTACTTAAAACTTTTATTTATTTTTCTATTTCAATTATATTTTTTATTTTTTATTATTTGGTAAATTGGATTTGGAATTGGATCTTAATCGTGTTTTTTCTTAAAAAGATGTATTTTTAGTTATGATTATTAATATTTTTTGCACGGTAGACGTAGCGGTTAAAGCGGTCGCCTCGCCGCTTTCAACTACGTTGGTGTTGTGGGTTCGATCCCCACATGGGACAAATCTTTGTGTGATTCGCAAAGATTTGTTCAGACTCTGGGTGTGCTTTGTGTGTGTAAAATGTATGTTTGTGAACACCCCCGCGACACAGGAGTTATTCCTAGTGCGGGCGTCGTTTTTTTTAAAGAAAAAAAAAATAAAAAAATATAGTGTAATAAATCAAAATAAATTAAATAAATAATTATTATTATTATTAAAACAGGAAACTGTTTGTATGATTGACAAAGCAAAGACATACAAAATGACCTGTACCTAAAAGTTGTCTGAATTGGTAGAAAACGAATCGAGAAAATGTATGATGTCGGGTACAAAAGCTAATAATAAACATTACACTAAAGTACACCGAAGCTAATGTGTACAGGAACTCGACGTCCGTTGCTGCCCTTCAACCTTGTGACAGGATTCGACAGCCTGGGTGACAACCATTTGGGTGTGATTTAATGACACCACCCCGTGAGAAAATTTTGACAGGTAATTTACTTGACATTATTGTTTTCTGTCCACACTAGTTAGTTCCAAATTTAAATTGCCTTTATACTAAGGAAAAGTTCAAAAATATATGGGACCGGCAGGATTTGATGAATGACCTAACATACAGTTGAGAAATTTAGGGTCCTGGCAAGATACGACCGTAGCTGGTTGGTTAAAGCACCGCACGCAGAAGGTCGCAAGTTCAAATCCTGCTGGTCTTATTTTTATTTCAACAATTTCTTAGAATATCTAAATGTTATAAAAATAGTCAATAAGAAGTTGGAATTGCCTTTCTCGTAGAAATTTGTCCATTTTCCACGTCATAAAATGAACTTTTTGGAATACAATCTGCAAGCTGCATAACACACAATCGAGAATAGCTTAATAAAACCTTTTTAATTAAAAATGTAATTATCAAACTAAAATTGATCAACTACAATAAAAATCAACAAACTATTTCTTCTTATTCAACCCAAAACAATATCGAACCTGCATATTTAATAATGTTTTGTCAGACTAGTTAGTAATATTTATTAACCGTTAATATGTTAATTTGCAAAATACAAATACAGATTATTATTACAATACAAATACAGATTATTATTTATTCATAATTCTACCAGAGCTTTACATAAATGTAACAGGGAATATGAAATATGAATACTGAATATCGATTCCAGCTAGTAATGAACGAAAAGGTGTACTAAAGTGAATTTTTATGAATTTGTTTTTATGACAGATGTTGTTTATGCTCCCTGTTCCTTTCAAACCTCTCTCCTGTAACGGTAGTCGAATAACTTAGATACTTTCATTTCTTTATAGTACTATACTACTTTTAATATTAGTATAAAGCAAACTGGTTTGTATTTTGATGCTTTTATTTTATTAGTGCATCACATAAATCTGCAATAGCATTACTGAATGTCACTACAAACATCGACAGACTAAGAATTTCAGTAATTTCAGAGCATAATCTCACCGCTCGCACTGGAGGACAATAGTAGAATCTCTATTAACAATACAAATAAAGAAAAGAGTAATAAAATTTATGTTGAGATAAATATTTACCACGTAGTTGGCGTGTTTCCTGGTAGTTTTAACACAAAATTGAAATATCAATGGCTTGCCGATATTTATGCGCTTCACGAAATACTTAATATATATAAATACGTGATCAGTCGCTCATGGCGCACGGCGGGTGCATGCGAATTGTCTTAATGTTCACAATATTTAAATAATTCCATTCGATATTCTTTTTATTAACACACTTTACGTGATGAATGTTGCAAAGGAATATTTAAAAACGTATAAAATAACAATACTCGTGCGAATGTGACAATTGTATCGACTGGGATTTTAAAGGCATTTACAGGGACACTACCGACTCCTTAAACATAAAAAGAAACTTAATTAAAAATAAAAGGGAGTTGAAGAACACTTTCGCTGCGGCACAGATCTAAAATAAATTTCGGTGTGCTCGGCCACAACTTATTCTAATTAGTCTGTACAAAGTTCCAATTAGTTCGGTTCGGTATCGGATGCGCCGGGCGCGCCCTCTCGCGGTGGTTAACATAAACTGCACAGATAAAATTTAAACTTTTTAATGAACTCTTGGATTGCTTTATTTACTTTCAGATTAATAAATTCGGCTTTCCGTACGCACAGTGGCCAAACAGAATTTATTTAAGTGCGTGTCCTAATACTGATACAATCAATGTAGAGTTAAACTGCTGTAGCACAACGACACGTTATGTACATTTTGTTATGGTAAATAGCAAACAACCACATAAATCAGTATTATGCAATGATCGCAAATACATACAGGTACCGAAATCATCGACTTATTATATTATTAAAACAAAACATGAAGTCATAAATATAATTTACAAAATAATGCTTATTATTAGAATAAGATATTCAAGACGTATCGTATATTTTAATAAATTTATAATGTCAAATAATTGACGAAATTGCCGATAATAATATATTGCATCTCGTTTAATATAAAACTAAATGGACAAGTCGAAGAACGCGACGACGACGTTGCAGATCGAAGGATCGAGCGCGCCGCAATAATACGCCTAATGATACCTTTAGAGAAAAGGTGTTAAAACGTTTATTGGAATACGTCTAAAACATTATTAATAGCTTTTTAACAAGCCGACGCCTCATTTTAGGTGTGAACCTAAAGTTTTTTTTCACAAAAAATCTGGAATCGAAATTCCCAGCGAGATTGTTATTCAATTATTACTATATTCTGTGATCATCAAGGTTGATAGACTTTAATGTATGGTTCTTCGCGACAAGTCTCCTTTCGTTTAACCGAAGCGATTGGAGTAAAGTGATGGCATAAATTTGATTTCACGGTCTTTAATATAATATACGAGGTTCGGTTAACATGCTTTGTAAAATTAAGACTGACAAGGGAAGGCATCTGTACAGAGAGGTATTTAGTACGACCACAAGCTGAAGTTTAATATGTTGTTTCAACCACGACCTGTTTGACTGACATGTTACAATCAAGAATGATGAGAAAAATCGAAGTGGCAAAGCTTAATAACCCCCTAATCGGTGATTCCTGCTACCGCTATAAAACACCGGGCTGAAGAGAAACCGTTGGTCCCCGCCCATGCATTTTGTGCAATGTCGATAATTTCAGGCTAGTGCTTGAGACAAACGCTGTCCAGTGAGTTGTGGGAGCATCGATTTATTATTGAAATCAGCCCGTCGCACGCGCAGGCTTCCTGTTCTCAAAATTGCTTATAAAATTGGCGACCGCTCGTGCTGTACACACGGTGGTTAATGATACCAAAAAAACTTACAAGTAGCCTTTTCAATTATGATCGAATATTGACATATAGAGATCAATGTATCTTGTATGTCGAATGCACGTCGTAAATCTATATTTATAGGTAAGTTCGCTGATTACACTAATTAACACTAAAAAAATTATACTACTAATTACTTTTGAGGTTGTTGATGTTTCGCAAAAAATAATATATTCAGTGACTTGTACAATTCTTTCACATGAATAATGCAATTATTGTACATCGGTAATATTAAAAATAGCTTACAATAAATATAGCTCGTATGTTGACCACTTACCATCTAATGAACTACAAGCCACCTTTTCTTAAAATATTCTTTAGAATATATCCTATAGCCTAGCTAGAACCTTCTAATCCCTGCTAGAATAATCCTGAAAACTTTAGTGGGGGCGCACGTGCCGGTCAGTGCGCACGCGCAGATGTATCGTGACACCTGCCTTGATGATCTTCCATCTTTCTCACTCGCAGCCAACTGCATATCACCGTCTCTCTTTTTAACGCGTATTTTTGATTCCAACAAAGTTATACCACGATACGAAGATCAGAGTCTTTGCATTTTACATTATGTGACCTGTTTCTTAATGATAAGTTCTAAAATAGTTCCCTGTACTCATTAGTATTCTCCGTGCGAGTGATCCCACCCCACAGTCTATGACCATGTTTAATACACCAGCCTCCGACATGTTTGGGAACTTGTTCTAGTACTTAACTACATATTTCTGTATGTAGGTGCATCGGTTAGTCGTTTAAGTGTTTATACAATAAGTTACTCATAGCATAATTGTTTTTCCATTGAGTAAATAATGGTTATTGACAAATGGTTATAATATTTTTTTATTAATTTGATTATTGTCATTATCTCTCCCTATTATGGTATAAAATAGAATAACTTTTCATATTTGCCTATCTATTAACTCAGATTATATTTAGTTGATAAATAATATCTGAGGCTAATAGATAGACAAATGTGTGCAGCAAAAATGTATGCGGTGTTCATTTTCATTAAGTACTTGTTCTATCTGATAATTTTTCGTATAGCTATGTTATATTTTATGTACATCCAAAATCGACCGATCTGGTAGTACTAAAATAATACGAGTGTGTGATAGCGAAAAGAAATAGGATTATTTATGTATAAAAGGTTCATCAGAAATCTGACCACTGTGCAGAGTTTTAAGCGAAAATTAAAAATAATGCTCTTAGAGAATCAAAAAACTCAAAACACATAAATTATAATTATAAAAGTATTTTAGTATTACAATATTATGATTATTTATTATTATTATTATTTTTATTTCTATTTTTATCATTATACTTTGAAAATACTGACATGAATTAAATTTATCCTAGTATATAATATCTTCAATTGACATTTAAATGAAAAAAGGCTTTTGAAACTGACCCCATATTTTTTACCTTTAATTTTATTTTATTTTATCTTATTCTTTCCATGCCATTTTCAACTTGACATTATTAATTATTTATTGCCGTACCACTTTGACATATTAGGTTATTTTGACATCTTCCTACCTATTCTTTTTCCTTAGTCTACTAGCTATTTTATTTTTGATTTGATTTTTATTACGTCTATACATCATATTTATTTTTAATTTATTTTATATATTTTTCATTATATATCACTTGTCACTTGAGGTTCCAGCTGAAAATCAACGTTGCCTAATTTTCTGGCAACAATATGTTGAGCTGTGGCCTTTTAGGCACCATCATAGCATATCAAGTCTGAGACATAAACTTATTATTGTTCTGTATATTTTATTTAATTTTCTTTTTATTATTTGTAAGTTTCTAAATGTTTTTTTTTTTAATTATTATTTTGATTTTAATTTTATTTGATGGTGATCTAATAAATAATTTTTACTTTTACTTTACTACTTGCTAAATGATACTAATAAAGTCCACTTTGTCAAAGAAACACATTCAGCACCGAATCAAATGTTAATAAAACGAGCGAGACGTTGATTTGACCCTGATTAATGATGTTGCTTGACAAAAGCGCAGCACGACAGACCTCTTGCTGGGAAAATTAGACACAGAAAGCTCCCAAACGGAGGCACCGTGATGATACATAAATGTCAATCTTAACGAGTCCTAACGGGATGCTTTTATTGAAGACATTTGACTTGACACAATTTGTCATTGTAGAATGTTTAATTTATAGGATCTTTATCGAACGCCGGCTTCGATAAAGCTGCATAAAATGACTTGATCATTTTCGTATATTTAATATGTTTGTTTGCAAAATAGTATTTTCGATATTTCGGGTCTTAGTTGTTTGCATAATTATGAAAGAACTGACTGTCTTTTGACGACATTTTTAGCATTGCATCTATACTAATCACCGTTCAAGATTCATTTTACGAATACAATACTTTTAACAACAATCTTGGAAGAACACGTTGGTAAAACTATTAATGCTATCCACTAAGGGTTGACTGCACCCTCTCTAAACCGCATTGGCGCCAATAATAACGGTTTGCTTTCCGTCGCATCCGAACAAAGTGGATCTAAATAAGCTGGTACAGCACGTCCTTCTTCGACTAGTAATTAGCGCGAAGGAAACACTACGCTATCCTGTGTTTTTATGTTAACTACACTAGTATCCGATGGTTTAGGTACAGTTATAGACAAAGGATACAGATCTTGTTTTAAGGACTTAACGTAAAAAAAATGCGTGCGATAAGTGTTATTACGGAGTCCATAAAGATTGTTAAGGTTTCACATTTAAAAAAATACTAGTTATCATTACTAGTTGGTTTAAAGGCATGTAATTGCAAAATGCTTCCGATATTTTTAATTCCTCACATCTCCACCTACAACTGGTTTTTACAACAAATTACAATATAACTTTTATAGCGTAAAAATTTCTTAATTAAACAACAAATATGAATCTATTCTTTGTGGTTAACGCCTTTTTTGTAAAAGGATATTGCCGCTCATCAATTTAATAACTTATTTTTTGATGTGTAATAATCTGTTTTTTGTTCGTGACCTATCCTATCATATTTTTTTACTGCTTGTGGTAAAAATCATGATGTTGTTCGCTACGATAGCCCAATTTCAATTATTATTATTAGGTAGTTCGTTATTTCTTATATTTTACTTCGAGTTAAGTTTTCATAGAAGCGATGTATTTCTAAATTCCCAGTGTATAAAACTGTCGCGATCTTATATAACTTTAGTGCTGGGTTAATGACTGTACCGTCATGGATTGCTCTTTAATTGATAATCGTTAAAATGTTACATTTACTGCCAGTGCCCATAAAGTTTACATTCAGTTCTACGTTTACCTGCAGACCACCGACCAAGGGTATCTAAGGAAATTCGCTGAGACGTCACAATTTAATTAAGGGCAGCCTCCTAATTAATGCTTCCTTTACGTCTGTTAGAAACTATTTGAGGTTCACGACTCATTGAGCAACGATTTGTTGGACTTTTGGTAACAAAACTCTTTGAGATTAACACACTTTTTTCACTTTTATTAAAGTTAGCTCTTCATCGTCCTCTGGTCTCATTAAAATATTCGACTATTATACTATCACAATGAAATTTCATTGTTCATTTTATTCATTTATCGGGACTCGATATAAATGACCGAAATGTTATCTGCAAGAGGATCTCGCTGCCACCGGGCAAGTGATGTCTTAATAATGACATGAGGTTAAATATCGTGAGACACATCTCGGGAACAAACCGAACGTCACGACAAAGAAGCTATGTCCCGAGTATTTTGTCACTGTTTAACTGATCCAATCAGTGCTACGTGAATCGTAGCTACAAAAAATAATACTGACATCCGAAAGGGCTGATAGCCTGATACAAATTATTATTAAGGCATGCGATTATCTTTCGACGATAAAAAATGGGACGGTAAACAGAGTTGTTAATTTCTATCATTCTGTATCTGGATACTGTTCAGTATTATTAATATATAATGTCACAGAGCGATTACTATTAATAAGGTAGGTAGTTGGAAGCGGTGCCACACGCATCTTCTAGTTAATAGACAAAAATAAAAGTGCTACCAAATGAAACGTGTAATTTGAGAGATTTCAAATAAGACGTCAAATCAATTGTTTTGATGAAAGGGGTTTGTTTTTGTAAGAATCAATCATGTTATTATTTTTAATTGGGGCTCGTATTGTTATGTAACATCTGCTTGTTTTGCTTCGTCAACGTTTTTAGAAACGGCTACCTGGAGGAAGAAAATTACAATGTAATAGTACTTTTTATTACTAATTAATTGTACGTATTAAATAATTCCAAAACAAACATTGTTAATTTATTAGTGGCTAAACATGTTTACTAGCTTAGTGGGTAATTATGTGAAATTGTTGTGTTGAATAGAATAGAATAGAATGTTGTGGTAATAGTTACCTACTTATGTAGTGTCCCTGTTTTTCTTTTGCGGGCTTGAACTTTAGAAATAGGAGTATTTACAGTCTATCAAAGATAAGAAAAAAAGGAACTTAGAAGGTAGAATATGATAGCCTGGACGTTACTTGTCGAAAGGTCCAACCAGAAGAAGAGAAGAATTGTACCACTTAGTTATCAGCAGCCAACAGATGCCATTAACATACTTTTGTTAATATGTTAAAGTCCGACAGTATATCGATAGTTTAAACTGTATATTTTTTATGCAAAGAAAAGTCTTTTATTATTATTAAATACTCAAATTATGGGTACCATTAATTATATTATTAAGCGCGCTTATTGTATTATCTTACAATAATCCCTTACAAGGAAAAACATATTAAGAATATCCACAAACATTTTAAACATACATACACGCTTGTGTATCGCAACACAAAAAATGTTTTGTATGAAATATATTCGATTTACATAAACAAAAGTGCCGCAGCGTCGTTGGTGTCATATTCATTATTGATATTTCCATGTCCGCCACCCAGCGAGCAAAAGCGTTGAATAAAATATCAATTAGAGCACGTTTTCAATGGTAAAAAATCTCTTTATTTCTCAATTTCACTAAGTGAATACGTAGCCGGAGTATTGGTGTATGTCATTTGCTTTTTGCATTTACATGTCGTCGGTTTGGGCGGTAAGGTAATGAGGAAGGAGAAGTATTTATTACAACCTGAGCCTTTTAAGGCGCAGCTTGTTTGCTCAAAATAATATTCAAAAATGGATCACGAAAATATTATATGATATACACTGAAAGATTCTCGGAACAAGATGTGGAACTAATATAACATGTTCCGTATTTCATTATTTGCGTGCGGTCTTTTTGCTTGTAAGTGGCGGAATAACTTGTCCTTAAAGGTTTTAAGTGCAGGTCTCGTTGTTTTTAGGGCTCGCGACAATGTCGATGGCTACGTGTAAACAACGGACCGCGGTAACACGTATTTTTTGTGCTTTGATTTATTGTTTCATGTTTCAAAAGTTGGTTTTTGCGTCAAGCCACACACGTACAACCACCACGGTTGATGGATGCAGATTGTTTTTTTTTGTGAACTATGTGCATATTTCAAATTTATTCTTGACTTCATTTTCTGTTATTTTCTAAATGTAGAAGTTTAATGCGTTATTAATGGAATTACTTTCTTATCTAAAAGTACATTTTAATTTTACGTCTGCATAGACTGCTAGTTTAATGGGTATCATATACGCAAATGACTTTTCATAATTGAATTTCTTAAAAAAAGATTATTTTGCAAACAACTTTCTCAGTGTATAATTATTTTTGTGATAAAATCGAAGCATTAGTTTTTATTGTGGTACTAAAACAGTCCTGGATTAAAAAGTGTGTTTGAAAGAAAACGTTAAGTAAATATGCACACAAACTCATGTAGTATTTGCGTTGAAGAGTCTAATCTTAATTATTCTAAATTATTTAATAAAGTAAGTAAAAGTAGTAATCGACGTCCAAACATTTTATTGGCCGCTTTGAATCGCGGGCACGCAGCGCTCCAGCGGCTCCCAACATTTTATTATTAAGCAGTAAACGTCAAACATTTAATGTCGCTCACATAAAATTATTAAAAGACATTATAATAATGCCAGCTCTCGCAACCCTCCTTCTAATTGGCACCTTATTTAAATTCCTACTGGCGATTATTTCGGAACTGGACTTGCAAATGTTGCATATCTGGTTTCTGTGTAAAATCTACTTCTTTATTAAGTGAGGAACTTTTATATTCGCGTAATGGTAAGCATACTCACTAAGCGATCCGGTAATTCCATTGCCATTTTATTTCGTGAGCCGTATTAACCGATCTCGGCTTCTTATGCGCGGATAAACATGTACCCGCGTAATCTTGTTTAAGTGCTCGTCTTGTCTGATATTAAGCGGTATAAACTTAGAATTTTATGAAGCAAAAGTGGTATTTCTATTCACCGTCTATTAAGCTTCATATAGTCAATTATTTTATAGTAAGATAACTATTAATACAGTACAAAAAGGTATGTAAATTAGTTCGGTGTTGGCGACTTGTTACTATTTCCAGAATTTTGAACTGCGAAAGTTTTTACGAAACGATGGATGTGGAATAGCATTAATTTTTATGGCGGCATAGTAAATTCTCACTAGAGTGCGGTAACTCCCCGCTGGTGGCGAGCGGCGTCACGGGGCGAGCCTTACGAGCGGCAAATCGGTTTTTACCGTATAACCCGACCATTTGTATATTATGGGAAATGTGTTATTTATGCATCACTTATGGGCGCGCACCCCATCGCGGCATCATGTTAATTGATCGGCATTTCATTAATACCTCATTGTTAAGATGCACTGTTTCAGTTTTTTGTTAGGCCTCCCGTAGCAAGCTCGCGACTGCACGCTTAATTACAATAAGGCTATCATTGTGATGATCATTGTGGAGGTGCTGAACCTTTTTCTTATTATTTAAATACTCAACTGTCTCTCAACATCGTCGAATCAAACTCAATGGGTTAAGGTTCAAATTAAGGCAGCTGAATGCCCCTTACAGAAAAACTGTGGTTGTTTTCCTTTGGAAAAATTTGGTTTCATACATATTGATGTGCTACGCATTCTAAGCAAGGTTAGACTTTTAATTAGTTGCGATGTCTTCATCAAGTTAAGACAAAAAGCGCCGGTAAAGTCATGTGAACGGGGCCGGGGCGGGCCGGGCCCGGGGTCATTTTATTCATTTATAGCATCGTAAACCCTTAGATTGCTAATTAGTTTTATGGATATTTTATTTTAGTGACAAGGCATACGTTTTTTTCTGTACTGTAAAGTCATACAGTTCCTTAAACTAAGGTAGCAGTAATGTTTGATTAAAAACTACATGCAAGCGACCCCGACTAAAAACATTTTAACAAAATCCATGAAGCACATGGATTATCTTATTATTCTAAACATGTATTTGATTTTGATAGTGGGTAATTGTTTTTAAGCTGCTGCGGTGCCAAGACTTCTTGATTCGCCAACGTCGACAATATTTATTTGATCTTAAATCCAGCTGAGCTTTTAAAACTATTTTTCTTCTTTAGTTGGACCCCATCAATGAATGAAAAACGCATACATTACTGACACGCAAACTTAGCATAGCATTGCATACAAAAACAACCTCTAAATATTGCTTTCTTTGCAAAGATTGCCATTTTATGAATTCATTAACATTTCATAAGACTTACACTCTATATTTCACTACCGCGATGACAGCCGATAAAATAACTAAATAAAATATAAGGTACATGTAAAATTAAAATTCGCTCTTAAACAAGAGAGCCTTAAAATGCAATGACATATAAGATTCTATCACAGGCACCTTAAGTTATACCTAGAGAGGTGGCCAGCGAGATTCTTTGATCAATGTACCGTCGCGGGTGGCGGATTTTGTAAAATAAAAAAGAATTACTTCGACTTTGTTGAAATTATTTATTTCCTTAATGCTCGCATAAACCTCTTTTTTAAAGTGTAAGCTTACCTATATTGACGTTAGTATTAATAGCTACCATTTTGCATGTTCCCATGGATTCTTGTTTGTTGTACTGACAATTCCTAAAGTATCTGAGTAGTCTTTTAAATAATAAATTGATATCTTTTTTGTACATAATAATAAAATTGTACATGAGTCATGTCTGTATTATAAAAGACATTTAAGAAAAATAATACGAGTGGTCTTTTTGACAGCGATATAATCCATACGCACTTTCAGGACTTTGATCTGTCTCTTTATATGTTTTGCCGGTCGTTGGGCAAAAACTTTAAGAATATTTCAGGTTTGTTTAGAGCAGTAAGCATGAGTTTATTGACTTGTCTCTTATTTATAACTATTAATTAAATACGAGTAAGTATGTGTGCGTCATAATTGTCATAAAATTTTAGTCGTAATAAGGTAATGAAATTTAAACTATCTGATATAAAAATGGTGATTAAAGACAATTTCATTAAAATTAAATATTCCATTACATTACATGATTATCATTTTAATATGAATATAATATAAAAAAACTCAATTTAATGTTTTTTAACGGGTAAGAATTACATACTTTGAAGAGACATTAGCATGATTTTATGTTTTTAATACCATTAAAACAGTTTAATTCGAAAAAAAAGCATTTCAGTTTTAATGACTAAAAATATTTCAATATAAGCTATTATCAATGGTACTAACTACGATCATGAAGATGTCGTATGAAAAAAATTTGGTAACATTATACTTTTGACTATTATGTTTAGTTGCGAGTATTTTAAAAAACTCAAAAATAAGAATTCATATGGCTAATTTAAATTATTTTACTTTTTATAAAAATAACAATGCTACAATGGTTTTGTTCAAGTGATACACAAATAAGTATGTTTATATATTAAAGCGCTATAACCTCTATAAGAAAAATCTAAGAAACATTTGTTTATTTTTTACAAATACTTTTATCCTTACTCATAAAAGTAAGTTTCGATTACATTTAAAAAGGCACTTTATAAATGACCAGCAATCATTTCAAATTACATATCGCTGCTTAAGATTCGCGGCTTTCTTTTTTCGTGTAAGTACAATGAATGAAGTCACGTGGTACCCGGCATCACATACAATTGGCTACATTTAATATTGTCAAATTGTTACTTACAGCGTTTTGTTGTGGACCCCAATTAGAGATCATTTCGGTGTCTTATATCATGTTGCAATTATTTCGTTTATATTGTGTTATTTATGTGACGGATGCAACATGTTAGTTCGTTTATTGCAATTTATGTTTGTTTTATTAATATCACTTAGATAAAAACGTAGCGCGTTGATGTCTTATCGTAGGAATAAGGTCAACTTTGGTATTTTTTGTGATTTTGTTGCATTAAATTGTCAGAATGTCTCGTTGGTCTAACTTTAGCGTATATAATATCTTACCGCGAGGACTTGGATTTGATTGCCGGGTTGGGGAAAAAGGTCTTTCGTGATTTTTCCGTCAGAAAATTCTCAATAAGCATAATGTTATGTTATGTTACAAAAAAATATGTCTATATGCATGCTATGATTATGGGTAATATTAAGAATCCAAAATTTCAAAATATCACTTAAAGTCATTTGTCGCGATTTTATTTTTAAATAAAATAATTAACGTAAAAAAATATAAGATTTTGTAAATATATATTGTAAAATGTCTATTAACAAGCTTCCGTGGGTGGCTCCACCGGCGTATTATTTTGGTATGTAGTTACTATTCACGTAAACCTTCCTCAAGAATTGCACTATCTTTAAGTAAAAAATCGTACAAATCCGTTCAGTACATTTTGAGACTATATTTTAGACAGACAGCTTTTGGGGACTATATTTTTATAATATGCATCATAATATAGATTTTATCGAAATTCTATTATTAATCCTTAGCCATATTGTATATGTCTTTAGCAATTTTTGACAACGTTCTTAAAAACCGTGACATGAAGAGTTAACAATGATATTAAGATTTCATTCACGTCCTACCAGCCACCCAAGACAATAAAATTGTGGCGCCTGCCGTTACAGATTACAAAAATGACACGTTCAACGTAATGAGGGGGAAATTGTGACTACGTGATGATACGTCATTTGTTTTTTATAGAAAAGTAAAAGTCCCGCCGTAGTGGCGCGTATTCAGAAGCTGATTGTCTCTGTGACTTGAATGAGAATCGACTTTGTGAATGAACGATTCTGGGTACTCGTTGTCCTTTGGGAGAAACGGGGGTGAATAACGAGAAAGTTAGTGATAGTGTGTGTGTAATTTTTTAGTTCAAGTCTATTTATAGGCAGCCCTCGTTTTACTCAGTGAAATTAATAGATATATGATGGAGAGGTAACAACCTTTTTAATGTTTTCTGTATAAATAACAGATCTTATTGATTCTTTTTTTGTGTGATTCCATATTGTTAAGTAACAACAACCCATTTTATGATATGATATTTCTCTTTCAGCTGTACATAGCTAGGTATGATTTTTGTTTAAGTATTATTTAATATTTAACAAAATAAAAATATTTCATAATTTAATTAATTAAAAATATGTATTTTTGAGTAATTTTTGATAGTTTAACAGGTAAATTTGAGGTTCCATTGTTACATCCGTTATCCTAAAAATATTCATATTGGATACGAACATTTTTTTTTCATTAAAGAAATCTATAAGAATTCTCATTTCTCTTTTTCTTAGTTGAAAATAATTCTTACTCAACTTATAATTTGAATCTAGTAAACTATTGGAACCGTCCAAGTCCAATAAGGCCGTATTTTCCAATTCAAACGGAAAATTAAATCAACCAACTCCAGCTAAAATTATCTTATAAGAATCCAATGCACAACACAGCATCTATTTCAGACCTTCATTCGAGTTCTAAGAACGTACTAAATACCTATCGACATCTCGCGCGCGACTGCCAAGCAAATCTATTGCTAGCCGGCTAGGCGAAGCCTCTAGGCCGTGATTGGAGGCCCGGCCAGTGCCTCGCCCAATCTCCTCCAATGGGCTTTAGCCGCAGAACAATAGCTTTGCTAGCTACGCCTAAGTACGTAACTGTACTTTTGCTCGCCTCCGCTTAGAATGGACTTAGATAGTAACTTGTTAGTGGGGAGGGAAGTAATAATTGTCTTGTTAGATACAGTTGTATAGTTTGAAGTCGTTCTTATTTGAACAGGAGGCAAAGTTTACAATGAAGATTGAAGAGTGGCCTGCCATAATTTTGGACAAGTAAGTCTTATGCCAAATATATTTATAAGTTCAGTAGCAGATAGTATGCACAAGTTGGTAGGCATACAATAATCTATCTATACATAATATAATAAAATTGCAACATTAAACGAATAATTAAAACGAGGTAAAACAGTAAAAGTAAGTTAAACATATTTTATAGGATTTTTGTCTGTTTATTCGTTCTTACGCGCATCACGCTAAGTCTACTGAATGGAATTGGACAGACAGACGGTTTTCACAATTGTGTAGCTAGAATCAAACTTAAAGTACTGGTATATGTTTTATCTTTGTATATACTATCCCTAAGGCGGTTAATTAGAAGGTATAACTGTCTGTTTCGTCGATTTTAAAAGAAAATTGAATGCATGAAACTGCACATACATTAAAAATAAGATAGATTTTTTGGAAATTCAACTCTTCTAAGGGATAAAATTTTGGTGCTAAAGTTGTATGAAGGAAGTTCCTTAATTTGCAGGACATACCATGAAAATATCGAATTCCGCGTAGATGAAGCAGCGGGCAACAGCTATGCTCCTCCTTTCGTTTTTTCTCTTTGACAGGTTACGCCCAATAATAAGTTAATATTCTACAGTAATGCCGTACTTTATTGACCCTCAACACTTTTTAGTGAAGATCGTATGTCTTAACCATAAACTAAAGACTATAAATCGCGTCTTTAAATACGATAAGTTGATCATATTGCTATGAAAAAAAAAAGCCTTTATTTATGTAACCTTTAGAAAATAGTATCATGACTCCATAATAAAATAAATTATTTGCGAATATTTTAGTCAAAATCTTGGCATTTAAAATGAAACAAGTAAAATTATTATTAAATATTATTTGCAGTGATTCATCAGACACTTCTTTAAAATAACTTGATTGGATTGTTGTAAACTACTCAAACCAACCGCAAATTGATAGTGATAAAACCTCACAAGGGTCAAGAAAAATTCATAAAAAATATGTTTTTTAAGTAATCTATTAAACAGGATAAATTACTTTTATATTTATTATATTCTGACTTAAAAACGTTAAGCTTATGAGACACTAATAATTATAATATTTAATAAATAACACATTTCTTGTATTGTTAACGTTTAAAAGCTTGGAAAATGCCACCGGAATACTCAGATCTTTAGTTTGAACCTACGCTTAAATGGTGAAACTGCAATCTTATAAGATCTTGAAATAATTATAAAATAACGATCTTGTACCCAAAATATTACAAGGGGTCAAATAAATGAAACAATAATATCAATATTTTATCATTTTATCAAGATGTTAATTAAAAACCAATAACACAAACAAACTGAACGATCATTTTCTTTTATTTTTTTCATAATTTTACTAAAGAAACCGACGCCAGGTTCTCCGCGACTAAAACCGTACATTAAGCATGGAACAAGACTGTAAGAATTTACATACCTTGTTTGCGTTGGCACTAACTGCACTGTACCTTTGATTGATACGAGAAATATGCGCAATAATTATTACAACAACATGTTCACCAATAATTACATTAAATCCAACAGGTACTCACTATGTTAATCTCATTTTAATTAAACAAAATGATTAATTAATAAGTTGTTCCTGCGATTATGTACACGTGTTCAAAATGACTGACGTTTCAAGAGCCCGAGGCATTTCGTTTGGGACCACAATTAGAGTAACACGCTAAATATTGATAATTATTTTGCGCTCTCTAATTTGGCAGTCTTTGCCGTCAATTACTTAGCTACAAGAAACACATTGGAGGCAGGACGACGACATTTTTATGCGATTAACTTATTTTCCGTCATTATTTTGACAGCAAATTATTTGACTGACTTGCAATTTTTACTGGTACACGGAGACTAATAATAAATACTCTTATCCTTTAATTAAACAAATAAATAATGAGCTAAGACCAAAATTATGTTCAAAAAAGCAGTAAACGCGGCGATACCCCGCTACCAGTACCATAATTCTTGGATTCTGTCATTACTTGTACGTTTATGCATTTTTAAGCTCAGATCATTATAGCTACAAGTGGCCTGAAGCGGTAACAACACCCCGTTGGTAGTACATACACACACGATATGCGCGGCCAAACGACCATCCTCCTTGTACTTCATTTCCTAAGATTTACGCCCTACAACAGCGTAGGTATATTTATTTATTTATTGAAAGACCAACAGCAGTAACAATTAATATTAATAAAAATATTATGCAACATTCAGCCAATTACAGGTCCTCACGAATAAGTTTTTACACAAATTATACTATAATATTGGTCAATAAAACATACAAGTGCCACGTCTATTCTTATAGGCGCTTTACTATATATTCATAATTAATATTATACACGATACCACCTTAAGATCTGAAAGATATTCGTTTGATGAAGCTCCGCCATTTGTTTGATAAATGAATAATCACCGCAGATGAACAAAAATAAATGCAAAACCACAACACTATGGTGTGCGAACTTTATACTAGAGATATAAATAAAAAATGGCGTTGTTGAAATACACTCGGTACCGAAGTGCGGTACAGTCACCACTTAAAATTTATTGCAATATTAATAATATTAAAGTGACGTTTATTGTTCGCTAACCATTGCTGGTGCATAATGAACTATGAGAACAATTCTTTATTAGTAGCAAGGTGCGGCCATTTATTTGATTTAATAGTTGTGTATTGATTGATACGTGAACTTGAAGATGGACAATGTAATGGGTCAGAATTAAATCAGGTATTATAAGAGTATCATGATAATGACGCGATGTTGTGAGAGACAATCATTAGCAATTTGCTGGGACGCGTGATGGCTGATGTTTGAGTGGGTTTATTTGTAGTGCAGAACGGTACTCAGATCTATGATGTAGGGCCGTTTAATCAAATGTGCATCTCGGTGGCTGGCGGGGCGTGCCCGCGGCGTCTTACGCTGCCATGCGAGTGTACGCGAATGCGTGTGTCGCGTGGTTACGCGCTATTAACCGTGTCGGCCGCTCGCTACTAGTCCGCTGCCTACTATAAATTACACGAATTATACAGTGTGGCGGCGTACGCGACCACGTGATATATTGTGGTATGGCGATCGCGCCGAACAGCCTCCGTGTCAGCGCACGTGAAATTACACACCCAGCCGCGATGTTTGCGCGCAACTCTGCTAATGCCCGCGCGCATCGCATTTTATTTGCGATTGTTATTTCGTAAATGATAGGCCTTCGCCTAGACAAGTTATAGCCTCTAACCCGGAGTTATTCAACGAGAGAAAGACTCCAACAACGTTTGTTTCGATGACAATCGGAATATGTCTATGTCGTGCGACGTGGTATTATCATTTGTATTGCTTGTAGCTCTGGCTAAAACGCCGATGTAACTTTAGCTGACTCTGTAATTTATTAAATAACGCATTAAATAACTATTTACACTTCACGGTACTTACTGAACGTCTGAGTATCGAAATAAATTATTTTAATCACGCTTTTTTGACGCTGATCATAATTAATTCGTGAAACCGATGCGGTTATTAAAAATGTAAATAAATTTGCAAAATGACAGCATAATTACGACGGAGGCCTATTTAAAATGTCTTGGTTGTAGCAGCAAAGCGTGCAGCGTGGCTTCCAATCAAAATGGTGAGCCGCCTTTCTCAATCCATTAAGTCAAAGGCTTTGTAATCCAATTAAATTACTTTATATCGATCAAGATCGCTCTTGCATTATTGTCTTAATTGCGACTTATATGTCATCTTTGACAGGTGCATGCAAAAATAAATTCAACACGGTTAAATCTTCGAGATGTGATATGCAGAAGTGTAATAAAAGCATTTAAAACTATATATATTTTATTGATGGCTAGGTTATTAACGATAGAAACATTTATTTAGGTTTAAATCAAAGCAAAATTACTTTTTAGACTCAATCTACACAGCAATGAAAACTTTCAAACCAATACAAAAGTAGTGGAGATGGATATATTTTGTTCCCACGATTCAATTACGAAATATTTATTTAATAGCCACTCCATACACCAATTCATTGGGGCACTGCACTGATTTTATACATCTTCATCGATTCGCTCGTAAAATCGGTCGATGGTAAAGAATACTTTACAGGGGACTCGAGTAATTAACAGCCAGGTAATGAGCATTGCGAGATCTTTATTTTGTTTTTAATTAATAGCTTCATTTGTGCTACTTTAGGTGTGAAAGTGGCGTCATCTTCAGAGTAACTTGAGTGTAATTGACTTTTGCTACTGTATCAATAAAACGTTATTGACACTTGAAAATACTACGGTATCCTAATTTCGTAGTGCTATGTAGCATATAATTACACTAATTTTATTGAGTGTTATTTTTATGCCATTAATAACATCTCTATTTTCTACTTTATTTTATGCAGGTTCCTTAAAACTATTTTTTTAAATAGAGATTTTTCATTTTAAGCTAACAAACTAAACGCACTTAATTATTACATACCTAAATATATTTTTATATCAACGTTATACCCTCAAACTCTCTTCAAAATTACTAACCTATTTAATACAGTATACAACACCATCTATACAGCCGAACGTAAAAATTTTGTTTCTACCCTTCCAAAAACCACCCCTAGAGCCTTTCAAGCGCCATCTGCGGTCCCGTAACAGAAATAGTGTCTGTTCGATCGAATAACTTCGTGACTGTAGTTCTAACATTTGAAGGGTGGAATATAGATGTCGCTGTTAGGGGTTGTTTAAAGAAATGTGCTGTGTTCTTATAAGAGTAACCGGATCCGGCTAGGAAACCGTAAGGCAGTACGCTCCTAACCAGGTAAATATTGATACCATGAACCTGAGTGGTTGTTGTGGCGCACATTGGCAGATGCCTAATAAAGGATTTTCACATGCAAATTGAATAGATAAAAACCGTTCAAAATAATATAGGTTGTGGTTGATTGTTTACTTTTGACAGTTCTGTATAAGAATGGATATTGAAAGATGGGATACTGGTATTTGAGCTTTGTATATTTTTTTGAATAGTTAATAGATATTATATATTTTTAATTACTATCTCAAGAATCACAATATTTTTAGGTTAATTTTTATAATCAGTACATATCAGCTCTGTACAAATATAAGTGATAATATCAACGATTTACTATATTGATGTCTAATAATATCACACTCACATTTTTTTATAAAACGGATTCCTATTTTTTTATCAAAATCACTGTGAGAGTTGATTTTGCAATGGCACAACAAAGGTGTTGTAGAAATAGGACGAGTGTCGCGCGTCATATAAAACACCTGCATTTTGCATTCTGCTTTTATTCGTAAATTATCTATGGGTCCTGAATTAAATGAAATATGTCCTGAATATTTGATACATTATTATTTTAACTAACTTAAAAAAGGAGTTTATGTATTGGTAAATTGGAAATTGGGGAAAATGAAATAGCACCGACATCAAAAAATATTTTTTTGTGTTATTTATATGTTTATAAAAATATTTTTTTTTGACGACCGGATGGCAAAATGGGTAGTGTACCTGCCTGTGACGCCGAGGTCGTGGGTTCGATTCCCACTTAAGACAAATCTTTGTGTGCATGAACATGGGGGTTTGTCTTAGTCTGGGTGTTTCTATGTATAATATGTATGTATTTACAAAAGAAAAAGTATATATGTATTAATATCAGTTATTCTAGTACCTATGGTACAAGTTCTGCTTAGTTTGGGACTAGATGGCGTTGTGCGTGAGTTGTGAAATAAATATTTATTTATATTTATATCTTTCTAAGAAAGAGATTAAAGTATAAAATGAGTAGCTACTTTTCAGGACGCCGGTTTATAAGCCTCATACATGCCGCCAAACCAGTACACAAGCACTTTAATTCGGCGGCAGGTTAAAGATCACAATAGCTCTACTATCATTAAAATGTCGTAATTTCCTTTTTTTTTTTCAATCAAATCTTTCACGATATTGATTTTGCACACCCAACACAGGTGACGTAGAATGTCGTAGAAATAGGGCGAGTGTCGCGCGTCACAACGAGACACCTGTGCACCTGCTCTTGAGCCTACCTTCACTGTAGCACGTGAGCTCTTGGTAGAGTTTTTTGAATTGTCGGTTTTTACACTCTAAATAATAATAAAAATCTTTAAACTTACAGAGTTTGCTAAGATTAAGAGTAAACATACACATTTTTTTTCAGATTCTGTACAAGAGATGATTTCTACCTCTTAAGCTAGGGTATACCTGTATTATAAGAGGTGATTTACAGTCGAGGATTACAATTTATTATGGATAACATTTCGTAAGTGGACTGTGTCAGTCTACTGTATTACAAAAAAAACAAACAGAGAGACCTATTGATTAAAAGAGAGAAAGAAATTGTATGTATTGGTGCGATATTTCCGTGCGCGTTTGTGTGCATGTGTGTGTGTGTTTGGGTGTGTGTGTGTGTGAAATATTTGCTTATCATTTTTTTTATTTGGTTTAATTATTAATATTGTATGATGAGTTTTTAGATATTTTAGAAATATCGATACTCAAATAGAGTTCGATATTCAAGTCGGTCAAGAGTTATTTTTGGTTTTTCGGTAAGCAGTCTGAAATTGCATCCGATGGGTGATGTGGTGTTTTCTGTGCAGTGCCTGCTTCATGCCGATGTTTTGCGTTGCAACGGGCAACGTAGGTCCGCAATATTGTGATTCAATATGAAGTGATATAAGAAGATTGAAGTGAGTGACACATTAATTACGAATTTAAACAAAAAAACACTAATATTGAAGACCCATCGTTATTAAATATGAAGTTCTTACAAGGATGTTAGTGTCCTCTCTTATTCTGTGATATAAGTAAAAATTTAAATATTGCAATATTTCTGAACTATAGCATTTTAAATAACGTGACTAAAACAATAGTGGTACATTATTATCGGTCATGGTTGTCGCTTCTCGCGGGATATTTACCTATAGGTATCTTGTGAAGTTATAACTTATTCATACCTATCTCCATAGCGCCTGAGGACTTAATGAGTGGCTCGTAAACTATAAATATCAAAGGATCTAACATTATAATGAGAGTAAGCCATCAAATAAAGTGGCACTGGCATCTCGGCGCGCTAGGACACGCCGACGTCATCAGTGCACCTGCCGAGCCCACTGCACTCATACCGAGCATACATTACAAACTTGTTCACCAATTCTAATTTACTTGAAATCTACTTAAACAACTACTCAGATCGTTTATGTTATCAATGCTATGTGCTACGCCGTAGTTACCGCGTAGCCCTATGCTACACTCTCTAATTTTTATTTAAAGTAGTTTAATTATGTTAATCCCTTGACCAAATTAGTACCATAGCCAATTTTGTAATTAACCATACTATATCGGCAACCTGCTCTTTATAATACCACGGCTCGGCCCCACCGACCAAAAACGTTTTACAAGGCTCATTTAGTAAAACAAAAGCTTCGGGACAATATTAATAACGCAATATCGTCCCCGATCGGTTTACAGCGTCTATTCTCTATAACGACTTCTAAATAGACGAGGCGAGCTGAACCCGTCTTCCGAACATGGTAATGGACGGGATAATTACGCGCAACGACGTGCAACAATAGCGGCGCGAGCTCTCGCTCTATGGCATAATAAGCGCCGGCGTATTTTGATCAGCGCAACAAGTAGCGAGGCGGCGCGGGGCGCGTGCCCGGCGTGCGCCCGCGTCGCCCCCGCATCCCGCAAGCCCCTCGCCCGCCGCGCGCGCGCTACTTAGCGTCGGGGGTGCGCGCCACCTCCGCCAATCCACCGGCAACCTCCGCGCGGTACACAAGTGCGCTCTCGATAAACACGACAAGTTACGAACTCGCGATGCCGATGGCGGCTATTCATAGTTATCAAAATCTAGGCGTTGAGCAGAAACTAACGCATCTACAGTCCCAGGCTCCTCGGAGACTAGCTCCTGCTCCAATGGACGCGAGCCGATGCAAGAAAAAGGCTTACCTTCACCAGCCCTACCCATCTCAACCTGCCTCTGTGCAGCGCAGGAACGCTCGCGAGCGGAATAGAGTGAAACAAGTAAACAATGGTTTTGCAGCGCTCAGACAGCACATTCCCTCAGCTGTTTCGGCTGCCATTGCTGGCGGCAGAGGATCATCACGGAAACTCAGCAAAGTGGACACTCTGAGACTGGCAGTGGAGTACATCAAAAGCTTAAAACGGCTACTGGAAGACAGCGACGAGGGATGCTCGGACATGCAATCTGGGTTGACCTACAATAACACAACAGCCAGTGGTCCCCACACTCCGCCGCTATCCGAAGAATCCCATTCACCAGCTCCTTCATTCGTGTCAGAAAGCTCAGCAGGCCCGAGCTGTCATGATGCATACGATTCCTACGAGCCGATGAGTCCAGAAGATGAAGAACTTCTAGACGTCATATCATGGTGGCAGCAGCAATGATTAAAGGTAAGCTCTACTTTTCATTTGTTTACATTGTACCATCTAGATTGTTTTATATTGTAAATTGAAAAAAAACACCTAGATATAAAATAAATTTTGAACACTTGAATGTGATAAAAATATTATACCGAGATAACACTGACCGATATTTATGAATGGTTTTTAAATGCTTGTATAACCTTCAAAGCTTTGATAGTGGTATTCTTATCAAATTGTTTGCCTTCGTCGTGCTGTGCCGTTGATGCTTCAAAGTTATCACATTTTTTATTAGTAACTCATTTGATACAGTGAGTTTTGTGAACAGTCTGAACCTTATCATAAAATTAAAATATTTCCTTTTGTATATAATCGTCCCTTAAGCAACTACGCGTAGAGTCAGGTAGTTGTCGTTAATAGTGTTTTTTTTATCCTGATCTTTTAGTCACGGTTACTAAAGGACCGATTCTTTTATATTGCACAATTCGATAGGAGATTCACCTTCATCCCGAGCAAAAAGTAAACACGTTTGCTATTGTGACTGAGCATTGAACCGTGACATAGACTTTATCTTCCCTCTGTAGAATTAGGAGACACAATGCCATGTCTGCAACAATGGAAAATCTTAAAATATATCCGTAGAAACTCGTGGTTAGGTAACTTTTTTAGAACAAAATGTATAATTTTAGATAGTGGGGACCCGCATTCTACCTTCTTATTTGCTTGAATAGCCGAACAGCAATTACTTCTAACAATCTTGTGGTTCGCCCCGCATGTAGTGGGAAAATTGCACATAAAAGTGATCTATTCTAATAATAAGTAGCCATAACAGATGACTCCAATTCCCAAGTGGAAACATGTTCTGCTACGTTTTTCTCTGATATCTCGAGTTAATGCGATGCGTCCGGTCAGTAAGAGCTTTTAGCGAATCATTTGGCCAGTCAGTCGCCATATGGTCCCTTCAGATGGATTTAGTAGAACCGGTAGCGCCGCATCTAAAAACAAGATATTACAACTCGCAAAAAATAATTTGAGACGCTTCGTCGACTATTAATTTATTGTACCGGAAGACGAAATCTCAAGAGGAAATAGAAGGGCGGCGGGCGAAGCACACGTGTTACAATATTTGCTAAGCTCTATGCAAACATATGGTGATACCGTGCACTGTTCATGGGAATCACATAGCGTCATGGCTCTCGATAACATACAATTAGATTACCTGTTATTGTCGAAGCATTGACGCAAGTGTGTACAACGTTTCTTTTTATTGCAAACTTTTCAAATATGCTTTTCCTTTTTCCCAGGAACCCGTACATTGCGGTGATCAAAGTGCAGCCAATCAGCGGCTTGGTGATTATGAAAAAACGAGTAATCCTCGGGAGGATCCAAGTATCGGAGCTCGAGAGAACCTCTAATTAAGCGCAATCAGTATATTCCTAATGAGAGGGGATAATGGTGGACTGTAACGACCCCGTCGAGGCATTCCGCCGAGAGACTCCCACCGAACGAATACCCCCATTGCATTTACCACATCGATGGAATAGCACTCACAAGACTGAATCGATCATTTACTTGTTCCACTTAAGCATTTAGATGTAATGTGATTCGAAATAACGCTGTGCCTTAGTGTTTAGACTTACGTATTAAAACTTCCACCTAGACTTTAGTTTTACAATTGTTTATAATTGTTATCTAGTCATTATATTATAAGAATAGTTATAGAACATCAGAGTTTTGAACGGACCTTAGTATCCATACTGTTTCTTTTAGAGTTGAAACGGTCTGTTCTAATTGTAAAATATTATTATGAAAATAAAATCTTGAGACAAAGACTTGTAGTGTACAAAGATATGTTAGTACCATAAGACAGATTCCTAATATTATAAAATTTTATAGAATAGCTATAAAGAAAAATACCAGTATTCAACCATTGGGTTGGTTCTGCAAATAAATACATTCGATTATAAACATAACTGTTCCTCTTTTTCTTTCAATACCCTTACCAGAGATTGGATCATGATCATTGATCATTTATTGTTTTAAAAATGGAATTCTTCATACCAGAACATATATTATTATTGACCAAATGTAAGTATACTCTACTCTATAATGAACTAAACTCCTCTGAGTGACGTGTCAAACCAACAAGTAAAACGATCTTGGTCTGTAAACCTAGTGGAAACAGGCCGTGAAAAATAATGTAGACTTGATAATGTGAGAACAATCATAAGAACAAATAACCCCAGCAAAAAGAGAGAAATGATTTATAAGTATTTAATTAAATACCTGGTCTATAGAAAAATAACCTGTGCAATTATCGTACCTACATCTTCAGCTTATGCTTTGCAGTTGCTGCGCTGGAGTCGTGGGTTCCATCCACACGGAACAAATCCTTGTGTGATCCACAAAGATTTGTTCTAACTTTGAATGTGCTTTGAGTTTGTGAAATGTATGTCTGGGAACACCCCCGCGACACAGGAGTTATTCCTGCGTGCGGATGTCGAATTATAAAAAAAAAAGAAACAAAAACTAAAAAGCTTATCAAGATCTTCAGAAGATTGAGGACTGATCAGATGTTTAAGGTAAGTTTTGTTAGACTACGCTACGTCTAATCGTCGTCGTCTAATTTAATTTCTAATTCTAAGATGTCGATTTGCACCATACCTTAAAATTACACCACTTACACATACCAAATAAAATATACGACAAGTTTAGTTAATCCCAATCTGAACTAAAACTACGGCGTTAGCAGTAAAGTAACGGTTCAGTAAGGCTTCTTCAAAGAGATACGATTGGACAGTCACTAATAAATAGGATGATAGAGCCTACTACTCGTAGATAGAATGGTACCATCTTGTCTACAATCACTACACAACCCGTTTTCTCAAGACTTGCACTGGACGATAAGCTACCGATACACAGTTTTCTTCTTATCATAATATTAGAGAAACTTATCTCAAATTCACGACTTCATTAGCAGCTTATTTACTATTAGCAGTAAATCAAACAGAACTAACAAGCTCAGTGTTTCATTATTTTACAATTATTTATCACCAGAGGTATAGGTGTAACAAGAAAGTGCCAATACTACAAAAAGAAGCGCGACATCATCTACGTAGGTTTGAACACACTTAGCAGGACGTTGCAAAATTAAAATAACAAAAACTGCTTTTTACACACGTGCCTCAACTCAGGTTACGTTTTGCAAAAGGAGAATAATACCATGTGCCGGTAGGTACTCAAAATACACGAAATGGGGGGCCTCAGCATACTTTGGCATTTAATTTGAAAAAGACAATCCACAGTGCAACAGGATCACGTCGCCGGACCCGCCCATCGAAATCAAATTGCAATAGTAATTTTTGATAATGCAAGGGAAGCTTGAACCATTATGGGTGGATATTTCCGTCGGGTTTTAATTGTTTGAACTCGTTTTATGTCGTACGGGACCAGATCTGCTAGAATATGACAGGAACTCGAACAACACCTGTAGATTCACGAACTGCTTTGTCGTTCAGTCTAGTTAATTTTCTTAAGTATTAATTGTTAGTTATTATGCGCAGGCGCATCCGTTTGCAACAAACTCGTTTCTCATTATCTTGTCTGTCTTGTTAATAAAGACCCAGTGCATTCGTTTATGCGGCGATTATCGCAATCTAATGAGGAATTTTAACTTAAATTGATTCCGGAAGATCATAATCATAGTTGTACTATAAAAATGGGAAATTATTGGTCGTTCGAATAAATTGGGATTAAGAAACTCATCTTAATAAATATGCTGAAAACTTATTGAATCTTTCGCATAAGTTATCAAGCTCATTAATCGATTTTCCTTTGAATTTCGGGTAGCGGTTAATAACAAGTTTGCGGTGCGGCGCCGTAGAGTATCGGCGTCATCAAACAGCGGCGGTGGCGGCGGCGGTGCGGCGCGGCGATCGGCGCGGGCGCAGGTTCGGCTGCCTCGTGCGCGCTCGGCTGCGCTCGTGCGTTTACGGCACGCGACGGTCGCGCGCGCTGCCGCAGCTGCCGCCGACCACTTGCCCAGAACCGATTGCTTGAATCCGATGCAAATTGGCGGTTTAGTTGTTTTATCCGGTTTTCATGAAAGCATTTTTTTTATTGTTTCATAAATGACTAGTTAACATTACTGTTAACAGCTGAAGCAAGCGCTGATACACAGTAATGCTAGCTCCAGATGCACTTTACCCAGTTTTATTCACCAGATAAAGTGTTAATTAATATTATATCCTTTGTTTCACTTTCGACTTGGATTTGGGCTAATTAATGTAACTTGTTTGGTTCATGTCATTTGAAGATTACCTGCAATCTGGATATATTTATTTAACAAATCTGTTCCATTTAGTAGATAAATTAACTTTTAGTATTGTATTAATAAATTAATTGATTACAAATCTAATTGATTATTATATAGCATTTAGGCATGGTTAACAATATAATACTAAAACTGTCAAAACATTTTTTTTTTTGGGTTGAAGCGGGATTTGAACCCTCTACCTTAGGATACCAGCCTATGATTACAATTCAATAAAAAAAAAATCAAATAATAACTCATATACTTATTTTATTGCCAGTTTCCTTAAAGTTAAAAATAGCGTATACAAAAAAGGATCAACAAAAAGTCCTTCGGTATTGGTACCGAATGCGCCCCAAGGGGCGTCCTTGGCCGCGAGTGTAGCGTTGCCGGCAATGAGCGTGTGACCTAAATCTCGGCGCGCACTTTACTGCCATTTGCTGCTATTTTTGAATATCGAACAAGTTCAAGTGTTAGTCTTTGGTTTTTGCTTTTTATCTCAGGTTCTTTAAGACTTTTGAGAGGTTTGCTTACAGATTTCTGCTCTTAGTTCTAAAGAGTCTTCACTATTGATAACAAAGAACATCAATGTTGGTATAGCTTCGGTGAACTGTGAAAAAACTTCACCGTCTTTTCTAATATGTCGCTATACTCGCTATATAGAAGTGGTAATAATTCTTACCAACGTTACAAAAAAGGATCGTGAATATTAAAATTCTAAAGACTTTTTCAACTGCGCCGATCTTCTTTGAATTTGTAGGAGATGCCATGTAATAAAAATTCTGGATTCCAATCGCAGTACAAACTGTAATGTCCAGAGATAATGTCCTATTCAATGACTATTTAATTAATCAGTCGGCACAGAGGTGCCATAAATACTGGCTGGCTATAAACCTCATTAATGACCCTTAATGAATTGGAACCCAGTAGCAGGTAGTGTTATCTAAATATCTCAAATTTTTGAACCGAAATTCCCATAAAATAACGGTTATACTGTCAGAGGGTGTGACACGTCAACCTCCTCGAATGCCCCCTTTAAATCTTAAGGTTAATTGTCATGCCCAAATATTTTGGCTTCCAAATTCTTACAATGAATTACTGGACTATTCCCCTCCATCTTTATATACATTTAACATTATCGTCACAGCTACCTAAATAATAACACCTTTGAAATTATTTTTATTCTTTCATAATTTAAACTTTAACAATCGATAAATTTAAATTACGAAAAAAACTGACATCTAAGCAGAAAAATGAAAACGGGTAGATGGTTATAAATTAAAATAAAACGCGCCAACTCCAAGTTATCTACGAGTAAATTTTGAACTAGAGGTTTTAGCTTATGATAGAATAAAAAGCTCCCTGTTCGAGCATTAGTCAGTGTGCTTGTTATTATAATTTTATCTAATGGCTGCATTTGCAACATAAAAACTTCTTGTAAATTGACTGAAGCTATGGAGTCGCCTGCTATGATGATTTTTTTTTCATTTAGATTCGATAGAGAAAAATTAGAGAGTAGGTAGGTACGTATAATATCAATATTGATTTTTATTTCATTTCTTATCAAAGCGCTATATTTTATAACTTCACCTGCCTTGTTAATCTCTGCATCACCCAAAGGTAAACTGGCAGAGAATGCCTACGGCATTAAGTCCGCCTTGTATACAAATTCTGTATATGAAGTTTAAATAAATAAATAAATAAATAAATATCAAAAAATAATCAACTAATATTACCATGTAGTGTTTATTTATTATTTATTTATTATACACTTTATTGTACACCTGGAGTTAACAATATTAACTTATTTCTAGTGAAAACAGTACAATGGGCGGCCTCATCACTAATAGTGATTTCTGCCAGGCAAATGTTCATCTGTCTCATCAGATTATATTGTATGTAGGAGCATAAAAGTTAGATTCAATTTTATAAAAAAAGAGTGTGGGTTGTCAACATTTTCAAAAGTTACTTTTTAAAATTTACTTACTGAAAATAAACATCGTTGTCTTTCATATTTTTACCTTATCTAAGAAAGTTGCCTATAATTTAATTTTATCTCATAAATTTGCAAACAAAATAAGTGATTAACACTTACAATAATAAAAGCTTTTAAAATATATGTTCCTAAGACACGATCACCACAATTATAAGAAACGATGCTATTATTTAAACTCAAAGATTTTACCAAACTTTATCAGGAATTAATATAAAGCTCACTCTTCATTCATCTATGGTCTTGAGGTGCCTATCTACAGTGAATTCCTGAATTAATTTTTAAATACAGAAAATATACAGAAGCCATTAAAATATATTAAACGAATATCTACACGTTATCTGGCAAAAACAAATAATCGGTAATTAAAATCGTAGAGCGATCAAACCGTCTCCACAGTTTCTTTGGTAGAACAAGTTATCGGCTTTAGTCAAAGGGCCGTCGTGTCGCGCTATTCAAATAATTAGGGCCGATACAACCACTTGCTTCGATCGAATTAAACCACATAAAATCGCCGCGACTTGTTCGCCACAAAAACGATCCAACAACCAGCGACGTATAGAACCTTTGCAAAAAATCAACGATCATTTACACGTGTAACAGTTAAGCCATACACAATACTAAAATAATATAATAATGAATTAATAAATAATCTTTATATTAGAAGACGATTAAGTGTTTACTCTACTATAATTCTGTCGAGATCAAAATAGTAACTCGTAAGTTCATTGACCCGTCCAGGTGTTGAGTGACAGTCAACATAAGTTATCAATAAACGGAAGAAATTATGTGGCTATTGGTGTCAGTCAATACTGAACTGACCTCTCATAATGCGCTCTAGATTACGTTTAACTTCATAATGTCCACAATCAATTTAATTTTATCGGCGCGTGTGATCTTGACAGCTGTCAAAGCATTGATAACTATTTTAAAATGTTGATATTCAAAAATGTTAGTGTCACAATGTATCTCTATTATTTCCTTTTGCTTATTTAATTTAAAGTCTACCAAAATATTAAAGATTTTTTGACAAATAAAGATTATTTTGACAAATAGAAATTATAACGCAATAATTATCTACCTGTTAATTAATTAATCAAGTCTTATTTAAATAATATCTCAGACTTTTGCATATTTAACGCCTTCACATGATCAACAATTTTGTTATCAGTTGTTCTTTCATAGTACTGTCACAATAATCATGCTAAACAAGATATAAACACTTAGGCAACTATCATTCTTATCAACTACTTATTCAAATATGTATATTGATTGCGAGTTTTATAGACAACATACGGGTGAAGTGCTATACGTATAGGATGTAGATCAGGGGGACCCTATGATTTAGTCGGTTTTAAAATGCTATTTAAAACGGGCTAGCTATTTTTATTTTTGTACGATAAATTGTTAAATTTGATAAATTTTGAATAGTGATAGTTATGTGGCAACAAGGGGTATACATTGGGGTTATATCATCTGTGGTTTATCGCAATAAGCTTCGAGTTGTGGTAATTTGCTTTAAATTTCCCAAATCTTATAACATCATGTTGTGATTTCTAGTATCCACTTCATGCACAGCATACCTATTTCAAGCTTTTAGCGACGATATAAAGCTAATTATTTTGATAACGATGCTGAATGTTAGTAGGAAATTGGCCACTCATTACAATAGATCTGATATCAGAATCAAACAAGTACGTTCACCAACTACCAGACAATTTACATACACCTCTACGGTTGTAATTGTCCAGGAAAACAGCAAGAGGTAACATGTCATCCAGATCGACTCTAACGAAGGTGTATCAAAAAACGGTGTTCGCCTCCGGTGGTCTCGCGCTGTCAACCTACCGTCCGCTGTACGACAAGCCTTGTTATGCAACAATACCGATCTGAAGTACTTTACAAGGCAATTATATCGACAATAGACGACGTAGCTGAAAACATAATTGCCTTTTGTTTTTGTTGGACATGAGATATCCTTACGCAGGAGTCACAAGCGCTAAAATATAAGGTTGCTACGTAAAGCAGCTTTCGCAGAAACCAACGGTAAATAAGTTAATAATATTCCACCTGCAAAATCAGTTCTGTGAAAAATCGATCAGAGATTGATATGTCATAGGCGCTTAAAACTAATAACTAACAATCATCAAGCTCGTTCACCAGCTTCTCTTCACGGTTGTTAACTAAAATGTGTGCGGCTTAAAATTTGCTAATAATGTACCACTTTAGTCTTTGCAGCTTCGAGCCGCTACGGCAGTTAAAGAATATTAAACGTTAACGTGTTGGTACTGGTAGGCATTCATTACGCCGGGCACCGCCCAGAAGTCTGGTCTTATGCGATGAAATGTACGATTATAAGGCAGAAATCAGATACGAGGTAATCGTAGTGCAAGAAGCTTTTCCGCAATCACGCGATCTCCGATTGTACTGCCTCCACGCGCGGGCGGCCTTCGCAGTATTAACATGCATGACTTGAAGCAACGAAGCTTTATTTAAAGTATTTTAAAGATCTTCCCACAGTGTTAATCACAGCTCTCATCATGATTTACTGCTTTATAATCATGGAGTATTCCAGTCACATTTATCAGACGTTAACGAACCGATAAATTGATCACTAGAGATAGAACCATTCATAAACAGGAACATTACAAAAGTGTCTGTCCTAAACTAATTTGTAAATGCTTATTTCTTAAAGCCTTATACCCGGTTCTCCTTATAAATGCTTCATTGGATTTTAAATTTGATAAAGAGCCACATTAACAAAGTGCAGAGATAAAGCGAAGGATATACTAATTCAAATCCAGTATAAAATATTGTATCTTTTCGTTTCGTCTTAGATAGCGCTATCTGGATCGGTTGGTCCCATAAACCTTAATAATATTTAACCCGTACATGCCGATGGGTTTATCAGAACAGATTATTATTTTAAATTAACTAATTTTTTTAATTAATTCTTTGTAGTTTATCGTATTATTTGCTTAGAGATCTCGAATCATGACGCATCTGCATGACATTGCAGGTTGAATTTGTGTTTTTTTTTCTAAACATCAACAATAAAATAGAATTATTAATTTCACGCTCGAAGTGGTGAATTCTGGTTATCGTAACCGCACTATTCTGAACCAGCCCATATACCACATCATAGCGGTTACTCATCAGTACTGGTAGTGTCAGTGACATTCAAAAACTACTTCTGGGTAGCGGGTCATTGTCTGGGAGGATTACCCCGACCGCATCAATTTTCTCACCAATTTTCTATTTCAGTGCGCAAATCGAGGTAAGGCACGAGTCAGAGCTAGTCAACTGTGACGATAGATAGTTAGTTTACTATATAAGTATATAATTTTGGAAAGATCATTTGTAGATTCTGAACTACCAACGAGTGTTGAGGTAAATAAAAAGTGATCTGAATTGTAAGTATCATAGAGTATTATTGTAATATTACACATAACATTCATAACATAACATCATGCCTATATTACCCAGAAGGGTGTGGCAGAGGTGTACAACATCCATATTTCACCTGTTATGTTTAGGTACCATGGGATAGGGTGTGAGCCTATCGCCATTCACCAGGCACAATACCAGCTCCGTACTGCAATTTGAGATTTATGGGAATCAAACCCGAGACTTCACGATGAGAGGTGCATACGCTAACCACAAGACCAACGAGCCAGTATGCTATTATTTCACATAAATACTGCCTAATAGATTTTATTAAAATTTGGCACATATCTAGCTTTAGTCTACATTAAGTTATTGATTACCCATAAAAAAATAGGTCAACACCCTACACGGCAGGAGCTACAGTCATCAGTTACACAGATTTTGATCTATAAATTAATATTTTTTTATAAGCCTCGATATAGAACTAAATAACTGTATAATTTTTGATAAAATTGTTCAGTTACCCGCAGTACAATTACCAGGTACATTAATACTTTCCATTGAAATTCCAGAGATCTGTAGAATCCGAAGTAATGGTTGAATCAAAGCGAGACCACCAACGTCAATGGTGGTAAAAGGTATCTTAATTAAAGGTTAGGAAGTCCATCGCCGCGTAGTTCCGGCTACGTGCCACTGTTTTTGGAAGAAACCAGTCTTTACGCTGGTAATATTCAATTGTCTGCAGTTACTCATGCAAATCAACAAACAGGATTTGATAGTGGCAAGATGCAGCGTTGAAATGAATCAATTTGATAAATCAATACATATTTTGTTTTTGTATAAGTTTTTCATAATTATCCTGTAGCTTTTGCCCGCGACTTCACCCGCGTAGAATTAGTTGTACTAAGTATTAGCTAATCTCGCGTTCAACCTTACTGCTACGCTCCTGTGTTATGTATGTTATGTTAAATATCTAAAAACCTTTATTGAGAGTTAGACTATCAAACACAAAAACATTTATCAACATTCTACTCGAGATTAGCGCTATCAAACAAACAAACTAACTTTTTCCTTCGGTTTCGTCTACATGGTAGGTACATCAATAGAAAGAAGACTATGTTGCGTGCCTTGTTGTCAGTTACCTGCATCTTAAATTGTATAATAATCAGTCCAGCCGTTTAGAAGATTAGCCAATTCGAACGGACAGACAGACAGACATTTAAAAACTGTATTTTAGGCAAACGTATTGTGCAAACAACTATACCAGCTAAAAAAACATTGTTATTTTGACATTAAAAACAGACACTTCGATTTAATTTTTTGTATTGATGTATTGATTTACATAAGATAAAGATAAAGATAAATTTGAATTTTTTACATTAGATATAACGCCAGAAGCAATTACACTATCCAATGGTCCCAATGACTAGGTTAAATACACACATTCACTCACTCAAGCACACCCAGTCTCAGAACATTTTTTTGCGAATCACACAAAGATTTGTTCCATGTGGGGATCGAACCCACAACACCAGTGCAGTGGAGAACGGCGTAGCGACCGCTTAAAACACTATACCACACGTGCAGAAGATTGAAAATTTGTCACTAGATCACAATATTATTATGTCGCCTGTGATGACGTTCAGTGCTAATAATTACATAGTAGCGCCATGTCGAAGGTAAAACAGTTTCAACACCTTTCTCCAACTTTTTCATTACTCTAGGATATAAAACTGTCACCTTCAAATTTATTCTTAAAGTAAAAGCCATATCATAAAAATAAAACAGAAGCCAGCTCGAACATTTTAATTATTTAATGAAGTGTAACAAATCGTAATGGTTATAATTGTCGTTAAGACAACAATGTCATGATGGTAAACCGGAGAGAATGCGTTGTGGGGAGCAATCAGTAGCCATCTTTTAATGGGCGGCAGTCGCATATCAAATGAGACAACCTCGTGGTGTGGTGTGGAAGCCTCGGAACTAATCGAATAGTGCCGTGAACAGGATACGTTCGTCTCGTTCGGACCAGAATTGTTTAATAGTAGTGTTGTCAGTAAAGTAACCACGATATCCCGTACGATCTAACTTATGGAGTCTGCGAGTCATTTTCTAAGTGGTATTTAAATGACTCACTGCTGTTTGTAATTACTATTTCTTATAATAACTTTGAATAGGTACTATAGTTCATAGAAATGTTTGCTTTTAATTGAATTATTGCAAAACTGCAGGTCTCTCCATGGAAAAAGTAACCAAACTATCAATCGTGTTTCGATTGCTGGTATGTCAAGACACTCATTTTAGATAGCAATTCAGTGGCAATAAAATATCATGATACGGCTTAGTCTTATTATTAAAATTATGAAATACGGGTGTTACTCACGTAATGTTGGTCTATTTAGTCGACTGCGGTTTCGCCTATACGTCTAGGCATTATCAAGAGCGTGCAAGACTGGCTGCGACTCAGGCGCGACGTATCGCACTCTCTTGATAATGTCTATACGTATAGGCGAAACCGCGGTCGACTAAATAGACCAACATTACGTGAGTAACACCCGTTTTCATAATTTTAATAATGTTACAAACTCACGTCAGTTTTAATAAAATAGATCTTAGTCTTGTCATAAAAATACAGTTAAACATGTCTTCAACTATATTACTTGTAGCTGAAAGAAAGTTGTCTTCCAAAGTACGTTATTCCGGTGGTCCCACAGTGGCCAGTGAAGATCAATGTAACGACGGTGACCAATCGAGTGTTCTGCCGCTGACCATCATTCTAATGGATTTATTACCATACATTACGACCAACAAAAGATCTAATCCAATACGCTTATTAACTGCTTTTACAGCTTTAATTGGATACACACAGGTAATTTGGGAAAATATTAAATTTTATGATTTGAGCCAAAACGGGTTACTGTAATTGAAACGGACTAGAAAGTTCGTAACTAATATGATTTATGATTGATCTGTCACCGTTTGATATATTCTCATGGGATAGTATGGGAACTGTGTTTCAAACTAAGAAATACTAAGGATGAATATACTTTTTGGATATAATATCGAATCCATAGTTATGAAGTGAAAGATTGTATTGCCTTTGTCTAAATGTTACAAAAATGATCAAATTAGCGCACTACATGCCCGCCTTATGTTAGACAAATCTAATAGCTTTAAAGCCCTGTCCTAGAAAATTTCTAAAATCTGGCCCACCTTTTATCAATGATTTAAGTTCAGCGTCTCAAACGTGCGGTCCAAGGGTCCAAACATGTTGATTTTTATGGTCCTGGGATCAATGTCCCTTCTTAGTGCCTGCACTATCATATTAAACAATATTATACAGGCGCCAGTAATTCGTGGTATTATGTCCGCTGATGGCAACAATGCCGTCCTGGTTTATTAGTACAATTTATTTAACGATTTTGATGTCCAATCCGATACTCTGTTGCTAAAATAACCGCATGCTTTATAACCGTAACTCCGCGCCATCATAACACGAATTATTCAATTTGAAAACGCATTCAAAGCAAATAAAATCATTTAGGATATTATTTCACGCACAAAGAGTATATGTTTTAATGACGCCATTATTTTTAATTCACATTCAGTATTAAAGAACATCTCATAAGCTGGTCTGCAATGGTAGCGGTCACGCATGTTCCGTACGATTAATTCAAGCCAATCAGGGCCTGATTACACGCATTACCGACTTACAAATTAATAAATACAGTTAAAAACGTCCTTATCACCTCCCACTAGAGGTGATTTTTGTGTAAATTTTGTGTGTACAGAGATCTCGAGTAGACTTGTGTTCAGAACCGGGCTGGTCTTTAGTAGATTTTACAAGGATTTCACGCGATGCCACTCGATTCGATGGAGGCGTAGCATAAATTCTAACCCGCGGCAAACAGTTATTTACCGTTTTGCTGGAAAATCTATCATTACGCCATAATGATCAGTCACTTTTAAGTAGTGGCATAAATTTTAAATATTATTATTCAAATGTGTTTATAAGGTTTCAACAAAATCTTTTTCTTCTGACCTAAAATTGTTTTTCAATAGAAATATATATTTTTATTAAATAAATATAAGGGAATTCCATTACTTTGTGTTTGCACATGTTTTAAACACCTTGTTGGATTCGTTAAGTCAGACTATGGAATACTTGTCTTTATTTGCGTAAAACTATCAGTACCTAATTCTGTTAGATGGACTCGTATTATATACTAAAACGTACACTTGTAGCACATTTTCACCACTCTTTAGCAAAATGATCGTCGATGACAGTATCGTTACAGTATATAAAGTATCTAAAGTTCACTTTTGAATATACTCTATAGGTAAAACGTAAAACAAAAACCAAATATATCAATATAAACGCGGGCAAAACTTAAATGCACTCTTTACTTGACAGATGCTTGACAGTGACAGTGTTTTAGTTTTATTAACATGACTATACTACTACTACTATAATAGGTTCTTTTGTCATTGGACTCGGAGAAAATTACATAATTAAGAGTTAGCTATAAGTAAAAACGCTTAATTTTTAAATCCTCTATGTTAAAATATTAAAAAAAATATTTTAAATTTATTGTAATATGTATATAATTATATCGTCTGACTCGTATATCACACAGAATTTGAACTCTTGTGCAATATTGATATCAGTTACTCCATTATACATGCTCTTTCCGACATTGAGCAGTGTTTGGTCATGTTCCTCGTTAATTGGTTTATTAAGATATATGAGGCTCAGTGTTAGAACATATTATACATGTACATCCGTTGTATGAAGTATCACTTGCATCCTGTGATACATTTATTTAAGTCAGCCATGTATGTTACATATCTGTAGTAATTTGTTAGGAAGGCATTGCATCATACTGGGTGTATATGACATCGGAACGAAGCCCCTTACCCGTGATTCAAAAAAATACGTTATTCATACAAATTGAACATTCCAAATAATGTAGTTAAAATGTTCAAAAAACTAATGCAATAGATTTTGTTACTGATTCTGGTGAAAATAAGTTTGTACATTAACTTCTTCCTCTCACTCAAGTAAGGATCTTTAATAGTAGAGTTCAGTTACTTCGGTATTCGAGCAAGATGTATAGAAAGATATTTATCCTCGCTAAGCAAAGTGGCTAACGAACCGGTCACACATAAAATGTTCATAAATGGCATTAAGAAATGCTATCTTTTGTTAGATGCTGCATGATAGAAACCAGTTCTAACCAGATAGGCTAATAAACACCAGCTTAGTATATTGTTATGTACTGCTTTTCTTATGTGTCACATTATACAGACAGTTGTAAAGGTAAGTTAGACATTGTACAATAAGGTAGTAGCATAATAAGGTATGGTACTACGAATTCAGAATAATTATATTTTTGCAATGTTTTTATAGTTTGACGTATCTACACTTACACAAAATAACAAATACGTTACCTGCGGTCGACATCGATGCGGACGTATTTTTTGACACCTGGATTTTTAATGAGGTTTGGTTTATTTAATAATTTTATATTATTATTTTATTTGATGTATATAATATAGTTAGGTATTTCTTTAATTCGTTTTAAAGATTAAATTGTAGTTAGGTTAGTAATGTAAATATTTAAATATTATGTAAACTCATAACATCGAATAAAAATATCAATTACTATTTACTGAATGAAGTATGCAATTCACGATTAATATTAAAAAAAGGGTCAAAAATTCACTATTGATATTGAAAAATTAATAGTAGAAATTATTCTATACAAAATTTATTTAACGTTGCGCTGCATATCAAAGATTTCTACTGGGAATATTTACTTACCTTTACGTCATCACCAATATCGAAGTAATTATATAATATTTTGGAAATAAAACATTCGACTTTAATGGTTACCATAAAGTAATGTAATGCTCAGCTTCGTCTTAATAAATTACTGCTGTTTCGGTCACGCGCAGCACTGAAGCACAAATCATATTATTATGAAGTATGTAATTGAATTAATTCGATAATTCCTTAGAATTATTGCGCCATTACGCCTTATTGTCTTAAGGGCGAATTTCATGACTATATTATTTAATAAATATGATATGTAGTTTTAGAATCAGAACGTACAGGTTTTCGGCGTACGCCAACCCCAAAAATGCTTCTGAGGTCAACATGGAGGGGTCAAAACTTTATTCAAATAAAAGTTTAGCTATTAGTGTACGCAATAAGCTTTACATTGTTACCTTTTATTTATTTGCAAATTTATAATTGTAGGAATATTTTTACGAATGAATATATATATTTTCGTTCCAATTAAGTATTTTTTGTAATGACCAAAGGCTACTGAGCGCAATTTAAGGTGTCAAGAAGATAAGGGTGACAACAAATTAATATTATTATGTACAAAATCTTTCATAAAGTGCTTTAATAATAAAATTGGGTTATTATTGTCAGTTTTTGCGCCATCAATTTAAAGGACACCCACGAATATAGATTACTTCCGATCACGGCAAATTGACACGAAGGTTTTAAGGCCACACAAATTGGACTGCATCGATACAATATACAACCTGTTTGGTTGAATCTTATTACTTCTAACAATTGGACCTCCTGTGATTAGCGGTCCGTAAATATGCCAATTTGTCACATATCAACTGATGGCTTATTTGAAGAAAATAAGATGTCACGTTGTGTGGGCAGATGCCACCAGCAGCTACCTTCCTGTATCACGCAGTGCGCCGGACATACGTTTTGACACCATTTAAGATACTGAAGAGATAAAAATAATCAGAGTTTACCCACAAGAAATTCTACGTACAACGCTATAAAATGACACCATTGCTTCAAGCGATTTTGAGCTGTATATACGGGCTAAAAAGAACGATGTTTGGGGGACTTCAATTTGCAACGAAAACAATTTATCATTCCATACCCCAAACAGCCCATTGTACTATCTGATCTACTTATTTGTGCTATTTTTTGCTTCGTATTGTTTCTTGGCGAAGAATAATGGTGTTTAACTTTTTGTTTTAATCCCGAGATGTGGATTGTGGATGGGAGTGCAAATAAATTTAGCAAGAAACGTTTGTCATGGGGGTAAGAGGGTCTTATCTCGACGCATGGTGGTCAAACAGATTAGAAGTGTTAAATTTATCCAAAACATGGTTTTGATGTTAAGATTAAAATTCCTTTGTGCAGTCCTCAACGAAATAGCAGCTTTTGTTTAGAATTTGAAAGCGAATCGATGTGTGCTTTCATTTGGTTCCTCATTATTTCCTTTCGATTTCAACCGCGATTTTAAATGTTCCGATATCATTAACGAAATCGAAACCTACGATGCGTTATGTGGCTGAATGTCCTGCGCACAATGCGGTATACAAAGGCGAGCAGACCGCGCAATAAAAGCGTTCTCAATAAAAAGTAAAATCTGAGTAAAGGAAGTGCACGGCGAGCGGAAATGCAAACTCTCATTGTGCGAAGTTGCACGTGTTCCGGACTGTTTTGTGCACGCCCCTGCACTCGTGCTGCCAAAAGGCACTGTGAAAGCCTCCGCCGCTCAAATTATGCTTATTTTCAGTAGCCTAATGTTTATTCTTTAAAAGTCAAAGTCCTCATTATATTTAGCCTTATGCTTTAGAAATAGCGGGTGAAATAGAAACTGACGTCATGCCAGTCTATGATTTATCGTCCAAAAAAGCAAACAGTATGTTAAATAGTAGGTTGTACCATAAGCAACAGAAAGTTAACAAGATTATTACTATATCTAGTAAAATAATTTATTATTTTATACTTTGTGTGCGCAGAATGTAGCTTACTATAGAATACAAAAGTATTCTTTATGAAATAAACCACAGGTATAGATAGTTCATCGGAGATTCAACGACCACAAAACCACCTAACAATAATAGGAACCTACCTACGAGACGATATATCACGAAGATCTTCTATAAACTTTTTCTACACGCCAAAGTATGAAATGTACTTTTTCTACAAGTAAAGCTTCAATAAATGAAATAAAATACGAAATTCGGACAAAAAAAGTTTGGGCACACAGCAGGGTATGTTTGTGGCTTTGTCGCGCCCACAACTTGACAAAAGGCAAATAAGAGAACAGTAAGTACCTCGGCTCGATGAAAAAACATAATCTAAATACCGTCCTATTGATGTTTAAAAGCCGTAGAGAAACGCGCATTGTTCGCGGGTCGAATGCGGTGGCGATATTAGATTCGTATTATTTCGCGATACCAAGTGCATTTTGAGACGTTTCGCTTCAGAAACCGGGAAACCGTTAAAATCGATGAGCGTGCTTGGACACAGCCATAAATTGCTGTCGCCGAAAATTTCTGACGTCGATAATTTTATTTATGTCATCCTAAATATCAAATGACCACACGGTCGGCGTATCAAAGCGGGGTCCATCATACGTACATCAGGGGTACGTCTGTAACTTTGTGGGTAATTGTTTGCAGAGCGTTAACGCAAACAGCATACTGGATACGTTGAGTACAAAAACTATAAGTTCCTCATAAACAGTGAGTTGTTTACACCGCGGCGGCGCAGATTCGTTGTTTTTTTGTTTCTGGATTTTTTTAGTTCACCACCGTCGCAGGACCCGTGGCCGAATGTAATTCGACCTGATCGTATCTGGACACTTTTTGTCCTGTGGTCAGAGACAGCTGTCCTATAAAGCGCCGTGGTTTGAACATTGTTTATAGACTAGCGCCATAATGACATTGTCAATCAGATACGTATGGACTTTGGTCATGTGAGATACATATCCCACAGATCGATATAAATAACGCTGAGCATCAAATTGATTGTATAAAATAGTACAAACTTTATAAGGCTCAATGCCTCGTTTGGGGTTTAATTAGAAGCAAAAGGGCTCTATTACCTGTCATATTTAGTTAAAAAAGATACTCCCAGAAAATATATCAGGGCGCAAAAAAACACCTGCCAAGATTATTTAGCGAAAAAACTCAAGACTTATGAATAAAATCTTAATTAGCGGACATTAATAAAGGCTAGCAGAACAAATATATGCTGATTAAAAACAAATAGGTCCGAAAAAGAGGCGTGTTGATTAATTTTGTGGGCGAGCCGGGGCCTTTACCTTGTGATATTAAATTGGCGATGCTCGCTGTCAAAGTTGACGCGGTTGGCCAAGGGTGACCATGATATACGCCAGATAGCAGATTTTATATCGTTTTTTATTTGACGAATGTCAAGTTTTAACTTTATTATTAAACGAAATAAATAAGACTAATAAAAAGTAATAAAATAATCTATACCTGCTACTAATAAGTCAGTTACAAAAATTCACTCCAAGAACAAAACGTTTTGATCATTGTACATAATGTTTCAAAATTGTAATAATAATAACACTACTGAATTAACTTACTTAATTGCGATTATTCTGAAGCCGTACAAGTTAAGAATATTATTGCCATTTATTTTTAGATGGATTATATTGTAAGTTATAATGCTAAACATTTTCAGGACTATCCTGATAGTATGCGAATAGTCACCCCACGATTATGTTTAACGGTTTTGAATCGCGTTATTAATATTTATTGTTTTTGCTAAACTGTTCCTTTTTTCTTATTTGTTTAACAGCACGGGGGCCACCTTCTTATCCTTTGATGTGCCGCCCCAAGATTGATTCAGAACGGAATTGAAAACTATAAACCGTAAAATATACCGAAAAAGTTATGTTAAATTTATGGTTCCAGCCATAAAAGTAAATTTTTACGATACCTATCTTTTTAATTCATTATTTCCATATAAGAGTTTAAGAACTAGGTCTAAACCCAATATAATACTATCAATAAATATGTTTTATTATTTGTTTATTGTATGAAAATTAACTCTTTATTTTTATGAAATAATTAAATTGATCTCAATGACATACACGCTCTGTTTTATTTTTATTATTTAAACAGTACAATTTATAAAACTTGATTTCTTCAGGCCACACAGAATAATAATGATATTTTTTTACAAAAATGTTAAAATAGAAACTGACTAAGTGCTATCGTTTTGATGTATTTTATGTTCAGTACTTAATTAAGTCTCAGGTATAATCAATTTTAAATGCACTTCATTTACAATCACGGAAAAAAAGTTTTTTTTTTTTAAATTTAGGTTATTTTTAAGACACCCACAATTTTCGAATAATCTTTTACCTATTATTATTTTTTAAATACGTGAAGCGTTATCATAGAGCCCTTCACGAAAAAAATGTATATTCATACAGTAATATAAATGGATCTTATTAATCCCTTTTTTACAATTTCTCTAAGGAACGTTAATAATTATATATTATAGATTCTTAATAACTACATAATTATAATTATAACTAAGTGCCACTAAATATTATTGAGTCTATTAAAACTTAAATACGAGATTTTTTGCACTGGCTTGCTTACATTTTTATTGTTTAAGTAATTGTTAAGTTAATGGATAAGATTATGGTGGTGGTGGTTTCATTTAGATACGCTAATTGATGTTATATTGAGAAATAGCTTCTTTTGAAGCGTGAAATTTAAAGAAAATTAATTATCAAGGTTATCATTTTAAAACAACTTTAATTATTATATATTTTTATCGTTTTATTTATTTGATAAATCGAATGCGTACTCTAGTATACTCTATTTCGCGATTGATACTATACTATGAGGAGGTACCTACTACGTGAACGAAAAATATTACTAACACAAAATTCAAAATCCACGTGCATTTTGCATTTTGTGTTTGCATTATTTCATCGAAAAATTATGTTATATGACATCTTCATCACACAATACAGTATGAAACCTGTATTAAATCAATGCATAAAAAAACATATTTTATATTTTAAATAGTTTAAGATATTAAATTATAGTTAGGTTAGTATTATAAATATTTAAATAAAAGATATTTAGTACTTTCCTATTTTTATTTTGATCAAAACATGAAAAGGTCCATGATTTTTTTTTAAATTCTCAACGATAAGTTAATCTTCAAGTAATTTTCCCGTTCAATTAATTTATCCCATGGGATTTTACACCACTTTTACTTGTCAAGAATTAAGATCGCCCTTCTTTTGCTCTCCGAGATTTTATGACACCAATCAAGCCATTATCCCTATTAGAGATCATTATGTCTATTATTATTAAACCAGAAAACCTGTACGGGCATATCATGAATGGTAATGTTGGGAAATATTTTATATTGTACGTGTAATCTGTACGATGATACTGCCTGGACTATAATTATGATATCACTGAGTCTTCGTACGCTTTTAAAGCAAATAATTATGTAAAAGATCATTTCCTAATTATTTAAACGGCCATAATATTATGTACACGAGACGTAAAATTCTTGCAATAAAAAACTTCAAACATTTTTTTTACAATCTTACTTGTAATTTTTATACACAAATTACTAGTATTCTTGTTAACCTCCTCTAGCTAAGTTTAATTTGCTTGTGTTAGGAGAAAGATCACATACGTGGTGTAATGGCTAGGTTTCGAACCCACGACCTCTTGATCGTAAGACCTATATGCCTCATTCATTACACTGCGGCATTATATAAATTAATTACGGCATTATTAATGTCGTCATTAATTTATTTAGTCCAGCATCAGTGTAGTGTCAAAAACGACTTGAAACTAAGCATTAATTGCCTACAGTTTAAAAGAAACTTTTTCCTCTTGCAAAATTGATGCATAAAATTGATTATGCCAATTGTATTATTTCGTTAACTCTAAGAAAATAACCGCAATACTTATATGGATTTGAGCTTTTTAGAGTTATTATGACCAAGGATGGAAAAAATGTCGCCAAATTGGTTCTAGATCTACCTCCATTTGGCAAAATAACTTTTCAGAATAGATCATATTTACAGTTCATTCATTCGCGAATCCTCCAAAGCGAATTGGCTAATCCTTTCACCACGATGGCAAGTCAAAATAAAATTAGACTCAGCCATCGACACGACGAAGAAGAAGTTCATTCATATGTCATTTGTATAATACACACTAAAACGAAGCTGTATTAGCATATTATGCTAATACAGCTTCGTTTTTCCAAAAAGTATTTATTTGCTTCATTTCCTGTATAAAAACGGCAAATAACGTTACCACAACAAACTGTGTTAAATGTGGCATAAACCGGTAAAATAAAGAAAGAAAAAGAAAAGAAAAAGCATTTAATTGGACTCATAAAAGGAGTACAAGGGTAAAAATAAGGCATGCAAAAGTAAACTTAAACAAAATAGAACAATAAAATTATGAATAAGCACATAGACATGGTAAACAAGTGGAACACTCCTGTATGAGACCAAAAAGGAGACTATCTCAGCAATTGCTGCAGTTTAAAATACTACAGCGCTGATTTTCAGATAGCACCTATGTAATGGCACTATGGTCAATACGATTTATATATAATTTATAAGATAATATACTACTAGATATTAAAATATATATTTATATAAGAGAATAATAGTAAATATATTAATACCTAAACAAATATGTACAAGCACTATGATATCTAGTTATATTTTGAAGTTAGAAACAGCTACGGGAATAGATCATCAAACTATCCAATAATTTATTAGGCCACTCAAAACGCATCGTAAACCTTTTACAGCAACTGTTCTTGGATTGCATAGCTATCCATTGTCAAACAACGCATAATTACAGTGCTTGCAATACACCGGTACTAGCAAATTGGAAGTCATATAATTATGTATTGTTTAAACGAGTGAAGGCTCTAGCCATCTGCTCCTGTTAATTATATTGCACATTTCTAAGGCTTCGCATAAAATACGCATCGGTACACCATTTCAAAACAAGATCAAAGCCTTTCATCTTATTTTAGTACACAAACCGGTAGGTCTAAATGATTTTATTAATTTGATATTAAGATTATTGTAAAGACACTTTGAGAGGTTCAGATCCACTTTAAATACCACACATCCTGAGCATTAATGAATGTACGCGGTTTGGTATCACATGTAACGGGGCTCTGTCCAAGATCTCATTTGTGATAGTCATCGGAGGCGAGACTCGCCAACCGCCACGTAATAACCCAGCTACTTAATTGGAGCCCTTTCATTGATTTGTTAATGCTCTCGTTAATTTTTATTGGAATTATGAACAACATTTATGAATACGCGAATTATGATCTGATATAAACAAGCTTGCTTTTCTTAAGGTCTATTTTCAGTTTCAATTTGTTTATCTCAAATAGTAACTTAACTATTTCATTTGTCAGATAGTTATAGCTTAACATATCGTAATTATAAACTTAATAAGACATTAATATATGGCATTTAGAAACCAAAAGCTAAACGGTTCGATATAATATTTTATAACATAAACCTTTTGAACCCTTATTAAGACATTTGTGTCCGAATAAAAAGATATACCGACCGAAACTACCGCCGGAATATACGAGCTCTGCCACTGACACAAAGCGGCCGAACTAATAGCGTTCAAATCCAAAATTTATTTGCTCTTAAACCCATCGGGATACAGTTAAAACAGGGCATTAATAGATGTTGATTGCCCCAAGTGAAAGCCTTTAAATGAGAATGCTCGAGCACAACTCATCAAATTTGCATTTGGTTTGTAGACGGTGCCTCAATGGACACTAATGAGGTGTTAGAGAATTAATCCGTGAGATCTTCACCCAGATAATCAAGATCTACCAGATAAAACGGTAATAGGGTTTTTCATGTGACATTAACGAGTGACTTCCGATTTCGGCTTTTCATTAAGTACATCGAACGTCGTCTCCTAGCTTTAATTGCTGCTATATTTCCCGACGATGATAAACAACTTCCTATTCGTTAAGATTCCCTTTAAAATGCAGCAATGTTCCACGTCACTAACCAAATGCACTCCTGTTTCGACGTCAATTGTGGTCATAACTGCACCATTAGGAACTGTGAAAGCTATAAATCTAACGATATCGTCGGCGGTGATACAGAATCAATCGTCGGTAATAGTCAGCCACTGATCACCGCTAACAAGCGGCACGTGATCATTAGGGCAATCACATACAAAAGCGGGTGCCTTGTCCATAGTTTTGAATATCGGCCGCCTGATCAATATGGTTATCTCGCCTAATGGGCCCACGATGACTTTCTATAAATTAATAACAACAAGCTTGTGGAGCCTCCGATGATTGGGCCTGCTTAATGAGGAAGCACATCTTCATCTTTGTGGCCATAATAAATGTATGCGTGTTTTTATCGAGTTCGGCTACTTATTGTTTTGTTTTCTTTGTTATAACTTCTGTTACATCCTCAAGTGATACGATCTTTGTTAATATGTATACATCTTGGCATTTATTGGGCGGTTTAAAAAGTTTCGAGTGCATGCGTAATTATTTTATACAATTTTGTACATTACAAGTAACTACTGAGAATCATCTGCTTGTAAATCATGGTTGTAAAATGTTTTGTTATGGCAATTTAATAAGTTTAATACCGTAATTTTTGTGAAGGTATCGCCATAAATATTTTACAGTTGAATGATGGTTTTACTGCTGTTATTGCAGTGTTACTTCCTCTGCGGTGTCTCGGGGCGATTCAATGCGGCCGGAAAGAATTTGTTACACCACAAGTGCATTGTCTGTCTTGCAATGGTGGACTACTTTCGAACTACATTTGATTTTTTTGCACAATTTAACCCTCCGCATTCAAATTGATGTATGAAGGAACATTTCAAAACATCTCATTATGGATAAGACAATAAAGACCGGCTATCTAAAACTGAAAAATATGATCTTTAAAGTCAAAATTTTTACATCAGAACCCAGTGATTGCAGTGGTCTGATCTATCTAACAATTTTGGGTTATTTTTATGAATGCTTTTAAGTATCCCTAGCTGGTTTACTTCAATATTTTTTTTACTTCTGGGAGCACGAGCGAAGTCAACGGTCATTTTGGTAGCACAAGTCTAACCTAATTCTTTTGTTGGATTCAAAGGCTTGTGCCGCTGCCTCTAGCACCCTGAAGTCTTCTTCACACATCTGTTAGTCTCATTGTAATGTTTATTTATAATGGTTCCTAACAATGTACGACACACTCGAAGTGCAAATTGTCATCTAGTGAAGCACTTGGACAATGGCGCACGCCCCGAAATTTCCGTGTAATTCTTCCTTTATCTTTCAAACCTTTGTGGCGTCAAGTTGGCCATTTATTCTCAATTATTGTTTCTTCTCCAGGGGAAGTAGGTTGCGAAGGCGTTATGTTTGCTTTGATTCATTATTCAAAAAATATATTCTATTTTTAAGAACATGCAATTTTCACCCTAGTTGCAATTGCATAAAGCTAAATGTTTCGTAATCGGTAAGTTATACTTTGGACCGCTTGAAGTTGAGTTGCATGGAGTGTAAATTTTGAATGAATAGGTTTTGTCACGTGACAAGTGAACCACTTGTAATGGTATAAATCAGTACAATATAACGTGTTCTCGCTTGTGCCAAATCATTTATTACTATTTATTCAAGAATGCCGACATATTACCGTCAAAACTGATCCATAAGGAGACACAGGACTTGTCATGAATTCTGAGAAAACTACAACTGCAAAATTAAATGTGGATTTCCACAATTATTTATGAATTCCAAAAGTTTTAATGCTTGAGTTTCCTAAAACGTTATTTATCCAACAATTAGGCATTTTCGTGCAAAACAATTACTTTAGGTGGATGGGGGCGATAATTTCTGCGTTCTTAACAAATTGCTGTGGCTGCTCCAGTTTAATTATTACGGCAAGAATCCTGATACAATCGCTACAATTAACATAATGAATTTATTTGATCACCTTTCTCCTTTTCTCTCTTATTTATAGGACCGCGACATTTCTCCAAACAGCTTTTCTTACATTAATGCTTACATTATGAATAAAACCGGTGCTTTTATTTTTCATTCATGAATACTAAATTACGTGTTAAAACAATTTCACTGCCTACTCTTTAATGAGAATTTTAAATTAAAATTAAACTAGGCCTCGGCTTTTTTTAAAAGAAGTAGCGAACTCGGCTTAAAAAATATTGAGGTACGTACTATTTCAATCAAAACGAGGACAACAAAACTGCATTGTGGTTTGCTATTATTTTCAAGGCCACCATCTGCCAACAACTGAAGACAACCCTCGTGATAAATGGCCGATCAAAAAATTTACAATTTTAAATTACAGGTACAATTGAGGGTTTAAATTACAAATCTTGGACGCACGCGGAAAGTCGTGGAATGTTTTATTCTGACGAGAAACCCTTTCAATTGCGCACGATTGTAAACAATCAATTTCAGACGTATAAATCTTTAATACTTTGTACAGTGCATTTTGATTTATGATCGTGACTGTACAACAAAGGCATAGAAAAATATAAAACGAGAAACATTTTAGCAATTCTGAATTATTTTACAATAGATTTTACTGTCCACTACATTTATAAAATTTAAGTTAAAGCATTTGACTTAACATTCACAGGTACTAAAAATCCAATCTCACTTATTGAGGCAAGGAAATTACTATCTGTGTTGTTATATCACACTTTATATCATAAATGAACGCGTGCTTCACAGATATTATTATACCCGGTACCTGAATATCAGTACATGGAATAATCAAATGTAAAGTGTTGTTATCAGTACATTTCTAAGTAACACTTCCTCGGCGTACGGTGTCATCGTATCTTGAGTCAATATTGATCGAGCGTGGGTGTGAGTATCGATTTAATCGTAATCAGTATCGAGACTTGACAACAGGAATACTTCACCGACAAATGGGACAATTTGTATGACCACTATTGAAATCTTGAATACATGGAACCTTGCCGCTGTAATTTATAATTCATATAAGCTTTTGATTGTAAGGCAGTAGTGAAAAAGTTATTGTGACAAGGTTTTAAATTTGATATCTGCATGATTGTGTATTATAATCATGCAGGTATAAAACCTTGTCACAATAACTTAACTGTAACATCTCAAATAACCTCGATCATATCAAAATGTTTACACAAGGTACTAGCATAACACTGGTAGCTAAAATAGGTAAAAGCTCACTTTATTTGAACGTGAGCTTGCAAGCTTCCGTGTAATAATTGCTATAATAATTATAACTTCGATGGGTATTGACCAAGGGGCACATGTGTCACTTACAAACAGTATACAATGGTTTTCATTAGTGTAACATGGTTAAGATTTCAAGTACTTCTAATTCAAAATAATACTAATATAATTATGTTCCATCGTATATGAGGATAATTATAAAAATAATTAAATATATCTTTGCTTCGTGATAGGAACAGTACCTACCTACTTACATTATTGTTTTTGATAGGGTCAAATTATATTATAATTAAAAGTTAACCCTTAAATATTAAATAATGGCATTTACCTATGACATATTTTCTGTGCAAGCTGACTTTATCTCAGTGTTGATCTGAACATAAAATTTACGACCTTGAATCATGCCCTTGGCCTTTTTATCAGACGGAATTGGATACCAATGAAGCCCTCACACCACATCTAGGCACTAAATACAATTATTTTATATTCATAACGAAAAGATATCTTAATGCGTTAATTTTAACAAGGTATTAACAGACGCGACTGTAATTTTAGCAGAATCCTCGAGAGCTTGATATTTAAATAAACCTATCAAGGAGCAATTAAAAATCTACAATGTAAACTCCAGGCCCACAATTAGCATTTGGAATGAAAGTGTTTATCTGTCGTCAACAAAGTACGGTCAAATTAAAAATCTTAAGGCTTAACCTTCTGGAGACAAAATAAGATGATATCTTACTAATGTTTACGGACTAAATTATACAAAGTAATTATTTGAGATTGCTTGGAAATCCTTGGAATCTCAAATGTGAGCAGGATTGAAGCTGTTTTAATATTTCAATAGTAGTATTCCTTTAGGAATCAAATATTAACATGTTAATGGAACCGATGTGCGCAAAGATGAGATCGAAAGAGAGATAGAAAACTAAATTACAACGGTAGCAATAAATAGAGAGAACATTTATCTTTAAAATAAGGTATTCCTAGTAATAGCACAACATATTATAAGCAAAGTGATATAAGCTTGTGAACGGGCTTTTAAATAGTTTCAAAGGTTTATTTTTAAATCTGGCAAGAGTTTTTTTTGTCTACTTCATGGATAAGATTTGTAAATTTTAAAATGATTACCGTAGTCACTAGTTTAGTTTTAGATATCATATTTTGCTGGTTAAAAAATATTATTATATCAATACATATAATAGGTAAGGTAACCCTACTAATCCTTTAATTATTTGCTATGTGCAATGTATACAAAGATGTTGAAATCCGAAGAGAGAGCTTAATATGCATTTTTGCAAACATACCTCAAGTGATACACTTGTTAAAAATAGCAACAGGATATTGAATTGCTAAGGTTAAATAGTTACGCAACACTTATTAATACCACAAACCCTTAAACTATTTCCTCCTAGTCCGTACATAACATAATACACCTTACGCGTTTGAATTTAGGGATGATATTCAATCGCACTGCAAGAAATCCACCATAACAAATTAAACGCAATGTTAACAGTACCTATCGTCTTGAATTAATCTCAATTTGTGAGCCGCGTCTTGTCACGGTGTTTGTATAATGAAATGGAGCAAGTCTGTCTCATTCATTAGAGTCGGACACTTCTATACAGTTAATTGTTTGAACTTGCCCGGGCTGCCGTTTAACATCGTCTCGGCTAATCAAGCCACGGTTAACAACATCCGCTGGGCAAGTGGCCGGCCGATGACTCGCATCGACGATGATGCAATTGTCTCGGTTCTAAATGCTATGCACAGAATCGCGGCTCCAATATACAAGTCATTTTAAAATTAGTTACAACCTCTAAGATTTGCTCCTTAAAACCATACAAGACAACATTGGACCTTACAACAACTATATATATAACTCTAAACAAAATTTACAACTCATTAGTTATCATAATTCACAAATATATAAGTAAGTTTAAATAGACACACATTTTTTATTCTGAAACTAAAATACGTTACATGTGAATTAGGCATTGAAAGGAATACCAAAAACAAAGTTTGTTTAACATCATTCACGGTCGATGTTAGTAAATATTATTAAAATGACCCAACACAACTTCCGATTAGGTGTCAAGGATACTCTGCTGATGTCAATCGAGTTGAACTTGCTTGATTGAATCGAATGCATTAATTTGACTACGTAATACTACGTAGATATACACGTCACGTGAGAAGTCCACTTAATTTATTGAATGGTTTTCTGAGAAGATAGTTCCATCAATGAATTGATTCATTGACGGAAATTGTTCGTTGATAAATGTATGTCAAATTCATTCCGGATGGGCCAATTGGTGAATTTAAATATTTGAGAGACTTAATAGTTATTTACATACTATTCTAAAGACATTGTATTTTGTATTTATATACATAACTCTTTACTGCATCGAATTTTTGATCACCATGAAAAAAACCCTCCAGAAGCAGTCAAAAAAATATTGTTATAATTATTAATCCACTATTTAAAAAGTTATTAGCATGTATGTGCATGCAAAAAACATTTTTCCTGACAAATTGCATTCAAAATATTTACAGCATGTTTGTAGGCATTCGTGTCATAAAACAATTCTGTACTCTGGGCAATTGTAATGAATCATAACTGTTCAAATTTGGCAGTGCAAACGCGGTCAGATGAAAAAACGTCCACGAAATGCATTATTTATATCATACAGGCACTTCACAGCTTACAGACAGTAGCTAAATAATTTACATTAGAACGCCAATTACGAATGTAATAGACAAGCTGTTCAGATATCGTTATATAAGTTTTAGTATATGGTACCAATAATTATTCATTTACATGAAAAGACAAGGCAAGAGCTTATCAATATTTTTTAAACTTATAATTTTTCTGCTCATCTTTAGCTTGGATGAATAATTTATGATAAGTAATAATTTTTGGTCTGTAAAATGTGTACACTGTACAAATCAATATGATTCATTTCAAAGATTTTTATTGTCTTTAAATTCTTGAAAAGTATCTTATTAAATTAGTAAATAACGTCTTATTTAAAAATACTTCATTAGATATTTGATTATGGCTGAGTAAAGAACATCTAAAAGTCTCTGAGATATTTTAGTGCAGAGCAGATTTACTGCCAAAAGACAAATCGAAATCTCGTTCGGCGCAATCTCGTGTCGGGAGACAGGTCCGGCTGCTTCAATTAAGTCCGCCATTACGATTCATTCACGATTATTGTTGTTGGGTGCGCCCGCGCAGCCCGCCTTGCACCCGTGCCATGCGCCCGCGCCGGCCTGACGTCCATGCGACACGCGAACTGGAGCCTGATTCTGTTATTTTTAATTTTAAAGTTATTGTCGTTATAATTTAAATCTGGTCTGGAAATCCTAAAAACGACTTCGGTTTGAAATTAAAATTAGTTGAAGTGAGAAGAACCTTGTGTTATGAGTATTGCTCGATGAATCTTTCTAAGTAGGACGCACGCTAGTAGATAGACTATCCAATTGTGTCATCTCTGCTGTGTCTTCTAAAGTGAAATAGTCAATGGAAAGGCACTTTACACTGACGTTAACTTGTAGTATCGACACTCCATTAAAGTTCTTGTAAGTACATTTGCAGAATCGGGACCCTGATACAACGAAGACGACGTGTTATCAAGAAAGAAGCTACGTGCTCTGAATTCACACACCAAACTACTAATTTCAGCCAATTGTTGTTGAAATATTGTAAATGCTGTTGTTTTTAATACTTACTACTTTCGAAAATGAATACCCAGAATCAGGGATGTGCATCATTATTTATGTAAACATGCATTTAAAATTTTGTTTTCTTATAGTTATCATCAATTAATGTTTCCCGCTTTTTCGTTAAAATCTAGACTTTGCTATGATACTGAATCTGGGAAATACAACGTTGATTGTAATGGATGTCAACATGATCAAAATAGCCAAACATGGAATAAATAAACGTCCTTGCCCAGCGTTATTCAAGTATAACCAAGTTCTCTGGCACTACTGTGATAAACGACATTTCCAATAAAATAAATAACATCAACAAAAACAATAGCGAGTTTCGAAGTCAAGAAGTCCTTTGTAATAGCAGAAGAGGCAAATGAACAGATTATTGTGCACAAGCAATAAACTTGTATGCTGACTGCAGGTATAATTTCATCGGCGGGCTGCCGTGCATCAAGTGACATTCTTATTGAATTTTCCCACACATTGCATGCATTTATTGAGATCGGCGGCAAATTTTCTCAAGTAGGTGAACGTGTGAAGGGTAAAAAAGTAAAACTGTGACAGGAAAACGTCATTCTGCTGCATTGCGGGCCGAGGATTGTAAAACAGTATCCTTGGCAAAGATGTTTATGATATTTCCCGTAATTATTGTAACAGTACACGAGCCATGTTAATCGTTCATACTATCGTTAATTACGTCTCGTATATTGCAAGTTCGTGATCTTTAACTTAATTCGTGCACTGTCGCTATTCGTAATTTTTCAGCAAAAACGCTGCTTTATGTCCCAATGAAATAATTACGGCGCATAATGGCCCTATTTACTGGCTTAATAGCTTTAGTTCACAATAAAACAACTCATGACAAACATTTACTTTAATTGCCACATAATTTGAGGTGGTATGATCAGGTACAATTTATCTGAGTTATCAATGTCAAATGATCGCATCAGATGCTGTTCTTTTGCTTTACGTTACATTGATAGTCGAAATTTTTTTTTTATTTCAAATATAGTTACGTAATGATATATAATATGAGTTAAAAAAAAACAAATATAAAAAAACGGCATATCTTATGCACTCGCTCAAAATTATTACACTGCTTATCGTATTCAAAAATTGACTTGTTACTGGCTTGCTTGATTAACGTCAAGCTTAAGATATCCCAAATGTATTTCAATAAAGAAACGCTACATACAAAAGGCACGCATTAATTATAACTAACGGCTTTATTCCCCAATTGAGAAACCCCCAATTACTCGCAATATGTTGAAGAAACTTTCTCATTAAATGAAGTAAATAAAGTCCAGATTAAAATTTCACCTGTTAGGGCTTGTTAAAAGCCCATATTTTGAGCTAACTATAGGCTTCCGCGTCGAGAGCAGGAGCCTTCCAAAAAAGTAATTTCGCCTCACATAATTCTTCATTTTTGAGAAGGAAGGCTTCACTTTTGCCCTCGCTGATATAAATCCTGCAATAACCACTACTTCACTTTTATTTAATAAGTTTTAGTAATTACCTAATATGGCCGTTTTTCTTCAAATGTCGAGTTTAATGCCGGGTTGTTCTCCTTATTATGAGATCTTATCTATGTTATTTTCACCAATTTCATTCTCACTAGTCACCCATCTCGATGACAAGCCGATTGATTATAAAGCAATAAATATTTCCTAAGTAGGATTTGCCGAAAACATAATGATACGAATTTAGACTAATACTTCGCTGACCTATTTATTATAAAATATCTTGCACTCAATATCTGTATAAAGTAACTGTTTAGTTTTTATCCCCTCGTAAAATACAGCGATGCTTTTCAATAAAATTACCTGCTTTTTGTAAGGTTCCTAAATAAAAAGAAATACATCTGAGTTTTGTTAGAAAGACAGTTACAATTTAGGCCGTTATAATTGTATAGTTTTTTTTTGCGCGGCACAAGAATGAAACAGTGAAATCCTTAGAGCTGTAGAGGACAATGTTGCACAGCTGATGAACAATTCACTTGTTGAACAATGCGTAAGGCTCATCAGCTGATCAATGATTTTTTATTATAATATTGTTTAACACTTTTTTACGCTGATTTCAGCAGCATTATTCATCAACCGAAAACCATATATGTCTATATATATAATTGCGAGGCCTGATTTCACCACCAAACCGGAAAACAGTAATGCAAGCACTACTATTTGGAAGCAGGTTAAAAGTGCTGCTGCCGCCCTCGAGCTCGTTCACAAGAGCTCTACCATCAATACCTATTTATATTTTTTGCCAACACACACAGCTACTCCAATGATTTTTGTTCTCAACCGTCGTACCTGACATCACCTCTGGAATCGCTGAGAAAATCCATCCAAAACACCATCTATAATCCGTCGGCAACACGTGCACGAGGCTATTATTGATTTTGCCGTTTTTTCTACAAAATTGCATGCCCGTCTCGGCTTGACATTGAAAAAATATATACTAGGGTTCGTGTGAATGGGCCTTATTATAAGCTTGCGCAATGACATTTGAGTTTTTGTGGAAGGTAGAATGTTCCCAGTCGCGTGGCAGCGGAATGCGAAGGCTCCGAGAGTTATACCTATTTTATGTCTATATATCGAGATAAGGTCATTAACACTCCCATATAAATAAAGTTTATGTTGTCTCGATAGTGATAAGAGGTGATAATGTCTACAAATTGATTTTATTTTTTGAGGAAGATGTAAGACGTGGCGGTAATCTCATTAATGTCAATGTCGTTTTCATTGGGTTATCTTATTTACGATTAACATATTCAAACGTGCCTGATTAAATTAAACGAGACCAAAAACTGGCGCTAGATATTGTAGTATGAACGATAGTTTAGATGCAACGAAACCAGATTTTTATCAAAGTTAAAAACTGATTGTTTTTGTGACCGGTTGTTGGAATTCCAGTAGTATATAAAAACTTTGAAGGGACATGTCAATGTTTGTACGGATGTCAACAGTTTCTGACTTTCGACCCGTTGACATTAGCTCCCGGAAAAAGCGTCTAAAGTTTCATGTGATGGCATGTTACCCTTTAATAGAAACACAAACAATTTCTAACTCGATATATCTTTGTTGAGCATAAGCAAATACAATGGCATGTTCAAACAAGTGGTAAGGAACAAAATGTTAAATTAGCCATTAATGAAACAGTTTCTTTCAGTATTTGAAACAAAAATAGCTTTTATTTATTATGATTATTTATTGAAACCACAGATTCAAGACGTGGTCCGGTTTTATTCAATTCGTTCGGAAAACGTGTTTTTTTCATGTCAAACTTCTTTACTGGTATCCAAATTCTATATTTGGTGATCGTTTCAGCCTCTATTAGAGGTACTTACAAACAGGGAAACTTTCAGCTTTAATAAAATGACGTAAGTCAAGCGGCTACTAGCTCTTAGGCTTAACGCTTTACAGGTTCTTTAAAGTTTCAATGTTACTTACCCCAACAAACCTTTCCCATTTACTTAAACTACTTTTCTCTTTTAAAAATCAATGTTTTGCCGCCTACACTCTGGTGATTAATGTGTCACTTACAATATAAATGCTAATTAATTAAGTCAACTAAATACATTAAAATCTCATAAATTATTATAATTGCCTTCTATTGAAACATAATATTTAAATAATCACTTCATCACCCATAGAAAAATGAAAAAAAAAACAAGCAAACTAGATAATAATATATAAAGACTGATTCTGGAGCTTTTGGTCAAACACCAAAACAGAAACTCCAATTTCTTTCAAATCTGTTAATACTTCATGAGTTAATCAAATATCATTTTTTAAACCTGATAATTATAATTAAAATAAAAAAATAAACTAAGTTAGAAACGGTCTCAAAATAAGCTTATTCAAAGATTTCTTTCGTCACAGACAATACCTGCCGACAGAGTCATAGATAAGATAAAGCTATCAAACGTCTTTAGAGCAGGATTGAGTCGACACGTATTATTGTATTACCGATCATGGGCGTGGATAATAGATAAACCTCTTGATAATAGCCTAAACATATTTGATGTCAAAATATTTATTACATCTATGAATTTATTAAGAATACCGTAGAGGCTGTGAGAAAAAGTGATACTCAATAATACAATGGATATCTTATAAGAATATAAATCTATTTGTTGATAGAATAAATATGTAAAGTATATTTCTTAAAGTGGTTAAAGTACTTATACCATCTCCTCTCCTACTCTCTCTTCTACCATCTCATGGTAAAATGTCAGCTCAGTCTAAAAATACAGGTATTATGTATAAAGATAGCAGGCACTTACATTAATCTTTTGAAAAATATAGCTACTAACCTATTTTTTAATCATTGATTTTTGCTGTACCTTCTTATAAATTTCTTTTCAATAAAATCTTTCAATTTTCTGTTTTTCTGCATAAAAGTGGAGAAGACAAATCATTTTATGACACTTTTGCTGTAAATTATATAATGATATAAGTACTGAATAAAAAAGATGTAATATTGGCCCTATTTAGTTGTAATCTGATGTTATCTTTCTTGTCCATCTCAGAAAAAAACTTTTTTTAGTGTCTCTATTACAGTTTTTCAACATATTTTTATGAAAATGCGATAAAAATATTAATATAAAATGAAACCTCACACGACTCATCCGTGGCACGACAGACAACACGCTGAACTACAAGATTGATGGTATAATAAAATCTGGTTTTTATAACCTACATTATTGCTTTATAATCTCAAATTTGACTTTTATCTTTTAGAAAGCTTGTATAATAGATAAACTATCTTTGGAGACACGATCGCGTTGATTAGTCAAACCGTCTCGTACAACTCCTATGTCCAATTAAGACATATAAATAAAAATAAGTTGCTTATAATAAATTTTAACAGTGGTTTTACAGAATTAATGAGTTATTTCAAACACCATCATCGACTAATTTATTGCTGTTTGAAATTAACTTTTAATATGAAATGTCATATAATATCAATAAAGATCACGGAGCAGATTAGGAGAGAATAAACTAAAGTAATGAGAAACCTCTCTTCCCAGGGTTTAATGTTAGAGACTATCAACCGTGACCATTACTATGTATAAATTAACAGATTTAAAGTAATTTTTGGACTTTTATTGAGGCCGTTTGGACACTATTAAAACACTCTATAGTAAAAATTAATAACTTTTTCAAGCATTTAAAAAAGTTGGTGATATTTTCTATTCCGATTAGTCTTATTGTATTAGTAAGTTCATAATTAGTAGATATTAAGTACCCAAGAGTATAATATCAACTTCGTGTTTTATCATTTTCATTGACTTCAATAATCTTTTTAGCCGACTTCAAAAAAGGAGGCGGCTCAATTAGATAGTATTTTTATTTTCTTTTTGTTTGTTCACCGATCACTCGAAGACGCCTGAACCGATTTGAGAAATTCTTTTTTGTGTCTGAAAGAGTATACTTTTGATGTGGTCCTATCTCATCTCATCTCATCAGGTCACGATATGATGATGGGATCCTAAAGAAATCGAGGGCTACCCTCAAATTTTAATGGCTTTTATATTGTTTTTCGTATATTACCTAAAGCTACTCGGTTATTTGCATCTAGCAGTCAGTATATCATGTTGCTGAGCCGATGCTGGAAGGTACAATTCCTCAGTGGTTAGGAGTACGGTGATAATTCTTTAAGTATAGGCACCTTGTAATGTTTACTGTATTCTTTCATGTTATACACAGATGAGGCAAGACGTTGAATATTACTTATGTATTTCTTACCTTCTAGAGCATGTTTTGTAATTAAAGCCGGTTTATTTTTGGAAAATTATTAATTTAGTAGTATCGCAATTAAAGGAGCTAGTGAAAAATGAGTGAAAGAGCGGCATTTATGTAAATAAAAAAAAACAAAACTCGAACTCGACTTAACTAAACTAATAAATCCTAATCGTCTGATTACGCATTTACTTGAAAAACGTTATAGCTGAAAAATTTATTCGCTTTACACCCACTTTATTTCTTCAATCAACTCGTACGCATAATAAACAGACGTTACCATGTCTTACTGCAACTCCAGTGTACAGGCAAGATAAAAAGCTTCGGTTAAATCAATGCAGTCTTCTAAAGAACATAACAGTCAGGCATCCGCATCGACAAATACCAATTGGATATGAATGGCCTATGCGTGAGCCGTGAGAGCACTATCCAATGATCCAAGTGATCCATTCAAGTGATCCAACCCGGCAATGCTTGTAGCAACTTTTTGCAGCACTCCACGGAGATGTCATCTTGCACGCCAGTAGCGTGCTTACATGCTATTCGTCATTTTTATGACGTAATATGATTGCGTATTGTACTGTGTTGCCGATCATAGCCTTTATATGGATAGAAGTGACATTTCTCTATTTTACTTGTAGGTTCAGGGGTAATCGAAAGGTATTGAAAATTCTTAGATCCATGAAATAGTAGACTACCGAGCGCTGTGTTTACATAATAACGTAATATGGGTTTAACTTTTTAGCCATTTTTAAGGACCAATTATTTTTAAAACACTAAAATGCATGTTTGTTCGTGGGTATTTTGTCAAAATTATATTGATCCTTAATTCACTTACTTACTAACTGAAAAATTTAAATAATAATTTTGAATATATGGGCGCCGACAAACATGCATTTTTGTGTTTTAGATATTTTCTATAAAAATAGATACAAACTTAATAATACTAAAGTTAAACCTAATAGCCCATATTACTTTCGTATGGCAAGAACCAACCAATTGTTCCCCCTTAAAGCTCACAATAATGCACATCAAAATAAGTAAAAGTAGATAGCTATGAACAGAGAGAGACAACGTAACAAAGATATTTTTCTCGTGATGCTAAATAGTAATTTATTTATTTTAACAATAAAGATTTGTTCAACATTTTATATATTATATATATATTTTTATACCTTTAATGCTTATTTAATATTTGTACTGATTTGTCGGCTTTGATTGCTCTTGTCAAAAACATAACTGATCGTGCGTGCACAGTTAAACATGGTTTAACCAACAAGTGTTAAATAAAACTGCTGTTCTATATAATCTTTAAGTCTGTGGTCGTCTGGTATCACAAAGCAATGTCATTCAAAGATTTCCCGAGCGAAGCTTCTCTCGGCTACTACCGTACATTCATTTTTTACAGCAATAAGAATTTGTTCCTGGTTGACGAGTGAAAGAATCCCGCTCGTTCCCTTGTTACATACCGCTCCATCATAAAATGGAAATATCAGTAATATTACTCATTTAAAGTCCCTCAACAATTACCAATAGCGTTGTTCAACAACATTTTTATGAAGTCGAACCGGCCTGTGTGAATGAAATGTTATTGATGCGCCCAATGATTTTCCGATAGTCGAAAAAAGCTTCAATATGTAATCAATGATAACGGTAATTGTTATTAAAACGTCGCTGTGCAATCATATCCGGCGCATTGAACATAAAATGGACGGTGGCCGATAAAATTGTTGATTTAATGTCTCAACACGTGTCAACACTTCCAGTTACTGCCATCTGCTCAGTATTACAGTGTCACCTGTAACTTTTTAAGCTGAGACCGCCCATTAATGAAAATTCGTGAAAGTCACTACAGAATGTAACGAAACATGTTATTTGGAACATTTTTGCATCAACCGCTATGTCAATAAGCAACGTCTTCATTAACCTATACTGATGCACTGATATAAGGTATTTATGCCGGACGTGTTTCTTACACTGACATTTGGATTAATAAAATACTAATGATACATTCTTGTTTTACTGTCAAGTATTGATTATATTGTAGGTGCACCTAATATATTATTATACTATCTAGCAGCTGGAGCTATTGCTGGCTTGCATTGTAAGCAAGACGTCAAGCGCGCAGTTTGGCCAGTCGCGAAAATTCTAAAGCGTTTGTTTACTAAGCGACTCACTAGGCTCGAGACGTGAAGCAAGCAGCCCGCCTATTCGATCTTAGCCTTAGTTCTGTGTATGCAAGTTTTATTAAATGTTTATAAAAATATATTCCTTGTCAAAGATCAGATTTACAGTGAATGGAATTTTGCAACAGAATCAATAGAGCTAAAGCAAACGAAAGTATAAAGTATCCTAGGACTTAATCCAGTTAGAAATGACAGTAAAGCGTGTTCTTTTCTTACACTTTCTGCTCTTTCTTTCAAAGGTTACATTGTCCATTATACATGCAGATGGGATCACTAACGCTAAATTTAACCTCAGACGTGTAGACGTGCCGGCGGCAGCTTTTGCCATCGAGTGTTCGAAAAAATCGATATGCCATTGTCATGCCTGTTACCGAGTGTACTGTTACAGTTCTTCATGCCACGTTTACTAATGTTTCTTTTGTGACGCCTTTTGTATCTCAACTTCTCAAGTACTTTGATACACTTGATAATACAGAATTTTTGAGTTAGCTAGTAGAGACGTATAAAAATTAACTGATTCTAGCTATTTTTGGTGTTGCAGATTAAAGTTATGAAACAAATATACTGATTTGGGCCACCCCGTTAGCTACTAACATGTTTATTTGATATATGAAAAGTATTTTATTAAAAATGTGGCCACTTACATTACAAAACTTACTATTTCAAAAGACATTTATACCAAAACACTTATTACGCCAAAAAAAGTTATGCGTTATATTGATTATACGTAAAGTATTTATATTTAATAATAATATGCCAATATACATATTGGCATAATATTATAAATTATAAATACTTTCTAAATTAATATTGCCAAATAAATGTATGCCAAGTTAGATTATGCCAAAAAAATAAATATCACATAAAATACGGAACCAAGAGAGTACAATCCAATATCAAAAGGATAAGCTAACGTTTAAAAAAATATAACCTAAAGCCGGAAGTCTGGCAACTGACAAAAAATCATAATAAAATACAAACATAATCATTGCCTTCAATACCATTTAAATTCTTACTGACTGTTATTTACCTAGCAGCAAAATGCTTTTCCCTTAATGCTCTTATTTATGATGGTTCATTTAATACACACTATATTTTCACCAAATACCATACCTAGAGTGTAAAACAACAACTACTGAAGATTAGATAATAAAAGTGAATAAATTAAATCAGTCAGTAGTTCTCTATAGAACATTACAGGATTGCTGCGAGGCGAGAAACCTGTAGAAAGGTGTATTCAATCATGTTAGACGCTAGTACTTTGAACAATTATTTAGCTTACTAAGGCAAAACTGCGATTAAATTGTAATAACTAGGCTTGGACTGGACTTGGTGTATGCAACTAAACTAAATGATTGCACCTTATGCTCTGTAGCTATTATATATGCATATATATATATTTAAATGCTTACTAGTAATTTGCAAATACAAATTGTAATTAGATATTTAAGTACTATAATAATTTTTTTTTTTCATTTAGATTTTCTCATTTATCTCGTTAGATTTAAGTTTCTGTTAAGATAAATTAAGGTGTGGTAAATAAATAAATAAAAAAAGAAATCTTGCCAATAAGGTTTACACCTGTAAAGTTGGGACTGAATATTTCAAAATACCGTTACAATACATCAAACAGCCGCATAATACTATATTCAGTGGTTGTAAGCTATCAAAGTTCATTTTAGTTTTATTGTAAAAATCTATAGGATGAAGATGCAGACCACCGCGTAGAAAATAAGACGTCAGGCAAATTGAAACGGATCAAAGGGAATGAAAGCCTTCGTGAAGGCATTAGAATTGACCGTTTTCTGCGTTTCTAATAAATAATACCGAATACGAGACTCTTCCGATATTCAGATACAGGCTGTTTTGATTTCAAATTGGCTTTATAAATTGGGTTTTATCTGCAAAGTGTAGGTAGATGTTAGATATCAAATTTCATTTTTCCTTTAGAATCAGTATTCGATCTCGATACAACTCATTTCTCTTTAATATCACATTAAAGGTGGGCTAATTATATAAACTCCAATTATCTTCATAATCAGACTTGATAATATATTTGAAATGTTACTCCCGAGTCATTAAATCCACTGATATTATCGTAATCTGAAAAACAGATCACTCTAAACGTAAACTGTCTTTAAAGTTCAATCGCGAATCGACGAGGCCACCCGTTACACAGCTTTCCCCGGTGGTCCAATCTTCAAGATGATTAAATTAGGATACGAACAGATATAACATGCGAAATGATATACAATGAACCGAGTCCGATTCCGCATAATGAAGCAATCAAATAGTTTCCATTGTACCTCCACTGATTCTGACGTAGAGCTTGTAACGTAAACTTTTGCGTTAGCTCTACAAATAAAGTAAAACATCATAATTTTGACAAATAGTAATACTCTTTCTTTACCAAACTTTGAAGCAACACATCATACACTACGTATTATCATTATTAGCAACGATTAAAATGTATTATTTATAACTTTTTCTAAGGTAAATTGGTAGTCAGTACGAAGATAGACAGCATGGTTTGCGTTTGAGTTACGTTTAGTAACACCGAAGCTCGGGGATGTCCGTGACCGCTTTGCATACGGTAATCCCGTTCCAATACTTACACAAAAAGTTGTTGCATTTTAAAATCCTTCTCGAAAGCAAACATTTGACGTTTGGAGGGAAATTGAGCGGAAGGCTTTTTGTACACTTATTTGGAATGGATTAAGCCAGGGTATACTTACACTAAGCTGACGTTCGGTAGCACTCAGCCTCGAATTGGAAACGGCTCTTTGACTGGACGTACACAAAGATAATTTAAGTTATCATCGTTATTGATTTACTTCGCTTCGTAGCAGATATATTTTAATATCGCCGTCGAACCATCCCGGGCGTCCGTTTATCGATGTTATACTGTCAATAAGGCGCCTTTGTTCGCACCAAAATTTATAAGTTAGACGTCCGTCCATTGTACGGCATCGTAAAAGGCGATACTACAATGCGAAGTATTTTATACCGATCATAATCCTGACGTGTGGTCAAAATGTGTCGAAGCGTTAAAGATTTATATCAACGGACAAGATTTCGGGCTAGTGGGTTATACATTATCTACCTGGATCAGAAAATTGATATCGATATTATTTCACAAATCTTTGCAAAAAGTACTTTATAGCGGAACTCGTATGCGTCTTTTTTTTTCACTGGCAGCAATGCTTCGGGGCGTTTAAAAGCTTCGGGATTTAAAAATAAATTTTATGCATTAAAAGGAATGTGACAGAGTGAAATGAACAAATTATTTCCAAGCTGAGTAGAGTTGGAATGCGTTGAACTTAAAACAACTACAATATTAATCAATACATAAAAAATACTTTGGTATGTCCGTTGAAGCAAACGTAGGTGGTTCTGTTAATCTCGAGATTAATGTTTTAGTATCATTCTCACATGTCGAGATGTCTACTTTACCTACGAAGCAAGTGCTTAAACTTTTCAATATTTAATTAATCTTTTATTTTTCAGAATGCTAAACTCGCGTAAAAAGTAAGTACATACCTATCTACAAGTAATAAATTGTAATTAACGTAAATACATTAATTAAAACTAATGCCTCGATGGTCTAGTGGTTAGCGTAAGCTCCTCCCACCGATCTCGGGTTCGATTTCCGGGTCAGGCAAAGTGTTATTTGTACATTTTCCGTCAGGAAATTTACAGTAGCAGCACGGAGTTGGAATTGTGCCCAGTGGATGGCGATAGGCTCACTCCCTATCCCATGGAACCTAAAACTTAACAGATGAAATGTGGGTGATTACACCCCTGCAAAACCCTACTGGGTACCAATGGCGTAATGTTATGTTATGTTATATTATGTTATTTAAAAAAAGGAAAAAACCTTCGACCACTGAAACAGTAGTTCCGAAAAAAATACTATTCTTTATGACAATAACTTACTGAACCATTAACCTGATTAGGAACCTATACCAGATACAATTCATAATCATACGGGCAATATAACACACACTAAACACTACGAATATCTGTTACAATACGACTAAGGTAGTCGTACTACCTTTCTACCAAGCAAGTGAACAGAATAGACCCGCCTCTTTCGGCATCTCTTTGCTCATTATTGTCGTAAAAACGACACTAATTTTATTTATTAGTCTCTTTTACGATATGTCAAATTGCGGAATAGTACCTACTACATGTCGGTGGGCGGTGAGCTTTTGTGCTGCCGCACTGTGACCGATCGATTTGTTTTTAGGGTTCCGTCGCTTGAAATCGACTGAAAAAACGCTATGGTTTTACGTGCGCTTATTAGCGTGTTATGAACACGTATTATTTTAGATCGTGTATGAAATTAGGTTAAGACTTCTATTAATAAAATTTAACGGGAGTTATGAAGAAATTGTGGTGATTTCTTCCTTCCTGTTCTTATAAGGTTGGTAAATATGAAATTTTGTCTAATTTTTTATCACAAAAGTAAATATAAGATATAACCATGTAGTAATATTTTCGTTTAAAAAGTTAAATAAATAAAATAAACCACTGTATTACCTCTAATTTGTTCTAGAACAGATAACAATAGCGCTGCTCTATTGTTTTCTTCGGTAAGACTTGGAGTGAAATCAAACGCGACCCTCAAGACCGCTAGATATGGAGACTCATCCTCTGCCCCACACTGGGGCCATAGGATCTTAAGTCACTGTTTTCTTAGTGCGACAAGCACAATAAAACAATTTTGCCGATTTTCTACTACCTATTAAAAAAATGCTTTTATTCATTTGTCAATCCCGCCTATCCATTTCGCAAGAACCCGCATGCACGGCTGTAGGTTTCGTACCTGGCCATTTTTTCTATGCAAAGTAGCGGTCACTTTGCACTAATTAATTGTCCCGTTGTCAACCTAGCTTTTGTGTTTGTAATTATAAAGCAGTATAAATAAAGATAAGAAAGTTGAAATAAATTTATTTGAATAAAAAAACTTCATCTTGACATTTTTGTCAAGATGAAGTTTTTTTAAAAAAAAATATTTAAAAAAATTCTAATTCTTTTGAATTAGAATTTTTTTACGAAGTATTATCAGGACGAATCTAAGACTTGTTTTCTTTTATTTGTGAGACAGTGACAAATTTTAAAATATCCTTAATAATACTTAACGTTCTGGTCGTTAAGTATTATTAAGGATATTTTAAAATTTGATCTGAATTATAGTTCCTCTGTGCGGATCTTAAGTCTTTTGCAATAAATAATAAAACGAAACTTAACCGTTAACTAATGTCCAGTTAATGTGTGTAACAAGCCCAAACTGTTATTTATCTTCTATCTATAAACAGGGATATGGTATGCCGTTATATTATCACATTACACCTCAGGGTTCGAATCTTACACACCTTGTACTCGGTCAATAAGTGATAATGGACGTACCCCATTAAAACTTATAACGTGTGGTGCCGTGTTGGCCAATGACTTGAAACTTAGAAACAGCCCTTAAAATGTCTGACATACAGCTGTATTTGATATCAAGCAAGCTTGGCGTTATATCTGGAGTTTAATTTAATTAATAAATGAAATAAATTCTTTTTCGAACTCTTGTTGATGATAAGGCGTATCTCCTGCGAGCCTAACATGTTGTAAATGACTGATATTTGAACAATATCATTAAATTTTAACAAAAATGAGCCGACATCAAACATTTTGATAGGCTGTTCAAATAGTTTGTTCAGCATAACATCTCACAGGAGTCACGGCTAATTAAACATTAACAGTTTTTTATTTACATACTTAAAAATGGGTCTTAGTCCATTTTAAAGTTGTTATAAGAAAATTGCTAAAAACCCTATCTTGATTACTTATTATTTCTTAAAGTTATAAACAAAAATATTAATATAATCAAAGAAAAATTAATGTTATTACGCTAAAACTACTTTTTAATAATTGTGTATCTAGGTGGACCAGTTGTAAAAAAATATAAAAATAAACTTTAGTTCCTTTTGTGCTATTGAAATAGAGGTGTCTGCTCTAAATGCCAAGATCACCATCCGTGCCACCCGTATGTATCGTTTCTAACATCTGCCTAACCCGTGCACGCGTAATCAAAATAAAAATATTATTTTAGTAGATTTATTCGATAGTGGTGGGCAGATGTGTCGGCGCGAGCTCCACGCGCTCTATTTTTCTTCCTTCATTGTGTTTGGGCGAAGGGCCTAAAGGGTCAATATCCAACTTGGCTTCCGTTTCATATCCTTGTTTTTTCTTCAAACATCTTAAATATCCGCCGTCAATCATTCGCAAAGATTTTTGCATTAGCTGAAATGCTTTCTTTGAATTTAATATTACCCTTTAGTTGGTAAGAGGCTATTATATTATTGGCCAGCTATGTAAGCAGACTGCATTATTAAATATCGTGGATGGCTATGCCGCTTTATTATTTTTTTATAGCCCGTCATATCAATTTATGGTGACTTTGCCGTGACTACAATTTACTTCAATCAACTTATAATAACTTTGATGATGAGTGTGATTATATCACTTTATTTAGTGAAGCTGATAAACTCACAATATTTCTATGGTCATTATGGTAACTACTTATAAATTGTATTTTTTTTGTGTAGGAATGTCTCAATGGTATAGTGCGCATATGCGCCTCTCACCACGAGGTGTTAGGTTTAATTCCCGGGTCTAACAAAGTGTTATTTGTAAACTTTTCTTCAAGAAATTTACAATAGCAGCATGGAGTTGGAATTATGACCGGTGGATGGCGATAGGCTCACCCCCCATCCCATGGGGCCCTAATACATAACTGGTTAAATGTAGGTGTTATGAATGTAAATGTATCATGAGTAAGATTATTATTTTTAAAATGACCCTTTAAAGTTATTATAGTCACTGTCGCATCAAATTATTTCAAAAGATCCTAACAACATTGCCGCGAATAGACTAAATAAGAGTCGGGCAACACAAGCGGCGCTCGACGTCCATCGCCGGTCAGATTAACACTATTTACTTGTTGTTTCGCACAAGCCTCTCCACTTATTCTTTTTAATGTGTAAATTAATTTAAATCGACCTTTGGAGCATGAAATTCCCAATCCATTACAGCGAGACAGTTTAATGCCTAGGCCGAGCCTCAGCGCAATAGAACACCGCTCCGCCGCAAAATCCGCGTATACCCAACATACTGGGCACAGGTGGCGGATTCTTGAAATAGAAAAATTGCCCATACATCTACTTAAGTACATTTTTCCCGTTTCATTACAGACCATAACGAGGAACTTTTTCATTTTAATTAAACGTGCATTAAACTTAAAAGTCGGTGGCTTATCGCCCGTCTAGGTGTTAAGAACTAATTGATAATCGAAATAAATGGACGCCTCTCGGAGCGACTAATAGCCGCTCGGCGTGTGAACGGCGCGTATCTGCAGCTACATTTCAGTTGTCGCTCACACGATAATACCTGGGAGCTGATCATACTCGGCGAGAAGTGGTCTCACTAACGAAACCAGAGATTACCTCACAATCTCATTACTGGCGAGCCAGGGCCGTGTTTAATAGCGGGGATAACATGGGAATACATTTTAATTTTCGCGACCGCGCTCGTTAATACGTCCTTCGGATCATTTTAATACTTAGTGCCATGATGTTACAGAAAAATTGTTAATTACTTTTGTCCCAAGCACCAATATCGAATAAATTGATCTGCGGCTTATTATTGTTTATTTTTACATGCCACTTTTAGCTTTAAAAGTATGCCAGCGCTGGTCCTTTTCAAGGTTGCCAATACGGCATACTTGATTAGGGCTGTTAAACAAAATAATTGAAGCATTAATTATAATATCCCGGTATGGTAACTAATTGAAGCGAGAAATATTCAATTTAATTGTAGAGATGTAAAGTGATACCATTTATTTTATAAAAGAGCGATTTATGTGCTGGTTGCAAAGTGTGAGCTTTTCGATGTCAATTAAGTATATCAAGTTTTTCATTGATCGATTTAAAGATTTTATTGCATCCTGATTTGATGCTTTAATACAGAGAGACGTGCTTTCTTTATAAACGGTCAAATTGACAATCAGAGCTTGCGCAGACGCCCGTGGCGATGGCGACTGAATAAATGTTGGCGCAGTGATTAAAAAATATAGCCACTTTAGAGTGTTAAATAACACAAAAGGCGCGCAATATTTTCAAAATAATTACGTCAATAATTGGCACGCAAGCGAAGAGTAACTCGTAGGAGTTCGTCTCATTATTCGTAAGGATTTTACCACCAACCGCGGTGGATTAATCGTTTTAACTATATCATAAGTTTATATTCGAGCGTAGAACTTGGCTGTGTCAATTACAAGCAGAAATACAGCTGTCTATTATTCATATACGGTTCATGAACTAAGCTATGTTAAGTGAATCCATATTGCATGCGTGGGAATGCTTGCGAGGCTTTCGTTGCAATCTTATGAATGAATTCTACTTAGTCATGAGGTATTTACCAACTAAATTGCAAGCTATTTTGTTAAGTTATGGCTTTGTTAGATGAATTTACTTAAATTTTACAAAAATTACACTTCAATAATAGGATGATGACTTATGTTATTTGGCGTATGCTTGGCCCAGTAACGTGATCATTAGCTACAAATTCTAGGTGAAAGTTTTAGTTAAGAAAATGTGGTGTCTTTTGTCTGATCTGTTAAAAAACTAACAGATTATAGCCGCTATGTATTTTGGCGTATGAGTTGGTAACTTTATTAACTGCACTAGTGTTAATATGATGAAAATTCAGTAAACACACCTTCTAATTAATACATATAGCAAGTCTTTTAATGCAAAAATACAATAAAACATTGAAGTACGCAACTAAAATTGGCAACAAAATAACTTGGCTCTAAAAAACTTTAAATTCACAATAGACAAAATCCATCAATGGTTGGTGACAAACATGGAATTTAATGCACAATGGAGACTGTTTCATTGAATAGTGATGCGCCATGGATAGCCATTTCAAAGTCCCGAAATACAAAGGCGTCGAAAACCTTCAATACTATCGCTGATCGTTCAAATAATGGAACCCTATTCTCACTCACACTTTCAATATCTCATCTTGTGGCCTCTAAGATAGCGTTGTCATTACACACTAATCACATTTTTTTTTTGTTATTCTTAATAAGTTATGTTAGAAGATAGAGGGTCAGACAGAACCAGGATTCGCACACAACTGAAAGTACACCTAAACTCAAAGTAATCTTTGTTACCATGACAAAAAAATATTTTCCTAACTGGTAACAATTAAACTCACAAATAAGGGATCAGAGTCAACGTGAATAATTGAATTTTTTTGATAGGTTTTTTTTTCGACGAACAAAAGACATCAACGCAATCGCTTGAATGTTGCAAAAACTGCAAAATCAACAATTTGTATTTAACTACATGTATAAAGATTGACTTCATATTAGCATTATTTATTATTATGCAAATGATGCTATGAATACAAATTGCATTAGTTTTATTTGTCCTACTGTAACGCGACAGGTTGAAATGGCAATTTCGGTCGACAAAGATTTTAAGTTGTAAATCAATTATAACCAAATTCATGTAATTGTGATTTTAACTTATAAAATATTATATAACCTTAAAACTGAATTAACAAATTCTCTCTAATTATTTTGCGGTGAAAAAGCAATATGGCAGTTTTTCAAAATTACTATCTCGACCGGTCGCATAATAATGGTTATCAGTAGCTTAAACTATTTTTGAAACCGCTGTTTTCCTGGCCACACCATCTAAGCCTTCACACAACTGTCTACATCACAGATATAATCACCGACGAATGCAAAGAATACACCATGATACTTGTGGTCACAACAGATAAACATGGCGATTGTGCTGGCGATTTTGTTATTTTTAATCGCTAAAGTGATTACGATCGGAGGTGCGAAATAGCCTCCTAGAAAACAGCATGCAGCTGATGGTGCCTTTTATCCTCTTATTATCGCGTATCAATCGCATTAGGATAGAAAATGCACTCAAAACATTCTTAGTAATGTTTGTTAATTTTGTTTGACATCGCAATGTATTTTATTATTTGAATGCTTCAAAAAATTAGTGGATAAAAGTGACTTAGTTCTCTGGTTTAATTGTTGCTCTTAACAAGTGTGTTTTTTAGAATATTGATAGAAATATTTTGGTTCGCATTTTGTTAATGCGAAAATACAGACGATAATCATTAATTATTTGAAATTTAAAAATAGATACGAATACTACAAACTGCTTTAGACTCTTGCAAACATGGGCATCATATACATACATACATACATAACATCACGCCTATATTACCCAGAAGGGTGTGGTAGAGAAGTACGACGCCCACATTTCACCTGTAATGTTTAGATAGGGGGATAGGGGGTGAGACTATTGCCATAATGGGATTTAAATGATATAATTTGATAATAATAGAATATAAGCCATACTAAAAACTAAAAATACCGACAAGCAGGAAAGGTATGATTAAATTTCTACATTTTTAAATATGTTCTCAAAAGAAAATTAAATAAGTGAGATAGAAGGTAAAGTAAAATTTTCTCCATACTCATAACGCAATAGTGTCACGGAATCAATATGCAGCGCAACTTAAAATCACTGACTGAATTGAGTTTTAATATTTTAAATATTCATCTCATATCTCTCAAAACAGCTTTTTAATTAGTAATTTTAAGCAAATTCTTTCGTAAATTGCGTCCTTCAGCACTCGTTTTATTTCTATAATTTTAGTTATTAACGCCCTTTTCGTTGACCGCCTGCACCTCCGTCTCGTCGTTTTATCCTGCCGAAATTATTACCAAGTCAAAAATGAATATTAAATTATATTATTTATATTAAGAAATTATTGAAATTGACTTCAAGGCTATCTTTAGTAACTGAATTTAATTCTATTACCAATCCATTTATAAAGTAAATTGGTTACTACCATGAGTATCACTACCAAATTAATCAATATAGAATCAATAGAGCTGCGTGTGCCATCTGCATTCTTACGTAGATCACACTTGCTTCACACACCAACAGTCAATACAACATACAGGCAAAACTCATTCTTTGTTCGACATTGCCAAATCAAAAATGAATATTAAATAAGTAATAAATTATTGAAAGTGACTTCAAGGCTATTTTTAGTAACTGAATTTAATTCTATTGCCAATCCATTTATAAACTCAATTGGTTACTACCATGGGGATCACTACCAAATCAATCAATATAGAATCAATAGAGCTGCGTGTGCTATCTGCATTCTTACGTAACTCACACTTGCTTCACACACCAACAGTCAATACAACATTCAGGCAAAACTCATTCTTGGTTCGAGCTAACCGTACGTTCAATGCGACATGCTGGAGTGTTGATAAAGATCAAGATTAGGATTTAGATTTGTTTGCTCAAAGTAACGGACAACAATTTTTTTACTCCTAACTTAAAAATCCTATTTGTGTCTATTTCTGGCTTTTTCGTTTATTAATTGTTATACCTATATGTAAATGTCTAGTTTCTTTATGTATTCCTACTTTTTTATCTGTGAAAAAAATAATTGGCCTTCATCTTCACATTATCTCTGTCTATTATATTATATTAGCAGTAAGTTTCCCTAATATTCTAAAATAAAATAAACTAAAATAGTCATTACGGCCTAATCGTACCATCCCTATTTTATAATGATAAAAAATATAAATATACATCGCTGAATTCTAATAAGCACAATTACTTCAAGCCTGTGGTCCTTCCACAGCTTAACAGTGTACAGTACAACCAACAAGTCTAGGATACTGCACCATAACGTGTATTATCTGCATCTTAATATTTAAACACGTTGCTACAACTTTGTTGCATGTATAGGGTGTAAATATCATTACAGATTGACGTATCAGTATGAAAATAATACGTCGTTAATCCACAACTCACTGCTTTATGGGTTAACTGTTTTATATTTTTAGCTTACGTTTACTTTAATGCGTTTGGCAAAAAAACAGGATTTTTCATTTATAATATTCTTAATAAAGCAGTGAATTTACCGGAGCAAAAATCAACCTTAGAACTCTGCTTGTAATATTCTAATTTCCATTATTTTTTTAAAATTTCCTTCCATCATATTGCCATCTTGATCCTGGTCTTATTCATATATGTAATAAAACCTACTTAACACTTACTTAACATAAGCTTCGTATCTTTCTTACAAGTTTCAAGCTGTTGACTTTTGTACTGACTTTTATACTAAAATAATTGTCTTCTTTTTACTTAAATTCAACTTATTTAGTGACTTGTAGTCCACCTGATGGTTATTGGTAACTGCAGCCTTTAGAGGCTTGTATGTCAACAAGATTCTAGATGCATCCTACGTCAATTGAAATAATATATAAGTTGAATCTTTCAGACTTAAATAACCATATTGAAAAAGTTTTCTTCACCATTATAAATTTTATCAACCTAATAACAACACGTTTTGTAGTTAATCACGAACAACCAAAGCATTTGATCGTTCATGGAGGGTGGTTCTTATTCAAATATAACTCGTTTATTTGCATATGAGTAACAGCTTTTACTATCGCTGAGCCGTTTGTAGGGTCACCATGCTATTATCATAATAAATTCGAATGACTATGTATTCTAATGATAATGAAAAAAAATAATATCCAGGTGTAAATCAGGTATAGGAATCAGCGGCAAACGTTAAATAGGTACAGAATAATAGATCTTGTATAAATTGCTATAATTATATCCTTTGAACTTTAAAATGTACTGACGAATTTAAGGTATAAGTTTGTCTAAAAGATTTGGAATTTTACCAAGCCAAGAATTCGATTAAAACAATTATTTACAATACTATTGCTACAATTGAATCGTAAAGAGGCTCTGTATACAGATTAACATAATTATTTAAATTACTCTGCGACATGAAATCATTAAGATCTGCGACATACGCTTGAGAGTCTGACGTCTTATCTCGAAAATCATCACGACTCATCATAAGTGGCTGATGGTTGAGACTAAAAATTTTAAACTTTAATAATAATACGGATAAAAAGATAGAAAGAACCACAGATTTTCATCAAAAGATTGCTAATAATACTACCACTTCAATAAAAATTAACCGACAATTATTTTCACAATACCTTTTCAACAGAGACTAAACCCAAATTCGTAGTCACGTCCACACCAGTAACGGCCACCCTACGCATAATTGAACACTAGTATAGTTATGCGTTGTGACCTCAAATTCCCTCAAATAAGGGGTACACACACCTGTCCTGCACCCTCGCTGACACGCAACGATCACAAGTTGCACAAGCTATACCACCACTATATGCAGACCTATACTACCAAAGCAATCAGCAAAATTTCCAACGTAATTTCAATAGAATAAAGTTTGCAAAGGGTCTGCTTAAAATGGATATGTAAGGTAAGGGTGCCCAAGCCCATACATGTTCTCGAAATCTGGGCATGTGTAGCGCAATGTGCATTGTTATGGATATAGTGCATTCGCTCTGAATAACTTTGTTAGGGGTGTTTTATTTTTATTATTATTCGTTTCGATTCACCTACCTGATTTATTCAGTATTGGGACTTTTTATTCAGTTTTAAAGTAGTTACGTAAAAATTGCCTGTGCAAATAAACGAGTGTTCGTAGTCACCAATATATAGAGAGTGAGCAATGAAGGCGCTTGATCGTATTGACGGTGATCAATTGACCATTGTGCACTCAAATTGGTAAAATGTCTTTACAAGCTATTTTATTGTTGTGTCGACGTTTTACTACCTTGCCTACAAGACGTGACACCTACATCAGTGATAATTCGATAAAATATTGCCAGGCCAATTGGAGTTATTACTAAAACGCAGAGTTATTCATTGAAGAACCAAGTTGCTTGCAATGACTTTGACATTTGCAAAAATAGATAAATTACAAAAAGCGTGACTTTTGAGAGACATTTCGTCTTCCAGTGAAATTTTATCTTCAACCTATACCGCTGTTTTGCTATATATAAATGATTGATATCAATAACAAGCTCGTTTCATATCTTGGAATCAGATTTTATGTCCTATGTTTGGCGGCAATAGAACTCCCTTTATTGCCGCCAAAAATTGGACAGGATTGCTTGAAGGTCCTTTTATGGCCATGACCTTCAAGGAAGTTTTTTGTTTGGTGGCAATTTCCGTGGCATATTTTCCTTTCCTTTTTTAAGGTAACCTTAGGAATATACCTTAAATTATTTTTTTATATAAGAATACGTAAATATAAAGATTAAAAAAATATTTAGATTCAACAAACATTTAATTGCATGAAAGTTATTTATTATAATTTCGCATAAAAATTAATAGATATTTATTAAAGCAGCACAATAATTGTCCATTGAAATGGAAAATTGTACACAATATAACTTATTACAAACCGGTTACACACGTGGCATAACTAAACTAGATAGGAATAAAAATAATTATACATAACACAATAAAATAACAATAATCAAATAAAAATAATATTGCGGAGGGAATCGCAAGCGGCGCGTGGCCTGCGCATGCGACGGACAGGTGTGTGGCAACCCTCATTATTTGGCAACCGGAGTGTGAGTGAGAGGGCGAGAGGGTAAACTATGTGTGAGTATATTTGGGCGTGCATGCATCGTCACGTCTGGTAGGGTTGCTAAGTGCTATGGTGAAACATTCTGATGCAAATATGGCGCGGAGTGCCGGCGCTGCTTTGTGGTATACCTGTGGCAAAATGTATGATGTAAGTATAATAATAATAAGGTGGTCCTTTTGGACACGGCACGCATTGTGAGAAGGTTCCTCTCTTTGGAGCCCTAACCATCGGCAGCTTGGTCCCTGCACCTAATGTCGGTGGGACACTTTTTTTATATTTTTTTCTTTTTCGTATTTTTTTAAATCATATTTAAAATATATAAAATAGGTAAACTAATAAATAAAGAGAAATAATAACAATATTTTTTTTACTTTAATAGAACGCCAGAAGAAATAACACCATCCAATAGTCCCAATGTCAAGGCCAAATACACACATTCACTCACACAAGCACACCTAGTCTCAGAACAAATCTTTGCGAGTCACACAAAGATTTGTCCCATGCGAGGATCGAACTCACTACACCAGTGTTGTGGAGAGCGTATTTTTTATTTACCACTATTATATTCCGATAGGCAGTAAATAAAATAATAAAATACTATCAGATCAACCAAAATTCATCCTAATAATATCTAATTGCGAAAGTTGGTTTGTCTAAAAATTACATGTTCCATCGACATACCATACAATTGAAAGCCATCATCGTAAATCTTATAATTTCCATGAAACTATTAGCTCGAAATTTAATTTCGTAACAAAAAGAACCACCCAAAGCATCGAGGACATACTGGCCTTTCTATCCGCTCATTACCAAAACCTCATAGCAGTGTCTTACCGACAATGCAAAAAGCTGATTATGCGTCCGCCGCCATGCGCCGCCGGAACACCTCGGGCGACTTTAATAAACGAGCTACAAGGAGAAATCGAAACCATATAAAGAAAGAAAGAAAAGAAAGAAAGAAGAATCATTTATAAATAAATAAAAAAATAAAAATACATTATAAAGCGTCTAAAACTAAATAATTTAAAGTATCATTCATAATGCCAGAAATAGTACGCATGTCATCAGCACAATACTGCAGCGCTAAAAAGCACCGCAGCGCTTATAATATTATTTAAAGTTGATTTGACTTGATAATTATAACACCTAATACTGGTACTATCTAATTCAAGTATTTGAAATAATATCCTAATATAAACAGATAATTTACAGAAATCTATCAACTATTTTCGTAATTTAACACATATTACGAAAATAGTTTACAAAAACATAGTTTGTTTTTATATAACATAACATAACACCACACTTATATTACATAGAAAGGTGTCGCAGAGGTGTACAATACCCACACTTCACCTGTTATGTTGTAGGTCGCATGGGATAGGGAGTGAGCCTATCGCCATCCACCGGGCACAATTACAACACCATGCTGCTATTGTGAATTTCATGAATCAAACCCGGAATCTCGCGTTGAGAGTTACATACGCTAACCCATAAATTGTTAATCCATATATATTGTTATATTGTGACACAAAAATTGTGAATGTAATTATTAGATATTATTTATTTATTTATTTTCTGTTGTCACACTGCTTTCTACTTATTCTCTGGGCGCATCAGAATTATCAGCGCTGAGGTGCTTTTTAGCGCTGCAGTATTGTGCTGAGATGCGTACCATTTCTGGCATTATGAATGATATTTTAAATTGTTTAGTTTTACGCCCTATTATGTATTTTATTTTGCCAGAATAAATGATTTTTCTTTCTTTCTTTCTTTCTTTCTTTCTAACCACTAGACCATAGAGGCAGTTTTTTTAGTTCTTTTAATAACATTACCGTAAATGCTCAGTTAACTGTAAAGAAATCAAGAAATCAATAACCAGAGCAAAACACACACCAAATTAAATAAACGACTGCAAATTAACATTGCAAATAAACCCCTCATGTCTTACGCTAAGTAGTGGGGCAGTAAATAAATAGTTTGGCGAGTGTCCCGGGCGGCAATCACTGCAGATATATTAACTGCAAAATTAGCCTGCCGCCGAGGGCGCAAGACCTGCCGCCGCCCTCGACGTGGGTGGATTCACGTAGTGGATATGGTTGGAGCATCTTACATTTTAAAGTGTCATAATCATATAAGATACATTTTTTTTATTAAAACGATGTTTTCTGAACTTGTTAAATTTAAGCACTACTAAGCTAAAACTGAGTTCGGGACCTTACCGTCACCAGCATAGAGGCAGCATGCTACATAATATTAGCCTACTTATACCTTATGTGCACGTTGTTGTTTTAAATGCCTGAATTGTCTACTTTTTTTGTCTGATTGTGCTTGTTGTTGTTGGTATAATTTTCCCTTGTGACAGCTATAAAAAAGTTTCGTTCAAAGCCATTTGTAAAACTTAGTAACATATTTGAAGAATTATGTGAACTATATTTTATAAACTAGCGACTGATGATCCGTAAATTGTTGTACCTAATAAATTGTCATCAGTGCAATGTATTTTGCTAAACTAAACGATTGATACCATCAATAAAAGTCGATGCAGGTGTCTAAATCGATTAACGATTGTAAATTGCATACTGTGGATACACTCAATTCAATTTAGTAACATATTATTCAAAATCTTTAAAATTCTGTCGGTTTTCCAAATTATAGCACAAGATGTAAATATTAACTTGCGTGGAATTACCATGAAAAATATTTCACTGTTCGTTCGACGTTTCACGTCTAGCAAGTATCCTCACTAATTGTAGGCCCCTGTACCGATTTAAATGTTCCCATAAAACATTCTGTAAGACCCAACATACACGATTTATTGGTGGGATTTAATAATTGCTTATAATTGAAATGCAAGGCCCATTATGTATGTTACCTACCGCTGTACAACCTCCGCAGTGCATCGCCGAAAGCGTGCTGTTTGTTTGTAAAAAGATTTTATGCAAAGTGCAATTTTGATGTATGCTTATGGGACTTAAATGCACTTAGAGATGATTTGTTCTGTTTGGGACTCAATAGACTGACAGTTATTATGAATCCTTAAGGCATTAACTATTCTCTGTACCTAAGTCAGAGCGACAAAAATTTTGGTCCAAAATGTCAAAGCACACCCGCTTTGGGTGTATGAAATGTATGTTTGTGAACACCGTGGCACAGGCGTTATTCCTAGTGCGGGCGTCGATTTTTTTTTTATTTATTATTTCTATAATTATTTGCGAATTACATTTTGGATCTCGATTTTTTACTCTCTGATTTTGGTAGAGAGTATATATATTATAACTTAGGGCTAGTTTAGTGTTTAAATTGCAGATTATATTTGAAATTGACGAGACATCAACGATAATTATATCTAAAGCATACGGTAACGAGATATTTTCTTTGCAGTGATTTTAAAATAATGATATAAATAAAATTAGCATGTGATTTATTTTAATGTAGTGTGTTTGTTTATTAGATAATGATATACCTCTAATTTTATGTTCACAAACCGCTAACAAAATGATGACATACATGTCATAATTTTATGTCATACGTACGATTGACTCGTGTTCATTTTGTTTTTGTCACAGCGTTGGTGGCCAGGTTTAAAAATAACAAATAAATAACAAAGTAAATTTTTAACTATAATACCCAAAAAATATGGCTCTTGATTATAAAATTACCCTGTATACGACAATGTATGTCCAAATAATTACTATCTTATCAAATTATCAATTTATATCAGGCACATGCGTAACACAGGTGTTTCATGCCTGCATGTAAAATTAAGTTATCAAGTAACGATTTATATGGCCAATAAAATGTCAAGACGATGGGGTACATGAATTTGAGTACTGCGGGTAAACGAAGCGGTTACCGAGAAATTTATTAAAAAGTAACGTTAGTTCTCATCTTTCGGAATTGTAGTACTTTATTATAACGATGGTAGTTACAAACCATGGGTTTTTCAGTTGTTAATATTATTTTAAGTTGATACTCGTGAACGGTGTGTTTATGCCCGCGGTGTTGACTTAATCAAGAATTATAAATATTGTATATAAAATAGTTAAATTTTGTGTGTCTTTTTTTACTAATGTTCCATTGGAACTGCTAAGCTGTTTATGCTTTGTAAATTATTGCACTAGTTGCTAAATTAAACTATTTTTAAATTATATATTTAACATAAATCTATTACTTTTTTATAATTAAGGATATAAATGTTGATGCTATTGTATTTTATAATCGGTTCATCTATATTCATGATTTTGTATGTGCTAAAAATGTTATGACGTGTAATTAATCATTATCAATTCTTCTTCTTCTTTTGTGTCGATGGCTGCAGTCATATTCTCATGGTGGTGACTTGCCATCGTGGTGAAAGGATTCACCAATCTGCTTGGTGGCAATTTGCAGACAGCCCAGGGTGCGCCGGACGTAGACGTACTTTTATTATCAATAAAAGTGTTTATCTGTGTTTATCTGTTTATCTGTTTATAACACTACTTAATAATAACTGCCTCGTTGTTCTAATGGTTAGCGTATACGCTTGTCACTGCGAGGTCTCGGCCAACAACACTGCCTGTCTCGGGAATCGAACTCCGGGGACAGGCAGTGTTTTTTGTGAACTTTCCGTCAGGAAGCTCACAATAGCAGTACGGAGTTGGAATTGTGCCCGGTGGATGGTGGTAGGCTCACCCTATATCCCATGGGACCTAAAAACATAACAGGTGAAATGTGGGTGTTGACACACCCTTCTGGGTAATATAGGCGTGATATTATGTTATGTTACTTAATAATAACACTATACATACTTGCATTCCTTTAATATGTTACATTACACTCACTACGATGGATGAAGTGACGTGAAGACCTGTCTGAGTACGTACTCAGACAGGTCTTCACGTTTTACCGTTAACAAACCTTAATTTTGTAACTAATTGATACGTACACAACTTTAAAACGATGGAGTCAGTGACGCTTGAACGCTCTTCATTTATCCATCTTCTTCAGATCATCCTGTGATGAGGAAATTACATACAACATAGAATAAAGACGAGAATTATGTTCATTATTTGAAAATAATCCACTCCTCATAATCATATTATTAAAATGGCTTTTCAACTTACAAATGACAGTTAAAAACTGATTATGTATAATAAAACAATTCATTAAATTATGGTCATGTCTACTCTCGTCGAATATGACCAACATGCCGAACGTGCCAAATGCACTGCAGTATTGTTTTTAGAACAAGATTAATTGCGGAAGCGCCGTTTCTCATGTCTTATTATTCTCGTTTGTCATTTCCGTTCAAATTATTGAAAACTTATATCCAAGGAATCAACCTCATTCCTCTTTTATTTTTAATCTCAAAGATTAATGTGATTATAATTATTAGTTACCAGCAAATTAACGGATATATGTTTTGAGGATAATTTAATTCGCAGCTAAGGTGACTAGTCCATCAATCATGCCAATTTCCTTAACTAGGAAACGAATGTAGAGTAGAAAAAATATTTGCAACAGTATAAGGGAGTTGCCAGAAATCGTTATAAACACATTTCGTGCGCGCGAAATGTAGGCGGAGCCGGGGGCGAGCGGCATCTCATCGTATAATCAAGAATCGGAAATTCTTAATGAGATTAATGACATTTTACTACCTGTATTCTTTTAAAATACGATGCGGCGCTTCTGAGATGTCGCGTTCTTCGAATATTCCGCTTCGATGGGAAGTGCTGATGTAATCACACAACAGTAACAATGCGGGGTGATCTAAGATGGGAGGATGATAAAAAAGGAATATGCAGGTTTTTAATGCTGAAACAAATACAGGACTATACTAATGGTAGAATTCGTGTGAACGAGTTTAATGCAACAGATACATCACCTTCTCACTTACACACACACCTACTGCCAAATAGTAGGACCTGTAGATCCTAACATTATTGCGAAATAAATTCTCAGTGATAGCTACCCATCTCTCATCATCTCTCATCACAGTCTTTGGATTATGGATGTTTATGGATGTGCTTGAGTGAGTAAATGTATGTATTTGGCCTTGCCATTGGGACCATTGGATAGTGTAATTGCTTCTGGCGTTCTATCTAATGTAAAAAAAAACAAATTTATATTTATTTATTTTTTATAGGCTGTAATTACCTCTTGCTATAAGATGCAAATAAACGCTCGCTTGCTAAATACGTCATATAGACAAAAGAGTCACACTAGCGTTTTCAACGATTAAATTCACAGACCACTCAAACTTGTCAACATTTTTCTAATCTACCGATTAATCAATCACTAATAACGGATCCGTCATGATTAGTCGTTCTAATTACCGGTCATTTTAAAGCCTATATTCCGTCGTTGGTTTATCTCAATAATTAAAGGCTTATCTGCGAGTCAGAAACGCCGTCAGAATCGGACTCCGTCCACCCCAACGTTATCTTCATTACGATTCTGCACCGCAACTTTAATTCACGTGTCCATTTATTTTAAAAGCTGCCGCATGTGTGTAAAACCAATAATTATATGTATAGTGATGCTACTAATGCCTCAAAATACAAGTACTTATACGGATATTAGGATAAACTATAGGTATCTATTAAGGTTTTTAAAAAAGGGACGGTACACTCCTGAAATCAAAAACAATAAGACAAACAAACGTCAGTAAAGAAAATTGTAGATTTAGGATATTATAATTAAAGTTATAATGTTGCAGCACGTTTACAAAATATCGTGATGTAACATAATAATATTTGTATTTACCTCTCAGTCTTAATTCAAATTCATTCACCTATTTGAATTTATTTACTTAATATTATTCTCTATACCACATATTGCAGAAATATTCCTTTGTAATTCGTTGGTATTTGCAAATACGAAGATAAGCATTTGTCGCATCACTAATATAATTATCTCTATGATATTACGGCTAAGTAACTCATGGTGTAATAAATCATCGCAAATCAAACGATGTCGAACTAGGGGATAATCTTCTGCGGCATAGAGACGGTCCTTAATTGCGGGTTCTCTTACACTAGTGGTTAACGCTCGCGTTAATTAATGCTTTGGGCAGATTCTCTATTAAATTGTGGTCAGTAATAGTCCAGAACATAAATTGTATAATACAAATAATGACTGAAGCCTGATAGTAAGGTCTGACAACCTAAAATCAAATAATTTCCTTATTGACTTATATATTCAGTTAAATCCGATAGACTAGAAGCCGACCCCAATTTAATTGAGAAAAGGCTTGGAAGAAGAAGCAAGAAGGAGATTAACTTGTATTCCAAAATGTAGACCTTGATTTTTATTTTTATACACCAACTGCCCTCTATTGCCTGCAACACAAACCATATTTTTATCCATGCAAAGGTGGCCTGTAAGAAATTGCTCTTTAGCTATAAGGCCACCTATTGTGCATTTGAAAATAATTTAAGTTGTATTTATTGTCAAACTGTATATTTGGTGCACAATAAAGAATTCTCTACTCTACTCTACTCTTTTTTCTTAAGACGACCTCGTAGTTAGGTTAAAGCCACACGAACCGATGGATATTTAAGGTTAAGCAAAGCTTACCGTGATTGGCCGTTGGACGGATGATCATCTTAATACAACGAGTATCTCGTAAAACACGTCAAGCCCTCGGTCCCGGTGTTCGTTTTCAAGTCTATGATATACAGGAAACTTAATTAAAATAGAGCGGCAGGCAGTAAGTCGATCATAATGATCTAATTGTGATGTATATATTTAAGATTACAATTGCATACTTGATAAATAAATGAATCTGTCTTCCTCATTCAATTTGTATCGATCACCAGTATTTATCTTTTTAACACGCTTATATTAGCTTCACCTGTATGTATGTATGTATGTATGTATGTATGTATGTATGTATGTATGTATGTATGTATGTATGTATGTATGTATGTATGTATGTATGTAACCGACTCCTTTGGACTCGATTTTGATCCACTTTAAACGGACAGATTTCATTCTAATTTTGCACACCTGTCAAAGATCGATGACAATGCAATAATTCGAAAAAAAAAATAAAAAAAAAATATTAAATAAAAAAAAATAAAAAAACGCTCTTATAAATAAACCAAACTTAAAAGTAGAAAATAAATAATAGTTTAAAAAAACTGGGCGCTCTGTGCCATATTTTTCGTCTATCGAGCAACCCACGCTTTTTCACAATAATACTAGTATTTTTTGTTCATTACCATTTTCAGCTTATATTAGGAATTATTTTTCACTTTTTAGTTAGAAGTACTTTAAAAGCGTGTTTTTTAGTTTTTTTAAACTATTATTTATTTCTCAATAATCTTAATACGAATAAAAGCCGTTAGCGGCTGTTAATTGTCCGTTAATAAGAGCTTAACGCTACCAAAATACACTTATTTAATACTCGTATTTAAATGTAACCGAAATACATAGCGATAACGTGTGACAGGTATGAATGTTTATTTTTTCTGGCGGCTCTACTTGATCTAGAGTCGGTAACAGAGACAGATTACTATCGCTTTAACCATTAACTGGCAGGTCTCAGTAGGGCTGTAGGACTCAGATGTACCCACGATATAAAGTAAAAGTAAAAGTAAAAATTATTTATTAGATCACCATCAAAATTAAAATTAAAATCAAAATAATAAAACAAATTTAGAAACTTACAAATAAAAATATACAGAACAATTATAAATAATAAAAAAATAAAGTGCCTTTATACACAGGTTGCAAATCAGTTTATGTCTCAGACTTGTTATGCTATGATGGTGCCTAAAAGGCCACAGCTCAACATATTGTTGCCAGAAAATTAGGCAACGTTGATTTTCAGCTGGAACCTCAGGTATATAGTTACCTATGTCGTGGGTACATCTGAGTCCTACAGCCCTAACGGTTGCATTACTATTATTTAGTTTTAATGTGGAGTAATTCAGTGACTAAAATTCTAAGGATTTATAAAACACTAGCTTTTACCCGCGACTTTGCTTGCGTGGAATTCGTTGTATTAAGTAGTCTTACGCACTTTGACCCGGGTTATTGTAATGTTAAGTATCTAAAAACCATTGCTAAGAATTAGTATATCAAACCGAAAATGCTTTAAAGCTTGTTATAAATAAAACCTTGTAAGTTTTAGTTGCTTTTACATTAAAAAAACTTCACTTTACAAATTTATCAAAATACTTGTTAAATAACCTGAGCAAAATAATAATCTTAAAGAAAAACAAAAAAACAGTAAAGGAATCCAGATTGACTTTGAATACTATTCATTTGATTGTACTCTTGATGCTTTAACATGAACAAGAGTTCGTCGTTTAGAACCATTTTTTTATATCCCATAATAACGTAAGCTGAAAAAAATACTGTCTGTAAATTAACAGACCTTTAAAGTAATTGGAATGTATAGCTTCTTAAAAGTATTATACGGCTACTAGAGTTAGTTTATTTCACTCAATATAATTTTTATTGTCACTTCTATCTTTGTACTGTCCAGTCAAATGAAATTGAACTTGTAAATTAATAACTTGGTTCGCCCTCGGATCTTCCTACAGAGTAAATTCTTAACGCTGTACACACGGCTACCGCTCAACCTATACATTACCAGTATAAGCTGATCTCGTATTGTACGGAAGCCTTTACAACGCCAGGCCATCTTGTACTGGAAATTTATACGTTGTTGCCTTCTATACGCTAATATCACTATTAATAGCACCACTCTACAAGCCGCAGAAATAATCGATTTAATTATCAATAATGGCGTATATAGCTGTTTCTCTTGTATTTTTTTGTATGAACTGTATTTTTATATTTACGTTATATAGAGCAAAGGAACCTCAAAAAAAAAAGCCAACCGGAGGTGTGAAGTGAATAAGCACCGACAAAACCCATCATATAATAAATATCAAGTAGTTGTCAAACCTTTTGATTCGACACTGGCGCGGTAGAATTTACCTCCCGCTTCGCCGCGATTATGGCAGCATATAATATAGCATATTTGCATAGATATTTGTGTTCATTTGCGTTATTGTTTTTATTTGTCCGTGCTAATTTGCGGATCATACAGACAAATATGAAAACAGCCTATTTAACAAATATAAAATATAATGAAGTCAAAGATCCCATGTTCGCAAAAGCTATCTTTCTATATTTATTGTAAATAGTGTTATTTGTAATTTATTTTAAAAAAAAATCTAATTTATATTTACTAAAGGCAGTTGGACTAAAGTAGTAGGTATGCATACCTACAATTGTAAGCATTTAAAGCACAAACATCTCCTGAGTCAGATATTAAGATCAGTATTGCAGCATCAGATCTCTGTCTATACGTAAATGTAAGAAATTGACATTTTGGCTTACTTAGCTTGGAGTAACTTATATTACAGGCACATCAAAGCCTATATGCAGCGGTTATTATTTAACATCATATCAGCCACTTGATCGTTTGTCGAAGCATTAAATAAAAAAAATCTCTTAATTGTAAATACAGGCCGGCTACTACTAGGAAATAAAACTTGCTGGTATTCTCTTAATAAAGCCGCCACTTGACCTATCCATTTACGTATGTACTATCATATTTGTTTCTTGTCTGATATGAATAATTGACTTTAATTTCTTACCAACTTTAGAGATATTATATTACATTTCTATCTAGACGACACTTGGATTTAAATGACTATTTAGCAATACTGCTGACGTTTAATCTATACATTCAATTTACAATTTAAATATTTCATTACAATCTGTGCCGTCAGAAAACAGATAATGCTCTCATATTCCAGTTCTGAATTATCTACACTTCGACACCTTTAAAGCGAGTGCCTTGTGGTCAAAATTATCTTCTGCAGTAATTGAATTTTGTTAACAGCACGCTAACCAAATTTTATGACAAGAAAATTAATTTTATGACGAGAAAACCATTAGTTTGCCATCTTACGTTTTCATTACCACTAATCAGGAGTAAGTTTATTGTTAATAAAGATAAAGAACTACTGAAATAATAATTACTTGTGCAAGTTTAGTGCGCAGCCTTCAGACTCCATTCACTTTTTATGGTTATTTCAATGACAAGTTCAGTAGGCTACTGGAAACGTTATGGGAAACGTAAAATATAAAATCATTAAAAAAAACTATAAGTGTTCCATGTAGGTATTTCGAAGTCCTAAAAAGAACATCTGCTTTTTTGTGAACCTCCTCCAGCTTAGTATAATAATAATGATTTGTGTTAGGAGTAAGATTCACGACGTTTTAGTCAATATAAGAAGTCTAAAGTACTATCTATTGCACCCAAACCATTTATATATTTTTTTTTGCTATCGTATTTTGCGGGTAAAACTATTCTATAACTACTTTATTATAGTATTTTACGTTAGCCTATGGGATTGTATCTAATAAATCTATTTTGGTACACATTTTATGCCATTTTTTGTATTATTTTATAATTACAAAAAGTTGAGGCCGCAGTGTTATTATCGACAGTGTTCAATAAAAATAATAAAGGTTAAAAATTGTCCGTCGCTACTGTTTTAAACGTGTGCGCATTTGGCCACCCTTAATTGCTTGTCAACAAATTCTTGAATGGACAGCTTCACTGGACACACAGGATTCTTCTTTTTACCCACCGAAATACTCGATAAACAAGTCATCAACACTGGAACCTTTTCCAAACAACTGAATCCGCACACCAACCGAAATATCCTCGGATTCTGCACTCTCTTCAATGCGACAAGGTTGCAACGTTATTAGCGTAATAACGTTATACTTTCGTATCAATTATAATTTAATAAATTCAACACACAAACCTGTATTTCACGAGCATCGCGGTGCATCGACCTCATTCCGTGAACAAATTTTTTCGTGTTTTTCCGCATTCACTTAATTTTATACACGGATACATTTCAAGATAAACTGCTGTCACCAAATTTAAAATAACAAAGGAAATTAAGGAGATATCTCACCACCGTCAAGTAAAAACTACTCATAGGAAGAAATCGGATCTCTACAAATTGTAAAGGGGCAAGATTTTATTAATTGTTAGTTTCTATGTTTATTTGTACCCAAAAATCTTCAATCTACTTGACTGATTCTAATGAAAATTGGTGCAGAGATAGAACAAGACCCCAGTAATAATCAAAATACTTTTTATCCATGTATCACGCGGGCGGAAACGCGAACTTTTTCTTTTATGCATCTATTCAAGGAAAGAGTTTCACTTGACTGTGTTGAAGCAGGCTCTCACTTAAGATATTTAGACAACATTTCTAACATAAGACAGCTGTTTAAAATACCGATAAAACAAAGTAGCACGTCCTGATAAATATTCGTAAAAAACAACCGCTTGGATTTGCAAGAGACCGCGATCCTCCGTTTCGCTAGTTCTTAATTAAACATTGGAGCCGAGTTCTGTCTCTTCGCTTATTAAGAAATAAATGAAATACACGCCTTATTCAAAACGAATGGATGAACTAGTAGATTAATCCAGTATTTAATTTCGTTGCAAAAACGAGAATTCCCTAGTGCTAGTAAAGCTACCTGCTCTATATTAATGAATCTTAAAAACAGTTGATATTGTTTGAGAGGCTGTGACAGGCATGAGGCAAGTTTGTTTTATTTTTGTTTTTGAATGATGGTCAGTGTAACAGACAGTGGAACCTGACTGAACGCGAGCGTGCCACGCGCCACCGTGCATGCTTCGTCGCCGCTGCAAACAGGCATGGAGGTGAGGTGAACACTCGACGTGTGTGTCACAATGTTAATTTTTGATATATTTTTAACATATTTTAAATTACATGTTATTGATAACTATCTAAAAAAATCGTATTTTTAGTCTAATAAGACGCATAGCATCGCCAAATTTTTTCATACTTTGTTTAATTTTTTCGTCATGTAACTTATATTATATCAATCGTAACAAGTAATAACTTCGTTTGGAATGCTGTGACTAGCATAAAAGCTTGGGTCAATTGCAGCATGTTGAGGCACCAGACTGATTGAGAGTGTGCCACGCGCCACGAACTGCGACCGTCGCTCGTCCGCGCCGTGCGATTGTATGTCCATCCGCGAATAGCCAAGAAGAGGTGAATGTTCAACGTATGCGTCACACACAATGACATATTGAAGTGAACCTGTCTTGTGATTATTTTATCAACTATAAAGTTGATTTGAATTAGTTTATGGAAGATTTAAGAACATCCAATTCATTCACTGATTCACCAAATTTCTAAAAAAAAAATATTTTATGTATTCGTAGGTACTCGTACTTACGATCATTTGTTGGACTTATAACAAAACATTTTTATAAAGAATTTAAAATAAGATATATATATTATTAAAGAAAATAAGTGTAAAAAATGACAATTAATTTGAATTCACTTTTTTATATAAACGTATAGTCACGAGCCGTCGACCTTCTTTTTTCGGTATAAAAATAGCTTACCTCATATTTTCAGACCTACTGATTATACACAAAACAAATCCCAATAATCGATTAAGCCGTTTCGGAGAAGTTTGATAACCAACACTGTGACCTGAGAGTTAGAAGTAGTAAGTGGTATTATACTTAGTACTACATCAAGCAGGTATTTATAATATCTATATAATTTGATGAATTCACGACAAAACCATTTACTCAAATACTAGTTTTATAGTTAAGTTATATACGGAATTTACAAGACTACAGACAGGGCACAAGTCACTGTCTCATGTATCATCAATAAACGCATGCATTAACAATATCCAAAAGTCCTCATGCATAGGTTTAATGGAACTACTACTTACAGTAAAGTTAATCTATGACATAAAAAACCTAACCAACCATCTCTGTCATCAATATTTATGACACTGCAACACGAAAAATATTACATAACTATGCATTATGTTAACAAATATGCTAGAATAGCTTTAAAAAAATCTAATGAATAAAGCGTAGAAGCAAACGTTCATCAATCACACTTAGCACGTCCAAGTAGAATAATAGTAGTAGAGGCAGTAGGCCTCTCAACTAAGGTTCTATGGACAATTAAAATTTCAAATACCAATTTTGGAGTGGACCTTTTTGTGCCACCGATGCCGATGCAAGATGCAATTTTACGGAGGTTTTTGTTCGACGTAAATAGATCGATTGTCTGTGTTGCCAGGTCGGTTGCTTGGCATCTCCATTTAATATTTTCGCTTAAAAATAAAATATAATTCACAATTCCTATCACATTTCCTTGAAGATACATCGTTTTAGTATAATAAACAAACCTCAGAATTTTTCATCAAAGAGGATTTTCTGTACTAAATAATATCTAGCCTTATAATAATAGTAATAATAGCAGTCCTGTATCTAATACATGTCCCACTGCTGGGCTCGGGCCTCTCTCATGATGAGAAGGGTAAGTCCACCACGCTGGCCAAGTGCGGATTGGTTGATATCTTATAAATCTGTGTTATATTTTTTTTATCTTAAATGCATAAATATTTGTCTTGCGAACTTATTTTTGAATTCTACTCATTTCAAACTACAATTTCCTTCCTACATTGCCGCAAGTGCAATTAATTATCCGTTATCTCGGAAAATTCTCCCCCAATTTAGCTACCACTTTGATGCTGAAGACTAGTAGCCTATACTAGGTGGAATTCTCACCCAACCTTCGATTATTCGATGGCCAGTTGGCACAATAACCAGCCAATAACCACTGTGGCCAATTAAGTTCGGTAGCGCCTCTTAAAGTGCGCACGACGAGTTTTTGTGACGGCCCATGCACGCGCCTTAATTGGCGGATACTCGTCATTAGGTATGTGCAACGCAACTTTGTGGTTAGAATTACTTTTTGCATTTTAATTCCTATTATACTTTTGTTTGCCTAGAGTCTGTTTATAAATAAAAACAGCTACATTTAATATGTGTGTTACAATGAATTAATTGCAGTCAGTCAAAATAAAGACGTTAACTACAATATTTTATTCGATTTGACATTGCGTGTTAATAAATAATCTATATATATAAAAATGAAACCCATTTTCCGTTGTCACGACATAGCATGAAAACGGCTTGACCGATTTGGCTGATTTCTTTTGTAGTTTTCTAATACTCTGTACAAGGTTCTTACGGAAAAAAAAAATATATATATTAATAATTTTTTTGTAAAAATATAAGTGAAATTATTGAACCCTACGGAATAAACACTATTATGAAAATATATTTTGTTTTTTATTTAATAAAATTAGTAAAGTCCTTCTCAGGTATGACGAGACCAGGGAAAAAGGTATTCATTTTTATATGGAGGATATTATAGATTCCAGTTCAAATTGAATAGGTACGCATACATAAGATAGGTCAGCTATACAAAATAAAGTAGTGCATCAAATTTACGCTAAGGCGGTACGAAGTTCGCCGGGTCAGCTAGTATTAAATAAACACTCAGCCATTCCAATTTGTTGTAGATTGTCCCAATAAATACTTCTCTCTCATGGGTTTACTATAAGTTACTAAATGTATTAGTCATACTTTTAAAGATGTTATTTGTATCGACAATGTGTAATACTAACTAATGTAATGTGTAGTGTGTGTGCTGAGAATGTACCTAATAAATACATAAATAATTGGGCTATAACTTTTCTTATGAACGATGTTTCTACTTGCATTTTCAATCAAGAATTTATAGTTATGCATTCCTACCACAAGCACAAAATTGATATTAGAAAGTCAGAAATAATACAAAAGCTTTATAGTTTAGAAATATTTATTGGTAAAGATGCGACAGAGGCTGGCTTCAGATCATTTAAAAAAAAAAAAAAAAAAAAATGATTTATTACCAAAAAGCACAAACATTCACAAATATCCATTGGTCCCACACTAGGCAAGCCTGTCCTGTGGGTACCAGAATAACGATTTGTACATAGTGTATTTCATGTTATTCCCTTGTTACATCTGTCAATACCTCCACTGTTGAATTAATGATGAATTCGCGTGTTGTCTTGTCTGATCACACAATAACTGTGCCCTGATCGATGTCGGAGCGCATCCAATTACAAACCTTGTCACTGAGTTATTATTTACAATCATCCTGTGTATATTTATCAAAAGATAAGGATAAAATATTGCGGGTACAATCTAATATACATCTGCGGGAATGTAATTACAACGATTAACAACCGCGTTTTCAAGCAAAAAATCTTAACGTGACTAATAGACGGCTCTATTTTGTCTTATGGCTATATCTTGGAAAACGTATGTGGTCAGTCATGTCAGGCTGGCTGTAGTTTGTGGCGTAGACGAGTTAATTTTACTGTGTTTAGTTAATAATGTATAATTTTTGAAGTTATTCATTGGCTTAGTAATTTATTACTATCTTTTAAACTAATAACATATTTGGGATGTTATTTTAGTCAACTATGATAGTTATGAGAATAGTGCATGCATTCGTTAGAGACATAGTTCTTAACAGAATAGTTTTAAAGGGTCATATACTATCATGTTAAGGATTTTCACAAACGTTTATTTTTTGTTTTAACGTATTATAAATTAATGACGTCCAAGGCGTAAGCGATAGTTACACCAGTAGCGATTGTTTAACGCAGAACGTTCGAAAAAAACTAAACAAGTAAAAATTCTTAAAGAACCTTTGTTTATAAGTCCTTAACACTTTTATGACAACAACAAGTACAAAATTCTCGCTAAAGATCCCTCGAGGCGTTCAAAGAAAAGCAATCGCAAGCCTGCGCGTTGTCGCTCGAGCATTAGCCTGTAATGGCTATGATCCGAAACCTGCTGCGGTTACATATTATGTCCATAGCTCCCGAACTGGTCCCAATATCGCTTATTATGTATCGGCTTTGTGTTAATCATATCTTTCGCTCAGTAAGGCAAGCGTGGCTACCGGTCCCAGCTCTATTAATAAAGGCAGGCTTCGACGGAATGCTCACAACCTGCTATTGTGCTAGGTTGAAGGATTTGTCTTTTTAATCGCGCTGCCTCTCCACTGCCGCGAGCCTATTATTAGGGTTAATTGGAATTATTACAGTTTTTTTTCATAGCAGCTAGAAGTTTTAGCAGATAGCTATAGACGCGCTTTGAGTGAGCGAGCTCTTAGATTAATATACGGTTGCTTCACGTTATGGAAATTTTAATAGACCGAGCTTGAAGACCTAAGATCGTGACCATACGATTTTATTTCAATTTCTTTTGTGCAAATAATATATTATAACTCTCCTAACCTGAGATGATTGCACGTTGGATTAAGTGCTGCATTTTTCTAGGAGCATGCCTTCGGTAAACTTCTGTCGGTATATCAAATTTCTTCACGTAGCTCGTTAACTACGAAATTGCAGTTAATGCTAAAGCTCGCAGAGTTTTTTGCGGTATATTTTTCACTTATTACTACAACTGTTTTGTCTGAATATTCGTTGTCGTGTGATTTGCATGATTGTCGTTAATTAAGTGCAAGGACCGTGACGGTGGACGCTGGATGCACACTAAAACGAATGACCAGATGGCTCGCTCATCTAAATTTGGGTTTTTTTACCTTGATTTCATTTTACAGTGGCTATTTTGCTCGTATATTTTTTGATAATTGCATGGTTTGTTTGCTGAATGCCTGTCAATAGCATAAGTAACAACACCGAGGCTGGTCTACTTATCAATATCGATGCATGATAAACATAAAGTTTAAGCTAGTCTTAGCTCTTATTATTGCTTATGCTAAAAATGCATTATGTCTTTATGGATGTGTGAGTTATCTGTACCGTTGAATATTTAGGGATATAAGGATCCAGTGGCATTTATCATGAAATTGCCGTGCAGTCCCGCGCAGGTACAATTACGCGCAGTTTAATATGGGCCGATGTCGCCAATTCAACGCAGAAACGGTTCCGGTCATATCATAAAATTATATTCCAAAAAGTAATCGCGTGCGCACTAAATGAGATGTTTATGAAATAATATCATGTTATAATAATCATATTTTTGTGTAAGCGTTTGGACATGCCAACAGTGTAGTGGAGCAGTGTGTGATGTTCCTTCACCACGAAGGAAGAATGCTCCGACCAGGGTCGACGGTATCGGAAGTCGTATTTATGTATGATCGCTATGAGAACATCATTACCGCGATTCATCACCTTTGACACTACTGACTAATGTACTGAAAGGAACTTCCCCGAGTGACGTACACAACGATTACCTACGTCCGGTGCACCCTGGGCAATTCGAAGCGAATTGGCTAATCCTTTCACCACGATGGCAAATCAAAATAAAATTTGGCTCAGCCATCGACACGACGAAGAAGAAATAGACTGGTGTACTGATTCCATCTTTAAAACCAACGTAGGATCATAAGAAGCCCTAACACAATGTTTTATTTTCTACGCAAACGCAAGAAAACCCAAAATCGAATATATGTATTGGTATTTAAAAATAACTTCACTATGAAAAAAACTTTAAAATGATTTCTATCAACTCCACTGCTACCAACTTATTAATTATTTTTACATCTGAATGGATTTACAATCGAACACAATGCATTAGAACAAATCTAGCCGTGGGCGACTGAACATGTTATCTATTAGATCTTCTGCTCTACATTAACTCAATATCAATATTTATTTATCGGACAATCGAATAATGAAACAGAAGCGAGAAGTAAGGGAGACTGCACCATATACATAGTATACTGAAGGATAAATGAGAAACAACTCCAACCAAAAACATTAATTCCTAAACTAATTATTCGTTTTTTTTTTTAAACGCATGATGTCCCACTGCAAAGGTCACCCCCCATGCACGACCACAATTTTCTGTTTTGGACTCTGTCTGTCTAAATTTTATTAGTTTAGTAATTTTTGGAATTTATCCGCATACAGACCATTCAATTGCATCATTCCTATTTCATTTTGTAAAATATTCTTAATATAGTTAGTCAACCTTTTATTTAGTTTCCTTTCAAGTAGAGAGAAACACCGCTTACGATTAAGTTCGGGCAGTGGCTGAATTTATAAAAAATAAATATTTTATACATTGTATTTAATTCCATCCTAAAATTTTGAAGAATGAACTCTACCAAGTGTGCAATACCCCTTATCAAAACACAACACGGAATTCGACACTTCATTAAGACCGCGGCGGCGCCGGAGGCTTGCCCAATAGCTCCAATAGCACCACTAAAACAAACATCTCTATCAATTCTCTATACAAACCCGACCAAATTATACTGCTACCAATATCAATCATCTATGTGTCTAAATCGATAATCGATATAATTTGAATATTCAAATCGAGAAAACACAGTATGTATCGATTATCTTCTCAATTAAAATGAATTATTATGTGATATTTTGATTAGATGTTAATTAGATCCAAAATAGAATTTCATTCAATCATTAAATTTATTTAACTACTAAAGCTTATGGCAGATTTATACTGTGTATTAAAATCTTTTAAACTGTTACCCGATTCTTTTCTCACGAGAATTTAATAATATTAATCTACCTTTAATAAAGTCGTTGAAATTCTGATAAGAATTAAGAATACATAACAAACTTAATATGACATTTAGAATACCTATTTAGAGATAAAAATTATTACATTTGCAACACTTTAAAGGGAGCCGGTATTAAATCGATAATATTTTATGATCTACTTAGCACAAATCCGATTGTTGGAACTTCATTGTCGGTATTTTGCACACAGGAGAGGAATATCTCGCAAAAAGGATAAAGTCTCCATTTAAACATGTTTAGTGTCAGATTGGATTCAAATAAGCTTGATGTATACACTTTCTATTACTCTTAATATAATTTTTATATTCGATATTCGGGTAATCTCAACTTTATTCGAATAAGAACTGTAATTTATTTATTCGATCCACAAAAAAGATTTTTAGGTAACAATAAAATATTTACATACAAAAGAAAGGTTGCCGCCGAATGATAAACGCATCATAAGTGCCCCGAAGCCATCTCGTACTTCGATATCTGTTCGGAACAAATCACTGTTTTATCGTTACTCCCATCGTAAAAAATATTGATATCAACATAAAAAGTGGTTCAAAAACAATAGAACGGATGGATTGAAAGGATTCCTGCGTCAGATAACCATTCGTTTAAAAAAAAGATATGTATTAATAATAGCCCATAGTGACCCATTGAAATGCTGGTCATTCGATGTGGTTAAAGGTGTCATTTAAAACTATATCGTTGAAAGCTAGTTTTGACACTTTGTAACCTGGAACATTATACTACATTTTGTAGATATCTCTATAGTTATCTTTAAAGTGACATAATTAATCAAAAAACTGGCCAAGTGCGTGTCGGACCACGCGCAATAGGGTTCGATGGTCAGCCTTTACAACACAATTATGGACTCAAAACAGGTTTCATATTTATATTGAACATTAGCAACTGCATACAAGTCATTATTTTTAAAGGTTTTTGTATTTTCTATGAAATATTCTAAGTAACTGCATTTTAAACTTTGGACCCCTAATACTCTTGAACTGTTTAAGTTAACGTAGCTGCTATAGTTTTTCTTGAAATTGTATTCTTCTTCTTCGTCGTGTCGATGGCTGAGTCAAGTTTTATTTTGACTTGCCATCGTGGTGAAAGGATTAGCCAATTCGCTAAGGTGAACTCGCGAATTGCCCAGGGTGCGCCGGACGTGGGGAATCGTTGTGTTCGTCACTCGGGGAGGCTCCTTTCATGCTCCTTTCATGAAATTGTATTATATTAGATGAACAACCAACATGTTTTTTTCAGATTTTTCGAGCAAACGGTTTAGCATTAAGAAGAGAAGGAGACGGACGGACGGACTCGAACAAAAATTCCACTTTAAAGTAAATTATCTTGCAAACGCATCTCTAAATCAATATACTGTCTCAGCAATCCCTTTATGTTTTTAAAAGACCTATCTAACGATATCCCACACTATGGGTACACACGACAGAAAAAAATATTTCCATGTTTTCCATTTCCATTTCCAAAAACAAAATATTATTCTACCACTTTTTGACATAGTTAACATACATATCCATGCAAATTGCCGCTTTACTAACTAACGGTTTCACAGGACAGACATACGGACATGGCGGAATTTTAAGGGGTTCCTTGTACTTCATAACCCTAAAAATAAACTATCAATTTTATATGAATAATCTGTAACGATATACACGTGGTTAGTGACCTTCTTACGTGTCTGGTGAATGGTGTATATTTTGAAGATGTAAGAGGAATAAAACATACATACAACAACTTTGCTAACACAAAATATAGTCATTAAAATAATATTGATCTGTCATGTTTTATTTTTATTTATATAATAGTATTTATATATTTATATATATATATATATATATATATATATATATATATATATATATATATATATATTAAATTTTATGATTTAATATTATATGTAATGTATGGTTTTAGGATTAGACTTTTCTCTTTTATTTGGAACATTTTTACTGCACCTACCTTTGTTATCTCTGCACCACCTTACGGTTGACTGGTAGAGAATGCCTATGGCATTAAGTCCGCCATTGTACTCATTATGTGCAAGAAGTTTTAAAAAAAAAAAATAAAAAAATAAAAATAAAATAAACTGAGACTAACCTTACGATGTTTTGTCAGAGACTTTGATAGCTGTGGTCTTCTCTTTCATATTTCGTGTCAATGAAAAGGCAGTGTTACTGGCCGAACGCATTTCTCTGTCATTTCAATCCAAACTCTCATGTTGCTGTAAATACAACAAAAAAGCTCTAGTAATATAGACAAAACATAAGGGTCTACCTCTGATTACACCGATCATCCTTTACAAGGTCAATCTGCTTTATTATTTGTCATATTTTTATATTTTATTTATTTATTCAATGGTAAGTTACATTTACAAACTTTGATGGTTTCTCCGAGAATTACAGTTGTTTATTGGTATAATAATATAATAATATATTTATATTAGACCACTTTGTATTATATAAATATATATATATTTATATATATATATATATATATAGCAGCCCTGTATATAATACATGTCCCACTGTCCCACTGCTGGGCTCGGGCCTCTTCTCATCATAAGAAGGGTTAGGCCATAGTCCACCACGCTGGCTAAGTGCGTATTTTTAGGCACTCTCAGGCATGTAGGTTTCCTCACGAGCGATATTTTATATGATAAATACACACTTATCTTCGAAAAGACAAATATAATAACTTGGTATTATGTATATTATATTTATGGAAACCAAACTTGGACCATAACATCTTTGACTATATCAAAATAGTTCCACTACATATCATTCTCCTCAATGTCACTAATTGTTTTAATTAACTACACTATTAACTCTCATTATTATCACTTATTCAGTTCAACCCATAATTGAAGCTTTAATCAGTGGGTAAATGTGCTTGCCCCAAATTAAATGATAACATTTTACGTAATTAAACGAGTCTACCTACGAAGTATCTTTGATTGCATATAGTATGGTATAAATCACAAACATTCGAATTTATTTTGTTCTACGGTAATTATAATTTGTATCAAAACTAAAACAAAACTTAATAACCGCTATTATTAATACCTGACCTGCCATAACTTACTAAATGTTAATTGTCCGACCATGCGCTAGGTTATCGGTATTTATCTATATTTATAGAAAAAACCACCATCTTGTAATATAATAACTAATTTGCTTGATTGGATTAAGACGTCAAAGCGCGCCTTTTATTTTACGGTCGGCAGAAAAGATCGTATTACAATCGATAAACTTGTAATCGATATTTTGTATGACGATAAAATGTGATAAAAAAACTTGTCGTGTCTAAACAGACACACTCCACAGATATTTTATTTTATTGCTGTAGTAAAGTCATAGTTGCGTTAATTAAAAAAACGTCGAGTAATGAGAGAAATGCATTATTTAAAACCTAAAGTAAGAGCAAGATTTAATGATAATAAGAAATCAGTATTTCGCTTAAGAGTTAATTCAAAAAGAAAAGAAATAAAAAAGACAAATACTGCAATAATACAAATATTTCAAGTGAATTTTAAAATTGTTTGTTGTGTAATAAATTATTGACACAGAACCGACAAAACTTCCAAAAAGACTGTTTAGCAGAGCGTGGTTTCGATCCACGGACCTCTGGGTTATGGGCCCAGCACGCTTCCACTGCGCCACTCTGCTCTCTGCGCAAGTTCCTGAAATTTGACTATTAATTCAGAAATGCCAATTTGGCACTAAATTATCTATAATAGAATTCATTAGGTTTTGTCCCTATCGATATCACACTTTGAAGTATCACAAATTGAGCCGCGATACTTTGGCCGTGTTTTTCGATAATAGTGTGTAAGACACTTTATATCTTTTTGACGGATATACATTTTAATAATCCTTTTGATAAAATTTTGGTATAATCTTTGAAACCACAAACATTAATTTATTTTACTTGCAAACCGTACATGGTACAAGACTAATGAAGGAAATTCCATCGAAAATTGTGTCAAAAATTATAATTAAAATAACTGAAGCTTGTATAAATAAAAACAAAAGATTTACCTAAAAGATGATGAGACAATCACGGCAATGAACAATTCGTATGCAGCCGTTGACATTATATCTGCAATTAGCTGTGAAATATCATTCATTTAGACTCGTTAGATATTTAAATTCGCGATATTGTCAATGACTTAATTAGTATCACTCTCCATTCATATTTCATCACAAATATTACTTGGGTACGCCAATGACATCCACTGTCATAATTTACCTAGGAAATTGCTATATAAAACATACCTTAGTTTTAGTCTTATTTTTAATTCCCTATCTTATAAATATTAACAAGATCTTATCTACCTGATTTAATTGCACTTTTTACGGCATTTATTATTGAAAAAAAAATTTCGTGTCAGATTCTATCTATACCATGTTCAGTTTTTAAGACAATTCTTTTATTTCGGCAAATCCTCTAGGTAAAAGAGCGTTATCGCGAAACCAGAGGCTTATCAGCATTTCCCTTGTTCTGCGGCAGCTATAAATTGTTTAAATATGCCATAATTCTTTGCTTCCTAAGATCAAGTTCCGATAAGTGTTTATTAGAACACGGGTGGTAGAAACTCGTGCGATATCGACACAAAAACAGGTGACCAACAAAAAATCGCCGATGTTTTTTCCGTTTGGCAAATGTTAAAAAATGTTCCGAAAACGTTCGCGCCTTATCTTAGTTTGTTTAGTAAATAATGAATGGTCGCGAAGATGTTAACAAGTTTTGAAATTGTGCCCGACATATTAGCTCAAAGGCAGATATTAAAATGTTTTAAAGTCTTAATTGAAGAAGCGAGTAAGTGTCGTGGTAATAACAGCGTTGGCTGGTCTCCAACGTTATCTTTTGCCGCCCATTTCATAACATAATTGGAGTATTAAAAAGTGAAGTGGTCAGATATAGTTGGTATTTGCATAAAGGATTGGCGGTTGGCACGGCGCGGCGTGTGTGGCATCATCGGCGGCGTCGTGGCATCTTCTCTCCCCTGCGATACGACAGCATTCAACTAAATTGAGGCATCAGGAACATTCCCTTAAGCCTCGAGCTATGAGAATTTGACGTAATGTGTAACCGTTTGTTAAAGTCTGATTTGTTTCAATTCGCACAAAAGAATATTTTGTTAATTGTGACATTACTGCAGTTCACCTGTTAAATGATAAGTATTTGTTTGGCTTGTCACAGTCTTAATTGTTTTGCGTTGAGATTTATATTTCAAGGGTTTCAGGGGTCAAAATCAAAATTTGCCCCATTTCCTTTGTGTAATAATAAGATAAAGACGCGTCACCATTGAGACAAAATATATTTTTCTTTTTATAAATCAGTTTAATAATAAAATAATCTAGTCACTTAACTTATAAACTTAATAAAATTGTAAAATGTGGAAGTAATCATAGTTTTTGTACGTAGTAGTAGTAATTTTTGATAAATTATAGTGGAATTGGTGGAATTTTGTAGTTTTTGTTCATCATTCATCATCATCATTTAGCCTTTTGTAGTCCACTGCTGGACATAGGCCTCTCTCAATTTGCGCCTCAAAACCCGGTCCTGCGCCTTCCGCATCCAGTCCCCTCCAGCGACCTTTTTCAGGTCGTCAGTCCACCTGGCAGGGGGGCGTCCTACCTTACGGTTGCCGAGTCGCGGTCTCCATTCTAGGACTCGTTTGCTCCAGCGGCTGTCGGTCCTTCGGCAGACGTGACCAGCCCACTGCCACTTCAGCGAGCTTATTTTGCGAGCTATGTCGGTCACTTTGGTTCTTTGTCGGATGACCTCATTACGAATTTTATCCTTCAAAGAAACTCCGAGCATAGCTCGCTCCATAGCCCGCTGCGCGACTTTAAATTTGTGGACTAGTGCAACCGTTAATGTCCACGTCTCGGCACCGTAGGTCATAACAGGTAGGACGCACTGGTTGTAGACTTTCGTCTTCAGGCACTGCGGTAAAGGCAAAGAGAAGACTTGACGAAGTTTGCTAAATGCTGCCCAACCCAATTGGATCCTTCTATCGACTTCTCGCTCGAAGTTGTTTCTACCAAGCCTAATGACCTGCCCTAGGTAGATATATTCTTGAACAACTTCGAGCATCGATCCGTCGACAAATATTGGTCTCGGCATGACATGCTCATTAAGCATGATTTTGGTTTTATCCAAATTCATGCCGAGACCAACACGTCGTGAAGCTCCATCTAGGCTGTGCAGCATCTCGCTCAGCTGTTCCAGCGACTCCGCAACTATAACGATGTCATCGGCAAACCGAAGGTGCGAGATGTACTCACCGTTCACGTTTATACCCCGTCCAGTCCAGTCCAGAGTCTTAAAGACATCCTCGAGAGCGTTGGTGAACAGCTTCGGGGATATGACATCCCCCTGTCTCACCCCCCGACGCAGCTCTATGCAGTTTGTCTTCTGGTCCTGGATCTGGACGGTCATGGTGGCGGTGTCATACAAGCATCTCAGCACCTCGATGTATCTCCAGTCGATACGACATCGTTGCAGAGCATCCAAAACCGCCCAAGTTTCGATGGAGTCGAAGGCTTTCTCGTAGTCCACAAAAGCCAGACACAGCGGCTGATTGTACTCTTCGGTTTTCTGTACAATCTGCCGAACAGTATGGATGTGGTCTACGGTACTAAAGCCTTTTCGAAACCCGGCTTGTTCTGGTGGCTGGAACTCGTCAAGTCTCCTGGCGAGGCGGTTCGTGACTACTCTCGAGAACAACTTGTAGATGTGGCTCAGGAGTGAGATAGGTCTGTAGTTCTTCAGTAAGGTTTTGTCACCTTTTTTGAAGAACAGAACCACCGCACTCCCGCTCCACGCCTGTGGTGTCAAGCCTTGGTGAATGACGGAATTAAAGAGACTCGCTAGCTCTTTCAGGACTGGGGTCCCACCGGCCTTAAGGAGCTCGGTTGTAATTCCGTCATCACCCGGCGCCTTGTTGTTCTGCAGTTGTCTGAGAGCTGCCTCGACCTCGCCTGGGTCGACATCCGGGATGTCTTCGGTGTAGTGGCGCGTAAGTGGGGCTCTGTGGTCATCATCGCTTGGTCTCGTTGGTTTAGTCATCCGTGATGCGTATAGGTGTCTATAGAAACTCTCAACTTCCTCGAGTATCTCGAACTTAGAGGTGACGGTTCTGCCATCCCCAGTCCTCAGTTTCGTCAGATGAGGTCTACCTAGTTGCTGAGCGAAAACTTTGGTGCCTCTATTTCGCTCAATCGCAGCCTCGATATTTCGAGTGCTGTAGCGTCGGAGGTCACGTCGCGTCAGTTTCCTGATTTTCAGGTTTAGGGACCGCCTATCTGACGAAGACATCTGAGTATCTGGCGTTTCTCGTCGTTCCTTCATAAGTTCGAGAGTCTCGGGTGAGAGTTTGGACTCCCTATTACCGCGTTTTCCGGGAAACAACCTTCGAGACACGTTCTGTAGCGTTTTGACCACTGTGTCGGTGTTTCTGTCAACATTGTCCGTGGTTTCCAGCAGTGCGAAACGATTTTGAAGTTCCAACTGGAACTTTTCGGAACCTAGGGCTATTTGGGGCAGCGTGGGTCTGAAAATAGGTTTTATCATCCTAACTCTTTCGGCCTTAAGGTTGATATTTAGAGAGCCTCGGACGAGTCTATGATCGCTACCGGTATTAAACCTATTGATCACCGAGACGTCTCTAAATATGTGCCGCTTGTCCGTGATGATAAAATCTATCTCGTTCCTCGTCACATTATCGGGGCTTCGCCATGTCCACTTTCTGTGGGGCTTCTTCTTAAAGAAAGAATTCATTAAGAAGAGCCCCTGGGACTCTAGAAAGTTTACTAGCATTTGGCCCCTGTGATTTCGGCGCCCCACACCGTTAGTTCCGATTTTCGTTTCGCCGCGTTCTTGTACTCCCACTTTGGCATTAAAGTCTCCCATAACAACGTTGTAGTGAGCCTTCCTGGTACCATGTAGTGCTTTCGCTATGTCTTCGTACATGGTTTCGGCTATCTCATCAGAATATGTCGAGGTCGGCGCATATACCTGTACCACCTTCAGAAATTTTTTGTCGGTGATCTTCAGTATTAGGTACGCTACCCTTGTCGACACACTGCTGATTTCCACAACGCTGCTAGTGAGACACTTGTTGACCAAGAAACCGACACCGCCCTGAGAGGTCCTATCACCTTCTCGAAAGTAGAACAGGTCGCCTGACTCAAGGGTTATCGTGTCCTCCCCCTGTCTTCGGACTTCAGATAACCCCAATATATGCCAGTTTATGCGACCCAATTCTACCTCGAGTTCGGTGAGGTGTTGGTCCAGCCGTAGACTTCGTCCATTGTACGTAGCCAGGGTCAGTTTTTTGAGGTGGTGGTAGCCTCCCGTAGCCCGGAGATTCCTAGCACCCCCTGCCCCGCCGTTACCACGACCGCTACCTTGGAAGGGAATAGCGGGACTACCGGGAACTGGGGGCCGTCTTATATATTGTAGCTCCATTTCAAGAGGTTTTGGCCTACTGATACCACGCTGGCCAGACGGGTTGGTATAGGGTTTGTTCTCGAGTTTTCCTTCTCTAAGCAGTCGGTTTATTTACTGCTCAATTTATTTATTTCCCTTAGTCGCCTTCTACGACACCCACGGGATGATATGGGGTGGTGACATCTGTATTCTTAAAGTCCGTCACCACACGGAATAGTTTTTGTTGTTTCTGTTAAATTATGATATAGGTTTGGTTATTTTTGGTAGATCTTATACATTTGGTTGGTTTTTTTTATTTTGTTGTTTCTAGTCGTTTTTGTAGTTTTTGGTAGATACTGGTAAATTTTGATAATTTTTGGAACACTTTGTATATACTAGCAAAAACAACAAACAATAACCAAACACCTTAAAAACTACCTTAATATACTAAAATTAATCCCACTTATCATATTGTGATCTAGCCTAACTTAACTTAGCCCAAATATCTTACACAACGAAAGGAAAATGCATCTGTCCATGACATACAAACAGTAGTACTAACGTGAGTCAAGTTACTTGTATAGCATGTATTTCAGTTAAATCTAATATTTAAAAAAAAAGTAAAGCACTTACCAAATTCACATTACTCAGCTCTATTCATCCATTTTCTTTAAAGTCTCATTTACGACGCACACGAAGAAACTAAATCTGTTAGTTTCAAGGAGATATATAGCAGCCTGAGGAAACTACCACTCATTTTTTGTTATAAAATTGGAAATAGAGCTGCCATAGCAAATTGGCATTTTCTCCGAAATATTACACAGGTGAAAATGCGTTAACCGGATTTTTAAACAAAATATGGTTGCAATCAGTTTTTGTTACTAAGAATTTATTGAATTATTACTTACATTTATAACTTAGCGAAGGTGGACATCGGTTTTTTTTTATGGCAGCCTAAAAACGTGTCTAATTAAAATTATTCTTTAAGCAAAATAGATCAAATCGATTATCGACCAGAAACATGTATTTTCTTAGTATTTTTTTGCCATTTAATCAGAATAATGTTTTGTTATATTGTAATATGTAAATTACTTAATTTTACCAATTTATGTGGTGGACACTTATTTATATCAACATTACACACTTCTGAACATCTTTTGTTTTCCTAACAAATAAAACTAAAGAACTAAGTACGTGCTTGTTTGTAGATACATTCAAAAAGTACACGAGGAAGGCATAAAACAATCACAAGTCATTTAACCTGGAGCAAAATTGAATACCTACTTCCGTTCCAAATCTCATCAATAAACAACCCGATTATTGAACGAATTAAAATGTATGATTATGATAAATTGTTTAACAATTAACTTAAGGCCCAGACATTGGACGTATTGAAATTAGTTTAGCTTTAAACATAGTTCTAGACGTTTTTAATCACACTCTCTCGTTCAGTGATTGATTAAGACAGATAAGAATCAAAGCCGAGTTCAACAATAAACTCAGGTACATTTTCGGAGATTTAGTCAGTTCATTTGTTTTCTTCTTGGTATTTTTAATATTAGAATAATATATGAATTGATAGAAAACTATTAAAAAATTGATAGAAAGTATTCAAGTGAAACTCGGGACTTGGTAGTCCATAATACGAGAATGTTTTAGCATCTTAAAAAACTTAACAGAATTAACCAAGCGGGCGGAACTGCGATTGAAAGTTAGTTTATTGGGTTGATCGCGCTAATCTCAGGAGCTACCGGTCCGAATAGAATAATATTTTTTTTTGCCTGTTTAAATGACATTACACTGCAATCAATAGGAGCTTAGCAGAAATGAAATTTGTTGTGAAATATGTAGTACAGTATAACGCGAGTATAAATGTGGTTAATACCTATAACAAATTCTACGAGGAAGAAGTCGTAGACAACAGCTAGTATAGTTAGTATTATTAGTGCTTTTTCTAAAGAGCTAGTTACATACTTACCGTACTAATACTAACTTATATTAATACCAAAATGATTCCACGAACGGAAACGCCCATTCAAGCAAGGTCACTCGCGTTATACTCAGGCTTAATAAACACAGCAATCGAAATTCACTTACTTATTCAATGTTTATAAATATAATTTGTTTATTCCTTTAAAAAATTGTTGTGTTTAGTTCTGGCAACAAAGTTATTGAGTTTATTCTATTGCATACCAAAATTAAGATTCATACAATATCCGGTGATATACAATGATATATCCAATCGGTTTTTGTCCATTGTCAGTTAAACGGATTTTATTATATTAATTCGCAATGAAGTTTTTGTAATACACCGAGACTTGAATAAATGACATAATAAAGATGTGAATGAATTACGATATCGGTATCCCAGTAAATTAACGATGCAGATCGACGCATCCCGAAGATATTTATGAGATAAATTTGTCTCCCGCCTGCGTAGTGTCTCATTACTGCCGCCGACAAAGACCGTCCCGACCAACATTTGTCACGCAAACAGTTGCAAATAGCGAAATTCTTTATAATTTATAATTACCGACTCGTGATTTTTACTGCCTAATTAGGAACGTGCGAGGTTTGCGCTTAAAAGGAATAACGAGCGAGAAAATTACACGAGATGTGACAATAAATCAGAGGTGGAAAAAATCGCAAAATTCGAGTCTTTTGATAACGACATCGATGGTTCGGAGTACCAGTAAAGTGGTGTGAGGAATTCGCTTATTAAGTGCTGTTGAGATGTCTATCGAGTTTGATGAGCTAAGCGGAGTGGAGCGGTGCGGGGCGTGTGCCTGACATCCATCTCCCGGTGTTATTTAACATTCTGCGTGCAATCTCCAACACCGAGCGGCAATGGCTTGCGCTTCCGTGCTCGCTCATTAACGGCACAACTAATGTATTTTATTTTATTTCTTGTTATGTTATTAAATAATGTACACATACTTTATTTTCATCATTAAGTTAATGTTATTGAATTGTTACTTATTTTATTTTTTTCAAAGAGACCGTTAATATATTGTTTAAAAAGATATTTCGTAGTGTTGTGTGTATTATATGAATGTATTTGATGTCAATCGGGTAATATTCAATTTAATTTTCCTTTCAGTGAAATAACTTAATTTGAAGATTTTATTTCTAAACACGCAACGTAATGAATGAACCAGTTGTTTGTGCCACGAAAGAGCTGATAACTTTTTTTTAGCAAAAGTTTAGACAAATAAAATATTCATGATTCCAAGCACTCAAGTGTCCGAATGTGGAATCAATCATTTGTCATTACACAATACTAACAAACTATGTAGATGATATTACTTAAAAGTTTGGTTTGATATGCAGATTTTCTGAGAATATTAGCATAGATTGCGATAGTGTATTATTAAGGGTTGAGAATATGTATAAAAGCTAAGATATTATTTAAATATGTAAGATTTCAATTAATCAGATTATCCTTGCATTATGAACAATATTTCATTAAGAAAATATAGTTTTGTGCCTGTTAAATATGTTGTTAAATATATGTGATCGGCTCATTCGTGACATGCATGCCTTGAAAGAGCCGATTTCCTTTATATTCTTAAGTTGATATATATTATTATGATACCTTTAGTGGTGTTATCTACTTTATTTTAATTGAATAACATTCTTAGATAAACTAACTAAAATAATAAAGTAGTTGGATTTAAAAATAATTTGTTTTAAGTATGTTTTTATACTAGAAAAAACTAGAACTTTGATACACACTCTCTCCTAAGCATTTGTGGTTGTCTGGATGTCTGAATGTTTATTACTCGAGACTACTAGATTTTAAAATAAATGTACGTACTGTAGATTATAGCCTGGATTAATGTAGGTAAGCCAACCTACATTAATCCAGGCTATAATACTTTGTATTAACGTACTTACTATGCGGGCAGAGCCACGGGTGGAAGCTAGTATAGTGGGTAATATATAGAGATGGGACGACTATGGGTTTGGTCGACTAGTCGGTCGATTAGTCAGCAGTAGAATGGCCGACTAGTTGGTGAAGCTGATCATTAGATACGGCTCAATTTAAAAATACAAATGCATTTAAAACCTAGTTAAGTTATATTTTGTATTGTTTGTTGCCACCACTTGCAGAATATTACTAAGTGGCACAAGCTATGTAACAGTTCTTATCCTAGATAATTGGCATTTATAGTTACACCGACAAGTCAGCGAATCTCTAGTTATTACAAGAGATTAGAGAATATTTCATATAAATATAATGTCTGTTATACGGCTGTTTCGATCGTCACACCCCCTTTGTTTATTTTGTCAATCTGTCAATAAGAACGACGTAGCAAAAGAATTAAAGAGTTTCTTCTTCTGTAAATAAAAAAAATCGGGATACTAAAAAACTTGAAGAAGCTAAATGACCATTTAATTAAGATTTTTATTACAGATTGTGCTGATTGCACTCTCAAATTGAGATGAAACTTACTTTAAATCTCTTTAGTTCTGACACTCCTTACTGATGTGTCATCATTTACAATGTTGCATATACATATTTATTACCGCTAACCATGGCTATATTATCAAGTTAAGTCCATGCTGATTTTAAAAACTATTAATGACATTTTGTCCATTCATTAGAGTTCACTTATGGACTGGTATACAAGTCTTCAACGAGAAGGGAATTGTAAAATCTGCAAGACAGTACGTCTTGCAAAGATATCACCTTGGGCCCACAATGGGATCGAAAAACTATTACCGCCTAACGTATGAATGTACGCATGCGTTCCCAACAGTATATTGGGGCCACTTAATGTGGATTCCCAAAGGAGTCTCCAGTAAATAAGGTTGTTTTACGAGTGCTGTACTGTAGGCGGTATTCCATTGTAACAGGCTTCGACGGACGCACTTTATTGGCTAATTTTATTCAATTAAATTGTTCTCGTTGCGCGCCGACACCCATGCCGATGCAGCCTCATTTTAACGCCTCGGAAATTATTGCAATAGATAACATAATACACGGCGTGCGTTCGCCGGTAAGTGATTTAAAGGCCGGCCAGCCACTTATGTTTCGCGAGCCACGATCACCGCGCCCGACTTTATAGCAGCGGCCCCGACGTGCACCGCTACTATTTAAGCTATAAACATAAACTAAATGCTGTACTGCTATTTCAAACTGTCGAGAACACTTCTCTATAGGGTTAAAAATGATTATAATATGTTAATAGGAGCAACATTACAAAGCGGGTGGTGGCTTCCAAACAGTGAACGGGCCGTCAGACTCATGCTGTGAATCCACTAAGACGTTTCATCACAATATTGTGGACAAAACTATTATATCTACCCTTTGTCGAGTAAAAAACTTGATTTCAGTGAAGTTCGCGTCATGCTGACAAGACATTTTACAAATCGTTAATAATACAATTTTATTTTAGCTCAGATGTGTATGCACCGCCGATGATATCGCGTTTATGAATGTTGACATGTGAATAAAGAAGTATAAAGGGGTATTCATGTTATTATGTAAGCAATTAATAGATATGACAATGGGTATAAATAGATATATTGAAAGAATTATTGTTGCTTGGGATTTACTTTAAACCTCTTTCTTGTTTACTTAGTTACTCGATGAATGAAGATAGAAAAAAAAGAAAAAACAAAAATATTCTTGAAATGTTCAATTTTTTTTTACCTGTAGCTGAACCATGTGTTTCGCAAAACAAACAATAATTTGATACTTCTGGGCAAAAAAAAAACACGCCATAAAAACAATTTAGCCGATGCAAAAAATAATTAATGTTAAGCTTCCTCATTATAAAACACGTCAAAGTATCGCCGAATGTCCACAACTATAAACAAGAGATGGCGTCTCATCTACTCATAAATCGTAAGAAAAACAAATAAAATTATATTTAATAGGCTCGTGAGAACTGTCGCCCACCACCCACTGCGACGGCTTCGTTAAATATTTTAATTGCGCCGCTAAAAAGGTCCCAAATTTATATTTATCGTAAATCAAAGCAATGTCCACGGTAGTGTCGGGAGTCCCCAATTTTTTCTATTCGTTGTTTTTATCTGATAAAAAACCACAAGGTAATGCTTGCGACATTAAAGTTTTTCTAGCAAATTTGGAATTCGGTCCGAAAAGAATGTCAAGTCTCCAAATACAACGGCAGTGGCAGTAGATTTTTTTAAGCAGCTCAGCTATTGAGCCAAGAAATATCTCTTACAACCTTCAGTCGTAGGAATAGTAGTGCTAGCATTATTTTACTTTTTTTGGTGTAATAGCAAAATTAAATTCTGAACTACTAGCATCACTGAAATCTCATACGATTATGTGATGTGAGTCTTAATACCGTAGTATTTAGATGTTGTGGTGCAACTGCAATATTTTTTGGGTTATGAATATTAATGAGCTGTGTTTACCACTTACTATCAGGTTTAAACGGTAAAGGTAACGTGGTATATATAATACATCATAAAAAAAAAAGGTTTTAAGCGAATTGTAAAGTACGTACAGTCAACAAATACAAAGGTAAGATAAAGGGTTCAATGGTAACGTCAGCATCTGCAGTGAATCGTGTGACTAAACCATACAGCTAGACATCGATTAAGATCGCTTACCGCCCGTCAGCCCGATTCTTTCGCCTCCGAAAATTTCCTAAACTTGATATATTTACCACAAACCGATGAACAGATAACCTTTGATTTCACCGTTCTATAATTTCGACAAATAGATACTCTTTTGCTACCTACATCGACGCCGAGATATAAAAGTATATTTAGAAATTGCATAATTGCCCCTTCTCCGAGTTGCGACAAAATTACTGTCATCAGACAAATGGTAGCTCCTTATAAAAATGTCATAGTCAGTTCCTTTCAAGCAATATCAAGCTATAATTTTAAACGGAAGCATCATTCCGTAGATCGAAAGTCATTCGAAATCCATCACTCATTCGCAACCAGACATTTAAACGAAAATTTCCGACTCAATAAATGTCTCTATTTGTTTTTCTAACAGGAAATCTATTTAGTAAAAAGATTGGGTAAAAAAGCATCCTTGTGGGTGGCTGTTGATGACAGTTTAAGTAGTGTAACTCGATACGCGAGTCCAGTAGTTTGTTTTTCTTGCACACTCGAAATTGTCGGCAGCCAATGAGATGATGATATTATTTTGCCGAAGACCCATCATAGGTTTTAGTAGCACTCGGCGGCGGCTCTGATGTTTACGGAAGCACTTTTTACAGCCACTTAACGATAAACTTCTGTTGATGCCATAATTATACGAAACAATAAAATGCAATCAGGTTTAATATTTTACGCATTATTACTGTGGTGACTCGAAGTTTTACTGCAAAGAGGGCAGTATAATTCCTTTTTCTACTTAGAATAGATGGCTTAGTCAGATCTTCTATTCCAATTAGGCCAATATACAATATAATAGTTTAATAAGTCTCAATTCGGCAATTTATAAATTAAATCTGGCATCTTAAGGATACCAGATTTAATTTATGAATTTCGCAGACTAAGTTTCACTTAAATCGTTGATACTATTAGCAATAAAACCATCGTTTCAATAATTAATAATACTAAACGTAAATCCTTTAGCAAACAACTATTAGCAAAATAACGATCCTCTTTAATATTTGTAAACATTAATCACACAACAAATCACATTTATCCAGTACTCGACATGAAACACAAAATTAATCACTGAGATTTTTTCTTTAGATCAATAAAATGATCGAGGGTTCCTATTTTTGCGTGTGTGGGTGCGCTACAGGGAGGAGATCACTCATGGCTTTACCGTCGACTCAACCCCTATTTCATATCTTTCGTCTCGTTTTTATGTAGGGGCAATACGACTGTTTGAAAGAGAGATAAGTTCTCGTTTGTATGTGTGAAACAGCGCGGGCCCAAACATCTGCCCCAATCTTGATATTTTTTGGTTGGTTAAGTTGAATAATAATACTGCATTCAATTTGATTAAAGTAGGATTTTACTGATTTTAGAATTGTTTGGTTGATTTGCGGGATATGCTATCCTGGAATAATGTCAAGAGCACTCACTAAATATACTAGATAAGTAAACAAACAAGCTGAAATAATAGATTGGAGACCTGTTATTCCAGTTTGCTTGGCTAATTAAATAAAAACAGACGGTCAGAATACCAGTGTATCTACTTACCAATGATTTCTAATATACATTATTTTTTAGTACAATAAACAGAAAACAGATAATAATAGATATAGAGAGTCAAACGTACCTAAGAAAGAACTATGTTCAGACAGCCTTATACAGGACTCACTCTTTCTTACAAGTTTTTTTAAAGTCTGTATGAACCTTATACAATAACTCTCACTCGATTTCTTTGCACCATAGTAACTCTTATTTTCAAATAAAATGTTAATTCAGTATGTAACGGTTTCTCATTGAAGACTGGAGACCGAGTTCTACAAAGCAACTTGAAGAAAAAAACTTGATCTCGAAACCTTGCAAACTTATTAATACCATCCCTAAAGTAAGAGTAATAAGTCATGTAATTGAATAAGATAGGGGATGGTGTAATAATGTGAGTTAGTGACTGCAAAATTAAAGTTGTAATTGAATAAGAAGTTAGCAAAGAGTTCATTGAAATGGATGCATTTAGGTAGCAGAGGAAGGGGCAGGTCCACTCGTCTTGCTTGTGGTGTGAAACAAAGACCCTGAATGGAGTATTATGTCTGGACCACAGTCTGAATGCACCTTATTCAGGACTTGCTTTTTAAATAGTAGACCTTGCGAAAATTAACTTTTACTTTTAATTTAGTTTATTTTGAACAATCAAAATAAACTAAATTAAAAGTAAAAGTTAATTTAATAATAAATAAATAAAGCAATAACAATATTGCTAGGGAAAGTAATTGAAGACCTGGTGACATCTCATTTTTAGGGTTTAAATATGGCGTTTGAATAGGGATTCCGTCCCCCTCCTCTAAGAGCTAAACTGCTGACTCAAAAAATCTGAAAAAAAGCATCTTGATGGTAAATGTAATGAACTTTCAAAGTAAAATATAGCGGCTACAGTAACTTAATAAGATTTTTGCAAAATACAGTTTATTGGAATAGATCGTACTTAAAACAATCTTAGTAATTAATGACCCCTTTTAAGTCCATGAATATGTTATAACGGCTGACTACAGAACCCTGATGAGCGTGGCCCGACACGCACTTTGCCAGTTATTGTTTAATTAATAAATAAGATACTAAAAGCGCCACTTTTTTTCATTAGCAGGTTGTAAGCACATGCACAGCCATTATGTATTAACATGGAGATACAGTTACCATGTCAAAATTACTCTTGATCCATATTATCCAAAAATAGAATCTGATTAGAATATAATGAATAACCGTCACTACGGTAAACTAAAGGGCTGTGAGAAAAACAAACACTTAAATGATTCCCAAACCTTATCATTACCACCTACCGATGTATATTTACAAGGCTAATTAAAATTATTTATAAATATGAAATATTATAAATGAAATGAAACGTATAACTTCGATTCATTATCATCATAATATAAAGACAGTATATTTCAAACAAAACACTTTCTTAAAAAAAAACAATGTCCTTTTAAATTATTTATAGCCCAGTGCCGATAATTTATAAAACAAAAAAAAAATAATAGTAGGATTAAACCCATTAGAAAAAGAGGATAATATTATAAAAATTAAAGGAAAAATAATTTACGGGCGATCTGAGGTCTATGGAATATGAAATATTAGAAATGAAATGAAACGTATAACTTCGCTTCGTTATCAACATAATATAAAGACAGTCTATTCCAAATAAAACACTTTCTTAAAAAAAAACAATGTGCTTTACAAAACTAAAAACTTTTACTTTTCGTTTGATCCGAGGAATACGTCATTTCTATAGCGATCTTTGTATTGGACTTGAACAAACCCAATATTTTGAGGCGGATATGCTCACAATTCCCCCTTGGGTAAAAGTCTAGCCGTCTAGCTGCAGTCTATATGCCAGACTGCCTTTATTCTACTGACCTTAGCTTATTTAACTTTCAAGTTGAAGGTCCCCTTTTGTTCGCGTTTCTAATGAAATAATACGTCTGGATCGGGGAAGTCGTCAATGCTAGCTATTTCAAGGTGTCCTATATTGAGATAGGTTGTAAGTATTAGAGGTAAGTCGGTCGGTAGGCACTATTCATAACACAGCTGTTGAATGAATGCACAGGTTAGCTTTTGTTGGTAAGTCGTCTCAACTGTGTGTTTTGTTTGCAAGTCATTATTCTTTTCAATACTTTATGCTTTTAAGGAAATGTATCGTATGAGACTTTAAGCTGTATTTGCAAGTGTATCAAAAGTTATGACTCGGATTATCTAATATCAAAAATTATTATTGAGAATACGGGTTACTCACGTTATTTTAGCCGGGATATGCCGACTATCTAGTAAGTAGATTCATCAACTGGGCGATTAATCGCGTGTCGTCGCCATCGCGCGGCGTATGTTCAATAATAATGTCTTCACCTAAGGTCGTCGGTTTTAAAAATATCAAAAATGTTATTTTTACTTTCTTAAATTAAGAAGATATGAAACACTATTAGAGAATGACTTTGTTTATCTTTTTTTTTAAATTACAGAACAGATTTAAGCAAGCATACATTCATTTTTATAAATATCTATGAATAAAATTTTTTGAAACGAATCACGTGTGCTATGCTTACCAAAACTAAAATAACCATTCGCTACATAAAAACCACTACTTTTTAAAGGGTTCCTGTTTTGATAGATCAATCCCACCTACTTTCCTGGTGTCTCCAATTTGCTGCACCTTCCCTTGCCACCATATGGCCAGGCTAAATATAGCCAGGATAATATGCACCATCGCAGTCACGGGTCCCACATGTTTGCAAGATGGTGAGCTGCTATACTGAGCGGATTGCCGCGAAAAAACCTACCATCTTGAGTTACAGGATGCACTTTTGAGTATTAGGAGAGCACTCGTCTTACCTCTAATCCGAAGACGGTTATTCTTTCTTCAGATTTCTTTTTAATTGGTGACAATCGCTTTTTAAGCGGTTTAGTATTAATATTATTTTTTTTTTAATCAGCTCGTAATAACATTTTCTATTAATATAACATGTATTAATTGGATATTTTAAACTATGTAGATGTTGAAACAATATACTTTCATTGTATTTACGATGCAAAACTACGCCTGCAAGTAATTTGAACTCAGGTAAAAAATTTCGAGCGGAAACTTTGCTCAACAATAATGATAGGCGCATGGTGAGCCTTCATTTTCTTTTAGTCTTTTAGAACGTTTTAACATATCTTATTCTTCTTGTATTTTGGGTTTGGATTGTCGGTATAACACAAAGGACATGATTAAGAAGGAGACCTAAGGAAGGTTAACCAGAAGCCTGACAGTATTTTGTTCTAAGTAAGTCCAATATGTTTGAAAAACATAACTTTGGTATATTTTAAGTAAAAACTAGTGCAATGTTATTATTATATTATATAATATATTGATCTGAACAAACCACTTCCACTCTAGTTTATTGTTTTAGTTAGACATGGCATTTTTATTTACTTTATTTGCCATACAAGTTGATTCTTAATCTCAGTACAGTTATGACCTACCCACCCGAGCTAAAATAATTTAACAACACATATTTTATAAGTTAGCACGAGACTGATAGTTTCTAATTATTTTAAATAATTAAATAATAACTTTGTTAAGTGGCCAGTTATTCCATTTATCTTTTTGCTGTTGTTGTGTACCATCTCATGGCCTCAAAAGCAAAAAAGGTAGATAAATGCCTACGCCTTCATATCATGAGAAGACGCCCAAGCCCAGAAGTATGGCATTTATTAGATAAAGGGCTGCTATTATTTATTTTAAGGTGAATGTGATGTGAGGTAAACACATAATTTACTAAATGTGATTATAATATTGAAATTTTCACTTTTGTTGCCAGTAGTTCATTTTGTTAATCTAGTCCTTGCTGAGCATTTCGATTCTGGCACTCGCCTACCGCGGACCAAAACATACAAACCTCAGCCTTTCCTCTATTGCTCGATTGATCAGGAAGACGATGAGCTTTCGTTATTTTTAAAAATGTATAACATTTATCAGTAATGTGGTAAAATAATTAAATTAATAATCACTGATGACGTGATAATTAATAATTTTCAATTAATACATTAACCGTAACATATACATCCCAGCGCTCAAGTCCCTTGATGTTTGGTATAGTTAGTTGGTATCACTAAAATTTAATAAGTTCAGTTGGCAAAATATAACTCAATACTTTTAATTGAAAAGTAAAAATAAATTAATTAATATAATAGTAACTTTTATCGTAATCAAAGTTAAAATCCACGATTATCGAACCCATTTATCTAGTAGAACTCACCATAAGCAATACTCGACTCTATTTCATTACGATAAGTTTTATAATCCTGTATCACAGGAAATGCAGTTGTATTAAAGCTTCGTAATAATGGTCATAGGACAGTGGCGCGTGCCACTACACAAAAGCTAAAGGGCACGCAGCTGGCGTGGGTGTACACGCACACACTCACACACACATACACAAACAAGATAAGATGAAAAAAAGATTAATATTTTTTACAGACTTAAACAGATACAATTCGGTTATATGAAATACATATCTGTGTATTCTAGCTAGTATCTATGTTTATATCCTTACCTCAATAGATTGTATCATAATATTAATTTTCGGTTTTATATGAAAATATATAAAATAATAAAATTTAAACTTGTTCTATAAAAAAAACCATCATTGATATTATTACTAAACTTTTTGAAACAAAATTAAACTCACCCAGAATTTAAATGTCTACACCATTTAACTACACTACAGACTTGTATTTAGCACTTACTCTTGCTTTGTAGCACTTTAGTACCAACCCTCTGCGACAGCGCAATCATTTTTGAATTTCGAAGCTCCATTCAAACACGCGAACGGTTTTAGTTTTATTACTATGTATGTTTGCGTATGTGTGTGTATATTATTGTAATAAAGGTATGTGTAGGTATGGACGCACACATTTGAAGGTATAGTTGGGTGCGACACCCCATGAAAATTATATTGTCCTCTGTGTTATTCAGGGTTTGGGGAAGCATCGTGGCTTAGTGGCTAGTGGATTCTATAATATCTGAGTGATTTTCAAAACTCAGGTAAACATGTTTTTAAGTCTTTAGTATTTTTTTACTGTAACTGTATTCTGCTTGTGTACAAATATTTTTTTTTGCCAAAAACAATGTTTTTTTTTATTGTAATCTAGTTTGAATATTAATAGAAACTAACTCAGTACCAATTTTAGTTTACATCACTCATAAAGTTAACTTTAACAGATTCGACATTGATATTTTTGATGATGAACTTATTTTTTATTACTATCCAATAAATAATATTATTTTATATCCAATAAACTCCCTAACAGAAACTGAACTATGCTAACAAAATCGAAGTAAAAGTAATTAAAAAAATATACTGAACAGCAACGCTTCCCCATTCCGCCCTTTCAAAGGGCATGTGTGCAACTAGTAAACGTAAGTACCCCTGTTTATCCCCCCGCAAGCCACCCCAGGTGCGTCCGCGCGGCACGCGCCATTCTTGTCGCGGCCGGCGCCCTGACGCCATCAAAACATACCACCTCGTAGAAAACAGTTATTTTCTATCTACGTGATCCAATCTTACCACACGTCCGAAACTAATGCAAGATAAACAATCGTAACATGTGAAAACGGCAAATCATTCTGCCGAAATGAGTTCCATCGGCGTCGTAGTCTTCCGCAACTCGCCGCTCGGCAAAGCGCAGGTGCTTCAAGAATCCGTGAATAATTCGGTGAATATTTCAAACAATGACTCCAATCACAACGGTCCGCGTGAAATCATAATTGTTAGAAAGAAGCACAAGATACAGTCGCCTCCAACAACAGTGTCAGTGACGTCTTTAGTTCGTGCTGCTGAACCTATCACATCTAATATAGTGGCTAAGAAACCTCGGCTTCGTGAAAATAGCACAGAAGAAGCAGCGCGAGCACCAACTCCTCTCGCTGTTGCTCGGCGAAATGCGCGGGAACGTAACAGAGTGCGTCAGGTCAATGATGGATTTGCTGCACTGCGAAAACACATACCTGAGGAAGTAGCGGCTGAATTCGAAAATGCTAACTCTAACAGAGGACCGAACAAGAAGTTAAGCAAAGTGGAAACGTTACGTATGGCCGTAGAATATATTCGAAACTTAGAGAACTTATTAAATATCGGTCACTCTGATAAAGAAAATGGTATACGTCCATCAATGGAATCATTTCCTTCTCCGGCGTCATCGTCACCAAGAGGAAATAGTCAAGAAAGAAGCTTCTTTTCAATCAATTCACCAGCCATCGAAGATGATGATATGGAAGAAGAAGAACTTGATGGATCTATGCATATCTCGCGACAACAATATGTAGACTTGCAAGCCGCAGAATCTTTTCAGTTAGTAGCTACACCTCATTTGTATGAGGAGGAAGAGCACGGTGGCCAGCCTTTGACACCTTCATCAGATCTCCTTGGACATGAAGAGGTTAATTCACATCTACTGGACGGACATTTTGCATTCCCAAATTCATCAGAACAGTTTACAGTGATACCAGAACGAAATTACCTTAGTGAAGCCGATGTGCCAGTGATCGACAGTGACTTTGAGGTTAAATACTCTGATACTATCAATCAGCAAATGCATCATAGTTTTAATGAAGAAACCAGTCTGCCACTAGACACAATTGATCCTGGTCTGATCTTAGTACATAATGATTACAAGTTTAAAGAAGAAGATTGTCGTTATGTTGATAACAATTATAGTGACGATATCGACTTGAAGAAAGAGCTTCCAGATATTCACGTAACTCCTGAAGATAGGGAGCAATTTGAGGAAACTCTTAAGTGGTGGCAAGAGAAAACTAGACAAGCCCGTCCTATAAATAAATAATAGTAACTAGTTATAGTATTTATGATAGTTTTTTCTAGCTATTAAATTTTGTAGATAAATGTAGCTGCAGTTACTGATTGCGATAGAGTTAATGTAAAACATACAGCTGTTGGAGCCAAAGTCGGTTGACGGCGCGGGCGCAAGGTGTGCCGTAACGGTCAGGACGAGCCTGCACTTCAGCTTTGTACATTCATAGTATTATTTATTAAGGATTAATTTTCCAACATAGGACAATTACTCGTGAGACTGTTTATTTATTGTATATGCCTAGAAAAACAGTCACTTTTAGCGAATATTGTAAATATGTACGCATGCAAGGGCACCTTTTAATACAAATTTTTCTACTTAGTGCCTTTACAAATTAGAAACATTGTGATGTTAGATTTAAACTTATTATAATTATAATAAATAGTATTAGTTTTATGACTCTGTTTTTGATTTGAACACATCTGATATTTGATATTACCAGGCGATTTGCATTATTTTATTTAACTTAATACACAAGTAAGTATTCTTCAGATTATTTTGTTGCTGTAAAGCGCTTTTGACACTTTTAACAGAAAATAGATTTTTGTATACCATTCATTGCTAGCATCACAATTTTTTATACATAGAATTGGATTTATTTTAAAATAGTTGAACTTTCGCTAAGCAATAAAAAAATAATTAATTTCATCACCGATTTACTCCATTTTATTTCTTGAATTCCTAATTTATCAATTACCGATGATCTCGGAGGCCATTATCAACACTCTCAATTTACCGGTCTGAGACAAAGGGTCCAACGATTTAGAGAATTACCCTTATGCTAATGCACCAATCGTTTGACAGTAAATGACCTACTTAAAAACGGCTCACCATTTTTTAACCGCTAGGGTGAGTTACACCAAATTTATCACTAATAAAAATAATTGCGATTTAAACTATGTATTTACATTCTGAAGGGTCTTTCTACCAAAATTAGATTTAACCGACAAAAAAACGGAGGATATTCTCAAGTCAACGTTTATATTTCTTATTGTTTTTTATGTTATACCACGCATAACTTTTTATACATTATAAATTGTTGGCTAATCCCATCAGAAATCTGATAGGATGATGCATTAATTTAAACTATGAAATATACTATATATTATACAGTATAGGCATAACAATCTTGTTACAAGTGAAAGTAATATTTTGATCCACTTTAAGTAAAAATATATATTTGACTTCATTTTTAAACAACTTACCGCAGAGAAAAATAGTTACAGTACAAAAAATATTTCGGATAAAGGTAATATTCAGTTAAACTTAGTAACCTAAATATTTTAAACCATAGTTTAATCGAAGGTAAAATCGGCCCGTCAGCGCTAGCCGTTAACGGTAAGGCGATATCGCTATTATGATTGTAATGCGCCGCCGTTATCCCGATTGTAAAAAAATAACCAGATTCCGAGGGAGAGCCCGCAACAACCAAAATTAAACATGAAAGGTTCGAGGGTCCCGCTTGAGATTTAATTTTTATGTGAAAACCAACTTAAGAAACTTTTAGTAACGGCATTTTTGAACTAATACTATTTCATTTTCTTTTAGTATAAAGCTGAAAATTTGGCAAAATTAATAAGTTATAGTTTAATTTATCAATATACTTGTTTGCATGGTTAATTATTAGGGTGTAATGAAATACTGTTTTTTTTTGCGTATCAGTGGAATATTTCAAAAAATTGTCATTTGTATCTCACTAATGTAAATTATTCAATCTTGTAAGTTGTAGTCGCGTACTGAATATTAATAATATTAAATAACAAATATGTATGTAATAATGTTTTACATATTCGATTCGAAATTTTACCGCTACAAATAATTAGTAGTCCGATATCTTTTTAATACTAATATACTTTTAATTTTACTTTTAATCTCAGATTTTTTTCTTGTCGTTGTACCTTTCCATAGATAAAATTGCGGAAGTGCTGTTGTAAAGCATGTGGAGGATTGCCAACTATTTCCAAGTTGGTACACATTCAAGTTCCTATTTCTTACTTCGTTACGCACGCCCGATGTTTCCGGGGCCTAATTTAAATTTCTCCTTAAGTTTTTTCTTAGTTTTTACATCAAAATATCGCCATATTTTAAGGGTAGTTGCACGCTATTTTGGCTTCCATTTAAATATTTTCCGCTCCATTCGTCAGGCGCTGTTTCGTGTTATTTACGTTCATGATACAGTTGGATGCATATCGATCATATCAAGTGAAAAATGTTTCTTGTCTCTTTCTTTATGGATATTACAGTATTATTATACCTTGTGCAAGAAAATATCTCACCTTTGATAACAAAAGTAACCATATCAAATCCGAGATCTTTATCTTGGATTCGGACTTGCAATTATTAAAATTACCATTAACATGAATTGATTACTACATAATTATTAAACAAAGTGCGTCCGTCTGTTTGGTTTCAAAAAATCTTTAACTGGAAGCACTCCTGAACGGATTATCATGCAGTTTTGCACTCGTAGATAGATATATTAGATTTTGAATGACTGCAGATAGTTTAAATATCTGACTTAAAATAGTTTTTCTTCAGCTTCATCCTCCAGTTAGTTTATGTGTCGGTGCACTTAATAAAAAAAATTAAAAAAAAAAAAAAAAATGACGGATGTTATTGACAACGTCAAGAAGTGACGCATGATACAAGGTAGAAATGACACACTTGTCAAAAATGTCAAAGAGCTCTGCATCGCGATAACGAAGTGTGCTCAGCGAGTGTACATTAATACATCTTCCAAGAACGCTGAGCCTGGTCGAAGGATCTTCCCTTTGTGATGAAGGAAATCACACCCGTTCCTCTATAGTTTATGATTGAAGTTGAAAACCTAAATAGTACTTTAATAAAACATTTATTTTCGAATGCCTATCTTTAGATGACCTTTGGGAATAATCCAATGAACTTTTATGACCGTTCGCTGACATTCAGTAGAACCGTAGTCCAGAAACATCTTTTAATGATACATTCAAAGCAAAGGGCAAAAGAAACAAGTTCTTATCCTTGATAATGTAAAGGTCGTTCAGCCACACGTGAGATTATAATTTATGTGTTATATCACTAAACTGGAATACCTAAATATAAAATATTGATAAAAAATCGTTAAAAAAAAACTAATTCTTTTGATTTGCTTCCGCGTAACACTTGCCACAATAAAAAGCTTATGTGTATATAATATAAGTGATAAGTAGCCTGTGTACCAAAAAATAATTATAATAATAATAATTATGTTCTTGCTTGATTGAGTACAAAACATTTTGACTTTGTCAAAAACTTACAAATATATAACTTTCGGAATAGTACAATATAGGAAGACAACTGGTTTGTAGATAGTAAAAGTGTGACGCATTACTTGCGACTTTATTGTGTGTAAATACTTCAAAATGGCTACAAAGCATAGACCTTTAAAAAAATCACAAACTTACTAATATAACTAACTCTCTCCTAAGTTGCTTTGCCAGACAGGGTCCACAATGATCTGTATTCACTATTTTGTAAGACCTTTAAACACTGTGGAATGCAATAAATATATTGAGTATTGATTATTGAGGGTAATATAAGCATGGTGTTATGGTGTAACACTGATTACCTAATATCAATGTAATTATATCTACACTTACTAGATATAAGTGTCCTCTCAGACAGATATTATCTATTGGGGCGTGCTGTGCAGCAAACACTTTAGGTTTCATTATCTATAGATTAGTACACTTAAGATGCTCAAAAGTGTGTTCTGAAAATCTTATACTCATGTTTCTACTCCTTTGCTGAAACAAGTGCCGTTTTAACCAACATAAAAAGACATACTAAGAAACAGTTGAAAAATTATGGGAATGGCAGGATTAAAACCTGCGACCTTCTGCACACCGGGCAGCTGCTTTAAGCACTAAGCTACGGTTGCTATATATATAATCAATAAGAAGTGCAAATAAAAAAGACGGTTAAATATTGACTAGCGTAATTTGAAACTTAATTTTAAGAAACGATAAATCTGTTATAATTTTGTACAAATTTTTCACTACAGATAATTTATTAGATGGTATAATGATTATGACGGAATATGAGAATTAATAAACCCACGGATATTCTATCTACACTATTAATTCTTATCGGCAAGATAAATAAATGAAAAGCAGAATTAATTATTTATTTTATTCAATAACTGATAAACTTTATTTTATATTAAAAACATTATATGCATTTTAAAAGTTGCAATCAGGTTTGTGTGCGTGGGAATAGCGGGTCCTTCTACCAAGACCATGACAAAACCTACAAGGAAGATATCCTGATCGATGCCGCTTTAAAAAAAGTCCGTTACGATACGCTATGCCCTTTGTTGTCAAACGACTACTACACCCAACACGTTTTGATACTTGAAATACTTATCGACTTATATTATTACGATGGCACGTTGATGTACCTAATCTTAGTAATCTTTATTGACAACCTAGATTACAATGAGGCAATAAATATGATGTTTTACAAAATCTTATAGGTGGAGATAAATAAATAGGTTTAGGTAGGTATTATCTAATGTGATATTTACCTGTACTTGCACTGAGCAAGCACATTGAGTCGCTTTAGCCGCATTTTAATTTAACAATCAATTATATACTATATTATCCATATAGAGAGGTGGACCCTAAAAGCGACTAACTGTGCACCACGTGACGGTCAACGGCGACGAGGAAGGCCCAAACGGAGATGACGGGACGACTTGGACGCATTTCAGAACAATTGGCCAGAAATAGCAAATAAAAGAAAGACTTGGAAGTCATGGGTAAGATGTCTTTGCCCAGTAGTGAGACACACACGTAGCCTAGTAAAGAAAAAATAATATCCATAAGTTTTTATAAAAGTTAGTTAGCGTAACATTATCTATTTAACTATACACTCAACAAACTCAGCCAATAGGACATTAACATTCTAAAGTTTCTAATGATAGAATATTCATTATCTGATTTATGTACCAAACCAGTTTAAAATTAGCTCATCACCAAATAATTCGAAACTAACAAATAATATACATATTTGGAAGTGGCCAAGATGTTTTGGCCCACTATACGGCAAAGTAAAGTCAAAGAAGCTACCCTATTGTTGTTAATATTTATTCTTGCTTAGATCTCCTTGGAGTCTTTCAGCGAGGTCGATGCCATTGTCGCAGGGTTCATGGGAACCGGCAAAAAATGGACTCTGCCTTTAGGGTACTACCGAATTTACTAAAGAAACTGAATAAGCACTTTTTCTATGCATAGTTCGCGTATCCACGTGTGGAGATTAGGATGACGTATATTTTGTATTTAATAATCTGAGCGTCTTATGCAGAGCCTCGCGACAAGTAAGGCTTTTTAAGAAGGTTTGTTTATATATTAACAAAGAGGACAGCAAATATCTTACACGTGATAGTACCTTGCAGTTTTGATTTTGATCTCAAAAATAAATTAAACGTTCACATTTATTTATTTTTTATCATGTCAGTAAATAATGGTTTCTCTATAGAAATCGTTACACAATCTTTTCAAAGTGTGTTATCTTATATCAAACATTATCTTGACATCTTGTTTGTTTTCATTTATTGAAAGAACTTTTCTAGGTGTGTCATGGGCGCCGGCAGAAATAATTTCCAGGTGGTGCAGATTTTAGTTTTCTTATAATCTTTGCCGTATATGATTGTTAATAAAAAGATGAAATTTTAGTCTGAATGTTCGAGACAACCTCGCCGGCTGCAGTTGCTATTTAAATGAGAATTGTGTAATTACTACCTAATTTCACACTTTATAAATTTCTTTCCATCCAATGGTTGCCTGGAAGAAATTGCCACAAGGCGATAAGGCCGCCACTTGTATTACCATACCTTTTTGTGTAAATATCTTATGTTATTATTTTCTATTGTTTTGTGTTTGGTGTACAATAAAGAGTTATTATTATTATTATTATTATTACTACCTACTAATTCCTACCTTCCTCTCCTAATTAAAACTTCCACTTTTGCACCTACTACCCCACTCTCATCATCACCCAAAGGTTGACTGGTAGAGAATGCCTATGGCATTAAGTCCGCCTATGTGCGATATTGTACATTAAGTTTTAAAATAAATAAAATAAATAAATAATTATTGTGAATAAAAAAATAATTTCCAACAGACGGCTTTTTATTTTAATAACTTCTGTTGATCCCGAGATTCCCAAGTAGTGCAAGTGCACCCCCTGGCACCCCATGGGTGCGTGTTAACCTTGTACAATTATGTTTTAATAGTAATAATGTACAGTGGGCCAAGCAATTAGGTATGCAGGGCAAAAACTTTTATGCCATAGTGCAAACTGACTGCAAGAGATATGTATGTATTAATTACATTATGTAATAAGTGTAATATACCCACTATTTAGATATGTAACTCACTTATCTATAACTGGTGTAGTAAGTCTTTACTAAGACTTAGAAGTTTTTGCCCTGCATAGCTAACTCGTTGGCCCACTGTACTAAATAGATGTATGTTAAGAGTGTTACCTTAGAATTTAATGGATCTAAGAATGCATAAAATAATGGTTTAAAGAAATATTAGCATTTTTATTACTATATAGTTTACACATTGGCTTATAACCCGTTGTTTATTTTCATCACAAATAAAGTGGCTATGGTAGTCATTTCACCACCGAAATGCTAAACTTAAATATTAATTTACTGAATACAGATTTTATTATTTAACACACGTATTCGTTTTATGTGGTTGGTTGTCAAAACATTGTCATTGCATTGTTCAATAGATTCAAATATTCATCCCAGCCCATTTTATTGTAAGACAAAAATGTAGTGTAGGCACTTATTGCCCTGAATTTGTTTCACTCACTCACTCACTAACATATAACATAAATAATGTTTTAAGATTAAAAAAAATAATATTTATGTTATCACAGCATTATACAAAGAGACATCTTAAAGTACTTCGATCTTAAACGAACTTTAGAAGGCCGCCATTCGGAGAGTACTCAGCTAGCCATAAACTCTTTTACAAAAAGGAATACTTTACAAAACAGCCTAATATATCTTTTGGAGCATCCGACATGGAGCCAGATTGTATGAGATAGTAGACAGTGAAATTGCAGCAAGTTCCTCACCGACGCCATACGGCATGCGCGCCAAACAAACCATCTGGCGATACACACAGATTGTACAAAAACTACAAATTAACTGTAGAAAAACAAAAGTCACGGTGGCATATGCTTTTGTTTGCTCATAATTAGTATAATTCGATTTAAGATTGCCTTAACACACATGGCTGAGTGCGTTTGGGATGAATGTGCCGGCTTCACTGGTTATTTATCCATGTAGCATTAGACTGTTATTATGAGAAGTCTGCACAATATATTTTTTTTTAATAATATTAGTAATTAAAGATATAATTAATTACAAATATATGTTATTATTATGTAGGTACTTAATGTCTCAGGCATCAAGTCCGTTAATGTACGCAAGGTTGAAAAGAATCCTAAAATATAAAAGAAACAACATCGTACTTTGCGCAAAATAAAGACTCAAACTATTCTGCAACTTAAAATTATTATGCGATATACTTTCTCTTTTGCATATAACTAGGTAATCAATTTCTGTAATTAAATTCCTAGTATGCAAAAGAAACAACATCGTACTTTGCGCAAAATAAAGACTCAAACTATTCTGCAACTTAAAATTATTATGCGATATACTTTCTCTATTGCATTTAACTAGGTAATCAATTTCTGTGATTAAATTCCTAGTAAACTGAATAGTTTGCGCGAGAGACGCTTCCAAAGTGAAAAAATGTGTGTCTCTCCCCCTTCCCGTAACTTCTAAAATAAGGGAATGATAAATGTAAAAATAATATATGATGTACATTATTGCAAACTTCCACCGAAAATTGGTTTGAATTACCTTTCATTCAATCAACTCCAATGTAATAAAGAATAAAGAAAAACATTTATTTAGATGTATAGTGGTACGGAACCCTACGTGCGCGAGTCCGACTCGCACTTAGACGGTTTTTTTTATTATCATTTCATCATTACAAAACAACCCGTGGCACAAAAATTGTAAGAGTAGACTGCGCTCGACCTAATTTGTGATACTTAAGATTGAACTGAAGTCATGAATGTATCATTCTAAGTTAACGCTTTTCTGGGTAGACACGGCGTACCTACTTACAGTCAACATTAAAAAAAATACGGAAAATACCAGTCTTATGTATAATGGTAGAGCTCTTGTGAATGAGCTCGAGGGCGGCAGCACCACCGTCTCACCTTAAACCTGCCGCCAAATAGTAGTGCTTCCATTACTGTGTTCCGGTTTGGTGGTGAGATCAGGCCCCGAAATTACTAGCACATGAGGCATAACACCGTAGTCCTCAGTTGCAGCGACGCATCTATAATCTGCTTTTGTGGATTGTTGATGTCCATGGGCTGTACTTCACTTACCATCAGGTGGACTACACGTTCGTTCGCTGTGGGCGTAGTAAAAAAAAAAAAAATTACGTATAACATCTCGCCTATATTACCCGGAAGGGTGTGGAAGAGGTGTACAACACCCGCATTTCACCTGTTAGGTTTAGGGGGTGAGCCTATTGCCATCCACCAAGCACAATGCCAACTCCGTGCTTGCTATTGAGAATTTTCTGACGAAAATTTCACTACAATACTGCCCAACCCGGGCATCCAACCCGATACCTCAGAGAGGTACAAACGCTAACCACAAAAATCTAAAATTTTATATTTTACTTTAAGGCGCGAATTTCACTTTGTTATTTAATAAGTAATATCTAACCAGTCATTACAATTTACTCACTGCACGAATGCTGTATTTGATACACATGACTGCTATTGTTACATATAACTGCATACTTTTAATATTAATATTTGGGTAATAAACAATAAATAAAACAGAGAAACAGTCAAAAAAAGTTTAGGATTGCCAAACATGGCTAAATAATAATATATAAAATCAATTAGAAAATAAATAACTATCAAAAATTTCACGCTGTAATACTATTAAGCACCTGATAGATATGTATTTTAGTAGTTATAAATAAATAAATAAATATTTCACGACTCACACACAACGCTATCTAGTCCCAAACTAAGCAGAGCTTGTACTATGGGTACTAGAATAACTGATACTAATACATATATACTTTTCTTTTGTAAATACATACTTATTATACATAGAAACACCCAAACTAAGACAAACCCTCATGTTCATGCACACAAAGATTTGTCTTAAGTGGGAATCGAACCCACGACCTCGGCGTCGCAGGCAGGTACACTACCCACTCTGCCATCCGGGCGTCAATCAAAAAAGTTATGTCGCAAAACGTAGTTATAATTAATTCAAATAATAACGAATTCAATGTAAGCCAACTAAAATGCGAATTAGTAATTAATTAATGCATATACAAGTCAGTCACACCTAAGCACAATGTAATGAAATATTAATTTTCTGACCGAAAATGACCTACGGAATTGTACAAGGTGTGAAGAATAGGTCAAAAACATTAACAATGAATGAAAAACTTCATAAACGCGAAGAATAGGCGAATTTGAGTCATTGTGAGGTGTTTACGACAGAAAACACGATATTGGTGACCGATAGAGATGTTCAGTATGTGAGTTTGTAGGTCCATTTCTTTGTCACGCCCTATAGCTCAAACTGTTGGATTGGATTTTGCCACAATTGGATTTTGACAGATGACGGTGATGGTGATGTTGTCGTTAAATTCATCAAAATAGTGGCAGTAACATAGGATATATAAATTTTCAAAAATGCGCCCGCGAATTAGAAAAAGAGGTGGGTTTCTATCTTTAGTAATATGGGTTTCAAATGATAATCAAATCCTATCACATTTATACTTCTCATTTAACACAAATAATTGTAATGAAAATAACAAAATAGTATGTAATAAAATTATTATTATTATATTATCAATACAAGTTCGAGATTTGGTGAACGAGTTCGATGGATGAAGCAACAGTGCACCTCACGTGGTATTATTTTCCTGCTGCTAAAAGGAAGAGCTTAACAAACCGGTTGTATTTCAGTTAAGTCAGGTTAGGACCTGACTATTACGATATTCTTGTTTTTTGTACAAAAACCTCTGAAATCAGATAAAATTATATTAGTTTTGAATATTTTAGCTTGTTTTCGCCTTTCGTACCCAGTCCCAACCAGTGACTTGGTGTAGGTCGTCAGTATTGATTTTCAAAATATAAATCTATGCTAAGGATAACTACCCTACATCATACTCAGCAACATTGTTCTCTTTCTCATCTTTTTATCTCTCTTTAATCATCAAATCAATAAAATGCTTATTCTAAATCATTTTTCATAATAAAAAAAAACTTCCTTTAAATTAATCTGTATATTATATCAAACGTTATTATATAAGTGTAATAAATTTCGTTAAAGTGTGATAAAAAAATATTACTGGGATTGCGTAGTGACATTTTTATTTTTATTACTGATAAATATAATATCTACTGCCAAGAATAAAGTATAGTAAATGGCAATATCTGAGTACGATAAAAATATTATTATTAATTAAGAGCACGAGACCATCCTCCAATTACTCTACCTCATTTCTCAAGGTCGAACGACCTTGAAGGTCGTATGAACTTCAGATTACGTGTAGATTTTTCTGCTTGCAAAGTCCGTGTTACATTTTGGTATTTTTTATGGTTTCGTTACTTAATGAGATATTTTTATTAATCCTGATACATCATGAATTTTATTTTTTTTCAGTGTAAAGCCTCGACACTCGATTGCGTGACATGAAACGTAATTTAGGCAGTAATCTGACGCTTTACTTACTTGTTATTTGTCCCAATATTCATTGTTATCAATTAAAGCCGACGACGTGATGTTGCCATCTGTATCACTATCAGGGTAGCTAAATCATGCGTCAATGCTTTGAGATGCTACGTCATTCTAGTGGTACAGGAAAAAGATGTTCAATGTAAAACCTAAAAAGTGAACGGTATCCATAGAATTCTAAATGCTTATGAAATCAAATTAACCTTTTAGTGGAAACTCAAATATATATTTTATTTATGAATGTAAAATAATACAATTACACAGGGATTAAATATGTAAAGCACCGTACCGGAATCACGGGCGCACATGCGCAGGAGCATGTGCTCGCTACGCGTTGACTACATGTCAACCTTGCTTCCTACTCCGCACATGTCGCGGGACACGCGTGTGTGAACACTGCCTTAATAATTCAGTTCCCGGGGGTACTTGGAATATTGTTTCAAAGTAGCGGAAACAGTGTGACTAGACTTAAAAAAGCATAAACGTAATTTAATTTTCTTTTTTTTTCCTGTCTCAATGCATTAAGTAATCGTTACTTTTTTTAACATTGACTGTATACTACGAGTAGCAATCTCAGAAATATTAAAAATTTTGAAGTCAAATATTTTTTTTACATAATCAAAATAAATCAATTATTAACACTTATTGCAATAAAATGATTTGACACCGGAGCTTAGATTGACTTTAATTCAACTTAGAAATTTGAATTAAAATCAATTCAAGTACCAGCTCCGATGGGTATTGCATCATGAGAAGAGCTGGTGAGAAACTCATGTGCACCATCTTTTCAAATAATTCATACAATATTTGTTTATTATTATTGACATATTAAAGCAATCAATCTAGACAAGATAAATCTATGCTTTTGTGATATATAATTTTCTTGTTTTCAATCTTTTATTTGTGTGAGAAGTACTCCGGAATTTTCATTGTTCAACTTCACAAAAAAGTCCGATGCTTTAACTGTGAAAGTTGCAACTTTTTATAAAATATTACATAAGATACAAATTGGTCATGGAATTTCCCTTTCTAGGCCAGTTAGTTATCATGTTTCAATTTATACAATTATCATGTAAGTTTAGAGGTTAACATAATTATGATAGCCGCAATTTTCGGAAGCAATGGAAATATTTAGTTCGAGATAAAGAATCTATTAATAAAATACTTTAATTTTATAATTATAATGTAACTATATAAGAGTTACGATAGCGTGGTAACAATGAAGTTTCTCAGACCTAACTATGTATTGTGTTTAAATTTAGGTACATAAAAATCTATCATTTTTGACACCATAATTATTAACTGCCTAATTAACCTAATTGTTAAGTTGAAGGACAGGTAACAATAAGAATATTGAATAATTTCCCTGTCCATTTTAGATAAAGTCATATTTTTTAATATTTTATCTATGTTCTACCAACTAGTTTTTGAAGAATGACTGTGGCAGTAAATATATATTTACCTATACTGAGTACTTACCATCAGGTAGTTACTCAATGTATTTAACAAGTCTTGAAATAAAATATGTAACTTGGATAACGAACAGAAAATTCTACGCGCTGCAGAAAAATACATTTTCATCAGTTTTGTACACTAAAAATAACGTAAAAGTGACTTAGTTGCATTACAAGCTGACTAACCTTTACCATTACTCATAAAATATTATATTTATTCAGATAATATTTTAATTTACTATATCTTAATGTCTCATCTCTCTGCTATTTAGACCATTAGTAATCAAGATGTTTAGTCATACTTATTTGTCTTTGTTCTAACTAAACCAACTAGAAAGATTATTATGGATAAACACTCAAGATGATGAAATCATAGCATTTACTGTCTGTCTAGAACACATGGCTACGCATCAAACTATACATTTTCAGAATAAACTGGTCTCGCATTGCACGAAAAGCATTGTATACAATGTGAGACTATCATATACTGGAATATCTCCATCTTATACAGCTTGATATTTAGCCTGATGTACTAAGAATAATGAAGAGATAATTTACTTGCAAACAATATAAATCTTTGAATATACAAGATAAGACTGGATACGCGTGATACATTTATGTTTATGTATCACTCGTTATTGCACTTGAAACATCAGATGTGTTGACAGAATGATCATTTGTCATTTATGTACAAAGATTTTTCAGACTAAGTAATGCAATAAGTAATGCAAATTCATTGGTCATATATTATTCATTGTCATAAATAAATATTATGAGTAATTGGTAAGTCTAAAAATTTTGATTCCGTTTCTTGACTTCAAGAAGTTATCATCGTGAAAGATTCAAGGCCATTGTTGAAATGTGAAATACAAATTATTGTAAAATAATATTTGAACTCTCTTCAATTTCCTTAAAACCTTATTTTTGTATCTGCACTAACAAATTATGACTTAACACTGATAGATTAATGCCCTGTTTAGCAAAAATATTTATATTATTTTGACGTGTTTTACTATAGTAATGATATTTTAATTGATGTAAACGTTACCGATAAATTATACGATAAAAAATAATACTAAAATATAAAACAATTATTACATTCACCAATTTGTTTTAACATTTATCGCTTTATCTAAATATTTTCAGTATTTACTGGATCACTAAATACGTCTCCATAACAAAGCAAATTTGCTGGTCGTGCTGTAATGAAGATTTTAAAAGAGCCGTTTGTAAACGAAATTTCATGTGACGCATGAAGATGACATAATAATACGTTACAGACGTAATAAACATAGTATAAATAGTAAGTTATCTTCGAACAAAGGTACATCGGTAATAAATACCTTATTAATACTACAGCGTTTGTATTAGAACTAACGCAGCCAAGTATAAATTACTATAACTAAAATCTTAACTGATTTATAGTAAAAAGTGAAACGTTCTTAATAATTCTTACCCTTTATAATAACAAAGGGCTCAATCTATGATTTCGCTTTCATGTTTATAGGCCAGACTCCTCCCACTTTGAAGTACTTCAAAACATTCCAGTCGAGTTTTTTTTTTAATCTATTCCATTTCTAATTGATAGCACGTGCATGGTTTCCGGTGAGCCACGTGTCCTATTGTAAGTTATTAAAATATTCGTTCCGCTCTACGTCATCCCTGCCCTTTACACTGATATGATATGCAAGTACACAAAACGGGATAAAATAAAGTAAAGCACAGGAACTACTTGACATGAAAATAAAGGCAATTTGGTGTATTTTATTTAAATATTCAAATAACGGGAGGGTTGTTTGCTTTATTAGCTTTTATTTAATAAAGCTACGCTGAGACGTCATTAAAAATAATAGAATTTGCATTTGAATGTGGTGCACTGTCAAGCGCTGCTGAAGTTCATTAACAAGTTCCTCACACTTTACTTCATAAACACTTAAGTCCAAAAATAGATAAGTCCTCCAGATGTTTTCCTGGTTGTTTTTTTGTGAAGCCAAACATGTCGAGTTCCAACGTGGGAACTTCAGTCGGGAAAAAAAGTCTTGGCAGATGTAGCGAATCTTGTAGTGTTTACGTTCCACGCGTCAGACAGGAAGAATCCATAATTTACCGGAGACGCGTGCCACTTGCCTGAGGTTTAACGAACTGTGAAATTGACCTACTGTTTTTATTACAGGGTACGATGATGGACAACTATTTCGTACTAAATGTCTTACATCAGTTCATTTGTTCCGCTTTGTAAACAAAGGGAAGAATGAGTAATATTCATTACAATGTTAATGTTCCTTAAGCGTGTAAGCAATTATAATATTATCTGTATCTAGTCACACTTGTAAATCTGACTTGAACGTTGTACTTTATACTATTAATTAATAGTAATAAAGACTATAGTGATGAGCAAGCATTCTAGATGATAGTGCTAAAGATAGCATTAAATGTCATACTGCGTTTTATTGTTGCAGCACTTTATATATTAGATATCCGAATTTTAATATGATTGGTTAATAATTTTATAAATTGAGTAAATTAGGAATAAAATATTTATAATCCAATCACAATTAAGGGAGAACAAAGTTTAAGATATAAATAATTACTACATTGAATATAAATCTTGTAATTATTGACACAGGACAAGATATTGATATTGTCTAAACTTCTAATTCCATTGTTAAAGGCAAACAACTCAAAATAAATGTAATAACACTTCATTCATTCTTTATTATAATTTATTACAATATTTAATACTAATTCTTTAAAAATAGTTCCTAAGCTAAGGTTAACTAGTCATTATCTAAGTTTAACTTTTCACAATGACGTTATTTATTCACAGGTTCATGCATTGTTTAGAATAATCTCATTATCAAGACTTAGTACACAACAAAGAACACAAATAAAAAAATATATATCTTTCGCTGGCAATGTGTCATTAAAAAAAAAAAATACTTGACTAGCGAAAGCTTGTGGTCTGGGAGCACATAAAAACTTCAGAAATAATTATTATTATTAAAGGCACCTTAAGGCCGTTTATTGTATTTTTCTTGCTATACACAGATGAGGCGAGACGTTGAATATTGCTTACTTTTTAGCGCATTTTTTTATAAAATTACATTGTTTTACATTTTTTGTTTATTACTATGGCAATGTCATTGTATAGTACAAAAATAAGACAGTCATACTAAATCGCTATTCATAAAATAAATACATACAAAAACAATGAATATTCAATGTGGAACATTACCTATTTATTTGGATGTTATCAATTTTGTTGACATGGTTTATGTTAAATTGTTGCATAATATTACGTGCTCAGTTTTTTCACACATTTTTCTTTTCAACAGACAGTTTAAATTTTGTAAAATAATGATAATTATTACAAATAACTTGAACTCTCGTCTCAAAATATTGAACCCGTTTATAAATGTATAATATACAATTTACATAATATGGCGTAACAAACTATATTTTATCATCTTGAACTTGAGCTCATTTTGTAAGAACATGGTTATTATCTGTAGCATAATTATATTTACAAACCAATTTTATACTACGGTATTTCAACATTCCTTCACACGCATTTCTTGCGTAAGATGTAATCTTAATTAGATATGAACAATAATATAATGGTCAATTCCATATCAAACACACAGTTAAGATATAAATACAGACAGATATCAGATATTCACTATCAATACACGATATTTACACAATATTATTGTCTGCACAATCAAATAAGAGATCAGATTTCAAACTCCACACAGTATATAGATTGACATCTATACAGTATTATATTTTATACATTACCAGATATTTCTTTGTTACTCTTTTTGCTGCCATATCTAAAGTATTCTTCGATTTGCAATAATGTTTTGTCCTTTGTTTCAGGTAAACAGAAGAATAAATACACCGTACCACACAAAGTGGATAGTCCATAGAACAGATAAGCGCCGTGGTGTCCTATGCTTTCAAACATAGCAGGTGCTGATTTCACTACCCCGAAGAAAGATATAGAAGTCATCATAACACTGATTCCTGAACCTATTCCTTTCGTTTCAACAGCAAATAGTTCACCCACCATGTTCCACGGCAGCAACGATACACCCATGTTAGACATAATTATATAGAATGCCATCAAACCTAACGTTATAAATGGTGATATATAAGTAATAACACCCTTATTGAAAAGGTACAAGTATAAAGCTAATGAAATTAGAGATAATGATGTAAATATGCCACTAACTATAGCCATTGGCCTTCGTCCCGATTTCCTAAGTAAAACACATGCTACTCCCAGTGAAACACATCTTAAAACGTCTATACTTAACATAGCAGCGTAAGTGTATGATGTACTTGAACTTGTACCCATCAATTCTTTCATCATGTCTGTTGTATATGCACACACAACATTTACTCCAGAGAGTTGACAAATAATGAAAAATATAGTCATGATTAACAATGGTTTATAAAACTCTGGTTTTTTAATGTTTTCTGCAAGCGCTTTTAATTTGCTCTGTCCTTGGTTTTTGCTCCTTAAATCTGTCAACATTTTATCCAGTTCATTCCTCATTTCTTTACTTGTTCCCCTGTACCAATGGAACGATAAGACACTGTCATCGATTCTGTTGATAGATGCTAACCATGCTGGTGATTCAGGAGCGTAATAAATTATAATGCCTCCAGTCAAGGGGAATAATCCACAGAGTAACGAAGCTGTAGTCCAGTGGAAAAAGGTACCGAATAAATGAGCCAGAAAGACACCTACCGCGATACCTAAAGATAATGCTGCTAAGAAGAACCCTCTATTAACTGGAGCAGTTATTTCTCCAACAAACACGGGACCCAGTGGCCCGAGCCAACCTTGGCATAGTCCAGTTATAAATCTCCCAACTAATATCAGATACAGTAGGTCATTTGAACAGCCGATTATAACCCAGCCTGATACAAAGCAAACTGCAAGCATTAATTGGGACACTCGTCTTCCAAATCTTTCCATTAAATATCCCGATATGAGGTTACCGAAGAACAAGGCCATGCATGATATAGCAGCTGAAAACAAAGACAAAACATGGTCACTTTTTTTCCTTCAATAAGTACTTGAAGATTGAAAAATAAATTAAAAAATTAATATATCACATACCTACCCACGATATCATTTCAGTAGAGATATCGTTTCTGGAAGCTTGCAGTTGTGGTATCATGATGGCTGAAATGCCAGATGTAGCTCCGGCGCCCAGGGTAAGCATGAATACTCCAAATGATATGATCGCCTAAAACAAAAACTACCATTAGTTTAACAAGGATTTTGTCGTTACCATCATCAAAGTAGATGTTATGTTTTAAATATCATATTTTTTGAGAGAAGTGGAAGGCTACAGGACTGATGGGTTAAAGGATTCTCAATTTAACTCACGGCACACACCTTATCAAGATAATTGTAAAATAACTAATTCGTGTTTAGTACATCGTTTGGCTAATTGAATTGGCTAAAAGGCAGTGTCCTTAGCTATAGTTTTAGCCCCCCGCCCCTTCACTCACTCTTTACCTCACCACTTAATAAAATATCGTATTTAACTTTGACTTATTTTTTTTAAATAGCCTCAAAATGTTGTACCAGTTTTGATGTTTATGGTTGTGTTTTTCAAGATACGATTTTCAAGATTATGAGTTATTTGCAAATAAATATCCTTTTTATTTTACAAAATAGAAGATCGCGATCTTTAATTTAATAATATATGATTTATTTGGCACACAAAAAATACAGTAGTGTACAACACTTAGCATAGGTACAAAAGAAATCAAATTATAATGTTCTGCTGGTACTTAAAATAGGAAATCATGTGCTATAAGTACCAGCACCTTCCAGTTTCACAATTAAGTTGAATACAAATTTGAATACATACTAATATACAAAGTTAGTTAAATTTGCGCGTGTGATGTGAATGTGTGTGTGTGTGTGTGTGTGTGTGTGTGTGTGTGTGAGAATCTTTTATTTTTAAACAACTGTAAACAAATTGGGTATATATAGCTATCAACAACCGTTGTGTCATCAGCATATCCGAACGGGCCTGGCTTCAGCAGTTTATCAAAAAGCGTCGCAGAAAGTACGGACCCTTGTGGGACTCCGGCATTAATTGCCAATTGACAACTGAACTGCCATAATGACAACGCGAATCGAGCGGTCTCTCAGGAAGTCCCAACCCAATCACAGTTACTTCACAGTTTGGCGGGTGCATTCGACTCAGTCACACGTATACCGCTCATAACACATACTATTGTAGTTGCACTATACCGGTTATTTTAGTGATGGGGCACATGTCGATAAAAATCTTATCGATATGGATCGGTTTCTAACACGTTCTAACTCAGTTGGCAAGCGTCCTTTGGAAGGCGAGGTTCATACCAGTGAATGGAAAATTCCAAAAAGAACTGCACATCCAGCCGAACATCAAAATCAAGAACCCATCAAGACCTCAAACAGATTCGCCTCTCTGCCTGGCGAAAAATCTAATGCTGAAGCAACTGCGAGGTTTCGTGATGCCTCTACTACAAAGAAGGTCAGTCGTAACCCTCCCATTGTTTTGGAAATACAGCCTACCTGGACTCATGAATACATAAGAACGACTATCACGAACTTCTCGAAAAGTTTCCACCTTCAGTACAGAAACAAAAACAGAGTTGCGATTATCTGCTACACACCAGAGAGTCATGATAACGTAAAAGAAGGGCTCCGCTCACAATATATCGCTTTCCATACATATTCACGAAAGGATGAAAAAATGTACAAGGCAGTAATTTTTGGCCTTCCCGACTATATTGAGGAAGAACTCCCAGCTGAACTTGCATTGCTAGGTTTTGAGAAAGTCACTGTCCGCAAAATGAAAGTTGCTATTGAAAAAGCTTCTTACTGCCCACCATTCTTGGTGCAATTACCACCCAGCGCAGATTTTGCCAAATTTAGACAAATAAAATTATTGTGTAATAGCGTTGTTCAGATCCGCAAATATCAAAGCAATAATAAATACGGCACTCAATGCTACAGATGTCAGGGATTCGGGCACTCCTCCCGGAACTGTAACCTACCTCCCCGCTGTGTAAAGTGCACCGAAGCACATGCTACTGTGGAATGCCCGAAGAAGACACGTGATCAGCCTGCGACTTGTTGTAACTGTGGGGACAACCATCCGGCCAACTTCCGCCAGTGCAAAGAGCGTGAAAAGTATCTACTTTTGCTCAGAGATAAACAGGATCACCTTAAGTCTGCGCGTACCACTAAGCCTGCAGTGAAGATCAACAAAACTGATGAAAGATCATGGAGTTCAGTTACGGCTTCGAAACCCCAAAATTCTACCTCAAGTGACGCATCTCAAGACAAAGAAACGAGCGACATGCTTGCGATACTGATGACTATCAAAACAATCAAAAGCCAGTTCGTCAGCAGTAATAGTATGATGGACAAAGTTATTCTTATATTAACGCATCTAGGTCAATATGTGTAGCGCACAAAATGTACGTGTCCTGTATTGGAATGCTGACGGCATTCGTTTAAAAATTACCGAACTTATGCACCTAGCAAGTGAGCGTTCTATCGACATTATTGCAGTATCAGAAACTAGGCTGTCTCCAAATGCCAAACTACTAACTCCCGGTTTTACCTGCTATCGGCAAGACAAAAGAGACGACGGACTAGGTCAGGGAGTCGCTATCCTTATTAGATCAGACATCGCACATACACTCCTAGTGTCCCCAAAAACACAAAATATTGAGTGCATAGGATTAGCTTTAAATGTTTCTAATCACGAAATTGCTCTAGTGTCAGCTTACCAGTCACCAAATCTCACCTTACTGACCCAAGATTTAGATCTTATCCTCAATATAAACTCTAAACTACTTCTAATGGGAGATCTCAACACTAAACACCCGTACTGGCATTGCCCATTCTCGAACCGTCATGGTGAGGTACTATTTGACCATATGGTAAACAACAATTACGATGTTCTTGCTCCTAACAGCCCCACTCTCGTGCACTACCATAGCACGCACAGTGCATCCACCCCTGATGTTGTTCTTGTTAACGGGGTCGATCAAATATCAGTACCTTGTACACTTACTCGTTTGTCCTCTAACCATTTGCCGGTTTTCTTCACCATTGCAGGCAATCCCACAATACAAAAACATATAAGCTTTAACTTTAACAAAGCAGATTGGAAAAGATACAGGTCCATTTTAAATAATATTATATATCTCACTAGCACTACGTTTGAAACGACTGAGACTATCGATCAGGCTATTGACCTTCTTACACAAGCAATAGTTGTCGCAAGAGACAAATCTATACCCAAAATACAGCACAGCAGCACTCTGAACCTACCACGTCGTCTTAAGAGTGCTATAAAAATAAAAAATGAGCTACGCAAACAAGCCATTAAGGAGACTAATCCTGGATTACGAAAACACCTATTCTCAAAAGTCAACAGCATGAGATCAAACATTAAAACCCAAATTAAGCAACTAAATGATTCTATATGGTACAAAAAACTTGCTCAAGTTGACAACCCCACATCGGATCTGTGGCGAGTAGTTAAATCAGTAAATCAACACCCTTTAATCATACCACCCTTAAAAATGTCCAATGGTAACACAACCAGTACTATCTTGGAACAGTGCGAAACACTATCTTCTGCCTTTCTTGAAAACATGAATCTTACCAATCACTGGGCCAGTGATAGTGACACCGAATCCGAAGTCAAGAAGTCATTGAAAATCCTAGATACACATGAGACTCAAAACTATCCATCTCTTGTCAGACCCAAAGAAATCCACTTATTAATACGCAAATTAAAATCCCGTAAATCACCCGGCTATGATGGCATAGGAAACGGTCTATTTAAGAATCTTTCGCAAAAAACCATTGTCTTTTTAACTAAGATTTTTAATGGTTGCTTACGAATTGGATATTTTCCAACCTCTCTGAAACATGCAAAAATTATAGCAATTAAAAAAGTAGGTAAAGATAGTGAAATTCCAACCAACTACAGACCAATCAGTCTACTACCAACCCTAGGAAAGTTGTTTGAAACAATAATCCTGCGACGTCTTTCCAAAATTACAGAGACAATTTTGATACCCGAACAATTTGGGTTTCGGCGATCACACTCAACGACTCACCAGCTAGCAAGAGTAGCCGAACACATTAGCCATGGGTTAAATTTAGGTCTCTCCACTGGCATGATCTTGCTGGATGTTGAAAAAGCCTTTGATACGGTCTGGCACGAAGGCCTGCTTTACAAGCTTATCAAAAGCCAAGTTCCTCTCTGTTTGGTTAAACTCGTTCAAAATTATTTGCAGAATCGTTCTTTTTCTGTCTTCATCGGTAACCTACATTCTTCTCCCAGAACCATACCAGCAGGCGTTCCACAAGGTTCAATCCTCGGTCCTTTTCTTTTTATTTTATACTTAAATGACATACCCAAACAAGCTCATACCAATCTTGCTATATATGCAGATGATACGGCAACTTACACAACTGACAAGGACATCGACCTTATAATTGGGCGTTTACAGCTGTCTATAGAACTCCTCAGTTATTTTTTCACTAAATGGAAATTAAAACTAAACTCCAATAAAACCGAAGGAATTATTTTTACTAGGAAACGCATTCCTCCTGATAGGCACGTCAAAGTCAACGGATTTAATATACCTTGGAGCACAGATGTAAAGTATCTTGGCATCATTATGGACAAAAGGTTGAATTGGAATAAAAATACTAACTCAACAATTCAAAAAGGAGTGAAAGCATTAAACTCATTAAAAGGAATACTCAACCGGAAACCGATACTTAGCAGTTCGACTAAGCTGCTAATATACACGACACTTGTTAGGCCCTGTCTGACTTATGCGGCGCCCGCTTGGTGCAGTATAACGGAATCCAACTATAAAAAATTACAAGTAGTTCAAAATAAAGCAGTAAAGACTGCCTATAATACGCCATTTTACACAAATTTAAAAGTTCTCCATGAACGCATACATTGCCCCTTATTAAAAGAGTTTATTTTGAAAATGTCCCATAAATTTTATATGTATAAAAATCCTCAACATGCGAATAGCCTTATCGCTAACATAGGCAAAAGTAGATTGGAAACATTAACTTTCTCGCGATCATATAATCGATATCGACTCCCCCATCACTATTTCTTACGAGAATCCTGACGTTAGCTCGCTTACTTCACGGTGCCGTTCGCCCGGCCTTAGTTATAAAACTGCGTGGAACTACTCGCAATATATAAAGTAATTAAATGAAATTGATGATAATTATTGTTATGGTGAATGTAATTTAATTATAATTCAATTCAATTTAATTTAATAATATTATTTTATAATTATATTCAGAAATATCATTCTTTATGTGAACAAAGTGTACATTTTGTGTACTCATTATCAGTGCAAATATAGCTTTGGTCTCTGCGTAAGATCGGCTCATTATTTGATGGATTGAATTTAAATGCAAGTATGCAATGATATTATAGAACTATAGATATGTTACGTTCATAGAAATTACGATTTAAATCCGTTCCGAGCTATTCCAAATTGCACACATTGACAAATGTAACTGATAAGTAAAACAAAAGATACGAAATAGCACGCAAATGAAAGAGATAGCTATAGTTTTAATGATTGCACTTCAGTGGTACGCACGTGACTGCGCTCGACGCAGGCCACACGCAAACTAAACACAAGACGTCCCAATTGGGACGTATTTGAGTATTCACAGCGCGAGCGCTTATAACATATCTGCTTTTGTTTTTATATAATATCATTGCAAGTATGTTAATTATTTTTCTTTTATTATGTGAAACTTTTTGTAAAGGCACAGCCTCTAAAAACATCAACATCAGGATATACCTACATTCAGACTAAGATCGTTTGTATTTATTGTTGTAATATTTTATGCCAAATAAAGACTTTGAAAATCAATCAATCACAGTTACTAGTGGGTAGACCGAAGAACGGTAGTTTGCTAATGTAATGGAATGGAAAGTGGACTCGTTTTTTCGCACTTCGACTCTCATTTGGTACATTAGTCCTGGCTAACATAGCCAGTTAGGCTGACTATGTTAGCCAGAACTCTCCACGTGATAGTTTGCTAATTAGGCACTCGTGCCAAACGCTGTCAAAAGTCTTCGAGATATCAAGAGACTTATGACATATTCAGTCGTAAGAAGCGCGGCTATAATCCTGCATTATTTGTCAACGCATTGATATAATATTATTTAAAATAACGTGAGTTTCAATAATCAAGTGGCTTTGTCCGCGTGGAACTCGAAATCGGTACTAACCTTCTTGCTAACAACAAACTAGGTACCTGACTAAGATAATGCTTTGATCGATGTTTTGACTTCACCCCTTTATGGACAGAAAACAAATTACTATTATTTTATCTTTATTAATAAGACCGTTGAGGGTCCAATTCCGTATATTGAAGATATTTTGTATTTTTTTATTGAAAGGCGTTCTACTGTCGATACTGAAGCAACGATGGAAAAAAAACTTTTATCTGTGTGTCTGCATCTTGAACACTTTAACCGCCAAAAGTACTAAACGGATTCTAATGACACTTGGCATGGGTGTAGTCCTTACAATGCTACAACATCTTAGCAAATTTTTATTCCGATATTAACTGATTTGGGCATTGGCAAACCACGACACTTAGAACTCCCTAAGACTATAAGTATAGATGACATAAATCGTCATTTCTCTATCATCGACCAACCAAACATCTTAACGGTTAATCAAACTGTCAGTGATGTATTGGGTTGGCCACGATCGCAAATTGATACTTTCTCTTTTTCATCTGTGTCACCGGGTGAGATCAGAAAGATCATCCTCTCCATCAAATCCAAGGCTGTGGGATGCGATGACATTAGTCGTCGTATGATCATTCCTATCCTAGACCAACTCCTGCCAGCTATCTCTCACATCATTAACTTTTCTCTTGAGACTGGCCATTTCCCTTCCTTATGGCGTCGTGCTTATATCCGTCCCTTACCCAAGATCCCCAGTCCCACTTTGCCTTCCCACTTTCGTCCAATATCCATTCTCCCTTTCCTATCAAAGGTGCTCGAGGCATGTGCACACAGACAACTTAGTAATTTTGTTCAAAATTTTAACATTCTTTGCCCTCTGCAGTCTGGTTTTAGACCCGGTCATAGCACTGTCTCGGCTTTACTCAAAGTGACTGGCGACATTAAGTCTAGCATGGAGGATACTAATGCCACTGTCTTGGTATTAGTTGACTTCTCTAATGCATTTAATACAGTCAGTCACGACATCCTTCTGGCAGTCCTCTCCCATCTTATGATCTCACCTGATACACTGGAATGGTTTTCTTCTTATCTTCGAGGACGTCAGCAGTCAGTTCGCATTGATGAGACCTCTTCGAGTTGGTGTAACCTTGACTCTGGCGTTCCTCAAGGCGGTATACTCTCTCCTCTTCTGTTTTCATTGTTTATCAATCTCATCACTTGTGACCTTCACTGTTCGTATCACTTGTACGCCGATGACCTGCAGCTATATACACAAGCTGACACTGAGAATCTTTCAACTGCAATCGACGCTTTGAACAAAGACCTTACAACGATACAAAACTGGTCTGATCGTTTCGGTTTGAGCGTGAATCCGGCTAAGTGTCAGGCCCTTATTGTAGGTAGTACCCGCACAATGGGTAAAATCAATAAAACCATCGTCAAGCCAATTATATTTAACGGTAATATAATACCTATTAGCAAAAACGTCAAAGATCTCGGTCTTTATATTGACTCAACGCTTGACTGGCAAACACAGGTAGCTAACGTAAGCCGGAAGGTTAACGGTTGCCTGCGCGTCCTCTATCGCCTGAAGAATTTCCTCCCATTCAAAACAAAAGCTATGCTTGTGCAGACCTTGATCTTTCCAATCATCGATTATGGTGATGTGTGCTATCTCGACCTGAATGCTGATCTGCTCAACAAACTTGACCGACTTCTCAACAATTGCATTCGATTCATATTCAATCTTCGTAAATACGATCACATCTCCTCCTATCGTTCTCAGTTAAGATGGTTGCCTATTCGGCAGCGTCGAAGTCTGCGTACGTTAACTACACTTTACTCTATTCTTAACTCGCCTCATTCTCCTACTTATTTAAAACCACACTTTCAATATCTCTGTTCTAGCCATGATAAGAATCTCAGATCTTCTAATAATCTCCTTCTCTTGTGTCCTTCTCATACTTCTAGTTTAGTACATTCTTCCTTCTATATTCAGTCTATCCTTATCTGGAATGCACTCCCTCTCGAGATCAGGATGTCGACTACACGGGACGCATTCAAAGCTAGAGTACGGAACCTTCTGTATAAAGAATCATCAGCAGAGTCATTAAAAAATTAAATTATATCGTGTTCCTATATATTATATTATATATATACGTTTAAATTATGTATATTATCTGATTATATGTATTTAATATATTATATTATATATTATTTATATTATGTAATAGTAATATTTAGTATATTTACATTATATATTATCCTGTTTAAAATATAATTATTAGAATAAACATTAAATTAGGATTGTAAATTTATAGATTGTACTTTCTTTTCTTTTTTAAATTCTAAAGCATCTACCATTATTGTCTCTGCACCTCCTCATGGTTGACTGGTAGAGAATGCCTTAGGCATTAAGTCCGCCATTGTACTTATTGATGTGCATAAAGTTTAAAATAAATAAATAAATAAACTACGCTAATATCGCAGGGCATTAGTCGGATATGCATAATTCCTTATTTTTTAGATAGGCCATTTATTGACAAAGGTCATAAGATATAATACATTAAGCTACTATAAGTAGGAGCAGAGCAGAAATAAATATGTCGCAAAACGGGTGACGGGAGTGGAGCAGCACGTAATCTACGACGTGGGTAAAAACGTGGGGAGCAACCAACATAAAATAACATAACATACAGCCTATATTTTCCAAAAGGGTGAGGCAGAGGTGCATAACACCACATTTCATTTGTTATGTTTAGGTAATGTTTAGGTAGGTGGTGTACCTATTGCCATCCGGCAGGCAATTTTCCAACTCTGTGCTGTTTGTGATTTTGCGCGATGCTTGTACAAACGGACAGACAGACAAAAAAAGTTAAACTATCCATCCTGGATGTATAGATAAGGTTGATCCTACTTGATCCTTTACTGACGTCTATTTGGATAAAGATAAAGATGATAAATAAATGTTTTGATAACAGACTTCTGAGTTAATGCCAAAACACGATAATTATAATGATTCGATTAGGAAATCTTATAATATTATGTCATTATCAGGGGCGAATGCATGTATGTTCAATAATCTAAAACATTACTTTTGCTTTAAACTTTCTAGCATTTTGAACTGATTCATTTTATATATATCCTCATCCGCCTGCCCTTACCCCAATTACATATGCTATAATCTAAAAATCTAGCTTGTGTTTTCAAATCGATCTGTGAGTTTCAAAAAAATACGTCATCACGTCGAACCAAGCTAACATCGTTCGTTCACAGTTTAGTGGTTATGCTCAAAAACCTTGGGGAACTATCAGGTGCTGTGTGGTGGACAATTAAAATAAGGAAGTTACTGCGGCGCACCCTGTAAAAGGAATTCTACGTGGACAAATCGGAGTCAAGAGCTAGTAAGACATATCATAGGCTATTTATTAAATATGTATATTGTATAAATCAAAGCTTTATGCTTGTTTAATGGATTTTATGACTAAAACTAAGGCCAGCAGGGTCGGCATTCTTATGGAATAAAAAGACAAGCTCAATTTTAGTATAGCTCTGAAGGTTCCGTAGTTATTATTTAATAAAACATTTGCCGCAAAAGAAACCAATCCATAAAAAAATGTTAATACGTGCGCTGCCGGTACATCTGCGGCCTACGATGTCCTGCCTCGTGTGCCAGAAATTAAAATTAATACAAAGGTTTTCGAAATAAGAATGTTCTTGTATTTACCTTCATCTAAGGGTAAGCTAATGACCCACCAAGACGGAACAAGAGATCAAAGCCCTAACTACCTACCTCTTCTAGAAATGTTTAGTCGATTTTTGAACACGCATTTTTGCCATTCTACCTATATAATTATCTTTTTTTTACATTACCATTTCTAATGAATATTTAAGTCGATATAAAGGCATTTTTATACAAGATTACCTTAACAATACACAAACGACTAGAATGGATATTTCAAGATCATTTTCTATAAGTTAACTTCACACATAATACATTATACACAATGTATCAATTAGGTAAATGATATGATGATTTTTATTTAATTATTTTAATTAGTTTGCTTTAATCAATACTTGCATTTTCCCCGTGCAAATGTAAACAAATATTACACAAAAATCCTTCCTGGAAAAAGTGTCATACAATGTATACTACGCCGTAATTATCGACTTCGATTTGCATTTAGTTGTGTGTAATATTATTTTCATTTCATTTAATGTCATTTTATGTATCTTACGATACAATTTAAATCGAATATTTTTTTATTTAAAAAATAAAACAAAGAACCCTAAAAACTATTCATTGAGATATTCACAGTGACCGTGAAGCATGATTCACATATTAGAGAGATACTCTATATTGATTGTTGTTGTAATATTTATAGTGATAACATCAAGAATGTATTACGAAATATTTCTTTATCAAATTGTTGTTCTAAAAAACGGGCCGACATCGGCTAGTTCTACTTTTTTTGTTCTTGGTAACATCATAAGTGAAGGTTCGTGTATCATATATGCTATCCGAGAAGAGTTCTTGCCAGAGAACTATCCTATCTCATCCTACTGCCCAAAAATTCCTCCTGGTAGTCTATGCTATTTTAATGAGCTATGATATATTTGATAGATTCCAAGTTAGACTGGCAAACACAAATCACGAATGTTGGCCAAAGAGTGACCGGGATCCTTCGTGCTGTGTATCGCTTGAAAAATTTCTTACCGTGTAGGACCAAAGCAATGCTTGTACAAACTCTGGTGCTTGCCATAATCGACTATGGTGACGTATGTTGTTTCGACCTGAATGCAGACCTCCTCAACAAATTAGACCGTCTTCTTAATAACTGCATTCGATTTATTTTTATCCTCCGGCGATATGATCATGTGTCTAGCTTTCGTCAGGAACTAAAATGGTTACCCATTCGCCAGCGCCGTAATTCACGTGCATTAACTACTGTCTTTTCTATTCTCAACTCTCCTTCGCCACCATCTTATTTAACTCCTTATTGCCAGTATCTCTGTTCCAATCATGATCTTAACCTTCGCTCCTCTAATAATCTTCTCCTTTTGTGCCCCTCGCATACCTCTGGTTTCGTTAATTCTTCTTTCATCGTTCAGTCAGTCCATCTTTGGAATTCGCTTCCCTTAGAAATCAGGATGTCCACCAACCGTTATGTGTTTAAAACTAAAGTGCGTGATCACCTCTTTAATGAATTGGCAATGTTAACTCAAACATAGTTAAAACAACGTCTTTATAATATATACCTATATATATAATATTTATAAATATTTAGGTATGATTGTATTTGTGTATATTAGAATCGTGTATATATAGATCTATATATTATTTATATATTCTAAATAGTTTATGTTATGTATTTTGTATTGCAATAATTTAAATTTTAATGTATTAGATTGAGTTATTTTAATGGTTCTAGTTTCCAACCAACTCTCAGCTCTTGCACCTACCACTTTTCGTCCACTTTTCGTCTCTGCATCACCTAAAGGTTGACTGGTAGATAATGCCTACGGCAGTAAGTCCGCCCATGTACCAATTTTTGTGCATAAAGTTTTTAAATAAATAAATAAAAAAATAATTGAGCGAATGATCCCGACTAAGAGGCTCCGACGCTATTCCTGCATTAGTTCTTAAAACCTGTAGAGATATCTCCTATATTAACGCACCTCTTTCGCCTGCCTATGACTTTTAGACAAGTCCCAAAATCTTGAATACTAATGTGCAACCAGTGGCAAAAAACGAGCTCCTCGAGGCCGTTCTACTGGGGCCGTCCTTCTAGCGTATGCCATGCACATCTGGAGTGAAGCCATCGAGAAGAATGAAGTTGCTTTGGCCGTCTCTCTAGATATCTCGAAGGCTTTTGACAGGGTTTGACACGAGGGTCTTATTGGCAAGCTGCCGTCCTCCGGTCTACCCACTTGTCTCTGTGACTAGGCATCAGACTTTCCAAAAGAACTGATCGATTCATTGTGTCATTAATGGCAGCTCGTACGATCAATTGGCAATAAATTCTGGAGACCCTCAAGTGTCTGTCTTTTCCCTACTCCTTAATAATGACCATTTCACACGTACAAAGCACACCCAAGGTCAGAACAAATCTTGCGCATTATACAAAGATTTGTACCGTGTGGGAATCGAACCCACAACACCATCGCAGTTGTATCTCGCACATTTAGGTAAAAGCTCAGAGAGCTCACAAAGAGAGGCAATATTTTACAACAGCTAGTCCACCATGAAAAAAAATGTTCGTGGCTTGAGCGCACCTTTATGTAAATTTGGCTTAACATGGTCTAATTAAAATATTTATATACTTTTACATGCAATAAAGATTTGACGCGAAGATGTCCTACTTAAAAACGTAAACAGACACGGTTATAGCTAAGTTAATAAACTCTATACGGACACTGGACTGGGTGTAAGTGACGTCGTGTCAAAGGCGTGATTCTGAGTACATATTTTTGAAACCCTGGATGCGAAAAAAAATAACCGAGATATTAATTAGACATTTTACGATTTTCCCAACAGATTATGTAAGGATAACACTACCCCAGATTAAGAGTAACGTTATTACGTTATACAAATGTATTGGGAGACATTCCAATTATACTTTTTATAGTAGTTAGACTTTCATATCAACATTTTTACGCAAATCAGCTTCAAAAACATGTTCTTATTTATAGAAAAGAGTCTTCGCAAGCATAGTCTTATATAATTTACACCCTGTATCTAACCAATAATAGAATAATTGATCACACGGATCACAATCTAGACTTATAAAAACTACAAGATAAAAAAGAGTAACAGCAAACACACAGAGAAACTTTCGCATCTATACTTTGCAATATCATTACGAATAAATAAAATCCTAGAGCCAAACCCGCAGAGCTCATATTTTTTTGAATACTTTTAATGTTCTTTGTAACGAAATCATAATTATCGTGATCCAAAATATACTTCGACTAATACGAGCGAAGCAGCCATAATATACGTTGAAAATAATTTAATTTGTGGGCTTTAACAATACGCAAAACGCGACGGGAGTAAAGCAGTAACGTATAACGTGGGTAGAAACATGGTCAATACATAGAATTCCACGCAGACAAGTCGCGGGCAGTTAGTTTATAAAATTACAAAGGAAGTCAGGATTAATTGTAACCAAAGGCTACAATAATTGTGCTGACATTAATTATTTCCTTAGTAATACCCGTTAATTATTTAAATGTATTCACTATAGTCGATAAAATGTTAAAGTGTTTTTTATACGGATTTAGCTCACTAGACATAGTTTATTTTATTAGTAAACAACAAAATAATACCACGAATATTAATTAGTGTCAATACAATTTGATGACTAGCCTATACCAAAACAATTTAATTAGGATTATAATCAGAATTCGATATATACTTATTTAATACAAGCTTCCGTCCACGGCACCACCCGCGCGATAAAAAGTAACCTATGTTATTACTGGAGTCTTGAACTATCAATACACGATCAGTTCTGTAGATACAGAGTTTATTGGGTACAACAAACAAAAAAAAATCCTCTTTATATTATTATTAAAGAATGAAACATTCAAACAAGCCACAGATTTTTGTTGGTGGTAATGGCACAATTATATATCTTTAATCTCTCAGGAAATTCCTAACTGCCGATTTGTACTAAATACAAACTCATACCTACTTAAACTTAATTCAAAACACGAAACGGATAAAAGTAGTTTGGTCAATCGGTAACTAATAATTTTAAGTAATTATTTTCGTCTTTGCCAAATCACTTTTGACGTTTCCATTGTTAGATTTGTGTTTGAATTTTTATAGACCAATAACTTACCTTTAAACGCACAGTTTTCAAATTATTTTATGTCACAAAATTATTAACCATACGATATTTTTTTATTTTACACATCTTTAATAAATATTAAAAAAATATTTTTTTACGATTAAGATCATAAACCACACACCTGTCTTCTAAAAGGCGATTGTTGACTATTATTGTATTCGTCATATTTGTCACTAATTTCTTTCTCCGTTCCATTTTTGTTGAATTTCTCCAACTCGGGCACTGTACCGTTATCCATGGTGGAGTGTAGCCGAGCCACTGCATCACACATCATGAAACAACAACTATATGAACCACGGAACAATTCACAGTTCTTTATCTTATCAACAACTTAAATTGACTCGGTTCATTGAAACGGCGACGTCTTCTGCTTGTATATTTAGTCGGCAAAGTAAAGCGAAGCTTAGTGTCAGATCGTGGTGGAAATATCAAGACTGGTTTCTCCTATGTTGTTTGATGACGTCATGAAACACGTTTAACTGACCCTTTCACGAAAATAACTCAGTATTATAATGATAAAATTAATCGATGTAATCGATTTTATTTTAGAAAGGATTATCTGAATATTTAGAGGATTACATAAATTCATGTAATCTGAAACAATAAAAATAACATATCACCACGCCTATAAGTGGCAGAGGTGTGGCAGAGGTGCCTAACCCCCATTCTTCACCAGTAATGTTTAGGTTTCATAGCTTATCGCCATCCACTAGACGCAATTCCAACTCCGTGCTGCCACAGTGAATTTCCTGAAAAACATTATCTTATCAGGCGTGACGTCCTGCAGGTAAAGGATTACTGAAGGATCATTAATAACGCCACATTATGTTTAGAATTTTAATGATGACTTGATAAATTTATTTATTTTATCTTTATACTTCCTTTGTTGACTGTACCAATGGGGGGAAAAATTATACAACATATTTGCACAAATTATAAGGTTCAAAAACATTTCAATTAAGATATTTATTTTGTTCTATAAAAATCAAAAATGCCTATATTACTAAATAATGGAAACAAACAAAAATCTACTCACGCTAAGATATAAAATAAATGGCAAATCATCGCGTGTTTTGGACTTGCAAAGGTTAAGTTTAATAAATGGAATAGTAATGTAGGTCTTCAGGTTTATATTTACTTTGCACTGATGGAGTTCACGTAAGTACGTGCTTGTAAGTTGCTGCACTCCCCGTGCTTTTGAATCGACTTAACCCTTTCTATGCTTACTTACTTAAACTGTTTTTTTGATTATTATTTCTCTTAATTTATTAACAACTTATTTAATATATTTTTAAATAATATAAATATAATAAAACAGTGACCCACCCACATCGGGTGCAGAAACCAAGCTGCCGGTGGTTAGGGCTCTAGAGAAAGGAACCTCCTCACGATGTTTGCCGTGTCCAAAAGGACCGCCTTCTGCATCTTAGTCTAGCTGCCTTTTTTTTTTTTTTTTTCGCGGGGAAATGCTATTACGCATACCACCCCACCCGTGGGGGGCGGGCAGGGTGGTTATGTGGGTCTCCCCGTGCCTACGATGGTAAACGGCACGAGTATACCCACTAAAACCCCGCGGTGTGCCCTCGTCGCCGAAAGATGGTGAGTCGGCGAGCCCTGGATCGATCTTACATCCACGGGGCCCGCCGCGGCGACCGTGCCCGGTCCGACTAGCTAGTCTAGCTGCCTAAGGCGAGCCTGTTAAGGTGTTGGTCGAGGCTCTTGGCAATCAGTCCAGACTGAGACAACTAATTATATTTTTTTTAATATTTTGTAACTTGAAAGCGTGAAACTAAAGGTTTTTCTTAAACATGGTTTATTTTATAAAAATAATATATTATTTAATAGAAACATTGTATTTACTTATGCACTGATAGTCAATTCAATTATTATTATTATTATTATTGGGAAGAGAATGTAATAATTTAGATTTATCCAAAAAAAGTTTGTGGGAATTATTACCCAAAATAGTTACACATGAACCAGTGTCTAGTAAACCAACAGTGTTCTTCCCGTTAACCGTAACGGGGATAAATGGAGTATAATTAATGTTAGAATTAACGATTGAGGAAAGTTGATATGAATTGAAAAATTTAGATACATAATTTAGCCAATTATGCCATTCATTTTTACATGTTTTCACAATTACTTTTGATTTTCCCCAACCGTATTTTTTACGTTTTTTGAATTTTTATTAGTTTTATTGTTACAACTAGGACAGTCTAAAACTCGATAGCCAGGTAATCCGCATTTAAAACAAACCAAAAAACGAGGTTGACGACAATATTTTAAAGAATGTGAATCTGTTCTGCATCTCGGACAGTATAATTTAGGTATAGCAGTACTAGTGACAGAAACAGCATTGACGCTCGGTTCAGCAGAATTACTATTTTCTGTCGAACATTGATCTGTATTTAAAACATTGTAAGTAGGTTTAAAGTACTTATGTTTTTTGTAAGAATTATTGCTATAAGAAGTTTTTTTCGAATTCGTATCATTGGGATATCTATAAGCAAAATCTGGCGCTAGAGTATTGGCAGTAATTTTAGGTGGTTCCGAAAATTCCTTGCTACGACTGTCATACTTCTCAAAATTTCTACAAACACTAATTAAAGAAGGAATATCCACAATATTGCCAGTTAAGAGTGAATTTGTATAACACGGCCTGATATTATTTAATAGTATTTCTAATTTAATAGACTCGCTGATGGGTACGTCCAGACAGGAAAATAACCCTTGCATTTTAGATACATAGATGGTTATGTTCTCTTTTTCACCTTGAGTACGAGCCCTAATTTCCGACATTGGGTGTTCACGTCGACCTCCGTGGGTCTATTGTGATTATAGCCTCATTATAGACTCTCCTTTAGGCCAATAGCCTCCATAAACTGGAGCAGTCGGCCGATCGGGAGTGACTTGACATCATCCGGATCCAAGATATGGCGTCCCAGGATGATGCTTCGTCTATGGATCAGTGGATCGCAGTCGCAAAAGAGGTGCAGCGGTGTTTCCGGTTCCTCTTTACAGAATCTGCAGTAGTCATCGTCCGCATAGCCCATACGGGATAAGTGCCTATTTAGCTTGCAGTGTCCTGTGAGGGATCTAACGGCAAGGGACACCTTGTTCCTACTAAGTGCCAGCAGCTCAGTAGCAAATTTGTTCGAGAAGCCTTCGATAAGGCTTTTGCTGTGATCCATCCCTTGACTCTGTTGACAGAGTCGTGATGAATCCTCGAATAGCTTTCCCTTGAGGAGTTGTTAAGCCTGGTTTTTTGAGATTCCACAGAAAGGCTCCGGTCCTATTTGTAGAATCTCTGTACCAGTTCTGGCCAGTTGATCGGCCTTTTCATTGTCCATAATATCTGAATGTCCGGGGACCCATCCTAGAACAACTTTGTTCTTCTCCCCTACGATATTTAGGCTGTCTACACAATTCTTGACCAGTTTAGAATCAATTGTGTTTGATTCTAAGGACTTGAGAGCTGCTTGGCTATCTGAGAAAATATAGATTTGTTGGTTGACGTAGTTCCTTTGTTGCAGGTGGTTCGCACATTCTATAATGGCGTAGTCAATTCAATTACACGAGTGTATTTAATTTCCCCGTAGGGACACTGATATCTTACTTCGTATAGATTTATTTATATCATCGAACTTATTCAATGACGTTTCGTGTTTCGTTCATCTCAGATTTTTTTTTCAAAAGCATAACATTTATTAAGTCCAAAAATTCGTATTACCATGGGGCATAATAATTATTGGATGCAAGATGTCAGCGTTAGTACTTATTGCAAAACTCATCTGAATGATTTTGGATAAATGTGTGTGTGTGTGTGACAATACAATTTTGACTTAATAGCCGGTATTTCGTCATATTTGTGTATGGGCAAACATGACTTAAAAGCAATAAAATCTCTATCACGCTTGTTATGATAAATCGCCACGTTTAAGTTTTTAAAACTTCGAACTCCAATTTTAAACTTACTGACGTCTTCCTAGTCATTAGTGGTGGTAGATATTATTTAAACTATTTTGTTTTTTATTTAATAAAATTAGTAAAGTCCTTCTCAGGTATGACGAGACCAGGAAAATAGGTATTCATTTTTATATGGAGGATAATATATTATAGATTCCAGTTCAAATTGAATAGGTACGCATACATAAGATAGGTCAGCTATACAAAATAAAGTAGTGCATCAAATTTACGCTAAGGCGGTACGAAGTTCGCCGGGTCAGCTAGTTTATTTATATTTTAACATATTATTATTATTTATCTTAATCTTTCTTTTATATTCTTTTTTTGTATTAACAGATATTAGTGAGGGTATACAAACATAAATCACGTTAATGAATCAGTGATCATTTACCCTCATTAAAGTTTAGATGTACTTTTGAACTAATCCTGAATAACCGTAATGAAACGATCATAATAATATAACATAACATCACGCATATATTATCCAAAAGGGTGTGACAGCGGTGTATAATACCCACACTTCACCTGTTATGTTTAGATCCCATGGGATAGGGGCTGAGTTTATCGTCATTTACCGGGCACAATTCCAACTCTGTGCAGCTATTTATTTATTTATTTAAACTTTATGCACTAAAATTTACAAAGGTGGATTTTTTTTTTTTTTTTATTCTTAATACTTAGGCGTAATGTTATGTTATGTTATAAATAAAAAAAAAGAGAATTTTTAATTACCAGGAATACAATTTATTTCTTACATTACGTGGCCGAAATCGCAGGCCAAAGCTAGTCCTCAATACAAATACAACTTGGCATTAAAAAGTATTTGTTTTCCTTAATTAATTTATAGACTTAACATATCAGAAAATAGTTTAACTAAATATTCCGTGCTGAATAATTTTAAAATTTAAATAAACAGTCAAAAGTTGATCTAATTTACGTTGTTGTCCATGAGTTGAGTAAAATAATCTACTAGTAACATACAAATTAGAATGTAAATAGGTACAATATATAAAATGTGAAAAAAATACAACACGTGTTTGGTTTAATTTATCAAAAGACACAATCTTGTTCCACGCCGACCTTTAATCATAATGTACTTATATGAAACTGGATTCATTAACTATTAACTCATTAATTTAATGAAATAATTTAATCACTTTAAACATACTTAATAAATATGCTTGTAAAATGATTTAATTGGCCATTCATTTAATTGTAAAAAATGTATGGTATGTTATTTTGGGATGATTAAAGAATATAACCAATATATTAAAACTAATTTATACTCGACAGTGAGCTATGTAAACTATGACCTTCCTGGGGTCTTGAATTATCTCCATACTTATTTTTATTAACATCGGTTCAGACAGAAAGTCAGACGGATAGAATTACTTTTAAATCTATATAATATAAAAATGAAACCCGTTTTCCGTTGTCACGACATAGCATGAAAACGGCTTGACCGATTTGGCTGATCTTTTTTTTTTAGTTTTCTAATACTCTGTACAAGGTTCTTACAGAAAAAAATAAATAAAAAGAAATATTAATAAATTTTCTGTAAAAATATAAGTGAAATTATTGAACCCTACGGAATAAACACTATTATGAAAATATATATTGTGTTTTTTATTTAATAAAATTAGTAAAGTCCTTCTCAGGTATGACGAGACCAGGAAAATAGGTATTCATTTTTATATGGAGGATATTATAGATTCCAGTTCAAATTGAATAGGTACGCATACATAAGATAGGTCAGCTATACAAAATAAAGTAGTGCATCAAATTTACGCTAAGGCGGTACGGAGTTCGCCGGGTCAGCTAGTTTATTTATATTTTAACATAATTATCAGTAAAGTTAGTTTTACTTTTGCTCGCAACTTTGTCCGCGTACGCGCTTTGACCCGCGTTAAACCTTACTACTCCCGTGAAGCTTAGCATAATTTAAATATCTTTGATTCTTGCTTAAGAATAAGGATATCAAAAACTAAAAGAATTAATAAAATCATATCGATAGTTTTCGGGAAAAGCGCGTGTGAAAAAACGAATTAATTTTCTCCATCATCAATGAAAAATAGCCTTGTTACGAGCCTTGAAATCACTTACTGGCTTTTAACATTTTATCGAAATTCTTTCAGTCGTTTAAAGATTAGGCGATACAAAGGGACATGCAGACTATTGTGAATTGATATAAAATATTTACAACAAAATATTGCGCCCGTTATATATGGACTAGTACGCCCTATATATAAAAAAGGTAATCGTGCAGATTGTGATAACTAAAGGTCAATTACCATATTACCTACTATAGACAAAATTGCTGAAAATATATTTGTAAACAGATACAATCATTTTATAATGATAATAAAGTCCTAACGCCTAACCAATACGGATTCTTGCCAAATAAAAGTATTGCTAAACTTTTATCCTTATTTACTGACAGAATTAACAAACACCATAATAATAAAAAACATATACTCGTAGTATTCATTGACTACAGCAAAGCTTTCGACACCCTCAGACACAGTCTCTTGATCGAACAACTTGAAGACTGTGGAATAAGAAGGCCGTTACTTGAATGGTGTCGAAGTTATCTACATGATAGATCCTTTAAAGTAAAAGTTGCGGATGAACTAAGTTCACCAACACACATAAGCGAGGGCACGGCTCAAAGTTCGGTTCTAGGGCCACTACATTTTTTAACTTACGTAAATACTATGTCCAATATAATCAGCCACGTCGAGATGTTTTAATTTACTCACGATACTTGCATTTTAATAGCAGATAAAAATAAAGAAATAGCATTAAAAAAGCTACAAAGTGATTTTACCATGTTGACTAAATGGTCACATGACTTTGGACTTGTGCTGAATGCATCTAAAACCAAATTAATGTACATCAGCTCAAGTCAAAACAGAAAAATCTGTAATCTCAATCTAGTTGCGCACAGTCATAAATGTCTTCATTCTGTAACACCAGACTATTGTTCATGCGATCCAGTTGAAGTAGTGACCAAACATACTTACCTGGGTTTAGTAATTGACGATCGACTTAAATGGACTCATCACATTGATGTCGTTTGCGATTAATTACGTGCCATTTTAGCCAAATTTAAATGTATCCATAATAAAATACCATACCATACATTGCGAAATATATAGATATATTAGCCTAGCGGAATCAATAGTCTCATATGGGATTAGCAGTTATGGACGAACATTTTCGAGTCATTTGGATCCAATATACAACCTACAGCAGAGAATTTTAAAATGCATAGTGCCCCCAAACATTCGATCAAAGTTTAGTCATAACTATCATAATATAAATCATGCCAGTGCATGCAAAGTTAAAATATTCTTTACTAATAGAAATAGAAAATTTCCATAAAAGCGACTTACAAAAAACTATCACTCACCAAAAACTAGTATTACCTAACTTCCAAAATCTATATGGAAAACGCCGCTTGTGTTATATAATTCGCTACCTCATAAATAGATTGCCAGAAAATCTCAAAAAAGAAATAAAACCTAATAATTTAAAATCTCACTTTATAAAATAAGTACTTTAAGTATTAAACTTAGTTTACTTACTAACCTAAAGAAAAAAAAATATAATAATAATTAATTTTAGCATAAAATTGTATTCAACTAAAAATAAATCAACACTACTTACCTAAAAATTACAAACACAACAAATCATAATATCATCCCAATTAATGAATAACAGTAGATGACGACGCGCCACAGAGAACGTAAACAACATTCACACCTACTATTCCACATCAATAGATCGATGGTACGGAAATTTTTCAATATACCCACTTATGCACACTATATTATTATTTAATTTATTACTTAAGAGCGTGTATTCCTTTTCAAAATGTAACTGTCAATTTTTGTAGTGTTTTGGGAATATTTCGTAAAAACTGAATGAAAGTATGATTTTATTCAACTAACTTTTTAGAATGTGGGCTTTAAAAGGTAAATATGACAATTACATTTAATAACTAAAGCATACTTTTCTATTTTATCAGTTGAAAGAATATTAACTGTTAAGTTGTTATATTACAAAATTATGCTGTATTTACGAATGAAATTGTTATATTTACCTTTCAAAACTTGCATTCTAAAAAGTTAGTTGAATAAAATCATACTTTCATTCAGTTTTTACGAAATATTCCCAAAACACTACAAAAATTGACAGTTACATTTTGAAAAGGAATAAACGCTCTTTTTTGCTATATTTAAGCATGCATTCAATGGGTGTCTGATCGTAATGTTCCAGCTATGTTGTTTAAGAGTAGGTATTGTGATTAAATGTTTGTGTATGTACGCTTACCGTCTTGCGATGAATCGGATGTGCGGAAAAATCCCTCGGATTTATGTTGCATTCGCTGTAGTTTTTTAATGTGTATTTGTAATGTTTTTATTAATAAATAAAATAAAAATAAAAGACGAACAAAATAAATTTAGACTATTTTGTAGGCATAGGAATCGTGCAAATAACTACTAAATCGATTTAAATACATTGCTACTTTGACATTTATAACAGACACGTCTTTAATTTTATTTATTTGTATTGATGATAAAAATTATAGAATCCAAGGTAACTCTGTACTATTCAACTAATGTGCTCGAATAATGTTGTAATTTACTGAGTCTGCTACCGTTTTTGGATAATAAATCATCTAGGAAATTAAACGTAAGGTATTCCTTAGGTCTCATAGCAGGCATATAATATTTTTATAATTTAACTACTAATATTAATAATATTTAACAAATGTGCAATTAAAATCATGTGAAAATTGCGATGCAATCCAGATATTTTTTTTTTTGCTTATTAAAACTGGTTAGGTATACCTACTCAGCAATAATTATTTAATTATAGGTATAATAAATTATGCTCACTGATATTGACAAAGTTTTTGTAACAAGTCTTGCTTCTTTAGAATTAAGTATTTAAACTAATATATTAATATGAATTAATTTATATTGAGACATTAAACTTGATTTGAAGCCATATTATAATGTTATAAATATTTTTAATTACTTCAAAAATCACTTTTAAAGACAAAACAATGAAAACTTACAAAGTTTCAGAATAACTCAAAGTATTGATTTTGAATGGCGCAATAGCGCCTAAACTTTTAATTAAGGCAATTTTACGTCGGACTATAGCTCGGTCGGATCAGGCGCTGTATCATACTAAAAGTTATTATATTCACCTCAATATTGAAGGTACATCAAAAAAATATTATTCAATGTTTACCTACTCCACATAAATAAGAAAAATAGTGGAAGTGTGAGCAAGCGTTCCCATGTTCCTGACATCGTGGTGGTTTAAGTCGGTAGGCCGGCTTCGCCGCAGAGGACGGCATAAGCTCTTCAGTGCCCCTACACTGAGACACAGTATAAATATGTACAAACAGTATGGAAACTACCTACAAACGTTCGAAACGGCACGCACACATAAACATGCACATCGACGAGACCCCTAAGCGATTGTCGCGGTGCTGTCAGTAGCGAGTGCCGCGTGGAAGCGAGTGGTCACGTTTAAAATTTCGCCGACCACCAGATGATTTTGTTCAATATGTCGAGAAAATGGATCGTTATTGCTTTAAAAATAAACTGCAGAGTAGCTGAATTCATTTACGAAGAATTAGACAAAATCACTTTTATAGTACCCTGTCCTTGTTTATTTAAAAAAGCTGTTTATGAGAATTTTTTACACAATTAAATTTAATAATAAAGAATTTCGTACATGTCGTAGCAGCCCTCTCTTTTATTTTAATTTGTAATGTTATGTTAAATTGCATTTTGTACGCCGCGTGCTGTAATATTTAGATAAATATCTACAAAACAAAAACAAAGATCTACAAGTTGTTATGTGTCAATATTAAACTGTGTATCGTATTTTGTTGAGATTAACCAATTCTCTGAGATTACCTATTTAAATTTTATTTGTAAACTAGTTATTCCAATACGATTGAATGGTCACTAAAAAACACTTTTTTTCATAAAAAGTCAATATCAAAAAGTTTGAAAGTGTCAACCCTATAGCTTCAATAGAGCGTAGGTAATTATTTTATGAAATAGGCTTAGTTTCCATACTGTTACATATTTATACTGTGACTGAGAGGTATGCATAAAGGATTTACCCGTAAAAATATAAAAATAAGGCCCGCTATCTGAGTCCAGACCTAACGAATGTACTAATGCTATGACCTTATTAGCAACAAGGAACGAGAATTTGATATTTAACACCTAAGTAGTGGACGTTTAATCCCGTATTTGTTAGAATTTTTAATATAATAATATTTTATTTAGTACAAAACCAAAGCCTTGGTACAAAAAAGAATCCCTACTTTAAGGCAACTGTTAAAAGTGTAAAAATATTAATTAATCAAGATAATAATATTTGCAAAAAATACACATAATTATGTTGTAAATTTTTATCATCATCAGTTTCGCCAGCACTCATTACACTGAATTTGAAATCTGAATAAAAACCATAATCTTTTCTTTTTTATTTAAAATATAAAAAAGACACGAGTGTGCGCTTAGGTCATTCGACGTCCATTAAGAAATAAACATTTACATGACGTCATACCAAGTAGCAAGTACCTAGTTTAATGTACCTTTCTATCACATCTCTGTTGAGTACATATTTGAGTACATACGAAAAAATACGACCCATATGTATTTTTGCACAACAAAACAACTGATACCTGCTAGTAATAGTCAAAATTGCGGAGTGAAACCCCTCTGCACACACACTCGAACTGCAAAAAAGTAGACACACTCATAGATTTGTTATCTATACTTTAACTTAATCAATTATGTACGTTGTATGTTAAATTAGCATAGACAATAGACATGAAAGATATTTGGAAGAAAATAAGGGCTGAGGAATACCAAAAAAGTGATCGACGTATAGTGTAAGATGTTAAAGTTAGAGGCAATATAATGTGTTTATAGTACAGTCCGTTTTAGTCACGTAATGAGTCACAACCAGTAGAGATATTTTAGGTCCTGGCAAGAGGCGACCGTAGCTTAGGGCTTTAAAGCAGCTGCCCGGTATGCAAAGGTTTAAATCCTAGCGGTCACATAATTTTTCAACTGTTTCTTATTGTTATTTGTTAAACATAGCTAAATTCTATAAAAATGATCAATAAGAAGTTGAAATAAGGTTCTATATTTCTGGGTAAGGTTCATTCTTTACAACATTTGTGCTGAATGTAACTTCGCCATGTTGGATTGTATCCTACTTAGTAATTATGTTTTGTTTCTACTATTTGTTAGGTACAAAAGGGGTCATTTACTTGAGGTAGATATGACGATGTGTTTTGTTATTATAATTTATTCATAATTCAATTTCAAAATTTCCAAACGCCAGACAAATTACTTTTCCTAAGCATTCCGTACAAATTTATTTTTACTCCAGGGTGAAACATAAAGTTTGTTGTCAATTGGCTATTGAATAGGCATTGTCTAGTAACTAAATCTATATCAGTCAGTTTGTTTGGTGTATCTTTCAGTGGGCCGCTTGTTGAGTAGTTTGACAAAGAAAAAGTAGTGCTCGAGGGTGTGTGAAGTCTACCAATCCGCACTTGGCCAGCGTGGTAGGCTATCGCCTAACCCTTCTCATCATGTGAAGAGGCCCGAGCCCAGCAGTGGGATATGTATTAGATACAGGGCTGCTATTATTTTACACAATTTTTAGTTTAAAAATAACATTTTGAATCTGGAGTTGGAACTATCCCTTGGGACCTAAGCATAACAAGTAAAGCGTAGGTTACACGTCTGCCACAACCTTCTGCGTAATATAGGCGTGATGTAAAGTTACGTTTATGTTATGTGTATAAATTTAAACATTCATTATTAGATGTTCCAATGGTTTTGGGCAACTATAATTTAACTGAGCAAGCACAAACATACCACTTTTAATTTGTCGCTAAATAATAGTACTTGCACTTTGTTGCCGGTTTGGTGGTAAGTGCAGTACATTGTGACGCACCTGCAATTTCGATTCAGATCTTTGTTGTACGGAATCCCAATGAGTTATATAAATTAAAACCCTTTGAAGTATATAGACTAATGTGGCCAATTTAAAATCATTTGGACGGATCCCTCAAATGGATGAGTAAGGCTGCGTAAGTACATTTTTTGTGTTTTTCGACACGCACCAAGTATTCTTTTAATAATATTTTGTGTTAATGTGTTTATCCATATCAGGTAAGTATAACTTTTCGTCCTCACCACCAGCTCAGAACATTAGATTCGTAGGAGCGTTAAAAGTTATCCATCTCGGTTACAACCTTTGTTATAAGCTAAATATAAAGTGGTAGGTACAGCTAATATTTTATCATGTATTTTATTATAATTGGATCATAGTTCAATCTCCTGTTTTAAAACTCATCGCTTATAACTTTTGACAAAGCCCAACACGAAAAACCAAAAACAAAAAATCGCATAGAGGCCAATAATTTTTAAGGTAAATTTTGAAATTAAAAGGCGCGGCTTTTTAAGTTCCTGATTAGGCATTTAAATACCATGAATATCTTAAATATTTTTTTAATTTTTCAGGACTCCTTGGTTTCCTTGTGTATTAAGATTAACAGTCATTCCCAAGTGGCGTAACTTAAACGGCTTGCTTATGTGATTTACTCTGGTATGTATGGCTTTAAAATCAATGACAACTAGCTTGTATGAATATAAATTTATATTTCGAAAAGCATTATTTTTGTGTACTCTAGACTTTTTTGCTTTAGCTCACTCGGAAATTTTTAATAGTGACCTACCTTATCTGATCTGGACTTTTATTTTTAAGATTTCGTACCTCATAAGGAAAAATCCGGCCAAGTGCGCGTCAGACTCACGCACGGGTTCTGTTCCATGATCTATTAAAAACGGCAAGAAAATCATGTCTGTTAATTTGGAGGCCCCCTTAAATATTTATTTTATTTTATTTTGATTATTTATTTTAAAAGGAAATTTACTACTTATTTATTTTAATATAAAAAAATATTATTAATATTACGAGAGCTCCCTTTCCTTAATGTTTCGGTTCTTAGTATTAATCTCAGTTTTTCATCATCTGCGAAAATTTCAACTATGTATCTTCTAGCTATCACGGGTCATAAGTTAAAGGCTGGTGACCAATATAGAGCAAGAACGCGCAAAAAAGCACGTTTTTTGTATGGGAGACCCCCCTTAAATATATATGTTATTTGGTTTTAAGTTTGTGTTATAGCGGCAACAAAGATCACATGGTCAGTGAAAAATTTAACCGTCTAGCTATAATGGTTCATGAAGTCTTAGTACCAGGGTTCCGTTTTTACCATTTGGGTACGGTACCCTAAAAACGAAGTCCTTATAAAATCAATCTTTTGTCCGTCTGTCACTCCAAATTGCGTATAGCTTAAATGTTGAAATTTTTAAGATATTAATGTTATTGTATCGATAACTGTAATTTTTATGACAAAAAATTGGTCATTATCTGTGTCTTGTATGCATCTCCGCACAGCTTCAGTGGATACCCACTGGCCTAGATGAAAAGAATCTCTTTTTATCCCCGCGTCGGCCATTGACGTAAATCTCCGCTTTGGTAGAGTCCTGATCCTATAAACATTATACGTAATGTAATGTGACTAATGAACATAATTACCCGTGCCTACAATAATAATTATGTGTAAAAATCGCGAAAGTTCAAAATCAACATAATTAGTTTGTTTATTTACACCATAAGTACTTATTGTAGGTATCGTAACGTTGCATTGGGTTTTCGGAATTACTAATCAATCACATAATAAGGGGGTGGCGACCTACGAACAAAGAAGATGCCCCATTTTTATATGGATCAATCTAGTCCCACTATGCAATAAGTACATGTGATAGACATCGTGGATAGCTATTTTTGAGCTAAATAAAAATAACTATAGCGCTAACTTAAAATATTATTCCGGTTTGTATTAATAAAATACAAAAAGGCATAGCAAAGCTATAATTTGCTTTAAATATTACATGTATTAATAAAACTGTAAAATTTAAAATTTTTAAATAGTGTACAAGAATAAGCATAATATATATACATATCATTAAAGTGACACGAATTCTCAATGATCCTGCAACTAATACATGATGACGTATGATTATAATGATGACCCTATATCTACCCACACACGACAGCGAGTCCAGCCAAATTGAAAAAGAAAGAACAGGCACCGCATGCTGCTATAGTTTTTCTTGAAAGTTTATTACACATACTACTACCATGATTTTTTTAAGCAAACGGTTTAGCTCGCCCTACTCAAACCTAAATTTACTCTTTTATGTTAATTATTTCACAAATGGATCTCTAACTCAAAAAACTAAATGTTTTCATAAGACCTATCGAACGATACGTCACACTATGGGGTACGCGACTAAAAAAAAACAGCCCCACTTTACATGTAGGGAAAACTAACGTAAAAAAATATTTTTAAATTTTATTCTACCACTTTCTTCACATAGTGAACATATGAAATAAATAAAATTATACTATTATAATAAACATATAAAATTTCAGCTTTCTAGCACTAACGGTTTCAAAGCTTTAGACTCGGTCCTCGGACCGACATCGCGACAGACAGACAGACATAGGCATGGCGAAACTATAAGGGTTCTTTGTAGGTACTACGGAACCCTAAAAAACCCCGATTGCTCTAAAGCTAGGACCCAGGCAGAAAATAGAAGAATAAGTTTTGTATGGAAAAATGCATAGCAGGTTACCCCTTTAATATATTTAAGGGGAAAACAAACAAATTATTTTAATTATGATAATTTAGGTTATTTCTTGATGCCTATAACATTATTATTTATATTTTTAACATGTTAATTAATTATTTTGTAATTGACACGATTCTTAAGCTCGTAAATATTTTAGAGTATAAATATCTCATTGCTCTACAGTTTCGATCTAATTGCACCGATCGTCGTCACGAGCTGACTGGAATGTGTCAATCCATAATTAGTAACTTCGCTGTAACAATGTCATGGTATCCAAAACATAAGACGGGATGACGGGACCAGATTCTCTTGTCTGCTATTTCGAAATTGTTCCCTATTGGAACACTTTCGAAGTGTACGTTAAAACCAGTTTTATAGCAGATATATGGTCATATTTACGAAGGTTGAATATGAATCGAATGCAGTTATTAATAAAAACCGGCTAAGTGCGTGTCGGGCCACGCGCAGTAGGGTTCCGTAGCTAGTTGTAACAACATATTTCGACTTAAAAGGGATTTACTATCTGTATTAAACAAGTAACATCTTCATACAAGTCTTTACTTTCAAAGGTTTTTGTAATTTGCACGAATTATTCTAAGTAACTGCATTTTACACTTTGGACCCCAATTAGTCTAGAACTAATTAAATTAAAGTAACCGCTATAGTTTTCATGAAAAGTTTATTACATATACTACTTTTTCAGATTTTTTAAGCTATCGGTTTAGCTTTTAGAGGGGGGTGGGACGCCCTACTCGTACAAAAATTTGCTCTTCAAAGTTAATTATCTCGCAAACGGATCCCTAAATCAAAAAACTGTATTAGCAACCCCATTATGTTTTTAAAGACCTATCTAACGATACCCCACACTATGGGGTAGGCGACAGAAAAAATATCGTCACTATACCAGATAAATGGCGTCCTTCAGAAAGGAAATGTTTGTAGTACACGAAACCAGCTAGCACGTATGACGAGATGTATGAATGTTGAGGAAGCGAAAGAAGTATGTAAGGAGCGAAGCACATGGCGTTCCATCGTCTCTGCCTACCCCCGTGGGATAAAGGCGTGATTTTATATATGTATTATGTATGTTTATTTATGTTTCAAGAATTTTGAACGAAATATTCTGAGTAACTGCATCTGACATTTCGGACCCCTATTCCTCTTGAACTAATGAAGTGAACTTATCCGCTATAGTTTTCCTTTAAAGTTCATTACATGTACTACCGACACAATTTTTTTCAGATTTTGGGATCCAGTAGTTTAGCTTTTAGAGGGGGGGGGACGCCCTACTCGAACAAAAATTTGCTCTTTAAAGTTAATTATCTCGCAAACGGATCTTTAAATCAAAAAGCTGTCTTAGCAACCCCTGAACGTTTTTAAAAGTCCTATCTAACAATACCCCACACTATGGGGTAGGCGACAAAAAAAAAACATCCCTACTTTACATGTAGGGGAGCTACCCGAAAAAAAAATATTTTTCCAAATTTTACTCTACTACTTTCTTTGTATAGTTAACATACATGTTTATGCAAAATTTCAGTTTTCTAGCACCAATGGTTTCGTCGCTATGCCTCGGACAGACGGACGGACAGACGGACATGGCGAAACTATAAGGGTTCCTTGTAGGTACTACGGAACCCTAAAAATCGGTCATATGTAGAGATGGTCTGCATTCAAGTCATTATAGCACACATTATTATAGTCGATAATAGGAATGATTATGGTCTGCATAAGCATCGTTTCAGTATTAGATGTGATAAAATTCTTCAGACGATATAAGGCGCGAAGGGATCCAGTAATTCTCTGGCTCACCTTAGAGACTTGAGCTTGTCAACCAAGCGAAGTATCTAGGTATAGCCCCAGATCTTTGACAGATTGGCTAAAAGGAATAACCAAACCGTCATAGGTGTCCCAGTTAAAGTGTTTAGCTTGCTGATCATTCTGGGATTACCAACAATGATGGCTTGACACTTATTGGGATTTACAATCAACCCATTTTTTTTAGACTAGTCACTTATGGTATCTAAAGCCCTATTTACCATACTTATAGCTTCTGCCACATTTTCTTTCCTTGCCTAAGAGAACAACTGCAAGTCATCGGCGCAGAGTTGATAGTTACACTGAAGATATCGGGTTAAGAAATTAATGAAAACTGAAAATAATAGAGGAGAGAGAATATCGTTTATCTAGAACCTGGATAAATGATTATCCTGGCAATAAGGTTTATTCCGAACCTGTGACATTGTGGCTAAGTCCCTTAATCTTTGCTTGTTACCAAATCAATACACTGCTACAAAACTATTATTTCTTAAATTGATTAACATACAATGAGGTTAAATGTCTTTAATACGTATTTTAAGTAATTCAAATTGGCTAAAAATAAAATTGTAAACACGAGTAAGTTTCAAAGAAAATGTTTTATGTTAATGTTGACTAAACACAACATAACTATAATAAAATAGTGTTAGTCAGTTAGTTTGTCATGAAAAAGTTAGGGATAAATATCAGTTTGAATTTCATTCGCTGTTCGGGTTTATATGAAATCGTTTATAATATATATTATTTTATTTATTTAAAAAAATGCAATTTTTAATTTTATATTTGTCTACTAATATCTTACATGTTTTCTGACAACGTTTTCAATAAGTGAACACAATTTTGGCAAAATTCTAATTTAAAATTAACTAATCGCCCAACATTTAGACTACTATAACTAGATATAAATTACTCTAATTAATAATACTAAAACTTCAACACGTAAATAATCAAATAAAAAATACGTCATGCGAACGACGACTAAAAATGACATTGTATAATATTATTATGTCCACGTATTACATCTGAAAGTACATTATGAGGCCATTGTCAGGTTATTGCTCGAATAACCCAATGACAAAATGATACATGTAATCGAAATTTAATTAAAGTTCATTCGTAAATATGAATTGTGCTGTGTAGTCAATTGATCACAGTTGCTGCGTCGATCGGCAAATGAGTACATCGTTCCAAATTACTAACATTGTTTATTAGATAGCAAAAACAACGGTTACGTTAACAAGGTAGATACAATTTTAAAAAATAATAATTAAATAGTAGTAGTAAAGAAAAATTAACCACATTTTACAATTGACTAAAAGATATACCAAATATATACACTCGTTCATTTCATTTTTTAAATAATTATTACCGAATGTTACTGTACGGAGATGCTAAAATATTAACATTTATAAAGTTAGAGCCTATGTTTTAATTTTTAAAACTAAGCATTATTCTTGTATACCGTGTTGTAGTGTCACCGATTATGCTATCCATATTTGAAGATATGCATCTATGAAAATTAAATTAAGACTTATAGCAGCAACAAATAAAACCGTACTAAAGAAATATCAGTTCAAGTGTTAAATAAACAACCTACTTTATATGAAACAGTTTCAAACTAAAGCTTAAAGACATCAAGTTTTCATCTCTAGCAACGAATTAATTTATTACCTTCTCAATTTTTTTCAGAATAATGACGTCGTACGTCGATAACTCCCATGGTATAGACTTAATGCGCCTGGTTTTCTACCCTCTGCTGCTCTTAGCATCCAGTCTCTGGATCCTCTACAGATGGCAGCAAAAGTCCAGGATGTTTAAGATGGGGAATCTGCTCCCAGGCCCTGAAACAGTGCCTCTCTTTGGAAACGCTCTCTTGGCTCTAGGAAAGACTCCCGATGGTAAGTGAAGAAAACTGTTTTTACATTAGGACCAATTCGTGAAATATGTCTCCTATAGTCATGTATTCGATCAGAATATAAGAATATACAGCGGTACAAAAAATACATTATTTTTTCGACTTTATGGTGTGAATTCTTATTTATTATGATCTCCTGTTTCTCAGGGTATAGTTGCTTATTTTGAATTATCACTAGTTCTCGATATATGCCATGTTTACGAAAATACATGTTTCACTTTAACGTAATTTTCGTTAAAGACCATTTTTAAAATTTTACCAATAAATATATTTTTTATTTTATAAAATATTAAAGTTGAAAAATTAAGAATCCAGCAGGACTCGAACCTGCACCCCCTGGGTATACGCCCCAAGTGCTTTGCCAATTCAGCTATGGATTCGTATGCTGCCGGACTCGAAATTTCTCAACTCTTTTTGTGCCAGCTTTTAGCTAGACGAACCTTATTTGGTTTTAGCGCCATCTATGTGATGTAATAAGTCACTATTCACATACTGTAAGTTTGAATTAAGATCAATACTGTTACAGTCAAGAGATGACGCATTTTTATCAAATACTTGTAATATTTTAAAGCAAATTTTAGCTTTGCTATGCCTTTTTGTAATTTATAAAATATTAAAGTTAAAAAATTAAGAATCCAGCAGGACTCGAACCTGCACCCCCTGGGTATACGCCCCAAGTGCTTTGCCAATTCAGCTATGGATTCGTATGCTGCCGGACTCGAAATTTCTCAACTCTTTTTGTGCCAGCTTTTAGCTAGACGAACCTTATTTGGTTTTAGCGCCATCTATGTGATGTAATAAGTACTATTCACGTACTGTAAGTTTGAATTAAGATCAATACTGTTACAGTCAAGAGATGACGCATTTTTATCAAATACTTGTAATATTTTAAAGCAAATTTTAGCTTTGCTATGCCTTTTTGTAATTTATAAAATATTAAAGTTAAAAAATTAAGAATCCAGCAGGACTCGAACCTGCACCCCCTGGGTATACGCCCCAAGTGCTTTGCCAATTCAGCTATGGATTCGTATGCTGCCGGACTCGAAATTTCTCAACTCTTTTTGTGCCAGCTTTTAGCTAGACGAACCTTATTTGGTTTTAGCGCCATCTATGTGATGTAATAAGTACTATTCACGTACTGTAAGTTTGAATTAAGATCAATACTGTTACAGTCAAGAGATGACGCATTTTTATCAAATACTTGTAATATTTTAAAGCAAATTTTAGCTTTGCTATGCATTTATTTTATGTAATATTAAAGTTGAAAAATTAAGAATCCAGCAGGACTCGAACCTGCACCTCTTGGGTATACGCCCCAAGTGCTTTGCCAATTCAGCTATGGATTCGTATGCTGCCGGACTCGAAATTTCTCAACTCTTTTTGTGCCAGCTTTTAGCTAGACGAACCTTATTTGGTTTTAGCGCCATCTATGTGATGTAATAAGTATATTTTTTATTCATTCTATTTGAGAGAAAAAAATCATCAAGTTTTTTACATCATAGAACGATATTTGTCGCGAAAAAGTTGATTTTTTGACGCTAATTCAATGGTAATAACCTACTCGTAAGTCATTTCTAATAATAATTATTGTTTATTTTTTTTATAAAAGTAAAGTAAATGATTAATTGATGAATGAAATGGTAATGCAAAATAAATCTTTCACCCGCATAAAGTTTAAAGTGTTCAGTAAAGTAATTAAAAATTGGGATCCATTAAGATTGTTTTTTTTTTTGGTATGACGGTATAGATAAACTGCGTGTTGAAATAAAAAAAATTGTAGGTTACAGTTTAGCTAGCAAATATTTAAAAAAAATTAGTAATTCAGATGAAGCTAAGATAAGTGTTGTAGTGTGTACCTCTCTGACTCCATCAGAAAATCAACGCTTTGTTGCACTGCTGCTTATGGCTGAGATTGTGACCAATTCTGACAAAACGTATTGCTTAATATATTTTCTATAATTTCAAGTTTTGTTTGCTTTTCTTTTTGTCAGAATAAAAATATTTCTATATTACTTTCTTTCTTTCTTTGAACGTTGAAAGTTGTACACAATTCCAGGCCCCTTATGTGACGTAAATAGGTTATAAGATCAAATTTTGAAAATTCAAGTGAGAGAAGTTTTTCTTTACTTAAGTAAAGAAATAAGTTAGAAATATCGAATTCCACGCAGATAAAGTCTCGCGCAACAGCTGGTATTTAATATGGATACTTTTAAACTAATCACTGTGTCAATCAACAGAAAAAAGTTAGATGATTAATAGTAAAATATTTTAATTACTCTTTCAAAATACGAAATGGCAATTCTGTCAGTGGCTCTGTCAGCCTTCTGGGCATGATGTCGGCATTTGACATCGATGCGGAGGCATTTTTTGATGTTGTATAAAGATTTGTAAATATCTTTTATATTTTTTATGTTATTAATTTAAATAAAAACTATTTAATTTTAAAAAAAAATACGAAGTAAGTTTTAAAATGTATAATGGTACCCAGCTTTATTTTTATTTTTCTCGATTTCAGACTTAGTACAGTTTGCCCTAGAATATGCCGAGAAATATGGCACAGTTGTTCGAGGTTGGATTGGTTCCAAGCTCATTGTGTTTCTTGCTGACGCTGATGATGTGGAAGTCATCCTCAACAGTCATGTGCACATTGACAAAGCCTCCGAGTACAGGTTCTTCAAGCCATGGCTGGGAGAAGGTCTGCTTATTAGCTCAGGTATGATATAGGGTGGCCAATGTTTATAACTTTGATTTGCCCAAAATTTTCTTTGGCGCCATATTTGTTATTTATTTGATTATACTTAATAAAATCAGACTTTGGCAATTTCAGTAGATCAGGATCTACTTATCGCTCGGCGAACATAGTCATAAGTCATAAGTCATTAAAATTTATTCATTACAAATTATATTTGTCTGGAATATAAAATTATTATCTATACTTACATACTAAATTACACTTAATATAAATAAATATATTCAAAATTATTAGTTACTATTAATTTATAAGTAATACAAAACAAAAAAATCATAAGTGCATAATTCCATACATAATAAGTCAAACCAATAAATAAAAAAATACAAAAAATTGATTAAATTATATTACGATAGTCAAAAATGAAATAGCATAACAAAATACTGATGTCGCGCCAAAATAATACCATACACTTAGAACCAAATTTTCATAAATTAGTGCCTTATCATACTAGCGGATTGCGAGCGGATTCAAAGCGGAGCGGGCGCGCAGCGAATGCGTCGCGAACACGCAGCGGCTGCGCAGCGGAGACGTCGCGGACGCGTGGCGAATACGCTACGTTTTCGTCGCGTGTTTGTAGCGAATTAACGACGTACAATACACTCAGTAACAAAATTGATTCCGACGAGGAAACACTGCTGTTGGCTTTGTTACTTCGGAAACGCCGGCGACGAAAACGAAAGCATCGACGAATTTGGGAAGATCCATTATCAATTAATCGAATGGAAGAGAGCGACTAATTTGTGTTGTTTTGCAAACGATTAAAAAATAATCCTAAATAATTTCGTTCCGTTCGTTCGTACCATAAAACAAACATAAAATATTTAAGCAAGATAAAATCCCACAAGAATCCGTTATGATGCAAAATGATTTGACATTTGAAAAAAATATTTTATTAAGTTGGTTGGCTGGCGTTTGTACGAGACAGTACAAAATGGCGTCCACGCCGCGCGTCCGCAGCGAATTCGCTGCAAATGCGCGGCGTGTTCGTTGCGCGCCCGCAACGAATCCGTTGCGCACCCGCTCCGCTTTGAATCCGCTCGTAATCCGCTAGTATGATAAGGCCCGTCGGTTTCAAACGCCTCTAGGCAATAATACGCTTTTTTTAACAGAAACGATTTAAGTGTTGCTTTAAATAAATTTACACTATAATATATACTTTTCATAGTAACTGGTAATTTATTAAAAATTGTTACAGCTCGAACCCTAGAAGTGTGCTGTACCACATTTAACTTAGGATATACAATGTGAGACAGGTCTTTGCTGCGACTGTTTTCTCTCACCTTTCTTTGTTCGCCAGTTTCAAAGGAATCTAAGTTTTTAATTAGGTGGCTTAGAAGAACACACGGAACAGTTAATATTTTCAGTTCTATGAAATGATTTCTGCATGATTATGTTTGTTCAATCCTTAGCATGGTTCTTATTACCCTTTTCTGTATTACGAAAGCGGCTTCTAAATTGTACTTATAACTGTTACTTATATTTTTAATCAATATTATATTTTGCTAAATAAGTGAAATTGAGATTTATTATGGAAAATTGCCTTCAAATTTCACAATACGGTATTTGGTTGACCACCTTTAACCACCTAAATAGTCAATATCTAAGTTTTTCCTGGAGTGCTTTCCGAATTTACATTTGTTGTACGTGGAAATTATAAAATTGGCGTTTTCTATTTGCCAGGTCTATACATTGTATTTATAGAAAAAACATTTAGAAATGTTCATTTAATATAGAAGTCATTCAAATTTTAAGATATAAAAAATGGACATTCTGAACATGATGATTCTAAATAGCATGATAGTATAATAATATGGTCACTGGCAGCGGTCTGTTAGATTAGGTATGTACATAGGTAATTAGTTTTAGTTAATTTATTTTTAGTTTAGTAGAAACATTGTTTTTTTTTATTTCTTGGTTTGTGTATCACAAAATGTGTTAATAAATTTCCCGCAAAAAAAATATCACGAATAATAATTTAGAAAATAAATGAACTCGAAATTGACTTGATCGATAGGATAAATGATAAAACTATCTAAAAAAATCATTTTTAATTTATTTAATATGTAAATTTCTTTTAGTTATGGACCTTGAGACAACAAAACCTTGTTACTTTTGAACTAGGAAGTGAATTGTTATGAAACTGAAACAGTAATACCTATTTAATGTTAAATGAGTAGATAATACGGATGTGACGCAATACTATTATGTAGAAATAAGGAACATAATAATATTTTGCTACAATTTTGTCCTCCACGCATGCTACATGATCTTTATTTATTATGAATTGATTTTTTATAAACCGACTTCATTTATGATAATTCGAGGAGTTGAATATTAGGTATAATGAAAAATAAAAATAACACAAAATAAATTGCCCCAATAGAGATGACACTGTTGTTTTTACTTTATACAACGTGGGTATGTAGCGAACAGACGTGTGACAGGTGACAGCCCACTTGATGGTAAGTGGTAACAACAGCCCATGGACATCAATAATCCACAAAAGCAGATTGTTGATGAATCGCTTTATCACCACTATTTGGTGGCAGGTTAAGGCTGGTTTTATCGTCATACCGCTAGACGCGCCACTGGGCAGCGCGCTGTCAACAGTTATACAGGGTGGATGCGACATAGCGACATTTATTGAAACCACAGCTTCTATACATGGCCAGTATGCATTTCCACCGGATAAAAAATTCTCTGGCGAAAAAAAAAATCCACGTCTTCCGAACAAATTGCACGATCGCAATGTTCTAATTGTTCGGAGAACGTGATTTTTTTTTTTCGCCAGAGAATTTTTATCCGTTGGAAATTGATACTTACCATGTATAGAAGCTGTGGTTTCAATAAATGTCGCTATGTCGCATCCACCCCGTATATACTGTTAACTTTGGGCGCTGCTCAAGCGCGCGACTTTGAAACGCAACTACTACCCCATACATATGCGAACGCGCGCGCTCCAACGGCGCTGCCGAAACGCGTAACGATAAAACCAGCCTAAAGGTGAGATGGTGGTGCCGCCGCCCTTGAGCCTGCTCACAAGAGTGAGAACACCATCAAAATGATTCGAGTCATCTAACTAAGTAAATCAATCTAAATATTAACCCTTATCAATAGTAAGCTCTTGTCGTATCCATCATGTTTTTTACGAGTAAATGCGTCTCTTTGTTTTCAGGAAACAAATGGCGGTCACATCGCAAGATGATAGCACCAACCTTCCACATCAACATTCTAAAATCTTTTGTTGGCATTTTCAATCAAAACAGCAAAAATGTTGTGGAAAAACTGCGGTCAGAGGTCGGCAATACCTTTGACGTTCACGACTATATGAGCACCGCTACTGTAGATATATTGTTAGGTAATTGTTGAATATTTATTGCATTGTTTCAACTCTAAAACGTAATTATCAACTAATCCATTATGAAATAAGTAAATACGAATTGAACTCACGGCCTGTGACGTTTGTTTTTTTAAAATCTTTTATTTTTTAAATTTATTACATTTCATCACATTTATTTTGAGACTGAATGTGGTATTCGTTATTTTCCTATCTCATCAAATATTTAATCTAACAAAGAAAATACATTATCGAAATTATTAACTAAAATAAACTTTCCAGAAACTGCCATGGGTATAACCAGAAAAACTCAAGATGAATCTGGTTTCGACTACGCAATGGCTGTAATGAAGTAAGTAAACATTTAACAATAATTGCTCTTACAAAACAATTTGTGCATTTGCAAAGATTCCATTATTATATACACAACTATTAACAACATATGCCCTAATTACCAGTTTATTGTCATTTACTGGCCACAGTTCCAAACCCGTGATACTGAAAATTCTATGACGGCGAACTTTAAAATTAATTGCTGAATTGATGCGTACTTGTTTTTACAATGCTCGACCATTCAGCCAGCTCTTCTATTCTTTTAGTATTTTATTCGTGCTTTTGTTGGTGAAATACATATTAAGAAAAAAAACTAGTGTTTATAATGAATTCCCATAAAAATATTCTTACAGAATGTGTGACATCATACATCAAAGACATTACAAGTTTTGGTTGCGATTCGACGCCATTTTCAATATGACCTCATTCTTCGAGAAACAAAAGAAGCTTTTAAACATAATCCATGGACTTACTAATAAAGTGAGTAAAAATCAACGTTCTTATTCTTAAGGAATACGGCTTATGTTAAAATGATCACCCATCCTACGGCCAACCGCGATGAGCACTACTTAATCTGAAGATCGATATTTTTGCACGGCTTCTGATAAAAAGTGTATTTTGCAGGTAATAAAGAACAAAAAAGAGACATACCTAGAAAACAAAGCTAAAGGTGTTATTCCTCCTACACTTGAAGAGTTGACAAGATCTCCCAACGACGGAGTCCTGGCCAACGACGCTAAAACTCTTTCTGATGCCGTGTTCAAAGGATACCGCGATGATTTGGACTTTAACGATGAACAAGATGTTGGTAAGTTAACTAGATTTTTAAAGAATGGATGTGACATATCGCATCTATAGAAACCACAGATTTTAGGCGCGGTTAATATTTATGTTGTAAACATGTCTAGAAACTATTTTCAATCAATGTCGCTATGACGCATTCATATTGCAAGCTACAGGTTTTTTTATTACAAAATAGTGTCCACCCGTGGCTGAGCCCGCGTCGTACGTCTATCAAAAGAAGTCTATGTTTATCCAGACTATAAGCTAAGTCTGTGCAAAATTTCAGCAAAAGAGACATGGTAGTTTTTGTGTAAAACAAACAAACATCAGACATACACGCAAACTTTAGAATTAGAATGTATTATTTAGAATGTTGTATTAGTAGGATAGGACAAAAAAAAGTAAGATAGAACATAAATCATTTTCATGACAGCTTTCTTAAATTTACTTCTAGGTACCGATTTTTCTAACAAGAACTTAACTAATAAAGAAAAGAGGTAGTAGGTGTTATTATTTTAAATCTGGAAAGACAACATGTAATTAATGAAATAAAAGATGTTTGACCAAACTAATTAAATAATCATAAATGTTTTTAAATTTTACAGGTGAAAAGAAACGACTAGCTTTCTTGGACCTCATGATTGAATCAGCTCAGAACGGCACAAACCAGATCTCAGACCACGAAATCAAAGAAGAAGTGGATACTATTATGTTTGAGGTATTTTTTTCTTTATTGATTGTGATTGCTGCCTCGATGGTCTAAGTGGTCTAGTGGTACAGTAAGGTAATGAGGATATTGGTAAGTATATGAGGCTTCTCACCGCGAGGTGTTGAGTTCCCCGGTCGGGGAAAAGTGATATTTGGGATTTGCCGTCAGAATTAGAAAATTCTCAGTAGCAGCACGGAGTTGAAAGTATACTTAATGGATAGTGATATATATATATATATATATATATATATATATATATATATTCCCCCTATCACAAGGTACCTAAACGTAACGGGTGAAATATGGTATTCGGATGTCCCACTGCACTGGTTAGGCCGGTCATAATTATACTTACGACTAAGCATTACTTAATTTTACTTCAGGGTCACGACACTACAGCAGCCGGGTCCAGCTTCGTCCTCTGTCTCCTTGGCATACACAAAGACGTCCAAGCTAAGGTCTACGACGAGCTGTACTCCATTTTCGGTGACTCCGACCGACCAGTCACCTTTGCAGACACCCTCGAGATGAAGTATCTCGAAAGGGTTATTCTCGAGACGTTGCGGATGTACCCGCCTGTACCTATCATTGCTAGAAAACTGAATCGAGATGTTAAAATTGGTAAGCTTAGGGAATAAATTGCCAAAAGATATTATTAAACGCCAAATAATAGTGCTTATGTTAGCTCAAGCCTCGAAATGACTGACATAATGAGGTATAATATCATAATTGTATGATGTAGCAACTACTACTACAATTACTTTCATGACCTGAAGGTACCACTAACTATAAAGTGGACTATTCACCCGAGTAGTATATAAGTCATATAAAAACTTATTCGGCTTACTAAACGACTGTTTTCGTTATTTGTTTTATACATTTTATTAATATTTCATATTGGCCTTTAGAAATAACATTTAGAACCTACTAATCATATATTTACAAATTATTGAAACATGTTCTTATTTGTTTTACTGCCATTCAAAGGAAACATTTTCTTTTTCAGTGACCAACAACTACGTTCTACCAAAAGGCTGCACCGTCGTCATCGGCACTCTGAAGGTGCACCGTAACAAACAGTATTATAAAGACCCTGAAACCTTCAACCCTGATAACTTCTTGCCAGAAAATGCGGCCAGCAGACATTACTACAGCTATATTCCATTCAGTGCTGGACCTAGAAGTTGTGTCGGTATGTTTCCGAATTATTTATGAAAGAAGCAGTTTTTGCAATCTATAAGCCTTTGTATTCAGTAACACAACCCAGCTAGAGTATACTGAATCTCAGTCATCTTGCGGTTAACTTTCCTAACTAATACCTAGAAACCGGCAATGGAATTTACTACAATATACTTCTCTCAGTACATCACTTTCAAGTGCTAGATCACATTATTTGAGTGGTATTCCAGTCTGATTGTAATTGCTGCACGTAAATGGTTATAAAATTATTGTGAACCGGATGTAACGACTTACACAATTAAAATTCCAAACTAACCTAATTATCCTCCTAGTTATGAAAAGAAAACTTTGATCCTACAACTAAAAACTAAAACTAAACAAAACTCTTCAAATTGACACCAACTCATACGATATATCTACATTATGACCTAAAGCGCTACGTAGCAGGTAGACAAGTAACTGAATATCAGCTATAATATTTAAATAATAATGATGTATAGTTCTTATTATTTTTAGGTTCTTTTTAACCAACTTCAAAAAAGGAGGAGGTTCTTTAATCGGAAACAATTGCTTGACTGTTTACCATACAAAAGTAATATGGGTTTAACTTTAATATTATTACTTTAGTGTCTATTATTAAAAACGAATCATATCTAATAGCCCAGGGTAGATCCCTTAAAAAATGATAAAAAGTCATAAAAATAATAGTAGGATCAAACCCATTAGAAAAGGTGGAGAATATTATAAAAATTTAAGAAAAAATTATTTACGGGTGATCTGAGGTCGGGAAGAGGGGGAGGGGGGGGTTTTACAGGGTAAAAAACGGATTTTCTCGATTTCCGGCAAAACTAAAAGTCCTATGGAAAAAAATCTAATGGCAAAGTTGTTGGTAATAAAAAGATCTAAAACTTTTGTATTTACACTTTTTTCATATAACCTCAAAATTTATGTGAAAAATTCAAAAAACCAAGTTTTTGGTTTTTTATTTTTATCTTTTACAAACAATAATTTTTTTTCACGAAATTTGGTGAAAACTTACCTTTTTATGTCCCAAATACGCTGTAATTTATTTGATTAGAAATATTTATTTTTCACCTTTTTTTTAAATTAATATCGATTTTTTACCCTTTTTTTCGATCGAAAATTCACCCGTCAAAATATCAGCTTTTTTCAAAAAATTGGTATGTTTTTAGTTCGTTGAAATGTCTTCTTTCTGATAGTGAAAAAATATATATACAGGGTGTCCCATATTTAATGGATAATCCTTTACCTGCAGATTGGGGGCGTCACGCCTGATAGGAAAATGCAAAATTTGTAGAAAAAAAGTATCACGGATTTTTAAATATCGAACATTTTCGTTTTATTCACAAATTAGCCACTTTCGTCCACTCTTCTTGATGCCATGTTCGTAAATCTTAGATTTTTTAAAGTCTGTTTTTGGAATTCAATTTTTGAATAGATGTACTATCAAATTTACTATCGCATTATTGTACAATTATTTCATTTAAAAAAATACAAAGATTAATAAAAAAAAAATTACATGACATTTTTTTTTACAAAAAGTTTGAACCCTTATGGTGTAAAAAAAATGTATGGAGACCTGTGTGCCCATCACGGAAAAAATATGCCAGTTTCACTGTGATTCTAAAATGGTATAAAATATTAAAAAAAAAAAAATATTTAAAAAAATAATGTGTGAAATTATGACCAGGGTCCGATTTTTTTTTAATCACTTTCTACCAAAATGATATCCTAGTTGATAATATAGTTACTTAAGCGTATTAAACTAAATTAAATAATTACGAACAAGCATAACTTTTACAAAAAAACTGTATTTGGAACGATTGACAGCGATTATAAATCTTATAATACCTATCTATGAAAGTAACGATTAAGATCAAAATACTGAAAGTAATAAAACATTTTTTTTTTAAATTTTGCTTATCACAATCTCTGGTTACGAAAAAAAAAACGCTGACACTCAAATGTGTGCTGTAAAAAATTCGCGCAAAATTTCGAAATTTGCGGATGTGATATTTTAAGTTTTCTCTAAAAAAATTTATGATATTGTGCTGTGACTTCAGACTTGTTTTTTGATACTTGAATTTGGACTTATCAAAATCGGCAAATTAACAAAAAACGTTCGGAAACCAGCTCGCTGAAGTGGCAGTGGGCTGGTCACGACTGCCGAAGGACCGACAGCCGCTGGAGCAAACGAGTCCTAGAATGGAGACCGCGACTCGGCAACCGTAAGGTAGGACGCCCCCCTGCCAGGTGGACTGACGACCTGAAAAAGGTCGCTGGAGGGGACTGGATGCGGAAGGCGCAGGACCGGGTGTTGTGGCGCAAATTGAGAGAGGCCTATGTCCAGCAGTGGACTATGAAAGGCTAAATGATGATGATGATGTTCGGAAACCTTTCTCGGTAGAGTTCTGCCGCACGAGTGGCGTTGCCGCCACACAGGCCATAAATAAAATGCATTTGTGTATACTCTCCTGGTGTATACAGATATCGCGGCATTTTACAAAAGAAGATAACAAGTCTCAATTCTCGTAGCAAAAACAAATCCAAAGTCACAGCACAATATCGTTTGTTAATTTGCCGATGTTGATAAGTCCAAATTTAATAGCAAAAAACAAGTCCGAAGTCACAGGACAATATCATAAAATCTTTTAGAGAAAACTGAAAATATCACATCCGCAAATTTCGAACTTTTGCGCGCCTTTTTTACAGAACACATTTGAGTGTCAGCGTTTTTTTTTTCGTAACCAGAGATAGTGATAAGCAAAATTTAAAAAAAAATGTTTTATTACTTTCAGTATTTTGATCTTAATCGTTACTTTCATAGATAGGTATTATAAGATTTATAATCGCTGTCAATCGTTCCAAATACAGTTTTTTTGTAAAAGTTATGCTTGTTCGTAATTATTTAATTTAGTTTATTACGCTTAAGTAACTATATTATCAACTAGGATATCATTTTGGTAGAAAGTGGTTAAAAAAAATCGGACCCTGGTCATAATTTCACACATTATTTTTTTAAATATTTTTTTTTTTTAAATATTTTATACCATTTTAGAATCACAATGAAACTGGCATATTTTTTCCGTGATGGGCACACAGGTCTCCATACATTTTTTTTACACCATAAGGGTTCAAACTTTTTGTAAAAAAAAATGTCATGTAATTTTTTTTTTATTAATCTTTGTAGTTTTTTAAATGAAATAATTGTACAATAATGCGATAGTAAATTTGATAGTACATCTATTCAAGAATTGAATTCCAAAAACAGACTTTAAAAAATCTAAGATTTACGAACATGGCATCAAGAAGAGTGGACGAAAGTGGCTAATTTGTGAAAAAATCGAAAATGTTTGATATTTAAAAATCCGTGATACTTTATTTCTACAAATTTTGCATTTTCCTATCAGGCGTGACGCCCCCAATCTGCAGGTAAAGGATTATCCATTAAATATGGGACACCCTGTATGTTACTAAAGTAAATCTTCACAGAAAATGCAAAACAAAGATCGTAAAAAAACTATTAATATGTAATTAATATTATACACTATATACAATTTTGAGCTATTTACAAACAAATAAGTTAATAAAATTAATATTTTATCAATGTAACATGTAATCTTGTTTTTCGAGTAATTAAAGTGTAAATTTTAATAAATAACTCAAAATTGTATATGTTAATTATATATTAATAGTTTTTTTTCGATCTTTGTTTTGCATTTTCTGTGAAGATTTACTATAGTAACATATATATATATTTTTTCACCATCAGAAAGAAAAGATTTCAACGAACAAGAAACATACCAACTTTTTGAAAAAAACTGATATTTTGACGGGTGAATTTTCGATCGAAAAAAAGGGTAAAAAATCGATATTAATTTAAAAAAAAGGTGAAAAATAAATATTTCTAATCAAATAAATTACAGCGTATTTGGGACATAAAAAGGTAAGTTTTCACCAAATTTCGTGAAAAAAAATTATTGTTTGTAAAAGATAAAATAAAAAACCAAAAACTTGGTTTTTTGAATTTTTCACATAAATTTTGAGGTTATATGAAAAAAGTGTAAATACAAAAGTTTTAGATCTTTTTATTACCAACAACTTTGCCTTTAAACGTTTTTCCATAGGACTTTTAGTTTTGCCGGAAATCCCGACCTCAGATCGCCCGTAAATTGTTTTTCCTTAATTTTTTATAATATTTTCCTCCTTTTTTAATGGATTTCATCCTACTATTATTTTTTTTGGTCTTAAAAATTAATGGCACTGGGCTATAAATGCATGTTATTTTTCAAAATTATTATTTTGAATTTTCAGTGTAACTCAATTAATGATTAAAACAATTTTGACAAAATAGCCACTGAGAGACATGCATTTTAGTGTGAAGGATTTGTCTATAAAAATATATACAAATGTAATAATATTAAAGTTAAACCTATATTTCGTTAATATGAAAACACGGCACTCGGGAGTCTACCTTAAGTTCTAAAATTATTTGTAATTGTTTTCAGGCCGCAAATACGCATTGTTGAAACTCAAGATCCTGCTTGCAACCATTTTGAGGAACTTCACATGCATATCTGACGTGTCGGAGGCCGAGTTTAAACTCAAAGCTGACATCATTCTGAAGCGAGCCGATGGATTCAGACTAAGAATTGAGCCAAGACAAAAAGTACCTACATCCGTCGTTTAGTATATATAATGCGGGTGCTACACACCGACAAATATATTGGTACAGTTATGATAGATCTGTTATAGCCAATGTGAGATGGGGATATTTGGGTATTTGTGCAAGGTTTTGTATTTTTTTGTATAGCTTAAGAATGTTTGTCAAGTGTGGCTCAAAGATTTGCCCAAATATTTGTCTGTGTCTGCCACTGGCATAATCTCTACTCCACGTCTTGCTCCTTGCGTCAGCTAGGCGTTTATGAGAAACGCATCTAGCATATGAATTAGTGAAATAGCATTAGCAACGTTTAAGTATGCCTAATATTAAAAAGTCAGAGATGACATTACAGCTTGCAAACACAAACCGGACAAAACATTGTCTATAAGAAGTCTATATCCACAATGGATATTTGTTTAGCACTGTTTTAGTAATGGATATTCTGTATGATTATTATTTTGCAAATAAGTAGATGTAGTTTGTATTGTAAAATAAAAATATGAAAAATGTTACCTCTCGTTTTTATTAATTACTAGCTGCCCCGCGCGGCTTCGCCCTCGATAAAATTTTGCCCTCGAAAATATTTTAAAAGTATCCTATGTACTTCTCCCGGATCTAAGCTACCTCTCCACCAATTTTCAGCCAAATCGGTTCAGCCGTTCTTGAGTTATAAATGGTGTAACTAACACGACTTTCTTTTATATATATAGATTATATTCCGTATAAATATAAAGAGCCACTTGCTTACAATTTATTTAAATAGGGGTCTATTTAAATACTAACTATCCAAGTACGAAACAAAATAAATATTCTGGAATGTGCTTAAAAGGAAAAAAAAGCAGAATCAGATGCGGCATAGAATTTAAAAGAAATGTTGAAAAAAGTTAGAATGCCTTATTATTTTATAATAGCAATCAAATACATTTCGTCGTCTTAATACATTGCTTTTTTTGGGTTTACCCATTTTGATGGAATAACTGTAGTCTTAAAAAAGGAATTTGCTTAATTTTTTATGCACATTCCTCTAATAGCTAGCAGATTGCCTGCTTCACTGTTTTTTGAGTAACACAGCATTCTGACATTCTTAACTTTTTTTTCTGGGGTACTCATATTTTTTGGTTAAAACAAAGATGTTTACTCGGCTTACTTCAAAAATAATAGCAGTTTTAGGCAATTAACTCTAGTTTTTAAAAGAGTATGAGCTGACTGTTAGAATCTTTTTCATAATCTTTATTATAATGAGTCGGAAGGACAATATATGCCGATGTTTATTTCGAAAAATTATTTAAATGTGTAATATCTACTATAATGTAAATAATTAGTCGTGTTACAATTGTTACAAACAAGATCCTCTGAATTGGTTGCTCGTTATTAATTTCAAAAAAATATTTTCATTTGGTCAAAATCTACCTACATATTTTACTCAATGTCGGATACTGAGAAGTATGATCTTTATACAACACACACACACTTATTTATTGGAAAAGGGCAAAAAAGTATAAAAGGTGTAAAAACGCAGGTAAACGTAATTATGTTCCGGTGTATTTTTTATCATACGGAACTAGAAGTTAACAAGTTATTTACTACAGTATTGTAAATTAAATTTTATTTAAAAGATTTTTTTATATTTAAAACGTATACAACATTTAAACAAATTTTTATTTTTTTCAAAACTGTTATTTTAGAGTCGGTTCCTAATTGCATAATAATTTGTAGGTCCATTAAAAGTACAAAAAAACGCCACAGAGTCTTAACTCATGAAAACAAAGGCTGCATTTTCTTATATATAAAAAAATTAAATAGCTACATAATTATATCACTAATCTTATTAAAAAAAACTTTTAGTTACCTTTTGTGTACAAGCATAAAGCCACCTTCTTGATGTTTAATCATTTTATTATTTCAAAACCAATTTTAGTTTTAATTTGTTTTTTTAATTATCAAAGCACAGAAAAACCATTAAATAATTAATTTGTACAACCTTGATGTACCTACTACCTGCTTTTTATAATTTATGTTATCAAAATATCGTGCGATTTATGATTTTAAGATTGGCAATGTCGTTAATATGAAAAAAAACAGCATTAAGTTAACCCTAATACCATTTTGAGCACATAGTTAAAAAAAAATGAAATGGCCAAATCTCTATGTCTGTTGTTAGCCTTTCATAATTTCAGTACTGTTTCACAAAAAAAATTACATTCAAAAGTGAAAACGGACTGTTACATGAATAGTATTAATAACTTTAACTATTGTTATCTGAAAAAGCATTAATTAGGTAGTTGCGTTATACAGAACGATAAAAAATATGTCTTTAATAAATCGAGAAGTGAAATAAATATTTCTTATTTCTTTTTTTTTTCTTTTTTTATTTGCTCATTTTCTTTTCTAATATACATTTTTTTTAAGAAAAACTGAGAGCCAGACTCATTTGTACCTGACTTCAAAAAGGAGGAATTTTTATTTTAAATGCGTATATTTTTATGTACGCCGATCGATTTCTCCGTCGTTTGTAAACGACTATGAGGATTCTATTTTTTGTACTTGAGCGCGTACTTTTGAAGGGGTCCCATACGTGTACAGGAACTGATGATGAAATCCCAAAGAAATCGAGGGCAACCCTCAAAATTTATAGGTTCCTACAGAGTTTTTTGTAGGTACATAAAGCAATTCATAAAATTTAAATTAATGTACATTGATTCACTATTGAAATAATAAAATTTGAAGGATATTTTGTTTCATTTCATGTAATATCTGTATGGCATGTAATTTAAGTAACCCACGCTAAATTAAATTATAATAACGTACAAAGCACTATAATATATCACGTAGTATCCATTCCATTTCATCCACCACTTACAGAATGAGCAATATTATTTATGTAGCCCATAGACAATTTATATTAATAGAAAAAACTGCACTTAGGGCTTGTACACATAACTGCGAATCGGTGCGATGCGAATTCGCAATGCAAAATACTAAGCCGCAAATTACTGCAATGCGATTTCATGCGGCAAGAGTGACCGAACTGAATGTAGAGAATTGACGATGCGAATTAATGCGAATCAATTCGCAAAATCTTGCGATGCGTCGCGCCATATCGCAGATTTTTACGATGCGACGTCGCATCGCAGTTTTGTGTACAAGCCCTTATTATGCATTAACCAATGAGGGTTATCGCGTATAATTTCGCCGATAGGGTTGCTTGTGTAGTGTAGGGTCTCCGAAATGTCTTATGTCATTATTTGCGGGTTAGCTATGCGTTCATTGAGTTAATAAGTGTCTATAGAGGCACAGTTCTGAGTCAGTCTATAGAGGAACTGTGCTGTTTTATATGACTTATATACTACTCGGGTGAATAGTCCACTTTATAGTTAGTGGTACCTTCAGGTCATGAAAGTAATTGTAGTAGTAGTTGCTACATCATACAATTATGATATTATACCTCATTATGTCAGTCATTTCGAGGCTTGAGCTAACATAAGCACTATTATTTGGCGTTTAATAATATCTTTTGGCAATTTATTCCCTAAGCTTACCAATTTTAACATCTCGATTCAGTTTTCTAGCAATGATAGGTACAGGCGGGTACATCCGCAACGTCTCGAGAATAACCCTTTCGAGATACTTCATCTCGAGGGTGTCTGCAAAGGTGACTGGTCGGTCGGAGTCACCGAAAATGGAGTACAGCTCGTCGTAGACCTTAGCTTGGACGTCTTTGTGTATGCCAAGGAGACAGAGGACGAAGCTGGACCCGGCTGCTGTAGTGTCGTGACCCTGAAGTAAAATTAAGTAATGCTTAGTCGTAAGTATAATTATGACCGGCCTAACCAGTGCAGTGGGACATCCGAATACCATATTTCACCCGTTACGTTTAGGTACCTTGTGATAGGGGGAATATATATATATATATATATATTTATATATATGTATATATATCACTATCCATTAAGTATACTTTCAACTCCGTGCTGCTACTGAGAATTTTCTAATTCTGACGGCAAATCCCAAATATCACTTTTCCCCGACCGGGGAACTCAGCACCTCGCGGTGAGAAGCCTCATATACTTACCAATATCCTCATTACCTTACTGTACCACACGACCATTGAGGCAGCAATCACAATCAATAAAGAAAAAAATACCTCAAACATAATAGTATCCACTTCTTCTTTGATTTCGTGGTCTGAGATCTGGTTTGTGCCGTTCTGAGCTGATTCAATCATGAGGTCCAAGAAAGCTAGTCGTTTCTTTTCACCTGTAAAATTTAAAAACACTTATGATTATTTAATTAGTTTGGTCAAACATCTTTTATTTCATTAATTACATGTTGTCTTTCCAGATTTAAAATAATAACACCTACTACCTCTTTTCTTTATTAGTTAAGTTCTTGTTAGAAAAATCGGTACCTAAAAGTAAATTTAAGAAAGCTGTCATGAAAATGATTAATGTTCTATCTTACTTTTTTTTTCCTATCCTACTAATACTACATTCTAAATAATACATTAGTCTTCAGAAAGTCTTCAGACTAACTTTTTACAAGCGACAGTGAACGCACTTATACATAAGGCACGTATGAGAGCAACAGAGACGGACGTATTAATGTCCCCGCTTGAAATTAGATAACGAAATCCGTATTTCTTCATAATTTTTGTTCTGAAATGTTTGTCTTTAAAAGAATTGTGCCTCTATAAAAACGTGTAAACTCAATCAATGTTTGGGATAAATCAGCGTCTGTTAATTAACTTTGACAGATCTATCTTACTTACGCACTTTTTTAAGGCACTCCATAATGCATTATGTTAAATACTTCGGCAGGAAGCTCATTCCACCACTTAACACAGAAAGAAAATCAATGAGGTTATTGGGTCCAAGTCCAAGAGTCCAAGAAATAATAAACTTGCAGTAGATAATAGAAGGTTTGATGGAAAAATGTGGCCAGTTGCATCCATAGAGCAACACAGGCCCTCCGGTCCGCCGGTGGCCTGTGTTGCTCTATGGTTGCATCGTACTAAGTAGCTGCTCGAAACAATACAGTAGAACACACATGGTGGCCAGGCCAAGTCCCGCCTGGGGCTTAGAAGTCGTTGGCACTTGCCACCTTGGGATCGGCGATAATAATATATTGACAGCTAGTTTAAACGGAGGCAAAAAGCCTAAGCTATTGCTCAGGTAGACTTACGTAATAAAGAAACTTCATTGTCATTTTGTATGTATAAATTAACATAGTCTTCCATTTCCATTCAATTAGTTGTGATTTCTAATCAAATTAACCAATTGTAATCACATCACTGTTTTGTTTCATGAATAATTATAATATAATGAGAGCGGTTATTGGTGATAAATGTTAAGTTATATTATTCAATTTTCTTTTTTTTTTTAGGATATAATTCAAATGAATAAAACGTTCAGGACCTTATTACCCATTTAATTCTTCCGATTTTTTTTTTTAATTTTGGAACTGAAAACTACGACCGCACTAGAAATAAATCCTGTGTCGCGGGGGTGTTTACAAACATACATTTCACACACAAAGCACACCCAGAGTCAGTACAAATCTTTGCAGATCACAAAAAGACTTGTTCAAAAAATGTATAAGTACTTACCTATTATATTTTTTATAAGTATTGTAATTTTTAAATTTAAAAAACCACCATGCAAATTGCTGTTTGATAATATTACTGATAAACTGCCAAGTTTAAGGTATTGGAATAAAGTCCACACCACAAATCTCTTTGCTTAAGTTTTTTTAAAATTATTTCTATCACCTCATCAAAGCGTCATTTCCACCAGTACCCTGATAACTAAAGGGTCATTAAAGCCGGTAAAGTCAATAAATTCTTTAGTTCTTGAGATTTTTTTAAGTAAATTTTCTTCCAGTTTACTCATAATCTTACCCTTTTTTTGATGAGGCCGGGGTTAATTTTATCGGTCTATCCGTTCACGCGTGATGCCGTGACCAGGAGAAATAGGTATTATATTTTACATCAAAATATAATAGATACTAGCTTTTGCCAACGACTTCATCGGCGTGGATTGTATTGTAGCTTCGTTGTATTGAATAATAGCTGCGCCCGCACTTTGACCCGCATTGAACCATTTTTGTTCTGCTGTCAGTTTTTTTTTTTTTTTTTTTTTTATTAGTAAAATTTAATTTCCACGGGCTCTTTGGTCCGTGCCTTTTTTGTTTGGGTTTTATTTGTAATAGTGTGGTTTTACATTTTTGTGAGCTCCGCGTTATGCTCATTCAAATAAAGATTTAAATACAAATTTAAGGGAAAGGGGGTTAGGGAATAATTTTCTTCTACATCATACATCAAATGTTTATTCTACTGATTATTATATTTATATTATTATTATTAATTCTTTTGTTTTTTTTTTTTTTTTGGTTTTTAGTTTTTTTTTTTTTGTATATTTATATATATATATATATTTTTTTTTGTTTTTTTTATTCTTATTATTATACTTATAATTAATTGTTTTTATTATTATTATTCCTATATACTGTTTTTGGTTAGTTATTTACATATTTATTCAGGTGTATAATTTTGATTGTTAATATATTATACAATTTATTTTCAATTTTCTGCTGTCAGTTACCACGTTTTAGGTCACGTCCCCTGGTTTTAGGCTAATTCCCCATCAATTTTCAACCACATCGGTTCAACCGCTCCTGAGTTATGAAAAGTGTAAATAACACGACTTTCATTTATACATATTATAGATATAGATATAACAAATCGAAATGATTGAACCAGTAGAAATGAACAGTGACCACGTCTAGAATCTGTGCTCATATGCGCTATGTCGGACCCACCCTGTATATAACTTCCTTTAAGAAAATTAAATATGCTGTAGAATAAATCATATGTACATACAAAGTGTATTATGACAATTGACGCGTTCAAATATGACGGCATTAGTTACTTGTATAAAAGTGTATCTTGTAAAATAAATCATTTGATTGTTGACCACCACGGAAATAAGATCTAAGTCTTAAGAAAAAAAGGTTGGTAATGTAATATTTTACTTCTTGTTTTTGTATCCAAATCCAAAAACCTAAAACATTTATAAAAGAAAATTATGTGAGGTCGCCGAAATTTTTGATACTTATCAATTTGATTACAGACATATTCCCTTTTTTGGTTTGAAATTTAAACCTTGTTTTAATTTCAGAATAATGTCGGGCGTGATCGACGAATCGTCCGTGCCGAGCTACAACTCAAGGCTGATCTTCTACCCACTGCTGTTGCTAGCTTCCAGTATCTGGATTTTCTACAGATGGCAGCAGAAGTCTCGCATGCACGAGCTTGTTAAAAATATTCCCGGACCAGCAACCGTACCATTCTTAGGAAATGCGCTACTTGTATTGAGGAAAAAGCCAAATGGTATGTCGTGTTAACCTTTTGATATAATATTACTCTCTTAGTTACATTATGCCGGGACTGTGCACTGTGTTATCGCTATGTATTTAACCAAACAAAGAAAAAAGCAGCAATAGCCGAGTGGGAGACCGTAGGACTGCGATGTCAAAGGTCTGGGGTTCGAACCCACGGCACACACCTCTGTCAATAAATCATTAAGATTCGTCTTTTAATAGATATGTGTGTTTTACATATAAATGATTGCTCGCTTACTGTGAAAGAAAACGTCGTGAGGAAACAAGCATGCCTGAGAGTGCCTAAAAAGTACTCGAGGTCGTGTGAAGTCTACCAATCCGCACTTGGCCAGCGTGGTGGACTATGGCCCAACCCTCCTCATCATGAGAAGAGGTCCTAACCGAGCAGTGGGACATGTATTAGCTATTATTATTTAGCCAAAACATTGCGTATAATCCTTACTTAAAATATAAATAAGAAAGTAACTCTTCCTATCTGTCTGTCTGTTACACTTTCACGGCTAAACTACTTAACCGACCGTGATGAAAATTGGTTTGGAGATAGTTCAAGATAAAACTATTGCAAGCGTATCGAGTGCGGTTTAGCTTAATCAAAGTGAGTTTGTTGTAAAAACTAATAACTTTACAAATGTTTTTAGTTTAGTTACCTTAAAAGAACAATGACAATAATAAAAAATGAATTTTGATTCGACGGTGACGGAACAGCTAACTTACTGTTCGGCAGCATAAATGTAAGAAATTGTAAAGCGCATATTCCAATAGACGCCGATGGTGACGTCAAGTGAAAAACCGCCTATTAGGAAAACTCAATAACATTTTTCACTGTTATAATGATACACCAATACATGTAAATGTATATGTGTAAGTAAGAATATATATAATAATAATATGTAAGTAATAAAAGTGTCAATTTATTTAAATAAATAAGTTCGTATTTCTATCTTTATTATATTCAGCCATTACTATTTTTTTACAGAGCTTGTGCAACTCGGTTTAGAGTACGCTGAGAAGTTCGGTAATGTAGTCAGAGTATGGCTGGGCAACAACCTAATTGTCTTCCTTACTGACCCCAACGACGTAGAGGTGATTCTCAACAGCCATGTCCACATTGACAAGGCTTGGGAGTACAAATACTTCAAACCCTGGCTTGGAGAAGGTCTTCTCATCAGTACAGGTGTGTGATGTACCTAGTTATTACATATTTAGACTGCTTTATCGATCTATTGCCTAAAATATGCGGCGGTGGTCTATGCCCCGAACTAAAAGGACCCCTAATATACCTACGTCGTACCTTTGCATCGCAAACAATGCCGATGGCATTCTGTTTATAAGTACTAAATGGTCGTTGTTTTGAGGATCCTTGAGAATCATAAAATATATTGTTTTACATCATACTTTAAAGATGCATCCAATCCAAATAAATAATGAAAAAACAAGGTTTTAGTTTTGGTAGCGAATTTGTAGCCAAGTTGTCATGTAGAGATGACAAACTAAAACTCGAAAACTTAAAAAAAAGCCAGCAATTGACTCGTCTGCATTTGTCTTTAAGTGTGAATTTTTATTTTTAGGTGACAAATGGAGGTCCCACAGGAAGATGATTGCTCCCACATTCCACATCAATATTCTCAAGTCTTTTGTCAATATTTTCAACCAAAACAGCAAAAATGTGGTTGACAAAATGCGCCCCGAAGTCGGAAAGACTTTTGACGTCCACGACTACATGAGCGGTGTTACGGTCGACATTTTGCTTGGTGAGTTTTGTTCTATTTATCGACGCTGAGAGGCCGATCAGAACAGTTAGGTGATTAAAATCATGTTTATGAACTTCATTTTGGCGGAAATGATGGTCAAATATTTCTTATGCGAACTGCCAAAGAATGGAACGCCTCCTTGGTCGCTTCATAGCAAGAGTTAATAGGTATCTCATAGGTAAGCGTGCTCCACCGTAGATCGCATCATCACTTACCATCAGGTGAGATCGTGGTCAAACGCGTGCCTATCCACCATGAAAAAAAACCATTGTAATTTGCTTCCCTGTATATATCATCGAGATAAAAAAGAACTAAAATATTCATCAGAATTTACATACAATAATCTTTTCCTGCAGATTAAGAAACATAAAATCATGAGTGGCATAAATTTTCTCATATACTTATACTTCAAATATATATTTTTAATACTTGTTACAGAAACTGCTATGGGAATTACGAGGCAAACTCAAGATGAATCCGGATTTGATTACGCAATGGCTGTCATGAAGTAAGTCGTTATTGTTGTTTAAATTATAGCAAAAAAAAAAAAAAATATTCATGAGTTCGTCGAAACAATTGGCAAAACCTTTGGCTCCTATAAATTTATTTTAATTATATTCATATACAAAAAAAAATTAAAGATTATTAATGTTTAAAATAGCAAAGTTAAGCTGGCTGTAATTTGCACGAATGGCCTAACTCTTGTTATAATTTTTTTTTCTTGTTGTAATATTTAACACGGGCAAATTACGGGAACAGCTATTACTTAATACATCGAATTCCACGCAAACGAAGTCGTGGGCAAAAGCTAGTATAAAAATAGACAATGTGAAAAAGAATATCCAGTTTCCCGACTCATAAATGATATTTTGCAGGATGTGTGACATTATCCATCAAAGACACTACAAACTGTGGCTGCGATTTGATGCCATCTTCAACATAACCCCCTTCTTCAAACAACAGAAGAAACTTTTGGCCATCATCCACGGTCTTACTAACAAGGTACGTTATTAACTGTAACTTGGTTACTTTTATCATCATTTATCGTCTGCCTAAATTTCAATTACTTGTTTACATTATGTTTTATCTGCTCATAACTTTCCATCACATGTTATCTCAGCACCCCTTACACCTATTTCGGTAATGATCTTTGTCTATCTTTCTTAGGTCATCTTCTACTTCAAAACATATAGGCCATAAGCTTTTCATATTCATTTATAAGTTGCCTAGTGACCCGTTCTGGCTTTGCTCCGGGTATGCCATGTTTTATACTTAAAATCCTTCGTTAGAAATCATTCTATCTATTAAAAAAACACATCAGAATCCGCTGCATAGTTTAAAAGATCTAAACATACATAAAGACGGTCAGATAGCAGGAAGCGATTTTGTTTTTCACTATGTAGTGATTGTGCTTACATGCCTACTACCAAATTAACTCTGTGTTAAAATTTTGATTATCAGGTAATCAAGAACAAGAAGGAAACGTACCTAGAGAACAAATCGAAGGGCTTCCTCCCACCAACCCTTGAAGAACTTACCAAAACCCCTGAAGAAAGCGTATTGGCTAATGAGAAGACACTGTCAGAAGATGTATTCAAAGGCTACCGTGATGACTTGGACTTTAATGACGAGAACGATATCGGTACGAAAACAATTTCAGCATAATTAACATTATTCATTACATAAAAAAACACGTGTACTTCTCACGTGGAAATCAAATAATGTAGTCAAAATAGCTTTGTCATAGTATTCATTTGCAATTAGCATAATTACAAAAACAGCAAGAACGCGAAGTGTAAGCAAGCAGTACTATAAAGCCCAATTTTTCTAACTGGTTTACTTTCACACTCTGAAAATTAATAAAACACAATAGTTTACTTTTTAGCCATCTAATTACCATGGTATGTTTACACAGGAGAGAAGAAACGTCTTGCTTTCTTGGACTTGATGATTGAATCCGCCCAGAATGGAACACACAACATCAGCGACCACGAAATCAAAGAAGAAGTTGACACCATTATGTTCGAGGTAGTTATACAAATTAATATAATATACTGATTTTCTTCGATTACATATTAGGTAGTACACTACACACAGTTACCGATCAACCTATACATTTCCAGTACTAAATGGTCTCGCGTTGTGTAGGCGTTCCGTGCAACTCGAGACCAGCATATACTGAAAATGTATAGGTTGATTTGTAGCCATGTGTACAAGATCGTTAGAACAATTTCATGTAATATTCGATTAAGTCCAAGTTCCTCAAACACTCCAACGCATTTGTGATTCTGAAGCTGCCAATATTCGTGGGTGGTAGTGATTACTTAACAACAGACAATTAACATGCTCAAGTTGAATATCGAAGACCTAGGTATTTAAATATGTATGTTTTTTTTTTCAGGGACACGATACCACCGCGGCTGGCTCTAGCTTCGTTTTATGCCTACTTGGTATCCACAAAGAAATCCAAGCTAGAGTTTACGATGAAATCTACGAGATCTTCGGAGACTCCGACAGGCCTGCTACTTTCGGCGATACCCTCAAAATGAAGTACCTTGAAAGAGTTATCCTCGAATCTTTGAGAATGTACCCACCAGTACCTATCATTGCCAGAAAACTCAACCGTGATGTTAAAATCGGTATGCAATTTTTGAACTTGCCATTTTTGTTTGTCATTGTTGCCTATCGTATTTGCGTTGATAATTACAATACAATACAACTAATTGAATAAAGATACTCAATGTTTTATTTATTCAGCGAAGCTAAGTCTGTTTTTTTAAATTTTTTATTTCCTTTTTTAGCTACCAAGGGATACATCTTACCAAAGGGCTGTACCGTCGTCATTGGTACTCTGAAGGTGCACCGCAACCCTGACTACTACAAGGAACCCAACAAGTTCAACCCTGATAACTTCTTGCCAGAGAACGCGGCCAGCAGACATTACTACAGTTACATTCCTTTCAGTGCTGGACCCAGGAGTTGCGTCGGTATGTATTACTTCTAATCCTAATCCTAACTAATATTATAAATGCGAAAGTAACTCTGTCTGTCTGTCTGTCTGTCTGTCTGTCTGTCTGTCTGTTACGCTTTCCTGCTTAAACCTCGCGACCGATTTTGATGAAATTTGGTACAGACAATCTTTAGACCCTGAGACAGAACATAGGCTACTTTTTTAAAAAAAAAAAAGGGATGAAGGGGTTGAAATAGAGGTTGAAAGTTTGTATGGGATTTCTTAATTTTAAAAGATAAAACCATGAAACTTTATATTTAAGTATACTTGATAAGAAATCAGTCGCTTTTGAAGTTTAAATTCCTTTTAACGAATGCTCTGCATCACCACCGCTGCCGTCGGTCGTAGTCGCGTACATTCGCCGAAGTGTTGTGGCATTTGCGGCAGGCATCGTTGTCGGACGCATGCGATTAGACAAATTTGCGCTATAGAGAATTACATTTTTCGATCCAGTATTTCGTTTATTGTTTCGTATAACTTTTTAAGTGTTTTTTATTAATTAGGTCCTGTAAATTAATTTTGTTCATTTTGTTCATACTTGATATATCTTTTAGTTTATAGTTATAAGTAGGTTAGATAGTTTCCTTTACTTTAAAAAAATCCGATTTGCTTTTATTTCCTTTTTTCCCTAATAGGGTATTTTTAATCTAATAGGTCGTAGTAGGTAATAATATACAATAAAATACAAACTTAACTTTGCGGTTTGCTCCCGAACCGCAAAATTAAGTTTGTCGTAGGTTATAAATGACCTATGACAAACTTATATTTGCGGTTCGACTTATAAAGATAAACCGAAAGGTTTATTTTTATATAAGTCGTACTGTATAGATTTTAATTTTAAAGTATTGGTATAGGTAGTATATTTGATATTGTACGTAGTGACCGTAGGTTATTTTATAATACTGTTAGGTAGGATAAGACATTCGTATAGATATTAGTTTATAGGGATTTTGCTTATTTATTGAGTTTAGATTAGTTATTATCAGAAATAGGTTTATTTAGGTAGGTAGGAATTTTATTTTCTGTTATTGAGTTTTTTTATTGATGTACCTACCACACAGATGAAATTGCGGGAGAAAGTTTGTTTGTTTGAAAGCGCTAAGTTTAAAAACAACTGGGTGAATTTTGATATTTAACATTACGCTAAACTCTACGGGCTGGCTCGAACGCACGTGTCGCAATTTCTATTATGTCGAAATTTGAAGTAGTTTCGAAGTAGGTACCTACATGAGTTGTTCCTATTTGTCTGTTTTGATTTGTTTGAATATTATTTTCCTTGAGTTTTTGTCGTATATTTGTTTTGGTCGGTTTGGTAATAGATAGGTTCTTCTTCTTCTTTGCGTGTCAATGGAAAACACATGGAAAAGCTCAATATTTAAATTTTGTTTGACCAAAACTTTGCTACAAGAACGGCATTATCGGTGGCGCTCCACAGGTCATCTATGGTACAGGTGGTGGGACTTATGGGGCATGTAAGAAGGTGACCCATCGTTTGGGGACTGACACCGCATTCACAATCGGCGGAGTCTGCATAACCCCACCTTAAGTGCATGAGTTGTACCTACTATTGTTATATTGACATTGTTACCTTTAGCATTTTTTGTTCATAAAACGACATCCACGCGGACGAAGTCGCGGGTAACAGCTAGTAACATATAAATTATTTATGTTTATTAGTTGTTGCCTATTCGATTTAATTCTTTTACATTTTCTTTAGGTTCATTATTAGATTAGGTATCGAAGCATTTTGTTACGTAGATCTTTACTTTAGCATCGTCTTTTTACTATGGACTGATAGATCCGGACTGGACTGTTATACCCGTTTCTACAATTGAAATCCAAAAAGACATTTTCATATAATTTATTTCTTCAGGTCGCAAGTACGCCATCCTAAAGTTGAAGGTGTTGCTGTCAACCATCCTCCGCAACTACAAGATTGTATCCAACGTCCCTGAAGAACAGTACCAACTTCAAGCTGACATCATCTTGAAGAGGACTGATGGTTTCAGAATGACGGTTGAACCCAGAGAGAGGGTTCCATCGACTGTAGCTGCATAAATGAAATTGATCTAGCTATTCCATCAGAGCTATGCAAAGATGCGTAAAAAAACAATTATATTGCTTCTGCTCAACTTAAAATCCGGTGATTCTATTGATTATACATCGCATTAATAGTACCGTAACATAGCAAATCTCTGATGGAAACATAGCCTGAAGCCGCGTTTGCTGCGACCAAAACACCTAACATTTAACAAAACATTTTTAACATCCAATGACATCGTAGTTACCTGCTAACTTTCAATGATGTTAGGTTGGATTTAGTCGTAGCTCAACACTTCTGTTAATCGAATCACAGCTAATTCGATTAACAGAAGCAATTTAATTCGATTTGTACACTCATTTCTATCAAATTTGTGTATGTCATCAAATTAGCTCGTGTACTGTTATCGTAATAATTATTGTAGACTGGATACCATAAAATATCCATTGTATGGTAATATAGGAGTTGAAATTGTTTTTACATGTAGTTAATAAATATTTAATTTATGAACGTAGAGTTTGTTTGTTTGGTTAAACGCGCTAATCTTAGAAACCATTGCTACGAATTAAAATTTTGTCTATTGAGAAAAGCTATATAGCTATATTAAATCACGCTATAAGCGACGAAAGAGGAGCAGGAACGGTTAGCACGAGTAAAGACGCAGGGATCAGCTAATACGTACATAATTGCACTGTCATTCTCGGTGAACCAATGACTGTTTACTGTAGATTAAAAACACATTTTGGTTCATGTATACGGCTATTTACCAAGTTAATGTTCTTCATAAAACATCTCTCTCGACCTATCTTTTATTGCAACAATAATAATCATTTTGGGTATTTAAGTGTATGCTGTCGGTCATGTAATAAAGAGTTATTCAAGAATATTTAGTTTAAATTACAGCCTCTAAATAACAGACAAATAAGTTTTTACAGGGAATCTCTACAACGCCAGCTTTACATAAAGAGACTTGATGAGGGTCATCATATAAAGAATTAATTAACATTATTTAATATATCAAGTTATTGTATCATTGTATATATTGTATCAAGTAATATTCAACTTCTAGCTTAATCTGTGTTTAACTCAAAATAATACAGTAAACGGCCTTAAGATGTTTACATTTAAAGAATTATTCCTGTACTCCTAACCATTGAGGAGTTGTACTTTCCAGCATCAGCTCAGAAACATGAAATGCTGACTGCTAGATGCAAATATCCGAGTAGCATTAGGTAATATACGAAAAACAATATAATAAGCCGTCAAAATTTGAGGGCTGCCCTCGAATTGTCTAGGATCCCATCATCAGATCGTGACTTGATGAAAATGGGACCTCATGCCAAGTATAACAAACATGAAAAAAAATATACATTCATATTGAGAGCCACCTCCATTTTTGAAGACGGTTAAAAAGAGAGCTCATAAGTCATTTTCCTCGTCACGTTATAAACGCCTTTAGCATCGTGTAAAGACGTACAGTGCTATTCAAAAATGAAAGGCGCTGCTGCATTGGTTCGTGATTATACCATTGCCTTCTCACGTGGGCCCTAAAGGTCTGCTCCCTACACGGTACAATGCGCATCTTATTATGAATGTACTACTTTTAAATACTACTTCTTATTCTTCTGGTAAGCCCATCTATTTGCTGTTTTATTGAGCGATAGGTATTGTGTTTTAGTTGCTATAAAAAAAAAATATAATTATAAGTATTAATTTCCCATCTATATATATAAAAATGAAACCTGTTTTCCGTTGTCACGACTTGGCATGAAAACGGCTTGACCGATTTGGCTGATATATTTTTTTGTAGTTTTCTAATACTCTGTACAAGGTTGTTACGGCATAAAAAAAGAAAAAAAAAAGTATTCATTTTTATATGGGGGATATTATAGATTCCAGTTCAAATTGAATAGGTACGCAAACATAAGATAGGTCAGCCATACAAAATAAAGTAGTGCATAAAATTTACGCTAAGGCGGTACAAAGTTCGCCGGGTCAGCTAGTATTATTATAAAATAAAATTAATTTTACATGTCAATATTCATTAATATAGCTTTGAACATAGAAACTAGGTGTCAAACTGTCATAATATTATATTATTGAATGCTATTCACAAAGATATTACTATCTTTATCATTTAGCCAAAAAGTCTGTATCGTGCATATACAACTTTAAATACTGTGGTAACAATTGTATTATTACTACCTATTAGTCGTTTAAAAGAGGACGTCTTAGAACTACTTACGGAGGACAGTAAAGAAATCAGCAAACCTACTCTCGACAAACATAGCTATAACTTACACATTAAAATATTGACATAAACAAGCAAATATTGTAAGAATTATTGGAGAAGATGCTGCACATGAGTTTGTCACCACCTCTTCTCATGATGCAATTCCTCACGGAGCTGGTACTTGGATTGATTTTAATTCAAATCTTTAAGTTGAATTAAAAACAATTCAAGCTGCGGTTATTCAAATTATTTTAATGTAATTAGTATTATAATTAAATTAGCTAAGTTGTATATTATTTTTATTTTATTTATTTTGCATTTGATCTTTAATTTGGATTTTTATTTAATTTGGATTTTTTTTACATTAGATAGAACGCCAGAAGCAATTACACTATCCAATGGTCCCAATGACATGGCCAACTACACACATTCACTCACACAAGCACACCCAGTCTTAAATCTTTGCAAATTACACAAAGATTTGTCCCATGTGGGGATCGAACCCACAACACCAGTGCAGTGGAGGGTGGCGAGGCGATCGCTTAAACTACTACGTGCACATACTTTGCTTTGACGTGTTCAAGCGCCCTTCTGAGCTCATGGCAATAAACGATTTGATTTCTCATTCATAATCCCATCCCGCATATTAAATCTAAGTGATTGACTGAAGTACACGGCTAACGTATCGTGTAACGTTTCTTAAATGCCGGCAGGCAGTGTTTATTTATCGGCGTTTTTTTGATTAGCTAATCATTTATTGAACGCATTATTAAAATAGCCGATAATCGTACATAATAGATACTTACAGCAAGCATTCAACTGATACTAATACATAAAAACAGATACCTACAGTGTAGGTACATATATATAAATTACGATTTGTCTAACGCAAAGAGTTTTGAGTTAGAAGAAAAAAGCGATTTTAGTCTTAATATAACATTATATAACTTCACGCTTATAGTACCTAGAAGGGTGTGGCAGAGGTGTACGACAACCACATTTCACCTGTTATGTTTAGGTACCAATGGATAGGGAATGAGGTTATCGCCATCCACCGGGCACAATTCCAACTCCGTGCTGCTATTGTGCATTTCCTGACGGAAGGTTCACAATAATACTTAGCTCGACCCGGAACCCGAGCCCACGTGGTGAGAGGCGCATACGCTAACCACTAGACTATCGAGGCAGCCTACTTATCAAGTTGTCATAAGAAATCACAAATGTATGAGACTAAGCTTGAGAAAACCCTTTTCAGTGATAAATTTAAGTGATTTTGAAACATATATGAAAAAACATCGGAAAATCACAAAGTTGACCGGAATTCTTCCAATCAGTCGAAAAACATCGTAAAATGTTTTCTTTCTTTCTTAAAACAATTTTTAGTCTATAAGATCAGGAAATTTACGGTGAAAATTTTCTATAATATGTCATTTATACCCTGTATAAATAGTGTCATAGTAATAATAATATATTTTTTTTATAAGAAATCGATTTAAAAATTATGATTTACATTACAATCTAGCCTATCAAGATTAATAAGTAATATTTTGTTAACCTAAATTGCTATGTTATAATATAATCTAAGAATGCGTCCATTAACACCACGCGCAAAAAAAAACCGAGCATTTAGATAGATAGATTTTTTTTTTTTTTTTTTTTATTATAAGAAATCAATTATTAAAATTATGATATCTTATTTACATTACAATCTAGCCTATCAAGACTAATAAGTAATAAGTAATATTATGTTAACCTAAATTGCTACGTTATAATATAATCTAAGAATGCGTCCATTAACACTTTTCTTAGTTTTTGTTAAGGGGAAGTCACTTTGTTCATGTGTTCTTTATAACGACACTTAGGTATCGCACTAATTTATTTGTCACTTATCACTACACTAACTCGAAAGGTTTCGTTCGTTTTAGTCTTTTCACTAGTTCCGTGTTATCAAGGAGCTGGATTGCCTCGATGTTGACGTGATGATGAAGTCTTCGTTCGTGAGCTTCTGCATGTTTTTGTATGACTCTGTCAACAACGTCTATATTGAGGTCCCGGTGAAGATCGCTGTTTCTTATGTACCACGGGGCACTGACAATGTCCCTCAGTACCTTGTTCTGGAAACGTTGAATAACTTGACGGTTACTCTGGCTGGTACAGCCCCACAGCTGGATACCATAAGTCCAGACAGGCATCAATACCTGTTTGTATAAAAGGACTTTGTTATGTACTGATAGGGGTGACTGTCTTCCTAGTAACCAGTACATTTTCCTGTAGCGTATGTCTAGTTCTTCACGTTTCTTCTTGACATGTGCCTTCCAGCGCAGTTTGGCGTCAAGCGTCATGCCGAGGTACTTGGCCGTGTTGGCGTACGTAGATAGATAGATAGATAAAACTTTATTTGTGCATACAACTTAGGATATACATTTTGTACGAAAGATTAAATAACAATACATGCACAAAGGGCGGCCTTATCGCTTAACGCGATTTCTTCCAGACAACCTTTGGATGGACATTAGTGTAAAAGATTTACAGAATGGAGCATTTAATTTTCATATATACTTACTTTTGAATTTAGTTTATAGTTTTTATAAAATATTGTAGTTCATATTTATCTGCCATTGTGATTTCGATAATTGACTGCAATTAAAAGAATTTGTCAATCAAATTATTTAACAAGTAAATATTGTTTAAAAATGTGTTAAACTGACTCACCTCAAACTAACCTACAATGTCACTTAAAAGTTTTTACATCTGAATGAATAGAATACCTAAATTAGTAAATTAAAGTAAATTGAAAACACTAATAAAGTTTTTAATTAAATCTTATTATCCCATTCAAAGAGCTTGACCAAAATGTTATTATGCTGTGCACAGTCATGACCAAGTTTTTATTAATTAAATTTGATATCATACTAATGCCCAAAGAGCGTTACGTACTTACGTTCAGTAATAAAAAAAATAATAGTTTAAAAAAACTAAAAAACACGCTTTTAAAGTACTTCTAACTAAAAAGTGAAAAATAATTCCTAATATAAGCTAAAAAAAGCGTGGGTTGCTCGATAGACGAAAAATATGGCACAATTATTTTTCACTTTTTAGTTAGAAGTACTTTAAAAGCGTGTTTTTTAGTTTTTTTAAACTATTATTTATTTTCTACTTTTTAGTTTGGTTTATTTATAAGAGCGTTTTTTTTTTTTTTTTTTTTTTATATATTTTTAATTTTTTTTATCGAATTATTGCATTGTCATCGATCTTTGACAGGTGTGCAAAATTTGAATGAAATCTGTCCGTTTAAAGTGGGTCAAAATCGAGTCCAAAGGAGTCGGTTACATACAAACAAACAAACAAACAAACAAACAAACATACAGGTGAAGCTAATATAAGCGTGTTAAAAACATATCCTTGTTCTAAAGATGATCCTGAAGTAAAATCAATTGAATTTATAGAATTTTAACCATTTCCAGTCAGTATGATTGATTTTCCAAGATTTTTATTAATTCAAATTTCAAGTCAATACAAATATTGAAATAAATATTTTTTTCGAGTTGATATAGTTATTTGCATGATAAATATGGCTTAAATACTTTTTTTGTCTGTCTGTCTGTCTGTTTGTATCGGCTAATCTTCTAAACGGCTTGACCAATTTTGATAAAATTTTATACGCAGGTAACTAACTACAAGGCGCGTAACATAGGCTATTTTTATTGATACCACGCAGATAAAAAACCGTGGGCGAGAGTAGTTTGTTTGTTTGTTAGCGCTTATCTCGGGCACTAGTGATTGGAGTTTAATAATTATTGTTGTTGTTAACTATCCATTGAAGTCTTTTTGATATTTTACATTACGCTAAACTCCATGGAAGCGGGGCAGTTGCGTTTAACGCGAGTCAAAGTGTGGGAGCAACTACTATTTATAACTAATATTTTTATGTTGTGTTATATTTCTATTTTATTTTTATTTTATTTTCTTCATTTATATCGCGCCCTAATTATAAGGTTATGAGCAAGCGATGTTTACATTAGTTTTGTTCGCACCAAATTGTTATACAGTCACTAGAAGCGAAAACTTGTTATTGGCTTTATGGTTCCTAAATTTATTGTTATTTAAGTTATACTAGCTGTAAGTTTGCCATATGATAAATAAATAAATAAATTAATAACGAATTCCACGCGGATGAAGTCGCGGGCAAAATCTAGTACTTAATAAATACCTCATGGTTTTGTTCAAAAATCTATAATGATCATCTTCACAGCCATTTGGCCATGAATTCAGAAATTTCAAGTTATCTAATCGAGATCGAATCCATCTGTTATTATTCTAATTACGGGATGTAGACGCCGAGTGCTAATCGTAAAAAAACACGATGTAGATATGGCGTCCGCTAGTTTCTTCATTCATGTGAATCAGTATTAATAATTTCAAAAGAACTTAATTGATAATTTAAAAATATGTTTAAAAATAAATTTAAATACGGGAAAATATACTGGTTGGCCCATTTATATTGGTCAGTATGGGCAAGCCTGTAACTTTAATACACAAAAAGATCTGTTTTTTGGAACCATGATATCGATTTTAGTTAAAAACGTAACTGCATACCTAGATAATAAAACCATATTTCTTAGATCAGGAATCGAACCCGAGCGCTTTGAAAAATAAATCTTACAAGACTTCTATTTGGTTATCGATTGTGCGGGTAGAACGTGATATCTAAAATTTATAAAATGTATTTTATACCATTGCAAATAATGTAAGTTTCGTTTTTCAAAACGATCCGCTTCGAATCCTCAATTGAGGAAAAGATTTTTTTTTTAATTTGAGTTAACTGTTTTTATTTTTACTAACATCGATATCATGGTTTGGGTTAAGAACAGATCTTAGTGGGTGAATTGCCCGGGGCCAAAAATTACGTGGCACTAACATCATAGTTATAATTCTGAAACATTTTATTTTGGTCAGGTGACCTTTCACCTTCCTTATCAACCTTGAAATCTTTAATTACCGTGTTTGTCCACACGTCACCTATTGTGTTGTGATTACCTAAACCTATTTATTTGATACATGAATTGTTAAAGTATTGTTACAAAAAAAACTTATTCAAATATGTAAAAAATCGACGAATGTTTAATAAAAATTCATGTATCCCGAGTTACCTTTCATCAACGTCTCCTAAACATTTTAAAGAATATTGTTTTACCTAACGACTTGCGTCCTACCCCCTATGCCCTAAATGTTGCATATTAGTGTCGCCTATGTGCCCGACATAGAAGGACGTACACACTTGCCTGCGTTTTGACGCCATAAATGTAAGTAATCAATTTGAATGTTACTGGACATTTTTCTTTCATTGCTGTGGATAGGTATAACTTTTAATTTTAATAAGTTTTGTCGTTTTTAATCAAACATTCCATAGAACGCAAATTCTCTAGTTTATTTGTGAAGTTTGTAGTGAATTACTTAGAATAGTTTTTTTTTTCATTTTATATGTTTGTTGATTTTCATCTCCATGCTTTCATTTCTATGGTTTCCGTGGTCAACATTTGCTATGGAATTGAAAAAAAGACATGGTAATGAACAAAAAAACATTTCCATGCCTTGTAAAACAATTAAATTTCATTGCTGTGGCCAGGTGTTTCATCTCATCCTATGACAGTAGTAGAACCGAATACTGACAGTATAGGACCTGTCAAGTTAGCAAGTTTTTCGGCATTCTTTTACAGCAAGGCAGCTCATATTGAAACTATTTTTATAACTCAGTACGCGAGCAGTGCGAGCTATTTACAAAAGACCCTTAAAGACCGTTTCAACGAAGAAGAAATCCTAACAGTTGCATCGCAATATCTTTATGAAAATATTATGTTCGTAAGGAAAAATACAACACACGAAATAGTCACAAATTTCAGAGGGGGTTAATTATACGATAAAAGAAATAATTTGAACGATAGAACACCATGAAAGAAGAAGAACTGATTTACTTATATCCTTAGCTATAAGAAAACAATATTATAAACACAAATTGGCATTTGAAAAGAGTCGCCCTTGCGTTTCTGGCCTATTCTTCTCGAGAAGACAACTGGCCCTTAAATTCACTTTCACATTCAAGATTGTGATTATTGATAAAGTGAGTTATAGCGCGAATTTAGAGTAGAATATTTTTTATGACGATTTTAAGTGCTTTGTCTAGTCTAAGGAACAAAGATATTTAATTTAATTTAATTTCTAGCCTATAGAGTTTTTTACTGTAAGTACAGTCAATTACAAAAAGATATTTCCATGCTATCCTTGTGGGCTAATAGTCCGTGAACGCCAGACCTTGCACGCATGCGCCCAACACAGGTAAGAACGATGGACCATTATTAAGTTTGAGCTATCGTGGTTCTGGCAGATAAACGGTACTGAAGGTGTGTAAAATACCGATCTAAATTCATCCTGTTTTAAAGCGTGATTTTTAAACCCCTGACGCCAAAACAACGATGATATAAGTTTGACGTGTCTGTGTGTGAGTGTGTGTGTGCGTGTGACTGTCTGTGCCATCGTTGCTCCCAACCAAATAAACCGATTTTGATTTCGTTTTTTTTCGTTTGAAAGGTGAATTCATCGGAAGTGTTATTTGCCAAGTTTCATAAAATTCGGTCACAAGAGATGGGCTGCATACATATAATATATGTTGGATCTAAATCGAATTTAGACACTCTCAAGCTACATTGCCAGTGACTTAATTAGTTTAGAATAAGTTATTAGATGAGTTTTAGATTGCCTAAAAGTAAATACTGTCTACTACATCGATACATAATTAGGTTACAATATAATTGCAACACAATATTTTTTTCTATTAAATGCAAAGTGACACAAAAGGTCACTTTTGTGCATAATTACATATTTGTAACAAATTGTTACATCAATAGGTACTTTCTACGTTGTTTATTTCAGTGTTATACTAAAATCTAGATTCAAATAAAAAATAAAAGAACATGATATGATAAGTCTCAGAATTTTAATTACATAGATTTAAAATTTCTGGGGCCTTGGACTATGGCCATATTCTGGGTGTTTTTATGTATAATAAGTATGTATTTACAAAAAGTATATAATTATGTATTAGTATCAGTTATTCTAGTACCTATAGTACACGCTCTGCTTAGTTTGGGGCTAGATGGCGGTGTGTGTGTGTGTGTGTGTGTGTGTGTGTGTGTGTGTAATATGTGCAATATTTATTTATTTCTATTACCAAATATAATCAAAATCGATCAATATTACTGGTCTTCTCATATTTTTCTATTGATACAATAGTTTTGATAAAACATTATTTTGAGGTGCCTTCTCATGCCTTATTAAAAAGGCGTTTACCTAAATCTTTTGCGATCAAAGTAATTTGACTGGCAAATACATGAATAATGTTTTATTAAATAGTGAGGTCACGCAACTCGTAATCATCAGTCATAATTGCAATACCGAAGTGCTAACATTGTTAATAGTTCTCCCAGTGCATACATCTCAGGTGCGTAATTCAGTTTTAAAAAAAGATAAAGATAAACTTTATTTATAAATTATCTACAGGACATACTCGTAAATACAATAGTCTACAGTATATAGTATAATAGTCTGAGATTACACGGTGAAATCAAATTATTACCGATTTTTAATATTTTTAGAAAATTATAGTAAAAAGGCAAAGCGCCTTTTTGTATTGTATACAATATTAAGGTTGAAAATCCATCTTGAGTATCCCTGACTTAATTTGCATAGCACCTGTTGTGTTTACCCAAGGGGTCGTCGAGTCCTGCTGGATTCCTAATTCGTTAACCTTTTCTTTTCTTCTTACGAGCCTATAGTGTCCCACTGCAGAGCAAAGGCCTCCCCACCCTTTTTCCACTTGTCTCTGTCTACGGCTTGTAGTGCCCAGTAATTTTGGTAGGAATCCAGTTCATCCCGCCATCTTCTTCTGGGTCTGCCACGTTGTCGTTTCTTTTTGTTTGGGACCCATTGTGTTGTAGTTTTGGCCCAAAGATCTTCTGGCATACGACATACGTGTCCAGCCCAACTCCACCTTTAACCTTAATATTTTATATTATTATATTAATGCTTTGTTTAAATATATATATATATTTTGTAAAGGATTTGGATTAGCCAAGCATCTAATTTGATGACAAAAACCAAAATGATTTAAACAAATACTTGCCTCAAACTTAATATTTTTTTTCAGATTATAGGGTCCTGGATCGACCAACCCTTTCAGCAAAATGGCGTCCTTAGAAGACATAGACCAGAATATCTTCACGTCGAGGTTGTTTTTCTATCCCCTGTTGATCCTGGCTACCGGATTATGGTTGTTCCACCGATGGCAGCAGCAGACTAGATTCTACAGAATGGGCAACGCCATCCCCGGCCCCGAAACTGTTCCGTTTTTTGGCAATGCACTCATGGCGTTCTTCAAGAAACCTGAACGTAAGTAAAACATTTTAATTTTGAAACGTGAATGAATATTAAAAATATTTTAAAAACTAACATAACATATTCAAACGTGATCCAAAGTTGGAACATTTTTAACTCCCGACGCCAATAATTTAAACCTGTAAGCCCCAAATTCACCAACTAGTTAAACTGACGTTAAACGTTGAACGAAAGATTTTGATTTCTCTCTATCTAAGGTCAAGGTAAAGAAGAATAAGTCAGTCTGTCTGTGTTTGTCTGTCTGTTGTCATGATATGGGGCTAAATTATCAAATGACAATAGCAAAATAAAACTCGTTTCATTAAAAAAAAAATTAATCGATGGACTGAGGATACGTTACTAACCACTGAAACGTCTAGGAGAAGAATTAGAATATACAGGGTGGATGCGACAAAGCGACATTTATTGAAACCGCAGCTTCTATACTTGTCAGTATTCTTTTCATCGGTTCAAATTATTTTTCCGACAAAAAAACTGCCTCGATGCTCTAGTGGTTAGCGTATGCGTCTCGCACTGCGAGGTCTCGGGTTCGATTCCCAGGTCGGGCAAAGTGATATTTGTGATTTTTCACCGGGACTATACCATGGGACTCAAACATAACAGGTGAAGTGTGGGTGTTGTACACCTCTGCCATACCCTTCTAAGTAATATAGGCGAAATGTTATGTTAAAAAAAATTCGTTACCCATTTAAGTTGAGGGTTTTATTTTGTCGTGAAATAATTTGTACCGATTTACAAAATGAATAGAGACATGTATGAAAGCTGTGATTTTAATAAATGCCGCATGTACCCTGTATTTAGAATATGTTATTGACGACACAGGATTAACTATCGTCTAATAAATTAAATAATAAGTAGGCATAACACACACAAATGTTTTAATTAACATTATACTGTAGGTATTTATTTATGCACATTGCACAATATTAAAATAATACATGTAATCATATCACCTGATTTCGAGTCTTTTCATTAACTTAGGTATACCTATTATATTCGATTATATAACGTAGCAAGCGTTTTTTTTATATGACGTATGTAAAGACCATGTAGGTTTCCTCACGATGTTTTTCTTCACCGTTAGCGAGCGATAATTTATATGATAAATATGTACACACAATATATCTTCGAAAAGACAAGCGGTGTGTGCCGTTGGTTCGAACCCGAGACCTATAACTTCGCAGTCCTACGGTCTCCCACTCGGCTATCGCTGCTCGCTCGAGAGTGCCTAAAAAGTGCTCGACGGTGTGTGAAGTCTACTAATCCGCACTTGGCCAGCGTGGTGGACTATGGCCTAACCCTTCTCATCATGACAAGAGGCTCGAGCCCAGCAGTGGGACATGTATTAAATACAAGGCTGCTATTATATTATGTAAAGACCGGACGTGTAGTCCACCTAATGGATACTGGTAACTATTACCATGAACATCTACATCTACAAAATGAGATAGTAGATGGGTCGTTTCATCTGTGGTCTACAATGTTATACCTCATGTGAAAGTTATTTCAGGGCCTGATCTCATTACCAAATGGAACACAAACGTGAAAGCGTATTTGGTGGTAGGGTAAAGGAGAGACGGTGGTATTGCCGCCCTTGAGCTCGTTCACAAAAGCTCACTATCAACGGTTTCTTTCAGCGTTTCTAGCAGCATGGTGGTGGCACCATGCTGCTAGAAACGCTGAAAGAAACCGTTGATAGTGGCCGCCTACAGCAAAAGCGAAATAAAATCACAGTTGAATCAGTAAAATAGGTATCTAAACGAATAGCACACATGCCCCGTGCTACTCCCGTGAGATAGGGGCATGATTAAATGTATTTTTTTAAATTGCAGAGTTCATAAATATAGCCTGGAAGATTGCGGACCAATACGGCTTCGTAGTTCGAGGTTGGATTGGCCCAAAGCTGATCATTTTCATCGCCAACCCTGAGGATGCTGAAGTGATTCTCAACAGCCATGTCCATATTGATAAAGCATCTGAGTACAAGTTCTTTAAACCGTGGCTTGGTGAAGGACTTCTTATCAGCTCTGGTGAGAAATTATTTTATTTATTTATTTATTTAACAATTTATGTACACACACAAGAATGGTTAGAAGGACAAACACAATATAGAGAGCAACAAGTACAAAGGCACTGCTTATTTCTTAAAGAAATTTTTCCAGCAGACCCGCGAGAGGAGATCGTAATAACTATGAAAAAATAAATATTACAATGTGTGATTGAATTAAACAAAAGGATAGGTTATTCACGCATACATACTATATTATACTAAATAAATCATACATACATAACAATAAATAATATATATACATAAAATAATTATAATTATGATATTAAATTATGTCATAACATAAGGAGTTAACAGGCAGAGGACAGATAATGCTCTGTTACTCTCTTTTTGAATGAATTCAAAGTGGGACAGCCTCTAATTATGTTTTTTTTTCAGTCTTTTGGTATAATAGTACGATAATCATACATAAATGTTGTGTTTATTTTAATGTGAACCATTAAAACGTTTTTTGCATTCCTTTAAGGTAAAAAATGGCGATCCCACAGAAAAATGATCGCGCCTACGTTCCACATAAACATTTTAAAGTCGTTTGTGGACGTTTTCAATCAAAACAGCAAGAACGTGGTGGAAAAAATGCGTTCTGAAATAGGAAAAGTTTTTGATGTTCACGACCACATGAGTGAAGTCACTGTGGATATTTTGCTGGGTAAGTTTATTTATTAACAGAACTGATCCAGTGGTCTAGTGGTTAGGTCAGGCAAAGTGTTATTTGTGAACATTCCGTCAGAAAATTCACAATAACAGCACGGAGTTGTAATTGTGCCCGGTGGATGGCGATAGGCTCACCCCCTATCCTATGGGACTTAAACATAACATGTGGATGTGGGTGCTGTATACCTCTGCCTCACCTTTCTGGGTAATATAGGCGTGATGCTATGTTATGTTTTATTTATTAGTTGATTTCCATCACAGGTCACACAGAAGTCGAAATTTAGGTCGTGGTTATTCATGAGTTTACTGTATATTTTTTCTTATTATAAACCTTCAACTATGCGAAAATACTGACGCAAGGCACAATATTATTCTTATGATAAGCGCAATTAACTTAAAATCATTTTTACAAGGGTTGTGGGCTTAAGTTGCCAATTAGCATTCGGAAAAAGCAATTTTCAGTAACAGATTGCAGGTCCAGCTGCAGCGGCTCTAACCAGGGGCCTTACTCTGCACACTATTGTGTTCGGAATATAAATTGGGATCGAAATTTTGACATAACTCATGCAACACTAGCGCACAGTTTTATTGGCATTGCATTGGGTGATTTGTTTTGGAACTAAACGAAATCGACCCATCTCTCATATCACTTTGGCACTATAATATTGATGGAATTGACGTAACGGAATTTAATTTACAACTCACTGAATATATTACAAATACTGTAACAATAAAAGATCATTGGCATAAAGATTTTAAATTATGATGAACACTATTACTGGATAGTGCTATTAGGGGATAGTTAACATATCATAACATCACGCCTATATTATCCAGAAGGGTGTGGCAGAGGTGTATAATACCCATCCCATGTGGTAAGGGGTGAGCCTATCGCCATCTACCGGGCACATTTCCAACTCTCTGCTGGGTATTTACGTGATGTTATGTTTTTTTTATGTTATGCCGCCTTTTTCTTACATTAATTCCATCTTTAGACTCTCAAAAAATAAGTCCTAAAAGTGACATTGTTCTAATGAAGCTTACATTATTTACCTCAATAACTATCACAGTAATAAACTCGATCATACCTTTTTGCTATCGTGAATTTTCGCTCGAAAACTCGATACCAAGTGACAATTTTGACATAACGAATCGGATTTAGGATCGAGTCAAGTGTCAAAAAGTAAATGATACGAGTAAGATCTATTTCTATTAGATCCAAAAAAAATCGCCCTATTTGATGCGCTATTAATTGTTGCATGACAAATGTCAAATTTTCAATCTCAATCTCTAATCCGAACCCAATTTGCGTCCAGAGTAAGGTCCCAGATCGTGAAAACTTACAAATTAAACAAACTTGTCTTTTTTTTCATTTCAGAAACTGCTATGGGAATAACGAAGAAAACGCAGGATAAATCAGGATATGATTATGCAATGGCAGTTATGAAGTAAGTTGACAAATCTATGAATGTGCTGTAATTTGTGTATAATATATATATTTTTTTTTATTCTACGCCCACAGCGAACGAACGTGTAGTCCACCTGATGGTAAGTGGAGTACAGCCCATGGACATCAACAATCCACAAAAGCAGATTATAGATGCGTCGCTGCAGCTGAGGACTGCGGTGTTATGCCTCATGTGCCAGTAATTTCAGGGCCGGATCTCACCACCAAACCGGAACACAGTAATGGAAGCACTACTATTTGGCGGCAGGTTAAAGGTGAGACGGTGGTGCTGCTGCCCTCGAGCTCATTCACAAGAGCTCTACCACCAGTAAAATATGTTGACAAATCCATTTATGCACTGTAATTTGTGTATGTTTTTTGTTCTGTATATGTACCTACTGTAATTTATTAATTGTTTCGTAATTTGTTATACATTATGCTGTTTAACGGTTTAACCTTTAGAAAAGTAAATACCTGCGAAATGTTAGGAGAAGTGAAGGCAGTCTAGGAGACTTGAACCGCTTTTTACAAAATATGTAAAAAAAAATTTACTTGAATTTAGGGAATCGATTATACATATTTGAGATACTTTGTTCTATTATGTACATTTTAATATATCTCACAGATGGAATATTATTAGCTTAATGGCTCAAGTTTCTGCAATAAACACACTTGAACTGATTATGGGAGGTCATTTAGGAACTAAAAAATATATTTATAGATTATATTGTTTTTAATATTCCCAATATCTGTAGTTACATTAAGAAAATTATGCAACATTAATTACAGCTGTTTGAGTGAATTTACAGTATGCTTCTATTTATATGGAACCCTATAAGTATGTTCTATAGTTGAAAAGAAAACTACTTTAATAAAAAAATTAAAAATCTGATCTAAAAACACTTCAATGAAAATGAAACTCCTACAAATGAGCATGATACCTCTCCCTGCGCTGGTTTAACTCTCCCGCTCACATACAGTTTACATTTTGCTCATGCCATAAAAACGTGGTTCAACTCTCCCAACTTGTCAAGTTGCCCGGACTCCCCCTACATTATTCACCTTGGATTAAATTTATTGAATAAAATGTTTTTAATCAAACTAACTTTGTTTACTGGACGACCAATTAATTTACATAGTCAGGGGCCCTCACTGACAGTGTCAACAATATTAATTAATCGGTACGGCCTCTAACTCAGGAGCCGTACCTACAACCTTTTTGGCAATCAAACGAGGTTCAAAATTGGAACGTTTTTATAAGGCCAACTGTCAAAACTAGATATAATATAATTTAAGTACCAAGGCCAATAGACGTCTTTTATTGGTATGGCGTTTTAAAGAGCCTCCCCGAGTGACGTACACAACGATTCCCTACGTCCGGCGCACCCTGGGCATTTTGCGAGTTTTCCAAAGCGAATTGGCTAATCCTTTCACCACGATGGCAAGTCAAAATAAATTTTGACTCAGCCATCGACACGACGAAGAAGAAGAAGAATGGCGTTATATCAAAATTACGTAAGACAGGGTGTAACAAAACAATATCTATTTGTTTTTCAGAATGTGTGACATCATCCATCAAAGACATTTCAAATTCTGGTTGCGATTGGACTTCTTCTTCAAGTTGCATCCGTTACACAAAACTCAGGAAAAGCTATTAGCCATTATACACGGACTAACAAATAAAGTAGGTTATGATCAAATATATTTGTTTGTATAAACTTGAATATAAATTCATAGTTACTAGTAGGTTGTCTTTCACTATGCCCAATATCAAAAATAGCAGTATACTGAATAAAATGGCCATAATTAAATGAAATGTGAATATTATACACCTCTGCCAGACCTTTCTGGGTAATATTATTATAGGCGTGATGATTTTCAACTACGGAGGCTTTCAACTACGCTGGTGTTGTGGGTTCGATCCTCGAACGGGACAAATCTTTGTGTGATCCGCAATTTTAAACGACGCCCGCACTAGGAATAACTCCTGTGTCGCGGGAGTGTTCACAAACATACATTTCACACACACAAAGCACACCCAGAGTCAGAACAAATCTTTGCGAATCACACAAAGATTTGTCCCATGTGGGGATCGAACCCACAACACCAGCGTAGTTGAAAGCGGCGAGGCGACCTCTTTAACCACTACGCCAATCGTGCACTCTGGATGTGCTTTGTGTGTGAAATGTATATTTATGACCCCCGCGACACAAGAGTTATTCCTATTGCCGGCGTCGTTAATTTTAAAAAGAAAAAAAGATTATGTTCAAATCAATATGCCACTGTTTCCAAAAAGTCGTAATTTCAAAACTAACTGTGTACCTAGGTTTAGTAACAAGTAGTAGTAACTAATACCAACATACGATTATACTTCTTACAGGTAATAGGAAACAAAAAGAAGTTATATTTAGAAAACAAAGCAAAAGGGATAATTCCTCCAACGATTGAAGAACTGATTCAAACTAAACAGAACAATACAGATCACGTTTTGGCAAATAATGCGAAAACGCTATCAGATACTGTCTTCAAAGGATACCGCGATGATTTGGATTTTAATGATGAAAATGATGTTGGTGAGTAAATTTCGAGTCCAGCAGCATACGAATCCATAGCTGAATTGGCAAAGCACTTGGGGCGTATACCCAAGGGGTGCAGGTTCGAGTCCTGCTGGATTCTTAATTTTTCAACTTTAATATTATATAAAATAAATGCATAGCAAAGCTAAAATTTGCTTTAAAAGATTACAAGTATTTGATAGAAATGCGTCATCTCTCGACAGTATTGTGTTGATCTTAATTCAAACGTACTGTATGTGACTAAGTGACTTATCACTCATCGCATAGGTGGCGCTTAAACCAAGTAATGGTTCGTCTAGCTAAGGTATATATATATATACCTACGACGCTGGCACAAAGAGTTGAGAAATTTCGAGTCCAGCAGCATACGAATCCATAGCTGAATTGGCAAAGCACTTGGGGCGTATACCCAAGGGGTGCAGGTTCGAGTCCTGCTGGATTCTTAATTTTTCAACTTTAATATTATATAAAATAAATGCATAGCAAAGCTAAAATTTGCTTTAAAAGATTACAAGTATTTGGTGAGTAATGTTGCTGTTGTTTTTTTAAAAGTCCAATCAAAATGTATTGCAGTCTTTTGTTATATTTAAAGCCTCTTTATAAAAACAATTTTTGAGATAAAACTAATAACAAATTTAGTTATTTTAACACACTAAGTACCAATTTTACTAAACGCATTTATCCTTTAAAAAATATAACCAGTGGAAATATACAATTACCTTTCAATAAATGTCTGTATGAAACAAAATATTATTTAAAATTTCGCATCTTTCAATTTTGAGTATGAAAGAGTAAGCATGAAAGTAGAATAAATGCTGTAATGTGCTCATTATGAAGTATGTGTGGTGTAACCTTAAATGACAGAATTAGGAATAATGTGATAAGAGATCGTTGTGGTTTGAAAGATAATATAGTGACTAAGATTGAGAATAGTAGTAGTAGAAAAGTATGCTTAGGTGGTTTAGTCATGTTGAAAGAATGGATAAAAGTAGGTTAGTGTACAACGCAGATGTAGTTGGAAGTACCGGCAGAGGTCGTCCACGAAAGACATAAATATAGGGACCAGATAAATGGCGTCCTTCAGAACGAACATGTATGTAGTACACGTAGTTTAGTTTAGTTTTCCTGGGCGGTATTCGCACTTAGTCCTCCTAAGGGACCGTTGTACGTGAGAGCTTTCCCGTTTACTCCAGCCAGCCTATATCGGTCCAGAAGGAAAGCAGCCTCCGAGGACTGCTGCAGGCTTCCGGAAGCGATGTTGGTGACTGAAGAATTTGTGCCCGTTGGTCGGCCACGCTGCTACATTCCATGATGACATGCTGTGGCGTTTCTTCTGCCTTCATGCATCCTCTGCATAGAGGGCTGTCTGTTATTCCTATCGTGTGTTGGTGATTGTTAAGTAGACAGTGATCGGTCAAGATTCCAATGACCTGCGTACACGTAACCGGCGAGCATGTATGCTGAGATGTATGAACGTTGAGGAAGCGAAAGAAGTATGTAAGGAGCGAAGCACATGGCGTTACATCGTCTCTGCCTACCCCCGTGGTAAATAAGCGTGATGTTATATATGTGTATGTAATTGAACTGCGCCGCACTGCGAAAATAAGTCCGCGATTATAAGTAAAACGAGTTTAATTTTATATAAAACTTTAAAAGAGCGCCGAAATTATTCGTAGAGCGCGTTTCAATCAATATTTTTTTTTTTGCGTAATTGACTTTTAAAGTATTATTTTTTGTTATTTAAACCCACTTAAGCTTAACTTTAAACTGCCATTGACCTTGTATAAAATTATTAAAATTATGTAAATTTTGAGGCCAAATAATTACAAATAATTTAATTAATTAATTCACAGGCGAGAAGAAACGCCTTGCTTTTCTGGACTTAATGATAGAGTCGGCTCAAAACGGCACTAACAAAATCAGTGATTACGAAATCAAAGAAGAAGTTGACACTATCATGTTTGAGGTAAAGTATTCTTAAATAGTATCTTCTTACATCATGCAAATAATTCAATTATTAATTCATTCAGTCATTCACAATTTGTATTTAATGGGGGAAAGCTTTGCCATGTTATCCTGTTTTACGCCAAGACGAAGATTTTCTTTAACTTGTTTTTTGTACCTTCTTGACATGACTTTCTTCTATGACATACCTAGACTGCAGATAGTAATAGTTATTTATTACAAACCGAATTAAATTTCTAATAAAAAAAGTATGATATTGAAAGGGTTGATAGCTTTGCAGCTATCATGAGAAAGCGATGCGCCTCCCTCCTCACTCGGGTGCGCGGCAGTCCTAACAGTATCCTGGGTATATTTATAGATCGGTGGGAATCGCCATTGATACGGCATTGGATGCGCCTTCACACTAGATCTAAGTAACTACTTAGCTTTAATATCCTACTAACATAGTTTTTAAGATAAAGTGTTACTAACAAAATATGGATGTAAATCTGAAATAAAGAATTATTATTATTATTATTATTACATCATCAAGTCATGATTAATTTGAAGAAATAGACCAAAAATGTCTAGTGTTCCAGGAGAACAGTAACACTTAATATTTCTCATGTCTAAACGTATTTTCCAGGGCCACGACACAACAGCAGCTGGGTCCAGCTTTGTAATGTGTCTCCTAGGCCTCTACCAAGATGTTCAAGACAAAGTATACGATGAACTGTACCAGATATTCGGTGACTCCGACCGTCCCGCCACTTTTTACGACACTTTACAAATGAAGTACTTGGAAAGGGTTATCCTTGAAACTTTGAGGATATATCCACCAGTGCCAATTATTGCAAGGGCGTTAAAAAAGGACGTTAAAATTGGTAAATATGAACACTATACTCTGTACCAAATTCAGAGAGACAACAATGAAGCTCCACATTTTTGTGAATTACATTTAGCGCTCGATATTTGTCTCTCAGATTTAGGTACATACTTTTATAGAGTAGGTAAAATTAACTTAGTAAAAATTCTTCTCAAACAAAGATAACAATGTAATCAAGTATTTCGCTACTGCACATAGGTATTTCATCAATGTTTGGTACAATTTAATTTATTTACACATGCATTGATTGGTTCAATTGCCTTTGTACTCAATTGATTTCAGATACTAAAATGGTGTGTTTCAAATTTGAAATTGCTACAAATAAATGTGTTTGTGTTTCAAATACTTGAAAATAACAGTACAATTTAGTTGCTTTTTTGTATATTTTTTATTTAAACAGAAAAACACTTGTGAAAGAGTATAAATATACGATATACGAGATATACGAAAGAGTAAAAATAATGATATTAATAAATAAAAAAAAATTTTTTTTTCGCAAATTGGTAAAAAAAAGTACTTTAAATGTTGTACAAACAGAAACTGGTGTCTGATTTAGGAGAACCCGTAGTTCAGATTCTTTAGATCACTAGGAGTATTAATTCGCGTTTGTAATATTAGTAGGAATTCTTACATACAGGGTGGATGCGGCAAAGTGGCGCTTATTGAAAACATAGCACAGGTTCTATCTATCTACATGGTCAGGGTCATAGTAATATTCACCGGCAATTTTTTTATAACGAAAAAAATAACTGGATATTAGACTGACCATGTATAGAACCTGTAGTTTTATAAAATGTCGCATTCATTCTGTATATGCAATATTATACCCTATCCTTGCATATACTATATGCAAGGATAGGGTATAATATTACGTAAGTAATGACACGTGCAATCATGAATACTGTCTTGGTGCGCTCCATCTTACTTAAGCAAATTGTAATTTTTAGCAACCAATGAATACGTTCTGCCAGCCGGAGCTACGGTGGTAATTTGCACGTACGGTATCCACCGTCACCCAAAGCACTACGAGGATCCTCATACGTTCAATCCAGACAACTTCTTGCCAGAGAACATGGCAAATAGACATTACTACAGTTATATTCCATTCAGCGCAGGTCCAAGAAGTTGTGTTGGTAAGTATTATATGAGAAATAATAAGTGAAGCTTCAAAATTTATACTTTATCGTCAAAATTACTAACTCAGCCACGGGTTAGGTTAGGTTAGGTTGCTGACTTAGTAATTTAGAAGGCAACATACATTTTTGGGGGCGAATAATGGTATTAAAAAGAAGCCTGTTTAAATAGCACCCGTATTATATTATGTGATTTACGGTCTATTTTTATATATATCACAAATACGCGCGGAGTTCGCGTCATTAATTCTGATACGTTATAAGAACATCGCATAAAACAATCGCAAATGTATATGTCGCAGATGATTTGTATAAATCTGCCGTTTACATACGTCCGCGTCATCGGCATTTTATAAAAGCAGTTTTTTTTTTTTTTTTTTTTTTTTTATTTATGGCTCACAAACTGAATGCACACCTTATATCTTATTCTTATAATATACAATACAAAATTACTTATAGTATGCTTTCTAAAATAGTGAGCACAGCATGCACATATAAATTTTAGCAGTTTAACAAATTACCAAATTATAAATAACTAGCTGACCCGTGCCCACTTCGTTGGGCATAATGTTCAAAAATATATATCTTTCATAGTTAAGGCAGCGTTCGTAAGAAACGTTTTCATTCGAATGTTTTTTCGCAGATTCACTTTGCAAAACGGACTACCATGTAAAAGCCTTTTTATTTTTCGGTTTTTTATATGTATAACCTATGACACTCAGCAATAATGTGTCTTTCTATTCGTGAAAGAAGATTCCCGAGATTCCGATTAACGAATTCGGAGTTTCCGATTAACGAATTCCATGAGGACCAAGTCGCAGGATAATTTTAATTGTTCAAAACTGTCTCGCTCGTGTCAGGGATGTATGTCGAGACAGTTGAGATTTTCTTTTAGGCATATTGACAGAAGTTATGATTTCAAAATAACAACCTAACCTAACCTAATTGCAAAAAACTAAATACCTATAACCTAAATTAATATCTACATGAAACTAACTTAATACCTATAACCTAAATTAATATCTACACGAAACAAACTTAATACCTACCTATAACCTAAATTAATATCTACATGAAACTAACTTAATATCTATAACCTAATTTAATATCTAGGTACATGAAACAAACTTAATGCCTATCTATAACCTAAATTAAATGAAAACTATATAAACATAAAAGATTTTTTTTTTAATGTACCGAAAATAAAATTAATGAATGTCGAAAGTGTGTTACGAAAAATTCAATTTTGGGGACGTCCGCTGCGTAAAGAGCCGACCTCGCGAATGAGTGAGCCGCGCGGGTACCTACCTCTCAGATGTAAAAGGAAGGTCACGCCTCCTTCTTCCGAAGTGAGCACGAACGCGAACCGAAATAAGCCGAAACCATCGCGCGCCGCTGCCGTGCTGCTGTGGCCTTCACGTATAACGATGAGTTTTTCTCCGATTCTCTTTACAAAACGTACTACCACGTAAAAACCTTTTAATTTTTCGGTTTTTTATATAGCCTATGACACTCAGCGATAATGTGGCTTTCTATTAGTGAAAGAATTTTTAAAATCGGTGCAGTAGATTCCGAGATTACCCCTGACAATTTAACAAACACACAAACTTTACCTCTTTATAATATTAGTATAGATATAATGAATAAAATAAGTAATTAAAACATTTTCCTAGAACGTCAATATATTGTGATATATAAATGTGTGACGGAAACGAATCCCGACTACTCTACTACGTAGGCGTGGAGGGGCGAAGCAGCCCGCGAAATAAGGAACGAGTGGTTTCAATACTCAACGCTGCAGCTGAGGCTGGCTGGCAAAGTCAGGCAGCCAGCCAAAGCTGCGGCGGTGTGTGTGCGACCAGCTCTTGAGGACCCGCGAAGCCTCACATAAGCCATACTTGCTGGATCTTACAAATATAATTTGCAAAACTACCTGTTTGCTATAATAAAGCTATAAAATGACTACGCCCTATGTAAACGATGGGTTTATACAACTTGCCTGCAACTGTAATCATCGGCAAATCCCAAACCTGACCGAAAATGCAAGTGTATTGGGATAGTCTAGGAATAACGTTACTCTTCCATAATCAGTAAAAAAAACTCGAAAAACAAATGAGTTTTTTTTTGCACCCAGTTGCGGTCTCTCAAAATTATGTACTGGACCATTTACACTCAGTATAATCAGGTATACTGATCATCAAATTATAAGCCATGATTCATGATACTGAATCAGTTTTCATTTCCACCGGCAATTTTTTATTACGAAATATTCTTTTTACTTTTACTAAACAAATTATATGGTCGCAATTTTCAATTTGTTCGGGAAAGATGTTCTTTTTTTCGTACAAAGAAATTGAACCCGTGGCAATAAATACTGACAATGTATCAATAAATGTCGCTATGTCAGATATTCCCTGAATAAATGGAGTGATAATACCGCTAGTATAAAACATCTACTTTGTTACAGGCCGGAAATATGCATTGCTGAAACTGAAAATACTATTATCAACTATTCTAAGAAACTATAGATGCATTTCAAAAATACCTGAAGACAACTTCAAATTGACAGCTGATATAATTTTGAAAAGGGCTGATGGTTTCAGAATCGAAATAGAACCGAGGAATAGGGTGCCAAGTAAAGTATAACAAAATTTATTATTAAATAAAATATTGTGCTACCTCTAATCTTAGATCGTAGAAAATTCAACCATATAGTTAAATAATAAATGTAAAATTTGAAAAGGGATATTTTATTTATTTGAACCCATCCAGCAATACCTTTTACTGGTGACTGAGCTTAAGGCCCCATTCAGACATGGCGGATGCCGCGCGGATGCAAATCGCGCGGTTAGACCGCGCGGATCATATTTACACTAGCGCCTATTCATTCGTTCATACCTGTCCGGGCGGATTGACAATCCGCGCGGCTACCGCCACTCAACCGCTAGAAAATGAATTCGCGCGGTTGCCGCTCGGATCTATTTACTTGACGGACCTGGAGCGCGTTCATTTGCACCGCGGACGCCGCGCGTATCGGACGGTGACAATGGATCGCTTCGACACCGAGGTCTTTTTTCTACCTCATCGATGAATACCTCGGTGTCGAAGCGATCCATTGTCACCGTCCGAGACGCGCTCCAGGTCCGTCAAGTAAATAGATCCAAACGGCAACCGCGCGAATTCATTTTCTAGCGGTTGAGTGGCGGTAGCCGCGCGGATTGTCAATCCGCCCGGACAGGTATGAACGAATGAATAGGCGCTAGTGTAAATAATATGGTCCGCGCGGTCTAACCGCGCGATTTGCATCCGCGCGGCATCCGCCATGTCTGAATGGGGCCTAATACTTAGCATTATGTTTATAGCTTAACAAGCTCAAGGAGCGAAACAACACCGTCCCATATTTAACATACCTCTAATAATAGGTACTTGTACTCTTGCATTCCAATTTTGTGATACGGTAAGGTCCTGATTAATGTCTGGGACAGAAGGCACTTTGAACAAAGAATGTGTGTGAAATAATGTTAATGTTATGATGATAAAATTGTACCTATCTGAGATATCTCTTGACACAAAGATACTACGATTATAGCATTAAGATGCAACAAGTTAACTTACAAAAGATTATATAGCTATTAATTTATTATCTAAGGTTCTTATCTAGTCCTCACACGTGCTTAAAATTTTCTACTATCTACATCTCTGCATCACCCAAAGGTTGACTGGTAGATAATACTTTGAGTATTAAGTCCGCCTTTGTACATTTTAGTGCATAAAGTTTAAATAAATAAATAATAAAATGTCGAAAATAAAACAAAGAAAATAAATCACTTTATCCAGCAAATAATACATTATGTTAAAAACCAGATTGTCGTCCAAACTTTTTTTAAATACAGAAAGTATCTTATAAAATACAGGTTTTATCTTACATTTAGCTTATTTAACATTATTATCAGGGTACATTATAGACTGATAATATTTAATGATACTTAATTATACATTTATGTAGGAATGCATACATTTATATCTATTTTATGGATATTGAAAATATTTAAAACAATTAGTAGACTCATATTAGGTCTGATAAAAGATCAGGTGATGTCTAAACGTGTTGCATTAAAATAATGCAAATGGTGGTAATATAATAAAAACTATTAGAGCCTTATCACACTAGTAATTTACAGACGAGCTTCTAAATGACGAAGCAAATAATCTTTGAGATTTCACCTTTAACCACCTGAGCATTCCCGCTTCAAAATTACGTAGACGAACATAAATAAATCTCCACAAATATTACTATTTAACAGAGTTGGCGAAATGAATATACATTGTTGGTGTGAATCACATACTCTTAAACATACTCATAATATTAAAGTTTCATAACTGTCCTATTAACTACTGCTCCCCCGGTTAATCATGCGCCTACACAGGCAACGATTCGGGCTGAAGAGGATGGTTTTGTGACGGTGCAAAGGAGAAAGCGCCGTTCACGAAACACGAAGAACGGCTATGGCAAGGCACCTGTAGACCCGAAACATAGGGTACGTGCCGCCGCGCCGAACACCCCGGTGTTTATCTCGCGCCTGCACTACACCACCGAGGCAGAGGATATCGCGAGATATGTCAGCCAGAAGCTGAATCATGTGCTAAGAGTGCAGCTGTTGGAATCGCGCCGCAACGTCAACTTCAAGGCGTTCGTGGTGCGAGTGCCGACCTGTATGCTGGAACAGGTGCTTGATGAAAGCTTTTGGCCGCAGGGTGTTGTTTTCCGTCGCTTCCGCGGAACTATACCCCAGGAACGCACAAAAACTTAGTGCAAAGGAAGTGAATTTATAATTATGTATTTTAGGTTAAGGTATATATCTATGGGCCTATGCAGCCTGAAATAAATGATTTATTATTATTATTATTATTTTTGTTTCGTTTGTATTTCTCGGCAAGCCGGTAAAACTGATGGCACGGGCCTAAGCCAAGTGTCCTTCAGTGAAACGATTACTATTGTTGTTGTGTACTGAATCTGTGATTGTGGAGGTGTGCGCTAGATTAGTGATTGTGAGGGTGTGTGCTGTTGTGGAGGTGTGTGTTGTTGTGGAGGTATGTGCAGGAGTTGTGGTTGTGAAAGTGTGTGCTAAAGTTGTGCCTGTGAGGGTGTGTGCTGAAGTTATGATAGTAGGTGTTTGTTCGTTTGTTACTGGTTGTGTGTTATCTGGCTCGCACTGTAAGAATTGACAGCTGATTAAATATACATTTATTTTATAAAATCCATGCTGTTTTCTGAACAGCAGTATTTATGCAATCGCATACTGCAAGCACTACGCGGTAAAAACATGAAGCGATGTGCGGTGCGACAAACTCGTTCTTAAATCGCTAGTGTGATAAGGTCTTAATCCACCAAATTATGCTAATAACATTAAAATGCTAAATATTTTGTTTATTCTACATAAAAAGAATATGAAAGGGTATATATTTAATATCTTTGGTAACATATTATATTTAACATAACGTCACGTTTCTATTTCTCAGGGTATTTCCCAGAGGTGTACGAAACCCACATTTCACCTGTTATGTTTAGGTTCTATGTGAAAGAGTGTGAGCTTCTCGCCATCCATCGGGCATAATTCCAACTCCGTACTGCTATTGACATTCGTACTCGAGACCTCGAGAGATTATAATAACGTATCAAGTAGTAACGTTTGTACTTAGTTTAATATATTTTAAATTCGGCCATGTAATAATCGCTGACAATTGCATGTGAGACTAAAAAATAACATAACATAACAATTAACCGATTTTTGATAATTATAAAAAAAACCCCCCGTGCACCCTTCGAAAGAAAAATCTAATATATTCATTCATATCACGTCACGTGTCATTCATTGTCCAGCATTATACAGGGTGGATGCGACATAGCGACATTTATTGAAACCACAGCTTCTACACATGGCCAGTATGCATTTCCGCCGAATAAAAAATTCTCTGGCGAAAAAAAAAATCCACGTCTTCCGAACAAATTGCACGATCGCAATGTTCAAATTGTTCGGAGAACGTGATTTTTCTTTTTTTCGCCAGAGAATTTTTATCCGGTGGAAATTGATACTTACCATGTATAGAAGCTGTGGTTTCAATAAATGTCGCTATGTCGCATCCACCCCGTATAAGGATAACATTTTTAGATGCCTCATGACAGAGCTAATAGTTGCCATATAAATGCATTTTCCTGGCCACTAATAAAACTTCTAAAATGTATTCGAAAAACTACAACTTAGATTAGGTTAATTCTTCACATTAGGTACATAATTACAACTAAGGATTTCAAATATAATATATAATTTGACCGGCCTAGATCAACGGTGAGACACGGTTTTTAATTTCTTTGTCCCGTTCAAACATTGCTTCAGAGAGAGAGAGATCGAAAACCGTGTTCAACGTTGGCGCGGGTTTTGAAGTTTGATAAAATTGGGGCTTAGTATTTTACACCTAGCACGACACTTCTCAAATACACTTCACTGCTATTTTAGCTCGTATACCATAAGATTATGAGGAACTCTTCGTATTTATACCTAAGAAGTGTTACTTCTATTATTGTTTTTACCCTTATAAACGAAATACTCAATAGTCCACAGCACAACACACACTAAGCAGCAGAAACTCATGGCGAGGAAACAATAGAGATAGCTGCCAGTCGCCTCGTACAGCACACCTGAAACCAAAATGAAACGTGAATATCACATCTTACGGCCTGTAGGAAAAGCGAAAATCACCCTGTGAACATGTCCTTTCTGGGTGACTTAAGAAAAAAATATATTATACATTATAATTATAATATAATAACTAATGAGACCATCAAAGCAAATTGAAACGGTTGCCGCAAAATCAATATGTTTACTTTTGCTTTTACGAGGAGCTCGTGGTTAAGTCGAAGCAACGCGGACCGATTGATCTTGCAGGTTAAGCAATGCTAACCGCGGTCGGTCGTGGATGGGTGACCATCTTTAATATAACGAGTTTTCCTCCGTGTCTCGGAGAGCACGTTAAGCTGTCGGTCCCGGTTGCCATTTGAACGTCTATATGGCAGTCATTACGGGTCAAAGTCTGACAACTAGTCTAACGTATCGTATTTCCTCGTACTGGGTTGTGAGGGTCTGATGGCAGTAAAATACTGGTAAACCGACCTCAATGTAATTGGGAAAAGGCTGGAAGAAGAAGACTTTTACTTTTACTATGCTGTTTAAATGTCCTAAATTCTCAAAGATGTCTCAACGTTAATTAAGTTGTAATATTTTAAAGCAAATTTAAGCTTTGCTATGAATTTTTGTATTTTGCTGAATTGGCAAAGCACTTGGGGCGTATACCCAGGGGGTGCAGGTTCGAGTCCTGCTGGATTCTTAATTTTTCAACGTTAATTAAGTTCTTATCAACATCAAAACGATCTACGAATACCACAACTTTAGGCAGGCTTCACGCAATACGTAATGTCAGCGTTGCGTTGACGTATCGACGCTCTTATATGTCGGTCACGCGCCTGAAATCGGTGTCCAATCCAACGTGTTACAGACATATAATCCTAATTCATTAAACCACCAAACGCAAGACTCGTATTAGAATACGAAGCGATTTCTACTTAATATTTATTAAAAAAGTTGTAAGATAATGGTAACTATGGTTCTAGTTTGATTCGCTAGACAGGTTATTTATCAGTATTTTGATCTGATTTTATTATCATATTAGCTGACCCGCCGCCCCCCTAGTTTTATGCACGGGGCCATATGGTTTATATTATTTTAAAGTTTATTTTCCTTTGTTTTTGTTGTCGTACAAACCTTGTTCTGACAACAACCGATACAACAACAAATAAATAAATTGGGTGCAGTGATTCTAAAATAATGCGCGATCTTACACATATTATACCTAGAGGCATAGCTAGCATGGGTGGCACCCGGGGCAGAAATTGGATGTCACACGCCCGACGGCCACGAATTTTTAAATATTTGCTGAAATTAAAATGTAGTACCAAGTTTCATGGGTATTTTTTTATAGCTGGCTACTATGTTCTCACTACTATGGTGGCTCTATACTACGGTGACACCCAAAGTGGGTGACACCCGGGGCGGGACGCCTTTCTCTTCCCTCGTAGCTACGCCACTGTATGACAATTCATTTTTACACTTACATCTTCACCTAGCAGTATTAAATAAAACTAACGACCTAATTTAAACCAAATATTTTTTAGGTTTAAAAGTAGGTAAAGGTAAAGGTGATGAGGTAAATCATTAATATACTAGAGGAACAGAATAGAGCCTTGTGGCACCTTCATTGCTACAGTTGAGCCATGAGCTCGCTTTCCATTGACGTCTACTCTCTAAATCCTATCACCTAGATAAGAAGTAAGAAGATCCAGAGCAGATTAATTAAAATCAGTTAAGCCGTTTTATTTTTATTTTATTTATTTTATAAGCCGTTTCGGACACTGTGACCCGACATTTTTATGTATGAAATATCATATTTTTTTTATTTATTTACCAGTTAAGAATAGTTAAGTACATATTTTGGAAAATGGAAATGGTTGACTGCCTTCATTTACCGTAAGGTGCCGAATTTTAGTTTGTTTTAGGCGACTAGGCTGTTGTGGGATTTATGGGCATTGATTTTCTTTAGGTGGTTTATGTACCTCCCCAAGTTGGCGATAAATAAACGTGATCACTCCGGACACGTGATGGTATTGGGTTTTTTTTATTAATTTTACAAACACGATATACATTTCATATCGACAAAAATGCCTTACATACTTATTTATGAACTTACCAATCATAGGATCAGCCAACAGCATAAGGATTCCAGAGAACAAAATATGCAAGGACAGGGCTGCAGGAAACCTGTCCGGGGCAGCCGTCACCAAAACCAGCGGGAACAGAACCTGGACGGTACACCGCACGAGACCAGATATTGCTGTCACCGCGAACACGAACCAGAGGGTACTCGAACTCACCAAGGCTGAAATAAAATTATGATTGCATATTTCACGTACTGTTGGTCAAGTCTTCTGCTGGTTGTATGGTAGTCACATACCCGTCGCATACCTTCGAGCAATTTTTAGAGCAATAACCAACTGGAAGCTACGGTCAGCTAATTCAAAGGTAAAGGTTTACAATAAAAAAATATCGCAAGGAAACTAATATTGTATGCCTATACTTCAACCTGATCCTTTATTAAAAATAGCTTCTACGTACTATAATTAATGTATTTAATTAATTTGCATATCATCAAATATGTATTAAATTAAATTAGCAGTATTAGCACCTGTCATTAGTTCATTTGAATTTAAATTATAAGAAACTCTGGATATATTTGCTTAATTGGCTTAAATCAATATTTTTTCATCATCTGCGACTAAATAATTAAACCAAACATTAACAAAAAAAATCAGAATATGGTTGAAGGCCTGAGAGGTGATTACGAGCGCGAGATAGATTTTTGCATGGAGAAAAATAACAAAAACATGATGAAACCTATCTCACGCTCGTTATGCTAGCCCGGCTGGAACTAGGACGTACTCTTCTTTTTATCAACTGGCCATGACTGAAGTTGGTTGTAAATAAATCAAATGAATTTACCTATACGAAGAAATATGGTGATGCAGGTGCCGACAAAGAAGAACAATCGACTGTCAACGGCAAAGATGTAGGTGAAGATGGCCAGCGCCACCCTCGCTACGAGGTCAGACAAAGCGCCTACCATCACACAAGCTGTAACTTCCATCTGGAAAACAATTTAATACAACTTACTAATATAAATTACAAATGTGAAATTCGCTCTGTCTGTCCGTATGTTATACTTTTACAGCTAAAACGTAATAATGTATTCGAAAAAATACGAAAGAAAGATAGAAGAAAGAAGAAGAGAAAAAAAAGATGGTTAAAAGCCTGGAGAAGAAGATACTTTTTATTGACCTTTCCTGTACTGGAAATCGTAATTATATCTAAAAAAAAATATGGATCTCCCCGTCTAAACTGAGTTTTGACTATACATATGTAGCTCTAGTAAAGATAATATTAAAAAATAAATCCTTATTGAATAAATTTCGCACCTGTGTAAATCCGTATGAGAATAGAAGCATGGGTTCCATGGCCAGGTACGTCACATCGGAGACAAAGGCAAACCCTAGGCCCACTAAAGTGCTCACGAACTTTGGATTCGTCAGTAAATCCAATTCCACATTGTCGTATATTATTTTTCTGTAAAATAATAACATGGTGAAATCGGCACTGCAACATTTTTGTACAAAAAAATAACAAGCATTCTGCCAACGTAAGCAGCATAAAAGCTCTTGACGTGTGCACATACTGGATGTAAATGACACCAAATCAAATCAAATCAAATCATTTATTTCCATGGGCCCCAAGGGGCGCTTGAACACGTCAAAACAAACATCAAAACACAAAAATATAAAATTAAACTAAAACTTAGCTAACTTAATTATAATACTTATTGTAGTAAAATGATTTGACACCGGAGCTTAGATTGACTTTAATTCAACTTAGAGATTTGAATTAAAATCAATCCAAGTACCAGCTCCGATGGGTATTGCATCATGAGAAGTTGTATCCAACCTTGACGAAGCCGGTTATCATTGATATAAAACGCGATTTTCCAAGACCGATAGTCTGAGAATCTGTGTGAAAAAAATCATAGGACTTCACTTTAATCGGTCTTGGAAAATCGCTTATAACCTTGAGAAAACACTCTTCGATGATTAAGAACATGATTTTGTTGCGAAAATTATTGATAGCAAAATTCTAAAAAGTGAAAAATTTTCGACGGTTAATCACAAAGTTCGTCGACAAATTGCAAATGTTTGCAATTTGTGGACAACTTTGGATAGTCTGGATTAAATTACTTTTCCAAAATCATATATATGACAAAGTTTCGGAATAGTCATGATTTTCGGCGAAAAATTTTGCAGTCAGTCTCAGAATCATGTACAAAATTCTCGTCACAATATCATTTTCACCCTGTATGTGCACAGGTGCCACCTATGCCAATTATTTATTTTTATTATATTCATTACATAAAATAAACACCAAGATAATTTAACAATAAAAACTGTCAGAGATTCAGCACTAATCAGAGAGATTTAGATATTGAAATTTTAGGTACTCCTATTTTATCTGCTTATTAGGATTATAACATTATATACTTAATACGAATAGGTTTTTAATATTACTTACGCTATATTTTTTTTTATAGACTCTTGCTTCGGACTCCTGGCATACTTTAATTCAGCGTCTTGTTCACCAGCTGTAAGCATTTTTACAGACACTTCGTCATAGTTTCCCGTAGGTATCTTTCTATTAGAACTATCTTTATCAGTAGTAAAAATTAATTCTTTGCCTATCTCTGTAAATGAAAAATTAATTTAAACATTTTTTAAAAAAAAAAAAATAAACATGACTTAGACGAAACAAAAACCTGCTTTATAAAAAGAAAAATAATATTTTGATGTTTTTCAAACGAGATACTAATAAATTTCATTTTAGAGTAGATAGGATTTTGTTGCTCTTAATATATACCAAAGGAAACAGAGTTTTACTTAATTATGTAGGTACTTTGATGGAAAATAAAGATGCACAAAAATTAAATTAATTTTATCATGTTGATACAGTAACAGTGACGTTTTGGATACAACTAAAAATATTTCTTAATTAACTCTGATACACAAGATGCACAAAATAAAAATTACTTTATTTTATTTTTTTTATAAAAATATTTTTCAATTCTTTTTGAAGACCGGATGGCGGAGTGGGAAGTGTACTTGCCTGCGACGCTGAGGTCGCGGAATCGATTCCTGCTTAAGACAAATCTTTACGTGCATGAACATAAGGGTTTGTCTTAGTCTGGGTATTTATACGTATAATAAGTATGTATGTACTTACAAGAGAAAAGTATAAATGTATTAGTATCAGTTATTCCAGTACCCATAGAAAAAGCTCTGCTTAATTTGGGACTAGATGACGTTGTGTGTAAGTTGTGAGATATTTATTTATTTATTTATTTAACTAGTTAACTTACCTTTACAAACATCTACATCAGATTTAATCAGATGCCATTCCACTGGATGCATGACCACCATAGCGAAGACAAGATGAAGATCGACAGCCATTATCAGGGCCAGGGTCCACCTAAACCCATACTCTTGTAGAAGCACGGTCACCAACATAGGAAAGGTGATAGAAGCCAAACTACTCATGGCTTGGTTGGCACTCATCATGGCAGTACGTTTGGTAGTAAAGTAACAGTTGAAGGCTGTGAAGGCCACTGGAATCATCACGCCAAAGCCAGCTCCTAGGAAACAGATACAGAACTATTTTTATAATATTACGCATATTATTATTCTATAGGGTGAGGCAGAAGTGAATGTATGTGGTGCGGTACAAGACATTACGGTCTCGTATCCCGATTTGATAATAAATGTCTTAAATTAAAGCAGATGTAGTGTAGATACAAGACAAATATGACATGTTAGGTTGATTGCAGTGATTCTTAAAGTATATTTTTGCCTCTTTTCTAATCCTACTAATCCATATATTTCCATCCTCCATCGGTATGAAGGATGGAAATATATGGATTAGTAGGATTGGGATGCGGAAAATATATGCGCGAAAACACGTGAACATACCGATGTTCACGTGTTTTCGCGCCCGCATCAGAGGCAAGTCATATACAGATCAAATGTGACTTGTATCGCACAAAACGTGCTAATCTGGCACAATAAGTGGTTGAAAAAAATATATCTTCGCATAATAATTATGTTGATCGCAGATTTAATCATTCCTTTTATCTTACTAGTGAGCTCTTAATATACAATTTATAATAAATTATATCGAAGACTATTCTTTGGACCTTTTAATGAAATAATCCTGTCACTAGCCGTCTTACATCATTGCTGCCTAACTTTAATTGTTAAGGTTCCAGGCGCGCACGCAACAGAAGCTCCTATACAACTTTCAGTTTGAGATGTTATTCTCTCTAGCTTTATCTTCAATCTCTTTGTTAAATAATTGTTTGAATATATAATTGCCTTACCCCTTATAACTCCAAAAGTGAATACAAGTTGATAAGTTTTCTGGACGAATATCGTCATGACATCACCCAGAACAAAAAGTCCCGCGCCAACGAGTCCAACTTGACGGAACGTATACTTCTTTAAAGCTATGCCACTAAGGAAACCTGTAAAGTAATAACACTATTTACATTGTAATTGATATACTTAATGGACTGTAAAAGACATTTAACTAAGGTAGAAGAAGCAGAATGGTCAATTATTATTTACCTATACAGGGTGGATGCGACATAGCGACATTTATTGAAACCACAGCTTCTATACATGGCCAGTATGTATTTCCACTGGATAAAAATTCTCTGGCGAAAAAAAAAATCCACGTCTTCCGAACAAATTGCACGATCGCAATGTTCAAATTGTTCGGAGATTGTTTTTTTTTTTTTTCGCCAGAGAATTTTTATCCGGTGGAAATTGATACTTACCATGTATAGAAGCTGTGGTTTCAATAAATGTCGCTATGTCGCATCCACCCCGTATAAGATTTATAACTAAACATGGTCATTTTTAACCGACCTCAAAAAAGGAGGTTAAATTCGTACTGTACTTTTTTATGTTTGTTACCTCATAACTTTCGACTAGGCAAAGCGATTTAATGATTCTTTTTTATTTGTAAGCACGTGCTTCCTGTGTAGTCTCATTTCAATATGGTCCAGTTCTGACAATGGCACCCATGAGAAAACCATATAGGTCAAAAATTATTGTAATTGATTTAGGTTTTTTATTATCATACGAAATATTTAGATATCACGGGATTTTAACCATGTTCATGTTCAGTTGTATCGTGAACAAGCAGACAACAGCTGCTAAATCTGGTGAATATCTCGTGATATCTGATATTTCTGGAAAAAAATATTTATCTATTTAAAATTAAATTTATGTTACACTTTTTGGTCATTTCTAAGGCCGTATCTACCAAAAAAATCAAATAAGTGTCTTAGTAAAAGTTTAAAATCACTTTAAATTTAGGTATTAAGAAGAATAAGAGAAATTTACAAAACAAATAAAATTATAGTGTTCAGTTCTTACTATCGAATAAATTGGGGTGCATGAAAGGAGCCTCCCCGAGTGACGTACACAACGATTCCCTACGTCCGGCGCACCCTGGGCAATTCGCGAGTTCTCCAAAGCGAATTGGCTAATCCTTTCACCACGATGGCAAGTCAAAATAAAATTAGACTCAACCATCGACACGACGAAGAAGAAGAAGAAGACTATCGAATCAAAGTAAGGTCTTAGTCAAAGTAGTTTGTTCTAAAGAAAAAATACTCCTGTGCCTGTTTCACAATGGTCAAGTAAGGGTTGTTTACCAAATAAATTTTAAATTGATCCAATATAAAAGTGATCTAATATATATTATGTCAAACATAAATGAACACAACTGTCATTTAAATTTGTTATACGTTATACTTTGAGTAAAGTTTACTTTGCGATTGTGAACAGGCCATTTTTAGTCGCGTAAAAAATATCAATGAAATTAAAATGAAATATCATTAAAATAGCAATAATAGTATATTCATTTTAATATGCATTCTAAGATAAATTTACTATTCTACTACAAATTTGCATAAGTCGCCGACGTGAGATCCATGTGAAAATTTTATCTCTCATCTCAGTATTCAAATTGATCATTTGGACCGTTAAAAGATGCTGGATACCACTAGTTTATAGCAAATTTTAATTAAAATGACATAAAAGGTACATTGAACCATCGTAAAGGTGCTCCTAGACCATGCATGCTACACACTGCCTCTTAGACCGCGCGAACATTCGCCAGTAATGTAACACTCGGAATTCGAATTTGAGCATTTGTTTCATTAATTTGTGTTACAAGTTCTATTAAATTTAACAACAAAATATTACTTTCTATCAATACTGGTTGCGCTCTGTGATGCTCGGTTCGCCTCCCTCACCGAATGTAATATACGAATCTGTAACGCTACATTACAGACAGTCTGGAAGCACCTTAAGATGTCCAACACATGTGTAAAGCCGCGAACGTCAAACGTAATCCATAAGTCCTTACCACCGAAGATCAAGTTACCGATAGTTTACGGAAACGTGTCCCTTTCACTGGCCCGTATCTATGACGTGTGAAAGTGAATTTTATGACCGCTTTATTTAGATAGACTTAGCAGACACACAAGAACCGGCACGCACGCACACACACACAAACACACACACAATCACACACCCACTCATAAATAAATGTTTCACTGTGTTACTTTTGGTGACCTATTAGTTTTCCAATATAATAACAATCTTACTTGATAAATTGGAAGCAAAAGTTTTGTAAAAAATAAATATGGAGCACCCTATCTTTTCACCTTTAACAGGTCGTCAACCAGTGCGTTCTAGGTTAGCAATAATAATTAATATTTCGTCAAGCGACTAAGTATCGCAACACAACAACAATATGCTGCCAGCATTTTGGGTACGAGGCCTTCTGACAGTGACTTATTAAATTGAGATTAAGTTATTAGACTAGTTTAATTTAAGATCCAATATGTAAATGCTTCTGTAAATAAAGTATTTTTAACTCAAAAAAAGGTTAGCAGTGAAATTATTAATAGACTCAGGAATGTCTGATCAAAGAAAATCACGTTTGTCCAACAAATTCAACACTGAGATCATGCAATTTATTCACAAAACGTTTTCAATTACAAAATCCGGTGGAAATTAACACTGACCATGTCTAGATACTGCGGTTTCAGTACTTTCTATTAAACTCGCTATGTCGCATCCACCCTGTTTAACCTGATAGTCGAACTTCAATCCCGCCACTACGAATGTTGTATGAATCCATATTTCCAAATGTTGTTTTTGGTTCCTATTACTTACGGCAAGAATTATTGTCAAAAAAACAAACAAATATTGTATAAATTATTTGAAAAGATGGTGCACATGAGTTTCTCACCAGCTCTTCTCATGATGCAATACCCATAGGTGCTGGTACTTGGATTGATTTTAATTCAAATTTCTAAGTTGTATTAAAGTCAATCTAAGCGCCGGTGTCAAATCATTTTGTTGCAATAAGTATTATAATTTAATTAGATAAGTTTTATTTTAATTTTATATTTTTTGTATTTTGATGTTTGTTTTGATGTGTTCAAGTGGTCCTCGGGGCCCATGGAAATAAATGATTTAATTAGATTAGATTTGATTTGATTCAATACCTGTTCCTGTTTATCATATAGGCTGTATTTATTAGTCATACAAAAAAAAACTTGCAGATTATAAACCTATTTCGATAACTAGATTGATTTATTTGATGACTTTTGACATTTATTTTTTTAACTCATTTGGCGATTGCATAAATATTGCACAACGGATCGCAACGTGTCATTTTAAAGTGTAAGTTTTTGTTTCTATTTGATTTCAAATTCATAAATATTGGTATAAAAAAATAATAATAATATTATTACCCGGATTAGCAATTTGACTTGTGTAAAAATTAATAGTTGTTCCTGTCTGCTTATATATCTAATTATAAACTAAAATTGCCCGCGACTTCGTCCACGTGGAATTCGTTATTAAGTGGTAGCTGCTCCCACACTACCCGAGTTAAACCGTACTGCTCTGTTTCCGTGGACTTGAGCGTAATGTTAAATATTTTAATACATTTATTGATAGTTAGACTATCAAACACAAAAATAATGATTAAATCCGATCAGTAGTTCCCGAAATCAGCGCTAACAAACAAACAAACTAACTTTTGCCGGCGGTTTTCCGTCTGCCTGGTAGGCACTTCTAAATAAATTAGCCAATGTTACGCGCCTTATAGTCAGTTATCAGCATCTTGAACTGTATTAAATCGGTACAGCCGTTTAGAAGATTAACCGATAAAAACAGACAGACATACAGTCAGATAGACGTACAAACATTTTAAAACTGCATTCTAGGCATTGGTATCGTGCAAATCACTGTATCAACTGAAAAAAAAACAGACACGCCAATTTTATTTCTTTGTATTCATAACACACTTAAGATGATATTAAACAAGAGTGTTGACGTCGATCAATCATCAAACAACGCTCTCATTGGTGCCTTCAACGTCAAATGCATCGACTGACCTCGGTGTCGATCATTTTAGATTTAATAACACCCTTAAATGACGGCAGTTTTTGCCAGCTACCTCTCGACCTTTACCGAAAACAATTTAATGCAATACTATGCACATGAATGCGGAAACAGTCTTAGTGTATGAATAAAAAATATGACAGCAAAATTTGGTATGGTTTAATAACAACTGCAATCTGCAGCCTCTCAAAGGAATACCAGTAATATACAACACATATATATTATATTATAATTATTTGCATCACGTTTTCTTGCGTGCTTGAGCCTCATTCTAAAGTCATAAAATTTTATTTTTTCAAATTTGGGTTGAATCATTCTTTACTTATAAAAGTAACATGTAATTATTTTCTTTATTTACAGAAATCTACCTTAAAGATACCTCGAAAGACAAGGAAATCTGCTTGTCTTTCGTGCTATACATACCTACAAAATGGACGTGACATTCAGTGTTCAATATATGCGACAAACCAGCAAACGTGTTTCAATAAATATATGTTGCATTCACCCCTAAATGTTTCGTGACGTCACGCTCATCCATTTGTACCTATCTTAAGTAGGATACAAACCAACATGGCGAAGTAACATTCAGCACAAATGTTGTAACGAATGAACGCGTACTTTATGTTCTGGCATGAGGCGACCGTAGCTTAAGGGTTAAAGCGGATGCCCGGTATGCAGAGGTCACAAGCTCTAATCCTGCCGGCCCATACGTTTTTCAACTGTTTTTTAGTATAAACGAAATATTTTACAACAATTCAAGGCTGAAGTACTTATGACGTAGCAATGGCACCAATCTACAATAATTGGGTTATGGGCATAAGGATTATGAGCACCAGGCCAAGGACTTCCCTTGGCCCAATGTTCATAATCTTTAAGCACATAGAATCCTTTCAGCAATTTTATTGCAGAAATAAACATGTCAAGTACGTGTAAGTGTGTTTAATGTTATCCTACCAAATAAACCCTGACAGGATTCTAAGAGCCTGGACACAACACAATCATCGGAAAAAACCGACGGATTATGGAAGATGGCGTTTCCCTAGTCTATCCCAATATGATCCCGGTCAACAAGTTTGTAGAATTTTTCGATAATATTTTTTTTGAGATTCTTTTTAGATCTTTAAAATATCTGTCTTTTAATATTTTTCAAGACTGATCCCGATGTCTTAAAATTTCAAAAAAATGAGTTTATTTACTCATAAGGGGCTTCGTCACTATATAATGCCATTTACACCCATCATAATCAAAGAGCCGGAGAAGTGCAGCACGCTTAGTTACCTATTCGATCTTACAGAATCTGGCAGCAATTTTATATTGAGAAGAAGAAAGAAAGAAAGAAAAATATATTATTTTATTCAATAATCGGCGTACATAATTTTGGCAAATAAAAAACAACTTAAGACAAAGATCATATAACAATAAAAATAAAACCGTAAATAAAACACAAAAATGCACACCGACTGACAACAAATGGTCTTCATTCAGCATAATGGCTACAATGCCGTTCATACATTGTAACACTGATTTTCAATAACCCCCGTGACGCACGGACGTCGAACCAGTTATTCTTAAATATCAAACTTATAATATAAATGAATATGTTTACTGTGTCCGCAAAGTAAATATAAATACAATTGGACTCTCAATACATAGTATTAAGCAATATTATTTGACTTTTTACATTAAGATATGTAACAATTAACCGTGCCATAAATCTATGCAGTTTGCTCCAAAAATGGTGATACCAAAACGCTTTGTGAGGAATGATGACCTTTCTAAGCAGTGGCAATGTTCAATGGAGGAATGGAGTAGGAATAATTACATTATATCTATATACTATCCGAAATGCATCTACTGCTCTAAAGTTTGTATGAAAGTATGCGTCAGTTGTCATAATTAATGATTCTCATGTCTCTCCTTGACAACAAGTCGCTTCATTGACTGAAAATTAAGTAATCTACAAACCAGGTCACTGAAACATTGTATGGGCCGGTCTCTTTGCTTAATAAAACGATTTGTACGTGCTCCTTGGTCTATCCTTAATTAGGAATTGTAACTTGAGCCTCGATCGATATTTGAACTCGTCGGCATTACACACGGTTCAATGCATCAATCAATAAAATTAGGTTAAGTATGTTAAGTCCACTTGGTGGGTCCTAAAATACTGTTTTTTTATAATAAAATGCTTTAGAGGCGTGGCTCGTGGGTGACTGAACTGACATAATTTTATAAAATTAAAAGAAAATCAAAATTAAAATCATTTATTTTCATAGGCCCCAGGAGGCGATTGAACACGTCAAAATATTACAAACAAATGATTTATATAAATAAATAAATAATAAATTATACTAATTACAATGATTTGAATAACCGCTAACACAGGACGCGGTAGGCCCAGAGGGATGATTTGGACTCGTTTCAAAGGGATTGGACAGACAAAGCCCAAAACAGAGAATTGTGGTCGTGTGTGGGAGAGACCTTTGCTCAGCAGTGGGACATCAAAGGTTAGAAAAAAAAATGATTATGGCTTCGGAAAATATAAAAAAAGTTAAGTAAGCGTAATTTTTGTTCATAGTGATGGTAGAAATCTTCCCTCAAAATTACTTAACATGGTTTCAACCCCAAACAGACCCTTAGCGTTTTAATTTTTCAAGGTTAGTCTTTCGTCTGGAGTACGAACCATTTTTAGCATTTTGAGTCGAATTTATTATATTTTCTAGCTGCGAAAGTTTTTGTAGATTTTTTTTTTGTATGTTTTTATTTTTATAACTCGTGAAAACAAGTATAAAAGACAATTTTCAAGCAATGTACCGCGGGTGGCAGCTAGTATGAATTAAACAGTATAATTAACAAACTAATGCCTAAATAAGCAAGGTTTTATAACATTAGGTTGTATAAGGTACAGAAATCTAGTCACGTTTATATTCTGATGTGTGTTTTTTCTGTTTTGTACACAAGTAGGTACCTACTGTATTTGTATATATTTTTTGCATCATTATCAGATTATAAAATCAAACCAAGAAGTAAAATACCTGATTCACAGGCGGGCGCCACTAAGGGTCGACACACACCAAAAGCGCGTCGAAGCGCAGCGAATCGAAGCGCAGTTTCAGTGTCATATGAATTCCAACTCTATTCTCACAACTATAATACTCATTATCGCATGAGAAACTCTACGCTACTACTACTATGGAATTCGCCGGAATTCCCGCGGCGCCGCGGGCATCCGTGCGACTCGTTTGAGTTTCTCATGCGATAATGAGTATTATGGCTGTGAGAATAGAGTTGGAATTCATATGACACTGAAACTGCGCTTCGATTCGCTGCGCTTCGACGCGCTTTTGGTGTGTGTCGACCTTTAGACAGGTATTTTAAGTTTTTGATTTGGGTATATGATCTTACGTATATTTTTAAACCTATTAGGTATGGATGGTCTCATTCGATTTATTTCATTGAGCAGCGGTTTCTACAAGGTAATGATCAAGATTTAATGATGGTGCCTGAATTATTTTATTATATTTGTTATTTTTAATTTCATGTTGTATCGAAGCGCCTAAATTACTGAACCTATTTCCATAGATTCGTTGTAATGACCCGGGTGACATAGGTTAAATACATTTTATTAAAATTTTACATGACAGAAAATTAACCTCTGACAAAAACTCGAAAAAAAAACTGAGATAAACGTCACGAGTTTGCATGAAAAGAAAGGTCGCAGCAAGCACCTTACAAATATCTACTACCCTATTGTTTAACTCAAAATATAATTATAATATACCTGTAAATTTGTTACTAGGTATTTGTTTCTTTTTTCTTTAATTTTTTTTTAGGAACTATTGTATAGTCCCTTAAAAAAAATATATTCTACACAACAATTAGCGCGATCCAGACGTTTCAGTAATTTCGTAGTAGTTTTTTAACGTTTACAGCTTGTTAGCACTTTAATTGTTTGCTTGTTGAAACTTTCTACACGTGGTCCAATTGTGGCACAATCAGGGTCTCGTCAAAGCAAGGTTCAATAGGTACCACATAGGTTACCATGCTCCACCGTAGACCGCATCATCATTTACCGTTTGGTGAAACAGGGGTCAAACACCACCATAAAAAAAATGTGTGTAACAACTAGCCTTCTTGGTATAGATTTTTCCAAAAAACAAATATGTTTTGCTTTAATACTATGGCAAATCTAATTAAACACATGTACTAAGCCATAAGCAAATATAATTATATTACAAAGAGAAGAGACAATGATGTCTATAAATTAATAAATGTATATTTGCCAACTATATTATATTGTCAATAATATAATATAGTTGTAATGTAGTTAGAAAGGTGTAAACAATTAAAGACACATCATCATTAATGTTCAAGACATGTGTATAGTTTTTTGACGACATCACACTATAGCGAAGCAAGAATGTCGCGTTATGGTCAATTGTTTTGATACGGCTTTTTACTTTAACAAGAATAGCTAAAAAGATGTATTCTATAAGAATATTTTACTAGCCTCTACGCGCGGCTTTATTTTTGCGTGATACCTCAATAAAAAAATAATCTAACTAATCCAGTAGGTATAGATCAAATAAACTGTACAATAATACTACCGACTTCAATAATAATTTTAGACTTATATGGTTTTCTCATGGGTGCCATTGTCGGAGCTGGACCAAACTGAAATGAGACCGAACAGGAAGCACCAGCATGCAAAAAAAAAGAATCATTAAAAATCGCTTCACCCAGTCGAAAGTTATGAGGTAACAAACATTAAAAAAAACAACGGACGAATTGAGAACCTCCTCCTTATTTGAAGTCGGTTAAAAACAAATCTTCCTTCATCATAATATTTGTTCAGATTTAAATATTAACCCAGACCGACGTACTTACCTGAGATAGAAAGAGCCCCATTGTAAACGCCTATTACCATAGGCAGTCCACTTCCTCCACCTTGCTCCAGGAAGAAATCGTGGAACAGTATGCCGAAAGCATTTGATGATCCGAATCCCAACATCTAAAAATAAACAAATATCTTTGAAAATGAAAATTAATTGACGACTTCTTATTGATTATTTTATAACATTTAGCTAGCACTTGGGGCGTAAGTATACTCAGAGGGTGCAGGTTCGAGTCCTGCTGGATTCTTAATTTTTCAACTTTAATATTATATAAAATACAAAAAGGCATAACCAAGCTAAAATTTGCTTTAAAAATATTACAAGTATTAAGCTAAGCTTTAATAATAATTGCTTTAATTTTAATACTGATTGACTTTAATTCAAAATAGAAATTTAAATTAAAGTCAATCAGTATTATAATTTTATTAGGTAAGTTTTATTTAATTTTATATTTTTTGTATTTTGATGTTTGTTTTGACGTGTTCCAGCGCCCCTTGGGGCCCATGGAAATAAATGATTTCATTTGAATTTGATTTGAACAATGTTTTTTCAAGATGGTATAGTTGTTTACACAATACCTAAAATATTGCCGAAAATACAGTTTATAAAACTTCTGTCTGTCTGCTTGTCTGTTTGTATCGGGTAATCTTCTTAATGACTGGACTGGATTTAAATAAAACTTCAGATTCAAGTACTGACTATAAGGTGTGTAACATAGGCTACTTGCTATTGATGTACCTACCACGCAGATGATACCGCGACAGAAAGATTCTTTGTTTTTTGATAGCGCTAATCGCGAGAAAAACGATCGATTTTAGATAATTATTTTTGTGTTTAATAGTCTAACTCTAAATAAAGATCTTTAGATATGTAACATTAAACCATTTAAACCATTTATTCGCCACACATTATCTTACATTTAAAAAAACAGTTTACACGAAATATAAATAGTACACAGAAAATGTGCGGCAAGGGATCTAGCTCAGTATTTGCTGCGCGCAATGCACAGCACTGATTTTCAGCTAGTCCATGCCAGAAAAAAACAACACAGTAAATCAACGCTTACAAGAAAATATAAACAAAGTAACACTACAACCAAACAAAACAATACAAGAAAAATAAACTAAAAATTAAAAAATAACGAAAATTCCTAGATACAGATACAAGACACAAGGTGTACTAGGAGAACTAGAAATTAAAAAAGAATTATTTATTAAAAACGAATTGAAAAACTGAGGTCAGCACCCATAAATCTGCACCAATTTAATAAAATATATATTTTATAACAAAAAAAAAATAAAATATAAACCTGCTTTTGGGTACACAAAAGTTTCTTAAAACTAGGTATGGACATATATTTGCGTAGAGGTGGAGGCAGGTCATTCCATATCTTGGTAGCCGCGTATTTAAAACTACCCTTATATTGCGCTGTTCTATGTACAGTAAACGCTCAGAAGTCCATAGGCACGCTAAGGATTACATTGCTATGAACGGTACGAGCCCGATACAGCCAGTAAACACACTAACGAATTCGCTTGCGTGTTTAGCAGTTTATAAGATAACACACACTAATGAAATGTTGTCGCATTCGTACTAAACGCGTCACAGTGGCGACCGGTTCTTGGAATTCGCATCTATCTATCATGAGCAGGTAGCTATATCGGGTAAACATTGGGATCACTATCAACTAAATCTGAGTTTGAAGCTTAGTTGATTTGTGGTTGTATTTTGTTTTTACGAAATCATAATAATATTTGTAACATTTTAAGCACAAACTTGTTAGGTATTCATGCTTAAATTGCGATACAATACATGTATACCATAAATAATTACATATTGATATAATAACTAATAAGTTAAATATGTTATTATTATTTAACTATTTAGTTACGTAATTTTTTATTTTTATTTTCATTTTTGTAAGGTAGAAATAAAAAAAGTCACGCTGAATGATGATAACAATGTTTATTCGTTTTATTTATTTATACAATTAATAAACTTTTAAGAGCATTGTGACGTCACATTCCTACCTAAATTATAAAAAGTGCCCTTGTAACCGTTTATAAGATTTTTGATTAATATAATAACTAATAAATTAAATATGTTATTATTATTAAACTACTTACGTTTTTATTTATTGTCATTGTTGTAAGGTAGAAATAAAAAAGTTATGTTGAATGATGGTAAAAATGTTTATTCATTTTATTTATTTATACAATTAATACATTTTAAAGAGAATTGTGACGTCACATTCCTACCTAAATAAAAAAGTTCCCTTGTAACCGTTTATAAGTTTTTTTATTGTAACCCACTTAGTCAATTCATAACATTGATAATACCTACAAATATTACTAAATTGATTCACAATGACAACAAGGACAGGATGTTCTAATAACAAAAATATAATTGTTGATACCCACTTATAATAGGTATTGGTATACAGCAGCGTTTATTAAAGACTAATATTATGATTTACACTTTATGAAGATGTTTTTTTTAATGTAACGTCACAGTAAATGTATTGAAGTTACAGCTTGTCTTGACGAAAAGAAGAAGGAAACTAAACCTCCATTGAAGATCATTAAATATTTACAGAAGTGCTAATATTCAGTTACAGCGTCTTATTAGTAAAACCAAAACATCTTAAATTCAATCTTAAATAATTATAACATTATTCATATTTCGTATAACTCCCATTATTTTCAATGCAGTCAAGTAGACGTTTGCGCATGGACCCTAAAATATTATCACATATACTGGTTCCTCTTAAGTTTTCCCACACTTCCATGCAATGGGTTTTTAACTGTTGTATACACCTTTCATCCCGTGACTCCCACCTTTGCACCATCAAACCCCATACATTTTCTATATATTTACAAATGTGTGAACAAAGTGAACAAGATAAAGAATATTATATTCCATTCCTTCTAATCGAGTAAAAACTTCAAAAAGTATAAAAGTAACCAAGTGAGATTTTAACCTGCGGTGAATTGATAATCGCATCTATTCTAACTGCATGCCTTAACCGCTCGGCCATCTTGTCACTTACAATGTGGATGAAATTATGAAATACAATTATTTGTTAACAACATGTGTCTATTTCTTGGAAATAGAAGGTCGTAAGTCAAACTACACTTCAAACTATTGCCTTTTGAGATTGCTTATGGACTTTTGGTCGCGACTTTACATTACGCTTAACTCCACCGAAGCGGAGCAGTAAGGATGAATGCGGGTTAATGCGTGGCAGCTACTACTTAGTACAACGAATTCCACGCGAACGACGTCGCAAACAATAGCTAGTATTAAATATACTGGTATATGCTCAGTAGGGGTGGGAACTTTGTATTGAACAATGTTATGAAATATATTAAGTACTTAATTTTTAAATATTTAATATTTTAATATCTTAGCTTTGTAAAACGAATTGCCAATATGTTTTGTAGCCACCAAGTTTAAAATATTTGTTATTATCATTATTATAACAAATTTCTCGTATTTTCAAAGTCATATTCTTGGCAGAGTTTGTTGCTCTGATTTTGAATCGTAATTAAATATACAAAACTTATGGTAAACAGTTATGTTTTATCTTTAAAATATAGTTTATATATTATTATGTTTAAATCTTTATCGGTTATTAAAGTTAAATATTGCGTAGAACTGAAAAAGATTTTTGAGTAACATTGAACAGTATATTGTAGTCATAGAACAACAATTTATTAAAAAAATCGCCGCAAAAAATTGATGATGACATTTTGTTCATGGAATGGATTGAAGGCGTGGAAAGGAACTTTGTTTACCAAGAAAAATTACTTACAAAGGGTCTATATTGCAATTCATACAATTCTTCTTCAGACCATTTTTTATGCACAATTATCGTTTTTATTTATATCTTCTTAGGTATAGTATTTTTTCATAATAAACGTTCTTCATATTTTTTTTCAATAAAAACTATTTCTTCGATACAGTAATCTGTCATACTTATTTATTCACGTGAAATACAAAAAATACTTTGTTTGAATGAGAACATCAAATAGCCGATATTGCTTAATGCGAAATAATGTCTTTAAGGTGCCTACACACAGTGCCGGCGGCAGGGCCGCCGAGCAAGCCGCCGGTCAAGCCGCCGTGCACCCGGCGGCATACAAAACCGCCGGCTTTGCCGCACAAAGGAGCCGCCGGCATGGCCGCCGGGCCGAGCCGGCGGGTTACGCGGCTTGCCGGCGTCAGTTCGTTCCTGTACAAAATGTGCACTTCACTAGCGTTCTATCTGACTGTCTCAACCGGAATGATGCGTCGCGGCTTTTCGCGGCTTGTGCCGGGCGGCTCGTATTGCCGGCGGCAAAGCCGCTCGGCATAAGGCCGGCGGTATTGCCGCCGGCACTGTGTGTAGTAGTCTTAGACTCAAATAATATTAACTTTTTTGGTAGTAAATAAGGTTCGGTTAGGTTAACATTTTTTTTTTCGTATTTTGGCATCATTGTATCACAGAGTTAAATAAAGGAATGTCGAACCAAAATAACGAATAAATTGATACCTAATTGTCAGTGATCAACGAATGGTCTAATTACGCTGATTATGAATGAATGTTAGTAGTAAGTAGTAGCAAAAAATTGAAATGAACTCAAATAACCTCTGCACTTAGTTATAAGGTTGTACAAGTAACTTTTTAAATTATATTATTTTACTATTACCAACATACAGAGCATAAATGACATCGTGAAAACCGTTTTTTTATACTGGGAAATAGTTATGTCCGAGTTGCACGGACTAAAACCCAGTGTGTTCCGTCAACAAGACTGCCGGGGTGCCAGGTATCGCTCGCGCATAGACGCTGACACCCACGAGACTCAGCCTGATGATTCTGAGACGCTGGGTGTAAAAAAAAAAATAACCGGCCATATGTAAGTCGGACTCGCGCGCGAAGGGTTCCGTACCTTTATCTATAAAAATGACAAAAAATCATGTCTGCCTTAGATATTAATTTATTTAATTTAATTATTAATTTAAAGTATGTCTAGCTATGACAATTTACGAGATCGAGCAAAAATAAAACGTTGGTTGCCTGCGATCCCCCTTTAAATATGTATTTTATTTAGTTTTATTATTTTTTATCAAACCGATTTGGTTTGATAAAAAAGCTTTAATAGTAATTAATGTATTTCTTATTACGTAAATCACGTGTCGGCACACAAGCGACGTTTAGATTTTTTTTATCCCCGGAACTCTCTCTTCTTTTGCCGTCATAACACTGTGTGCGCTTAGAGGCATGTTTATATGACTAGGTACTTTGGCGATTCTCTCACATTTTTATATAGAATTATTAGTGTGTTATATTTGGTTTTGCATAAAAAAACCTTCAGGCAACGTCTTCTATTGTGTATAATTGTAAACCTAGATAGTTATGTAAAGCTTTTTAGTTCCTTTCTATAATCCTCACATAACAAATATTTATAATTTTGGAGCACGGAAGAAATGATTTAGAAGTGCTGGGTCCCGTGGAGATGATACTGGATGGACCACAAAATTTTCATTATCATGTTTCGCAATAATATCGCATTGCTACAAGAACTGCACTTAACGTATGCCTCTCACCGCGAAGTCTTGGGTGCAATTTTCGGGCCGGACCAAGTGTTATTTATGAATTTTCCGCCAGAAAATTCCCAATAGCAGCACGAAGTTATAATTATCCCTGGTGGATGGCGATAGGCTGACCCTTTATCCCATGGGACCTATACATAACAGGTGAAATGTGGGTTTTATGATTGTGTCTGTTATGATCTATGAATCAATACAATTCATGTTACATCATCTTCCTCCAAAAATCTAAGATGGTAAAGCCTACTAGAAAAGGAAAACAAACAGAATACTACGTAGGAAGGCAGTGGTTTCTAAGCGAACAAGTTTTCCCTAGTATAAACAATTATATTAATTGCTTATGTTATTATATTCATATCTTTCCTTATTGCTAAATATTTCACATAAATTATCGCGGGAAAACCTCATTTTCAAACCCATTCATATTTTACTATTTAAACCAGAATGGCAGAATATGATTATATTATCTTATTAACAAATTTTAATTGATCTATAATAAATATATTACAGGGTCATATGTGCTCCATATTTTACGTAACCTTAAGGAATAAGACCCTTGATTGTAATCAGAACACCGTAGACATCATTTTATGGTTGTATATGACTAAATCACATAAGGAGTCATCTTAATATCCAAGTTATTTTTATTCTAAACTTTCAAAGCTTTGAAAATATTCTTAAAGCAAATCGGATTAAAATTACACTCATCTTTAAACGTCCTTAAACGCCATGATCTTACTCACTCACTCTCACTGACACTCTTACTTTCACAATCTTCTAGTATACTACAGAAAGATACACAAACAATCAATTTTCCATAGATTCATAGACAAAGTTGTACAAGTTTCAATAAAATAATACTTGACATTTAAACTCGTAATCTGCCGATTGGTTTGTTTATCTATTAATTAATTTTATATTATGTAATAACATATATGTTTTCGTTCCTCTATGCTATTTAAAATGTTTGCATCTAGATTTCCAGAATAATTTTGCTAAATCACTGTAAAACGAGGAGCAAAAATAAAATCACGTTTGTTGCACATATATGGGAGCCCCCTTAAAAACTATCCAGCCATCACGGTTTATGAGATACAGCCTGGTGAAGTGGTGACAGACGGACAGCGAAGTCTTAGTCATAGGATTTCGTTTTTACCCTTTGGGCACGGAATCCTAAAAACTAGGTAATTAAGAAGTATAATATGTTAAACATTTTGCAAGGCTAGTATTATAAGTAACTAGTTGATTTTTGAGACTGATAGTACTAAAATTTTGAAATAGACGATACTGAAACCAGACGCAGAGCAAAGAGGAAAATGAAAATGGCTATGTCCAATCTCTTTAGTATTTTCCTATTATTTTATTTAAGTACCCAGTTTTTTCTCCATCCAAATCCACACTAACTGTAATAAATGGTCCGTACTCACATGAGATTCTTTCGATAGTTTTACTTCAAGACCAGTTGGGGTGCTCTTAAACCAATAAAGCGATCGTGATCGATCGATGTCGTTCAATCGTCAAACAGCGAAATGCATGGCACTCTCAGGCTCTTTTAAGAGGCAACAAATGATTGTCTTTTTCCAGTACTACCGTATTCGGGTTGTTACTTTAACACGGTTACCGCATACCATGCCAAATTTCGAAAAAATCCAATTTTACTTCAGTTGAATGATTAACTACGCAAAAAAATCCTTTAAACGTTCCATATTGTCTATACCTTGTTGTTGTATTGAATAAATCTTTCATTCGGTTGTTTTTGCAGATAACGTACGAAGCCGGTTAAATTGGAATATTTTTTTTTCGTTCGCTTTATTGGAAAACTAGAAGAGATCCTGAATGTCTACGAGGCTCGACTAGATAAAAACAAATGAAAATAATTCACACTGAGGTTGGTCGATGTACTGTTTTACTCGATCGAGTGAATCCGTCGAGACCGTTATGGAAGAGTAACGTATGTAAGTATATAGACCTATATCAATATTTGTAGTAAATAATTTATGTAGCATGTACCTAGCATGGAATATTCGCAGTCAACAAATTTAGTTGCATATAAGCTCGTCATAAAAAAAAAATAGGTACCTATTTATCAATGTTAACATGATTATGCCACTAAGTCATAAGATAAGCGTAATAAAACCTTAAACCTCTTAGATTCATTCATGCTATAGTGTACGTCCTCATTAAAATCATTGCTTTTAATCTTCTCCTAATATTTACCAATCGTATGTCACGGTGTTAGGTTGAACTACTGTGAAATGCCTTGGCTGATTTTAATTATTTTTTTGTGTTTATTCGGTAGATCTGAGAATAATGTTGTAGGCTAGTTTCATAGACGTACCACATGGCCAGATTAACAGGCGCAAGTTAGAAATGATATTTCATTTTACAGTAAGAGATTTTTAAGCAAATAGCTTGCGCTTCCAACATCGAGCTTGGCTTTTTATTTATTTTTTTTATCCTTGCAAGAGTTTTTACGACGGAAGGGAAGGCTTTTTATAGGTAGAACACAAGTAGGTCACAATAACGAGCCATTAAACTATCGGAATAAATACAAAATCGCATCGTAGTTACCTACTAAAATAAAATGTGTGAGATTAATGAAATCAGTTGGTTGTATTACCTATAAACGAAAATATAGTCCTTAAGTATATGTCGAATCCTAAAGTAGCCGATACTTTTCATTTGACTTTATTTATGTGACATTAGGAGTTAAGATAAGACGAAAAATAAAAGGTTAATTCAATAAATACTCACAAAGGTAAACCCAACGCCAAGTCCAACAACGTACCCCCATCCTCCATCAGGGGGTACTAACCCCTTCTTACACTTTTTATTATCTTCAGCATCAATGTGCGCGAAAGCTTCATCCATTTTCAACTAACACAACAAAACTAAACAAAAAATATATCGATAAACACTTGATAGGTTTCACAGAGCCATGTATTAAGCCGAAACAGCACAAACTATATTTTTTTATATAGTTTTTTAATGACTAAGTAACTATTTACGAAGTCGGCATTTCCAATGTCTGGCGGTGTTCCGTGCACGTCCTAACGACTCTGTGCCGGTCAAGGAAATAAATTAACACTGCGCTATCACATTGTATCTTCATAACATATTAATTATTTTTATTATTGCCTCTATCTTTAATGAATACAGCCCTTGTTATAAAAATAACAGTCGCAAATGAGTTATGAATATTTTTTCTTACTTTGATCTCGAAACGACCGTTATATTGTAGGTAAGTATATAGTTATGCCGATGTATTATTTTACTACACAAACGTTTCCGTGTGCGACTCCGCCTGCGTGGTCCACTAATCTAAAGTAGCCTAAGTATGTTATTCCTGGAGTCCCAAGCCCACACCAATTTTTAGCTTATTGGGTACCTAGTTACAAACAAACAAACGAAAAAATATTTCCTCTTGATAATATTTGTGACATCTGCCGTTTGTCTCTTATTTAGGTACCTAAAAACCTGAAAGCCTAGAAACCCAGAAAATAATAACTTTAAGTGGCGAAAAGATTTATTATTAGAGCATTTTTATAATCTGTCTATTTAATTACTATAATCATAATGTGCTTTTCACATATGTTATCGCAAGTGTCTAAACAAATATTATCCAATAAGTACCTAATTCTTTAAAAATGCTCCACTTGCAAGACAATATCTTATTCAGCTTATAACTTCGGTGTCATGAGAATAAAACCTTGCAAAATTTGCTCTACGTGAAATAATGCTTGAGAATATTAACGCACATTTATTGCGTTTGATTAGAAGCTTCACGTTTTTCTGGTGATTTTCTTATGCTTTCTTGTGATCTTGTCACATCTTATGTAAATTATTAAAAATATCGATCAACCGTCAATCGCGCAAAGCCGAATGAGACGACATCATTCATGTTTTAGGGCTCGAAATCTTGATCTAATCGATTTAATGTTGTTGTAAAAACATTACTGTAGTTGAGTGACATGTTTGCAAACAAGTTTCGTTTTGATTATCACCCTAATCGGCTAAATTACTCAACTTTATTTTTTTAATTAGTACTTGATCCATTTCTCAAGTTTTTTATTTTTTTTAAAACAATCTCGTCGGACCTGTTTGAAAATGGGACTCATTTAAATTACATTAATGATAATAAAAAACTGCATTCTTAGGTGTCATTTAGTGTCAAGTCTAGCTTTTGTTTTGAGGATAACATATTTTATGAATATTTTATCACAGTCACGTGTTTTAAACGTTGATACAATGATATTTATTATCATCACATTGTTATTTGTCTACAGTAGATTAACAGGTGAGGTGAGGAGAAAAAGCTCATGGCTAATTTAATTTGATTTATTTATCTAAATCAGGCACCGGGGCCCATATCGAATACAATATATAATATACCATATAAATGCTACACATATATACTTCTATTCGATTGGATCTACCTGCGGTTAGCCGTTTGATGGGTAACACATCGACATTTCCTCAGTGGTTGCAATTTGTAGATCTATGCAGTCGTCACGGGTAATCAGATGCCAGAAAGTCTGACAATAGGTCTAAAAAAGAGTTTCGTATCACCTCGTACTAGGTTGTGGACTATTGTAGAGGTCTGATGGCAAAGGTTGTGCAAATAGGTGCTGATATACAAATAGAACCGTTAGACAAATCCGAGGTTGTACAGCTGGGCCACACCTTGCTAGATAGGTAATACCTACATTATATGTAATAAATACCTATGCTCGACGTTTCGAATGACTTGCATCATTCTTGGTCCCGAGCCGACTGGCCGACTGTTGAAAAATGTTCTCAAATCGCGAAAGTTTAAAAACATATATACCTACATATATTTAGGCGTGATGTTATTTTACGGGGTATACCTACTAGTAGACTCACGAACGGGCACGAATGTTCCCCATGCGCTTTGGAGCCGCTGGTCGCTATTGGGTGGGCTTGCGCCTGACCCTCTCCGGTCGTGATCGTCTATCCGTCCTTCTGAGCTCTTCTTCTTCTTCGTCGTGTCGATGGCTGAGTCAAATTTTATTGGCCCAATAAGTGGCCACTGTTATGGCGCTCTCGTCGGCGTTCATGAGCGCCTCTTTAGTGCAGGTGGTAGGGCATTTTGGACAGTCAGTAAAGTGGTCAAGGTTTTGACTTGCCATCGTGGTGAAAGGATTAGCCAATTCGCTTTTAAGACCTCGCGAATTGCCCAGCGTGCGCCGCCATGCACCTTAATCCCCTCACCTCACCCTCCATTCTGGGCTCTGAAAGAGAGGGAATAGAGAGTGCTCTTGTGTTTTGCTCAGGCGTTTGAGCACTTTAAATAGATCCCGTGCAGATGGCTAATCTGGCTAAAGGGAGGTAGTTACTTAAGGTTATTGATTGAGTACCTGCCTCACTAAACTACCTGCTTTATCTATAAGAACATCTTCATTGCCCCATCTTGCTTTTGTTTTGATACGTTAATAATAATTAAGGTGCATAAACAAATAAAGTTCTCGACTTGTATTATTTACATGTCAACGTACCTATTAAGTATACTCGGATGTTTTTTATGTCAAGTTTATTATGTTTACTTTTATACAAATCTTAAGGTTGCTACACACCGGTGAGCCGGCATATTTTATATGTATTCCATTGCAGCATCCATCTGGGTCAACTGTCACTTGACTGAGGTGGACGCTGCAATGGAATATAAATGTTCAATTCACGGTAAGTCGACTGAACGATTGACCGAATGGGAGTTTTTGCGAAATAACTTTTATCGTCAAACGCTGCTTCGACTGAAAAAGTCATCTATTTTTAGGGTTCCGTAGTACCTACAAGGAACCCTTATAGTTTCGCCATGTCCGTCTGTCTGTCCACGGCTTAGCGACGAAACCGTTGGTGCTAGGAAATTTTGCATAAACATGTATGTTAACTAAACAAAGAAAGTCGTAGAGTAAAATTTGGAAAAATATTTTTTTTCAGGTAGCTCCCCTACATGTAAAGTAGGGATGTTTTTTTTTTTGTCGCCTACCCCATAGTGTGGGGTACGGTTAGATAGGACTTTTAAAAACGTTCAGGGGTTGCTAAGACAGTTTTTTGATTTAGGGATCCGTTTGCGAGATAATTAACTTTAAAGAGCAAATTTTTGTTCGAGTAGGGCGTCCCCCCCCCCCTCTAAAAGCTAAACTACTGGATCCTAAAATCTGAAAAAAATTGTGTCGGTAGTACATGTAATGAACTTTAAAGGAAAACTATAGCGGATAAGTTCACTTCATTAGTTCAAGAGGAATAGGGGTCCGAAATGTCAGATGCAGTTACTCAGAATATTTCGTTCAAAATTCTTGAAACATAAATTAACATACATAATACATATATAAAATCACGCCTTTATCCCACGGGGGTAGGCAGAGACGATGGAACGCCATGTGCTTCGCTCCTTACATACTTCTTTCGCTTCCTTAACATTCATACATCTCGTCATACGTGCTAGCTGGTTTCGTGTACTACAAACATTTCCTATCTGAAGGACGCTATTTATCTGGTTACTTTAACTTAATTAGTTCTAGAGTTATTGGGTTCCAAAGTGTAAAATGCAGTTACTTAGAATAATTCGTGCAAATTACAAAAACCTTTGAAAGTAATGACTTGTATGAAGATGTTACTTGTTTAATACAGATAGTAAATCCCTTTTAAGTCGAAATATGTTGTTACGACTAGCTACGGAAGCCTACTGCGCGTGGCCCGACACGCACTTGGCCGGTTTTTTTTATTGAAGGATTGCTTTTTCGCATAAGTTTAGTTATTCTATAAAGTTTAATTGACGCCATGTATGTGATATCACCTCCATCAGATGACTTCTTCTTCCTGTAACACATTATTTTTGGGATTGTGGCAAAACGTTCTCTTACTCCATTCTCCTCTGTCAGCCGTCCCGCTCTTCTTCTCTTCTGGCAGATGACATTGGTTTTTATTAGTGATATAAGATGGGCTTACTATGGGTTCGGCCGGCAAGTCGGCTGGCTGATTAGTCGGCGGTTGAAATGGTTGATTATAAAATGTGTGTAGCATCTCTAACCTACCAGTAACGTGTATTTAATACACTAATATTCTTCTCATGCCTCTCTTGCTACGCTAAATATGCTAGGCTGAACCACAGAATACGGCTGAACAGAATACGAACCCAAGCTTCAACATTGCACTCTGGTGGATTTTAGTTAGCCTACGCGAATTAGCATCCTGCATAAATCAATTCGTAGGTAAGTACATAATAATATCATTAACAATCACAATTCACAGAAAGTCGAACTGTTTTGGCTGAGTCTTACGTTGACGATTTATGTGTGTAAGTATATTATATGGATATTAATAGAAAGGATTAACTTACTTTTATTGGTTTCCCGCCCGTTCACGCTTCATATATCACCGTTCCGATATGGCCTGGTTTCCACCGAAGCAGAGACGAGAGAAGTTTTTGAATAGCCAATCCAGTTTCGTAACTTCAGTCTGGTGGATGTTTTTCTGTGTAATAGTTAGGTATTTGACGAAACTACAAATACAAAATAATTATTCAAATTATGAAATACGGGTGTTACTCAAGTAATTTTGGTCTATTTAGTCGACCGCGGTTTCACCTATACTTCTAGGCATTATCAAGAGAGTGCGATACGTCGCGCCTGTGTCGCAGCCAGTCTTGCACTGCAGTAGCAGTAGCAGTGCAAGACCAGTGCAGTGTCTAGAAGTATAGGTGAAACCGCGGTCGACTAAATAGACCAACATTACGTGAGTAACACCCGTATTTCATAATTTGAATAATGTTACAAACTCACGTCAGTTTTAGTAAAATACAAAATAATTCTTGATTTTTAGGGTTCCGTACCTAGAAGGTAAAAACGTTACCCTATTACTAAGACTACTGTGTCCGTATAGATAGACTGCAAATACTCAAAACCGAATTAAATATATATTTAAGGGGGCTCTCATACAACTGGACTTGGGCTTTTTATATTCTTATTTATATAAAGTTTTGGAAGCAGTTTTACTTATTGGGTAATATACTTTTGATATCGGTTTAAGTTAGTTTTTGAAATCACTTTTAATTTATATATTATATATTACGGAATAATCGTCTGGACACACTTAACGATTACACCCTGTAATCGTTAAGTATATACAGTCGATTATTCTGTATACAATTCATTTATTTGCCTTCGTCGATATGAACTATAAATAAAACAAAGTTTCGTGGTAACCACCTTTCACTTTAATCCATCGTCTTTTCTCATAATTTCATACAAAATGTTTTACTATAAACATTACATATAATTAATAATAAAATAGGTTAATTATATTACAGGCTAAGTCACGCACCATTCATAAACTTTTAGTATTGGCCACTGTAATAATACTCTCTCGATCATTTTTAAAGTCGTCATTATATCTACTTATCTATACAACATTATGAAATAATATTATGTAAAGAATTAATATAGTGGTCACATACCCTTATAAGATTCAACGGAAATTAATATAAAGCTAGCCAACAACGATAAGACTTAAAAAACTCAACAATATTATAAAGTTTTTAAACTTTCGCGATTTGAGAACATTTTTCAAAAATTATACAACGAGTCTAAATCGCGTAATTATTATTGAGTCGGCTCGTGACCACGAATGATGTAAGTCATTTCGAAACGTCGAGCATAGGTATTTATTTACCTTTATAATAATTACACGATTTAGACCCGTTGTCTAATTTTTTAAAAATATTATAAAGCCCTGTACTTAGCATTCCAATGTACGCGTATACGTGTACAGGCGTACAGGATACTATGCTATACACTGCTAGATTATAAACTCTTGATTTGTATCAGCACGTTCATAATCCAGCAATGTATAATAGTGCCCTTGTTGCAAACATTGGAACGCATAATCCGTACAAGGCTTTAAGAGTCCATTTTAGATGCCTAAATTACTGCGTTAAGACTTTATAGCCAATTACCATTATGCTTAAAGTATTTCTACTTAACTTGTAAAATATGACGGCTTGGCAATGTTAAAATGTCATGAATTTGTTATTTTTAACACATTTTGGGAAGCAACAGAATTATATTTTTATTACTTTTCGATAAAGTATGCGGATACAAAGTCTCAAATAATTCATTATTATATAAATCTGTGTCAAATAATAAAAATATAGGTGTATATCTGTTGGTATTTATTTGTAAAAATAATTCTACCTAAATACTCGTGTTGCTCATGTAATCGATGAAATGTGCTAAAACTGAATTTTGCTTAACCGTCCAATATAAGTCATACAAATTGATAGAAATATATTAATATCTTAAATAAAAATAAACACAATGATCAAATTAACCAGGTAATTCTTGTACAAAATGATTTCGTTTTATACTTGCGTATAAAATAATAAGTACATGATTCAACAACAAAATTGCATACACAAAAGATGCAATAACAAATGAATGATTTCACATTCCTCTTACACCAATAAAATCCCTTTATCTACTTCATTCCGTGTAAAAACTCATGTAAAATTGGCACGTAAGTCTCAAAAACCAAATTTTTTCTTTTTTTTTTCAATTGCGTTGCGTAAACGGGTTAACCAATAATAAAATTGGCACAAATTAATATACTTATCTTAGTCTGTGCATTGCAAAACACAACATCATAAATCATACATCATAAATCCTTTGATTAAAACAAACATACTGTTGCCACCTTATTCATAAAAAAGTTAAAAACTATTCTAGTTAAAAAATGTTTGTCTTTTTAGGGTTTCGTAGTACCTACAAGGAACCCTTATAGTTTCGTCATGTCCGTCTGTCAGTCTGTTCGAGACATAATGTCGAAACCGCTAGCGCTAGAAAGCTGAAATTTTGCATGGATATGTATGTTAATTATGTCAAGAAAATGGTACAATACAATCTTGATAAATATTTTTTTTTCGGGTACATGCCCTATATGTGAAGTGGGGATGGTATTTTTTCTGATGGCTACCCCCAGGTTTGTGGTATTATATAAGTGTTTAAAACACTTAAGGTTCTGAAACGTTTATTTTGCTTGAGATGCCAGTTTGCGGGTAATTCACTTGTGTAATACAAATAGTAGGTACCTAATAAGTACAAATACATTGTAACAACTTACTACAGAACCCTATTACGCGTTGCCCGACACGCAATTGGCCGGTTTTTTTTATTTCGACTGAAAGGACAAAACATGGGGTGCATGAAAGGAGCCTCCCCGAGTGACGTACACAATGATTCCGTACGTCCGGCGTACCCTGGGCAATTAACGAGTTCTCTAAAGTGAATTGGCTAATCCTTTACCACGATGGCAAGTCAAATAAAATTTGACTCAGCCGTCGACACGACGAAGAAGAAGAGGACAAAACACATTTTAACTAAAATGATAAGTTTTAAACCATTTACTCTACTTAAGACCTTACAAGTACATGTTTACAATATTTGGTCAAGTAGATCACACATTAAAAGCACACGCTGAATAAGTACTACGTTAGTTTTGATTATTTGATTAACTGGAAGACGACATCAATATTTTAATTTGCAATATTCTTTGACCGAATCGAATGTATTATACTAAGGCCGTTATCACACTGACCATTGACAAATCGTCCGATAACGGCCTAAATTAATTTGACTTTATCAAACAAACTAAAAAAAATTAGACAAGTTGATAAAACTGTCTTAAAAAATGTTTATAAAATGCTTTTAAAGAAAAATACATTTAATGTCATAACATCGAATAAAGCCATGGAAATATAATTAAAAAAATACAATGTATATTCGTCACTTATTATATATACCAGGGGTTCAAAACATTTTTTAGGTATATAGGCAAAAAATCGTCAATCACGACGCATCTTTTTATCATTTACGACGCAGTCTGGGAACCCCTGCTATATACAATACGGTTTACCTACACATACAATACCCCGTAGTGAACAGGTTAGCATATAAAAATGTTAAATAAGCATATATTATAAAATTGAGGTGCAACTGAGCAAAAATCCAGTTATACATAAGTCACTGTAGAACTGCAGTTATTCTTAATAAGTACGAATTTAAGTATAAGTACAACGTAATAGATATTACGTCATCTGAGGTCATGATTTATATAAATATCAAATAGAATAGACACTATATTATACTATAGTGATTCAGTTCACTCAAATCAACTGGCATTCATCTACCTACACTACGTTGAATATGTCTATAGAAGTCGATTTAAAATTTCGAGACTTCCAAATAACTCGCACAGTCAGTGGAAAAAACGCCGTAAATGAGAAAGTTTGCTAAACAATTTTCGCATATACAGCAGTTTCCTTACACCGCTCGTAAGGTCGAATATTGCTCAGCAAATAACTTAGTGTTTTTCCACTGGGAGTACGAATTACAGCAGAATTAGTGCCAGTTTCACCAGTTCTGCATAATTCCCGGGTAGCCTTTCCGGAACTTATTTGACAGATGACATGTCATATTTGTATGAAAATGTACCAGTATACGTAAAATCAGGGATCTTGACGGTTTTTAAAGCTGCAGAGGCCTGCTTGACAAATCGATGAGCATTGTACTCGAGCGTGGCCAATACCGACTTGTGACATTTCAGTTGCAGCTAAATTTAAAACCATCAAAATCCCTGATTTGACCAATACCTAACTAACCGAAACTTTACCAGGAACTGATGATACCAGTTGGAACCAATTTCAATAGTTAGCTAAAGCGCACCAGGACCAATCGCATCACAGATATTTGTAAGTAAACACGTCCGGTGTGACATAATATAAATGTCGAGAAAATGTTTTACTGTCATTCTAAAAACGTGTTAAGATCCTTTCGTAATTATATATTGTAGTCTTCTAAACAGCCCATCTGATTTCAAAGTAAAGACTACATAATATGACATGTAACATACATCATATAAATAAGTATAGTCTAAAAATACACACCTACTAAAACTTTCCGAAACTACAAACAGCCTTCTAAAAATATAAATTGTTAATAAAAACAATGTCTAAATGTTACATTCTATGTAACTATGTACTACGATGTTAGACCGTTTATTCACTGGTTCTAGCGAATAAAAACTAACGTTTGACACATAATTGGAAGATTATTATTATTTTGTGCCGATTTCACCAACTTGATCTGCCTATAGTCCAGTGGTTAGCATATGCGCCTCTCACCGCGAGGTCTCGTGTTCGATTCCCGGGTCGAGAATTTACAATAGCAGAACGGAGTTGGAATTGTGCCTGGTGGATAGCGATAGGCTCACTCCCTATCCCAGGGGAGCTAAACATAACAGGTTAAGTGTGGGTGTCGTACACCTCTGCTACACCCTTCTGGAAAACACAGGCGTGACGTTATGTTTTGGTCACCAACTTGACCCGTACAAACATTACGAGAGAGATATATTCATATAGGGCTGTTTTTACAGGATATAATCCCACCCACACGCCCACCACTGTGACTCCTGTGACGCCAGGATCTACAGCGGTAACCAACTGAAAGGCACCGTGCATAACACGGGCAATCCCAGGGAGAGTTAAATTGTCTTGGAACCCGCAACGAATTTTAATCAGAAGTATATAGTTGGAGTTAGAAAGTATTTATCTTTCCTAACTACTATTATATAGGGCTTTAATAAAATCGAACATTAAGATGTTGGATGAAATCGGGCCTTAGTATATTCCTACAGAAAATTCTTGCTGGAAATTCAGCGAACGATATTTTTAATACAATTACAAGCTAGTTATAAGGCCGTATCATTAACATACTTCGACGATATTAAATTACTTTAGGATACATTGGATAAGAGTTACAAAATTATTCTGGAAGTTTCCTTTGTCATATAAAGAGTTTGTCATTTTTATATCGTTGATATTCCATCAGAGTCATGGATAAAAATATCTGTTTTAGAGAGATTTTGCTTTTAATAAGTAGTCTACACAGTCATGGCATTAAAACTGTTAAATGTTGTTACTATGAGCAATTGAAACATGTTTAATTACTATATTACGCCCATCGTGTAAAACATAACTTTTTTTTTATAAAGGGAAGTGCAATAGACCGATTATTTGTATATGTTTATTTCATTATGATATGCTACCGATATGAATTTCATGAATTAAATCTTATTGTTACTGATATCGACCATATTTAATTTCAAGATTTAATAAAGAATATTATATTAATCACAAAATCAATCTACTGCACTAGTTCCAAAAGATACAGCTAAATATATTTCGTCAAAATTGGGCAACATATTTGGCGTTTGATTATAAAATACTTCGCTAATATTCTTAAGCATATCTAAACATGAGTTGGACATGTCGTGGTTATGTAGGCAATTCAAAATGGTTATTGAAAGTACTCAAACACGTTTAAGATAATTAACAATTATCATGTCATACCTTCTGAATGAGCAACGTTTTGGCTAGATATTATAAGCCCATACTTCAAATATAACCTTTAATTTTGAATTGTCTTCTATACAGGCGCGGATTTAGGAATAAATTCGTGGGCATAGGCACTTTTCTTGTATAATGTATTGATTTTGGTGGATTGTATGCGACTCATTCGATTTATATTATAATAATAGCGGCCCTGTATCTCTCGGGCCTCTTCTCATGATGAGAAGGGTTAGGCCAAAGTCCATTACGCTGGATAAGTGCGGATTGGTAGACTTCACACACCCTCGAGCACTTTTAGGCACACTCAGGCATGCAGGTTTCCTCACGATGTTTTCCTTCACCGTTAGCGAGCGATAATTTATATGACAAATACAATAGTAAAAAAACAGCGCCTGGATATATCAAGATATCAAATACAGCATGGTCTTTGATAAAAAACAAGTCTTCCGATTGTTACAATACCAATCACCTTAGCCTTTCCTAGATCCGCGCCTGCAAAAGGCATAACCGACATACGCTAAACTCCGGTTCCTTCACTAGTCGAGGTACCCCGAGTCCACTAGATCTGGACGACCTTCCTCCTCCTGGTGAAGGCGAGCGCGTACTCGACGCTCCACACGAGCACGCACGACATGATGAGCGCGTTCTGCACGTGGATGCATGTTGAGAAACTGCCTGTGTAGTCACGTACGTAACCTGGAAAAGAATCAATACAAATAAATAAAATTGATGTTTTTAATTAAAATAACCATGTTTTTTCAGTTTATATAGTTATTTGCACGATAATAATCTTTACTTAATAAATGATATATTTATTTAAGTAAAGTTTTTTGTTCTCTCTTTATAGTAATTATTATGTAACACTACGTTCCAACCTATGCCCAAAATACAGTGTTTAAATTTTTTGTCTGTCTGTCTGTTTGTATCGGCTAATCTTCTAAACTGCTGGACCGATCTTGATAAAACTTCATATGAAGGCGCGTAACATAGGCTACTTTTTATTGATGTAACTACCACGCAAACGAAACCGCGGGCGAAAGTTAGTTCGTTTGTTTGATAGCGCTAATCTCAAGAACAACTGGTCGATTTTTATAATTATTTTTGTGCTTGAGTCTAACTCTCAATTAAAGTATTTAGATATTTAACATTACGCTAAACTCCACGGGAGCGGGGCAGTAAGGTTGAATGCGGGTTAGGCAAAGTACGGGAGCAGCTACTACTTAATACAGCGAATACCACGCGGACGAAGTCGCGGGCAATAGCTGGTATACAATAAAATTAAAACTATAGACTTTACGACGAAATTAAATAAATATTATAGGTAAAATCACGGATTTGAAGCTAGCTGCAGATCGACGAGCACCGTACTCGAGCGTGGCAAATACAGACCCGTGACATTTCATTCAACTTTAAAAATGTAAACAAAACTTTACCAATTCAATTAAATAGATTTATTTTTCAACGCGAACAATCTCAGATCTTAACTAATATTATTGCATTTTCACACTTTAACAGCTGGACTAAAATTGATATTTTTAGAATGGGGATAGTTATAAGGCCTGGATAACGACATAGACTACTATTTATCAGCATGCCATGCGAATGGAAGCGTGACCTGACCTACTAGGTCAGGTCACATGGGATAGGAGGTGAGCCTATCGCCATCCACCGGGTACAAATCCATATCTGTACTGCTATTAAGAATTTTCTGATGGAAAAATCCAAAATAACACTTGGCCGACTCGGGAATCGAACCCGAACCTCGCATCAAGGGCGCATACGCTAACCACTAGACCAACGAGGCAGTTTCTTCGTAATAAAACCATAATACTGCATAATTACCAATGAGGGGTCCAATAGCGACCACGAGCACTCCCTTGCTGACCATATGCAGTCCGAAGGCGGCCGGCAGCTTCTCCAGCGGGCAGTACTCCGATATGGTGAGCGTGAAGTTACTCAGGCACATGCCTCGGAAGAACCCGCAGATGGACAGCCAGATCATCAGGGGGACCCACTCGGTTTGCTCAGCTAACACTGAAATGTAAATGTTGATATTAGCACGGTATAATGCAGAGGATGCATGAAGGCAGAAGAAACGCCACAGCATGTCATCATGGAATGTAGCAGCGTGGCCGACCAACGGGCACAAATTCTTCAGTCACCAACATCGCTTCCGGAAGCCTGCAGCAGTCCTCGGAGGCTGCTTTCCTTCTGGACCGATATAGGCTGGCTGGAGTAAACGGGAAACCTCTCACGTACAACGGTCCCATAGGAGGACTAAGTGTGAATACCGCCCAGGAGAACATTAGCAAGGTATAGATATTAGATATATCAGTATAATATATCACAGTAGTTTAACATTACATTATTACTCTAATTTGTGTCAGAAATTAGTTATTATTGATTGATTTTATATTTATTTTATTTTATATTGTCTGCACATGTCGTGTAGTGGTTTAGGTGGTCGCCTCACCGCTCTGCACTGCACTGGTGTTGTGGGTTGGATCTCCACATGGGATAAATCTTTGTGTGATTCACAAAGATTTGTTCTGAGACTGGGTGCGCTTGTGAGTGAATGTGTGTATTTGGCCTTGTCATTGGGACCATTGGATAGTGTAATTGCTTCTTGCGTTCTATTTTATGTAAAAATCTTAATAATAATTTATTATTATATTTGCGTGCTGTAAAGCTAATTGTGGTGAAACTATATTTATGTAATGTGACCCTCTGTAACCCTTAATTTGCAAATAACTGAATTGAATTGAAATAACAAACGACAGTCTCGCGGTACACAATAGGACTGCGCATTATTTTAATGCTAAATATAGTATTTTAATTAATTTCAACTATATGCCTTAATTAAATAAAATCTAACGGGAATTAACGCGATCATGCGTTATTTACATTTTAGGTTTCGGAAACGTCAAGCCTAAAAGGTAAATAATTGCATGATCGCGTTAATTCCCGTTAGATTTTATTTAATCATGCAACGCGTAAGTTTAAAAGTTAATATATGCCTTGAGTATCCGACATAATTTTTTTCGAATTCGTTCGTCTCAGCTTCGCGCAATTCTGTCTGCGTTTGCATTTATATTGCTCATTGAACTCCTGAGGCATAGGCATGTCTCATGTTCCGACTGTTTGTATAAAATACAATACTGTTCATTTATTTATCCTTATTATGCTGCGCTGCAAGTATCCTAAGTCACCCCTATGTCTTTAACGTGCGAAACCAAGCGCACTCAGAATGACTTTTTAGGAGCTTTTTATACTTACTACTTTAATATAGCACATATTATGTTTTTTTTTAATAATATCTATAATATATAATAAATAATAATATCTCACGACTTACACACAACACCATCTTGTCCCAAACTAAGCAGAGCTTGTAATATGGATACTAAAATAATTGATTCTAATACATATATACTTTTTCTTTTGTAAATACATACTTATGATACATAGAAACACCCAGACTAAGACAAACCCCCATGTTCATGCACACAAAGATTTGTCTTAAGCGGGCATCGAACCCGCGACCTCGGCGTCGCAGGCAGGTACACTACCCACTCCGCCATCCGGTCGTCATTCCCAGTTCCATGAGTCATAACACTAGAAAAATGTAAGCTTTATCCAAGTTTTGCAACTAAAACGACTGTATTATGTTTTTATACTCACTATAAATAAATATAACCAGTATAATATAAAAACTGGTCACTTTACTCACCGGATCTTGTAGCAGCTAAGAAGAACGAAGAAATAAAAAAGATCATTTTCTTGGAGATAGTAGTCCTGTCGAATATCGGCGGTAGGATCAACCGCACCAAAATATCAGTTATGGCAGTCATGGACAGGCAAAACGCCGTCTCGCTCATTGTATATCCCAAACTTCGTATAAAGAAAGGCGTTAACATCCTAAATTGTAGTTCCCCGCTCCAAAACAGCGAGAGACCGAGTAAAAGGTTCAAAAATGACCAGTCTTTGAGTAAATCTAAGTCCATAAGTGCTATAAACTTTTTGAAGAAGCCTTTTTTCTCTTCTACTGGCTCATGTTTCTTGATTGGCTTCATTTGTATTGCGTCATCGTCTACTGTCTGAAATTAGAAGAAAGGTTATGAGCTGTTAAGATCTTAATATAAGGGGCCATTCAAGTTTTACGAAACCATTATAGGATGGTCTTAGCTATGCTTACTTTACAATAAATAGGGAATGGAAAAAATATATTTGCTGACAAACCTACCATTACCGTGAACAAGGTATCCAAAAAATACTCTCAATACTAAATTAATAAATATCTTACTACTTACACACAACGTCATCTAGTCCCAAACTAAACAGAGCTTGTACTATGGGTACTAGAACAACTGATACTAATACATATTATATACTTTTATTTTGCAAAAATATACTTATTATACATAGAAACACCCAGACTAAGGCAAACCCTCATGTTCATGCATACAAAGATTTGTCATAAGCGGGCATCGAACCCGCGACCTCGGCGCGGCAGGCAGGCACACTACCCACTCCACCATCCGGTCGTCAAAAAAACTATGAAGTTTTTGAAAATTAAACCAATACTTACATCGAGATACAACTGGAGATAACTGCCAGTGAAGTCCATATTCGAAATATTAGAAATCACAGACACTTTCCTTTTCCTCGCCGCTTCGCTCATGCTGCCGCTAGATGTCACCCTCGGCATCGCAGCCACTGATGCCGCGGTTGTCAGCCCTGGGTACAACTTGTTTATCTTCTCGAATTCTGGCAAAGGTTTGTCACACGTTTTCGCGCGAGGCAACCCTATTGTTCTGACTGAGGGGTGGTTCATGTTGCCATGAGACCTTTGCTTAGTAATTTTTGGCTTCTGATGCGATACTAAAGGGTTTATTTCAAATTTGTCTTCGTTTTCTTCGTCACTTTCCAAAATGCACTCCATTTCCTGGAATTAATACAAATATTTATTAGTTTTACAGTTACATAAAAAACCGGCGCACGTAGGGTTCCGTACCACTATACATCTAAATATTTTTTTTTCTTAATTCTTTATTATATTGGAGTTGATTGAATGAAGGGTAAAATGCGGTTTACGATTTATTACGTATTAAAAAAAACTAATTATTAGATCTCGTTCAAACCAATTTTAAGTGGAAGTTTGCATGATAATGTACATCATTACATTATTTTTACATTTATCATTCCCTTATTTTAGAAGTTGAGGGGGGGGGGGGGCAACACATTTTTCCACTTTGGAAGCGTCCCTCGCGCAAACTATTCAGTTTAGAAAAAAAATATATTAGAAACCTCAATATCATTTTATCAAAAGGTCCAAAAAGGGCCAAAACTGCCAACATATAAATAAACTCGAATCGAAAATATAAATAACAGAATAAACTAAGGAACAATCATTTTAAGTAATCTTGTTAAGTTAATGTTACAAAAATGTCAAAACGATAAGCACATCTTTACTGTCTGCATATTTCCCAATAATCTGTCCTATCTGAAAGAAGCCTTATATCTAAGACGTAAACATAACAAGCTTAGTGAATCAACCCTAGGTGTTATTTCACTACAATACTACGCAAATAACAGCCATGGGAAATTAATTCGTTCCAAATCATTACATTGCTACATGTGAGGACGATAAAGAACAATCGAACAGCATTTATTTTGCCGTTCACGCAGTATTGAAGTTTCCGATTGCGTAATTTTCTGTCTTGTTGACAGTATTTGGATTATGTCGGCCAATTGCGATGAATACTAATCGACGCCCCCACCGAATAAAATGGTAACCGAAAATCGCTAACTTTACAGGAAAAATAAAAAACGTTATTTTCTCAATACTTCGCGTATTAAAAAAGCAATGGTATTGTGTTATATATCAAATGAAAGGTATATTTTTATATTCTCTAGCCAGTTATTTATACGTTTAAATATTTTAAACTTTAAAGAGTTATTTACAAAAATGTACATTGCCGATAGTGTCCCTGCGTGCAGTTTACCATAAAACGCTTTTACCATTTTATTCGTGTGATTATTTTTCTTATCTATGATATTGCAATAGAAGTATACACTAATATTCGTTGATACTTTTACTAACGGATAGTAATCGCACCATCATGATACCATTTTGTTCGTGTAACCTTTCACATATTTTATTGTCATATATATCGAATGTATAATCTCTTAATGATATTATTCACATTTAAGAAAGTAAGAAACATAAATTGTTACATTAAAATGTTATCGTATGAACGTAAATATATTGATAGTAATTATAAAATGATTAGGAGTAACTATAATTAACGTTTTATGTTGGGAGAGGTAGGGTTTAATTTATGATAAATATATTATAATATATAATAAGATAATATTATATTATATAATAAAATAATTTATTATACAATAAAAACACATTTTAGTCGTCAACTAGTGTTACTGGGGAACTTTAATGCCCACCACCAGGAGTAACTGTTCCCATACCAGTACACTAACCATGCTGGGAGAGAGATGCGCAAACTCGCTTTGGCTTTAAATCTCACTCAGCTGGTCTAAGGGTTCCAGATGTTGACGGCCAAATAGCCAATTGCCTGCAATGGATCAAAGGGCACAGTGGATCTCTTGGTAACGACATTGCAGACGAACTAGCGAGAAGGGGTTCAGATACGACAGTACAAGGCCCGCAACCTCTTCTTCCAATCCCCTTCACGCAATACCGGACCTGGATCCGCCAAAGATCGATAGAGACCCAAAACCAACGATGGTCAGAAATCGCTGAGTGTCGGCAAGCCAAACTTGCAATACCGCAAGCGAATCATCGACTCACAAAAAACCTTCTAAGACTAAACAGAACAAATCTAAAAATAATGATAGGGTCAATAACGGGTCACTGTCCCTTGAACAAACACCTATACACCATAAAAATCACTGACAGTCCTCTCTGTCGAGGATGTCTTGACGCCGAAGAAACGGTCTCCCACGTAGTCCTGGAATGTAGGGCCGTTGCTTCTCAACGGGAACAAATCCTCGGAACAGTGAGGTCACTCCGCGAAGCCTGTGAAGTCCCCAGGAAACTTCTGAGCTTCTGGGCGGAGTTAGGCTGGCTATGTTAGCCAGGACTCTCCACGCACAATGGACCAAATGAGAGTCTAAGTGCGGAAAAATGAGTCCACTTTCCATTCCATTCCATTCCATTCAGCCAATTGCCTGGACTTTCTGCTGACTACCGACCCAGATCACTATGCAGTGTCAGTGTCGGCACCTTTAGGCAGCTCTGACCACTGTCTAGTGAAGTCTGTGTCGGTATATTCTCCACTCAACCTTAGCCCGAAAAGCACAAGGCGGTTATGGCGATATAAGTCAGCAGACTGGGATGGGATGCGCTCATTCTTTGCATTCTATTCGTGGTTGCCCATTTGCTTGCCCATTTGCTTTTCTTCGGGTGATCCTTCAGCATGCGCGGACGCTATAACAGATGTGCTGCGCCAAGGTATAGAATATTTTAGTCCTTTTTCCGATGCAAGCACATCTAGCAAAGCACAGCCTTGGTTTGGAGCTGAGCGTGGACGTGCTGAAGCACGGAAACACGTGGTTTTCCTGATGCTCAAAACCGTAAAGCTAGCGACATACCGGATAAGAAGAAAGCCTATAACAGGACAACCAAATCCAGCAAAAACGCTCTACGAAAGGCTCGATTTGACCATATTCGCCGCATTGAGTACAAACTCGCTACACACCCAACAGGGAGTAAAGCGTTTTGGTCCCTAGGAAAATCAGTTGAATGGAACTTCTGCCGCACCTCACTACCTCCACTGCTGAATCTTGATGGGTCACTTGCCCACACTGCAGAGGAGAAAGCGAACTTATTCGCTTCTATATTCGCAGAATCTTCGCGGCTAGATATTACTGGCTCGTCCACTAGTTTGCGTGACTTCTATGTCGGACATACGCATACGTCAGACAAGCCCTTCTTAGCAAGCTACTGTCCTTCGGTCTACCCACTAGTCTCAGTGATTGGGTATCAGACTTCTTGAGGGACCGATCGATTCGGGTTGTCGTTAATGGCAGCTCGTCCGATCAAATGGCAATCAATGCCGGAGTCCCTCAGGGGACCGTGCTCTCAGCAACGCTTGTCCTGCTTCACATAAACTACCTACTGATACCAGGTACGTATGACACAACGGTTGTTGAAAGCTATATACCCAACTCACGAGCTAGTGGTGTACAAATACAGTCGCTCAGAGAGGCAATGGTCGAACGTATGAACGTGTCTCTAAGGGAGTCTTTAATTGGGGTAAAGCCAACTTAGTTACGTTCACTGCTAGTAAGACTCAGGCGTTCCATTCATCCTGACTCCTACTTTCTGAAATGTATCCCTTCCAATAACCAATCGTCTTGAGCTCCTCGGTATCTCGCTAACTTTGAAACTTAATTTCAGCGCCCACATTGAGTCGAAAGCTCGACTAGCCGCCAAAAAGCTGGGCATCCTCAAGAAGGTGAGACAGTATTTTACACCGGGGCAGTTGCTTGACCTCTATCAAGCGTAGGTCCGTTCGTGTGTGGAGTACAGTTCTCATCTGTGAGACGGTTCAGCCATATACCAGCTTGAGGCGCTCGAGTCAGTCGAGAGGAGGGCAAGAGAATCATTTGCGATATCGATCTGACGGATACTCGACTACAAAGTCTGGAGCACTGTCGCTAGGTTGCCAGCCTATCGGTTTTGTATAGGATACATTTCGGCGAGTGTACTGAGAAACTACACAACCTTATCCCTCCATCCCCGTTTCACCATCGGACTACAAGATAAACGGCACTCAAGCATCGCTCCACAGCGGATATTCCACTAATACGCACAAAGCGAAACCTTTACATTTCTTATGCGAACTGCCAAAGAATGGAATGCCTTGCCCGAGTCTGTGGATGACTGACAACTTGGATCTCTTTAGAGCAAGAGTTAATAGGTATCTCATAGGTTAGCGTGCTCCTTATCATCACTTACCATCAGGTGAGATCGTGGTCAAACAAGTGCCTATTTACCATAAAAAAAAATAACAAATATAGCAACAGTAGAATTACTAATATCGAAATTTAATTTTTTTGTATTTTTTATTTCACGTACCCTTTCTTTATAATGTATATGTTTCTGATAACTTTCTTTTAAAGAACGCTTACGATATTAAAAACTGAAATTTAAATATTGTGTGCCTTTTTACAAAATATATCAAATTAAAATTACCCACGAATAAAATGGTAAAAAAGCTGTTGCCGAATTCATTACGTAGTATATTTACTAGAATATTATTGTTATCGCATATTACCGGATAATAGAGGTAGTCGGTAATTGGTAATGAGGTATAATATGTTTATTCGTGTACATAAATTGTGTGTGCCTTCCGCCGAATAAAACATATTTTCTTAATAACTTTGCTATAAACAACGCAAAAATTATGAAAAAAATCTATCAGATGTAACTAAGTCTGTAGTATTCAAATATGCAATAACATTTTTTTACAGTAAAGTGACTTTGCCATAGTATTCGGTGGGGGCGTCGTAATGATTCAGAATAAAAAAATGAATTTATTTCTCACCATCAACCATATTATACACATAAAATTGTAATCTACATAGCTATGTTACAGCGTAGGTTAAGGATCGCTGGTGCCTGAAGTGGATATAAAATAACCTGTGATACAGGCCACCAGTTTGCCACTCGATTGAATAGCGTTAGAGCTCAAGTGTGTGCCAACATTCGATTTCGGCTAAAGTATGCACACGACCGAAGAGGGATACGAGGCAGAATCGGCTTAAAACTATAGAAAACTTGAGCCTTGAAAATATCTTAGTGGAGACATCCCACATTGCCGCACTACTCAAAAATCAAAACATGACATTTAGCATTATACTTTCACTTCTATTGTAAGGGATCCTTAAAAAGCAACCTTAAATCGCAGTCTACATACCTTAACAGTCTGCATTTCACAGTCTACCGGCACTTCGATCAGATGCCTCTTGATAGGCTGCAGCAGGCAAGATCCCAACACAGCATGGAAGGCTAGTCCTCCCAGTATCACAACGGACCACTTAAACCCAAACTCATATAACAATATCTTGACTAGCTGGGGCATCACCATCAGACCGAAGCCCGTACCAGCCATGGATAGACCCACGGCTTGGCCACGCTTTTTCGTGAAGTAGTGGTTTAAGGATACGAACGATGATGACGCGGCGAGGCCCACTCCGAAACCTGAAAAGATGATGGAAAATTATTATTAGTTTAACCTAAAAAGTTTATATACCTCTATGTTACACTCTACTTTGAAGACAGTAGAAATTCAGGTATTCGTTTCCAATAATTTTAATTAAGAACTGCAACTCTAAGGGCTTTATCATACTAGCGGATTGCGAGCGGATTCAAAGCGGAGCGGGCGCGCAACGGATTCGTTGCGGGCGCGCAACGAACACGCCGCGCATTCGCAGCGAATTCGCTGCGGACGCGCGGCGTGGATGCCATTTTGTACTGTCTCGTACAAACGCCAGCCAACCAACTTAATACAATTTTTTTTTCAAATGTTAAATTATTTTGCATCATAACGGATTCTTGCGGGATTTTATCTTGCTTAAATATTTTATGTTTGTTTTATGGTAGATAGGAACGAAATTATTTAGGATTATTTTTTAATCGTTTGCAAAACAACACAAATTAGTCGCTCTCTTCCATTCGATTAATTGATAATGGATCTTCCCAAATTCGTCGATGCTTTCGTTTTCGTCGCCGGCGTTTCCGAAGTAACAAAGCCAACAGCAGTGTTTCCTCGTCGGAATCAATTTTGTTACTGAGTGTATTGTACGTCGTAAATTCGCTACCAACACGCGACGAAAACGTAGCGTATTCGCCACGCGTCCGCGACGTCTCCGCTGCGCAGCCGCTGCGTGTTCGCGAATACGGTCTCAATCCGCTAGTATGATAAGGCATTTAAATAGCGCAAATATTTATGTACTACAACCGGTTTGTAGGTTACGAAGATTTAAAATATGTATTACAAAATTTTATTTTTATCCTTGGATATAAATCCAAGTGTTAAATACCATGACATGTAAGGTAAGCTGAAGCTGATACTTTAGGTGTAGGTACCCACCATAATTACACAATACACAGAACGCGCCTGAAAGGTACAACCAAACAAAACATGTCCTAGAATTACTCAATAGACTAATTTGTAAGTAATATGATGCAATTTTACATTGTAGGCTCACGTTCCTTTCTAGGTAAGACACAATAAGTGCGCGTCTTCAGGCGTGTGGGTGCAGCCAGCGCGCCCACACGACCGACGATCGCGCAAGCCTAATGTGAGGTTAGCCTAACAAATCTCTTGTGCTTGTCTAACAGGAATTCGGGGTGTTCACATACTTAGTATAGAACACTAGCTGACCCGGCGAACTTCGTACCGCCTTAGCGTAAATTTGATGCACTACTTTATTTTGTATAGCTGACCTATCTTATGTATGCGTACCTATTCAATTTGGACTGGAATCCATAATATCCCCCATATAAAAATGAATACTTTTTTTTTTTTTTTAATTTTTTTGCCGTAACAACCTCGTACACAGTATTAGAAAACTACAAAAAAAATATCAGCCAAATCGGTCAAGCCGTTTTCATGCCAAGTCGTGACAACGGAAAACGGGTTTCATTTTTATATATATAGATTATATAGATTATCATTCATCATTAAGCGTGGATAATAATAGTCAGTCAAGTAATCTATTGGGCCAAAATTCAGGACCTTGCTGTTAGTAGCTAGCTACTTGATCTACTTATTTTACTGTACTAGATAAATTGGGTTGATCAGACTATGACCTCCAAAATAATATTTTATCCGTCTTTGTAAATAAAGTACAGACAGTAGACAATATAAGCCAATTAAAATGACATTACTCAACTACAAAAGAAACATAGAACCAATAAAATACAAAATATGTGGTTATGTTATAGGTATGTAAACATAAAAGTATTTGCCAATTCTTATGCAAACATAGCAGAGAAACAAAGGCAAGATAAACTAATATGCCCCAGTATGTTCATGGTCATATCAATAACTATTAATAATTTATAAATTATTTATGGACACATTTTGAATTTGAATTTTTTTTTTGTTTTTTTAACTTGGCTCGTAATAATTCGACAAAACGTATTGATATTATTTAATTTCATTGATTTTGCGATTGATAGTTTCATAACCACATTCTATATTTAATTCGTATCGTGTTGTGTATTATAATTTTAAGAATAATTTGACGGTACAGTTGAGTTCATTAATATTTTGGCAGTTTTGAAACTCGTTACAGAGGCTCGTTAAATGGTGGTAGAGCTCTTGTGAACATGTTCGAAGGCGGCAACCTGCCGCCAAATAGTAGTGCTTGCTCTACTGTATTCCGGTTTGGTGAGATCAGGCCCTGAAACTACTGACACATTAAGCATATCACCATAAGAAATATCGAAATAGTTATACAAAACTATTAAAATTTACAGTCGTCATAAAACAACTTTGTAAGCATAGAATTTAGTTTTCAAAGAATTGAAGCAACGTTGTAAAGTGGTACAAATAAAATAAGTAATAATTCAGCATGCTGATTCAAATTACGCGTGACTGTAGGTAGGTATATCTATTAATGGACTTTACTTTGTAAACAATGCAATGGTTATCCTCATTATGAAAGAAAATTAAGTCAGCTGATGAGACGCAATTACGAACGGACAATTTATTGAGTAGGTACACATAATATATGGCCATATAACTTGGATAGATTAATATGTAATAAAATAAATAAAAAGTAGATATTAAGGATGACAAAAACTGCCTCGTTGGTCTAGTGGTTAGCGTATCCGTCTTTCATCGCAAGTTCTTGGGTTCGATTCTCGGGTCTAGCAAAGCGTTATTTGTGAACTTTCTGTCAGGCAAATCATAGTAGCAGCACGGAGTTAGAATTATGCCCGGTGGATGGCGATAGGCTCATCCCCTACCCAATGTAACCTATACATAACAAGTGAAATGTGGGTGTTGTACACCTCTGCCACACCTTTCTGCACAATATATATATATATATATATATTTAATATACTAGCTGTTACCCGCGACTTCGTCCGCGTGGATGTCGTTTTATGAACAAAAAATGCTAAAGGTAACAATGTCAATATAACAATAGTAGGTACAACTCATGCACTTAAGGTGGGTTATGCAGACTCCGCCGATTGTGAATGCGATGTCAGTCCCCAAACGATGGGTCACCTTCTTACATGCCCCTTAAGTCCCACCACCTGTACCATAGACGACCTGTGGAGCGCCACCGATAATGCCGTTCTTGTAGCAAAGTATTGTTCAAACAAAATTTAAATATTGAGCATTTCCATGTGTTTTCCATTGACACGCAAAGAAGAAGAAGAACCTATCTATTACCAAACCGACCAAAACAAATATACGACAAAAACTCAAGAAAAATAATATTCAAACAAATCAAAACAGACAAATAGGAACAACTCATGTAGGTACCTACTTCGAAACTACTTCAAATTTCGAAATAATAGAAATTGCGACACGTGCGTCCGAGACACCCCGTAGAGTTTAGCGTAATGTTAAATATCAAAATTCACCCAGTTGTTTTTAAACTTAGCGCTTTCAAACAAACAAACTATCTCCCGCGATTTTATCTGTGTGGTAGGTACATCAATAAAAAAACTCAATAACAGAAAATAAAATTCCTACCCACCTAAATAAACCTATTTCTGATAATAACTAATCTAAACTCAATAAATAAGCAAATTCCCTATAAACTAATATCTATACGAATGTCTTATCCTACCTAACAGTATTATAAAATAACCGACGGTCACTACGTACAATATCAAATACCTATACTACGTACCTATACCAATACTTTAAAATTAAAATCTATACAGTAGGTACGACTTATATATAAAAATAAACCTTTCGGTTTATCTTTATAAGTCGAACCGCAAATATAAGTTTGTCATAGGTCATTTATAACCTACGACAAACTTAACTTTGCGGTTCGGGAGCAAACCGCAAAGTTAAGTTTGTATTTTATTGTATATTATTACATACTACGACCTATTAGATTAAAAATACCCTATTAGGGAAAAAAGGAAATAAAAGCAAATCGTATTTTTTTAAAGTAAAGGAAACTATCTAACCTACTTATAACTATAAACTAAAAGAAATATCAAGTATGAACAAAATTAACAAAATTAATTTACTGGACCTAATTAATAAAAAACACTTAAAAAGTTATACGAAACAATTAAATAATTTTACTGGATCGAAAAATGTAATTTTCTATAGCGCAAATTTGTCTAATCGCATGCGTCCGACAACGATGCCAGCCGCAGATGCCGCCACACTTCGGCGAATGTACGCGACTACGACCGACGGCAGCGGTGGCGATGCAGAGCATTCGTCAAAAGGAATTTAAGCTTCAAAAGCGAATGATTTCTTATCAAGTACTTAAATATAAAGTTTCATGGTTTTATCTTTTAAAATTAAGAAATCCCATACAAACTTTCAACCTCTATTTCAACCCCTTCATCCCTTTTAAAAAAAAAAAAAAGTAGCCTATGTTCTGTCTCAGGGTCTAAAGATTGTCTGTACCAAATTTCATCAAAATCGGTTGAGAGGTTTAAGCGGGAAAGCGTAACAGACAGACAGACAGACAGACAGACAGACAGACAGACAGAGTTACTTTCGCATTTATAATATTAGTTGGGATTATATTATCTTTATATTATTTTCTATATCAATCAATGAAATGTAAGAATTACGAATTTATGCTAGTAATGTCTTTTATTTAATTGGCCGAACAAGGTCGCATTGAAATTACCTTTAGAAAGTACGAGTACGATAATATGACTCATTCTCTTTTCCTCATATGCATACATATAATAAAACAATTACTGCATGCACCATAACACACAATGTACAAAGATAAGAAGTAGGATAATGCTACATAGGAGTCGTAGTCGTAACAAAAGAGATTAAAGTGTGCCATACCAGCATAAAGGGATAACTGAACTTGAAAAGGTTCAAGATAGATAGATAGTAAGATAAAACTTTATTTGCATACCATTCCATTACAAACTAAAGACAACTATTGAAAGATAATAACAATATGCAAAGGGCGGCCTTATCGCTTGACGCAATTTCTGCCAGGCTACCTTTCAGTCATCACTTTATATATCCATAAAATATGAGTGATGCGGTACTGGAATAGTGTCAAAAGTGTCAAACATTTTAGCACAAGAGAGCAATACTTGGCGGAAGGATACAAATTAGGGCGTGTATCCTCTGTCGTGTTCGTACCCAAAAGAATTAATACTTTTATACCGCTAAACTACCATTTTAAATTTAGAATAATGGTCACAAGGGAAGCGTTCATTAGCTTAAATAATGATGCTAATTAACGGGTGTATAAACAATGGGCGATGACGCAAATGTCACTCATGAAAAATGATGATGGACTTTGCATCCCCATCCCATCAGCGGTATATTATGATATTTGTGTGGCAGAAGCAATTTGTCAATCGCACTATTTACCGCAGTGTGAATGCCGCTAATAAATGTTAGCTTCTCATGCCAAAAATTTAATAAAAGCTTGTAAATATGTAGCTATGTATGTGTATTTTGAAATGAATCATTTTGCAGAACTATTTTGAAGTTATTTTTTTAAACTGTCTAGTTTGTTATTATGTTGGCAGTTTTGAACCTGTTAGCTCTACAATAAGGTAAAAACTGCCAGTATATATATGAAATCGACTGTACACAATTTGTATTTTTGTTTTTAATTTTAGCAATTTTATTTTTAAGTTAAATATTTATTTTTAAACGCTTAAGTCAGTAGTATCTACCAAAGCTTTTACATAATATTACTTCCTTGTTCTTATATGCCAGACTTAAAATATTACAGGTGGCTAAGGAAAAATACACACATTGCAAGCAAAAAGGACATAAAATAATAAAAACCATAAAAATAATAAAGACTAATAATATATAAGACTAATATCGACAAACATCTAAAGAGACTCGCGTTGGGTGGCTGGATCAAGGGTCTGAAGCGGTACTACTGGACACGGCACGCATTGTGAGGAGGTTCCTCTCTCTGGAGCCCTAACCATCGGTAGTTTGGTCCCTGTATCCGATGCCGGTGGGATACTATTTTTTATATTTTTAAATATTTTTTAGTACTTATATTTAAAAATGTAGAATTTTATACTTTTATATTTTTAAATGTACTTTACTTTTATAATTTACATATATTATATAAAAAATGAGAAAAAAGATTAAATGAGTGTATAAAGACTGAAAAGATATATAGATACTGATATCCGTCATTTTGGTGAATTAACGTTGGGACATAGTTCGTTTATTCCCCTAAATGGCTTTATTGTATTGCACTTGCCAAGGTTCCTTAAAGTAATCGTCATCACCCGTTACTCCATACAAATTCATGCTTTGCTTTCGAGCAGTATGGATTTAGTTGTATGGAGTACTAAGGACTATGGATACAAATCTATTATCTAGATTCTAGACTTACAAATCCATACAAATAAATAAAATTGAAGTTTCGCGACATTTCAATTGGGATATTATGTCGCCTTGTAATATCGAAATAACAATGTTTTTTTTTTATACCGGATACGGCTATTACATGATACTTTTACTAACCAAATGTCACGCTGACGAAGTCACGGGCAACAGCGAGTAAAATAAAATCTTTTTAATGAAATTAGGTTTTTAGAGCCTTGCAAAACAATATTATTACGATACGATTTAAAAGGAAACTTGTTAAATTGTATAACATGGTTAATAGTTGTACTGATAGTAAATACATGTGTTAACCAGCTGATTTACAATTCAAATAATAAGAGATACATAATAATAATATTTTAATTCAGCCTAATCTTGACGTTAAACAAGCATGGAAATTTATATCCAGTTTAAACAAATATTTTAAGAACTAGAATAGCGTAGTTCTAGTTGTAAGTTAATTGTTTACGAGCCAAGCAATCTAAATATTGAATATCTATTCTTGAATTCAATGTATGATACATAAGTATCTAGGTAGATACATAGGTACTTCAACGCACATAACAAAAGCGAGTTTTTCTCTCTTGGGCCTAAAAAACTTTGATGTTTAAGTAATTGTGTAAAGATATTATATTTCATAATGTAATAACAACTGAACTTACCTCCAACAATACTGTATGAAGTTATAATATGAAACATGCTTTTGGCTGGAGCGGTGAAGAGCAATCCCAGAGCACATATCATGGAACCCACGAAGCACACCTTTCTGTACGAGAAGGTCTTTATTACGGGGCCCACGAAGAAACCGGAGAAGTTGACCACGGAGTCTAGCGTGCTGGCGATGACGGCGGCACCCGTGGTGTGGACACCCAGGTCGTCCAGCAGGTCTTTGAACAGCAGGCCAAACGACGGTTCTAATGAACGCGTCGAAAACTGAAATAGATTAAGGTTTTATATAGTTTTTATTGAGCTAAAAATATAAAAAGGGAAGAAAAAGAAGATAAAATATGGTATTTTATAGTAGACAGAGCTTTGACATTTAAATAGGGAGTATATTTTCCTTGCTTAGAATTGAATTGAAAAGAAATATAAGAATAGGGCCTTGGGATAAAAGGCCACAGAAAAGAATGTATACTTTGACGACATTAGCTTCAGACAAAATAATGCTGGAAGTAGCAAATAAAGAATCTAACAAAAGGCCTCCATCACATAAATTTGACCTAAAAAAAATGGGATAGATTTGGATAGATAATAGGCAAATTTGACTTGGTAAAGCCTAGCTCTTATATTTTATTACTATAATCCGTATCAAAAATATTATCAAGAAGTCCGAAATCAACTAGCCAAGTATATCGAAAAAGCAGTTAACGAAGTCCAGTACAACCAGTGCCGGCCCAAAGCCAGATTTAGGTTAGAGCGAGATTGTATTAGAAAGCAAATTTAGCGAACCTTCTCCGTATTTTTAAACTTTTGGACATTTTACGGTACCGTAGTACCTACAAGGAACCCTTATTTATTTCTTCCTATCTAGTATTTTGAAGAATATCACAATATTATAATTTTAAAGACATATTTGAGTATATTGACAATAATTATGATAATTCAAGGAAATAAAGCATTTGACCGATATATTCGGTCAAGTTGCTCGAGCACATTTAACGTGACGGTTACGTTACAATACAACAACAACTAGAAGTACCTATACAACTAAAAGATCATCATTTCAAAGGGTTGAAATCATAATTTTAAGGCATTCTTTTTTTAGAATTATCAATGTATTGAAATCGGATCTAATTGATTATTTTTACGGATTTTCAGGAATATACTTTTAGAATACTTTTAGAAACAAAATTACATCAGTTTTATTAATTAAAATGTTGATACATTACATTTTGTTCGTTCGATTTATATTTTAACTGGTATCCGGATTATCCGGATAGATGTTTTGCAGTTTTAGGTAATGGAAAGTAAAATTGCACGGATAATTGCATGCCTACAATAGACCAACGAGGAAGTTTTTAGTAAATGTAACGAAATCCACGCGGTCGAAGTCGCAGCTTCGAAACAGCTTTATAAATAAACAGAAAATAAAATAAATTTGTATCTTTCTCGCTTTACGGTTTCGTATTATTATGTTGGTAACATTTACCCTTTGAAGTTCCACATTTTAAAGTAATTTTTAGATGGTCTTTGTGTTTGAAGTTTGTCTATAAAAAATGTTACAACTATCTTAATAAATAGCAGGGTATTATACAAATTGACAAAGCTTTAAGGTAGGAGTTAGACCTCCAGCAACACCACAGAACTGTGAAAACCATTTTTTGTATAAGTTGTATGGATTATAAAAAAACATGCGTGTCGCATGAACAAGGTACCTCTTTTAAAATACACCCAAGGACTATTAGTACGAGAGCTAGCAACGTCAGGAAAACAAGCATTTCAGGTAGGCCAGTTTTTAGATATCCTATCTCTCTCACTCTTCCGGACGTCCTATGTACTATCTGGCTGGCGGTAGTGGTTGCGTTCATCAGTGCGCATCCTACCTGCACAGGTAAAATATCGATTTTTTAAATCATTTTAAGAAGTTTTTTTTTTTTGTTCATTATTCTTATTGAACTTTCCACAACGTAAATCTAATATTGCCAGACATTTTTATTGCTGTTTAAACTGTGCCAGACGCTAATTTCGAATTTTTTTTTTTTTTTTTTCAAAGTAATTCAGTATGGCTGAAATTTTTTTATAATATTATTTAAGTATCTAAAAACTTAAAATTAATTTGCCATACAATTATTCGGTTGTTAACCTTCAGCCAGACCGATTTAAAAGTTGAAAGTGATGTGGTATCATTTAGCTTGGTCTAAAAATAGATGTCGAATAAATTACAGAGAAAGGATTAAGAAATAATGAATAAATGTGTGGATTAATGTAGTATCAAAATAATTATTAAATTGTTGAACAAAATTAAGATAATAATCAATCTCAAGTTTGAAAATAAACAAAAACTATATATTTTAATTGATAATTGTATTACAAAAAACGGAGGCATCTTAATCATAATCATCATCATCATCTTCATCACTGCTGTCATTTTCATTGTCATCGTCGTCTTTTGGGTTGTCATCGTCTTTTAATAAGTTATTATCTGTAAAATAATGAAAAATTGAATAATCTTTCGGCAAAGAAATTTATTAGTATTTTATTTTTAATTTTTACCTTTAATAATAATGTCGGCAACTAATGATGGCAATTGCTCTCCAACAAACCAGACAAAATCATATTTATCGTCATTTATGGTCCAGCCGGAAACTTGAGGTGACTTGGTCGGGTGTTTTAAATGAGCATTTCTCCAAAACTTTGAAACATAACGAACTCGTAGTAAATGCTGATACAATTCACTTTTGCATGGTGGTAGGCTTGATGGATCAAAGTTACGAATTTTTTTTTCAAAATTATCATTTGATTTTTTAAACCGATAAGTATTTGAAAACCGATTGAACCGAACTTCATTGACGTACAAAGAATCACGATCTCCGTAAATATGACAAATTAACTTTTCTAAGATCTTAAATGTCTCATTCAGCAATTCTTCATCATCTGTAATAATATTTTGACAGGCTAATTGATACTCTTCTGATTGCTCTAACAGTTTAAAAGGTCGAAGTCTGCCTTGACTGAGCTGGTGTGTAGTCGCATCCTGTGAGTGCATGAAAGCACGGTAGAGCTTTCGATAAAGAATGCCCTAGAATTTCGTGTACATGATTGACGCTTATAAATCGCTCATGATTCCCCACACCCAAATTAATCCAGATTTTTAGTGATGCAGTCAAATGATCCATGTTACCAAGTAGTATTATTAAAATATCTGTGTCTGAGCAGCGTATCACAACTTCGCCATCGACATTTATTTGGCAAATATGGTATATTATTCGAGAATCGGCCTCTTCGTGTTCTTCGCAAGACAGTGAGTCTTCAATAGTTTTAATAACTTTATTATTTTCAACCCTGTATGAATAACACTTGTTGAAATTCAGATAAATTATTTTATTTCCAATAATCGGAGCCATTTCATCACCAGCCCAATGGTTAATAAAAAAATGAACAAGGCCATACTGAATTACGTTGAAAAAAAAAAAAATTAATTCGAAATTAGCGTCTGGCACAGTTTAAACAGCAATAAAAATGTCTGGCAATATTAGATTTACGTTGTGGAAAGTTCAATAAGAATAATGAAAAAAAAAAGAAACTTCTTAAAATGATTTAAAAAATCGATATTTTACCTGTGCAGGTAGGATGCGCACTGATGAACGCAACCACTACCACCAGCCAGATAGTCCATATGACGTGCGGGAGAGTGAGAGAGATAGCATATCTAAAAATTGGCCTACCTGAAGTCCTCTCTCAAAAACGTTGCTACCTCTTAGACTATATCGACGGAAAGTAAAAAAAGTTTTCTTGTAAAAATATGGTTTATTTGGGTAATCATAAATACCTACTTCTGAATACCACGCAGCAGATTTTGAAAATCGATCACATACCTGACAGACAGACAGTTTTTGTGGACTCCGTTTAACAATATGTATAGATTAGTTAGTAGAGAAACTAGGTTTATTATGAGATCAGACATGTGTTTGTCCTTGATACGTAATCTTGTGTCAAATAGAGCGCTAAAAATACTGCACCTAACCTAACTATCAAACAAGCAGTATTTTTATAACCACTAGCCTGAGCCTTGAGTTAATACAGTTATGCACAGTATGAAAATTGATAATACTAGTGGTAAAAAATCGGCCATAAAGTAAAGAAATAAATATTGCTATTTAATTATCAAACAAACGTTTTACTGTGCCTTTCTTACTTCTCCTTTCGCGTAATCATAGTTAAAAGTGGTAGATACTATACCGAGTACATATCATTCTAAGTTTTGCATCACGTAGGTTTTTGATGAGATATGGATAATCAAAAACCTATATTATGATAATTAGATCAAGACGACCAGGAACTCTTAAAAGAAGCACCTTTTAACTATAATTAAAACATGTGCTAATGCTGGAAACCTGTTCAAATAATAAGTATTATAATAAAAATATTCATGATCAAATTGGCTACTAACACAGCCGGTGTCAATAAATAAAACTTGTTAGATAACACAAGACCTTTTAAATACATTTCTACTTCAAGGTTAATAATAATAACTATAGCGTGTTTCATTAAGAGGTATATAAAGTCATTCACGCAATACTGAACCGGCCTTGAAGATTATCTATTTGCTGTCCACTTAGAAACCAGAAAAGCTTCATATTGACCAGCTAACCATATTAATTAAAATTCTAAACAATTGGCAAGACTGCCAACAAAATACGAATGATCCGAAAACCGCGATTTGTGTGAATGAAGAAAGATAGCAATAACGCTATAATTAACCTTATGTTTACGTTTTACTGTTAGAAATGTTTTGTGTAGAAAATAAAATGTACCAGCTGCTCGGTGCTAAATGTTTTTAAGATAAAGTCGGTCACGAACGCAGCAGTTGGCAGTTTTGAACCGTATTAAAGAGATAATAATTTTATGGTCCAAAACTGCCAAATTGTCAATATTAGTGAACTTAACTGTAACTACGTTAGTAAACTACTAACAACGAGATCAGTAAGAGCAACTACCTACCCATCTAAGAATAAATATTTCAATATTTTGTTGACGATTTGGAATCACTAACAATAATTTTACTTGAGCTGAAAATTAATAACATGTTTAACACGCGACCGCGAAATTTAGTTTATTTTTTTTACTATGTCAAATTTTAGGAAAAATAAAAAAACAAATAGATAGTAAGAACTTAATACGGATCCTATCGAATTAAGTTCCACTATCATTTGTATACTTTGTAGGTTAATAAAAACTACAGTACATTAAAATCCCATAAATATAGATCAGAGATCAGTAAGAGCAACTACCTACCCATCTAAGAATAAATATTTCAATATTTTGTTGACGATTTGGAATCACTAACAATAATTTTACTTGAGCTAAAAATTAATAACATGTATAACACGCGACCGCGAAATTTAGTTTATTTTTTTTACTATGTCAAATATTAGGAAAAATAAAAAAACAAATAGATAGTAAGAACTTAATACGGATCCTATCGAATTAAGTTCCACTATCATTTGTATACTTTGTAGGTTAATAAAAACTACAGTACATTAAAATCCCATAAATATAGATCAGAGATCAGTAAGAGCAACTACCTACCCATCTAAGAATAAATATTTCAATATTTTGTTGACGATTTGGAATCACTAACAATAATTTTACTTGAGCTAAAAATTAATAACATGTTTAACACGCGACCGCGAAATTTAGTTTATTTTTTTTACTATGTCAAATTTTAGAAAAAATAAAAAAACAAATAGATAGTAAGAACTTAATACGGATCCTATCGAATTAAGTTCCACTATCATTTGTATACTTTGTAGGTTAATAAAAACTACAGTACATTAAAATCCCATAAATATAGCAGAAAAATCGACACTGCGTCTTAGAAATTCTGTGACTTCATTTTTAACTACAAAAACAACAATATCTACGAAACTGGTAATGTAACCATTATAATACTCAATAAGTTTACACGTTCATTAATTTATTAACAATAGGCAGACTATTAACTTAACCCAGTAACCGAATGGGTACTCTATTAACTGATGAGGTAATGATAATGAAAACAAATATTGGTTTACAATGTTCTCAAAAGGCAATGTGTGGGGAATATTGCATTGGTTGTTACTCCAGTCACTTGAGGAGCAATTCGTGTCATACGGCAAGAGAGCATGTGACTGTTAGGCAATCGCAATTACTTACTCGACACTGAGCCATGTCACGTACGCATAATGCCCTTCAATATCTTAACGTAAATCATTTATTTGTTAATAATACATGCAGGTCATTGCGCGAAATATTTATAAACCAGAGTAGTACCGAAATAGTAAGCTAGTTTTAAATGCCTGATATAATATTAAAGTAAAACGTAGTCATTGGTTTTTTTAGGGTTCCATACCTAAAGGGTAAATACCCATATACTGAGACTCTGCTGTCCGTTTGTCACCAGGCTGTATCTCATGAACCGTTATAGTAGACAGTTGATATTTTCACAGATGATGTAAAACTGTTGCCGCTATAACAAAAAATACCAAAGCCAAATAAAATAAATATTTGAGGGGTAACCTATACAATCCTATACAACAAACGTGATTTCATTTTGATGCTCGTTTTTGCTGTATATTAGTCACCTGGCTGTAATTTGTTACCCGTGATAGCTAGACAGTTGGAATTTTCACAGATGATGTAGATATAACTGTTGCCGCTATAAAAATAAATATTAAAAACCGAATAAGCATTTAGGGGACGGCGCTCCCAAACGACAAGACAAATGTGATATTTTTGCTCTTTACAGCTCGATATTGATAACGGTAACAGGTAGACGCTTGAAATATTCAAAAAATATTAAGTATTATATTTACTTTAAAAATAAATAATCAAATAAAATTTCATAAATAAATATTTAAGAGGGGATTGTTTTGCCATTTTTATAGATAATGATACGGAACCCTCCGTGCGCGAGTCCGATTCGCACTTGGCCGGTTTTGTAACTATTTAGACATTATTAGCCTCTACGAAATTTGAGCTGGCAATGTAGCTAAATATTACATTACCGTTCCTAATACGTACTAATATTACAAATATGAATCTTTGTCTGCCTAAGTGTCTGTCGGTTTGACTTTCAGAGCTAAAAAACTGAAACAATTTTATTGTAATAGACTGTATAACTATAACTATCTCCACATTTCACCATCGTAAGCAACTGCGATGATCGCGTTTGACACAGGCGTAAATTGTAAGTAAAATTTAGTAAATTGTTAGTATTAGTATGCGAAAAGCCAGTTTTAGATGAGCCTGATAGATCTTATCCGCCTCATAAAATGTAACCTGACCGATATATTTTTTTTTTTAATAAAAGCTTACTAATTTTGAAAATAATACTTTATTTATTTATTTACAAACTGAAAAATATATAACTTAAATATTTACAACTATACACTAAGAATTAAAAAAATAATAATAATATTTATATACAATAATATACATAGAAAATATAAAAAGATATTTACAAAACCTTAAACAGCATCAAAAAATTCCTCCGCATCGACATAATAATTTGCAAATACAGATTACTAGTATTCTTGTTAACCCCCTCCAGCTAAGCTTAATTCGCTTGTGTTAGGAGGAAGTTCACGTCCGTGATGTAATGGCCAGGATTCGAAACCAAGACCTCTCGATCGTAAGACCGAAGCCTTATCCATTGCACCACGGCCGCTTCAAAAATTAAAGTGACACAAGTTACACTTGATAAAAGAACACAGCAGTCTCTTTAATTTATGTGTGTTTATCCTGCCAAAAGAGTTTATGACACCTCTAAAATAATATATTATTGCTTAGTTATATATCACTATTTTAAATAAATAAAATATTCAAGACTCTTCCAGGAGCGGTCGTTGCGGTGAACGGCGTCTACATTCTAATAAAATATCAAGACTAGACAAAGCACTGTAAATAATTTAGTTTAAACACGAGATCGTCAAGTCATTGAACTTTAAGCGCTTTTCTAACGAGACTTGTTTGCGAGTCAGATCGCGATAAAAATAATATTATTATTTTAAACAATGGATGTGCGTAGAATGCTATAAAAATAAATCTTATACGGACTAATACACGAATAATATTCTACAAAGAGATTTTGTCGGACGTTTACGATAAAAAAGTCATAGATAAATAGATGGACCAATGAGGAATTAATAATATTCAATAATCATTTGGTCAACGAACCGGTTTTATGAATTTATCACTTTCACTTATCAAGCTTGCTCTGAGTCACACCATCCTCGCCCACTGCAGATGACTGTTGCAGTTTCCTTCGCTGTTCTCTACGTCATTAACATCGTGTATCAGTAATTTACTCACATTAACTAAGCTGACTCCAAGGCAAACCATCCACGCCCATCCTCCATCGGGCGCGACCTTCTTGGTCGCTGGACGCGGCTGCTTCAGCTCCTGGCCTTTGCTCTTCTCCACCGTCATTTTCAGCCTTTGTCACCTAGTCTGCAAGAAGGAAATGTTACAAATATAGTATTCTGGTGGTAGACAAAACGTTAGAATGTAATATTTTTTATGTTAGTGTTGCTAGTCAAGTATATTATGGTAGTGTTGCTCAAGTTTTCAGGAAGAATAAAAAGAAGCAATAAATGCAGTGGCAGAATGAAAAGCGATGCCTCGGGAAGGCAAAGGTAACCCCATTTTGAACAGACTTCCAAAAAAGGAAGAGGGTTTTAATGAGAGCTATCGCTTATGAATTCGCCGCTAGGTTTTCTTGTATAGCGTGAGGTCTCCGATATGTCACTATTTGCGGGTTAACAATGCGGTTATTGAGTTTATATGATAAACTTTTTACGAGCGATAGAGAACGCACATGTACATCAAGCACGTATGAGAGCAAGAGCGACGGACGTATTTATGTCCCCACTTGAAATCTGTCCTAAAGAACTGTGCCTCTATAAAATAGTATAAACTCAATGGTTGGGATAAATCAATCATACTCTACAGTAGCGTCACCTGGTGAGACGAATACGAAATAACGCTAGCCCACCTAAGTATATTCATATAAGATGTTAAGAGTTACAAAATAATTTACATAGGACAAATCGTTTTTCGTACCCGACCTTCTAACTGCTGGACAAGCAGTGTTTAACGAGAATGATTCATAGTAAAGATACTTCACTAAAACGATTTTTTTTAATGTTAAACCAACTCAAAAGAACTTTGGAAAAGCAAAAATTAACGAAATAGGTCGGTGAAATATTACTTTTAAGTCGGTGCTCATAAATTGTAATCGGAAGAAAATGATCAGCACAGACTTCAAGAACAATAAAAGACTTAATGCGTTATTTAATGCTTTTTCAAAGTAGTTTTCCACGCTCTGGAATGATTTTCTACAATCTACAATCAACGTATAGTTGACTTAGCCTAATACTAAAGCAATAACACAGAAAACGCACCTTCTTAAATACAAATATGGAAATAAAAAATAAATATAAATCCAGAACATACGTTTATTATTTAATTCAAACATCAATATCATGCATGCCGGCTAAAATTTAGCGATTAACACACCTGATATTGATAGCAGACAAATACAATATCTTAGAGTCCTTGGACATTTTCGTAACAGTTTTTATGCAGCCCACTGGAATTAGCAAAAAAACTTATGGCCTATGTCGGTCCAAAGTTCAACTAGACCGTACGTGATACCTAGCCTTATAAGTACCGGAATGGATCACAATAGAGCAGGCAGTAGACTCGATTCTACGACGGCTCACGACAGTCAGAATTTAATTGATGCTATTGGGCATTTAAGTTAATTTTCACTAACTTAATGAGTCAAGGCAATACTCAGATAACGAACACATAAACAAAAACTCTCGGCCCCAAATTTACAGGTATTAGATAAACCTTATTGGCAGGATAAGCCAATAACACACACAAATGAAAATTACAGCTATTTTCTTTATTTGAGTGTTACTTGTATCACTTTTACATTCCGTCAGGTTATATTCTATGGGGCAGATAAGAACTATCCGAAACCTCTGAAATGAGCCTTACTTTCTTTAGAATTTTAAATTGCATACAATGACTGAATAGAACATCTAATAATAAATATTCTACAATATACAATAACGGCGTGTGTATTACTTATCAGTGTGGGGAGTCATCGCCGCATGACAAGTTATCAAGAGCGATATCGCATGTTTTGATTCGAGCAGGCCGCAGCTCGGTAACAAAACAACGAATAAAACACAGCTGGACTTGTTGCGGTTACCTCTAATGATGCGACGAATACGAATATGTGTATTTATTTATCGAATGTTAGCATAACTAGATCATGATGTAAAATTAAAATGTTGGCAATTTTGAACCTTATTACCGAGACCTTACGTTCAAAACTGCCAACATATTAATAAACCCGACTATAATATGGACAACACTTTTATTTAAAATTAGATGTTGCCCGCGACTTCGTCCGAGTGGAATTCTAAATTTTTATGCAATTTCCTCTTGAGAAACTTCTCTCTTTGTAGGGACACAGGGCAACCGGCGCATATGTATTTAAGTGGATACACTGGATACTTAAGTTTAGTCGCCCGGTTCGCCAGTCGCCTTCCCGTATCGCTAGAGATAGGTCGTAGTTAAGATAGAATAATGTAGTCGATAAGTTTATTATAAAATATTTACTCTGGTACCAGTTAATTAAAACATTAGTATATCGACTTATAGTTTCTCTCAATCAACAAATTAAATCTAACAACAACTATTGAAGACCACTACATTGGTGACCCTCGACAAAGAACACGCAACTTTCTACACCGTGGCGTTCCTGCTTAATCAAGTGACATCATGGGAGACGACTCGCCCTTCTCGACGCGCGCATCTAGAAGGACTCCTACGACGACCTAGCCAAACTACACTGGAACGCACGGAAAATACAATGAAGATATCATATATATAATTAAAGGAAGATCTACTGCTAAGCGATTTCTCCGACGTGGTCAAGTAAGTGAAGACACGTGGCTGCCATGCATAGCGAAATCAAGTAGCGACCACGGCAGACCACACAATTTTGGGTGATGAACTTTTGGATTTCCGGACGACGAGCACGACGGTTTATTCTAATACGTGGTACATTCGTCGCGTATTTAGACGTATTATATACCCTGCGGTTGCGTTGGCACCAGGATGAGAATTCTTACTACAGGATTTCCGGACAATACGGCATCGTAACAATATATTTAGAGGCGAGTAGGTACAAATACCGCTTCAAGAAGATTAATTGTCAATTACGTCATCAATCAGAGACGTGGACTACTACAACAGGAGCAAATACATCGCTAGCAGACTAGGAGCAACATACGGAATTTGCATCTTCGTACGTATCGCCGACTCACGAAGCGCCTTACGAAGAGCAACGTCAAGAAAACGTATCAAGTGTTTGTGATAAATAACGGTATTTCGTTTTACAAGTTTGTGTTTTAAATTCCATGGCTATTTTTAGATGCAAAGTCTCAAATCACGTCAATAACTTATGTGTAATTTTTATGTGAACAACGCTTTCATTGAGGAGCAGTTTGTTTGGCTCTCACAAAGCACTTGAGATTGTGACCCTTTTTTTATAAGCATCAGTACTAGGAACCACTTATAATGTATCCCTTAGTTTATTGGAATCGTAGAATGATTATTGTTTGTGTTAACGTTATAAAATTTTTGTTTCAAAGTTTTATTTTGATTATCATTTTGCAAATTATTTTTGTAAAGGGGGAAATGGTGTAGGGACACAGGGCAACCGGCGCATATGTATTTAAGTGGATACACTGGATACTTAAGTTTAGTCGCCCGGTTCGCCAGTCGCCTTCCCGTATCGCTAGAGATAGGTCGTAGTTAAGATAGAATAATGTAGTCGATAAGTTTATTATAAAATATTTACTCTGGTACCAGTTAATTAAAACATTAGTATATCGACTTATAGTTTCTCTCAATCAACAAATTAAATCTAACAACAACTATTGAAGACCACCACACTCTAAAACTTTCAATCCCAAATTTACCCTCTGAAGTAGAGGAATTTCCAAAAAATCTATTTTATTGTTCATTTATGTCAAGTAAGGAACCAATGTCCAGAATTTTATGCAATTTCCTTTAAAATCGGCTAATTGCCCATATAAACTTACTACCCCTTTTTTTGGCATAATATCTAAATTGTTCCTCCTTCGTCACTTATCCTTTTTACCCGACTGCGTCAGAAGGAGGGTTATGTTTTTGTTGATGTCTTCTTATACAATTTGAATACAACCACACTACGCATTCACATCGAAAAACGATTTTAATTTATACAAACTTTATACTAACAGCTACGTATTAGTATTCGTATTAGCTGAATCGTAAAATCTACTTTGACCTGGGTATTCGGTGCTTCACTAGTATTCGTCACGTATGTAGCACGTGCCCAGCGATCCATACAGACACCACGTGTTACCAATGACAACATGTGGTGATATATTTTAGATTTTTAAGCTAGTAACATAACAATATAATTAAACTCTGAGTCTGTCCTGGCTGTATCGAGGAGACAGATATATTATAGGTATTATCTACTCATAATATATTATTTAGCCAATGGTGTTTATTTAAATAATAATGAAGAAGAACCGTTATTTTTATACATAAAAATACAGTAATTCAGTGTAATAAAATATTACAGTCATACAAAATATTACGAACCGACTAGGTGTGCTCTGTGTGTGAATTGTAGATTTGTGTACACCCCCGTGATACTCGAGTTATTCTTAGTGCGGGAATTGTTTTTTTTAATAAAACAATAAATTTCATAACGAGGAGGAAACCGAATGAATTCGCTTTATTAAACATCTAAAAAACTGTTTACATTGATGATAGATATTTTCGTTAGCTCCGAAACCTTGCTGTCTTAGCGTTTAGTTGGTCTAACAATTTTAAAGCTGATATTACCAATTGATCCTTACAAATATTTTTACTACTTCCGTACGATGCTTTTACCTACAATCATTCGATTTGTGAGAAACTTGCATCCGATATACCTACCGTTTTTAACGAATTCGTGCAAAAAGCAAAACTTGCCATACAAACACTCCAATAAATTTTATTTCTGCTTATGTATTGCTTGCGTAAATTCGTGATTAAACTAAGCGATTGGCTTTAAGTATTCAATTAATTCAAGAACAGAATTCGGTCGATACAATTTCGCAATAAGTGTAAGCATAGAATGCGAAATTACCCGACCATGGGTTACATACAAATAGAGCCAAAAATGCACGTGATACTCTTTTGTGGTGTAACCATTGACTTAATATTATCAGTAGCAGCGACAGTTTCACAAATCTAACATTCAGGTAAACAACCTGGAAGTGCTAGGTGCACTTAAAAGTGTAATGGTTTCCACACTTTTGTAGAACTTGCAGTTTGTAGCCTCAAAAATAATGTAAACTACAGCACGATCGATCCCAATTCACAATGCAACTATAAATTTCACACTAAAATTATCAACCATCTACGTTAATTTAACACTAAGTATTTCCGTTCTAGTAAACGTACCTATAGGAGCAAGGTGTCATTTTCATATCACTTGCTTTATAGGTAAGTTTAACATATAGGTACTACGCAATAGAAAACGTATAAGCAAGCACTAAACTTAATGCGTTAATTGCAAATTTTTGTCACAGTTATCACACCAAAACGTCATTGTTTGGGCAATATATTTGAGGACTTATTAATTAATTTAAAAGATTACATTTTTCAGCAGTTGGTTAATAATTAAATTTGACAGTTCAGCAATTGAATCACTTTCAAAGTTAGACAAGTTTACTAGAAATATCACATATCACGTATCCATTCGAACTGGTATGGCCAGAAAAGGGCCTCAACGAATGAGGCATTAAAGAATTGCCTGCTTGGGATTGCGGAACTCGCCAACGTACTGTGCAGGCATTTCAAAAAAGATGTTTCCCTTGGGGCCTAAGAGGCAACAATTCAACTTTATGAAACACTTAGTATTTTGGGACCTGGGCATTTAGGCAAAAGAACCTTTTATTTATCATTAAAATTTTCATAACTATATTAAAAAAAAAACCATCTTGTTAAAAACAGCACGTTAAGAATACCAACATAATTTTTACGGATTAAAAAGACTTCACAATATAATTCGAATAACCTTGTTGCTTGTAGACAGACGGTAAACACATAAAATATTTAACTATCCACATATTACTATGCTGAACAGTACACATGACATGTGAATTGATTGCACTTCTAATTTAAATTCTATCGTTCAATATATTCAAGACTTGATAATCTTTATCATCGCGTGATGAGGATAACGCACATAAATATATTATAGAAGCTTAGAATAATGACAACGTTAGAAGTTATTTTCTGATATCATATAAGGTACAGTTCATTAATATATTGGCAGTTTGGAACCGTATTGAGATAACAAGGTTCAAAACTGCCAACATATAAATGAACTCGACTGTATCTATTAGGAAATAATTTAGTCACGGCATTGTGTTAGTGGAATCGAAAATTCAAATCACAGAATAAACTAAAGAACAATCATTTTAAGTAATCATTATCAGTTTACGACTTCAGTGCTTAAGTTAGATAATTTATTGACTACAGAATTTACTGTGGGTGTTGTAGTGATGTCGTACTTAGATCCTATTTACCTATTTAAAACTCATTTCCATCCGTCGGCATCATTAATCAACTCCCTTTCAAGAAGATTTAAGTATGTACAATATAAATAAATACATGACGGAACAATACAATAAAGTTCAACATTTATCACGTTCGGAGTGAGTGATGAGCATGACTTATAACCTAGAATACCAAGTACAACAATATCTGTCATAATAATGAATAAATTACATTATTAACAGAAGAATGCCGATGCCTCCGTGAAGTAATATGGGGACAGTCTTCGCCTGGAATTGAGATTAATAGCGACGGGATAAATAATACTTTTGAGCTACCCAAAGGAGGATTTGGTGAGCACAATCTTCACATGTCACAAAAAAAGAAAAAGGATAGAAGCATTGCATTTTTGTTGGAAAAAAAACAAATTCTCCATATATTCTAAGCACTGCTTCGCTCTATTATTATATTTATTTGATAAGCAGTTTTCTAAGCGCCGCACGCCACCGCCGTGTTAATTTACCATTATCATAAATACCAAGGTTCTCTTGTCTCTCACCTACGGCCTAAGCTAACTAGACACTTCCTTTACTAGCTAGCAGTATCCATAAAAGTTCTCAGAAATAATAAATAATGTCATGGTATAGATAGGTCAGTAAGACTGAGAAGTGGACCTTCAGACTATGCACCTTGAAAAAACTCGAGAATATTTACAACATATTAGTTTAATCAATAAGTGGATCAAAATAATAAGAACTGGATCGCCAAAACGTGTGAAACATTGAAACGATATCTGAAGATCTGATAAAATTTTATGTGTTAGTCAGTGCACGCGTTCTTTAATTACTTAGTAGGTACAAAGGCCAGGCCGTATACTTAAAATAATAGAATAAACACAGCTGTGGTATAAAATTAGTAATAGAAGCATCTTGAGATATGTAAAGTCGTCAATCGTTGCTTGATGGTCGGTATATTCCCTGACACCCTTAAAATAGCCAAAGTAACTCCGATTTATAAATCGGGAGCAAAAACAGAACCCGGTAACTATAGGCCGGTGTCAGTGTTACCGGTGGTGTCCAAAATCTTTGAGAAGATCATTTATGTGCGGCTAAGTAAATACCTAACTGATAAAGACTTTTTGATTCCGGAACAGTATGGTTTTAGGCCAAAATCCAACACGCTATCTGCGGCCATAGATTTAACAACCAAAATTAAAACCAATATTGACAATAAACAAGTGGCTTTAGGTGTTTTCATAGACCTAAAAAAAGCATACGATACGGTGAGTCATTCTAAACTAATTAATAAGTTAAATAACATAGGCATAAGCGGTAATGCGCTGAATATCTTTAAATCTTATTTACAAAATAGATACCAAGCTGTTAAAATAGACCAACACTGTAGTAGTCGCCAACCAATAACCTACGGTATCCCACAAGGTTCGGTAATTGGCAGCCTATTGTTTTTGATATACATAAACAACATAAAAAATGTAGGCATGACGGGACATATAACGGTCTACGCCGATGACACCTGCTTGTTTTACTTCGGCAACTCGATAGATAAGGTTATACCTCAGGCCCAACGGGATTTAGATATGCTCAATGAATGGTTCTTATATAATCTCCTAACTATTAATACATCCAAAACTTCGTTTATGATTTTTTCAGCAAAAAATAAAAAGATAACTAACTTTACACCATTACGAATAAATAATATAATAATACAAAGAAGTCACAAGGAGAAATATCTGGGTCTTTGGCTAGATGACAGGTTAACCTGGAACGAACACATTGGGTATGTCAAATCTAAATTAGTTTCAGTTTTGGTAGCCTTGAGAAAAGTAACTAACTGTATACCGCATAAAATAAAATTAATGTTATATAATTCCCTAATAAAAACGCACATGGACTACCTGATCGAAATTTGGGGCACGGCGTCGAAAACCAACCTTGAGCCACTTCAAAGAACACAAAATAAAATTGTTAAAACCTTATATAGAATTGATTGCTATACACCTACAAAAGAAATATATGCAAAAACTAAACTCTTTAACCTCTCGCAAATATATCAATTCAATACCTGTGTACTTATAAAAAAAATACTTCTAGGTAAAATTCATACTGATATAAGTTTCAAACAAAAACCGCAAAAATACTATTTAAGAAATCGCAATAAACTACAGCTGATTGTACCGCGGACACTGAATTATGGCAAACGGAACATACTATTTGAGGGAGCACAACTTTATAATAGACTACCTAACGAATTTAGGGAGTGCCAAAACTTCAATATCTTTAAGAGTAGGTTAAAGGTGCACATAACCACACATCCAGTTAAGAATACATAAAATATTATTTTAATAAAGCCCGAATTTCACAGGTGTTGAATGGACTATATTGGCAGGATAACTATATAAAACACAAAAATGAATGAGACAGCTGTGAATTCGGTCAGGTTATATTTTATGAGTCGGATAAGGCCTATCCGTAACTTCTGAAACTGGCCCGGGCGATTAAAGTGGCATAATCCAATATCCAGGACGGGGAAGGAACGGCATTGTTTTGCGATAAGAAACTTTAACATAAATAAAATAAGCATTACTTTCCATCGCAATCAATTTCAAGTTGCGATGTTTTAAGATGTTAACTAAAGAATATCTAAACTTTCTAGTAATTTTATAAGAAAATTTCAGCTAAGTTTTTAAATTTTTTAATTTTTATAATCGTGGAAATTTTATTGTTGTTCTTTTCTTGTCTTACGAAGGATACCCACGCGCGAGTACCTACATGCTGCTTGTCGCTCCGATACGTTTTTGATTGTTTGTTTGGCTTAGGGAATATAATAATATATAAAATATTGGAACACGTAGATAATATTATGGATTTGATTTAAATATTATAGAATTATTTATTTTAGATATTTTGTTGTATAATGCATGCCAGAGCAAGAATAAAATATATAATAGTATAAGATTATAATAATGTACATCTCATCTAAGTGAACTTCAATGTAGTTCTTTTGAGAATAAATAAATATCTTTAAACACAAAGTCTCGAACTTTGGATTCTAGACATTTGATATTTAGCTGCAAATTTGCAAATAAGTCATATATTATAGTTTCAAAACCCTCTAAAATAAGTTAGCGGTGTTGTTTAAGAGGATTTTGAAATTATATGACTCAAATCATAAGACATTTTTACACCTTTATGGTTGTTCAAATGCCTATCCGTCAGCTAAGATAATTTGTATCGATAAATTTCAACTACTAATCTGCCTGTTCTAAGGTACCTAAATGTATTATTTATGTATGCAATGAAATCATCTAGATAACAAGTTTCATGAATGAGTTTACACAAATATCAAAGCAAATATATCCAGTAACGATTACCACGATAATAAAGGGAATTAATGGTATCTAATGCCATTTTAGGTTCAAAAAGGCAAAGATAAAATGTAAGGTTAAAATAACATTGGGGATTTACGCAGTCGTTGATCCACTGCCGTATCCGGACTAACATACGAGCCGTATGTCAGTCCGGGCTTAATTAACTTGCAGAAATTCAAAGTTGAATTGAATACCTATGTGACAAAAATAATTAAAACTGGTCAACTAAGACATCCAAAAATCTTGATATTGTTAACTGTATCATATTTTAGAAACCTCATTTTGAAATACCTAGTACATATAATTCAAGAATAAGGGTAACTGATTTAACATGAATCATTCGAACTTATTAAACAATGTTTTTTATGCCTATCAGCCAGTAGGACAGCAAATCACTTGAGAATAGCCTAGCAACAGAATGTTGTTACTGTTTAATCAGTTACAAATCTCGGTCAATGAGTTACTATCGTCTTATAAGTACCTATCTATTAATATAAGAACATATCAATGCGGTTTCAAGTAAAATTAGGTGAGACAATCTACTGATTGTTATAGTTTGATAGCTTTACTAAATACAGATAGATATTATCTTATAAGTACCTTTTATCAGTAAATAACATTGTTATCCGCAAAATGACTACTTGACCTTGTCACAAATACATTTTTTTTCTTTTATCCTGCCAAGTGGTAATCTTCTGTTTATTAATACTAATAAAAGCTACCGTTTCTTTCTAACTTAAGTAAACATAATGTCGCGCCTGTATTATCCAATAGGGTGTGTAGGCTAGAGCAGGATAAACAACCACACTTCACCAGTTATGTTTAGGTCCCATGTGTGATTGCCAGCGCCATTTACCGGGCGCAATTCTAGACCCCTTGCTGCAACTAAGAATTTCCTAAAGAAACACACCCGAGTAAATAAATCACAAATGTATGTGTGTTTGTCACGTGTAAACAAGCGAATATTTTTATTTGAAGTGCTAAAAAAAACGTAATAACAGATTTAAAAGGAAGGGTACATGATGTAGAGTCCAAAAGTATATTTATTACAGCTTGCCAAAAAAAGCAACGATTCCCAATTAGAATTCAGTCGACGTGTAACGTCTACATCATTATGGCTATGTGCCGAATCGGAGGACGCCTATCCGATTCTAGATTAAAATTTGATGCCATTTATCTTAATCTAGACAGCATTGATTGCAGAGGGGGAGACCGTAGGACTGCGAAGTCAAAGAAGAGTTCGAACCCACGGCACACACCTCTGTCAATAAATCATTAAGATTCATATTTTGGAAGAAATGTGTGTCTTTATCAAAATTATAAATTATCGCTCGCTGACGGTGAAGGAAAAACAACTTAAGAAAACCTGCATGCCTGAGAGTGCCTAAAAAATATATTCGGGGTCGTGTGAAGTCTAGCAATCCACACTTGGCCAGCGTGGTGGACTATGGCCTAACCCTTCTTATCATGAGAAGAGATCCGAACCCAGCAATGGGACTTGTATTAGATACAGGGCTGCTTTTATCTTAATCTAGAAGAGTGAATATTTATGAAGGAATGAAAATCGAATTCTTATTCCGGTTAGCTGCCTTCCTAAATTAATGCAGGTACATAAATATGTTGGCAGTACTGTACCATATTTAACAGATAATAATAATAAGGTCAAAAGTGCCAAAATATTAAATGAACTCGACTGCTGCTGGGAAAGGTTCGGCAAATTCGTTGACAAGAGTTTTTTTTTTTAATTCTTTATGTCAAGTACTTTTCCAGACTAACTTCCGTTACAGAGAATTTACGAAAAATACATTACTATGATTATGCAAACAAGAATAAGGAAACATACTATTAAAAAAAGAATTACGAGACGCCATCGTATAACAAGTAAAAAGAAATGAAAAATCGATTTTAAAATACTGTTGCTTATTTCAAGTTCCACAAAGAGTGCTTCTATTTGGTTTATTCTTGTATGTACAAATCATTGGGTTATTGTAGATTTGCCACATTGTGTCTTGTTGTGCACATCTCGGCGAATGACACGAAATCGGTAAAAAAGGAAATGTGGGCAAAGCTGAAGACAGATTGGTAAAAACTAGTTTTAATCGTAAAAAAGAATGGCAACACATGCTGGGATTTCCATTGAATAAAAAACAAGCACACATTGAGGTTTGTACTGCCCGATGCGATTGTATATCTAGGACTCAGTTTCTAGCTACTTTCTCTTAATGTCGCATCAGCACAGATCGATCGGCTTCTCACGGACATTGTCCGACTAATCCTTTATGAGTGAAGAGAGAGAAATGAGTTTAGGCTAACTTATGGAATTATTGTGAAAGATCTTAGGAAAGGCCACCATTTAAAGTCAATCGCCAAATCGCGAGATCGCATCCTAAAAATAAATTAATATTGATATCCCCAGAATGCACCTACATTTTTTTACCACCTTAATTTGCTGGAGATACCACTTCCAGCAGTTGGACTGGAAAATTCGTCGCGTATTAAACTCATGAATGTCTGCACTTTGCCAGTTTGCCCAGACATCCATCTAGTGAATCATTGCCTATCTTCATTGCATGATATGGCAGGTTCAAGGATAACAGGTTACATCGGGAACTAACCCTCAGGATATAATAGGTTAGTACCCTGTTACTCTTGTCTCTACCCTGGCATTTCTCGCTCTGTTAATAAAAATGTAATTTAAATCAACAATGCGAAGTTACCAAAAGCAAACATACAAGTCATTAGACATTAGGAAGTGATGCTGTCGCACAGTCTATGTCAAGTTAATACAAGTAGTAATAATCATTGAATTTATCCGCATTTGCTGACCCAGTTAAACAATACTGTATTATTTTAAGTGTAATATATTATTTTAGTTAATTCTAAGAAATATTTTTTGTCAATCAAAACAACTTTATTTCTTAAGAAGAGAGGCCTCTTCTGCCCTATTTTCCCTGACAAATAAACTGAAAAAGATAGCAATGAAGGCAGCTATAGTATCATTTAGGCGGTAAGTGCAAACTCTTTTATTATTACAACTTAACCTGTGGATATACACAAAGCACCAGGGTAGATCAAGTTGCATGTGATAATATAGTTAGATATAAGCCATCCAATTTCTATTAACATTAGTTTTAAATAAAGTAAATAAAAGAGATTCTCAGTTCATATTTTTCACCCATTCTAGCCTTCACCCTGCCCAACTCTTTTATTATTAGAACTTAACCTGTGGAAATACACAAAGCACCAGGGTAGATAAAGTTGCATGTGATACTATAGTTAGATGTAAACAATCCAATTTCTTAACATAGTTCAAACATTAGTTTTAAATAAAGTAAATAAAGAGATTCTCAGTTCATAATTTTTCATCTATTCTTGCCTTTACCTTGCCCAAAGTGGCATTATCAAAATTTCTACTTGGTGCTCATATTTAGGTCATGGAAACGTCACATGGTTTCATCAAAATTAACAAACCTGCAATATAAATTTTCAGCGTCACAGCTAATTCACCTCCTTTAGGTTAAAGTACAAAGATGAAACATGTATCAGTTTTTAAGACCTGCAGTACACATTTAATTTTGTGAAAACTGCATCCAATTACATAAATGTAGTTTTTATGTGATGCCTCTACAAACATACAGACCGACTAAAATATATTTTTACTAAAACTACTGTTATAAACATACATAGAATGAGGCAATTACCCCACAGGGTTAGGCATTATAAAGTGTCTGAATGTGTCTCAATTTTATTTATAATTATACCATTGCTACTATAGAATCTGACTTTGGAAGTCACTCACATAATATTTGATACATATAATATTTTGATTATTACAAGTATTTAGCAGGCACACAGAATATTCCAGATAATATTGATTATTCATATTGTTGCTTCACTGAATGATGCAGTCCTACAGCCTGCCACTCGGCTATTGCTGCTTGTGTCTGCTAATATTTATTTTTTATTTTATTTTAAAACTTCTTGCACATAATGTGTACAATGGCGGACTTAATGCCATAGGCATTCTCTACCAGTCAACCGTAAGGTGGTGCAGAGATAACAAAGGTAGGTGCAGTTATAAATGTTCCAAATAAAAGAGAAAAGTCTAATCCTAAAACCATACAATACATATTATAATATTAAATCATAAAATTTAAATTATATATGTATATATATATATATATATATATATAAATATATAAATACTATTATATAAATAAAAATAAAACATGACAGATCAATATTTTAATGACTCTGCAGAAGATTCGGTTAGTAAAAGCAGCAAATACACAATTTATTACTGTAATTAAGATAATGTTGTCTCTGCCATACCCTGGTGCATTATGGTATGGTGCTCACTGGAAAAATTTAAAAATCTATTTTGTCTCTCATTGTTGTTTGTCTCATTTTGCATTTTTTTGGATGTCTGGACAAACTGACAAAGTGCAGTCAATATAATTAATGAGTTTATTATGGCAGAATTTTCCAGTCCAATCGTTGGAAGTGGTATCTCCAGCACATGAAGATAGCTTAAAGAAATGTAGTTGCATCACTATTCTGAGGATATCAATATTAATTAATTTACAGGATGCAATCTCAAGTCTTGGTGATTGCCTTTAAATGGTGGCCTTTCCTGAGATCTTTTACAATAGTTCCACAAGTTATTCTACACTCATTTTAATATAGTATTAGTCGGACAATGTCTGTCTGTCGCGGCATTAACCAGTGCTTAAGCTCGCTTTTATGAAGGGTCATCATGTACTAAGGTGTCAGTAAGGTCTTTATTAGACCTTACAATAACTTGATACATAATATACTTACTAATGCTATTCTAATGACCTTGGGACATCCAAGTTCATAATAAAACCCTGCTTAAAAGGGATCTAAGCTAATCACTAATTCATGTTTGTAAGAAAAAGAGGAAAAGAAAATATAATTCTTAGAAAACCAGAAGAACCAGAATATAATTAATCAATTAGGCAAAACTCTTAGTCAAATAACAAACCGTAGTATCGGCAATGCTGACATTAATCTGATTTTAGCACTTTGATTGATTTTTAACCAGCTAATCCTATTCTAAATTAATTTTAGCACTCCTAACATCAATATTGTTAGAAATATGATGGTTAGGATAAGAAACTTGTAGTAAAATAGAGTTAAAATTGTCCTTAATATAATAAGTACTTAATCTCTTTGACCAAGTCATGACTATACTTTATTAATAGACCATAACTTTATTAAAGTAAATGTAACTAATTTATTAAGATTTGATTCACTTTTCTCTCATTTGTCTGTTTCATACATCAGCAATGATCTAAATTTATCTTGATAAGTGGTGACTGCTGTATTGGTGCATATTTATAGTATGTTTGAAAACCTTATTTTGTACTATTCATGGTAAATGTAATATTTTTATCATTTAAACCTTTTTAATTTTATAAGATCATTTGTTATGAATATACACTCCCAATAATATTTTCTTCACACAATTTTATTTTATTCAAAATATAACTATGAAATAAAAAAGACCATCATTTGACACAGACACAATATTTATATAATACTTTGTGGTACACTAGTATGTATCATGTAGTCTAATATAATGAAAAGCGTAGCATTCTACCTACTGGGAGTGTTATAAACATTTTAATAAAAAAACAAAAGAAAAAAGAGGGTAATGACCTCTTTGGAAGAGAAATCTATTTTCTCATTGTTACCATTTCATCCAAGTTTCAATATTTATTACAAGGAGTCTAGCCAATAATACACTTACACAGCGGCACAGAAAACTGACTAAAACGTAAAAGTAAAACTTCTTCCACTCATAAACTTTTCGTACCTACTTAAAAGTAGGCCAGGTAATTAATTATAAATGTCAAGGGACTACTGTAACAGTCGTATTACTTACCGTTTCAGAATTATTTCCCATATAGTCTTCAAAATTATTGCAATACCATAACACTTTTTAAGACAAAAACAAAGAATTCCACTTTACTTCGAATTTGCAAACCATGTAAAATATTTCACAAACAAGTTGAAAATAATAGAAATCGAACGATTTATTACGGTCAGGAGGATATAACAATTAAGATTAAAATATTTTAAAGCACATTTCTTATAAACTTAACGCAGCACTATTTTTCGTAAAATTAAACAATAGGTTGTCCTCCCACCGTGGTACCGTCACTTTTCTTTGCTGCAAATTCTGTTTACGATTAGGGATGCACAGCTTGATTTGGTGGTAAAATAATCGATTCAAATTATTTGTTAGATAAATAATCGATTTCAATATGATACAAGCAAGTCCTCTCACTTTACTGATCTATCGATTAAAGCATTATAAATTATTTAAATTGAAATGTTAATAAAAATATATTAACAATTCGTTTTACAGAGTTATGATTTTGAAACATAAATTACTTTTCATAAAATAAATCTTTTACACAACTTTGTTTGAAAGTTAGACGGTAATTCAAAATTACTCTCAGCGTAGTCATTATGAAGAAAAATAATATTATAAAATACAATTACGGAGGAGTAAAAACTAAAATGTTATTGTCATTGTCATTACATATTACAACAAATTACTTATATATTATCAAAAGTAGTGGTGGCCCTGGGGCCGCCCACCCCTAAACCGTCAATTTATGTTTGTTTTATATACGAAAAGTATATTATTAAATAAAAAATAAAAATATATATTATCATTTCACATTATGAGTAAAAAAGTATGTTACAACTGTTATCCCCTCGGTATTTAAATTTTTAATATGCTTAAAGCGCGGCAAAACTTTCTTTTTATAATATGGTTTCCAAAGAAAAAAACATTCACTTTTTTACAAACTATGAAATATTATTTTTTGTGTGTGTATAATTTATTGCATGTTATGATAGGTAATTTTATACAGATTCTAGGGACATATTATATAAAATCTAATCTAAAATAAATAAATAGAATCGATTCGTTTGATTAGAATTAGAATATTTTATTAAATAAACGGACATCCCTATAGGTATGAGAAATGTCATTTCATCTGCCCTTTCAATACGTCATTCGGGACGTGAAATGCTAATGTTGCCAGCTATAATAATAACAAATACTTTTTTGGTTGCGTGCGTTCAAGCGATCAATCTAGTTCACTTAACTCAAATTCAATAGTTTCACTGTTAGATAATAGATGGCGCTAAACTCTATTTCATAAAAATATTTTTGTAATTAGAATTTTTGCGGCTTTTGACTCTTACCTAATAAAAATATGCTAGTTCGCGTCATCCTTTTGGGACAAAAATAATAAAAAAGAAAAGACGATATTATTTTTCGGACTATGTTTTGCATCTACTTGCTCAAGTTGATAAGAAATATTGTTGTTTGCTTGGTTGTAATAGTACTTGCGCTTTGGAAAGCAAGCTGGCTTATGGCCAATGTCACCAACCGAGTTGCCGAGTTAAACGTTGAACGTTTTCGATCTTTCTGTCCCGTCAAAGAGAAAGATAAGTATAGTTCGGGTTTAGTGTTTAGTGCGGGTTAAAAAGTTTGGTAACATTTTGCTAAAGCGTAGTTTTATCTATACAGAATTCTTTTTTTGTAACTGGTCAATATTATAAAAGTACCTACCAAAATATATACGTTTTTGCAAAAGAAGTTACAACGTCTCTACCTATTCTACATAAATGGTATATGCTTACTCTATAATAATACTGACATACTATGTTTCATGAAACCACGCACACCGCGCATGTTAATCGCACTAGAACTTTATATGTAGTTAGAACACGCTTGATGATCGTGGAGTCAGTTCAGCTCATTCATCTTATAAATAACATGCGTGATAAAACATAATAATCTCAATCCCAACGTGTGGTTCTATACATTAGATTTTGCATAATAATAATATTATTGTATCATGTATTGGCAAATTTTTATTTTTAGAATTCATAACAAATAGCCGTGCCATTGCAGCGGGCTGGTGTTTTTATGCATACCTTCGGTAAATATTACTCAGTTTCTCCGCTCTGCTGCCTCGCTGGTTAGGGTTGCCTGTCCACAGAAGGGGTCTGTGGACAGGCAACCCTAACCACTGTTCTAATGGTGCAGTCTCTAAAAATAATAAAAAAATTGACAACACATGGTAAGAATATTGTCTATTTTTTTTTCGAGTCATTAATGATCGTATCAGACTGAAATTAAGCAATGATTTGTACATTATTTTATCAAAAATAATTTTACATTAACAGAATACTCGAGAAATAATATTATTATACAAATTGAACATTAAAATCAGTCGAGTTGTTTGGTAATCGTGAGTATTGTATTTAAATCAAAAATGGAATGGAATAGATTCTATGACTGATTCTGAATAAACTACTAACTACTTTCAGGATGAAGTGAAAATAATGTTGGGAATACCCAACTAAATTATTCAATCAATGAAATTAGCGCAACCTCTTATAATCTTATATAAATAAAAGAAAGTCGTGTTAGTTACACCATTTATAACTCAAGAACGGCTGAACCGATTTGGCTGAAAATTAGTGTGGAGGTAGCTTAGAACCGGGAGAAGGACATAGGATACTTCTAAAATATTTTCGAGGGCAAAATTTTATCGAGGGTGAAGCCGCGCGGGGCAGCTAGTATTATATAAATAAAACATTTTTGTAAGTTTGTATGAGAGCCGATTATTTATGAAGGTAGGTATAGATAGAGTCGCGTGACGCGTATTATGAGGTGATATTGTACATAAGGGTGCAGTAGGTATTTTTTAAATTTTTAAATTATATGTTTAAAGGTTTCACAGTAACATTCATTTGAATACAAACTGTAAGTTTTATACTGACATGTGCTGATAATATTTCTGTTTTTTATCAACCTTTAAATTCTGACTATTGATAGCCACACAATACAGGCTTAGCCTAGTCTGGCTTTTATTATTATATGTTTTTTTATGTTAACTGCACTGAAATAGGTAAATATTAATCTATTCAATACTATTAAAATTATGAAAATACGGGTGTTACTCACGTAATGTTGGTCTATTTAGTCGACCGCGGTTTCGCCTATATGTCTAGGCATTATCAAGAGAGTGCGATACGTCGCGCCTGAGTCGCAGCCAGTATTTTCATAATTTTAATAATGTTACAAACTCACGTCAGTTTTAATAAAAACTATTCAATACTATTGTTAACTTTTTATTGTTTATTTTTATTGCATTTAGCTATGCTTAGCAAATTATACAAATTATTTTCTTAGTATAATTTGTAATAGCTAAGTGCTATAAAAATAATCAATAGGAAGTTAAAATATCGTACGCGTTCATTCTTTACAACATTTGTGCTGAATGCAACTTCGCCATGTTGGTTTGTATCCTACTTAAGATAGGAACAAATGGATGAACGTAACGTCACGAAATGACGTAACATATCCGTAGCTGGTTGGTTAATGCGACTGCCCAGTGTGCAGAAGGTCGCTGGTATAAATCCTGCCGGTCCCATATCTTTTCAACTGTTTCTTAGTACAATTCTATTCTTGTTGTTACATGTGAAGAGGCTATTCTTTAAGGTACGCGGTTTTTCTCAGAAGAAAACATACTTGCAGGAAAACTCGAGACTATGATGTAACGGTAGGTAATTAATTATGAATACCTAGTAACAGCTTACCTACGACAATAATAAGTTGTTTTCCTACGTAATCTTTATTAATAGACACTGTTAATAAAGTAATATAATTGTTATATTTTGATGTATAAATAGCTTTTGTCCGCGACTTCGTCGACGTTCGTTGTATTAAATAATAACAGCTATGACCCGCGTTTAAACAAACTGCTCCGCTCCCGTGAAGTTCAGCGTAATGTTAATTATACAAAGACCTTGATGTGTGATGAAACAGACAGACAGACAGGCAAACATTTTTTAATCACATTTTTGGGTTCGGTGTCGGTCTAGTAACACCCCCTGCCATTTATTTTTTTGATATTTTCAATGTACAGAATTTTTACCCTACAGATTTATTTTAAGTATATATAGATTAAAATAAAAGGTATTTATTGTTATATACCTTTTATACTTTACTTTACTAACAAAGGAGGTTATAAATTCGATTCGTATGAATTATGTTATTTTAAACAGTGTGTTCTACAGTAAAAGGTGCAAAAAAGATATCACGTTGCCTAACAAACTGTATGATCGCTATGTTTATGTTGTTCGTAAAACGTGTTTTTTTTTCGTTACATTATTTGAACCGGTGGAAATGAATCCTGGCCATGTTTGGAAGCTGTGATTTCAATAAATGTCACATGTATACAAAATTTAAAAAAGGGTTATTTGCTTTTTTTAAATCTAACCTAACTGGCAGATAACGGGTTAATAAAGTTTAGTAAACTATGATACAACAGAATAAGAAAGTAAGATACAAAGGTTCGGGTGTTTTTTTTATTTTGAACATTCTATAGAATTTCTAGGAATTACATATTACCAAGGGTATTTTTATACCAAGCATGTTACTTCATTACCATGATTTGCATGGAGGTGCCTCTATCATGCATGGTGGCGGTCACGTCACTAACAAAATGCTCACTTGGTTTCAACAAGATGGCGCAACCAGGCGACCATTTTATTACTGGACTTGCCACCATGATGCCCTAATGAATATGATTCTTTGAGGTCCACGAGTTCTATCTTAATTTTTCATTTATTTATTCTACGCCTGCAGCGAACGAACTTGTAGTCCTTCCGATGATAAGTGGAGCACAGCTCATGGCCATCCACAAAAGCCAATTGTAGATGCGTCGCTGCAGCTGAGAACTACGGTGCTATGCCTCCTATGCCAGTAATTTCAGGGCCTGATCTCACCACCGAACCGGAACACAGTAATGCAAGCACTACCATTTGGCGGCAGGTTAAAGGTGAGACGGTGGTGCTGCCGCCATCGAGTTCGTTCACAAGAGCTCTACCAACAGTAGTTTGGACGGTCATGGATTCTAAGTAGGTATGAGTATGAGTCGCTATTCTTTCTCTACTTTCTTCTACTCTCCTTTTTTTACCCTGCCTTTTGGGTACTGGGGTAAACGAGATCGATTAATGTGGCTTGACCCTTACGGTACTAGAAAGGTACACGTGGAAAAAATCTTGTACAATATTTTATTGACATATTCTCCTATTTGCCCCAATTTTATTATTATTATACATGACTAACCTACCTACTTAAGCTGCCACGTTTACGACGGCTGACTGATAAAGGTAATATAAGGCCATTGCTCAATTACCTACTGCTCGATATGATAAGCCGCTTAATACCTACTTATTGTAGTTATTTAGAATAAATGCTACTCAAGGATTCATAAAACTCACAAAGTTTCATATTTTCTGAAAGTTTAAACAGAGGAAATAATACTGCCGAGTATTCTATCTTCATAGAAACGGTCAGAACGCGAGACATGACTACGTCTAGGAGTAAGCTTGCATTAAGAACGCTACAACAGACGAGGTTGCGCTGCTGCAGCGCTATTTAGCTTAATGATTGTCGTATTTTCATAAACCTTAGACGCTTTTGTTTCCACCATAGTTTGAATTTAAAGAGATTGGAGATCTTTTAGTTGGTCTTTGTAATGGGACCTCCTCATCCATCCTCTCATAGTCTAATGAAACTTTGCGTAAATATACTTTATTATGTACTCAGAGTAGTAGTAGGTTCTAGGGTCTCTAAATATACTTAACTAGCTTCCGTTCGCAGCTCCGCCTGCGTGGTACGTCGATAAAAGTAGCTTATATTATTCCTTGGGTCTTAAGCTATTTCCACTCCAATTTTGATTAAGATCGGTCCCGTAAATGCGAAAATTTTACTAACAAACAATAAAGTATTTCCTTTTTATAATATTAGTGTAGGTAGGTATTTGCTCAGAGTAAAGGCGCGGGATGGATGCGACACGGGCATTTATTAAAAATGTTCATGTTTTCCTAACAAATTGAATGAGATCATTCAATTTGTTAAGAAGAAGTGAATTAAATCTTTTAGTTTTTTTATAACCGGTGGAATTGAACACTGACCATATCTAGATGTCTCTTTTGTTTTAAAGGCATGCGATATTTTAATAAAAATGCGCCTTTGTCGCCTCCATCTTGTATACCTACTAGTACAAGTGGATGTTAACTGGAATAATATCTGTAGCGGTGTTTCAAAAGATATTAGAAACACTTCAAGAGCTCAGTTTTTAAGGGTTTTATAAGCCCTTTAGTCACTTCATTGAACTTTGTAATAATCTTATTGCAATCGAAGAGGGTTACGTCATTTTTGTATGTACATAGTTAGATCATTTATTTCTATGAAAATGCTAATGCTGTGTTAGGGCTGGTAAAACCATCTTCTTATCCATAACGAGATACTCTAGCTAGAAAATTACGTCTCGACACCGTAGTTATGTTATTGTTCATGTGCATAACTTTACTAAGTAATACAAAATTTAAACACCTGATGACAACATGCTAACAAGAAAATAATAAAACACTTTGGGTGGGGCAGAGACAGATAGGAAGGTGTTAAAGGGTTGTAAATTTGAGAGCTTTTGCTAATAAGTTTTAGGACTTAATTGCATCAACTCAACCTAAAAGAATTTTTCACCTTTTAGAAATGACCATATCTATATCACCCAATCAATTGTGTACTGATAAAGTTCAGGATCATGAAAATAATGAGAATGAGTTTTAAGACCCAATAAGTCTCAAAAAACATCACATCCTGTCCTAGATGTAGATGTCTGGATATTTGTTACTTTGTCACGCAATAAGTGCCGAGTAGATTTCGAAGCGTAAGTAAAATTAGAACGAAGCCGTGACTGGCTCTAGTCAGCTAATAATGTTGCCGCCTGCCAACAGGAGGCCAGTAAGTTCGTAAACCATTGTTTAAAAAAAAATCAGGCATGCGTATCGTATGCGAATGAATGCATTGATGACTCAGTAGTTTGAATACGCCATATATAATATACATTAACACAATGTTAATGACTTTTGCCCAGTGTTCGCTCATTAAATGAATGCAGTTTAATAACATAGATTCTAAACATTAATTTCTAGATAACACTAGCGGATACGGACACAAAACATAAAATAAATCCATATATCTATTCACTTTAGTTAGTATGTCGGTATAGAGAACATGTTTCTATGTATATATCCGGAAACGTGAGGGATTCTCTTATCTTATTATATTGGAGTACATTAGAGTTGCCTAATCATTAAAAAAATATCAGTGTTGCTTGTATAGTGTCCAAAGATTGTTGTGGGGATATTTCGGGTGACAAAATGACGAAACCTAAGGAGATAAAATCAGAGGGCACAAAACCCAAGTTGATAAAAAAGGGATGTGATTTTATACCCCCTGATGGAGGATGGGGGTGGATGATTGTCGTTGCAGCTGGATTCTCGAATGTGAGTAAAATATAAAGTATTTTAATTAGTGTATTATATATAATGTATTAGCTAATATTGGTATGATATATGGTTTCATGTTTAATTTAAATAAAAGTAAACTTCAGCACACACGACATACCATTACATTACATTTTTCACGCATCGAAATGTCAAATCAAAAATATCGGCCGGCAAGCTTGAACATTTGAGATATTACAACATTTTATTTATATTTTATTGCGTCCATCTGACTCAGATGGACGCTGCAATGAAATATAAAGAAATCAAAATAAATTGAAATCAAATGTATCTTTTTTGTAATTAAAAACCTTCAAATGTCCTATGAAGAAAAAGCTATTGGGGTTAAATAACTATTTAACATCCGATTTGGTTTTATTTAAAACGTTAAACTAACAGGAGGATTGTTTATTAAGATTCAAGAAACTTTAATATATTATACTATTGTTATCATCTGCTATAGTTCGTATGATAGTTACGATACTATCACATGCATGATACATTGATAAAAGGGTATTTCTCATTTTAACGATTCTCATCGTCATTTTCGTGTGCAATTTTCATACTCCATTATTTAAACAACGTTGTACAGCATTTTATAGTGATAAATAAAACGTTTAATAATAAAGTAATAAGTTTTCTAATAAGTAAATCAAACCAATCGGAGTACTCGTTCGGAAGTTAGAGCATTTTGAATATCGGAATCCCACGAATATGACGCGAAAGTGACTCCGTAGACAATTCAACCTTTTCCATGATTTATTAGACACAAATTTCTTGAAATGATAATTTTATCTTAATTCAACAACTTATACATTATAAAAATAAATAAAATAAAGTCAATTATCCAATATTTTTGGCACATAACCAACAAAATCAAATAATAATATTTACTAAAGTAGTATAGAAACTTTCTTCTTCGTCGTGTCGATGGCTGAGTAAAATTTTATTTTGACTTGCCATCGTGGTGAAAGGATTAGCCAATTCGCTTTGGAGAACTCGCGAATTGCCCAGGGTGCGCCGGACGTAGGGAATCGTGGTGTACGTCACTCGGGGAGGCTCCTTTCATGCATAGAAACTTTGAATTTGATATACATATAGAAAAAATATGTATATAAAAAATAAAAGCGCAAAAAACATAACATCACCTTGACCAAACATCACATTCGTGAAATAAAATCATGTCCGTGGTCAAAACGCAGACACGAAACGTGACAAAAGAGATCCAATTTTCATAAAATCCTCCAAAACGAATGTGTAACGTTTAAAATCAATTACTACATAAACAACTAAGCCATTTTAAAGTTTCACTTAGCTAGGTGCAATACTAATTGCATAGATACAATACAATGCATAAAAATGTTGTTCACGGAAATGAAAAATGAATACTTAGAAACGTTTTTTGTCACGGAACACTAGCCGCATTTTTATTACTGTGATGATGGAACAAAACTAATACTTGACCGAACCGAAGTCTGTGGTCAGTGAGATCTGTCTGTGTATTTAATTAAAATGGTGGTATATAAAACGTACAAATATAATAAAATTCGAAGAAACAATAACCAAATGTTTAACTGTAACGGCAAGTGTGACTCGATGAGAAAGAGAAAAATGGCCCCGTTTTTGACAGTTTAAGTTAGATTTTTTGTAGCTTGATGAATGTTCTATCCTTGGCCTAAATACATTTCTAACAAATTTGAGCTTCAACGAGACCCAAAAAAAGTCTAATCATATCCGCGTAGGGGCCACTGAACTATATTTTAAGTCTTGAGATAAACTAATTAATTAGTTGATAAATTATATTAATTTTATGATTGTATTAAATCCATTAGTCTAATCAATACGATTAAAGAAAAATTTTAACGGCCCAGTTCAACGCTGAACGAAAGTTGAATGTGGGTCATATAACGGCTTATCCTATTGTATTTTATTATTTATTTAATAAAATAGACATTAAAAGACGTAGAGCCTCTTTAAACTATCCATTTAGATTAGTATCATATATAAATTTAGATATGCAGCATGAATGTATACAGAATATTATAATATGTGACATGTTTTAAAAGAGATTATAACGATTCTTATTTACTCAAATGTTGAACAATAGTTTGCTCCATTTCTTCACGACTTATTTTTTATGAAGTTTTCAGTAGGTACCTGGTAGATGCATAATATTATATGACGATGATTGTTGCACTAACAACTGAATAATACTAGTTACTCACAAGCAATTAAAATAAATATTACGGATATCTGACCTTTTAAATCATGTCGAGTAAATAATAGATAACCCAAGTAAAGTTTGATAAAAGTGTAATATTTATTATGTCTATAAACACATTGACGAACCGATCGATAGATAATAAAAATATTATGGCTTACTTTAATAAAGTGTTTATTGCTTAGATACTGAGATAGGTATATCAATAGCATTGATAGCCGTTTAATATTCAATAATGAGATATGGTTACCACCTAATGTACAAATATTTTTTTGTTTCATATATATAGAGTTAGAACACCAGAAGTAATTACACTATCCAATGGTCCCAATGACAATGCCAAATATACACATTCACTCGCACAATCACACCCAGTCTCAAAACAATTCTTTGCGAATTACACAAAGATATGTCCCATGTGGGGATCGAATCCACAACACCAGTGCAGTGGAGAGCTATTATTAACTTTTAACCCCTAATTCAGCTCTTTGCGAGACGGAATTTCTATAACTTATGTCTCATTAACGTCTTGAAAGGAATCTTGAAGTAATTCAATTTGTTCGCAGCTAATTTACTTCCTCTATTTATAAGTTTACCCCTAATAGTTACCAAAAGCATATCTTATTCTTCATTGATTTACACACAATAATAGAAACGATAAACGATATAAATCTTGTAATATTTTAAAGCAAATTATAGCTTTTGCTATGCCTTGTTTTTGTATTTTATAAAATATTAAGGTTGAAAAAAAAATCAAGTAAGGTTCGTCTTGCTAAGGTATATACATACCTATTACACTGGCACAGAAAGGGTTGAGAAATTTCGAATTTAGCAGCATACGAATCCATGGCTAAATTGGCTAAAGCACCTGGGGCGTTTACCTGGGGGGTGCAGGTTCAAATCCTGCTGCATTCTTAATTTATCAACCTTTAATTTTCTATGATACAAATCTTATTTACTTACAACCTTCATCTAACAAGTTTCTCTAACACCTATTTATATTGAATTTCAGTTGTCAGCACTGCCAATATTCCAACAGTTCGGGCTGTTATTCCGGGACAAGTTCGCTCGCCTCGGAATCAGCAGCTCGGAGACCACCACCATCATCAACGTGCACTCTGCCCTGAACTCTTGCGTCGGTGCGTGACGCGCCTTGCATGGTAACTCTCTAATACCATACCGGCCACTTTATAACGGCTCGCTTGCCATACACTACCTCAATAAAATTGGGATTCAAAAGTTCATGAATTTTCGTATCGCATTTATTAGCAATATTTATATAAATGCCGTAATAGAGATTACAAATGTGAAATTAGTTAATTTCATCATATTGGCCAAGAAATTCGGCAATTTTGCTAAAAAGAGATAGAAACAAATTTTTAGTGGCTCTTTTTAATTTTATAGTTATTGAAAAAATAGTTTTACAAAAATGAAATAGTATTTTTAAATTAAAAAACAACATTAATAATATTCCCTATTATTTGGTAGTTTAAATCGACCGGTTTCACCATTTATTTAAGGGTTTTTTACAAACATATACCCAAGATTATTTTCCAAATCAGCCCGGGATCTATGTATTTGATAAATACTGTCGCCATCTAACGATAGCTATATACAATACTATATACAAAAAACCGATATAAATTGCAATTGACTGCGTTGATGACGTAATTTACCGCTCCAGATCATTTCGATACAAAGCAAAGCCATAAATAGCTCATTTATTTTGGAGGATAAAAAACACAGCTATTATTTTTAGATACTTAGTATCTGTTTTATCTTTGTTACATTGTAAAGTATCGTATGTATCGTCATATTGACTGAGTAAGTTTCATAAATTCTAATATTTTGTAAAGTTCGATTTATATTATTTCAGCCAAGTAGTAACAGGGCTGAACTGCAACAGACCATACTGGCGTTGTCGTCTACATAATTCCAGAAATTTTAGATAGCCATTTATCACAAAAATTAAAACTGGAGGAAACTGTTTTTCTTATAAAATGTGTCATTGTTTCAGGTTTATTAAATGGACCGATGTTCAGGACATTTACTTACAGACAAGTGTCTCTAGCAGGGGCGACGCTTGTATTCTCTGCGTTAATGTTAACTACATTTTCCTACAACTTTCTAACATATCTGATATCGTTCTCACTCCTGTATGGTAAGTAGATAAATGGATACACCATTTCAAATATATATAATTATGCTTTATCTTTGATTTTTTTGTAAATATTGATTTTTTCCCTGCAGGTGCTGGATACGGAATAAGCAGTTCAGCTAATGCACTGGCTTTAAATACTTATTGGAAAAACAGGAGAAGATTAGCAACTGGTTTATCATGGACAACCACCGGCTTAGGTCCAATGATATGGCCCTACATAATAACTCTCCTTTTCAACATCTTCGGTGAAACCGGAGCAATCCTTATTATAAGTGGTGTTTCCTTACATGCAATAGCGTGTGCATTATTATTACAGCCTGTGGAGTGGCATGCCAAGATACCAAATTCTAACGATGAGGATCAAGAGAAACTCATCAAATCTGATGTCAAAGATCCACAAACGCTTAATAAGAAACCAGAAAATGGATACTTTAGCAACGTGTCCAAGTTTAAAAACTTAAGCGCTTTTTCAAGTCAGTATCTTTATAATGAAGATGATCCAGTAACACCCGGTTACGAAATTACTGACCCTGGTGTACCAATGATGGTACGTGCTAACGATGGTTACTTCAGTCAATCCAGGCAGTCGAAGAGTAAACTGTCTTCGAGAGACGGATCTAACAGGAACTCACAGATGAACTCGCAACTTAATTCTAAAAAGCCGTCCATGACAAATTTGCTAGAAAATCGTTCTCGTAAATCGTCCACATTGTACCTAAATGAGTCTAAGAAAAACTCAGCAGCTAATTTGGGAGCTTTGACTCAAGAACGTGAAACTCTAAAACCAAAGCGGAAGACTTCCATTTCTTTAGGAACACAAATTCCTGAATCTGAGATAGAAGACTGTCCGACACTAAAAGCACCTCAAGATTTAAAAGCTGATGAAAAAGCTGTTGTCGAAAAAATAAATCCTGCTGAAGCAAAAGTTATAGCTGATAGAGCTGAAAAACATTTAGCAGGAAGCAAAAGTATAAAATCTTTTAAGATGGATGGCCAGTACGGTGAAAATTACAACAAAGATAATCATAGTAACATTTCACTAAAGTATCAGGACCAAGAAGGTGAAGACAGGAAATATTTAAAAGATAACCACAGTAATCAGTCACATCGTACAAGGTACCGCCGAAAGTCTAATAACTTTAATTATGAAAGTGAAGTTTTAAAACAAGCGTCACTAAAGCTTGAGCAATATTTAAAGGAAAACGAAGATAACACAGACAAAATTAAATTAATTATAACTCATGTTGATGGATATGACAATGCACATGTAATTGATGAAAATGAAGAAGAAAATAACAAAAACAATGAGGAAGAAGAAGAACTAACATTTTGCCAAAAAGTAGCTCTATTTTTCGATTTAGATCTATTAAAAGATTACACTTTTATTAACTTAATGTTGGGTGTAACTTTAGCTAGCTTCAGCGAACTCAACTTTTCACTTTTGACTCCTTTTATTCTGGGCGACTATGGCAAAACCAAAGCAGAGGTTGCTTTATTCATGTCACTTTTGGCTGGCGTCGATATTAGCATTCGGTTCTGTGTTCCGTTCGTCGCAGGAAAAATAGGATGGGACAATAACTCTTTTTTCCTCTTTGGAGTACTGTCTATGGCGACAGGGAGAATAAGTAAGTATACTAAAATTAGTCTAGTGATAAAAAAATTGAGCGGTGCACTTAAATTCATTAGACCTAACTACCTAAGGTTACTCTTAGATAAAATCGTTGACTTTTATCGTCATATTTAACCTGGTTATCACGTTTAACTCATAACTCATAACTCATAACTTATTTATTGGTAAAAAATATATTACACGTCAATACAATATTTTCATCAAACAAACCATTTGCATAATGAGAAATTAATTAATTATTGGAAAACTTTACTTTACTTTACTACTTTACTTTATATGACACAGTCAGTCTTGTTATCACTTACTAGCTCTAGTTCGTGGCTACGCCTGCGTAGTACGTCGATAACAAGTAGCTTATGTTCTTTCTGGGGTCACATAAATTTTCGATTAGGAACAAACGAACAAAATTATATTTCTTCTTTATTATATTAGTAAATATCATATATATAATAACAACATTCATATCATTAATTTTGTGCAATAAGCTTGTTTGACGACTTTTAGCCTGCGCCGATTTAACTTTAATTGGTATTTGGATAAACAGGTTCATATCAGCACTTTAAAAACATCGTAAAACCACGAAGTACATAATGAGAAAGTTTTCTTTTCTTTCAGTATTAGCATACAGTCAAACGCAATACGTTATGCTAATAGTGGCTGTCATCATTGGATTTGGCAAAGGATTACGTACAGTTTTCATGGCGTTGGTGATACCCACTTATGTTCCTCTACACAAATTACCTGGAGCTTCAGGGTTACAACTAATTACTGCTGGAATTGTTTATCTTGCTCTTGGACCGGTTGTTGGTAAGAAATCTACGCATTTTATCTCTCACCGCGAGGTCTCAGGTTCGATTCCCGGGTCGGGCAAAGTGTTATTTGTATACTTTTCACCAGGCAATTCACAATAGCAGCACGGAGTTAGAATTGTGCCTAATGGATGGCGATAGGCTCACACCCTATCCCATGGGACCTAAATATAACAGGGTACAAATCAAGAATCAATCAAGAATTTCGTGAAGTTATTTTATCTATCTTTGTCTTACTTAGCATGACAATGTAGGTTAATAATGTAAGAGATTATCGTAAAATTTTCTGAATAATATTTTTAAAACACTAGTTATCCTACAATTGACTTTTTAATCGTTGGAGCAGGCAAGCACATGAATTAAATAAATTGTAAATTTATTGATGTGGCTGCAGCCTAGAATTTTCATGAATGATTTATTTTTAATTCTAATAATTTCTGTTTTCAGGTTGGATTAAAGACAATGCTTCGACAGCAGTGACCCTGCATTGCCTGAACATTTTCACATTTATGACTGCAATATCCTGGGGACTTGAGAAATTAATTACAGCAAGACGAATAAAGAATTCAGAACAAGAAGATGTTAAGGCTTAGATACCAATATTTTTATACTTAGGTACTACAATAAATTATAAATACGTATTATTGTTGAGCTTTTCTGTACATCCTCTTAACTGATAATTTTATTCAAGTTACATAATTTGTTGTTCTTTTCTGACTGGGAATTGATAAAAAAAAACGATTTCATGTCCAAAACTCTTATTTCTGACGTCTGTGTCAGAAACATTATTGTCTTTAGCTCAGAGGCACGGTAAAAATCACGTTTAGGAATGTAAAACAAAACACAGGCTAGGGTAATGTCACTAATGATCGTACATTTCTTAATTCAGTACGGCTTCGACAGGCACTTTTGGCATTGGCATACGAAGTTTGGCAGTTACATACATTGTGATAATTTCTTTTTTCTTCACTTGACGGGGAAAAGTGCCTGCAACTTGTACTGTTCTGTGTACTGAAAAGTCGTGAGACGCACGTGTTCAATGGTCTCAAAGCTATTGTATATTTATTGTTTACCACTAAGCCCACAGTTGGTTTAACATAGCAACGACAAACTTAGCACATTTGCATTAAAAGTGTACTATTATGTGCAGTGTACCTAGCGTGGAAATATACTAACAAAATAATACCTCGCATTATTTTCCGGTTAATATCACGTGCCAGTTTATTGCTTGATAAGATTTCATGATTTAACCTTTCAGTAATTAAGATTAAACATTGCTAATGAGTTTTACGGAGTATTTGTTAGATGTGTAATAACTAATAACAAACATTGTACACAGTACTCATCTAGAAAACACGGATTATAGTCGGATACAGAGCGGTGAATAACTTTAGTTACTGCAGCAAATATGTTTGTATAGTGAACAAGTTTCCTTGTGTCAGGAAACGTGAAGCTATTTATTTGTTATATGAAGTGCTCTTGAGTATTGTAAAAGTTATCAGTATACCTCGTATTGTGCACGAAGATTGTAGTGCAAGTGCAACATTGTGTTTTATGTTCGAGAATGGCTAAACCAAAAGAGATGAGATCAAAACTAAGAAAAGAAGGGGATTTTATTCCCCCTGATGGAGGGTGGGGGTGGATGATTGTTGTTGCAGCTGGATTTTCCAATGTAAGTAAAATATTATTCTAAATATTATGGTTTAGTATTTAAAGATAAAAAAAAAATAATACAGAAATAAAATAACAATAAAAATACCTCATAACTTTTGCTGTCAAGTAATATGCTTTTATTTTGGTTATGAATTGAAGTATTGGTTGAAGGCTTATTTCCACCTTTTAAGTAAGTACAATTAAAAAAATGAGCTTGTTTTTTAAAAGTTTTTTTTTTATATTTTTATCTTTTTAGAGTATGTTTTTCATCCCTTCAAGAACCAAGAACTTTATTCGCATAAAACACGGTTACAATATGTTATAATTATATCGGGTAGGTAGAGCATGTTTTGCCCTTTAATTGAGAGCGTGCAAATATTTAATACATTAAATACATTAAATTACATTAACAAACAATATTTTTATATTCTAAAAACAATTAAAATAAATTATAGTTATTAATTATTTATTTTATTTAAGGAAATAAAAAGAAAAGAAAACAAAATTCCTATTAACCTAAAAACAAATGACTACATCTAAAACTATGTACAAACTTAGTCTAAAAGACCGCTACCAGTGGGCAACGTTCCCAAAATGCTGGCAGCATTGCCACTAATAATCAACTATTTATTCTTTGCCAATTTTGCCATGGTTTATTTGTTAATTAGCTACTTGACACTTTTCGGAAACATATTTTAAAATATGCGTAGGCTTATTACATACCCCTTACAACCATATTTTTTCAGAATAGCGTTATTTATTAGATAAATAAAATATGTTTTATTCAGAGATTAAAAATTCGCGCGGAAACAGCCGATCACGTGACTTTTCTTGCTGTGACGTCACTATTCTAAAAGTAAACAACAAGATACAGTCAGTTTTCGGTCAGATTGACCTACAAAAGATACAAAAACATCAACAACAAATAATTAATTATTTTGTTTATTTCAATACTTATACGGATGTTTTTGCATGTCGGAACTCGGCCGAACTAAAGTCGGGATTATTCGCAAATAAATTTGCAACCATAAAAGCATCAACCTTTGGCAGATTTGCACTATCAGCTTTTGTGTAGCCTGGCTCCATTTCGTGAATACTACGAAAAATGTACTACTTGGTAAAACTACACAAATCAAACGAATTTAATGTAGTAAGGTGAATTTTAATACGACGCGCAGACTTGTTTGTTTGTTTATCGAACGATTACGTCACACGATGCTCAATCATGGCCGCCTGCGTTTCTATGTTAGTGAACCACAGATAAAACATCCCAAATTTGTTTTTGCCAAAATAAAATATTTACCATTTATTTTATTGCAAATAACATAATAATATTGTATTATTATTATGAAGTTATAAATTAGTGTATTTAACATATTTCATATTTTTTTGTAACATGTGTCAAGTAGCCAATTAAGATTTTTTTTTTTTTGTCGGCATAGAGACAAAATCTAATAATACTTAATAATAGCCCTTTAACTAATACATGTCCCACTGCTGGGCTCCAGCCTCTTCTCATAATGAGAAGGGTTAGGCCTTAGTCCACCACGCTGGCCAAGTGCGGATTGGTAGACTTCACACGACCTCGAGCACTTTTTAGGCACTCTCAGGCATGTAGGTTTCCTCACGATGTTTTCCTTCACCGTTAGCAAGCGATATTTTGATAAATACACACATATCTTCGAAAAGACAATTCAAAATTCAAAATTCAAAATTCAAATCATTTATTTTCATAGGCCCCAGGAGGCGCTTGAACACGTCAAAACATTACAAAAAATGACATAAAAGTAAATAATACTAAATTATACTAATTACAATGATTTGAATAACCGGGGCTCAGATTAATTTTAATCAAACTGTTTAGAATCGAATTAAAATCAATCTAAGTACCAGCTCCGATGGGTATTGCATTATGAGAAGAGCTGGTGAGAAACTCATGTGCACCATCTTTTAAAATGAAAAATATAACAATATAAAAGTACATAAAAAAATCACATAAGAAGAGCAATTCATTTCCAAATACTATTATCATTTATGTAGTCTGAAATACTATAGTAAGCTTTTTGACATAATTTAATTTTAACATATTTTTTAAATTTACCTATCGATAATTCTATTGCGTCTAAAGGAAGTTTATTGTAAAAGCGTATACATTGACCTGGAAACGAGGTAGAGATTCTAAGGAGCCTAGTAGTGGGCACAGCGAGTTTGTTTTTCTTCCTTAGATTTAATTTATGGAGATCACTATTTTTTTATTTTTTTTTAATACTACAATACTTAACTATTTATTGATAGAGATGTGAGCCGTGGGTTTGAACCCGAGACCTTTGACTTCGCAGTCCTACGGTCTCTCATTCGGCTATCGCTGCGATAAAAATCTAATATCTCACTGCAAATCCAGTATCTTAGAGCTGCTGATTTAATCGATTAAGGCGTCTTCTAGATAATATAGATATACTATAATGTTTTAATACTGCAATGTATACTCAGACAACTTGTCTAGTGTTTAGCAAATACATAGCAACTACATTATTATCTAGCTCTTGAGAATTGAATACGATAAATATAAATATAATAGATACTCATTAAAGGGTAATTTTTGGCTTTGAAATAAGGTTAAATGTAACATGAAAATGCCGAGTATGGATGAAAAGTTACCATGAATAAACTATTGCAATTTTTTTTCCGAATATGAAAAGCTTGATATTTCTGGGTCAGATTTTATATTTTTTTTTATTATAAAAACAACGCCCGCACTAAGAATAACTGCTGTGTCGCGGGAGTGTTCACAAACATACATTTCACACACTCAGAGTCCTAACAACTCTTTGCGCTGTTGAAAGCGGCGAGGCGACCACCGTGACCACTGCACCAACCGTACACACTTAGTTATGCCTGTGGTATTGTTAGAGCGTTAATTAACTCACGAAACAAATATAATTCACGCCTACAACTCAGGTTTATATTCTAGGAGTATTATTATCCTTCTACCAGCCACGTTTCCGGGAAATTTCCACCGTAGTTTCCTTGAAAATTCCAAATAGCATGCCCTATGTCAGTGGGACTAAATTATCCTTGTGATAACAAAACTTCTACAATATACATATATCGACGCGGGAGGAGCCGTGAGCAAAAGCTGGTAAGTCAATATATATCACATCCACATGGCCAATGGCTAATGTTTGACTACCGATAAAGATTGACGTATCTATGTAAACAGAGATAACCCTTCGATTTGATAACGTGATAAAGTAGCTGTCTGCACCCACGTGTCCATAAAATTTAATGATAATTGCATCGGAAAACTAGTGTATGTTGGTCAGATCCACTTTTGTTTCTTTTATCACGACTATATTACCCATAGCCGGGCAATCCTACCGCTGTCGGCCGTAGGATGGGTGACAATGGCTCCCGGTTGCCATTTGAAGATTTCAGTCAGAGCCCTGAAAGTAACTAGTCCAGGAAAGAAAAGGAAAGAAAAGAAAAATCATTTATTCTGGCATATAAAAAACAAAGAAAAAAAAAATACATAAAAAACGTCTTAAACTAAATAATTTCAAAAATCATTCTTAATGCCAGAAATGGTACGCATCTCAGCACAATACTGCGGCGCCAAAAAGCACCGCAGCGCTGATAATTCTGATGCGCCCAGAGAATGAAAAGAAAGCAGTGTGACAACAAAGAGTATCATATCACTTCGTGCTGGGTTGTGTAGGTCTAATGTCAGTCGGTCCACGTAAAGTTATAATTTTCAGCGAAATCCGTTAAGACTAGCGATCACAATGTAATTGGGAAAAGGCTTACGCGTATAGGCGTCATTCGTCATATTTCCAGAATGAAAATTCTCTACTCTGTTGTATTGCACCTATTTTTCATTTTATTGATTACTCGCTGTATATATATATTCTAACTACGCTGGTGTTGTGGGTTCGATCCCCACATGGGACAAATCTTTGTGTGATTCTCAAAGATTTGTTCTGACTCTGGCTGTGCTGTGTGTGTGTGAAATGTATGTTTGTGAACACCCCCGCGACACAGGAGCTATTCCTAGGGCGGGAGTCGTTTTTGAAAATAAATAAAATAAAATAAATAATATATATTTTATTTTAGTTTTATTTTACCCTCTTAATGTTACCTTATCTGTTGTCTGTGTGGTGGCTACTGAAAATCAGCGCTGTGGAAGTCTTGACGCAGAAATTTAAGACTTCACAGCAATAAAACTGAGCTGTTTCCTTACTTATTATTATAATACACTGATTTACCTTTTTGTTTCATGTTGTGTTGTAAGGAAATAAAAAATAAACTTAATTTCTTCATTGTACTTTATCCGGGCATCGAATCCGAGGTAAGCAGTCGCATAGACTACCACGGGATCACTGAGGCAGTCCGTAAGACCAACAAGGCAGTAAAACAAATCACACCACTGCATTATTTAATATATTAAGTATGCTAATTGACATACATATATTTATTATCTAGCTAAGCAATATTGAAGGATCTCAATAGGGCAGTGGAAAATTATATCAGACAACTTGCGATAGATCGCGCACAGTATTAGCAAGATACAATCTAGATTCCAATTAAAGTCTGTCATTGTTACTGGACTGTGTGTTCCTTTATAAAATATAATGCGGAGTTGTTTTATTATGAGACCAATTTATTAACTGATTACATAAATATCATGTAATACTACAAAAGATCGGTTTTAATTGCTTTGCGTGCCAAAGGTTTAATCAGAGATGAATAAATATAGTACCAAGATTTCTTCTGTTATGTTTAGGTTCCTTATAATAGAATATACTTGAATGACGTGTAAACCAATTACGAATAAATGAGTTTTATGAGTTTTATACCTATATATATTATCCTTGTATAGATCACGGTTTAAGACTCAGTTTTTTTTCAGAATTTCCTGACGGAAAAGTGAAAGACGCTAGTTTCCGACATGGAAATCCCATCCCAGACCTAAGGAAACATTCCTTCCCAACAGTCCCACACGTTATCTCGTTGTTGATGAATGAAACAGTTCATATACATGAAAAATTATAATCATGTTTATTTTACTTTTAAAGCTGTCAGCGCTACCAGTATTGCAACAATTCGGACTTTTATTCCGGGACAAGTTTGCTCGCCTCGGCATCAGCAGCTCGGAAACCACCACCATCATCAACATGAATTCAGCTCTGACATCTTGCGTCGGTGCGTGACGCGCTTGTATATGGTAAGCGCTGCCGTACACCAGGCCAGCAATTGCGTACACTAGTGGTTAGAGCACTGCCGAACACCGGGCCACTAATGGCACTAAGCACATCACGAACTTCAGTGCCCCATGTTGTGACGTCATATAGTGGCCTGGTGTACGGCAGCACCAACTCTCTAATACAGGCTTCTCCATAAGTAGCTCTCATTAGGCATAGTTATTTGTAAAACAGTCCCCATTGACACAGTATTGTTTCTTAATATGCTTGTTTCTTTTTTAATTATGGTTATTAGTTTGAAGTTTGTACGAGATATTGAGGATATGTCTTTTACTTGTATATTATTTCTAAATTGTTGGTAGGCAGTTAAAGCGTATTCAGTAATAATAGATAAACGTTTGGTTTCTTGTAAAATTATGGGTTCAAAAAAGATGGAAATTCTTACTGATTTCTAAAAGAAAAACAATTTTAAATAATGGCTGCGACAGATGAACCGCCAGCGCTCAGCGTGTGTTTGGTGGCATTTGGGTTAAATAAATAGGTTCAAATTATGAAATATTATGTTTCTGTTGCCGGTCCCATATTAGTTATTTAGTTCAATATTTGTTTACTTTGTTTAGTACAGTATATATTTTATATAAGTATTAATTAGTAAATTATAACAAACGTACAGCATAGCCGAGTGGCAGACAGTAGCTGATAAGTCGAAGGTCTCAGGTTCAAATCCACGTAACACACCTCTGTCAAAAGCTCGTTAAGATACTACTTTTCGAAGATATGTGTGTATTTAACATGAAAATTATTGCTCGGTAACGGTGAAGGAAAGCATCGTGAGGAAACTTACATACCTGAAAGTGCTAAAGTACTCAAGGGAGAGTGAAGTCAACCAATCCTTCTGTTAATGGGAAGAGGCCAGCAGTAGAACATGTATATGTATGGGCTGCTATTATATTATAACAATAAACAAAACAACGACAAAGCTGATTTCATCATTTATCTTATATGTTATCTATCTTTGTTCCAGGTTTGGCGAATGGTCCATTGTTTAAAACCTTCACCTACAGACAAGTATCTCTAGCTGGAGCTGCAGTCGTATTTACTGCCTTGGTCTGTACAACGTTTTCTAACAACTTTATCACTTATTTGATATCATTCTCAATTCTATACGGTAAGCAGAAAATTGAATTCGAAACAAAAATTTCAAGTTTTTATTAGTAGACTATTTCATTTTCATTGATTCTTATCTATTTCAGGTGCGGGCTATGGAATAAGCAGTTCTGCTAACGCTCTCGCTTTGAACACATATTGGAGAAACAGAAGGAGATTAGCAACTGGTCTGTCATGGACTACAACTGGCTTAGGTCCTATCGTATGGCCTCATATTATTACTGCTCTTTATGCAATCTTTGGTGAAACAGGAGCAATCCTTATTATAAGTGGTATTTCTTTACATGCCATTGCCTGCGCTCTTTTATTGCAGCCTGTGGAATGGCATGCTAAAATACCAAACAAAACAGATGAAGACCAAGAAACACTGCTTAATCCAGATATTCAAGATCCCGAAAAGATGAATAGCAAACAAGAAAGTGGATATTTTAGCCAAGTGTCAAAATTCAAAAACTTAAGTGCATTTTCAAGTCAATATCTTTATAACGAAGATGACCCAGTGAATCCAGGCTATGAGATTACCGACCCTGGTATACCAATGATGTTGCGAGCCAATGATGGCTATTTCAGTCAATCAAGGCAGTCTAAAAGTAGAATGTCTTCCAGAGAAGGGTCAAATAAAAATTCACAGTTGAACTCACGATTAAATTCAACAAAACCATCAATGTCTAATTTACTTGATATTCGTTCTCGAAAATCATCTACGTTGTATCTAAACGAATCTAAAAAAAACTCAGCAGCTAATTTGGGAGCTCTAACTCAAGAACGGGAGAAACCAAAGCGTAAAACTTCTATAACGCTAGAAACACAAATTCCAGAGTCTGAAATAGAAGATTGTCCAACACTAAAAGCACCTCAGGATTTAAAAGCTGACGAGAAAGCTGTCGTAGAAAAGATTGATCCTGCTCAAGCGAAAGTTATTGCTGATAGAGCTGAAAAGCATTTTGTAGGCAGCAAAAGTATGAAATCGTTTAAGATGGATGGCCAATATGGGGAAAAGTATAGTAAAGATAACCACAGTAACGTTTCCTTACGACATCAGGACCAAGAATATGAAGAAAGAAAATATCTAAGAGATAACCATAGCAATCAGTCACATCGTATTGAACGACGATACCGGCGAAAATCAAATAATTTTAATTACGAAAGTGAAGTATTAAAACTAGCATCATTAAAATTAGAAGAATATTTACAAGAAAATGAAAATAATACCAGTAAAGTAAAATTAGTAATAGCTCAAGTCGACGACAACGATAACAATAATGAAATTGGTGAAAACGTGATAGAAATTAATGAAGAAGAAGGAGAAAAAGAAGAAAACCTTACATTTTGCCAAAAAGTAGCTTTATTCTTTGATTTAGATTTACTTAAAGACACAACTTTCATTAACTTAATGTTAGGTATAACACTAGCTAATTTTAATGAATTGAATTTTTCAATATTAACTCCTTTTATTCTTGGTGACTATGGTAAATCTAAATCAGAGGTGGCTTTGTTCATGTCTCTGTTGGCTGGAGTTGACATTTGTGTTCGGTTTTGCATACCATTCGTGGCTGGAAAAATAGGATGGGATAATAATTCCTTCTTCCTGTTTGGAGTCATGTCGATGGCTATGGGGAGAGTAGGTAAATATGATTTTAATATGGTCTACGTACTTTAAAATTGTAAAACTTCGTACTTGAATTTAAATAATGAAACCTGTGTGTTTGAGTAACACCCGTATTTCATAATTAGAATAATGTTACAAATTCACGTCAGTTTTAATAAAAATAATGAATCCTGTCCAGTAATTTGCAAACATTGCTGCATAAAATATTATTTTTGTAAATTTTATTATAAGGCAACAAAACCACATTTGGTTCCTGGCCATGAAAAAAGACTCCGATGATCTAATTCTATATTAATTAACATAATTAAATAATTTTTAGTACCATTATTGTAATTTTTACTATAAATTTATATTCTACAAAGGTTTAGATCTAGTATCAACTATGCAAATAAACACTCATAAAAAGCCCTTATTTTTTCAGTATTGGCTTACAGTCAACGATACTCAATAGTTCTATTAGTAGCTTTCATTATTGGATTTGGAAAAGGCTTACGTACTGTTTTCATGGCCTTGGTAATACCTACTCATGTGCCTCTTCACAAATTGCCTGGAGCTACAGGCATACAGCTCATCACCGCCGGAATGGTCTACCTTGCCCTTGGACCTATAGTTGGTAAGATTATTAGCTTCTGTAATTCATTCATACAAACCAAATAAAAGCAAAAGGTAAAATCTGAAATATCTGTTCCCAATTTTTCAGCTCTTAAAACGCCTACTAAAATGCAAACGCCTATATAAATATTGTTGGCAGTTGAGGGAATTTTAAACTATTGTACACATTGCCAATACATTTTATGGAGGGTAATGTTAGCATTTATGCCTACAGAGGCCTACAGTTTTCGTTTTTATAGTCAAAGTATTACAAAGGGCTTTTCTGAATTTCAATTTAAAATGTTGCTTTTTGTATTAAATTCGCTGGTACACCTTATTGTGCGTAGACATTTAGCGCCTAGAATTATTCACTTAGCACCTTTAAAACTTTGTGATTTTTAAAGCCTATAATTTACTTTAGTATTTGCAATTGTTATTGGAATTTTTAGGGTGGATCAAGGACAATGCTTCAACGGCTGTGACTCTGCACTGTCTGAACATCTTCACTTGGTTGACTGCAATATCATGGGGTTTAGAGAAATACATCACAGCCAGGAGACTGAATACTTCAAAACAAGAAGAAAATAAAGCGTAGATATTAAGAACTGAAAGATTAGTATACCTACTTAATTAAATTAAATCTTAAAAACATATTTCGTTCATAATGTTTTTTCTTGACAATTTTATTTTATAGTTGTGAAATATGAAGATGTATTATATACATTCAAAAACATCAAAATATTGAGTCCTTGGTCAGCATTTATTATTATTGAGAGACTAGTCAGAAAATAAAAAGATTGATCAAACCAGTTTGTTTCTGAAAGCTCTAAATACGCATGGTAAGATAATTATCAAAAATAGAGTATCATCAAACTAAATGAAATGTAATGTTACATGCTGGCTATCGATATACTTATCACCATATGCCACGAATAATGCACGTTTGATGAAACATTGATATATAAATATGTAATCAACTTGGTACATAATAATGGGTATGTCCGTTAAATTTGGCACGTCATAAAATTAATTTCGACTGACTTGGAAATCACGTTGCATTTGTTTTTTTTTGTCTTTATTATCTAGGACGCTAAACCTTTAGTTAAAAAGTAATTATGTAGTTCCCTAAAAGATTACGAACTCTCGCGACAAGTACATTTAATTATTTTTTTACCCGAATAAGTCCCATATCATCGTGAGTTTGCAGTGTAAGTCTGTCGCTTTACGTAAAATATTACTAAATTGCTTATTACTATTAAATAAATCGAAGCCATCTGGATTTAGTATCCGAATATAAATAAATAAAACGTTATTTATTGTACATCGTTTGAAAATACTTTTACATAAATTTTATTCATGCTAACTTATATCGTAACTTTAAAATAATCGTTATATTATAATTTAATCGCTGAAAGTCTTGAGGAAAGGGAATGTAGTAAAAATCGTTGGATTAATAAATTACGATATAGTAATTCCACAGAAATCTTAATAAAAAGATTTCTATAAGTAATTCCAACGCAAATAATTACAAAGCAACAATATAATATCTCAGTGTATATGACCGACTTAAATAAATAAAATAAATGTTATCGAAATAGAACTTCCTTCCGCCCAATCAATTCAATTTTATCTATCTAGTTATCTTCATATACTTTGCTTGCTCGATGTCAATGTAAATACTTTGGCACACTACTTATTCCGTATTCTTACCCTAACTTCTTCAAGGCAATTTATATCGTGTTACAAACCACATAAAGCTGCTTCTTACTTTCAATTTATGTCATGGTTACTTAAATAAATTAATAAATTAAGTGGAGGTCACCTGTTTGAGGTGTTTGTCGCTTAAACATTAATTACATAAGAAATGGTTTTGGTAGTGTAAAGTCCAGTTTATTAAAGAGTAATAGAAGAAGGAATAAATGAAATGGCCTATAAGTGGCTGGTGCCGATTAAGCAACAACGCGTCATTGGTTAATCGGCCGTTTTTGATTAACCCATGCCCGTACAGTGACAGTGTTAACAGGTCAACCAGAGCGTGCGCTGGCGCATCTTTGTGAATGAGTGCCCTTTGTGGAGTGTTTGAATAAAACTTGTGTCGGGGATTCTACTGAAATATTTTGTGATTCGTGACAGTGCAAATGTGCAATTTATGGATATACAGTGTAATGTTATCATTAGAAATTCAATAATTGTTCGTATTTTTTACTCTCTTACAAATACATTGCTTTAAATAGAAAACAAACAAACATATTTTAACGAGGTTTAAAATTTTAGAAAGTATATATATTATGTACCTAAACATTTTCAATATTCATAGAAATTTTAGTATATTAATGTCTCTGTATTCAGTTAATATTTTTAGTAAATGCACGTAAACAGGTAAAACTATCATTCAAGCGCCTGTGATAATGAGTTTAGCTTCACCACTCGACGTTTCGACAACAGTTATGTAAAATTACGTAGGCACTAAACAGTTGACAGAAAAAAAAAAATATTTATATTTGGTGTTTCTAATACAATTTTATCATAATAGATTAATCTACAATTAATCTTCTATAGCAGTTATAGTAAATATAATATTTATGCCATAAAGTAACGTTTCGCCTATGTGTGTAGTGACCTTAACATGGCAACTTGAGTTTAAGTTGGCATCCGAGTTTGAGGATGGATAGTTTACATTAAGCTTGTCAAAACGAGCACTCGAAGAATAAACAAACTTTAAGCGTTTGATTCTTCGATTATCAATTTCCGATCAAAATTTTCAGCTTCCAAAGTCATGTTCGTAAACAGATAAAACAGTATTTTCACTAGCTTATTATCATAAATTTGCTTTTTCTCATGACGTGTGAATTTTTCCCAGAACGATTTTCCGATGTATGAAAATTGCCGATAAAAACTTTTCGCACTTAGGCTGTGAGGATTGCAGGTGTAGAATCAAACGCCTAAAGCGTAGTACTATAATAAGGTTAAGATAGAATAAGAATCATTGTAAATTTATCTACAAATAAAAAAGTTTCAATGAAATCATAGTCCAGTTAGATTAGTTAAATGTAAGTATATACTATCAGCAAAGATTTATCGCATGCGTGACCATTTTATCAGATATCTTGTTCATTAGGTAATTAATTAATCGTTTACTTAAAGATTACATACCTAATTAAAGATGCAGGTTAATCAAGCGTGGTGTTTATCAGTCAATAACGACAACTTTAATACTGGCCACCTGCAATCATAATTTGATTTCGACGACTGGATAGCGGAGTGCCTGCCTGCGACGCCGAGGTCGTGGGTTCGATTCCCACTTAAGACAAATCTTTGTGTGCATGAACATGGGGGTTTGTCTTAGTCTGGGTGTTTCTATGTATAATAAGTATGTATTTACAAAAGAAAAGTATATTTGTATTAGTATCAGTTATTCTAGTACCCATAGTACAAGCTCTGCTTAGTTTGGGACTAGATGACGTTGTATATAAGTTGTGTGAAATTTATTTATTTACTTTTCTCTGCATCCTGCATCTACCGGATGCAAATGAAATGGCATTGAGATGAAGTCGCTCATCAGTGTTTTATTCTTGGATTATCACATTTTTCATAATGGATGGCAATTTCCGATCAAAAATTTTCGCACGAAGAGCTTCCAAAGAAATGTTCTTAAAGTCGTATTTTCACTAGCTGATTCTCATAAATTTGCGATTTCGTCATGACGTAAAATAAATCCAGGATCAATTTACCGATATATGGAATTTTTGATAAGGTTTAGAATCAAACTCCGATCAAAAATTAAGTATGAGCGCAGTACTATAATAAGGTTAAGATAGAATAAGAATCATTGTAAATTTATCTACAAATAAAAAAGTTTCAATGAAATCATAGTCCAGTTAGATTAGTTAAATGTAAGTATATACTATCAGCAAAGATTTATCGCATGCGTGACCATTTTATCAGATATCTTGTTCATTAGGTAATTAATTAATCGTTTACTTAAAGATTACATACCTAATTAAAGATGCAGGTTAATCAAGCGTGGTGTTTATCAGTCAATAACGACAACTTTAATACTGGCCACCTGCAATCATACTTTGATTTCAAAAGGCATTTAAGTTACTTGCAATTTACAATTTGGGTTTAGCGTCACCTTCGAATCTGGCAGCATTTATGAATCCATGGCTGATTTGGGGCAATGCACCTGAGGCGTTTACCTTTTTTTTTTTTTTTTTTTTTTTTTTTTTTTTTTTTTTTTTTTTTTTTTGTGGGGGATTTTGGTTCAAATCCTGCTGGATACTTAAATTTTCAACCTTAATATTTTATAAAATAGTTAAATGTAAATAAAATCTTTATTTACAGAACAATATACATAGAGAATCTTAAATTAAATTAGTCTAATAACTTAATCTAAACTTAATAAGTCACTGTCAGAAGGCCTCGTTCCCAAAATGCTGGCAGCATTACCGCGTTGTATACTAAGTCGCTGGCCGAAATATAAGTATATATTTTTATAATACAAATGTATTTCCAAGTGTTTGTAAGTTCCAATAACGAAATTCTAAATCTTTGTCTTATTTATTTTGGTGAAAGAAGACTATTATGCCAAAAAAATGTCTTACGTGTTATGCCAAATTAAATTATGCCAAAAAATATTATGCAACGAGGAGGGATTCCATTAAAGGCGATGACAATTTAATTCTTGATCGTTGTGTGTTTGATAAGAATCATTTCTTATGGATCAAAACTTAAAGGCTTCACCAGTATTGATATATTAGTGATGAGTTACTGAGTCCTTCTAATAAGCTAGAGATAATATTTAAATAATTTGACACTTGACTGACTCGATGGTCTAGTGGTATGTATGCGCCTCTCACCGCGAGGTCTTAGGTTCGATTCACGAGTCGGCCAAAGTGTTATTTGTGAACTTTCCCGGTATTGTGCCCGGTGGATGGCGATAGGCTCATCCCATATCCCATGGGACTTAAACATAACAGGTGAAGTGTGGGTATTGTACACCTCTGCCTCACCTTGCTGGATAATAAAGGCGTGATCTTATGTTATGTTATTTGAAACCATCAAAATTAAACGTGGATTGTAAAGGGTATTTCAAAAATTTATTGAAATGCAAATACCCATATTTTTCTGTTCTTCTCCTATTAATCGGTTACTTAACATAAGATAATTTATAAGATGTTAAATTACCAAGTTTAGGACACATTGTACCTAAGCAAGTTATTGTTAAGTTATAAACCAGGCCAGGTTATCAAGCACACATGGCGACTTATCAAGCTATACATTACCCAATAAGCTTAAAATGTATAGCTCGACGTGTAGGTCGTGGCCATATCGGACCAAATTACATTCAAAGTGATAGCAGTACATGATACATGACTATTTATACTTTCTTTGTTTGAATTGACACCTGCCTATCCGATATGTAATGATTAATGAGGATTCACGTGGCAACAAAGGGCATAATGAGTTTTTATTTAAGAAACGAAATATAAAACAAAGACCCGTGAGCATAATTAGGGCATGCAGGCCTTTTTACTACAAGTTCACCATAGTATGGCTTAGGTAGAATTTTGATGAAGATATCGTTTACAACGTCGAATTCTGTTTATGGGCCTTAATAAATATAAATATAGCACCTGTATCTAATACATGTCCCACTGCTGGGCACGGGCCTCTTCTCATGATGAGAAGGGTTAGGCCATAGTCCACCACGCCGGCCAAGTGCGGATTTGTAGACTTCACACACCCTCGAGCAATTTTTAGGCACTCTCAGACATGCAGGTTTCCTCACATCGTTTTCCTTCACCGTTAACAAGCGATAATTTGTATGATAAACATGGTGGGTCCACACTGAGCCAACGAAGGCGAACGAATGGGTTCGTTGGCCATGTCTGGACGGATTGGCGATGGCCAACGAACGTTCGTTGACGTTGGCCGGCGATCCGTAGCGTGGCGGTAACATCAAAGGATTTGCGCCATTGCACAGTGTCGCGTGCCTTTATCAAAAACCAGATTTTCTATTTTTCTAATGGGTAAATTTTTAATATAGCAATACAATCCTTACTAAATTCCTTAACGAATGTGGGTAGTTGTAATTTTGTAAAATAAATATAGAAGAAATGGTGAGTATTCAAAGTTCATGTTATTATTGATGCGCTAAAATCAGTAGCGTACACGAGTAAATTCATAGCTATATTTACAAGTGATAAACAGTATTTATTACTGCAAAAATAACTTTAAATTATCATATAACAATTGTAATTGCTATATAATCATATAAAACTAAGTGAAATGTCCGACATTGGTAAGTTATTGAACATATTACTGTTAATGGAAAATTATAAGTATGTTGAAAGTTTGACGAGAGTTTAAAAAAATATACATCAAAATACATTTTTAATTTTTTTATATGAGTAAGATAAATTAATGAACTTTATATTTGAAAACTGTCAATGTGCTCTTTCTTGCGATTTACGAGATATTTGGTTTTAGGTTCAACTACCCGTCAAATCAAAAATTCTGAATGCTTCGAAAAATGGCTTTCAAGCGAAGCCCCAGGATAAAATTGATACTGTTTTTAATTGGTTATTACTTTCTTATGGACTGGCAGTCTCCTCAGCTTATTAAAAATAGTATGAGAAAAACTGCAGGTTTTTTTTCTATGAGAGCAGGTAGTTATTGGAGGGCAAGCAATAGGAAATCTGAAATAATGAATAGAAAGTACAAAACGTGGCTTAATAACTATGTTGTCTTTGAAACCGCAGTTAAAGATTACATTTTGGGGAACCAATCAGTGGGCACATCTTCAGATACACAGATAAAAAGAGGAAGACCTAAAACCAGTTTCAGTAATATCAGTTTAGCTTCAAAAAAAAGACGCGTTTTGGACTTAGTTAAAACTAGAGACACAGATGAACTCCAATTTGCTGCTAAATGGTCACTAAATAAATCCCCCGATAAGCCATCTGATATAGAAAAGTCGTCTTTGTTATCATATCATCCACTGATGCACTTGCCTTGTATATTGACCTCGATTTATCTTATCGCAAGTATAATAGGTTAAGAGATGTCATAAATTCACTACATCCTAATACGCTTCCTAGCTATTATACAATAATGAAAGTAAGGGATGAGCTACTGCCTAACACAATTAAAGCCACTGAAACCGTAGCAGAAGTAAATTTGCAAGATTTATTGAACAAAACTGCTGAATCTATTGTGAAAACTGTAGAAAAGGAAAACTCCATAATAACTGCAGGATCTTCTTTGAATTTAATATGCAAGTGGGGCTTTGATGGTTCGTCTGGACACAGCACGTACAAACAAAAGTTTTATGGTGCTGAAAGTACAGATGAATATTTGTTTTTAACTGCCTTAGTTCCAATAAGATTAGTAGATGATGATCACAGTATAATATGGCAAAATAAAACCCCGTCATCCACATATTTCTGTCGGCCTTTGAGATTATCATTTACTAAAGAAAATAGTGATGTTTAATGGGAGAAGAACGTAGAGTAACTCAGTCCATAAATAACCTAGAATCCTGTGTAATTAAATTACAAGAACCTTGCAAAGTTGTCACTGTTTCGTATGAAATGATTTTTACTATGATTGATGGTGCTGTTTGTCACAAACTGAGCGGCGTTAGTTCCACTCAGACATGCTATATATGTGGAGCTACTCCAAAAATGATGAATTCACCATCGGTGTCCGATAAAGTTCCTAACACAGAAAGGTATAAATACGGTTTATCCACACTGCATAATTGGATAAGGTCTTTTGAATTCTTGCTTCACGTTGCGTATAGATTACCTCTTAAGTGTTGGCAAGTCCGAGGTGAAGCACAAAAGACAATATTCAATGATAACAAGCACAGAATCCAACAGGAATTTAAGCAAAAGATGGGTCTCATAGTTGATAAGCCCAAACCTGGCTTTGGATCAACAAACGATGGCAACACTGCTAGGACGTTTTTCAAAAACAGTGCAGTGTCTAGTGAAATAACCGGCATTGATCAGAGTCTAATTGAAAAATTTTATACCATCAACAGACTGATTTCTAGTGGATTAAAAATTAATATGGATAAATACAGAGAACTTTTAAAGGAGACGAATGATTTGTATTTAAGCTTATACTCGTGGTATAATATACCAACATCTATACATAAGGTACTTATACATTCGCCTGAACTGATGGAGTCATTTACTTTGCCGATTGGTCAGCTCTCTGAAGATGCTCTAGAAGGAAGGCATAAAGATGCACGAAATTACAGAGAATCGCATACTCGCAAAACATCTAGATCACATACTAATAAAGATTTAATAACCATCTTGTTGTTAACTTCTGATCCATTGATTTCAACAATAAGATCTAGAAATAAACAAAAAAAAGATATAATAGACCCAATTTTAAATGAATATTTTAACCTGGAGTAAATGATTTTGATTAAAATCTATTATCTATTATTTACTTGTGCTTACGTACCCATTTTGTACATAAAACAACAACAAAAAAAATTGTAAACCGAAAATCCGATTTATGATAAAACGTTCTATGGAGTCGCGACACTGTGCATTGGACCGAATTCAGTTTGGACGGTCGCCAAACACCAACAAACGAACGTCAACAGAATGGTTGACATTTTGACATTCGACGGTCTGTTTAAATGTCAGAGCATGACGTGTCTACGTAGTAAATTACATTATCTTGAAGCTAAGTAGTTAATAACACAGAATAATAGCTGACTTGTAAATAATAATCATGGACATAAGACAGTTGCCAACCCCATTGACACATGATATCCTTAGGCTATGATCAAAATACACTTTCGAGTATTGTCTATGGAAAGCAATCCGGAATCATGAGCAAACGATGTTTTGGTCAAACACCAAATGTGTTTGGACGTTTGTCCGAAGGCCAACGAACGTTTGCTACCAACGTCAAAAAACCTTCGTTCGCCTTCGTTGGCTCAGTGTGGACCCACCAACACACACATTTCTTCGAAAAGGCGACTCTTAACGATTTTGTGACAGAGGTGTGTGCCGTGGTTTCGAACACGAGACCTTTGACTTCTCAGTCCTACGGCCTTCTGTAGCCTAAACTATTCGTCTCATTTTAATAATGACATAATGATAGTAATCATTGAAAATGTTTCGATTAAGAGAATGACTATTTTAAGTGGCAGGAAAGCCATATCAGTCTTCCGGTAAAACTGAATTATATTAATTCCGGGTGGGATTTTCTGTGCTAAGAACACGTAGTTGCATTTGTCTGAATGTCTTCTTCTTGAAAAAATGTCTGGTTGTGCTGTTATTTTAACTGTAATCTTGGTTCTCATATTGTCTCCGTAGGAAGAGTTTAATGGGTTGGGCTGGAGACTAATTCAAATAAAATAGTTTGCTTAAGTTAAATAGATTGAGAGAGAGATTTAGGGCAAGAAGATTATTTAAATAGGGATATGAACGTAGTGAATGAATGATAAAGTTTCGGTTAATGAAGAAGAGGGTAAGAGATATATTTACCATTTTACAAGGGTATAAGGAAGTATCACTATCTCACACAAAACAACTTTATTCGTCTATACAAACTGTTAAATAAATAAATATTAGTACAATTACACTATTACGTACAAGTTAACAAAATTTTTACATTTGCATCACACATGCATAATCTACATTGCCAAACTTACAATCAAATAAAACTGCTATTAAAATCTAAGTATGTTAATATGGTACGTGTGTCTGGTGCAGACATTTTAATGATAACAGTACACATTACTAAAGTGACACTGATAACGATTGCTTGGTGTGAATCGTCTGTAGCAGAACGTATAGATAGTTCTCAGAGCAGTCACGTATTTGTTTTGTTGCTAATGAATTTGTAATTAAATACGAGAGGTCAAGAAACCACAGAACAAAGACGATTTTGACAGTGTACTACAATGTTTAGTAAGTGAAAGAATCGGTTGTGATTGCAAATCGATTAATACGGACGTATTGATGAATCAGTTGGAAGATATGTGGTTGTGAATCTGGAGAATCTGGAGTCGAGATGTCCAATAAAGCAACAAATAAAGTGCCCCCTGATGGGGGCTACGGCTGGGTGATCACCTTCGCGTATGCCCTAAACAATGTAAGTACACTTTTTTCATTATTCTTGTATAATAAGTATGTATATACAAAAGAAAAATATATACGTCATATATAATTTGTATCCCATAGTACAAACTCTGCTTAGTTTAGGACTAGATGAAGGTGTGTGAAAGTTGTGTGATATTTATTTGAGTCAGTTTTTGGACTGAATCAATTACTTGCTTCATTGGTCCAGCTAGATGGATAGCATATACGAATGTCTCGGGTTCAAGACAGTTCGGCCAACAGTGTTATTTAGGATGCTCATCTTCGTCATACCCCTCTGGGTATTCATACGGTTATTTCATACGCATACCATACCCCTACCTAATTATTAATTACAAATATTGAATGCCACATGAACATTGCTACTTATTATTTCAAAATCACTAATAAATTATATATGAATTTGCACCGCAACAAGCAGGATGCAAATTATGATGATAAATTCTTAGATAGTGATATTATTATCGAATTAATCCTTTCGTAATCGACACTGGAGTAATACATTTGACTGAATTAAATAAGCATTTAGCTTTCTGTCTTTAATAGGTACCTAATCTAAGAGACCTAACACATAAATCTTAAATGAGACCCAGGCCCATTAGGACGCGACTAAATAATGTTACCCAATTGAAATTAATCATCCAAATTTAGGTTTGAATTGTTTCCGCCTAAACATAAACGTATTTATTAACTTCCGTAATCATCATTCTCTCAGCCTTTTCCCAATTAAATTGGAGTCAGTTCCTAGTTTAGCGAAGTGAGCTGCCAGTATTTTAAAATAAAATAAAATATCTTTTATTGCGAAACACATTGGATTCATATAATGTAAGTAACAAAAAATTTACTTAGAACTATGTTAGTAGTAGTTTTACGTGGAGCAACTGTCATCATACCTCCACAACCCAGTACGGGGCGATACGAAACTCTTTGTTGGACTAGTTGTCAGATATTCTAGCCTCTGACTACCCGTAATTACAGCACTTAATGTTCAGATGGCAACCGGCTCCGACGCGACGGCTTATCGAGCTCTTTATATTGGCTTCCCGCACATCAACAATATTATTGACAATAGCTTGCACATTTACTGATTTTTGTGATCCTTTTAGTAGTCAAAGCTGATAATATTCCTTTGCGAGTGTGCGGGTTGCGACCGACCACGGTTAACAATGCTTAAACCGCTTCGACTTCGCCACGAGCTCCTCTTATTTTGAGCAAAATTTGCGCTAAGTATGTACTTATAAGGGTATACAATGAATAACGTATTTTCAGTACTGACGTAATCGGGTAACATGTTTATTATGATTAGGTTTTTATCTTTTATCTTTTATAAAATAATATCTAAATACTAAAATGTCAGTTTCTTTGTGGACATTTCAGCTGTTTTAACGGTGTTGTTTCAATTTTAACTGATTATGTCAGGTCCTAGTCAAGTACATTTTATTCTGACTCAAGTGTTAAACCATTTATATCACTTTGTATTTGTTCTAATGTAGGTAATTTACTTAATAAGAAGTACCATGAAGATCTAATGCAGGCAATTAGTTAGTAAAGGAGTAAAAGTTGCCAGGTACTGGATGGAATTAAAAATATTAAAAATATACAAACCTAAATTCTTTTAGAAAGAAAACTGGCAAATCATAAGATTGGACTGATCTGGACATTCATGCAAAAATCCTAAAGAAACAGCTAACTTCTGAGAACGATGATGTCAATCATTGAAACATCTTGAAGAAACAGCTACCTATATCTATACAATATTATAATTGTTCGTCCGACTGAGTTAAACATCAACGCAGAGCCTAAACCGCGCGGCTTTGAATTTTTCATGAACGTTCTTCCCATGGCGTACGCGCAATAAGGGATGTTATGAAATTCCATCCCAAAGAGGATAAAATAAGGGTTGTATGGGATGTAAATTAATATCTGTATCATAGTTTTTCTAAATTTTATTCCCAAAAGGGTACATTTTGGGGTCTAAGTTTGATGTAAGATTACGCAAGAAATTAATATGGTGCTGTGCATATTTTCTAAATCATGCTACAAAACGAGAACAAAGCGGGTGAAACCGCGGGGGTCATTTAGTCTTTTATATAAATGAACTCATCTGTGTATAGTGTAATTTATTATGTTATCTTAGTTCGAAACGCGTAGAACAAGTTTGTTTGCATTATGATCATTCCTATCTCAAAATGTCAATAATAACCTACATCTTGAGACTAATAACTGCTATAACTGGGAAACTATAACAGACAGATATCCCTGATTCTTCTGAATTCAGATTTCTGATGAGTTACAATACTGAATGTTTAAGTTACTAAAGCCAAATATTTGAATGCAATATCACTCAATTTAATTAGAATCTTCAAATACTTCAAATACTTTATTGTACACACACAGAATTTACAATAACATAATAGAAAAGAAACAGTTAAAATATTAGGTACAAAGGCGAGCTTAATTCAATATTGAATTTTCTACCAGCAAACCTTTGAGCCGTAGAGGAAAAGAAGAAATAGAAGACTAGGCAAGAGTAAAGTTGAGTGTACAACTACAAAGTAATAATATTAAAATAATGCTACAAGAATGCTTACATACTATAATAATTTAAATAGGTATATACTACTTGCAATATAATATACTACATAATATATTATTTATCTACATCAATACACCTACATATAAAATACATGCATACATACAATACTTACATATTATAATATATACATACTTCTACAATTTTTATTAAGAGAGAAAATGCTCTTTAACTCTTTTCCTGAAGACATCTACCGAAGAACTATCGCGTATAGAGTGTGGAATAGAATTCCACAGCCGAACAGCACGAATAGAAAAAGAGCCATCGTAACAGCTTGAGGTATGAAGAGGTGTTCTGAGGAGAAGGGCAGATGAAGAGCGACAAGGTTTGTCCCTAGCCGCAAGAAACTCAAAGCGATCACGAAGGTACGAAGGAGAACAGGGATTATGAAGGACAGAAAACAAAAGAGAGAGGATATGTAAATCTCGACGACGCCTAATGGGCGTAATAATAATAATAATCCCATTTATACTATCTGGATTAACAGATAGCTTAACTACTGAACTCTGGCAAGTATGTATAAAGCCAGCATGAAGTTCATCCAAAGCTAACTAATATATAGCTGCCGATACCTTCTTACACAGTAAAAATACAAAACATTTTCCCCCTATGGTGTAACAATACAGAGCCTGTGTGAGCTGAGGCCATCAGTCGTTTATGGGCAAATAATAATCAACAAGGAATACCTGTTCGCGCAAGTGAAAACACGTGATAAAACAGTGATAACTGTTGCCATCGTGTATTAGGGCCCTGAAAGTTATACTTCTATCACCTGTAGTATTTAATAGATATGAAATATGTGTATATGAATGCATATGTATGCACTAAATTGTCTTCCGATTTGATAGTGCGATTTGAACCTAATGTTATTGGCACATGATACATAATATTATCCGATTTACTTGACACCGACTTCAGAATTATAAAATAATTATTTAATAATTTCTATTTAACTAAATGAAAAAACGTATTATTTTGTGCGAAGTAAATTTATTTTTTGCTTTTTAGTTTACCTACTTTTTGAAGTCGGTTTTTTTATTTGTTAAAAATTATTTTATTTTACGATTTTAAGTGATGGGTAGACCGAGCAAGAATGTTTCTCGAATGAGGAGACGACGGTTACTTGAGACGGAAAACTTATTAATAATAATCCCCATACTCCTAACCGTTGGGGAGTTGTACCTTCCAGCATCAGCTCAGCAACTTAAAATGCAAATAGCCAAGTAGTTTTAGGAAATATACGAAAAACAATATAGAAGCCTTTGAAATTTGAGGCTTACTCATGATTTCTCTAGGATCCCATCATTAAATCTTATAAGTAATATTCAACGTCTCGCCTCATCTGTGTCTAACTTGAAAGAATACAGTAAACGGCCCCAAGGAGCCTATATTTAAAGAATTATTCCCGTACTCCTAACCGTTGAGGAGTTGTACCTTCCAGCATCAGCTCAGCAACATAAAATGCTGATTACTAGATGCAAATATCCAAGTAGTTTTAGATAATATACAAAAAACAATATAGAAGCCTTTTAAATTTGAGGGTTGCCCTCGATTTCTCTAAGATCCCATCATCAGAACGTGACTTGAAAAAAATGGGACCACATGACGAGTATATCCTCTCAAACAAAAAAAAGTATTTCTCAAATCGGTCCAGGCGTCTTCAAGTAATCGGTGAACAAACATAAAAAAAAAAAAAAAAAAAATACAACCGAATTGAGAACCTCCTCCTTTTTTTGAAGTCGGTTAAAAACTAATAAACAATGTGTATATTTTTCAGGTGGTGGTCCTACCATTGATTACCAGCTTCGGCTTAGTGTTACAAGAAGCAATGGCCGACACAGATCTGACAAGGACACAGATAACATTAATCATTGTATTAAATCATAGTATTGGGATGCTGCTGTCGTTGTTCGGTGGCCCAACGTTGAAAGGGTACGGCTATAGAAAAGTCGCTGTGGTGGGTGCTGTGTGTATTTCTGTCGGGCTGATGTTTACGTCAGTGTCTACACAGTACTGGCACTTTATATTGTCGTATAGTCTTCTGTGTTGTAAGTATCGGTTGTATGCCATATATTATGTAATTTTATGAACATCGAATAGACATAATATCCAATCTTAGTCACTTATAAAATTTTCGGTCCTGTGTTTTCATAAACAACTGTACTGTAAACCTAATTACAAAGGAAAATAAAACCTGGCAGTATTTAAATATTTCTTAATCTCAAACATTACCTTTCTCATTTTCAGCCATGGGCATAGCAGCAATAATGGCAGCATTTACTTTAGCAATAAATTCATTCTTCAAAGAGAAGAGAGGAAGAGCGGTAGGAGCTGGCATGTCTATCACAGGCCTCGGAGCAATAGCCATGCCGCTGTTAATTAGTGCCTTAATATATGCATATGGGTGGAGATACGCAGTATTAATATTAAGTGCCATTTGCCTCCACTCGCTTTTGGCCGCTTGTTTGCTTAGGCCGGCTAAGTGGTACTTAATCGACCCACCAAACATAGAAGAAGCAGAGCCTTTGAATAAGGAAGCTGAAGTAGAATTTAATGGAAGCGTAACCACTTCGTCTCATGTCGGTGGTAAGTTGTGTTGTACATAAACTTACAATAATTTTGTGAGGCATAGAATATGTACATTTATGAATATTTAAATTTTTCAGGACCTAATTCGCTGCCACATTTAGAAGAATCTATTGAAAATGGCTCGATTCCAGTACAAAGCCTCTCCATGAGATCTCTTACAAATAAATGTAATACTCAAACAAGAAATGCAATTTCGCATCCCGATATTCATTCAAGTGCACCTTTAGTTCCTTTATCAGAAGCACGGTACAAATGGTGGGAGTCTCAAGAAATTAATTTGGGCAGTTCTATTAATATTTTTAATGAAACTGAGAATGTTAAAGCTGTTGCTACTAAAGAGCCACAACAAGAAGTCAAAGAAAAAAAAAGTTACTTGGAAAGTGTGGTTGAATTCTTCGATCTGACGCTTTTGTCTGATCCAATATTTGTGAATATTTTATTTGGTTTATCTGTAGCAGCTTGTGTGGAGACAAACTTCTCTTTACTGTTACCTATTATCCTTAAAGACATGTTGCACTTTGAGACTGATGACATTGCTAAGCTGATGTCAGTTATAGGACTTTCGGATACGCTGTTTCGGTTCGTGTCACCGTTTATTGGAGAATGGTGCAATAAATCACCCAGGGTCATGTACATGGTCAGCTTGCTGCTGATTATCTTTGCCAGAACCAGTAAGTACGACATTTTGCATTCTATTGTACGTTGACGTTGCTTTCGTAAATAGATCGTAAAGATAAGACATACAGATAACAGATGTTAATGTCAGCTTTATTGCATTTGAGTTATTTGTCTGTTATGTAATACCAAGATGGCTGTCGTAATTTGAGGTATGATTTAAAGATAACCATATTTCTAAGTATGATTTCAAGAAAATATGGCGCTTGCGATACTGTATGCCAGTTTGATGATAAAATGAAAACCCATCAATTACTAGCTTTACGCAAAATTGTAGCTTATCCGTGAATGTTTAACGGATGCAGTGCCCATTATCGCAGCATTATAATAATATAGAATTCACTTCACTTCTACTATCAGTGAGAATCATTCAAACTTGAAGACTTGTCAGTCCATCAATCCATATCCAAGTGTAACATAATTTTATTTTAAATATATCTAAATGAATTATCACTTAACTTCCAGTGGTGCTGTTTACGACTTCATTTACCGGCATGATGGTGGTTGCGGTCGCTCTTGGTATCACAAAGGCTCTCAGAACAGTATACGTCAACCTTGTCATACCATCCTACGTGCCCATTCACCGCCTGGCCTTCGCTTCTGGTCTACAGATGTTCTTCAGTGGCATCACTATTTTTACTATTGGAACTTTACTCAGTAAGTACCTATTATCGTTTTCATGCAAATAGATGGTTGAAAAAAATTGCATGGGATAGCATTATATTCATGATTCAGAAAACATTGTGAATGAGCTCAAAGGGAGAAATTAAAACCTGTCCTGTGGTATAATGAGGCTAGCCATGACCACGAAATTCATCATCATCATCAGATCTTTTAATATAGCGCTACATTTTCATCTTTTATACCAGATCAGCTAGGCTACAAACTTATGGTTGAAAATAAGTTGTATTTACAAAGAAATCGCCCACTGCACAACTCTAGCCAGCCATTTCATGCAATTCAAGACATTCTACTCCTTGTAATATGGCTCAATCAAATCTTTGCAAGACGTCATGATGCTATTCAGAACGATCACAATGTTATCAAGTCGTTAATATTGGTACTAATCACTCAACACACGATATATTATTATAGAGGTGACCTACTTAGAGTCTGTTGACTGATAGCAACTGTAGGTTATTGTCCACTACAATACAATAAATGCAACAATTTGTTTCATATTTTATGTCTATTTAAATACAATGTGTGTTTTTAATAAATTTAGGAAACCTACAATCATCATTTCAGCCCAGCGACGTCCACTGTTGGACATAGGCCTCACCTAATTTTCGCCACAACGCGCGGTTTTGAGCCGCCTGAAGCCAACGGCTCCCCGCGATCTTAACCAGATCATCCGTCCATTTGGCTGGGGGGCGACACACGCTGAGTCTGCCGGTTCGGGAAAGGAAAAAGGAAGGAAACCTACAAACTGACTTCTAAATTACCCCGATAGGAGAGCTTGGGAAGTGCATATTACACCAACACCTGGCAAATCTACTAAGTCTATGCTATTGAAATTTCCGAGCCGGAAAAAAATAAAAAACACTTTTTACCAAACCAAGTTGGCAGAGAATTATTAAAAACAATATTTGCTTGCTACCCTGTTTCCCATATCAGGAACAATTTCTTTTACTTCACTCCGAATATGTTATAATATTATTCTATAATGGTCATTTTTGTGATTCCAGCACGAGTACGAGAAGCCTCAGGATCGTACCAGCTACCCATCATCACACTGAACTTTGTGACGCTGATAACAGTCATAACGTGGAGTGCCGAGTTCCTATACATGCGAGTCAGAGATAGATCTAAGTTGGCACAAGAGGCCGACAAATAAATTTACGAAGAGAACCTGTTCTTTACCTACGGGTGTAAGCCATTTGGATTCCGCACTGACATAGGTCAAACAACATAATGGAGAAGAAATTAAAACTTCTGAATTATAAATTAACGGCTTTAAAACAATTCACCAGAATCCTTAAGAACAACCAAGATAAATTACTGCTATAGACATTTTTACAAAAAGCAAGAAAGGAGTCAAATTAAATTTAGTCTCACAAAATGGTCAGAATGTCTATAAGAGCTATGGGAGAGTGGATGTATTGATTGGAGTTATTTAATTTTATGGTTTGGAAAAATGTGGGTGGAAGTTGCTAATCTTTTTTCACACTTGTAAACAATGTTGGAATGAGAGCTGCTCAATCAGAAATGTAGCTAACTGCAATGTTGATAGCGCAAGACAAACAACTATAAAGAGAACGTATACAGTGAATGTTCTGATGCTATAGATTGGCTCTTTTTTGAAATTGTAAAACCTGTTTCTAGAAGTTACTATTCTTGCCTAAATATTGACAGATACTCGAATGTAAGTGTAGTGAAGCTATTATTATTCTTTGTGAGGAGTTATGATAGAAAGTTCGTAATACTTCTTTAAGGCTGCCTGTCGTTACTATTCTAGCCCTGCTCGTTATCAGAAATATAAGTTAAATAAATATTTTAATAAATAAACAAGAGAGGGTGCGATTAAATCGATAATAATCATTTTATGAATAATGGATTTGATCAAGTTGGACAAAATAAAAATACAGAACTTTATGCTTGATTCGATTTATTTACAATTCGATATTTACAAACATCTACAAATCTCTGCACTAATTACATTTTTGGGTATCAATACACGTAATACTTGGAAACATGACTACCTAACTAAATATTCTAATTTTTTAAAGGAAGTGATGAAATATTTAAGTATAAAAATTGTTCTCGAGTCCCACTTTGGTTAACAATAAATCTAAATTGTATATTTCAGCGTCCATTTACACTTTACTTAATACTATTTGATCAAATTAAAAAGAGTACTATGTCTAGTGTTCTTCTTAATTTGCTCTTGTTTCACTCACAAATAAACCTATGAATAGTTTCTTTCTTAATTAAAATCACTGTCACTTTTCATTACTCGGTTTTACTTGTAAGTTTGTTTTCGTAAGTTCGGTTTTGTTATCACTTTCATTCTATCCTCTGTGTGGATTTGCAGTCGTGGCATCCACATTCTGAAACCAATGAACATTTGTTTTTAGTAAGAAACCAAAGAAAAGTTTGTTTTTACTTTTTGTTACAGAAAAAAATATTTTCAAAAAATTAAAAAAATATTTTAATGATCAATTTGTTCGAAAAACGTGTATAAATAATCACTGACCAATCTGTAAAAAATGGTTTCAATAATTGTCAAAAATAACGTTCGATTTAAAATGTTATAGCAATTGTAACTGAATTTCTCTTTGTAAAGTATTAAGTCGATGTGCATCATAATTTCATAAAACAGGAATGCAATTATTCATTAAAAAAAGGTAATTGACCTGCATTGAAATAATAAAAAAAATTACATAGGAAATCGATAGCACTACATTATTTTTATTAAAACTATACGCGGTTTAATTGTTTTCACTTCGTTTGGTCAAAATAGACATGATATGTCGAGATTGTCAAAGCTAATTACCGAGTCAATATTATTATGTATATTATCATAATACAAAGAAAATTAGTCAAAATATTAATAAATAAAAGATTAAACCTCGTCCAAGTTAGTGGTAACTTTCAGTTGCATAGCCTCTGGCAAGGACGTACTATTGTTCTCCTCCTCAGTCTCCAGCTCGTTTACTGAAAAGAACATAAATATTTCATAATTTTCTATTAATAATCACCTAAACTATTATAAATAATCCCTTAGATACTTACTGCTTTGAAACCAGCTTTTAGAAAACCCATACGATGGATCAGATTCAATCTTTCCTCCCGAAGTAAAGCCAAATGACGGTCGATTCATAAACCTTGGAGACTTAAACGGGAGATTACTAGACGCTGAAGACTCATGATCAGCGTGCGTCTTCTTCGATTCAAACGGTTCGACTGCATACCACTCCTTGGAAACATTTCGCGATTCCCTCCAAGGTTTCGATGTCACTACATATACCTTTTCTTTAGTTAATGGGGATATAGATGTTTGTATTTTACCCCATGGAGCAGGCGTCGTTGTTGTTGTAGATGTGCGGAAAGAAGATGCAGCTGTGTAAATGTGAAGCTTTTGTACATCCTCTGGTTCTTCATTTTTACCACTTACGTGCCTATTTTTTGGTCTTTCTATAATATTGTATTCTTTACGAGGTTTTGTAAAAGTGTTGTTATTTATGTCATCAGTAACTGTATGCTGGATACTACTTGAACCCTCATGGTCGTAAAACTCATAATTGTAATTGCTTGTTGTTGTTACATAATTAGTTGGAAGTGTTGTCGTAAAATAATCGTCGGGAATTTTCTTAGCATAATTTTCAGTGTTACGTGTTCGTTGGGGCGTTTTGTATTGCTTTGAATACTCTTGTTCAGTCCAATCATCTATTGTATGCTGAAGTTTTATTATGTCAAACGGTGGCTCCTTTACGTCATAGAGGTCATTTAGGCTTCCTGTAGGATTATATTTATCAGAGTCATAGTTTTCTGTCACTGTCTCTGAAATATCTTCCGTAGTTGTTTTTTCAGTATTATGATTTTCTGCAAGGGTATTAGCATGATTTTTGTCAGTATTGGATGGCACCTTTCTGCCTTGATATTCGTCATCAGGAGTTGATGGCCAATTATCAGGAACTTGCACAAAATCTTTATTATTTTCTTGCTGTTTATTGCCTGGTATATAAGGTACAATAATTTGTACAATTTTAGGTTTGTATTTTGTTTCTTGTGCTGGTGGAGGCACTAATTCTTCATCATAATCAGTCCTAGTTTCATCCCAACTACTAGTATGCGTGTGTTTTTGGGATGCTGTGGTTGTTGGAGTATCATCATACATTTCATATTCATTATCAGGAACTGGAGATGATATTGCTAATACAAAGTTTCCAAAACCTTTATGAGGTACACTTGGCTTGAGATATAAAAGAGGAGAATCGATATTTTGCAAATTATTTTCAGTACGATATTTGTCAACATCTTCATCGTTTACTCCACGTAAGTCGGCAAAATTGGGTTTGTGATTAGAAGGCAAACGGGATGGCTGTTTCAGGATCGTGGGTATGCCAGAATCATATAGTTCATTACCAAAGTCATTGCCCGTGCTTTCAAAACTTGCATCAGAAATGGATTTTGTTGCTGAAACTTCAGACGCTTGCGAAGATATATCTCTAATTTCATCTACCACATAGCTATTAGGTATATTTCTGTAGCCTTTAGTTTGATTAGTAATTGTTGGTGGATCGATTTCAATGATTGGTGATTGAATAATAGTGGCAGGGTATTCAACAGAATGTGTAAATTCAGCCAGAGGTACACTTTGTTGTATTTTTACATTAGTGACAGATTGTTGCATTTGATTGATACCTTTGAGAACATTAGAAGAGAATTGAGGCGCTATGGGCCGAAAAGGTCGAGCATTAAATATTGGAGGCAGTGGTGATACACTTAAATTTGGCAGCGCTACTGGTTGTAACGTATGAATATTTCTTCCCCGGTTTAAAGAGAATGGGGCAGGGTTTGCAAGAGCAAAAGACATATTTGGTGTTATTGCTTTCTTACTATCCTGAGGTAAAACTTGTGTTTTTACCTTAGATGATTCTGCTGCTGTTGCTGATATAGGATAAGATATATCAAATAAATGAACGTTTGTTATAGGTTCTCCATAAGAATTCTTGAATACTGGTGGATGAGAAGTTTTCGGAAGCTGTAATTCTTCTTTAGGTGTGATATTTTCAAAAAATTCTGCATTACTCTGTTGAGGTAATTCGTTTACCGTTCCAGGTTCAAACTGAGGGGTGACTGATTGGTATGATGCAATTAAGGGATGCGGAGTACCGTAAGCTGATGAAGGTGTTTCAAAAGATTGCGTTAGCGCAGGTGTCCCATACGTCTGCACTGGGGTTCCGTATGTTTGCATAGGTGTTCCGTATGTTTGCACAGGTGTTCCATATGTTTGCACAGGTGACGGTGTTCCGTAAGATGAAGACGGCGTCTTATATGTTGTACTCGGTGAATTATAGAAACTACTTGAAAATTCTTGCGAAGGAGAGAACTGGGCATTGAGCGTAGTACTTGGTAAACCATATGACGAACTTGGACTTTCGTAAGAAGAGCTTGGTTGTGAAAACGTTGAAGTTGGAGGATTATGCGAAACAGTATCTAAAGTATGTGTAGCACTTGGTGGGCCATATGTTGAGCCAACTGAACTAATACCGCCATTGTTAAAGTTTTGAGCCGGTGGACCATAACTTGAATGTGGAACGCCAGTCGTTATGTGGGTAGGTGTTACATCTTGATTTTGCAAATTAAATGGCTGTGGATATTTCTGCGCTACTTTTAATGCATCAGCATAAGCAGTAGGGCTAGGTGGTCCGTATGTTGGTAAAGAATTCTGATATATACTTTTAGCTCCTACATTGTATCTAATTACTGGTAACCATGGCACTAAATTGCATGGATTGCAATCTTTCTTTATTGGAGCTATATTATTATTATTAAATACGGTAGATCCCCCATAACTAGTCTGCTGCGACGGAAATAGCCATCCCGACACTTTTTGGAACATAGAAGGAACGGGGGTGGTAGAAAATGGTTGTGGAGGAGGAACAAAGTTGAAGTTGTACTGCTTGTAAAATGGGGCAGGGAACTTAAATTCACTTGGGGATGGCGGCGGTGGTGGAGCTTGGTACTGATAGCCGACATCTGTGTTCTGTCGCTGATTTCTCTCTGCTCCTCGATGAAACGGCACGGGCAGTAATGGAGCTAGTAGAGGCGGTGGGGGTGGTTTCAGCAGTGCACCAAATTGTGATGCACCGTGTCCTTTGTGTGTGTTAAACCCATTCGAGTGGTCACTTCTACATCTTGAAATCACAGCAATCAGCAACACCGGCAATATCTGAAAAACAAAAAAAAATTTCATTAGCTCTTTACTATAATATAACGCTACACAACATCACGCCTATATACCCGAAAGGGTGTGGCAGAGGTGTACATCACCCACATTTTACTTGTCACGTTTAGGTCTCATGGGATAGGGGGTGAGCCTATCGATATTCACCAGGGACAATTCCAAACACGTGCTACTATAGTTAAAATCCTGACGGAAAGTTTACAAATAACTCTTTGCCCAGCCCAAGAATCGATCCCAAGACAGTGAGACGCGCATTAACGACTAGACTGTATTTTAGGCTATTTGAACTTAAATAAGCGGACATTAATTTTTTGTGGGCTTTGTTATCAAAACGCCTGCGGATAAAATAGCCGCAAATGTTAAGCATACTACTCATTCGTTATAAGTTATTTCAGTACAAGCAATAAATTGGTTAATCTAATAATAAAAAATAATTTACAAATTATAACCCGACTACGTTAAAAGGGGGTCTAAAAGGAAGGAAACAAGAAAATTTATCGGATAGCATAAAGAAATGCATACAAAAATTTATCACTGGTCACTGGCACCCACTGTATGCCCTACTATGATTATACGGACATAGTAGGGCTAGAGTGGTAGTGACCACGGCTCTACCTTGACCATTTTTGTACCAATGCATTTCTTGATTTCTACCTAAAATATTGTTTCGTTTCCTCCCTTTTAGAGGCGACCGTAGCTGGTTGGTTAAAGGGAATGCCCGGTATGCAGAAAGTCGCAGGTGCAAGTCCTGCCGGTTCCATATCTTTTTCAACTGTTTATTTCTATTTTTTTTTTAAATTGTCAATAAAGAACAAGAATACAAAAGTATTCTATATTTAATTTAACAATTAGAAAATATAGTGAAACACTCCTTTGACATATCGGGGCCATTGTCGGCGCTTCCCACGAGTGCCGTTCTTTGCACTTTTCTCTTTTCTCATAATATACCGTCAATGTTCGCGATCGGAAGCCGCCACTTTTGAATTGAAGTTTGATCTAGATGTTTTTTACTATAGTTCAGCCAACGAAACGAGATAATTTTCATGATTTACAATTATAAGCCCAATTCACAGGCCATAAAGTTTAATTTCTATTGCAATTGAGATTGTTTAGGACATTTTTAACAGTTTTTATTATACGAAAATCAACTTAAATAACAAAGCAATAGAATTTATATTCGTGTGATTTGTAATAACATAAATTTATCTTGTTTCGTTGGCTTTAGTATAGAAACTTTTATTCAAGTGTGATGAAAGAGCCAACGGGTTAATTGGAACTAACGATGTCGTAAGTTATTCAAGTCAACCTTATCTTCGATATAGGATTTTGTTGTTTTATCTACGTTGATTTATATTTCTGTTATCTTATCAAAACATCTAGCGAGATTAAAAAATCTATAATTACATACCTAACTAACGACTGCAACATTTTTTTGTAATCATACTTTTCTCAAAAGTATATATAAATAATACGTACGTTTTTCACAGAAACTTGGCTTAGCATAGTAAACAGCATTTCTATTAATTTTTCAAATATAAAAATATATTTACGACTGATGCTATTTTTTGGCAAACAATTTACACAAGAATCTAATTCAATCACAATCAACATGAATCATGAATCTAATATCTTTTATAAGGCGGCAGATTCTGATTTGAAGTTAAGCGCAATTCAACAGAATAATAATCTCTTAGTATCTAAAAATATAGAAATAGCTAGACACAATACACCGATAATCATATGTCAATATTATTATATAAATAAAAAAAAAACTGTTTTAACCCTGGAACTACACATTCATATTTAGAACCACACTGTTAAAAGCATTCATTCAATGTCATCTCCGGTCAATGTCGTGAGAATATAAATGGCAAAAAATCTTACTGTTGTACTAAGAAACAGTTGAAATAATTATGGGGCTGGCGCTTTTAAACACTAAGCTACGGTTGGCTTGCAAGATCCTGGCAGGAGGCGACCGCCGTGGTCGCAGGTTTAAATCCGGCTGGCTCCATAATTTTTAACTGTTTCTTAGTATAATTTGCTAAGCATAGCTAAATGCTATAATAATAATCATCAATAAGAAATCTTACTGTTGATCAAAATAAATTTGGCATCCATTTTTTTACATTTTACCTTTGGATTTGTTCATACATTGAATTTGGCAAGACCCAAGAATTGTTGGCTCATTACTTGTGTAAATGGAGTAATACAGTATCTTAAAGGCGTCATGCATTCTATTGCGTAAGTATGGAAAATGTACAGCGACGACGAAAACTAGGTGCAGTTGATTTTTGAAGTACTATCACGCACAAACGCGTGATTTGGCACTGGCTTGCAAATCAGCAATCGGTTATTCAAAGCGCGTATTACGTTCGATTTTCGAAACCTTTAATTCTGCTCACATGTGCTTGAGTGTACTTGTCATTTAAATACATACGTGTAATTTAAAATCGCTTTGTGGAGACCAAATAATGTTGACACTGCTGCGCTATGCAATCTGGTGATCTAAGTCTTAATGTATTAATTAGATCTTAGTATGATTTTTCTGCGAGGCTTTTACAATGGTGTGGATTGTGGTTAGATAAAATTGTAATATGCAATGCTTTTGCACCCCATGCTTATGGTCTGTTATGATTTATCAGGTAGACTACATCAACTAGATCGTAGCATAAAATAATAAAGATTAATTCTATAACTGAAATTATAAAATAAAAAAATAGAGTCGAGAAGTACGTACAACAAACATCAATGTTACGTGAATTCCTTGCACATTAATGGCCTTTACATTTAAAATTAGTTGTTTCATATGACCAGTCCAATTAACTCCAGTTCGCACGCTCTTGCAAATGAACTTTTACTTAATTGCCGGTCAAAACGCCACAATGCTTTCTTCCTATGACATAAAGCCCTGGCGCTATTTCTCACAGACGAAACGCGCACGAATGAAAGTGAAAATGGTACTTACTAAACTGGGTGAATCTGTTTAAAATTCTTAGCTCAACGCTGAGTTGTGTAATCAAATTTTTATCATGCTCGGTTATCGAAATGGTTGTTGACTGAATTCTGTACGCGTATAGCTTTTTGCTCGGTATTAAAAACCGTAACTAAATAAATATCTAAATACATGGAATCATAAATTATAGAAATCAGTTCTATGGCTCAAGATTTTTAAATGTATTAATGGGTGCCAGTGGTAATATATTTAAAGCAGTACACCAACAAAATGATATTCTTAGATACATAATTGTCGTCTCAATCAAGTGTTCGATGCCCAATCACCGTCCATTCATGTCCTTAGATGGTAGGCCAATTTTAATAAGTATTAAAGCTACAGTGGCACACGCAGTAAATTAAAAAACAATATTTAAAACAATAATGTTTTAAGAAAATAAATACAAAATAAAAAAAAACGTGTTAGTATGTGTGCCGATGTTAATAAAAGGAAAAAAATCTCTTACTATAGATACTTAACAATCAATAAAGGAGAGCCAAATAAAAATATTGAACAGATGGACATCGAAGAAAAAACTGTACAATAGTACATAGACGTTATACAGTTAACATTTAATCAACGCTATTGGGAACTCCGGACACGGACTTTAATTTACGATGTGGACTTCAATAGATACGTTGAAAGCTGATGGCCAATAGTGCCCGAGGACTGTCGTGACTTGATTTTTACGCAGTGATCGTGATTTACCTCTCAATTCGTTCGATGTCATCATTACTTGTTAAATAGTTACTTTCTTGAGGGTAAGGTTTTCAAATGGCGACTAAACGAAAAATATACCTTTTTGTCAAATAATTCTTTGGTACTTTAGTAATTGCTGTAAAACTAGCATTAAGACAATTCTGGTAGTAATACACCTGGTGATCTGAACCACAGGTCTATTCTTAATCAGACATCAGTCTCTGTTTGTACATCATTCTAATGTATTTTTTTACTAATTTGTGAAACAGAATATAATGTTTTATTTCTATTTATTTACTTTTATTTTACGTGTTAGGCAAGACCAAAGCAAGTAAATAAATAGAACTAAAACAATATTTTCTCTTTCACAAATGAGTAAAAAAATACATTACCTACCATGCACCTCTAAGAAAGAGAAAAGCTCTTTGTGCTGCTCAATTGAAATAAATATAAATGGGATAGACAAGATTATTTTATGAACATTACTGGGTCCATTGACCAACCAACAAAACGCCTTATTCAATCAATATTTCACGTGTTAACGTAAACTGACTCTCAAAAACAATAAGAACATTAAGGAACCAGCGTGACATGTTAAGTTCACAAGTTATTACTCGTTTGGTCACGAATACAGCTTTCTCTAAGTTCCCACCCTTATATCGACGTCTCGTGAGGAGTAAAGATCACACATTCATTCACTTTATTGTTGACAAAGGATAACAATAGCTCACAATTTCTCTAACAATGTATTATAATGACCCTCTTCTTCTATTCGTGATTGCTGGGATTTCTTTTTCTATGAGCATATTGTGCAAGAATTTGAAGCCTGCGAACACTGCCTACAGAGATGTGACTTTACATTTTTACTACCTATTATAGTCCTGTAACACGGTAGCAATTTCTTCCTGTGTGGGTACGAGAACGGCAATAGACTATTGTCCTAGTCAAAATTTAAAATCAACAAGATATCATATTTTTAAATTTTTCCTCATTACTTTTAACTTTTAGAAACAGTTAAGATTTTCTAAACGTAGGCCTTTTTTTCTCATCTATGGCAATTGACACATAAAAAGTAAGAGATTTTTTTAAGAAATATGTAGCGAACGGACTCATAGTCCACCTTATGGTAAGTGGTAACTATAGCCCATGAACATCAACAATCCACAAAAGCAGATTGTAGTTGCGTCGCTCCATCTGAGGACTATGGTGTTAGGCCTCATGTGCCAGTAAACAGGGCCTGATCTCACCACCAAACCGGCACACCGTAGTGCTAGCACTACTATTTAGCGGCAGGTTAAAGGTGAGACAGTATTGCTGCCGCTCTCGAACTTGTTCACAAGAGCTCTACCAACTTAAAAATGTGTGTGTGAGTGATATGTTAAACTAGTAATAATGATTAACACCACGTCCTCGTCGGATACTTATACACGGATATTATTAATTACAAATTCGGGTGCCCGATTATATTTTATAAATCGGAAACCCTGTGTTCTCCAAGGTAAGACCAATTTTCGATATGTAATAAAATCAATGAAGCTAGGTAGCTAAACGCAAAGACTGATCAGTATTTGTGGTTACAATCTGTTCTATATGTGACAGTCGCGTAATATGATAAGATCTTTGTCAAAACATAAGAAGACCGAAAGCCTACCAAGTAGTAAAAACCTATATGACAGTATGATCACGAAATAGAAGGTATTGATCCCGTATTGGATTGTAAATGTCAAACAGCAGGCGCTCCGGGTAACATATTGCTCATTGGACCGTATCTTATTTGATTAGAAGTCAACCTCAATATAGTAACCAAAAGGCTAGCAAGAATATATGAGGCACTTAAATGTACACAGAGGTCAACTGTTTCACTATTTGGTAACGAAAATGTACTAGAGCGTAACATTAAATAAGTAGCGTGGAACAGCATCCCAAGAATTTTATCAGTGTACATCTTTATAAAGTTGAGATTTGACTGTGTGTTGCAAGGGTTATGAAACGGTAGTAATAAAGGCTTCAACAGCCATAAAATATAATAAGGCCCTTCGTACACTGGGTTACGAGAAGTGTGGCAGAAAGATTAAGATAAAGATAAATTTGGATTTTTTACATTAGACAGAACGCCAGAAGCGATTACACTATCCAATGGTCAAATACACCCATTTACTCACTCAAGCACACCCAGTCTCAGAACAAATCTTTGCGAATCACACAAAGATTGGTCCCATGTGGGGATCGAACCCACAACACCAGTACACCACAAGAGCAGACAAAATCCAGTAATGATCAATGATGCTGCTTATGTATACACTATAGCTAAATGAAAATACGTCATAGCTTGAACCGCGATTGTAGGTAACAAAAATGGCGTCCTTCAGAAAGGAAATGTTTGTAGTACACGAAACCAGCTAGCACGTATGACGAGATGTATGAATGTTGAGGAAGCGAAAGAAGTATGTAAGGAGCGAAGCACATGGCGTTCCATCGTCTCTGCCTACCTCCGTGGGATAAAGGCGTGATTTTATATATGTATTATGTATGTTTATTTATGTTTCAAGAATTTTGAACGAAATATTCTGAGTAACTGCATCTGACATTTCGGACCCCTATTCCTCTTGAACTAATGAAGTGAACTTATCCGCTATAGTTTTCCTTTAAAGTTCATTACATGTACTACCGACACAATTTTTTTCAGATTTTAGGATCCAGTAGTTTAGCTTTTAGAGGGGGGGGGGACGCCCTACTCGAACAAAAATTTGCTCTTTAAAGTTAATTATCTCGCAAACGGATCCCTAAATCAAAAAACTGGCTTAGCAACTCCTAAACGTTTTTAAAAGTCCTATCTAACAATACCCCACACTATGGGGTAGGCGACAAAAAAAAAAAAACATCCCTACTTTACATGTAGGGGAGCTACCTGAAAAAAAAATATTTTCCAAATTTTACTCTACGACTTTCTTTGTTTAGTTAACATACATGTTTATGCAAAATTTCAGTTTTCTAGCACCAACGGTTTCGTCGCTATGCCGTGGACAGACGGACATGGCGAAACTATAAGGGTTCCTTGTAGGTACTACGGAACCCTAAAAATTACAGATCGATACGATTTGTTCAAATATCTAACTGTAACATAACCTAGATAAACATGTAAAACAACAAGATTTTTATTAAATTCTTAATTGCGGCACAGAGATGTATTTCTGCCCGGTGCATGGCGATAGGTTCACCCCGTATCACCATGGGACCTAAACATAACAGGAGAATCATAGGTGTTACACATCTCTGCTACACCCTCCTGGGTAATAAAGGCGTGATTTTATGATATATTACAATAAGATTGTTTGTAACGCGGGTAATTATATCTTTTACAGACTACAGTCATAATATTAAAGTTGAAAAATTAAGAATCCAGCAAGACTCGAACCTGCACCCCCTGGGTATACGCCCCAAGTGCTTTGCCAATTCAGCTATGGATTCGTATGCTGTCGAAATATTATATAAAATACAAAAAGGCATAGCAAAGCTAAAATTTGCTTTAAAATATTACAGTCATAATGATAATCAATAAAATTGCCGCATAGGCTAATTTTATATCAGTATCCACAACTTCATATTTGTTTTTAATGATTCAAGATATCCGTATTGTCTGGACTTCTGTAATAATAAGAAACTATACGAAATCTATTAATTTTTATCATATAACAGTACAGCCGCCAAAGCTCATAAGATGAGAAAATAGAAAAAATGCCTTATTCGGTCAGCCGGCTAATTGAAACTCTTTTAGCTTTTAAGAGCATTTACTTTATACAATTAACGTTACTTAAAAAGCGTACACAATCTGTCTCAAACCAATTTTTCAACATTCGCACTTAAATGGTGTTTCTATGTGTAATAAGTATGTATTCACAAATGAAAAGTATTATGTATTAGTATCAGTTATTTTAATACCCAAAGTACGAGCTCTGCTTAGTTTGGGACTAGATGGCGTTGTGTGTGAGTTGTGGAATATTTATTTATTATTTATTTTATAAAATAAATTATAAAAAATGTATTCGTGTACGAGCAACCTAATTGTCCGCACCGATGTTCTCGAGCCCTTTGCCCCTAGCCAAGAAACGCGTTTATCCTCCAATCTCTCTGGCCTCTCACATTTGTACCTTCGTTAGCTTTCTTTGGCATTTAGAATGACCACGATGTTGTATCCTTATTCTGTTTAATTTCTCTTTGCGTTTATTGATTGATGATTACAAATGCCATTTACATTGGCAAATCTAGGTGCTCTCCTTTTGAAAATTAATGATCATAATGGGTGGCAATTAGGTAACTATGTAGGTATGTATCATAAAAATAATGCTTATTCTACATGAAGTATTGTGATCAAAATGTTTTGGGATATTTAATTAACTGTAAATAAACAAATCTTTTCAACCATGAAGGTTGAAAAGATTTGTTAATTTACAGTGAAACTTTTAAAATTATTATGTGGTTGGCCTTATGGCAAAGTATCAAATTAAAATGATTCGTTCCTTATTACTATTTTCTTAATTTTAACCAACAAAAAGAAAAAACGGAGGAGGTTCTCAATTCGAGATTAATATTTTTAGAATTTATCAATGTTTAATGGGATGCACGTTTATATTAAAAATTCTGTCTGTATGTCTGTGTGTTACGGCTTTATGAATGAACCACTGTACTTATCTTGATGAAATTTTATACGGAAATAGATAAAGACGTTCATCGACGTATCACGCTGTCTCAGCCGCGGGAAGAAGCTTGTTCAATATAACCTTTTACATTTTATACCATGAAACCTGTCCTGTCAGGGCAGGTTTGATAGAACCGTAGCAAACATATCAATCGTCCGTCGAACAATACAGCACTTTCACTGGTACCTGTCACGTACATTACCATATTAAATTGGTGGTAAAATGCTCATACTCATTATGTATATTTATGCGTCTTTGTTTTGGCAAGAATGACATTATGGTTTGTTTTTGTTATTCATAAAAACAGCGGTCATGATGATCGTGCAAATTTTATGCAAAGCGATGAATTTAGCAAGTCTAATGCTTTAATGGTTCTAGAACTTATTGTTGAGTTATAATAGTCTATAATATTATATAGTCTCACTGTCATTACATATCCATTAAAATTTGCGGCGATAATTGCCCGCATCATCAATAATATTCACATAAGGTATTTCTTTATTAAAATATCATGCAAGTAACAAAGTTCGAAAACTGTTTTATGGTTTTTAGAAATTGTTTTCCTAAGAAACGTAAAATATTAAGTCATTGCCGGTGAGTCTGTAAATTAAATGCAGTTCTTTGACCTATAATAAGTGCACTATTTGAAAAAGGGATATATTATATTGCATATCAAATAAATAATCGCCTATCAATACATACTCATCATTTATATTCTTTTTTGCATCAAATAACTTACTTCACTACAGATAAACTAAATGTTTAACAAAACTCAAACTGCAGATAATTCGAAATTACACATCAATATGACATTCCTTTTTCCCTCATAATGCAATACAGTTAAATTTATTTTTGTACAAAAATACTACATGCATAGCATAAATACTGACTGCACATCAAATTTACCATATTTCATAGCAAAATAACTATCCCAGTCGCATATTAACCAGTAAGTACAACAAAATCTGTTCATCATATTTGTCTTAATTTTCAAGAAGCCATGCTCGGTAAATTTAATGATTATTATAACAAAAAAATCCTTTTACATTGCATTATTTCTAAAAGCAGAACAACTTAACTGAAAAACTTCGCGCGTTTTTTCGTCACTGGAGTAAATAATATAAAAATAAAAGCTATAGTTATGGCATAGGTCAATTATGGGTATAGTAGTAGGTTAGGTTAGGTTAGAACTGCGACCATAACATAGCGCGAGCCGAGCGAGCGAAGCGAGCGTGCCGCGGCAGCGGCCGGCGAGTGCTAGCTAATCTTTGTGATACTCCGACCCCTTTTTGAATCTACCCACTAAATAAAATAATATTATACTACCTACCAATTTCTTATTATCATAGATCGTAACAGACGACAGTACGTGGCGCCACCTGCATAAGCTAAAAACGTGCTTATTGGGCAAAAAAGGAAGCGTGGACGCCCCGCGAAAGCAAGACCCGCTTTAATAATTCAATAAATTACAATTTTGTATCTAATTTTATATTTTTTTTGCTGATCTCATTATGTGATAGTTAATAAATAATAAGATGACTGTGACTAATAAAATGTTGTTTGATCTAGAAAAACTGCTGTAAATATTATAAAAATAGAAGCTATATTTAAAAGAAAAAGAGTTAACATGTATAATGTGCATTAAGATTATTAGTTGTGCATTGATAAAAAAGCTTTTACTTTAGGAAAAATTGCTGAACGCTGTGAAAATAAATTGTAGTGTGTTTAGTGATATTTTGAGTTGAATATTTTGTTGTGCAATCAGTAATTTTGATGGGAATTCGGTATTTAATTGCATAGAAAAAGGATATTTTATGATTTGCGTTTAAATACTACCCTTTGAAAAATATTATTTAATAATATTATACGTAAATTTTAAGAGTACTTACATAGAAGACCGTAAAGGATTATTTTTTAATTTTTGTAATTTATTTATTTATAAATCACAAACACAACTCACACACATCAATCACAAGTACAACATTACAGACAATTCCCAATGTGATAGAATAGGACACATAAACCAGAACTATAATTAAAACATAACATAAAAAGATGTTTCTTCCAGCATCAGCTTAGCGACATGAGATGCTGACTGCTAGATGCAAATATTTATATAGCTTCATAATATATACAAAAAACACTGTAAGAACCTAAAAAATGTTCCACTCGATATCTTTGGGATTTCAACATCAGGTTCAGACATTCAGGCTATGACTATCTCAAAAGTTCATTTTCTCAAATCCAAAAAGAATTTTTAAAATCGGTTTACAAATAGCGGCCAAATCGATAGATATACATGAAAAAATATATAAGAATAAAAAATCCCCACCTATTTTGAAGTCATTAAAAATTACCTTTTTTTCTGGGCTCTTTGTCAATATTTTTTAACTGTATAATATCGTCAGTCAATTACCTATGCGCATGTGTGTGTAGAATATTACAACTAGAAAGTAAAACCTATAAACAGATTTGTTTGCAAATATTAAAGGTTTTAATGACAGATACATTTGCACACATTCATAAAACCTCGCCTAATATGTAGAAGAAAGCAAAAGGTAAATTATTGTGTATAATATAATAATTAATAACATTATACAACAAGATAATCTGAAGAATACTTACCCGAAGGGTTATTAATTCCATCTATAATACACACGCCAAAGTTAAATTAATTAATTATTAAATTATAATTAAATTATTTATTTATATAAATATTAAATTAATTTATCAAAACAAACTATTACACAACGTTCAATAATTACTAAATTGTTACTTCCTAGATTTCGATTTCATAATGCATGAATACCTGTTATTATTCAATAAAATAATAACACGTTGCAGTGACCTGATATCGATAAAAATAATAGTACACCACAATAAATTAATAGTCATTGAATTATTTACCCGTCGGACACAATTACAGAATGCGTTCAATGAATTATATCATGATTGCGTGGCGCAAGCGTCGGTAATTTAGAAATTGAGAGTGAATCATGGTGCGTGTGGGCGTTCTTCAAACCTGTTCCGTGTATATATGATGAACTTGGACAAAATACCTGTTTGATTACAGTCCTTGTGCCTTCTTACTTTCTTACGAAATGACATGATTGACATGTGTAACTGCCGTGTGTCTGTCATCGAAAATTCGACTCGTGGGTGGCTCGACCGTTCAGAAATTCTGTTTCGATTTTGAAGAAATTGAAACTATAATATTAATACTTTTTGTACATGTTGTCTGACACAGTTTTAAATTGTACATTATTATTTAAAAAAAGCAAATTTCTTACACAGAAAAGGAGTTGTACCTTCCAGAATCAGCTTAGCAACATGAGGGGCCGACTGCAGATAAAATATTTAAATAGCTTTAGAAAATATACAAAATATACTCTCGATTTCTTAAGGATTCCCTCATCAGATTCTGACTTGTACTACTACTACTATGACTATAATATTAATACTTTTTGTAAACAGTTTTATATTGTACCTTTTTATTGTGAAAGAAAATTTTGTGCCAGTTTCACTAGTTTTGTATAAATCCCTGGTAAACTTTTTGGACGGATGAAATGGCAAATTTGTAAAGAAATTTATTGAATTACCAGAACTGCATCATCCAAAATCTTTACAGTAGCTGGTGATATAGGGCCTTAATCTTTTAATCTAATAGGTATACTTCCATATGGTTTATCTAGTGCTTGCCGCACTAACATAAAAAATATCCACGTATTGCTGTGTTAGTAAATACAATTATACTATATACATAAACAAAAAGGCAAAGTATTTAAAATTCTTACCAACAGACTTCAAATAAGAATGCTACATAATTATGATGTTTAAAAAGTAAATTTATTATCACAGGCATCCACGACGAATCAAGAATCCTCTTTTTTTAATTAAAAAGAATAAAAAAATTGTTTGAAGAACTCGCCTGTTATATAGACAGACGTGCAGCTATTGTGTGTGATCCAATCACGTGTAGATCAAACGCGAGGTGTAATCACCCGATTCAAATCGGAACATAGAAAATCAATATCAATTTTATTTTATGGTCCATCTTTTGTTGGGCCAATGGAGATGATATTGAAGTGGAAAGCTCAATAATATACCATTGTTTGACCCTTGATCGCGGCACTATTATCAACTAGCACGATACTTTTTAGCTTCATATATTTTTGTATAGTTATTTTGTCGATCTTATGCTCAGGTGAAAGGTTTGTAGATGTTAGGTATCTAAGAGAAAATGAATATACTTATGTATATTGAATTAACTTGTAGGTCTCCGGAATGTAGAGAAATGATCCATTGATACTTTTATCAACATAGACATTTAAGGTAAACACTGACAAAAAGTTAAAAAGCCTATGTTTCAAATTTTCGTTAAAAATATTTTTATCCAAACATCACTGAGTTTTTTCATAAAATGCAGAACTGTAAATACTTCTTAATGCACAAATTCTATAACTGAATATTTACTGGTAAGTCAATTGAAATCTCAAAAACTACATTCAGTTTCATCACAATAATTTCCCAAAACACAGTAAAATTTTGGCTATTAGTTTGGCTATTAAGACTAAGGGCCAATTTCAAGGAAAGCACTGACCCGAGCTCATCGCAAAAGTAAATTTTTGATCTCTTTGTCACATAAAATCTTCTTCAAACATTAAACGAGACATCTTAAATGACAAACCGAGTTCAGCATTGAACTCAGTTCAACACGTTTGGTGAAATTGGTCCATAAACTTTGATTTACCGAAGACAATGTTATACAAATGCACATAACTTTTAATATAAATGGTATAACATTAAGCGATCGTGCGTGAAGCATTTCCAGTGATCATTGCCTCACTCAAGGTGAAAGGTCTTCGTATGTTTATGAGATGAGATTATGTAGCAAATTCTCTCTGTACGCTTTTTCATTTTAATTTTTAGTACTGTAATGTAATATTTTGAAGCAACGAAAGTTCAACATTTTGTACTGGGTGTTGTTTTTGTCTTGGTAAAAAATAGAGTTTTTTTTATAGAATTTAGCTATGCTTAGCAAATTATACTAAAAACAGTTGAAATATTATGTAGCTTAGTGGTTAAAGCTGCTGCCCAGAATGCAAAGGTCGCTGGTTCAAATCCTGCCGGTCCCATATTTTTTTCAACTGTTTCTTAGTATAAATAGAGTAGTAAAAATTTTGGGTACCATCATTACATAGCTAAACATCACGCTAATAGTATCCAGAATAATGTGGCAGAGATGTATATACAACACACACATTTCATTTGTTATATGTTCCATATTGACGACCGGATGGCGGAGTGGGTAGTGTATCTGCCTGCTACGCCAAGGTCGCGGGTTCGATTCCTGTTTAAGACAAATCTTTGTGTGCATGAACATAGGGGTTTGTCTTAGTCTGGGTGTATCTATGTATAATAAGTATGTATTTACAAATGAAAAGTAGTACAAGCTCTGCTTAGTTTGGGACTAGATGGCGTTATGTGTAAGTTGGGAGATATTTATTTATTTATTTATTTATATGTTAGGTGGCCATCGCCATCCACTGCGCACCAACATCCAATTACTTACTTTTAAGAATTTCCTGATGGCAAAATCCTAAATAACACTTTTGTCCGACCAGGGAACCCAAGACCCTGCATTGAGAGGTATGCGTTAACCGTTAGACCAACAAGACAGTCACGTGTAAGTTTTTTTTTTTTTTTTTTTTGTGGTCTTAATCTGCAATCAGTCGCCAGACTATAATCAGATGAGTTGAGTGGTTCTGATTGTTTAAAGAGCAGTGGGCCATTGCCTTACTGTCTTCTTATATAATGTGGTTTCTTTTTAGCCGGTTAACCACATTGGAATTATCCAGCAGTCCTGACGCAAGAGGATTGGGGTGATGGGTAAGGATCAAGAGGATTAGACATTGTTGTATCCTATTTATAATTATGATTGATTATGATCATTTTGACATATTATATTCTATATTGAGATTGACATAATTTTATTTTTTACATCATATTATCATATTATTGACTTAAGTTTCAACTTTTGACATTATAATGAATATCAATTGATACATTATTTTTATTATTTAATATGATGATTAATGAAAATTAATTCATAATTATATAGTTTCTTTATTAACTCACTAAATTTGATTTGTATAACCTCATTTCATGTTATTTCAAATATTGTTAAGTAAAGGCAATCTGTGTGTATTTTTTTTAAATTATTTATTTTTATATTTTTGTAGTATAAATAGTTTTTGTTATAAGTATATAAATATTTGTTCTGTTCTGAAACCCTTATATATACAGTAGTATACACACATTGTTTTTACTCCTTTATTTTCTGCTTGAAGTGTAAGATATTGCAACCTTATATACTATGGATAATAATTTAATTTCCTTTCTATATTTAAGTTTATTTTCTCTTTATAACCATATTTAGCTATAATGTTTGTTTTGGTTGCTATAACTTACACATAGAATTATTGTCAAAAAACAAACAAATATTGTATGAATTATTTGAAAAGATGGTGCACATGAGTTTCTCACCAGCTCTTCTCATGATGCAATACCCATCGGAGCTGGTACTTGGATTGATTTTAATTCAATTCTCTAAGTTGAATTAAAGTCAATCTAAGCTCCGGTGTCAAATCATTTTATTACAATAAGTACCTATTATAATTTAGTTAGCTAAGTTTTATTTTAATTTTATATTTTTTGTGTTTTGATGTTTGTTTTGACGTGTTCAAGCGCCCCTTGGGGCCCATGGAAATAAATGATTTGATTTGATTTGATTTGATTTGAAAAGGCACATGTAAGTTAAACTTAGTTAATTTAAAATAGTACATTAGTTTTTTATATATGGTAATTACCCTTTGTGAACCAAAGGAACCCACTCAGCCTGGGTATAATTGTTTTATTATTATAATAGAATCTATGATAAGAAATTATAACATAACAAAGTTTAAGAGTCTATCATGGTTTAATTTCTTACCTTGCCCTCTGAAAAACTGTTACATAATTTAAAAAATAACAAAACGGTTTTGAACAAACAGTATTTTTATAAATCAGAGGGCACCTGTTGTTTGAAAAGCATCAATATATCTTGGTATGAGCAGACTCAATTTGTATGCAGAGATTACTACAACCTCCCATTATATCACATTATGATTGTACATTATGATGTCTCACCTAAAAACGAAATTAACGCAAGAGCTAGTATTGCATTCATATCGTTTAAAGGCGTTTGTGTAATCTAATTATTTTATTACCTGCTTACAATTGCCACTTCTCATATCTTATATTTGGATTTACTGATTTTTACCAAATTTTATATGCATTATTAATAGGTCTGACAATCGGCTACTATCTATTTTTCATACCCCTAAGTGATAAGGGTTGTTCACCCTTGACATGTTTTATTTTTATTTTTGGACAATTTTTTTGTTTTTATTTTTCTATAATGTTGCATTAAAAATACATGTACAACCCTAAAATTTTACCCTTTTATCACCTACTCCTATGTTTTGATAGCCATTTTAGTAATTTAATTATTTTTCATCCCGCTCGATAACTGATTTATGTATCGTCTTTTTTGTAATTGTTTTCACTCTATTTCGATTAAAATTTCCCTGAGCAAATCTAACATTTTTGGCTAGCTAGTAATATATAATATTACCTACGTAAATAACAATGTTGCAGTTCGTCTAGATTGATTATGGATTTGTTCCTTATTTATTTTAGACCCAGTTACACTATTTCCTAATAAAATTTCGGGTAGTTCAGTTTTCGGTAAATTTCTTTATAAATTTGACATTTCATGAGGCTACTAAGATACATATCCAGAACTGATGAAAGCTGATCGGTATCAGTAAGCCTTTGCGATATACCTTTAAATATGATATACCAAAAAATTAAACAAGAGCTTACTTATTTCTATGACAAGATTATTATTCCCCTAGAAATAAAAACGCTCGTTTTTTGTGTCTCGTAGTAGGTACAGCATGTATCAGAAAACGGCCTATCTTGAAATTACAATCATCTAGATATAGGTCTAGCCAGATTGTTTTTATTAATTATGTTTATTATTTTCAAATATCTGTTATTACGCTTATTACAGAAACCGTTGCTGTTTTATAATAGTAGGGATTAGTCAGCACTTTCACTCGTTAACTGCATTTCCCTGTGACTCGGCGTCGTTGGACACTACAGTTCATTGAGATTAGAGTATCGGAAGTCGGGATGGATTTTCCAAGAACCAAATGATCAGGATTTTCCGGTTCTCGGCAGAATTAAACTTACGAGAAGGTGTGTAGGAATATCTACTGTGAAAAGTATAGGTACAATTGTTGCCATCAATCGGTGAAAAGTTCAGCCTCGATTATTCTTTTTTTTTATTTGAAGCGGGGCTTGAAACCCGCGACCTAAGGAATCCGTCCTATCACTCTCCTATCCGAGCTATCCACCACATTCCAAAGCCATGAATCTTTTGACTGTATGATGCACGTCTTTCCGAGAGCGATAGTATTGAATCCTAAGGTCGCAGGTTCAAGCCACACTTCAAGTCCTATAAATTGCTTTCAACTGTTTCTTAGTATTAGATTGCTAAGCTTGGATAAATGCTATATAAAATTAAATAGAAAGAGCTTATAACTGTAACGTTGATTTAGGAACTGCCGGTAATTTTTAGAGTTTGCCGGCATGTTATAAAGAAAAAGCAATTATTTCATCGTATATCGGAAGACGGTATTTTGCGTGCAAGTAATTACATACCTAAATTTATCAAACATAAAACAAAAGAAAATCTAAAATATAAAAAAAATAGATAACTGGTTTTATGAATAGTGTTCTCATTTTAGAAGAAAACAAATACAGGTCGAGATTATTTACTTTATTGAGGGTTGGACTCAAATTGGGAGGGATGTAAATCCTTAGGATCCTTTACTCAACAATGGAACAACATAAGTTAAAAATATATATATGTCTATATTTTTAATACGGCCGAGGCCCTGTATGTAAATCAAACCAAAAAACAACTGTTACTCGTACGAAAAATGCTAATTGACAGTTATGACAATGAAAACTTCATAACCGACACCGACGTAAACAAATTCAAGTGCAAAGGCGTGACGGCATCGCAGTAGTGGCAAGTAGACCGCGAACCGACCAAGCCAGTGTTAATTACAAGCGGCGATTAAACGCCTGTTAGTCGCATTATTATCATTATTGTCTGCGTTCCGTGTTTTGTCGACATTACGTTACATGATGTAAAATTTTTGTATGTAATCAGGAAGTTACCGCATTCCTATATTGTTTGGATTGTGCGAGTTTTGTCAAAGACATTGTCGCAATAATGCACTAAAGTGCTTAAAGGCTAAACAGATTACAACGTAAGCTGTTTATCGTTTAAGTTAGTAATGCGAAAAAGTAATGTTTGTTGCGAAAATATAAGCGAATTCGTTTTGTCTGAATATGAAAAAGCCGATTTTTATCGTTTTCTGTATCTAAGGGTGCATTAAGACACTCCTAAGACCTTTCATCTTCTTTCATCATCCCGTTTCACGCAATCTTTTCTTCGCTCTGGCTCTTTCTGTTCATCTATCGATATTTAATCTGATCACTTTTTTAGTCAGACGACTTTCATCTCTTTTCATCATGTGGTTAACCCAATATAAACGATTCCCTATCGGTTTTTCTGTCACTGGTGCAAATTTCAGGCTTTCATTTACATGTAGGAACATGTTATATTAATTATCCCTTCTGGCCGACGTGGTTATATATAAATGTTAGCTTTAAAATTAGCTTTATGTCGGTCATCATCAACAGATAAATGTCAAATCCACGGCTATGTAGTCGGAAGTCAAACTCCATCATCGAGGGGTTACGACTGCTGCATCATATTACATTACCTTTTATCGCTTTAATATTGCGCAAGATCTTGTAGATAGCGCTAACTACAAGATCTTTCTTATCGAAACTGCTCCATTTCATTGAGAAAGTTCACACTTGTACATAACAATACAATACAAGAGATAATTACATGAAATTACATTAAGTGTTCATAGAGCACTCTGCTCATTTCAACTTGATTTGTATAGTTTTACGTTGTGAGAAGCACCGGCGCTTTCTCGCGAGCTTGAATTGGATTCTCACAACAATTGTTGAGAACTAATGATCCATGGCGTATAGAGGTGCAAGAGCACTGACTTGACTAAAGATATGCCTATAATTATTACGCTTGGGATTTGTGTGACATATTGATCTTAGCGTAAATTGACATTTGATGGAGATATGGATGTTTGTTCAACAATGGCTCCATTGAGACAGTGTTTATGATTAATTTATGAGTTAAAAAACGCATTATTAGTATTAATTATTCTGTTTACAGTGGCGAAAGATGACGACAAAATGACTATAAACGAAGAAATGCATTATTCCTCCATTTATAGGCAATTTGTCGACATCCTTATTACTACCACTTTAGCTACCCATATATAGTTTTTTTTCTACTAGGTACGCTTAAACTAATAATGTTCTAATAAGCCTGTTAAGTGCCATCGAATCATACTAACGATTACGCGTATTGACTGCCAACTACCCAATATTCAATCACATATACATACATAATTTTGTACTTACTAATTCAAATCAAATTATAACTAATTTGAATTATACAACTTTCGATCTAATCATCTATAACAAGGTATCAATTATTTGCGAATTAACAAGATCTACTTATCAAGTGTGTGTGTACAAGACAGTTACATAATATGTATACCTACATACTTTCCAACTCCAACTATATACTTCTGATTAAATTCGTTGCGGGTCCCAAGACAATTTTGACTCTCCCTGGGATTGCCCGTGTGTCATGCACGGTGCCTTTCAGTTGGTTACCGCTGTAGATCCTGGCGTCACAGGAGTCACAGTGGTGGGCGTGTGGGTGGGATTATATCCCGTTTAAAAGTTACATAATAACAAAAACAAACACGTCAAAAACGTGGTAGAGCCTGTATCAAATTCTAGAGCAAGTAATCATAAACGAAATGGAAAGTGACTCACACGCTCATGGCCTCGTCTGACAAATGTCTGATATACACACGGCTACCGATCTACCTAAACATTTTCAGTATAAGCTGGTCTCGTATTGTATATGAAGCCTAAACAACACAAGTCCATCTTATACTTGTGTATTATGTTATGTGTAACCTTCTGTACACTCTCACCAAAGATTCTTCTGTTCTCGAAAACTTTAGACACAATTCTCAATTCTAAGTCAGTGTGGGAAGACTAATTAACATGCGAGGAGGATGTGACACAGGTACATTTATTGACGACTGGACGTGGTCAATGTTCAAATCCGAACAAATTTAATGATTTTAGTTGTCAGTTTGTTCGTACCATTTTCAACCATTTATTTACATTATGGTATCTCTTTTGAAAAGTAGGGTAGGCGTCAGGGGTTGGCAGATGAGGACATGACCATGCTTTGTATAAGTATTTTGTTAATTTGCAATTATGGTGCGCCAACATCCATAATTAACCGGGTGATTACACTCTATTAGATTCTTGATAAATGAAAAATTGATACCATTAGCGGTCTCAATTTTTCATTTATTTTTAGATGTAATATAACTAAGTGCATTGCCTTCTCATTATTGTGTGTGTATAACGACGGTGGCCACAAATCCGTCATGGAATTTGTATCAATTCCGTCAGAAATTTCAAAATAGAATCCCACGATCACCTTCTAACCAGTTTCAAAAGAAATTAAGAATGTCAAACTTGACCTTGATTTGATTGCCATGATCTTGATATTTGTATGACTTGTTTTGAATTTGTTTATTAAAAAGCTTTAGATAACTTTATCTGCTTTTACTTTTTATTGTAAAACTAGTTTTTACGTTACGCCACGTTCTTTCAAAGGGGCTAGACCACACATGGTAAGCTAGAGGCACTTATTATTATACTTTATCTCCGTGCTCCGTGCGCATTTCCAACCGCTTGGTACAGATAGATAGATAGAAAAAACTTTATTTGCTTCAAATTTGTAACAAACAAACAAAGAAATACTTACTTAAAACTATAACGTACAAAGGGTGGCCTTATCGCTTGACGCGATCTCTTCCAGGCAACCCTAAGATGGACATAAAACGAATATTTGCGGTCGTTTATTGCATTGAATTTGTTGATTTGAAGTTTTTTTTTTGCTCAAGGCTTGACAAGAAAGTATGTCCTTTCTCAAATCTTGAACTATCTCCATACCAATTTTCGTCAAGATTGGTTAAGCAGCTTAGCCGTGAAACCAGACAAACATATAGACAGACAAAGTTACTTAATATCATATTAATTAGAATAAGATTTGCTGGGGACTATACAATCATAGGTGAGAATTTATCAGCGAGATACCAAAACTGATTAGTTATCTTGGTTGAACGTGCTTAATAATACACATAATACATTGATACATAAAATCGATCAGATTTGCAAATGGACATTAGTAAATAATATTTTTACACAGAGATAGATTGGCATGTAAATTATGTCTAAATTGGGTGACGATTATTCTATCATTTTACATACAATTAAATCACGCCTGGATGTGGCAGAGGTGAGTAACACCTACTGTTCACTTGTTATTTTTAGGTCCCATGTAATAGGGGGTAACCTATCGCCATCCACCGTTCAAAATGCCAAAAACACTTTTAATAATAATATTTAATTATTATGACTGAACATTTTAACTCCAGTGATAATATAGCTCTAGTAGTATAATTTATGTATCGCTCACGGCGAGGTCTCGGGTTCAATTCTCGGGAAGGGCAAAAGTGTTATTTGGGATTTTTCTGTCAGGAAATTTTCAATTACAGCATAAAGTTGAAATTGTGCCTGGTGGATGGCAATTAGCTCATCCCCTATCACATGGGACCTAAATATAACAGGTGAAATGTGGGTGTTGTACATCTATGCCACACACTTCTAGGTATGCTATGATATGTATGCTATGTTATCTTTACTATCTTTAGACAGAATACAGTTATCTCAAACACCTCAAAAAAACACGTTTTAAAGATGCAAATTCATTTCATTAAAATGTACTGAAAGTTAAAGAAATTCTTCGAAGACTCAGTTTGTAGGAACCGGATACCGAGATCTGTTTCCTTGTGACAGCTGGCTCGTGTTTGAGTTAATGTGTTGTTTAACTATTGCTTAACTTAAACGTGAAGCCTCTGATTCTGTAACCACTTCAAACGAAACACGTATTGTTAGTTATTCATCTGTAGCCGGGTCTACACCTAGCAAACGAAGGCTATCGAACGCGTTAATTGTTTCCTATTTGGAGTAGTTTGGACGGCCAAGTAGACGAATTTGATAGTTCGTTGGCGTTTGCCGGGAATACAACGCGTGTCTTTCTTCCAAAATAGTACCAACGAACACGTTCGTTGGGCCTCGTTTATACAACGCATTAAATTACCCTCATTTTGCTAATGGTAAGTGACAATAGTGACAAACTTTTTTTTTTGTTTTGGTGTTGAAAATATATGGCTGTATACCACACCGTTACGGGCTGGTGCTAAGCGATTAATTAGAGTCTTAATTCAACATTAAATGAAAATAGTGAAGAATTACAATTTTGTAATTTACCAACAAGCTAATTCGTAGATCTATAAATAATATCCCTCTTGAAGCCCGTGCTCACTTCATAGCACAAAACGATCCATTTTAAGGAACAGGGTTGACTTGATTGACATGGATTGACTAAGTGCGTTACGTTTGGTGCCGCTACACAGAATCAAACCTTCGGAGCTGTGACATTCTAGGAAATAACTCTAGAGCACGTACTCTCCGTGTTTAAAGAAAACGTGCTGTGGAGGAAAGTTGCTCACGATAATATAACAGAATTTTGATTTCTTAAAAAAGATATAGCACTTTTGACCAATTTATTGATAGATGGATTATAAGATGCGCGCGTTCGATATAAAATCGTAATCAAGCGATAATAATTTTGATTTATTACGTTATTAAAACTCGCAGTCATCAATCAGAGCTGGCAGAATACAAGGAAAGAAAAACAAAAAACATTTCGATTACTTATGACTTAAAATAACATATATTATTATATAATTATATAAAGATAATCTAAGGTATAATAGCTATAGTCATTGACTGGAGATGATTTGAAAAAATTTTAATGAGATTATTTTTCCTTCTGGCAAATCATTACAATCATTTAATTTTATTTTTTCATTATTGGCTTAGTCTAAATATTACAGTGAATGATCTGTATATTGGTTCCAACTTGCGGGTAGAATAAATAAAATAACAATACTTCAGGAATCACGTTTTGTAACTTGACCGAAAACTCACAACGTCACAATAATTATGCAAGTCCTCCAATTTGGGTGCCACACAGTCGGGTTTTTAGGGTTCCGTAGTACCGACAAGAAACCCTTATAGTTTCGCCATGTCCGTCTGTCCGTCTATCCAAAGCATAGCGTCGAAACCGTAAGTGCTAGACAACTGAAATATTGTATGAATATGTAAAATGCCAACACAGAGGTAGAATAAGATCTTGAAAAAGTACTAGCTCCAAAAATTTAAAAAAAAAGCGTGAAAATAGTACATGTAATGAACTTTAAAGGAAAACTATAGTGGCTAAGTTAACTTTGTAGTTCAAGAGTAATGGGGTCCAGAGGGAAAATGGTATTTACTTAGAATATTTCCTACATGTTACAAAAACCTTTGAAAATAATGAAGTTGTTAAAGTTCAATACAGACATTAAACTCCTTTAACGTTCTTGTAGCGGCTGATTACGGAACCCTATTGCCCGACACGCACTTGACCGGTTTTATTTCAATAGTTTTCCACAAAATAAATGTGTATCATTAATTAATTATTTACTACTTCCACATTTTATAATATAATTTAGAGTCGATGACGGATGTGTTTATTGATAAATATTATAAAATAAACGAAACCAGTTCTAAGATTTAGTGTCAAAATATGGGAGTGTACCTCGCGGGCATGCATTAATGTGTATTTCTTTTTAAGAAATTGTGAATATTGATGACTTGCAAAACATTCTAGCCATAGACCAAACGATTATGTTGTTGTTTTTTTAAATTTTTTATGGTTTAGTGCTAAAATCGTTTACGTTACGAGATTCCGTAACTAAAATAACTTTTTTGAGATTTATGTTCTAAGACACCATTAAACTATAATTATGCTATTATCACCGTTAATAATAAAAGCATAATCTCCATTATAATTATTATTTTCTCCATTATAATAATAAATAATTATTTCAAAATACGCTCACAAAATTATTAATTAATTATTTGCAAATCACAAGTAACAAAAACAGAAAAATAATTTTCTCTCCGTCCAAAACATTTAACAAAGACAGTATATTTTTTAAACAATTCGTTGTGTTTAGTTTCCGTTCAAAAGTAGACGATGAAAAACGTCACGTCAATCATAAATTTATAGAAGATAGAACTGCCACTGTGAGTTGAAGTATTCCGATAATCAACAATCTTTTTTTTTTTTTTTTTTATTATTCTACGCCCACAGCGAACGAACGTCTCATGGTAAAAAGGGATCATCCTATCAGGTCCATTTAGGATTGCCATACTAACTTGCGTCTACTCCTTGATAATACTGCGGAATTGTTCTCAGAACAACTTGGGGTTGAGGCGGGTTATTAAAGCTCAGTAGGACATAGAAAAAAATACATTAATCGAAATGCTCAGCTTTTTTTGCTGAGACTATTTTATGTTTTGAAATCCGGGACAATAAAATTTAATTACAAGAGAGACAAGACGCCAAATCCCGGCACCATCCCAGAAATCACAGCCATCTGGCAACCCCAAGTCCATTAGATTTAGTCGTAAAACTCTTTCGGTGTTAAACGCCAACACTAACAAACTTATCAGAGACTTGAAAGCTTTACATTTTCATCAAAGTCATAAAAAAAGGGTAACTGTTTGTTTACTTTTAGATTTTGGTGACGAGTCGTTTCGTAAGATACTTAAGTAGCTATTTCACCAAACTTCTTAAACCGCGGTGAACGCTAAACCAGTATTTCTCTCTCTATCATTCAATGTTTGAACAGGATAGAGGGATCTAACCCGTAGCCCAGCGTTGAACTTGTGTTGTGGCTTAGTATGGCTTGTTTTGTATATAAGACGGTCTGTACACCGGGCCACCTGTGACGCGGAATAAACGTGTCAACAAGCAGCCAACGTTTTGCCACAAATACTTCGATAGCTGCTACAAAATTTGAATGAGAAATATCGTCCACCATTAAGACCTAAATTCCCAGGCCGAGTCCAACGCAAAACGACCCTATGTCCAATTTAAACATTGATCAAACAACACAAAAAGAGATCAAAAAGTAAACTGGGTTCAACATTGATTGCAGTTAAAGAAGTTTGATGTCTTAGTTTGGTTACTTAGTGGCCATCACTAGTAGCTAATGTGCAGGGACTCTTATCGTGGTTCGTATTTTGTAATATTTGTTTCGCATATAACCACGATCTCAAGAGGCGAACGTGGGCTATGGTTCAACACGTTTACCAAACAAATATTTGTTCACTTTCGATTTGAAGAGATCAACATTGACGAAGTACAATTCGACCTTGAGTGAGAGAGTCTAAAAGTCTTTTTTTTCGAAAGCAGGAAAATGAAAAATGAAATAATGCTATAGTACTTATTATTATATAATTCTCTAACTGGGCTTTCCTTATTTTAACTGAAGTTATTTTCTTAATCCAGCTCCCTCATCTCTTATCCCTATATCCACCAGCAAATACGTGCTAAAGAGCTGAGACCGGCACTGTTTCACCCTTTTTTACTCATTTACTAAATTATGTATTAGTTGATATATAGGTCCTCAACCCCTAAGAAATCAGATGTACCATAAAATTAATTTATTTTAATTGAGTTTGTTTCTAATCACCATAAATTGCATACTTTACATTTCATTCTTTCAAAAATATCAATCTTATTCCGCAACGCACCAACCAAGTTACTGAAATCCCTTATTCCAAGATTCCCAATCTAAACACATCCGTCACATCGTGGGTATCGACATAGTATCGATTACTGAATGCATTTCTACTAACTGCTATAGAAAAGCGTCGATGGTTAAACTGCTGTTAAGTAATCCGAGATTAGACTTGAACGTACGAATTGCCGTCAACTACCGGTCTCGTAAAAGCAATTGGAAAGCCAGCTTGTTTAAACGATGGTAAAGATGCTTTAAACTCCTATTTATTATCACCGTAATACTTGTTTGGTTTTATTGTTATTCGTTCTCACTTTAATCTATAAATCAGACAAAAAAAAATGGTTTCAAAGGGTATATTTTTTTTAATCACACGCCGATTTGCACAAAAACGGAGTCCATAGTTATGTAATATGTCATTTATAAGCAACCGGTTATTGATAAATTTATTGAATTCGTTTGACTGACTGAAAACAATTACGAATTTCATGAACATAGATATTGATAACAAGCATTCTTATCACGATTGATATTGATTATGATTGAATCAGATTCATGTATCATTTATTTTTTTATGGATCTGATTCAATCACCATCAACATTAATTGTAATAAGTGGGCAGGTGGCCATTAAAAATATTATCTATATCAATAATTACTACCATTCTATCAAATATTTAGATTTCAATATTATCGAAATCTAATAATTGAATTATCGTCTTACTTATCTATTGTTTGTTGCAATTTATCTTTTAAAAAAACCCAACGTCATTAAAATATACATTATATCTTTTCATAATTGTGGCGGCATTAATTTAGTTGTCATTTTAAATATCCATTATGATATTCTAAGAATTAAACGTAAAAAGCTCCTAAGTGCAACTATGATGTAAAAAAACAAGATTATCAAAGGTTTTGCGCACTCATCTAAGAAACCAAGAATATTTGTCGGTAACATGGTCTGAGATTTTTAACGTAGTCTCTGTGATTCATTATTATGTTCATAGCCTTTTCCTTAACAATAGGTAACGGACTTACTAGTCTATCGGATTTGTCTAAATATGAGTATTTTACGTGAAGCGACTGGCTTCAGACCTCCACAAACCAGGACGAGGTAATACGATATTCCTTGTATTACTAGTTGTCAGACTTTCTAGTTTCTGACTATTTATTTAACTTAACCTAAAATCACTTAATTTTAAGTCTAACCTATCCTAACTAACAGTAGTACGTAGTATTACACAAATTGGAACTTATTAAAATAATTTGTCTTTCTCTCTCTCATCACTACATAGTATAAAACAAAGTCGTCTTTTCTGTCCCTATGTGCGCTTAAATCTTTAAAACTTCGCAACGGATTTTGATGCGGTTTTTTCCAATAGATAGAGTGATTCAAGAGGAAGGTTTTTATGTATAATACATGCATAGAAAGGGGGAATTGTTTTAATCCAAATTTAACGCGTGCGGGCCACGGGCAGTAATGAATAAATCAAACTACTGGATGGATGGATTTTAATCATTTTTTCAGTGAGTGACATAGCTATATATTATATACCCGTGCGAATCCGGAGCGGGCCGCTGTGTTTTTATATACAACGTTCACAGTTTTTCTGTAGTGTATTTAGTATCAGCATTGTACCCGTGCGAAGCCGGGGCGGGTCGCTAGTTTTCTAATATAACTAACTATATTTTAATAATAATATGACGACCGGATGGCGGAGTGCGTAGTGTACCTGCCTGCGACGCCGAGGTCGCGGGTTCGATTCCCGCTTAAGACAAATCTTTGTGTGCATGAACATGGGGGTTTGTCTTAGTCTGGGTGTTTTTATGTAGGTTCATTTTCTTTTGTAAATAAATACTTATTATAGGTATAATAAGTATTTATTTACAAAATAAAAGTATATATTTATTACTATTACTTATTCTAGTACCCATAGTACAAGCTCTGCTTAGTTTGAGATTAGATGCCGTTGTGTGTAAGTTGTGAAATATTTATTTATTTATTTTAATATTGCGAATTCACTCAACGACTACCAGTAACGACTGCCATATTATCGCTCTTAATAGGTAACTGGGGCCAAAGGCTTCAGCTGCTCTTCGTGGCACGGAGGGAATCTCGTTATCGGACGACCATTTTAACATACCTAACATTTTAAGATGGTCGTCCATACTACGGCATTGCTTAGCCTGCAAAATCGATCAATCCGCAGTCAGACGGCTTCGACTTGGCCACGAATGCCTCAATCCGACTAGTAATAAATAAATCAATCCGACTCGTTGGTTTAATATTAATCAAAGTGATTAATAATTAAATCAATTTTAATAAATTTGATGGCATTGTCATGTATATTTGTGTTTTAGATATGATAGATATGATTAAAAAATCCCGAATAATATTAAAAAATATAGGCAATCTAGGTTTTTATGGCGAGCGGTTATGGAAAATTTCTATCATTTATTATGCTGTCCTTAATCACACAATAGAGAAGGGATTACTGGAGTAATAATTGACCGGATATCAATCAATACGGCGTTATTGTAACATGACAACATCAGCTCTTCCTCAGACGTATACACATTTAAATTTAACTTCCTCAATATTTTAAAAATTTAATCTTTAATTAAGTTTCTCTTTATTTATTAGTAGCTATAAATATCTAACGATCAACGAAGCTCGATATCACTGACAAACCTACGCATGGTTTCTTCCAACTATATTAATTAACATTCTACTACTTAATAATCCAATCAATGGAGAAACAATCTTGGTAAACATAAAATAAGTAATGAAAAGCCTATTCGACTCGTAATCATTTCAAGAAGCGCCGTGATAGTCATTTATAAGCAACGGTAATCGATAAATATCTGATTACATTGCGTTAAATCAATGTTACACCTTATCTTTATGCTTCTGTTTTTAAAACATTATTCTGTTAATCTTTTGTAGGTAATAAGAAGCTCAACGTGAGTTTGCTTTTATAAAGTTAAAGTTAAAAGGGTGGTATAACTTACCGGCGCGACGGCCATGACTCCTCTTATCTGTCAGCAAGATCCCAAACACTATGTCTATTTGATCATCACTTAACTTTCACCTGGCAACGTCCCGAAACACCGTATACAGAATCCTCAGTTTTCATATCACAGTAACACCCCTGTGCCGACAACGTAATGTTGGTTTTGTCATAACGTGCGGACGGCGCCGTTGATGTGGATGAATGAATGCGCGGGTAAAGCACGAAGAAGTGAAGTTCCCACGTGAGAGAAATGCGAGGCAAACAATGGTGGAGGCTGCGCGCGAGTCGAAAGGTGGGCAAAAAGCGAATGAGCGCAGCGCGCGCTCGCATCGAGCTACCACCAAGCCCGCCAGGACCACTCTATACCTGCTGACCCATATCAAATGGTTACCGCAATCGCTTTAGGAATTCAAGCCCTTTTTGATATTTGGGTCGGTACCTTTTCGGCAAAAAATCTTTGTATTTATTTGTGTATTGCAGTGACCAGAAAGGTAACAGGTTCACATTAGAATTCTTCAGAACAAATAAACATTAATATCGGCTATTATACATAATTATGTAGTATGTATAAATAATGAAAATAAAGTAATGACTTGAGTTTTTTCTTAACAGAAAGGCCCTATAAATGGGTAATTTCATCCTTATCTGCATGCATAAAAAAAGACAATAACGGTTTTTGACAACTACAGTTCAGTGAAAGTTGTCTCTGCATCTGCTATTATTTTATAGACGTGATAAAGAAAATAATGATAACGATAGGGTATAAAAATTATACCGTTACCAAGGAAATAGTTATTCATTTTGTAAATGGAAAAAAATAAACAACGGGCTCTAAAATATTTTACATAAAGCACAGAGAATTGATCAATATAAGAAACTGACAGTCAATTTTCTACTAATTACTTTAGTTATCACTATTTTTACTAACTACATTTTGTATTATATATTATGGTTTCCTCAATTAAAAATAAGCACCGAAGGTCTGACCTTACATATTATTTTTATTATTTAAAGGTACCTTTTACTCTTTTTTCGAACTTAAGTGAGTAATACATCGACCAGGAATGCAAGGAATGCTCTATAAGAGCTCTTTTTTTACTAATGTTCCATTAGAACTGCCAAGCTGTTTTTTTTTTTTACTAGTAGACTATTTTTAAATAATTTATATTATTACATAATTCTATTATTTATTTATAATGATAATGATATGTTGATGCTATTGTTTTTATTATCGATTTAATTATATTCATGTTTTTGTATGTGCTAATAATTTGTGACGTGTAATTTATCATTACCAATAAAAGTGTTTATCTGTTAGTTTATCTGTTTATCTGAGCCTTAGATAATACTAAAGTATGATAAACGATGTCAAACGCCACTAAGCTTGAATTTAAGTATCCTTTAAAATAGCCAGACGTGTGAGATTACCAGATTACATTTAATCATGATGTAGTAGTAAAGTAGTCTTCAGGGGGACATTTTAGGTTAATGTTCAAATAAATCTCCTACTGAATAATCCATTTCTTTGTATGCCGAACTATGAAAAATTTAAAAATACTGTAGTTCATAGGTTCCCTATTTATTTATGGAAACAAGCATAAAATCAGCTGGTCATAAGAAATGTATATATGAGACTGTATATTACACAAAAAATATGCTCGCGCAATAGCTGCGACCTGCGACTGACCGCGCATCTTTTTTGTATTAAGAAATGTCACTGTCGCGACTGACGCGACCCACGAACTAGCACCTAAAGGTTTCCTTGTAGGTTCCTTTGAATCCCTAAACACTCAATGTCCATATAAACATTATAACCAATTTCTTTCATCCGTTTTTTCAAACCAATTGTTTTGACGGACTCGAATCGGATTGAGATCGGTCGAGGTGTGGATGCAGTGTTTCTAGTCTGTTAACAGGTCAGTTAACAAATTCATACCATTATGCAGACCAAAAAACAGTTTTAGACAACTTGGGAGTTGTTGAAGCAGGTTTTCCACCCGCTCTATCTTAATACAAACTTTAAAATCTAGTTTATGGCAGCACGACTTTCACTGTTAAAAACTATCATGACCAAGACTTTAATCTTATTTATTTTATTTTATTTATTAATTCTTTATGTAGTTTATTGTTATTATTAGTTTAGTCATGAGTTATTCTTAGTTTTAATTTTCATCTGCTTGTTTTAAATAACATTCAACAAAAATAAATATTTTAGTCGAATATAATATGAAATAAATATGCCGGGGTTTGTATTTCAGAATAGACTAGGTTCCACCTACAACAAGTCGATAAAATGTAGTCTTTAAGTTAATCTACTCTATAAGCTACATGTATGCCAAGTTTCTTCAAAATTGGTACAGTATATCAATATTTGCATCTATAAATTTAAATGCCATCCCAACGATCATTTCTTGATCGAAGTTACTCTCGCGGTACATACAGCCTTCGTAGTCCGTCTATAAAAAGTTTTTTTAACCTAAGCTATAAGAGAGCCAAATTTCATAAATATCCTTCAAAATTAAAAAATATTATTCCTTAAAAAATATTTTCTTTTCTTTCTTTTCTTCAAACAATTTTGCTTGAAAGAGTAACAGATTAAAGCAGTTTATATACTTAACAGGATTAGTAAAATAGGATTGATTAGTCCACAAAGAGTCATCAATAAGTATAATGACTTGCGTAGATTCACACAAGTCAGCAATATTTGCAAAAAGTGGTATAACAAACGTATGAAAAAACACATTATGTGCAAATTTGCAGTGTATTAAACATTATTTATGAGACGTCGTCTTCTCGCAACCATTTCGATTGGCGGAAGCACTGATCGCTGCTGAACGCACGCGCATACCTCGGCAAAATAGCTTTGTGCATAATGGCAAAACATTTGACAGTGAATGATTAATATTTGATATGCGTATACAAAATAAATATAGCTATGTAGATACTTTTACTTTCGTTTTTGTTGGTCATTGGTAAAAGCTACGTAAACAGTTTTCTGGATTTTTTTACTCAACCTCCGAGTCAACTGGTATCCACATAAATATGATAAATTTAAATTGAAATTTTTGGTACATATTTGGACGCATAAATCTGATTCAATCACAATCAACATCGATCGTAATGAAGGGGGCCGATTTCTCCGTCTTTATTCCTTAAAGAACCGGATATACCGGATGAAAAATAATTTGCATCCCGGGTAATAATAATTATCTAAGTAAGCAAAATGACATGTTCAGTCAGTATTGGTGTAGGTATGCAACATCGCGACTGTTGCGCCGAGTCTCGGGCTCGATTCCCGGGTCGAGGATCAACCAAAAGTTGTTGGGCTTTTCTTTAATAGATAAATTCATTTATCAAAAATAAACCTAACACCTGTTTAAAAGGGAATTCTCAAAAACTGTATCACCATAAATAACCCTTGTTTCAAGAATATAAGATAGAAAATAATTTCTTGTTAAGTGTACAACGATTATCCAGTAATAAAATACGTCATTTAAGCGTACTTTAATAAACTAAAGTGATTTACTATTTAAACATGAAGGAAAAACGGGGTAAACATTTTTTCATAGAATAATCACGTGTTTTTCATTAGTTTACTAATTGTTTTCATGAAACTCGGATTACTATAAAAATAGCCGGCTTACAATTAAACTTTAATATTTTTCTTTATATAATACAGAGGTTTTATCCTGACAAAGTCACAGCAGCGATACACAATCCCATAATCAATTGGTAATTTCTATTGATCTAGCCGACATAATGCATCCAACTTTTCGCTGTAGGCACTGAATAACCTTTTCTGTCGGTATGGTATTACTTTACAATTTTACTGATCTGGCGGTTAATTTGTCAGTTTCTATGGACTTAATATTACGACAATTACTTAGGAAATACAATTTTGACAAAGAAATCAGAAAACCACCCCATTGTGCAATTGCGCAGCCTTTTCATTGGTTGGTCAAACCACTTGCACTTTATCAATGTTAGGCAGAACAACGCTGTTTTACAACGCAATTAAATTGGTTTCTCCCTCGGTTACGTGACCATTTCCTTCGACAGGTATAATAAGCTTTTAACTGGCACTTCCTTATACACTCATTAGATTAATCAAAGTGTACCATGAGTTTCCTGTAACCAAACCGCGAAAATTATGTAGAACAGGTTTCAAATTGATAGCTATCGTAGAACGTATTGGTTATGTCTGTAGAATGTGGCAAAAGTGATATTTCCTGGACCGCCCTGAATTACGTAAAAATTAGTGTTTCCCAGAAGCGTTAGGTGAATAATTTAAAATTCAAAACCCACATTTAAAATCCAAAGTTTCAAAGTCTTTTCTTGCATAAGAAGTGTAGGTAGGTACATAAAGGTCTTAACTTTTAATATACATATCTTTTCAACTTAGTAGCCCCTTTTAGGCGTAACTATATTTGATAACTCTGTGGGATTCACAACACAGTAATAGTAAAATAGCACTATACAAAGTCATAAAAAAATTACATGATACATTAAGATTAAATCACAAATAAAAATTTAAGATCTAAATAGTTAAAATATTTTATAAAATATTAAAGTTGAAAAATTAAGAAGCCAGCAGGACTCGAACCTGCACCCCCTGGGTATACGCCCCAAGTGCTTTGCCAATTCAGCTATGGATTCGTATGCTGCCGGACTCGAAATTTCTCAACTCTTTTGTGCCAGCTTTTAGCTAGACGAACCTTATTTGGTTTTAGCGCCATCTATGTGATGTGATAAGTCACTATTCACATACTGTAAGTTTGAATTAAGATAAACACTATTACTGTCAAGAGATGACGCATTTTTATCAAATACTCGCCATAGCTGAATTGGCAAAGCACTTGGGGCGTATACCCAGGGGGTGCAGGTTCGAGTCCTGCTGGATTCTTAATTTTTCAACTTTAATATTTTATAAATTACAAAAAGGCATAGCAAAGCTAAAATTTGCTTTAAAATATTACAAGTTACAATATTGTGTATAAAACATTATTTAAGTAGTTTTAATATTGTTTTTATTGAAATAGTAACTATTATAATAAAATTATTATATTGTTTAAATATTTGAATCACAATTTTCACATTTAAAATATGCATCAATTGAATAAAATAATTTTCTATTAAAAATGTCTTTAATTTTCTGTTAAAAGAAGACAATTTCAAGTAATGTTATGGATTTTAGTAATTTATTAAATATTTTAACTGCCATAAAGTACGAATTTCGGTTTAACATTTTAATTCTATATCAAGATAAATACAATTTTTCTTTATTTTTAGTGTTATTTTCAATAAAGGTGTTTTTAACTTCGGTAAAATAATCTAGGTTTTAAATACAAATATGCAGATTTCGTTTATATATATAAATGGATTATCACGGGGCAATTTATGTTTAAGACTCAAATAAGAGGCGATAAGCATTAATATCTCTATAAAGTCTGAAGTGTGAACTCTATCACGTTCTTACTTTTATTAGTGCCAATCTATTAAGTACCCAAACATCGTAAATAGAAATTCCTTCTTATCAGATACTTTAGTTATAATGTTGCACTTGAGCTTTAATGAATACATTACAAAAGCTTTTAGAAAAGAATGTTAAAGGATAACCAAAAAGTGTAAGGCTTCAACGGTGATAGAGAGATTAAAAAATTGTAGGTGCAATCAAAATTTTAACTGGTTACGCATGATTATATTTAGTAAAACAATAGTTTAAAATATATTGTATCACATATATTTTATTTTAAACATACAAAAGAAAAAGATTTAAAAGTGCAGAGTACTGTGTATACATAATTATGTATACACAGTACTCTGCACTTTTAAATCTTCTTCTTTTCATCGTGTCGATGGCTGAGTCTAATTTTATTTTGACTTGCTACTGTGGTGAAAGGATTAGCCAATTCGCTTTGGAGGATTCACGAATTGCCCAGGGTGCGCCGGACGTAGGGAATCGTTGTGTACGTCACTCGGGGAGGCTCCTTTCATGCACCCCACTTTCATACTTTTAAATGAACAATAAATATATATAATATTATATTTAATCTAGAAAAGATATGGGTTTATTAAATAATAAATAAATATGTATTACTTAAACGGTACATTTTATAACAAGCATAAGTTAATAATATAATATAATATATAATAATATAATATATTTATTTCCAAAAATTACAGCTAATTTACAAACTAAAACATTTACACAGAAATTTTCACAAAAAGTTAATGTTGCCAACATGTGATTTCAACAAGACCTCACGAACGCTGCGAGACTTATCAAATACGGCCAAATGTTAATATTTAACGCAAAACGATATCGGACATTACTGGGTATACCTATACCCAGTAATGTCCGATATCGTTTTGCGTTTATTATAGTATAAATTAGTTCATTTGTCTTTCACATTAATACGCTACTTTTCATAAAAAGTATTTTATCGTTAATGCTAAAATATTTCAAGTCTTGTAAGTTACGAAATAGCACTTGGTATTCCGTGATTCATTGTTATTGAGTGAAATTGTAAAATTTCGAAGAGAAGTACGCGCTTTATTTACTAAGCAGTAGCTTTCGCAAATAACGGGGCAAGCGCATGTCTTGAATGTGAGTAAACTTTTACTCGAATTACACTTCTGAATTCTTTGATTTTGTGCAATTTCAATTGATTATTCTTTGTCCATCGTTGCACAATAACGTACAGGGTGTAAAATTAAGCATGCTGCGTTATTTATGCAGCCAAGTCCGGTGAGTAAAAGAGCTAACGACAAAACTTTTGTATATTATGTTAAAATACATCGTCGAGTTCACCCTAGGAAAAAGGTGACATAAAATGATACCCACCATCAACTCTTCTACGTTCATAGCGAAGATGTCCGAAATTTTTTCCGTGGTAACAATAATGCAAAAGATTCACCAAAAGGACAAAGATCATCATTTATTCATCATCATTAACAACCTCTTAAAAGATCTTGTAAAAATAAATGCCTTGTAATTGACAGATTGCTTCGAGCAACCTCTGGTCATCATTAACCACTCTCGACCTCTACAATGAGCCCATATTAACAACATTGTAGACCCATCTCACTGCCGGATTACCAATCCACTATGGTTTCCTTTTCTTGGTCATCCACTATCTCTAAGCACCAAAATGATTATACATATTAACAAGGAAAACACTTTGTCTCGACTACGCAACCTGCGTTGCGTACCTAATAGTGTTAGCAAGCAACTACATCATTATAAGATCAAAGTTCTTCAAATAAATCAGTGAAGATGTAAGCAGGTACTTTGTATTGAGGTTATGTGCATTAGATGCAACCTTATGCCTGATGACATAACCGATTCGTTGCAATCTTCGAGTGCGTGACATCGTTAGCAAGCAGGAAGGCTGATTCCACAAGAAATATGGCTGCGAGTGTGACAGTTTGGGCATAAAGCACTGTGTTGCTTAAGAAGCTATCAAGACTGGAATCGCCAGCATTCCCTAGAATATTCTATGTTTATTTACCTAGCCGGACGTTAAACTTTGTTCTAGCTAGAGCCGTCACTCCAGTATGCTTAGTTCCTATCTTAGTTTTGATAATTTTCACATTTAATAATACAAAAAAAAATCTTAAGCCTAAGCACATCTTATGGAAATAATCATATTAGGTGAGCTAGGTGAATTCTGTAAGTGAGTGCAAAAATAATCAAAATTCATTCCATCCATAAAAATAATATATTATCACAGCCTAAGTTATTATGCATAAAGCAATCAAACATCGTCAGAATCCAATTAATCGATTTATCGTTAACTCTGATTGAAATACTTTTCCTTCCCAAATTATGCAAAAAACTTCGACACGATAAGATAACCTAATACAAAAGCTGAAGCATCCACACAATCAATCTTTTAACAAAATGAATTGCCTGAACGAAGAAATGAGAATTTGGACAAAGATGGTTTGACCATCACTAACCATGATGTTTAGAAATCACGTCACGCATTTCTTGATGTTTCTATTTTGATTGTTTGGGCTATAATGTCTATGTGTTTAACATTTGTGTGTCCAGTAAGAATGGCCAATCCAGTCGGTGATACATTAGATATGTCCGATAAGAAAGTGTTGCGCAAAATACTGCCGGGTTATAAAAGCATCACACATAACATAAGATCCCGTCTATGTTTCACTCCACAACATAACATCCCGTCTATCTTTCACTCCACACTTCACCTCTTTTCACCCTTGCTAAGTAAATGTAGTGGTTTCCTAGAGAATGGTATAGGGCATATCGTATTACATACTAATCTTGTTACAGCCGGTATATTAGGGCCGTATTATTCCACACCGCATTCTTAGGAAACCGAAGCTTTACACATCACAGGCGTATTTGCCTCCTTTTGAAATTAAACCTAACAACGTCGTCTAAGTGAAAGCGTGCAATACTATTGCATCTGAACAAATTTCCGATCAGAACAATGGTATTGTTGATTTACTCATTATTTTTTTATATACAGTTACAAACACTTACCTGTTTAAAAAAATATATTTAAATTGTATTCATAAATAATTAAAGCAATAAAATAGTTATATCCCAGTTACTAAAAAGCTGATAATACAAAAAAGAGAAATATGAATACGGCAACAAAGAAATATGTATTATCCATATGAGAAAAAAACCGGCCAAGTGCGTGTCGGGCCACGCGCAGTAGGGTTCCGTAGAAAAATATTTTTAATTTTACTTTTTAACTAAATGGCGTCCTTCAGAAAGGAAATGTTTGTAGTACACGAAACCAGCTAGCACGTATGACGAGATGTATGAATGTTGAGGAAGCGAAAGAAGTATATAAGGAGCGAAGCACATGGCGTTCCATCGATTCTGCCTACCCCCGTGGGATAAAGGCGTGATTTTATATATGTATTATGTATGTTTATTTATGTTTCAAGAATTTTGAACGAAATATTCTGAGTAACTGCATCTGACATTTCGGACCCCTATTCCTCTTGAACTAATGAAGTGAACTTATCCGCTATAGTTTTCCTTTAAAGTTCATTACATGTACTACCGACACAATTTTTTTCAGATTTTGGGCTCCAGTAGTTTAGCTTTTAGAGGGGGGGGGACGCCCTACTCGAACAAAAATTTGCTCTTTAAAGTTAATTATCTCGCAAACGGATCCCTAAATAAAAAAACTGTCTTAGCAACCCCTAAACGTTTTTAAAAGGCCTATCTAACAATACCCCACACTATGGGGTAGGCGACAAAAAAAAAAAACATCCCTACTTTACATGTAGGGGAGCTACCTGAAAAAAAAATATTTTTCCAAATTTTATTCTACGACTTTCTTTGTTTAGTTAACATACATGTTCATGCAAAATTTCAAATTCATCAAATTTCATTTTTCTAGCACCAACGGTTTCGTCGCTATGCCTTGGACAGACGGACAGACGGACATGGCGAAACTATAAGGGTTCCTTGTAGGTACTACGGAACCCTAAAAACAATTCTATGATGAAATAAAATTAAAAGAGAAAGGATTTAAGAAGACATTTAAAGGTTTGTAGGTTTTACATATAAGTAGATTGTTATTTTTTCTAACATAATGTTTATAAATATTTTTCACATCATTATTAACTAAGTTAACTGTTCTAATAAGTAAATTAATATTACAAAACGTATACATTCTAGAATTGCATATTCTATCATAGCTTTTCTTTTTCTTCTATTCCATTGCTTTCTTGTTCATTTACGGAAATGGCAATTAAGAAGCGTGTGCTCGGTGGCATTGAAAACAATAACATCACCGGGAACTATCTCAGACTCTTTCTTCAGATCGATATAAGTAACATCACTCTCATTTAGGATTGTGTTTAAATACACTGTCAATAAAGTTTATTTTTCTTTGAACAGTTGGACTACGCTGCATAGTGTATTTGGATGATTTGCCAGACAAATTTGACCTTGATTCCGTGCTATGGGAGCTGACTCTCGACGACCATTGTGTGATTTTCATTCACTTTTTACCAACAGGTAAATACGATGGTGTCACGCTTCTCGGCGTTAAGTCGTTTGCCTTTTATGAAGATACGCGATATTTGATATGATTGCAAACGCAATATCCCCTATTTTTTTAAATTAGTGATGCGTCGATTAACACTATTATTCCCAGATCAAACTCGTCACAGGTACTAAGGTTTTAAAAGGAGGTTTTATAGTTATTTTTGTGACAAATTCTCTGTTTGTCTTTGCGCGTCAAACATCACTCAAATCAATCAGTCAATTTGAGTCAACCTGCCAATATGACGCAAATATCTCACGCTGAATATTTTGATGATTTCTTTGATAACGAAATATATTTTATTTATACAGCTTATTTTCAACACATTTACAACATTTTCAATCAATGTAAGAACTTATCAAGTGCAGCAGTTTAACGACTCAACTTTCGTAGTAAACAGTTTAAATCAATACGACAATGATAGTCGAAAACTCTTGCCTGTAAATGTAAGTACAACACAAGGACTAAATTATTATTGGATTCCAATACTGGAAGAAAAGAAAAGAACTGAGTTGACAACTGCTAGAACGACTGTTCTACCTGTCGTCACGAACAGGCAAACAAAACATAAAATCAGTTGGGATTTTATAAACAAAGCTAGGGAAAATTACTTTCAAAATAACTTCATGACCTATACAACAAATAAGCCTAAAGTCGGCGTACGACCAAAAGCTAACTATACTTCCATCAAACCGATAGGAAATAGTGTACATAATAATAATAATATAGCACCTAATAATGCAACGGGACAAGTAAAGCAGAATCTTCTTATGGCCAGAAGATTAGCAGGGTTACTTGTTATCGGGAGCCAAAAGATGAGAGAATACAAACTTGCAGATAAAAAGAAAATGGTGAACATTATAAATGATGGTAATTCATACCATTCCCGACATAAAAGAAAAGCAATTAAAAACCAAAAAAATGGACTTGGAGGCGCTGTCCACACTAGAAAAAGCCAGTTTCCTTTCGTTTGGTAAAAATATGTACCATTCCTTAAGTGCTGTGAAGATATAAATGAAATTGTAAAATTTTCTTTGTTATGTGATATTTTAAACAATTATTTTATTCTAAGGAAATACATGTGTGTGAGATAGTGCGAATAATATTATTACATCGCTAGTCGTTGTTTGTGGATCCTTGGCTCAGTGTGGACGCATTAAGAAAATGTCTTACATTAATATTATTAAGGACAATTTAAATATTTTCTTTTATGATACTGCAAGTATCATTTGTAGTAAAAATTCTGGCAGTTGGATGAAAAACAGAGATAAAAAAGAATGAATCATCCTTATTCTAGATAAGGATGATTCATTCTTTTTGCGTCCAACTTTCGCGTGCCTATTTTATCCAACTTCTGGGGTTTTCGCTCTTTTTGCATCTTACAAACATTAAATTACAGAAAGAGATCGAATGACTCGGTTTAATAAAACGTCGGTTTATGTTTGGTTGGTTGGTGAAATTGGTGCTTAAACATAATAATATGTTTGAAGTAACATTTTTGTGTCAAATAATCTGTTTCAGTATAATATAAGGTTTGGTACCATAGCTAATAAATATAAATAAGTAAAGAATAACAACGTAAAGAAACACAAGATTGTCGCGACAGTTATATTTCAATTATATTTTAATAGTACATTACATTATTTATACTTTACCAAAATACGCGCCAAATCAAACCAAATGTATTCAATTTAGAATAATTAGGTGTTGGTACAAGTGTAAGTAGCGGTGCACCTACTAGTTGTCGGATTGAACAGGGATGTACTAGGACAGGTATAATTGTACTGGACGAAGCTACCAGTGGTTAACAAAACACAGTAAAAGTAGTTTTGGCAAGTAGTGTCCGTAGTGTCTGCAAACCTGCCAGCTGCACCGCAACTAAATGCTGTCGTAGTGGTGCAGTTGAAGTCAGCTTCACATAAAGTCGTAGTTGGATTGTAAAATGTGGTATCTGGACATGTGAGTGTCGTTTCCGTAAAAGTACCATCAATCAATACGCACTCTATATAAGAAGAACAGGTTGTAGAACTGGGGTCAGCAATGAAACCGTCGGCTGTACACACTGCAGTTGTGGTATTATTTACTGCAATCGTTGCATTGCAAACGTAGTTAGCTGGAGCTGTACATTGTGAGATTAGTGGACTAAACAACGATGTGGATGGGCATACATAGTTGTATGCTAGGAAAGTGGCCGTAGTACTAGAAAAGATGCAAAGTGTGTAGTTCTGACAAGTAGAATCGGCAGGATCTGCAAAACGCCCGGCTGCAGTGCAGTTCACGGCAGCGTGAGCTTGCCAAGCCAGGCACAGCACCTGAAAGAATAAAAGTAGGTTTAGAAATTATATATATTTAATAACTGGCACTTATAACAGACACAAATGAACTTGGAACTACTAAATTGAAAAATACTGTTGTTTGTGTAAATATGTTTTATAGAAAAACGACATAAATTATTATGTTGCAAACAGAAGTGTGACTGATAACTAACAACAACTGATAAATTTAGCCTTCGAACATAGTAACGCTTTCCTTCAAGCTTGTTTATTTCTAGCACCATATTTTAAACATCTTTGACTATAGGTCCCATTACGACGACCATCTGCCTGGCTAAATTTTAAACTGACCATACGAAAAAGTACAGATTTACAGTCAATAGACATTAATAAAACGAAGCCCTCTTAATTAGAGGGAAAAAGTACTCACGAAACATGCGATGAAGATCTGGTTCGCCATTTTGCTGTGAGTAACAACTTGCCAAAACTGTATATTTATACCCCAGGTACTGTAAAACTAGCTAATCCGATTGTCTCACCAAAATTACTAAGATTAACAGAGATGGATTATATCTACCAAAATGTCATTAAGATGAGCTAATCAACTTAATCGCTAAGGTACTAAAAGTGCATGGATGGAAAAGTGCTGTGGGTTCGATGGGATCCAGCCATTTTGCCAAAATTATTTTGTCAAAATTGCACTACCCAAACAAATAACAGTTTTTTTTAAACCAATGCATTATGAAATAATGTTCGTACGCAAATTTTAATTTGAATAACATTACACCTATATTATCCCGAAGGTTGTGGCATAGGTAAACAGTCGGCTCCTTATCACAGACCAGATATATAGGAACGTTTAAATCAATATCAATACAGCAAACCACCCATCTTACACAAATATATCAGAACATGGCCACCGTCAAATATATGAGTGTATTTTAAGTGTCTAAATCTAAATGTCCTAGATATTGTTGACAAAATTGGGTTACTTCGTATAATTATCTTGTTAATAGCCCAGTCAAATTAGCATTCATATAATTGGACTGAAAGAACATAAAAGTTATTTGTGTAATTTTATTCATTTCATGTGTATAAACTAGTTATCAAGTTCCTATTCAGCACTATTTAAGTTTTTAGTACTAATATTATCTATATACAACCTTTTTAGAAACCTAAAACTATTTGTACAGAATCAGTAACGAAGTCAATTGATTTTACGAGAAAAACGAATAGAATATATTTAACGATGACCATGTCCGTTATATTTGTGCAAAATGGGTGATTTATTTAATCAGAAGACTTTGGTTAAATATAATGTATTAGCATATCAGTAATTCTAGTACGCATAGTACAAGCTCTGTTTAGTTTGGGACTAGATGGCGTTATATGTATGTTGTGTGATATTTATTTATTCATTTAGTTATACAGACGCCTGCGCCGCGCCCCATGTCTGGTGGTGTACTACACTAGTCATTGTGAATATTATATTTTTTTCTTACCCTTTTTGTATAGAGTCTATTATTAAGTTCTGTAAGAACTGCCTCGATGGTCTAGTGGTTAGCATATTTACCTTTCATCGAGAGGTCTCAGGTTCGATTCACAGGTAGGGCAAAGTGTTATCTGTGAACTTTCCGTGAGGAAATTTACAATAGCAGCACGAAGTTGGAATTGTGCCCGGTGGATGACGATAGACTCTATCCCATGGGACTTAAACATAACAGGTGAAGTGTGGGTGTTGTACACCTCTGCCACAACGTTCTGGGTAATATTGGCATGATATCATATTCTATTAGGACTTGTAGAGCGAAGGCGTATTGAAGCTTGTGCTTAGTGGAGAACGATTAGACAACTGATTAAACTACTATATCAACTGTGCACCAGAGGAATTGGATAACAGTACTTGGTTTAGAAGCTGCCTTATCGCTTGATGGCAGGTAGTATGGGGTGTTACATCTCCAAACCTCATTCACCTTCTATTAAAAAAAAAAACAAAACGTCATGAAATCATGTTAGGTAGACCAAATTAAACGTCTTAAAATTTATAACGGGAAGTCAAATTTCATCAAGTGAATAAACTTAACGCTTCACTTAATAAATATATTACCTTATTTTTTTACTGAAATAACTTAGCTTGTATTAATATGCAATCACTTTTACCTTTTAGTTTTGGTCCGTACTCACACTCAATTTCATTCATCATACATTGTGAGGCTCGATCGAAAATAAATGAAAATTCCTTAGCACTGAATGTGTGAACAATCTTGAGGATTTTACACGATCGAGTTAAACCATATGTAAGTTCGGAATATCAAAAGAAGATTCCAGTATATATAAATGATAAATGAGAATATAATTCTAGTCGGTTTTGATCTATTACAGGAATATTAAAATAAAATGCTCAGCATTGATCAAAATATTTAGTAACTAATCAGTACAATTGAAATTGTAAGGCGCAGTACACTTGCATGTGATGTTGTTAAACAATGAAGTGGTGGGGCAAGTGTAGTTATAGGCATAGTAGAAGTTGTCGCGAACTTGTACGCAGAGAGTGTAGCTCTTGCATTTTGAGTCGGGTATTCTGTGACGACCAGGGCCGTCCGTCACGCAATCTACTGCCGCGTACACCTGCATGGCGAAGATGAAGAGCAGCTGAAAGAAAAACAACCTTGTTTAATTTACTCTGGTCTATAAAGCGTACTTAGAATGACACTTAGTGACAAAAAACACTGATTTTGATTTTTCGTCTATTATATATTATGTAAAATTTGTGTGGATGATTGGATGTCCGGATGTTTATAATTGTTTCACGTTTAAACGATAGTTTTAATGAAATCTGGTAAACATCATCATTACATACTATAAAACAAATTTGATTCCCGTGCTTCTGTCTGTCCTTATTGTTTGCTTAGATAATTAAAACTACGCAACGGATTTTGATGTAGTTTTTTTATAGATAGAATGAGTCATAACGAAGTTTTTTATGTATAAAACATTCATATTTTATAACTAAGTTGTACCCGGAGTGAAGCCAGGGCGGGTCTTTAGTGGATTAGTAAACAGGGTTATTGATATTTCGATGTATTCGATGCAGGACGTTTTAATAAATAATTTAATGTAAGCCAGTCTTTATTAGACCTATTCCAAAATAATAAGTATAAAACCATTTTTATAGCAATTAACATTTAAATTGATAAGTCACCACATCAAAAGACTTTCATTGATACCTAATAATTACTTTGGTACCTATTAAATTAAATTAGTCTAGTAACTTAATCTAAACTTAACAAGTCAAGGTACCAGCTATTATATTTGGCAAACAATACAAAAACATTTCTGAAATGCATTTGCAACGCTTCGCTACCCACGTACTTATATAGTCTACAAATAGAAAGCTTGAACACGTTTCTTTTTGAAAATAAAACCACGAGATTAGCTGAGACATGGATGAAGACTGTTAATTCATAGTTCAAACGATTAACTATTGGCGATTCATTTAATACCATACATTTATACCGGTTTGCTAATAATGTGATATTAAAAAAAATAAAAACGACTTACAACACCGGCAATGATTATTTTCTTCACCAGAGGGCTGCCATAATTTAAAAACATTGTAGAGCTTAGCGCTGCTGACAATAACATGCACTCTATGAAGTGCATAGTTACTTAGATCTGCCTTATATAAATACAAAGCATCGTACATAGATTGAGCTAAACCAACAGATTAACAATAATGCAAGATATATTTTCATAATAACCATCATAAAGAGCACCATATCGTCATTTAAAATACACAGGATTATTGTTGGTTAGTCCTTCATATTATCTATCACGTTTGATAAACATGGCTCTTTTCAGAACAACCACAGTTAGTCTAAATAAAAAAACGATTAAATTACTATAATATATTTAATAACAAAACTTTTATCCACACAAAGTAGACTGAAATACGAATCCATTCAAAAAGTCAAAAAGATTTATCAATAGCAATGGTCCGTTGCCACTTAAACGGTTTTTACTCGATCGATTAAAATCATTTGCTTTCCATCTATCCAAGTTTTACTTGTCTTGGAGTTAAGTTATCGAGGAAAACCGTAAGTCAGAACAGAACATAAATAAATAAATTGCAAAGCTTTAATTAATTTCAGACATAACAAACAAATTAACATTGTTATAACATTCGTTGAATTATGATAAATTACATATATATTATTAATATTTTGTATCTACTCAAAAACATTATCTACGGTAATAATGATTGATCCTGATTTCAATACAATTTTATTTAATTAGATAATGATTGAAAGGTATTTAAATTTATATAATCATTTAGACATTCTTTAGGTATATTATAAGCATGCAAATAGAATATAAGAAATTATACAATTTGTTATCAAAATCTATGTAATGCTTAAATTTGTTAATAAAAGATACTTAAATCAATTTGATTTTATCATGGTGTTGTATGGGCCCCATTCGGGTCAAAGCATGACATAGTTACAATTAAGTTGTTATGATATTACACACAAAGTTTGCAGGCGCAGTGCACCGCGACAAGTTCGGGCTAAACAAAGACGTCGTAGGACAAGTATAATTGTAAGAAATTGTATTGGTAGCATTTACAATGCAGAAAGTGTAATTCTTACACGACGTGTCTGCAGGATCTGCAAATCGACCACTCCCAGTTGCTGTGCAGTTTACTACTGCATAGACTTGCCATGCGCCGACGCAGCACAACTAAAACAGGAAAACGAAAAGTTATAAAACAGAGAATCACAAACTAAATACAACTCGTGTGGACAACGACATGCATACATGTCTGACTTTTGTCTACCATGCTAGCCAAGTGCTGTATATTAGACTTCGCATACTCTTGAGCACTTTTAAGCACTCTCTCTTTCAGGTTTCTCTTTAAGTTTTCCTTCAGCTTTAACAAGCGATGATTTTTATGCTAGATACAGTCATATCTTTGAAAATACAAATCTCAAGTATTTATTGACAGAGAAGTGTGATTGGTTGGAACCCGATAACTTTGAATCTGCTGTCCTACGGTCTCCCACTTGGCACACCACTTCCACACGGGCTTCCATAGTTATTTTTTCAGGTATTCATTGAGGTCGATAACTGAAAGATTCTCGTATAGAAATAAAAGTTTGCTTGGATTATAAAAGTAAAGGAATTGACCAGCTCTTATGAAAGATAAACTATTGCCTTGCATTACGGTAATTAAATAAGTATTTTTTTTCATGTAACTCACCAATATTCCAATGATGACAACTGTTTTCATTTTGCTGTAGAATGAGCCTGTACCGTACTGTGTGAATGATTCTAGTTTTATACGAAGGAAACCCGTAAAAGACTTATCCTATTGCTTAGGATTTAGGGATTATCTGGAACTTGGTCAAGGTGAATCTTTAAATTATTGCTAATGTGATGTGTGATCTCTATACAAACAAACTGACCAAAGAATAAACAACACTCAAAGTTATTTCACGTAATTATTGCTGCTTTCTGAAAACAATAGTTAAGTACAATCATTAATGCATTTATGTTTATTTTTGTACTTTTATTTTTTTTATTGAAAAAGAAGAAGAAGAAGAAGAAATGTCATCATAAGAGGGAAATTATAAGGATAGACTATGTTTATGGTGATTACAAGGCAATGAGTTTAGCTTTAATTGGAAAATAACCGTATGATGTCAGTAAAATGAATAAAGCCTATATAATTGATGTAATAAATGAGGAGTTTTTACCTTTCTACATCAGCTTTATTGAATACTAATACTCATTACAAGCTTACAACCATTTTTTTTAAGTGCTAAAAACTTAATTCCGTTTTAAACCAATTTGGGTCAACAAGGTTAGTTTGTATTGGATTACAATTTTATTGATACATAATATTATTTAGTAAAATTGGGATAGACGTATGCTATTATTTTATAGACTCGTACATCATAATCTGTAATGTCTGTTTATACAGACAATCCCATCAGACCTATTTTTTCGTATCCAGTTTTGCATTAGATTTATCATCATAATTAATGGTTTTTGCGTAGGAATCCTTTGACAAATAGCAATCACCATTAAGGAAAGTGACACATCTCACAATACTAAGTTAGGTTCTGATAAGACAGAACAGTAATCAAACAACATTATCATTATCAACTAACGCACATAGGGATGAGACACTGAGTTCTAATTAACACTTTTTTCAGTTTGCATTCTAACTAATACCAAAGACTATTAAATAGTATTTACCTACAATAAATTACCAATTTATAACTACTGAATCAAGCTTGATAAAAATAGATATAAAGATAGTTGAAAGATCGGAGAAGGACATGAGCTACTATTTATCGACCTTCCATGCGACAAACCAGTGCCTTAATATTGTTAATAAAACATTAGGTCATTTTATTATTTGTATAATCGCAGTGTTTTTTAAATCATTGACGCTGGGACGTTAGGATTACACACACAGTTATTTATTCCATTGCAGCTTTCATCTGAGTTAAATGACAGTTGGGGTAAATGGATGAAGCAATAGATGTCAAATCGACGTCAAATTTGTAAAAAATAATTTTAGTTTATCAGGAACTGATAAAAATATCGTTATCATTCACAAATACTGAGCCTACTGCATCATAACGATAATGATAAATTATCGCCTATTGTGCGACGTCATTATTAGTTTTTTTTCCCTCTGAGTGACATAGATACCTTTTATAGTTGACATCACTATACACCTTGAGTAAACTCACAATTCCATACTTAACGTTGAGATAACTACAAGATAACGGAAATAGTTTTGTGGTTCATGTAGTCAACGATTTTGTGTGAGACGACTGTGAGTGCTTGCGACGATGAAAAACCAAAACATTTATTTTGTTATCCTTCTGTTCATTGTAAGTACAATATTTTATTGCTTGAAACACATCTGAGTGAACTTAAATGACAAAAAAGCTAAGAAAATTACTTGCAATAGGTACACTGCAGAATGATTTATATTGCAAATTGGCTAGTCTTATTTTTTTTTTAATTGAACAGCAGAATCCAGTCACCAGAACATGGACAATGTTCGGTTGCTTAAACTTACTCTAGGAAACTTAATTTAGGAACTATTTTTTTTATCTTGTAAGCTGGTTCAAAAGTTTATTTTTTTAAAGGGGACAAAAAATTCAACGAGTTAATTTATATTTCAAAAGTTTCCTACAAGTCTGCCCGATTTCTTTTTGATTTCTATAATATAAACCCAATCATTAACGTGCTTAATTGTCTGCAAGGCTAATAATAATAATATGGGATAATATTATAACATTTGGAACTTACACATACTATTGTATTAAATACCTAAATACAACATAATACATTTATAAGAAACTTTGGTGCCGCTTGCGGTTACGCGTCAACAAAAATTGTAATAACAGAAAATTACTCCAGTTATCTTTCGAAATGGCGGCTTAAAGTCTTAATTCAGATAATAATTATATAGGCACTGTTGATAAGGAACTGTGTTTTTAATTACAGGGATTATGCCATAGTGTAAGACAAGCCACGTCGTGCACAGAACGTGGAAGATTTCCTGATGACGAAAGCTACGACTGCCGGGGTTATGTCATGTGCTTGGCAGGAGGCATCACTAACTTCACCCAATACAAACTGAACTGTCCTCAAGGCTTCATCTACAGCCACATGGATCAACAATGCACCAATGCTACAAATTATAACTGTTACCCAACCTTTAATTGCACCTCCACAGGCTCTGTTGTAAACCCAGAAAGTGAAGACTGCTCTTCTTACATCTCTTGCGTGCAAGGTTTTAATGGTAAAGCTACAGCTAGGTTAATAGAATGTCCACTAGATACTGTATTTAACATAACTACCGAAGAGTGTACTGACAAAAATCTTACTACTTGTCAACGTTTATTAATAACGCCTCATTCTAATGCAAATTCTTTTAGTGCTCCGCATTCTACAGTTCACATTCTAATATTCACTATTTTGTGTGCTATAATGTACAATTAACATAATTATATTATTATTTGTTGCATTCAATCAAAAATTTTTAAATTGAATTCTCTAATAATGTTTACGAAAATGGAAAATGATGCCAATTGTTGACTTCAAATTTTTTTTATTAAAAACTTTTTTTTATCAAAAGAATATACCGGGTGGTCCCATGGCAAGCATGTCAGGGTCTGATGGTGGTATCCTAGGGAAATTAAGAGAAACCTTCAAATCTTATAGAAAATTAGAATGTTTTACATATATTTTCTGAATCTATCTTGATATTTGCATCTGGCAGCCATAATTTTAAATTGCTGAGGCGATGATGGAAGGTACAACTACTTAACAGTTAGTTTTTAAACATAGGCACCTTTAGACCGTCGGTTGCATTATTATAAGGTAAATTTTGATAAAACGATGATGTAAAGTGCCTGTAAAATTTATAAATACATAGGTACATGATTGAAAAGAGAGAAATAAAATTATTTACAACAAAAATTAAAAAATTAATTGAGTGAAAAAAGTTTTTTTTTAACCTCGCCCCGTAACAACGTACCGCTCCCGTGAAGTTTAGTGTAATTTTGAATTTATTAAAACCTTACTTAAGAATGAACTGATCTAACACAAAAATAATTATTAGAATCCAAACAGAAGCTCTCGAGATTAGAGCTATCTAACAAACAAACTAACTTTTGCCGCGGTTTCGTCCGCGTGTGAGAAACATAAATTAAAAGTAGCCTATATTGAGGTATTACTACTACGTGCGCGCTACTACTACGCTAGTAATATATAGTTCAATGTATATTACGCGCTTTGTTGTTTGTTACCTGCCCCTAAAATTTTATAATTAAAATTGGCCGATTTGGAGATTAGCCGATACAAACAGACAGACAGACAAAAATTTTAAAAACTGTATTTTCAGGCATGGATATCGTGTAAATAACTATACCAGCTAAAAAAACATTTCATTTTGTATTGATAAGGAGTTTAACGTTGTCTTATCATTAGTGTTAAAAATTATTTTAGTATCTATTTATCTACCCACTGATGCTCGCAAATTGTTAAATTTGATTGATTGAGATAAGTCAATGTAATTTAGATTGGAATAATAATTGACTTCTTATCGCATGGCCACATGGGGACGCATTAGACCACATGGGGACTATGTGTGTAACCTAACTTTGAAACCCGAAGTCAAGTAAATTGCTTTGAGCTCATTTTCGAAATCCCTGTATTATAGGACCGGGTATATTTTTCGATGCCACCCAAAGAAAAGTTCAATTTTGTGCCGTGTGTGTTGCCAAGTTATTGGTCAAAGGTGATAAGGAAATATTAGGACTTTCATCCACGATTGAGAATTCGGTGACTGATCTCTTGGAGGAAAAAAATAAAGCGTCGTATGCACTAACGCACACGTCATACACATAAAAATGACAACAATGAATTTTCACTAGCCAAAATGACGAAAACGCCGACTTTTCAAATATTTCTTTAAAAACTAAAATGCAATACTGCATTACTTACTACTATAATAGGATGGATAGCAACATTAGCTGCGACCGCTACCCTTGAAGAGCTCCAAAGCCTCCAAAACGCCGGTATCCCCCATAGAAACCTATGATTGAAATTCTTAAAAAATATGAAAGAAATGGATTTAAACTAATGAGAGAAAAAATCGTTGCATTTCAGATCATCGTGTGGCAACATATATATACCGTTTATTTGGATATAAAGTTTTTGTTTGAAAAAAAATCATTCGCAACTCAATAGGACTTCTGACCAAACAGCTGGGAAAACAACAAATTTGGTAGACGCTTTATCGTCAGTGGAATGGCATGTAAGGTAAACAATTAATTAAAACCACATCATGTGACAAATTGTCGTCATATAAGTGTCGGTTTTATCTTATTTTGCACTAATTAGTTTGATGATGTTTCTCAAAATAATTATTATATTGTTAATATCTGAAATCCACATAATAATATAGATAATATTAAGATGAAATAAGTAATCAATTCAATAATTAGTTTCTTTTCATATAATTTTGTCTAAAAAAAACATAGTGACAATTTAATTTAATTACAAGTTGACAAATTTAGCAAACGAAAGCGATTATTTGGTGTAGATTTATAACCATTTGTGTAACATAAATACTAACGGATTAAAAAGAAAACAGTACAACCATTACAAGGAGCTCGTCTCCAGCGGAATCAATCTGCAATCCAGCTGCGGCTGTTGGATAAGTGTACTGCAGTTTCACGCACATCTATTCTGTCGGCTTCATCTTATAAAAGTACTTTGGGACTTTATCCGTACCGAATAAGAAATCAAGATTAAGCAATTGTGGATTCGAATTTAAATTCTATAGAGAATTTAAATTCGAATTTAAATTCTCTATAGAATTTAAATTCGAATCCTCAATTGCTTTATCTCTATATAATTTAAATTATCTATGGAATTTAATTTCGAATTCTCAATTGCTTAATCTACCTATGTATTCCAACAAATTTTTTCAGGGTACACGATACCAGAGATATTAATTTATGAATATTTTGGTTGAATTTAAGGATCGAGGTGAATAATGCTTTTTTTCCAAATAGTTATGTGAGTAGCTCGTTTACAAAATTTGATCGTAGTCAAATGCGAGCCCACCATTAATAAACTATGCAAATATAATAACTATAAAAATTAATATTAAAGTAGAATATTTCAATTAGATGTATTTTATTTGATGAAGGTCATACCACAAATCATCATCAGTTAACATCCGGTTATCAGAAGTTCCAAAATAATATCTTAATTTTAAAAATAGAAGAGATAATAATATTATCATTTCAATGCTTCAATTTCTACTAATTAAACACATTAACACCCACAAAAGAATTATCCATTAACGAATTCTTGGTTAAATGAGGGAAGTTTTCAAAACCCTCGTTCTCTGGATTGAAACCCTTCCACTTTTCCAACCACTTCACGTGTCTGTAAAAGAAATTATTTTTATTACATTGGTATTTTTTTGTGAACCAGCTCGAGACAAGAGAGTGGGAAAGCACCATCATTTTATATTTTCTATGCAGCCAAATAATAATGTTTGGTGGTGAGATTAGAGCCTGAATTTACGAGTCAGAACCAAAAATAGGCCTCTATTGCAAGTAATTTAAGGAAACCGGGAAACCTGAAGATGAAGATGTCACAATGAACGTAGGTAATGATATTTCCTTAAGCACCATTACGAAAACTCTGGGTTTACCTTAGTCTCTTTTTGTATTCTTCTTGAGCCTCTATATGTGAGACTTCGGCACGACGACGTCCATTCATTCTGCAAATTAAATTATAAATGGCTTTTAAACATCCATATACCTCTACTCTACCGTTAAAACCGTTCGTTCGGAATCAGTACCCAAATCAATTACACTAGTTTTTATGAGCAAATACAAAAATATATTCAAATCAATACAAAAAAAACTGCTTTCTCAGTTTTGGTAAAGTAAAAATAACCTTGGTAGTAAATTATTGCAATAGGCAGATATCACTATGTCTAATGTAAAAAATCCAAATTTATCTTTATCTTTATCACAACTTCAAAAAATACATCATCAATTCGACCCATATTATGTGTCTCCAGTAATTTGTATTGTTTTGCCGTTTACTTACGGCGTCGTCACTTTATAAACGCTCGCTGCTTTGCACGATGCCAAAGGCAAAATGTGTATTGCCGTGTCATTATATAATAAGCAATAATCCTATTTTCATATTGAATACATGATTTAAAAGCAATTAACACAACAGTAAACAAAACAAACGTATTGATATGGGCGAGATGTCAGTTTATTTGATTATTTTACATATTATTTTTTTATGTTTAAAAAAATAGCTTACCTTGATGCCAGCCGCGATTTATTTAAAGATCTCCTTACAGGACGGCCGCTATTAATAAACCTCTTTCTTCTTTCGTCTTCTATTAGCTGATATTTCTCTGATACACTAAGTGACTTCCAGTTATCTATAGACATTCCCTCCTTGATACCTTTAAAATAATAATAATCATAGGAAATTCATATATTATATTGATGTCATGTATTAACATTGCTAGGTTAGACTGGGTCCGTTGGGCCTATCCTTATGAATAAGAATGTATTTTTTAGTCATAAATGTGACATTATCTATGAAACAATTGAGTTCTTCTTCTTCTTTCGTGTCGATGGCTGCAGTCAAATTCTATCAGCCCAGTGTGTGGCCACGCGAATGGCGCTTGCATCCGCATTCATGAGCTCTTCCTTTGTGCATGTGGTGGAGCAAGTAGGACAGGTCATGAGATGGGACATCATCTGTACAGCACCACACTCGCAATGTAGGTCCGATTCGTCAGCAAAACCCCAACAATTGAGTTATATCTGCTAGATGTAGCGACGTATTTGAATCTCTTGTGGATGGTGAATGTTGAGGTGAATCACACATCCGTTTGATGCTCATGCAACTAACACTTTTCCCTGTACCTCGTTAACAAAACCTCCAGTACCTTAAAGTATGTAGTTTCAGTTTCGAACATACCCTCAGGTTTGTTTGTATTGTTTTTAGACACTGTTGGCCGAGCACTGTAAAACTGACTGAGGATCTCTAAATACATTGCTTTTTCAAGTATAAGCTCGTTGTATTCAGTCTCTGAAATATGAAAAGGTACGTTTTATCACCGAAATTGCTTTTAGTTCACAGTATGACATGTATTAAATAATTGTTCGACGCTGCCCCCTCTGGAATGCGTGCCACGTGACCTTTAACTGCTGAGTGCTGGTGAAATAACGACAGTTGAAGTCTCGAAAGTGCACCCTGAGTCGGGAACCATACAGAAAAAAGTTATAAAAGTGATATAAAATGTAACAAGCGCTTTTGGTTATTTGTCTGTCTGCATCAAAGCTCCTAAACGGATAAATAAACTAATTTTGATGCAACTTTTTCTTTGTACTAACTATAAGTATTGCATAACACTTCGAACATCGTTTCCGCTAATGCTGCGCTAATAATGCAGTATTATCTTCTATTGGTAAGGTTTTACTTTTTACATCAAGATGGCCAAATTTGGCCGTCCCACTTGTCCATACGTCACGTCTTGTATGCTCGTAAGTTGTCAAAATGGGTTCATAAACGGTGAGATATGGAGAAGTGGGACAAGGAAATTTGGCCAAAACAAATAAAGATTTCACTTACGCATCATTTGATATGCTCCAAGCATATCATATATTTTTCCAAGAGTAGACCAATACTCGTACTTACTATAATTTCTATAAAATAAAACTAATGAATTAGGGTACATTATATCCGTAGCATATTCTGTTGAAATCATTTTCAGATTCAGATTTATTTATTTTTCAAAACGTGTGTATACATACAAAATAAATAAATAATGCATGCAAATTGTTACATATAAAATTGGTGGTGTTTGCCTTTTAATGGACAAATATATTATTTTTTTTATACTACGCCCACAGCGAATGAACGTGTAGTCCACCTGATGGTAAGTGGAGTACAGCCCATGGATATCAACAATCCACAAAAGCAGATTATAGATGCGTCGCTGCAGCTGAGGACTTCGGTCACAGAGTAACCTGTGCTTCGGTGGTATGCCACATGTGCCAGTAATTTCAGGGCCTGATCTCACCACCAAACCGGAACACAGTAATGGAAGCACTACTATTTGGCGGCAGGTTAAAGGTGAGACGGTGGTGCTGCCGCCCTCGAGCTCATTCACAAGAGCTCTACCACCAGTTATGAATAATGATCAATAGATTAAACAAAAATATTAGATACCATTATTACAATGATAGATTTGATGAATTTATTAGAAGACTTCAATATTATATTAGATAATAAGGAAAATATACGACCTTTATTTAATGATGCCCCTCAAAATATTTAGAAGGGAAAATCTACAAATCCTTAATAAACTTTTGTTTATTAAGGAATGCTGTGTGTGCCCTAAAGAAGACGGATAAAAAGCAATTTACATAAAATAGTGGACATGCGAACGTTTAGATGGATGTGTGATTTTCTTCTCGATGGTGATAACCAAGACTTGGATGGAGAGATAAAACATAATATAAAAAGTGCGTAAGACGAAGCCTGGAAGTTGCACCAGTGACAGAAAAGCTGAAAAGGAATCTTTTGTCTTGGTGAACTAAAAAAGTGATCAGATTAAGTATTGAGTACATACAAATAGTTTGTTTTTAATCTCGTACTATTATAGTAAAAATATTACAAACGCGTATATACTGGTCATCTTTTTATATCTTTCGCCTATCCCTTCTGCGATATATCCAAGTTTGAATCCAGGCAATTCTTCGTATTTCTCACGAACAATGTCTCCTTGTCGCCGTTTGATTTGAACATCTGAAAAAAAAAATGTTATATCGATAAATTATAAAAAAGTCAAGTTACTTATTAATATAATTATGACTATGTGTAACCCATAAGTATCGTCGACTATACTACTGCACAGAAAATACCCACAATAACCCGACCCTTACTTTTGTGAACCGAGAGATAAATATGATAATTATATTTGTAATATTTTAAAGCAAATTTTAGCTTTGCTATGCCTTTTTGTATTTTATATAATATTAAAGTTGAAAAATTAAGAATAATTTTTTTTATTATTAGATTCTATACTATGGTGCCCTATATCCTCTAATAAGACTTCTCTAACCTTAATATATCATGCGATATTAATGTTCTTTAAAATGGCTTCGTTAACATAACACAACATTACGCCCTTATTAGCCAGAAGGTGGTGGTGCCCTGTGGTGTTAAACGCAAACGTTTTTACTGGTGGTAAATGAGCTCAAGGGCGGCAGCACTACCGTCTCACCTTTAATCTGCCGCCAAATAGTAGTGCTTCCATTACTGTGTTCCGGTTTGGTGGTGAGATCAGGCCCTGAAATTACTGGCCCATGAGGCATAACACCGTAGTCCTCAGCTGCAGCGACGCATCTATAATCTGCTTTGTGGATTGTTGATGTCCATGGGCTGTACTCCACTTACCATCAGGTGGACTACACGTTCGTTCGCTGTGGGCGTAGTATAAAAAAACACTTTTCTTTTTAATTTTCTGACGGAAAGTTCACAAATAAGACTTTACTCGAACCAGAAATCAAACTGGAAACCTTGCGGTGAGAAGGGTATATGCTAACCACTAGACCAACGATGGCAGTTTTTCTATTTTTACAAATATTTCACAATCTTACCTTTATAAAGTTCACCGGTCAAATTAGCAATGATGTGTGACATGTAATGTGTGGCCCATTTTTCCCATTCCATGGGTGTTGGAGCCCAGGGTATAAAGGAATTGGACCAACTCCAATCATATGGTATCCAAGAATTTGTGTCCCGACTTGTGGTAAAATCTTTCCATCGGTCATATGCCCAAGACCGATTATGTCCTCTCTGGGCCAAGGCCAAGCTTAGCCAAACTGATAGAATAATACAAAATTTTTTAGAATCAACTTTCCCTGCAAATTGATATTAGAATAGATCCTTGTCACTCTTAACTTTTTAGCATGATGATGATAGCTAACTGCGACAAGGTTGTAAAGCGGAATTTTAGGCTGGTTTTATCGTCCCGCGCCGCGCCGCTAGACGCGTCGCTGGGCAGCGCGCTGTTTAAAAGATGCAATATACTGCGTTTATTAAACGGCGCTGCTCAGGCGCGCGACTTTAAAACGCAACTATTATATATTACTATTATAAACGCGACACGAAAAAACCGGCCAATAGAGGGACCCCAAATCGTCAACATTTTGTTGCCAGCTAACACAAACCTGGGATAGTTGCAGGCAGTAGACAGCTCGCTTGTAAAAGACCATACAGTAGCGTACAGTAAAGGCATTACAGTTCCCGTACATTAGATTAACTTAGCCAAGCACTGTTTGCACTACTATTTTTCAACTTCTGGTGAGTTGGAGCCAGGAATGACGAAATATTAACGAAGGAAAATATAGCGCATACAGAATAGTGTTAGTTTCAGATAGTTATTTATTATTTACATTGTTATTCAATTGATCTCTGATTGGAAAATAAATACTGAATTGGACTAAGTGTTTGAAACGGCAAATGAAATTATAAAATACAGGAAGTAGCTGGTAATAAATATAATTAATGGTGATTTTCTATTTGTAAATTGTTCTTATTTAAAGTTATTATGTAATTGAATTATTATGATATCATTTGCATTTGTTTGATCAAGTTTAAGCTTCGACCAATCACGACTCATTTTCGGTGGTGGTGTGACGGATCGTGATCGGACGATGTCGCGAATATTGCGGACAGTCTTGTGGTTCGATCAGAAGTGTGTGTAGAGTGTGCGTGATTAATTAAAGGTGAATAAATACAGTGTGATAAAATAATAAATTGTAATTGTTTAAAAGGGTTCGTTGTTTTTGTTGTCTGACCTGATCTCCATAATAGCGACCGAATAGATTACGCTGTTGCAGAAAATAGTTATTCTTGGACTTGTTGTTCAAATGCTTGATAAAAAACTACTTACAAACACTGAAAATAAATATACACTTCATGTTTTTCTCAATTTATAAAGCAGGTAAAAATTGACAATTTAAAATATAAATATCGCCATCAGTATTTTCTGGTAATCCGTACATTAAAAATATCTGTACGATTGAAATTTAATTAGTCTTAATTATTACAATCTTAATTAAAGTAGGTACTATTAACATTATGGTTGTGACGTTTTAGAGTTCTTTTTAAGATAAAAAAACTCAAATGACGGTCTTGGAAGATTGCGAAAAGCTACCAAGACCGTCACTTGATGGTAGATATCACTAACGAAAAAGTATTCAATATTTTGTCGGCATTGGCAGTTTTGTGTTAGTAATGAGGGTAGTTTTACATATAGTTCACTGATGACTTTAAGAAGACAATAAGAAAATGTTGTTCTCTTATTTTCATATATTCATCAGTCGAACGATTATGGCTCCGTATCAATAGTACCTACTTTTTTTTACCTATATTGTCCCATTATTGAGCAAAGTTCTCCCTCAAAGACTTCCATTCTGCCCTATCCGTAGTTTTTTTTTATTTATTTTTTTATTATTTATTTAACAATGTTTTATAGTTTTTTGTTTTATTTTGAATGAATACAAGCTACGTTTACGGTACCTAGTGGCAATTGGCTTGGTATCAACTAAAGGTTGTCTCGCAGTGAAAGACACACTGATTATATCATTTTATTGCCTTAACTTTTACTAATTAAACACATTAAAGTCCATAAAAGAATTATCCATCAACGGATTCTTGGCTAAATGAGGGAAGTTTTCGATTCCTTCTTTCTCTGGGTTGAAGCCTTTCATCTTTTCCAACCACTTCACATATCTGTAAGAAATTATTTCTAATTACGTTCGTATTTTTGTGAACTAGCTCTAAAGAGGGAGCACTAAGGTTTCACCATTAGTAGTGTTAGTATGCGCTACTATAAATAAATAAACAATGATAAATAAATATCACACAACATTCACACAACGTCATCTAGTCCCAAACTAAGCAGAGATTGTACTATGGGTACTAGAATAACTGATATTTAAACATTATATACTTTTTTTTTGTAAATACATACTTATCATACATTAAAACACTCAGACCAAGACAAACCTCCATGTTCATGCGCACAAAGATTTGCCTTGAGCGGGAATCGAACCCGCGACCTCGGTGTAGCAGGCAGGCATTACCGACTCCGCTAACTGGTCGTCCGTTCTTACTGATTCTTGTATGGTAGAAAGACACCGAATTTACATGTCAGTTCAATTGGCTACAATTGCAAGTTATTTAAGGTAATTGGAAAACACGAACACTAGGACAGGAGTGTCAAGAAATATTGAGAGATATCAGCTTGTCTGCAAGGTGGTTGTATTTCTTAAAGATTGCATCACCAAAATGCTGCCTACCTTAGCCGCTTTTTGTATTCTTCTTGAGCCTCTTCATGTGTGATTTCGGCACGACGACGTCCATTCATCCTGCGACTAACAAATACATTATAAAAAGTAAATTAACACAATATAGTACAATATAATATAGGTCTTCTTCTTCTTTGCGTGTCAATGGAAAAAGACATGGAAATGCATAATATTTAAATTTTGTTAGACCAAAACTTAGCTACAAGAACGGCATTATCGGTGGCGCTCCACAGGTCATCTATGGTACAGGTGGTGGGACTTCATATCACTTGTTCCACCAGGTTTTTTACCCACCATTGCAGGTTAAGGTACATCTTACTTAAGGGGCATGTAAGAAGGTGACCCATCGTTTGGGGACTGACACCGCATTCACAATCGGTGGAGTCTGCATAACCCCACCTCGCTAAGTTATCCTGACAGCGGCCAACTTGGCCAACTTAATATAGGTAGTGCTTCCATCCCCACCAACGGGTGTCCCGCGTTGTCGTCGCGGTGGGGCTCAGTAACCGTGGCGCCCCCGAGCCACGGTGAAGCCAAGTGGACCCCGAGGAGGGCGCTGCTCCTCGGGCTTTTGGAGTGAAGCCCATGTGGGAGCAGCCCATGTTGCAGGGCCTTTATGGGGAGGCTCTGCAACAGGAGGGCCTGCAGTGCTGGCGTGAGGTTAGTCGGCACTGCGGCCGAGGAGTTGCGGGGCCGCGGCGGGAGAGGACTGTTGGTGTTTCGTTGCCGCTTTCCCTGCCTTCCGCGGCCCCGGCGGGGCCGCAGCCGTTAGTACTGCGGCGTGGTGGGGTCGCAGGGGAGGAGGAGTGTCGGTGTTACGTTGCCGCTCTCCCTATCCTCTGCGACCGAAAAGCGGTGGGCGGCGGGACGAACATCTGTTCCGCCGCGGAGGACCGGGCCGTCGGATACGGGGTGTCTGACGGCCATTGCACGCGGTCCTCGGTGTCGGTCCCCCCACATTTTGGGGGCCATGAGGGGCCTGCCTAGACGGGCATCGCCGGGGGGGTCGTGGACGTTAAGGCTGTGCCGGATTCCCATGGCCCCCCCATCACGGCGAGTGCGGGAGCACCGTGGGGTTTTAGTGGGTATTCCCGTGCCGTTTAACATCGTAGGCACGGGCGAGTCCCACATAACCACTCTGCCCTTCCCCGGGGTGGGATGGTATGCGTAAATGCATTTCCCCACGTAAAAAAAAAAAAAGGTAGTGCTTCCACTGACTTCAAAAACACAGGTTTTAATTCTACCCATATGCTTGTAAATTATTGGAATTGCATGATATCCGTTTGGTAATTTAAACGGACTTCTAAATGGCATAATATAAATTCTCCAAGTATGGGAATGCAAGAAGATTAGTTATGTATCTTTACACAGTCAGTATTTGGTCAGTACTATTTTTTATAAGGAACATAAAAAGATTTAAAAAAACTTACTAGTAATTTGTAAGCTTAATTCACTTGTGTTAGAAGTAAGTTCACGACAGAGGTGTAATGGTCCGGATTCGAACCCACGACCTTCCGATAGTAACACCGATGCCTTTTCCCAGTGCACAACGGTCGCTTAGAAAAAGATGAAATCAGTTTGCATTTTTCACATAACTTATGTTATGTTAAGTATTGTTTATTGTATGTTTAGTTCTTATATTCCATTGCGGATTCCAGATGCTTCAACTAATTACAGGCAGAATAGTTGCGTTGTGCGTGCGAGCAGATACTTTAATAAAGTGAGTAAGCAGTTCGATATCGATCCATTTACAATAAGTTTGTCTGCGGCAAGAAGACGGTTGAGTCTCGAATTCTTTAAATGAGCGGAGTATCATATTTCTTATTTTATTATGTTGTGTTATATTTCTATTTTATTTTTATTTTAGTTTCTTCATTTAAATCGCGCCCTAATTATAAGGTTATGTGCAAGCGATGTTTGCATTAGTTTTGTTCGCACCAAATTTTTATATACAGTCACTAGAAGCGAAAACTTGTTATTGGCTTTATGGTTCCTAAACTTATTTTTATTTAAGTTATACTAGCTGTAAGTTTTCCATATGATAAATAAATAAATAAATAAATAAATAAATAAATTTAAGATAGTTCACCTTGATGCTAACCGCGATTCTTTCATATATCTCATAACGGGACGGCCGCCTTCTATAAACCTCTTTCTTCTTTCATCTTCAATAAGCTGATTTTTCTGTTCTGCGGTCAAAGACCCCCATTCACCTACAGACATTCCCTTCTCGATACCTACATAAGAAAATAATAACCATAATGCAATAAGTCTAGCCAGGACCTTTTTAACCGACTTAAATAAATGGGGAGGTTCTCAAGCTTGCAAAAATACCTACCTAGCATTTTTGTCACCAAGGCCAAATCAGTACAATTTCTGCAGAACTGGTAGAGACAAAAGCAGTGTTCTGTTAAATGTAAGTCTCAGCCATAGAAATCTTAATAACTAGTCAATAGAAATGCTATCGACTATCTTTTAACACTGGGACGCATGTCGCCGGTTTTCAAATACCACTTTTTGTATTCCTGCAAACAAAATTATTCTTTTTGGCGATGACATTAAGACGACAATTCCTCAACTCGCACTTGTGTTCGATTAGACAAATGCGCTTGTATTCCTGCAAACAAAATTATTCTTTTTGCGATGACATTAAGACGACAATTCCTCAACTCGCACTTGTGTTTGACTTGACAGATGCGCGGCGACAAGGTCACGCGTCCTTGACATTTCTATTGCCTTATTATTAAGATTTCTATGGTCATAGCTATGTCTTAGCAAAGTCTAGTACGCTCTATACCTACATCTTAGCCTCATTGTCAAACATACCGTCAGGTTTATGTAGTTTTGTCTTATTTTTCGCGCTTATTGTTTTCCGTAGACTATAAGCTTGAGCGATTATCTCGAAAAACAATTCCTTTTCAACTCTTAATTCGCCGTACTCATGCTCTGAAATATAAATTATGTTTCGTATAATTGCCGCAAATTAATATTGCGCTGCCACGTGATCTGAGTATCGGAAAAAAATTACAAATTGTATGTTGGTGTTCTGAGGCGGCTATAAAAACTTAGACTACAGCGCTAGGGGTAGACAGCCTACAGTGTTTTGACTGTAATGAGTGCTGGCGGCCACGCTAGCTAGTTGAAAAATGCTGTTTTGAACAACATTTTTCAGCAATTTCCAAAATAAATATGGATAATGTGTCTTTCGATTTAGCATAGCGTCTAGCTAGATGACTTAAAAAGACAAAGTTCCGCTCAAAAAATATTTAAATCAGTCGGCCTTGCGCAGGCCGTGCCTACTTACTATGCGCTAGCAATAAACACTGGCCAAGTCCGTGCCGGACCACGCCCTATATAAAGTTCTGTCGCCAGCCGTTAGAAAACGAAATATTCCAAGTAACTGCAATTTTACAACTTTGGCTTCCATCACTCTCAACTAATGATGTAACGTAATTGTTATAGTTTTCTTTATAAGGTTCCTACTACCACGATATTTTTTTAGATTCTTAGAGATTATTTTCTACTTTAGAAATTTAGCTTTTAGAAGGGAGGCGATGCGACCGTAAACACATTACATGTAGGGGAGGTACCCGGAAAAATACTTTTTCTCTAGCATTTATTTCACCGCTTTATCGGCTTAGCTAACATTAATATCTATGTGAAGTTTCAGCTTTATATTATATTATATCTATTATACTTTATTTTATTCTATTATATTTTATAATTTGGCATAGTTTTGACTCTAGGCCTCGGGCGGACAGACTGACATGAAACTTTACCTGTAGGATAACCCTTATAACACATTAATTATGAAAATTTTCCAATCTTACTTTTCAGGCACTAAGTAAATATAAAAAAAAAACTGATAAGGATAGTCGTTACTTACGCATCTTTTGATATGCGCGCATCAATTGAATATTTCGTGTTTGATTTCTCTCAGCAAAAACAGGGTATTCGCTATAATGTCTAAAAAATAAGTTATTAAAAATATTAAGAAACAGTTGAAAAAATTATGGGACCGGAAAAACTGCTCATTGGCTTCTTCTTCTTTACGTACTTGTATATATCGGTCAGCTTTTCAAATCTTTCCATAACCCCTGCTGCAATAAACCCTAGTTTGAATCCAGGTAGATCTTCATACTTTTCACGAACTACGTCTCCATGTCGCTTTTTTGTTTCAACATCTGAAAAATATTTATGTTGAAGCTTTTGTAATCTACCATCACTGATATAAATTATAATGTAAAAAAAGAAAGAAATAAATATAATGATTTATTCAGGTCCAAAAATGTGAGACAAACATAAAACAAAATTAACACTCAATATAAAGCCCGGTTTACACTTTGTTTAGTGCGAGTGCGAGTGTTTAGTGCGAGTGCAGGTGTGTAGTGCGAGTAGTGTCCAATTCATTGCGAGTGCAAGTGATTAGTGCGAGTGCAGGTGTGTAGTGCGAGTAGTGTCCAATTCATTGCGAGTGCAAGTGATTAGTGCGAGTGCAGGTGTGTAGTGGGAGTAGTGTCCAATTTTGATTAGTGCGAGTGCAGGTGTGTAGTGCGAGTAGTGTCCAAGTGACTTTGTTTCCGAGGTCGTGGGTTCGATTCCCACTTAAGACAAATCTTTGTGTGCATGAACATGGGGGTTTGTCTTAGTCTGGGTGTTTCTATGTATAATATGTATGTATTTACAAAAGATAATTTTTTTTTTTTTTTTTACATTTTTTTTTTATTTGTTTTTTTTTCTATATATGTATTAGTATCAGTTATTCTAGTACCCATAGTACAAGCTCTGCTTAGTTTGGGACTAGATGGCGTTGGGTGTGGATTGTGAAATATTTATTTTATTTATTTATTCATGTTTGAGATACTCCTGCACAAATTTATAAATTACGTCTTCGGTCCACTTTGCCATTTTGTACAACAAGCGCCCGACGCTACGCACTAAACACTAAACACTAAACACTGCTGTCCAAACGTGCTTAGAGACAGGCACGCTGCGAGTGAGGGGAAGGGAGGGCGCGCGGGATGTGGCTACTACGCAGTCCACTCGCAAAGAAATAGAACACGCTTCTATTCACTTTACTACACAGCCAACTAAGCACTCGCACTAATCAGTCGCTGTCCACACCTTGTCACTAAACACCTGCACTAATCACTTGCACTCGCACTAAACAAAGTCTATACCGGGCTTTAGATATAAAAAGGATCTGATTAAGCATAATTATAATAATATGTATAAATGTAGGTATGGGTATTTTTTTTTTTATTTAGAGAATTCGAACCAAATCCAGGTACATAGTTGAATACAGGGGGGATTAGACATAGCGTTATTTATAAAAACCAACGATTCTGGACGTGGTGAGTGTTGATTGCCACCGGTTATTTTTTTTTACAAGAATATATCACGTCTGGCGTCACCGCGAGTATCGCAGAATAGCAGCGCTTTGCGGCGTCTTGTAGCAATTGAAGCGCTGTTTTCTTAACGATTTTACTTGTTTCTTTTGAAATTTCAGACTTAATTTTTCGCTAATTATTATGGAGTCATGATACTATTACAGTCAAATTGGGCAACATTGAACGTTTTTGACAGGTTTTTTATAAATTATAATCTTGTTTTATTTAGTACTTACTTTATTGAATAAATAGTGTTCTTAGTTAATATAATAATGGTATGACCATTATTATATTAACTAAGAACACTATCTAATAAGAAATTCTTATTTGAATATAGGGTGACAATAAGATTTTTATTGAGCAAACTTGTCGTCCCAGCACTACATACTCTGGAAAGGGCCTTCAGCCATTACGCCCGTCTATCCAAGGCCTAGTGCTAGAAGGCTGAAATTGCATGGATTTGTATGTTAACTAAGAAGCCCGGCAGAAATCGCTTTAAGCGATAAGGCCCCTTGAAAATGTTACTGTTATTTTTCTTTTTATTGTTACCTCTTAAGTTTTTCATGTGAAATTATGTATAAATAAAGTATTTTCTATCTAAATATCTAAGCCCACAACGTGGTAAAAGGCAATGCCCAAAAACTGTATCGCCAAAACCCTTGTGTCACGAATATAAGATCCTTACTAATATTATAAATGCGAAAGTTTGTAAGTATGGATGTATGGATGGATGTTTGTTACTCTTTCACGCCAAAACTACCGGGTCGATTTCGATGAAATTTTGCACACATGTAGCTTATAGTCTGGATTAACATATAGGCTACTTTTAATTGACATACCACGCGGGCGGAGCCGCGGGCGGAAGCTAGTAGTAAATAATTTCTAGTTTTGTGTATGACGATTATCTAGTAATAAGAGACATAACTTAAGCGGGATTTAATAAACAAAAGAGATTTTCTATTTAAACATGAAGGATGAACTAGAATCTAATTTTGTTTTGATAGAATTATCACGTTTTTTTGCACTTGTTTTCTAACTTTTTTCATGACATCCCAGCTTACTATGAAAATATCCTTAAATCCTTTAGGCTTAAAATTAAATTTTCATATTATTCTACATAAAATACAGCAGTTTTTATCTTGACAAAGCCGCGGAAATCCCATAGTCGATTGGTCATACCCCTTTAACATTTAATTGCCCATCCCACTTTTCTATACCTCTTATTCCATACCCTTTTCTTTTACATGTTACGAGTTTACAAGTGTTGAGGCATGGAGAAGCTGGATGGGAAAATTTGGCCATCTTGATGCAAACAGGTAGTAGGTATTTGTATATAACTAAATAAATATAAAAACTAAATATCACACTATCAGAGCTTGTACTATGGGTACTAGAATAACTGATACTTATACATATTATACTTATCTTTTGTAAATAAATACTTATTATACATATTAACACACAGAGCAAGACAAACCTCCATGTTCATGCACACAATTGATTTGTCTTGAGCGGGTACCGAACCCGCGACCTCGCCGTCGCAGGCAGGTGCATTGGGGTAATGCTCTTCTTCAAAATTCTATTGTTATAACCATCTCACCTCTCAAAAGCTCAGCGGTCAAGTTAGCGATGACGTGCGACATGTAATGTGTGGCCCATTTCTCCCATTCCATTGGCGTTGGAGCCCAGGGTATAAAGGAGTTGGACCAACTCCAATCATATGGTATCCAAGAATTTGTGTCCCGACTTGTGGTGAAATCTTTCCATCGGTCATATGCCCAAGACCGATTATGTCCTCTCTGGGCCGAGGCCAAGCTTAGCCAAACTGGTTGATACATAAAGAGTTTTATACAATGTTTACATAATAATCTGCTTGATGGTGCATGGCAACAACAGCTCATGCATTTACATTTTGACTGAACCGGGAATCAAACCCGAAATCTCGCGGTTAGAGGCGCATATGCTAACTAAATGATTGTGTTGAAAAAAATCTACTTACGCACACCGAAAACTAATATAATAATCATGTTTTTTAACTACTTTATGTAAGAAATACATAAAACAACAAGTAGCGGTTTAAAGGTTAATTATTAGATGTAATTAGTTTCACATAATCAGTACATTAAAAAGAAACGATGCGATAAATTAAATTTACATAGTAATAATTTCAATTAAAACTCCTACTTGTTATAATATTTTGCGACGTTTGGAGTTCTTTTTAAGTTGCAACTAATGGTAAAAAGTAAAAGTCTAAATAAATTAATAAATTCGGGGTTTATCGATAAAATGTTGACAAATCTTTGCTTTTACTAAGGTTGGCAAATGTTATTGATAAAAAAACAATAAATTAAATTTCTTATCTACTCAATCATATATTTCTATCACATAATATATCAGTGAAAACCCTTACATAATTGTTATTGTGAATACAATCATTTTTAATTATCTACGTATTCATAAAACTGATTCGTTGTTGTTAAAACTGTTGGTCAAATAACTCTACCACTACTGCAACAATGCATTTCAGTCTATTATCTATCTTTTATCAGCTGTCATGGGTAAAACTTAGGATTTACTTAACTCCCAGGGTAAAACCCGGCAAATTAAATATTTCTGACTCTTATCAAAAACTGTTCCTAAATCTTGGGATTTACCGGTAAAATCTAATATTTGCAAGTGCTCGGGTACCAAGTACCTAACATAATGCAACAATATTATTATACAATTATTCATGTGTCACTTTGAAAGTCTGATCTGTATGTTTACTACCACCAAATTGAGACGGTGAATTCCGTTTTTTTGTCAGAAAGCAAAACCACGTCTATTTTGTTCATATACCGGTGAATGCTAATATTCTTGCGACTGAAATGAAGTACAGTCACAATGATTGCAATGTTGCATTACTGTTAAGTGACATAATAATTCTTTTATAATAATTAAGCAGCGCTGATTTTCAGCTGCAGCCCATGCCTCACGCCCGAAACTACCTCCTTATGCCGTGAATATCCTGCCGGCTATTCACAGCTGCCGGGCTGCAAAAATGGCATCGGTTGTTTCTCGACCAGACATAAAACTCAATTAGTTTTGCGAAATATCACTCTATTCTTTCAGGCGTCGCTTTATCACTCTTTCCCTCACTTTCATAATTAAATATGTGACATAAGTTTTATTCCCCTATAATTGTAGCATACCAGCACATCACCCTTATTTTTAAAGATGGATGACAGCGAACTGTTAAACCATACATCATTATTCTTCCTGCAATCATTTTAAAAAAAGAAGTAGTAGATTTGCCCTAACTTACTTTTATATCAAGCGGTCAGACAGAATGGCTAAACAGATGTTACAGAGAAAGAGGCCAAGAATACCAAATAATTTTAATTTATTAGTTTTCAATTTGTTCTCGTTCGTAGTGTTGACAAGTAAGTCTTTTATGGTATAATCTTAATTATTGACTAACTGACTCAGAAAACTTAGTTCTGCCTAAGAAACAATACTTAATTATCCTTTATTTCCTTATTCTTTGGCTGTGTTTATTGTGATCGTAGTTTCTTTTATGACGTCATCAGAAATGGTATTGCATATTTTCTAAGAGCACATAACAAAAAAAAAATCTTCATCGATAAGGCTAGCGTTGATGGATTGGATACATAGTCTAAAAATTGTAATAAGTTTGGGAGATGCGTTTTCTGATAATAAAATACGCACAATATTTTGTAGGATTTCCAAGGGTTCATGGTGAGCATACGGTTAAAGACAAACCATATCATTACTTGGTAACTCCAGCTAATGTGTACATAAGAAATTCTATGTCTGACATACTGGAAAACACATGGAACATCGTAGATGAAGTAGAACATATTAAACAGAGGATTCATAACTCACCGCCTTTTGAGGTAATATTTTTTTCTATCGGTATTTTTATATAAGTGTCAACCATATAAATAGGGCAGGCGTAAAATTGTGAAATAATGACTCTATCAGCCACAGACTTAGATTTCCTAGTATATTTCTGTGTTGATAGCTTATAATCTTAAATTTTAAAACGAGATTTCTTTCAGGTTGGATATATTTATCAAATTATACATGACAAATACCGTAAAATGGTAGATAAATTTAAAACAGTTCAACAAATCAATGTACTATATTATGTTTTCGAATATATCGTGTATTTAGAAGAAATCGAACATGGATATTGGCAACTGGATCATCTGCGTAAGTGAAATACCTATACAGGGTGGGTAAACATTTGTGGCACAAACGCAAGATTGAGATGAAAGGGCCATTTCTTCAAATAATCTCTATGGAATAGCCTTTTGGAATGACATGATCTTAAAACTATGTCTAATTAATTTTAGTATTTTGCTAGGATTCAATAAAAAAATAGGCCACCTTTAAATTAACTCATAGCTTTCTTCAGTCAGCATGGCCCACGAGATTGAGCGAAAATACGACGTTGAAGGAAAAACATGGAAAGATTTGACAAGAGAAGAAGAAGAAGACTTATTGACAACAGCCAATCCAACTCTTGATCCTTCAATTACTACAAAATCATCAAAAAAACACAAAAAAAAACATGATCAGATGATGAATGATGGTGGGCATATGAATGATGACCGCCATATGAATGATGATAGATATAGTGTATCTGGTTACAATAAGACACGTTGGTGGTGGCCCAAAGACTATGGATGGGAAATAGATACTTATTGGTAGAAAAATAAAAGGAATTGTAGGTAATGCTTTTTATTTCATACTTGGTCCAAGTGAACATGTCGTTCTAATATGACATCCAGTGAGATATCGACGCTATTGTACTAAGGTTTTGTTTTAGCTGAGCGACGTAACACGACAAGTACTACGCTACGCGAAGCGCTTAAAAACGGAGCGTCTATCATAGTCTTCGAGCTTCAAAATCAAGTTACTAAACTTCTAACTTTTATTTTTATTATTAATAAAAAAAAATGTTTTCACAAGCTTATTCTTATACATTTGCAAATATCATATGTCGTAAAATCCGATTTTCAATGTGTAAAATTTCGTCTAGAAATGGCTACCTGGATTTCAGAATCATGTAATAACTGAATCACCAGCAAGGTGATAACAACTACTATCAAGGTGTTTTAATATTTATTTGAGCCTACCGCCTTTTAGAGTGCCAGGTTCCAAGATAAACAAAAATTTGCAACGCGTTCAACCAACCTAATAAAAAAAAACAATCTTTATGTTATTAGTATATATTGTACCTACCAAGTTATACAAAAGTATCATGCAAGTCATACAAAAAAAACAAATTTCATTGAAAACATTGAAATTTAATTATGAATAAAATAAATAAATGAAATTAAAACAAGTTTATAGTTATAATCCAAATTTGATTAAAAATAAAATTGAAGGGATTGGGATTAAATGTTATGAAAAATTACTGGTACTTCGTAAAAAAAAAGGTTTGGAAATGTCTTACATGGTGTGGGAAGTTAATTATAAGTTAATACCGTCAAATTGATAACTTCCTTCTTCTTTTTTCGTCGGTTAAAAATAGGTACACGCATTAGTCACTAAGAAATACCAAAATCTTCTTAGGTGTATATTAGCTGTAGAGTTGTATTGTGTTCGATAGCCCATTCATTAAGGAAGGCTAAAAGCACAGCGTTGCAATTTTTTTTCCAATATATTATGCAAAAAAAAAATCGATTTGTGTAGAACCGCACCTTATGTATAACACGAGTAAGACCGTATTTTAAATTACAAGGAATGCCACGGGGACGATGTTGCGAGCAACACCTAGTGCCTAATAATGAACAAAAAACAATAACAAACGATGCTTATACATAATGTTGTTTTTTTTTATACTACGCCCACAGTGAACGAACGTGTGTACCTGATGGTAAGTGGAGTACAGCCCATGGAAATCAACAATCCACAAAAGCAGATTATAGATGCGTCGCTGCAGCTGAGGACTACGGTGTTATGCCTCATGTGCCAGTAATTTCAGGGCCTGATCTCACCACCAAACCGGAACACAGTAACGGAAGCACTACTATTTGGCGGCAGGTTAAAGGTGAGACGGTGGTGCTGCTGCCCTCGAGCTCATTCACAAGAGCTCTACCACCAGTTTGCTACATCGTTTGCCAAATTGAATTGACGAAAAGGTAGTATACTTAGCTATCTTAAAGTAACACCTAACTCACTTTTCACCTCTCCAGATATTTATTTCAATCATTAAGATTTCAATAAATAGTACCTAATACCATGTTTAAATTTGAATTGTAATTAAGAGTAATAGTATTGTAAAAGAAAATAGCTTGTATAGCCTCGAAATTTTGTACTAGTTTTAATGTTGGTAGTGTTTCTTAATTAAATTGAGATTATTTGCAAACAACACATACTCTCATTCTTTTTGATAGACTCACTTAAAATAACGTAAAAAAATGCGGTTAGGTACTTGGAATAGTTCGTACATAATACAAAAACCTTCGAAGATAATGACTTTTATGAAGATTTACTTGTTAATGATAGAAAACTCCTTTAAGTCTTAATATGTTGGCCAGACACGGACTTGGCCGGTTTATTTTTTAAATTCTTTATAATTTAAATAAAAAACTGGTGGCGTCATGGGGGCGCTAAAACTATCGCTAAGAATATAACCTTTTTAGCCTATTTAATTTAGCAAACGATGCACCAAACACTCTGTATATTATTATCAGATTAAGTCATTATTACGATAGGAATGCTGGAAAGATAACACCAATAATATATATACCAAATCATACAAGCTAAATTAAACAATTGGAATCAGCCATGAAGTTTCTGTTGGTTTTAGCTAGCTGTGTGGCGCGTAAGTTCACTTTGTTTAACTTTTTCATATTAAACTATTAAATAATACTAATAATGATGTCATACTTGGCTAAGTCGAAGCCGCGGGGACCGTACGATCTTGCAGGTTAAGCAATGGTTACCGCAGTCGTCCGTGGATGGGTGACCCTCTTTAACATAACGAGTTTTCCTCCGTGCCTCGGAGAGCACGTAAAGGTCCCGGTTGCCATTTGAGTAGTTTGCCGGGTAGTAAGTGGCCAGAAAGTCTGAAAACTAGTCTAACAAAGAGTATCGTATTACCTCGTACTGAGTTATGGAGGTATGATGGGATAGGAACACTCAAGTTAAAGTTTTATTTTCCATTATTTTGTAAACTAATTTTAATCGATCTTTTACAGTTTGCGTCAGCCATTCGATTCCCACTATCCCTGGAGATAATAGCCACTATGTGGAGGGAGAGAGCCGTTACATCTGGATGTCTGATGCCGATGGAAAACCAGAGCTAGTCGACCTTCAAGGGCCTGTTGATGAAAGCGTTCTCCTAGATACCAGAAATGGGGCTAACAATCAGTACTGGCTTTTCACCAGGTTTGTAGTTTTTAAAATAGGAACGAATAATTATTTCGGCAGCTTGGAGCGTAGTGTACTTCTACACCGTACTGATTAACTTTGATGCTATAAATTTATAAAATTCTGAATTGTTTCTTTTTTAAAAAGCAATATAATATTCGCAAACTGCTGAAGTAGCCAGCCAGTACACGTTTTTTTTTTGCCGGCGTCTCAATGAGCAAGTGCAATAACTGTTCAACTATAGCCACATTTTGGTCTTTGTTACAGGAGGAACCAAAATAGCCGTCAAGTTATCACTCATAACAACGCAAACAGCGTCTGGAACTCAAACTTCTTGGGCAGGCTTCCCATTGCTGTTGTTGTTCACGGATTGAACAACAATGGTGGTAGTCTTAATAATGTCAAAGATGCTTTCTTGGCTGCTCAAGATTGTAACGTCATCATGGTGGATTGGTCAAGACTCGCGGGCTCAGGATACCCTACCGCTGTTAATGGCGTGCCCAGCGTTGGTCAGCACGTTGGTAATTTCATTACATGGATCGTCAATCTTACTGGAGCCAATTGGAACAACGTACACTTGGTTGGATTCAGTTTAGGTGCTCACGTTTCTGGTGTTGCGGGCCGACAAACTGGTCGTCGTGTTCGTCGTATTACAGGTTAGTATACTACCCACTACATGGTTAAGATTACTAGGATTAAAACAAAAGGAAATATTTGTTTGAGGTAGGTAACGAAACTGTTTTATGATATCTAATTATGCTTTCAGGTTTGGACCCTGCTGGTCCTGGCTGGGGCTCAAATGGAAATCGTCTCCAATCTAACGCTGCGCCATATGTAGAAGGCATCCATACTGATGGTCACCTTCTTGGTATTTTCAACCCAGTTGGTCACGCTGACTTTTACCCTAATGGTGGCAAACATATGCAACCTGGCTGCTCGGCTCTCGGCTCTCCTTGCTCCCACGGACGTTCCCATCAATACTTTGATTCTTCAGTACGTCGTAACAGATTGGTTGGAGAACGTTGCCCAAACCTCTCCTCGGCTGAATTGGGTCGTTGCAGTGGTGGAGCTCGCATGAACATGGGCAACGGTATTCATGGTAAAAGCGGGTAAGTTGAAGCTATCGATAAGTTTATTAATCTTTATACAGGGAGGGTGCGACGGGGCATTTATTGAAATCAGGGATCTAGACGTTGTGAGTGTTCCATTCCACTGGTTAAAAATAATACAAAAATATATCCTGTTTTCCGAATAAGGTGTACATCATTCAGTTTGTTCGGCACACGAGATTTTTCGAAATTTTAGACCGGTCGAAATAAACATTGACCACGTCTAGATTCTGTGTTTTAAGCGGGTTGTTACTTTTATGTTATTTAATCTTTATCTGTTTTTAAAGATTAGAAACACTAACACTAATGCATGCTTATTTAAGTTTTCATCACTTGATTGAAGTATTTAAACTGAAAAATTGAAATAATATTTTTTTACACAAACAAACATTTTTGTGTTTTAGGTATGACAACGATTTTTTAGATTAAAAATAGATAAAGACTTAATAATATTAACGTAATAATCCGATTACGTTTGCACTGGCAATAATAATTCACTATTGTGTGTCCCTTCTTAATAGACTGATTTATTTGATCAACTTTGTTTTTGTTTCAGGTCTGGTTTGTACCATCTCAGAACTAGCGGCAGCTTTCCTTGGGAAATATAACTGAATTAAATAACAACCTACCTATTTATGAAACTGTTAACTGTAAATCAATATAATTCTGAGTAAACCATTAAGCGCGTTTTAAAATGTATCTCTCCTTTTTGTGAACCTACCTACTCCCGACGAAAACCCATCGCTGAAAGTAAAGATAGTTAAAAAGATTTGATTCCTACGTATCTATTAGAGATATCAAAGATACGTCAGTTAAAATTGCAACAATAAATAAATAAATAAATATCTCACAACTTACACACAGCGCCATCTAGTCCCAAACTAAGCAGAACTATGGGTACGAGAATAACTGATACGAATACATACATACTTTTCTTTTGTAATTTCATACATGTAATACATAGAAACACCCAGATATGGTTTTTAAAAGAAATAAACTATTGAATAAAGCAGTTTGTTTGGCTTCGGCAAAAGATAATACATTTGATAAACAAGTAAGATTATCTGGGCCATAACTAAAATCTTTTTAGTAACAAGAAAAATATATCAACTATCTCAGACATAAACAGTTTAAAGTATCGTGTCAAAAAAACGTGATCAATCACGTAAAGGATTGAATTAACGAGTAAATTGAGACAAATTCGTTAAGTTTACCTACACTAAGACTATGTGTGTGTTTGTACTATTTATTGGATGATGAAAATTTTAATAAAAATCTTCATTTAAATTTTAAACATGTCTCTTTACGAATCTGATGACATTTATAATACATTGAAGTAACAATAAAAATAAGATCATAATGTTTTTAAAAACAATATATAATAACACTATCATTAAAATTATTATAACTATACAACTAAAACACCATAATTGACATCAAAATTTACGATTTACATCTTGTCTCAAAATATCAAATTTTATTTCAGCCAGTATTGTAAGTAAATCCACAACCAGAATATTGAAAACAGCTATAAATTTGATGTCCCAAGTACTACAAATAGGAACCAACAAACGTGTTCGTTGGCTCGTTTGTCAGGTGTGTAATTAGCATTACATAAACTAGCAGGCGTTTAATGTGGTTCTTAGAACGCGAACGCCTGCTATTTTATTTGAGGCAATGGACATTTCTGAGGACTGCTTCAGTTTTGTTATATTGTTACTAATGCAATTAAAATGATATAGTATGTGAGTGATATTAAAAGTACGTTTCTTAATTATTTGGCATATATATATATATATATGTATATCAAGCACAAGTTCAGTCGTGTGTAGAGTATTTTTCACATATGCGTGATGGTTCAGCAAAACATCAGCTTGAGGTGCTCGAGTCAGTTTTAGCAGAATGCCCTCAAGTTTGCATCTAATATTGATACATGAATTGGACATTGTCAAGGCTGCCACTCTTCCAATAGGCATTTTATCAGAAGAGGCCCTAGAATCCCAAAATAAAGAATTAAGGAAGTATAAAGAATCACATACCTGAAATTTTAGTAGGGAAAAATCATGCAAGATTTATTTAATGCTCAATTTTGCTTAATTATATTGGAAGGGTTAGGAAAAAAGGGTTAAGCCCTTTTAAAATATATATTTATTGAAGACATCGCTATTTATCGTCTGCTAGATTGCCTAAAGTGATCTATGTAGCGCCCAGTTAAAAAAAACAGAATCAATTTTCACGACGCGGTTTACGTCCGCACGTTTTTTCATAATAATCTGATCGTAGCTTTTGCAGTCGCGAGAATAAACCGCGTCGTGGGTTCTTAGCCTTACTCTTTCACACATCCCTACCTACATTTTCCGTCAGTTCATCCCCTATCCCATGGGACCTAAGTATAACAGTTGAAAATGGGCCCATCTGGCTAATTTAGGCGTGATGTAATTTTTATATATGTATGTAATAATTTATTGGATTTTATATCTGAATATATATATATTATTATACACATTAAGAATCCTACCCATATTACTCAAACTACATCAACATGTTTTGAACTTACATTTACTATCTTTAAAAACAAATACTTATATACATCTGTTGAGGAACTAGGCTTTTCAGATCATTGTGTAATACATACACATACATATACAGTAATAAATAACTAGATATAACAACGAGTTTATAATAAATATTTATCGGGCCGCTGTGCTGTTGGCTTTGGTCCCACACATGCCTGCCAATGTTCCGGGACTCTGTAGTCCCGAGATATATGTAAATAAGATATACTGGTTAACAAAAGGTATAAAAATTGCATGTAAAAATAAAAAAAATACTTAAAATTTTTCGTATTCAATCGAAAAATTCCATCATAAAAAAACTACAAATAATATTTATTTATTCGCTTATTTTTTTGTTTATTAAATATACTATATATATAAGCTTATATATATTTTTTAATAGTTAGCTGTTTATAGTCATTTAGCTAAAATTTCAATTAAATTACTTAAATATTACACTACATCACTAGCAGGCATGTATACATGCCATTGGCGCGAGAGAACATGCTTTAAGTTGTTTTTATCAATCAAATATTTTAATAACTATTTTGCAATTTTCTTCATTGTGTACAATTATGTAATAACTGGGGATTCAGTTCTTAAGATATATCAATAAAACACGTTAAAGTAATGATTTAATATGTTTATTTTGTATTTTTCTATGATCTGTTTCTTGGCATCTATAGAAGTCGGTGGCGCACAGGGCACGCTTGCGCATGGCATCTATACATGCCATTGGCGTTCAAAAGGTTAAGATTGCAAGATTGGCTTCGGCCATGTTAGGAATTAAGACAATTTAACTCGGCAAGTATGAATCTTGACAGATGAGAATGTAGAAAACATTTGTTTGCCATGCTGAGGGGGTAGGAAGAAACGGAAAGCAGTGCGTAACGCGCTAGACTAATATTGGCCAACAATGCCGCATAGCATAGGGTAAGCCCGCCAAATATTGGCCATGTGAACATGGCTGATTGGCATTCATCTTTATGTCGGTTTAAAATTCCTGAAATTTAATCAAAATTTACACATTTTAACGTACTGCATTAGTTGATGATTCTTTAATTTAGGTTTTTTCTACATTATTTTAATTATAACCTTTTATAATGGTTTATGAGCGAAGCTCACTATTTTCTCCAATTTCGCGTCATAATTTCATCGATGTTGCAGCCTTATATCGGCAAAGCTTTAGCTACTAGGGAACTAAGCTGACAAATAAGTAATTTTAATGAAATTCTCAGCAGTTATTAACAAGAATGTTAATTTTAATATCCCCCAATATAAAAAAAACATAATTTGTTAAGTTGAGTGGACACTACCCGTGCCCAGGGCTTCTCTTTCGCTTCAGTTGATCAAAGTAGGTACTCGTTAAACTTCCACCACCCGTCCAGTACCAGGCCCAGATATTTAAATATAGAGACACGCCTGCCACTAGGCCGATATTTAGAGTTATAAATGTATTTTAATCCCTTACCGGCTCAAGCGTATATTTAATCAAATAAGTAGAAAATCAGTTAGATACCTTTTAAACACGTAAGCTTAATAAACAAACTAACGAATTAAATAATTTATTATTAATAAAATTGATATTCCATTTCATATCTAAGAAGCTAGTTCTAATCTACTGATTTCGTGAATTTGACTAAGAAATATCATGAAAATCAACATGAAGAACAGTCGGTTACTGCGTGCCCGAGAGATGTGCGACGGCGACTATATTGAGTACTTAGCTGTTTTTTATAGATAACTAAACAAGGTTTTTCCCCGCGACTTCGTTCGTGCGGGATTCATGGATCACTACAGTTTTACCCGTAACAAATATTTTGCTGTTTTCGTTGTGCCATCTATTGTGCTTTTATGTTAACTTTCTACTAACTTATAAAATTCATCCAAACTTATTCTCAAGAGTGTAATTTAGGGTTATAACCCTAAATTACACTCTTAAGAATAAGTTTTAAGAAAATCTTGTTTTATGAGTCAATTTATTTTTATTGATTGATGATACCGTACACAAAAATAAAAACTTTTCCTGAGGAATGAAAAAACAGCCTAAAACGTATTTTACATTTTTCAGTGGCTGCTGAAAACGTAGAATCAGAAAGAATTTGCTTTAAGGTCAGGCTGAGTATGCAAACCAATTATTAAACCGAATCTGTGTTTATTTAACTTACTGTAATTAACATTGAATAAGTGTAATTGTAATCTACAGAGTAAAATTGAGTAATAGACAAAATAATTAATTTATATACTCATCCTATTTGAAAATACTTAGTAAGTTTGGGATTAGATGGCGTTGTGTGTAGGTAAGTTGTGAGATACATATTTATTTATTTTACTTTTATATATTAAACTGAAGCACGGTGCTGATCTGCCATGAGTGATGGCGGATACGTCCATCATTTATGGCTGACGGCAAATAGACAGATCTAAATGTGATTGATTAGGAGGAACAATAAACGAAATATTCCTATCCTTTAAGCCAGCTGTAAATCTGGAGCGCGGCGCTTATCTGTCATTTTCTCTTGACATTTTTAAGTGATTGTTTTCCATGAATATAGACTTACTCTGAGTTGTTTTCTATATAAATTTACAGTTACTGGAATCAGAGAACAACGAGCGGAGCGAGTGATGCTTTGTCTATGCTGGAATACGGTAGTTCATAGAGTATATTAATAGGCTGTTAACACGATCAATCTAGATCACACCCGTTAACGCAATTTTATACTTTGACCACAGATTTGGTATAGTAGATTTTGACCGATATTAAATTTAAATTTATCTTTTATAAATTATTTATGATACAATAAAGTTTCACCTCTAAGTACCATTCAGAATATTATTTAACTTATAACCCCCAACCATAGAGTACATAAAGCCCCCAACCATTGACTACATAAAAAAAGGCAGGACTGAGTCTCTTGAAACACTTACTGAAGCACCCATAGTAGGTCACACGTACACACAGAACACACACATTGACACAATAGTAAGTCAATCGCCCGCCATTACGCTTTGGACTGTGCTGTTGCTCGGATGTTCAAGTAAAATAATTAAAAATGCCGTCTTGTGTTGTGAAAAGCTGCCGAAACCATAGCGCCTCGACAAAAAAAAAACCAGGAGATCACTTTTCATAGTAAGCAAGTAATATATATTCAGCTTATTGCCGAAATTATATCGTTTTCGTAAAAAAATATACCAAAACTATCAGTGTTGACAGTCAATAAATATTTTCATTTATCCTGAATTTGGGTGAATATTTTTTAGTAGTATAGTTTTTTAGTAAAGTATTAAATTTAGTTTAGTATTAATTATTATTCTATGTTTTATAGATTTCCTGCTGCAAACGACGCATGAAAAAATTATTGGATAAAAATAATTAGAAACTGCAGAAATGATAACAGTTGGTATCCATCAAAATATAGTGTAGTCTACACAGTATACACTTCGAGGAAATTGATTTATATAAAACAAAAGGTGGACTTATTCGCATTGTCAGCTTTGCCGTACCAAAAAAGGTAAAACAATAGTATATTGTTTTAAATAAAGTATTAAATTAATAAATAACAGTACTTTAATCTAAAACTTTTAATTTCTTAGTTTAGTTTATTATTATTTTTTTTATTTTTTTTATTTGCCAATATTTATTTGAAATATTGAAAAAACGCATGTAAGTGAATCTAAGCTTCGTGATTGTTGGTTTAGTTTAACTTAGATATTATATTTGGTTTGTACAATTTGTTGACGTTTTCAAGCACTTTCTGATAGGTTATGTAATGAAGAATTTTTGTTTTTTATTTTTTTGATAACTGCCATAACTTATCCTACTATCCGATTTCGGCTCCAGGTCCTAAACTGGGACATCCTGTATATCACTAAAGCATCTTCACCATCTAAGAATCAGGAAGCGCCGTAGGAGTCGTAATTTTAAAATATTTTCCAAACACTGGGTAGCTGCACTAAAGCATCTTCGCTGCCTTGCGTCAGGAGTGCCCAGAGCAACGAATTTTGTACATATTCCCTTAATAAAAACAAACAACTTCCAGCTGCAGGCCCGCATCGACTGCTAGAAATATAAAATCAACTTTGTTTCGAAATTCAAACATAAAGTTGTTTTATATTGTTTGGTTTTTGGCCACGGTAGTATAAAACTACCTATATCATGTTTGATGGTAAAAAGCAGCAAATAAAAAAATATAAGAACTAAACCTCTAAAATATTTATTTAAATTATTGTAAAAATGTGGGTAATATTTCTCATGGCTGGTAACCCCTAACACACGCACACATAAACAGACCGCCGCCATTTTGGTGCTTCCATCATTTTATAAGTAACATTCTCTCCTGCTTTTTTTATGTACTCTATGCCCCCAACTAACAATAAAACCCAGATATTTAAATAAAACCTTTATTTATGCAATCATTTTCACAATGTAGGTTAACTCAATTTATGTAAATATATTATGGTCAGCTGAAAAAAAAATGTATTTCAACTCATTGATATATATATAAATGTCATTGCTTCAAAGAGTATACTAATATATTGGGGAATAGAGAGCCTGCTTCCGTATAAATTTGACACCCAAAATTGAATGGTGGCGCTATCTGATAACAAATCCACAGAACTAATCTCTGTATGTGTGCGTACACACCCACATACAGAACTAAGCTCTGTATGTGTGCGTAGACACTCACATACCTATATTGTATTTACGCTATACATAATAGATAAAATAATATTTTAACTTACCACGCAGAAAGAGTGATGGAACTGCTAGTACATTCAGACGGTTGTTGCGGTTCCGATCCCTTTCAGTAAAATGTCTGTCACAGACTCTCTTCTCCTTATAATTGAAATAGCATTCATCTGTACCAAAACAACTCGAACCCAAGCTTCGAATTGCTCCGGAAATTTTTTAGGGTTAGAAAACGTGTCAAGTACACCCTCTGAAAAAATAAAGTGGAGATCAAATCTAGACTAGCCAAAGGCAAAAGAATATCTTAGAAGATTAATGATATTTAGAAAGCGGGAGCAGTGCAGCTAAGTATGCCGTGCCGTACACAGCTGAGACAAGCGGGACGGGCTAGCAGCGGACAGCAGGCAGTGAGACGAAACTACGAAACGTATTTTAACACGGTTTATAGCAACAGATAGGGTGATAGATGAAGACCGTGTAACACCGTTACAGTACAACATGATAGCTAATTTAAAATTATTTTGTAAGCCGTACGCAATAACCCTGTATTTTCAGTTTGGATGGGTAGCGCGGAATTGCGCTCGTGTAGTAGCAATGATAATATATTTACTGTAATTATTATAGATTAAAGACATGTGCTTAATTATACTTACTAGTAGGTGTACATCCAATAGCACAGCGCCTCGGTATTTTAACAAAATAAGGTAACAAAGTATAAAAGCGTCTTTATCGCACAACACAACAGAACGACAAAATGTGGTTTGCTCAACTCAACCTAATTTATTGCAGCTTTAATACAACCAGAATATCACAGAAACGAGAAAAGAAAACGAAAATTACAAACTAGCCGCCAAAATGAAAGAAGTATGATTGACGGCTAAAAGTAATGTTGCCAAGCTACAAAATGCCAGCTTGTTATATTTTTTTTATTTAATATGAATTAATAAAATTTTAATAATATTTTATACACATAACAATCTATGTTTAAAATAAATTACATTTATTTTTAAATATTCAGTATAAAAAGCTTTTGTAATAATAGTACACAAAGACTACTGATTTTAGCGTCACCTAACAGTTTTCTTAAGTACTACTTGCTACTGGTTTTTGCGGTTATGTTTAAAGATGGACTTAGTGCCAAACGTCATGAAACGTCACAAATTGAGCGCCTATGGTTTCTTCGGCATTGTTCCCCCCCTGCATTGCTTCAACTCAACTTTATTAACATAGAGATTGTAATTATACTACTTATTATTTCCAATGCACATTATTTCTATTGTATCAATAATATTATTCATATAATATCTTTATTGCAATCGTTTTTGAATGTCTAAATAAAATAGAGTGTCATAATTATGGCGGATAAAAAGAAGAAAAAGGACAAAGAACCGGTAAATAATACTAACAAATTTGTATGTATTAAAATGCAAGTATGAGCTTAAGAAACTGCTGCCCGCAGCTACGCCCGATTGTTGGCGCTTCGCTGGTGGCGGCGGGGCAATCTACAGCGTGACAGTAACAACGGTCTAATCTTTCTAATGATTTTCACCTGATGACGTTAATTTACTCTTCATACTGTTTTTATCTGGCGCAAAAGATTTTCCCTCGATTCTCCTCTACCAGCCGTCTCGCTATCTCAAACTCCCTTCTCTTTCATAATCTTATAAAACCTTCGTGTCTATCCAACAACAGTAAATTTAAACTGAACAATTTTTTCGTCACATTGCTTTCATCCCTTTTTATCACATACCCATACCAAGAAAACGATTCAATTTCACCTTTTCTGTTACTTTTGCAACTTTAAGGTTTCCTCTAACCTACTCTTTTAATTTTGTATCGTCTTGTCACTCCACACATTCATCTTGACATTTATTTTAACATTATCGTGATGATTTGAATGTGAATTTGTGAAACTTTATAAACGAAATTAAAACCTCAAAAGAAAGTAAAGAATCTAACGGTAGTAAGTACTTATTTGTAGAAACTGGAATGTAGACTACTATGCATATGCCGAAGTACCCAATCCAAGGGGACTAGGCCTGAATGAGTCCTCATAATGAGACCGGATTTAAGGAAAGTTCGGTTGCACCCTACAAGGTACCGTCATACTCCGTAAAGGTAGGCAATGGTGAAACAAGGATGTGGATTGTAATTTTGAAATTGGGCTATTCAGAACTACATTTGGTATGGAACCTTAAATGTGCGGGTTCCAACTCGTACTTTAATAATGAGATAGGCGTAAGATAAAATTAGATAATCGCTTATATTTTTTTCTTTAAATTATGGTAAGTAATATAGTTTAAATAATAGGTATATGTCTCATTGTTGTTTAGCAATCTCAAATAATGAGTGTTTAATTTAACTTTTTTTCAGAGTCCCGAAGAGATACAGAGACGAAAATTCCTTCACAAATGTCGGTTCCGAGCCATTGGCCGTATGGTGATGGCCAACATTTACTGGCTGGCTGAAGCGGCAGAACACTATGAAGGAGTGGAAGATGTGAAGAGGCGGGTGGCACAGGCTGTTCGGGGGAAGGTCAAGAAGAAGGCGCTTTTGAGTATTACGGTAATTTTATTAAGAATATGCCCCGTTTCTAAATACAATTTGTTAGATATTTATTAATTATCATCGTTATCTCTTCATCATGAAGATGTCCACTATATGATAGACTTTTAAAGTGTAATTAACGGGACTTCATAATAATTTTAGATGGCTAGGTTACGTCTACCTAGACCCTTACTTGTGTCAAATCAAAATAATGAAAATTTGGACCCATAATAAAAAAAAGTGCGGATGACGCAGATTCCAAAAATATTTTATTATGTTCATTGTTAGGTTCCTATTCAAATAACATTCAATTTGACAAAACTAGAATATAGAGGAAAAATTTAATAACAAATATTACTGTTTCTAGGATAAAGCTCTCCTAAATAAACCAGCCCAGGATAGAAATGACGATGAGAAGAAATACATCTATCGTATCATAGGAGGCCTCAAGTGTTTTAAAAAATATCCTAAGGTAAAATCTTATACGTAGACGTACAAGTTTTATGTATGTATAGTACCCGTGGCTTCGCCTGCGTGGTATCTCGATGAAAATAATCGGTGCCATTTATCACACTATACATAGTTTAAAAAACATGTTCATTCCTGTATCCTTTCTATTAGCTGTGTAATATAAGGAGTGACGAGCGACCCTATTCAGGTTCGTCACCAGCCGAGAGATATGTCTTCCGAGGACGACCTCTTCTTTCTTCAATACTTCCAGCCACATCTGCGTTGTATATATAGATCTATTTAACAAATCTTATCCTTTCTCTAAACCTGATGAAATCATACTTTTCTTTTTTCTAACCACCAATATTTTCATCTTTGCATTATATTAGTCCTGTTAAGTCCGGTTGGCCTTCCAGTAGGTACACTTGCGACGTTTTTGTGATTTTCCTCAGCACGTAAAGAGGAAGTTGGCTGCAGTTACGTACTTCCAGTACTACGGACCCAATCGTGTAATTGTCCGTGAGCACCAAGATGCCCATGCACTGTACTTTGTCGTCACCGGTGAAATTATAGTCAGTCACATGATCTACGATGAGCTGCTACAGCAGTTTGTCTCGGTGGACATCGGGAATATACACGCAGGCAACATGTTTGGGGAAGTCTCGTTACTGCATAACATTCCAAGAACTGCTACCTGCACTACTGCGGGTAAGAGTTACATTAGTATAAACAAGGCGTTTTATCTATTACGAAGTAAAAAATCTCGTGCATTCAACAATTTCCCTTTTTAAATTTGGTTCACCCATCGCAATCATTACTCCCAAATATGTAGGTACTAGCAAGTAGACTCTATAGCACTAGCATAACCCCTTTCGAAATATGGTTGTCACTAAAAAAATTACCACAACTGTTCGACAATTCTTAGCTATTATCGACCTATTATTCAAAATTATCTTTTGAATAATAGGTTAATTTGAGACACAAGGCAGCACTTTTAATCTGGGAATTCGGTAGTTTTGTATAACGTTTCTCATGTGTCTTAGTAATTAATATCTACTTTACTTCTACTCAACGGCGGATAGCAATAGCAAAATGTTGACCTAGGTAGTTTCATAAAAGTCACAGCAGGATAAAATCTAGTGCAGTGTCAATCAGTGTAAATCAGTGCATTTTCCTCTGTGACTCAATTTATTTAATTTGTGCTTTTACCGGCTCGATATCTAGAATCAAGACTGTAAATTACTAACTTAGTATTTTAATACTGTTACCTACACTCAGGCAACAGCTGCGGACAGGAAAAATACCTATATTTCTTATCGAACAATCTGCGTAGCCTAGTAACGTGTCTGTTAGTCACCGTATCATGGATACCTAATCGGACAGCATCACCTGGCGAGGTATAGATACACAATCTACCAGTCTTACTTTAGTAATTATCATCAGGTCACTGCGAACTGCTTATGCTGATGAAGGAAGACTTCAAGAACATTCTTCAGGCGTCCGTGCAGAAACAATGGGATGAAGTGCGGCAGGCTATGGCGGCGTTCAGTTATTTTGATGCCCTCGATGAGGTAAGTTTGTACTTATAACTATCATAATATTGCCGAAGACACGTGTAACATATGGCTTTGGGTTTTTATTGCTATTTACACTAGGTATTATAAAGCTTCTTGTTTATTTGGCATTTAAGCCATGTAATTTGGCATTATAGGTTGAAGATAGAAAAAGCCGGCCACATTTACCTATAGTGCCAAAATAATTACTAATGATCTTAGAATTATGGGACCCTTGAAATAAGTTACACAAAATTTTAGATTTCAAGTTTAAAAAGATTAGGATAGCAGGTATGTACATCCACCTTATATATATTTTAAAACCAAAGAGCCCGCAAAAAAGCTAACGCTATTTAATGCAGGTTCACGAAAAAAATCATGATGTTAGTATTGATGTCAGTTATATCTCATCAGGAATTACAGAAACTATAATTTGATATTTCTCTCATTATTAGTAAATATCTAACATTGGAGAACCCCAGGCATGTAAAAACAAGTGAAATATAATAAAGATACTAAAACTTTAAATTGTTATAGATAAATCTTTAGATACATTTACAGGGTACCACGTTTTCTTTATTTTAATATGTATGACATGACAAGACGCATGTCATTCGTAATTATATTTGAATCAAATAAAGATTTCGAAAATGAATAAACCTAAAATATGATTTGCTTCCAGGTAGCCTGTCGTGAAGGTTGTATAGTGGCGAAAATGAAATCTTACGCTGTAAATGAAACGATACTTGGTGACGGGGTGGGCGTGGCTAATTTCGTGTATTTCATTCTATCAGGACGTTGCCAGATGATCGAATCGCTCATGGTGTCTTCTACGACGCACTTGGGACGAAACAGCTATTTCCTTTATGATCCCTATGTAAGCTTTTCGCCTTCTAGCGTTCTAGATCACACATTTTAAAAAAAAAGTGCGACTACGATAAACCAGTGGAGTAAATGAATCTCAATGTTTACAAAACAAAATACAGATTGGTAGAATGTTTTATAATAGTTATTTTATTCTGAATAAAATAATAATAATAAATATTTTATTTAAAGTAGAAACAGTAGAAAGACCTCGATGGTCTAGTGGTTATCGTATATGCCTCTCAACGCGAGGTCTTTTTCGGGTTCGATTCCCGGGTTAGGCAAATTGTTATTTGTGAACTTTCTGGGTAATATAGGCGTGATTTTATTTTGAATGTTAGTCTTCCTATTTCTTTCTCCGTCATGAAATAAGGAGAGCCTATAATAATATCTTTTCAGGTACCAGAAGAGCTAAGCGAGCAGGATTTCGATACAAAATATTTTGCTGGTCGCAAATTCGGCAGTTCTTCTCAGGATAAATCTAAGGATTCGAGTGGTTCAGCTCCTATTGTTAAATCGGAATCTGTGGATATAACAACACGAAACCATTCAAGTATTATTAAACTTATGGAGAGTTCGAAGCAATCACAGTCTCTGCGTTCCTCAAGGAAAAACTCAGACGCCCGAGGTTCAGTAGGACTTGAAGAGAGTGATACAGCAGTTACAGAGGCTCGTCGTAGTAGCTCTCAAACCGAGGATAAAGCAACAGGTCCTCGCACAGATTCTGTAGTAACGCGAGAAATGGCAATGCCTTCTACCGAAGAACGCACCTCAGTCAGGTATTTTAATTTTTTTTTTAAATTTAGATTCTAATTGAATTACCATATTAGAGTGTTCAAGTTTTAATAATACCTCCGATAAAGTGCAAGATGAGACACGCAAAAAGTGTAGGTCACGTTTTGTGAACGTGATGCATGCTGGTGATTAATTTTTATACGTATCTTTAATTCTTCAAATTAGACGACCGGATGTCTGAGTGGGTATTGTACCTGCCTGCGACGCCGAGGTCGTGGGTTCGATTCACAGTTAAGACAAATCTTTGTGTACATGAACATGGGGGTTTGTCTTATTCTGGGTGTTTCTATGTATAAAAAGTATATATTTACAAAAGAAAAGTATTTATGTATTAGTATCAGTTATTGTAGTATCCATAGTACAAGCTCTGCTTAGTTTGGGACTAGATGGCGTTGTGTGTGAGTTGTGAAATATTTATTTTTATTTTATTTTATTGTAACTATTTACATTGTTATAGTAGTGTTGTTATTTTCTTACAGGTTTAGTGTTGAAGAGAAAGCTAAAGTGCCAACAAACCTGCATACTTACTTTATGCAGGTACGTTATTATGTATCAAAATAATATGTATAAATTAGATAGGTGTTTTTAGGAATAAAAAACGAAGAATGCAGACTCTGCACTTTTTGAGATTTGAAGGTAAATGGAACGTTCGATACGAAGAGCTCATTTATAATATTGGCATTTATTTAAGTTATTGTTCCCAATTTAGAAGAATAAGAAAAAAAAACTGACAAGAAGGTCATGTCATGGTATTATGGTGGTTTAGCTTTGAGAGTGGGTAGGGACGTCCTATTTGAGCAAAATTTACTGTATCAAGATTTGCAAACAGAACTCTATGTCAAAAATAATATCTTAGTGACTCCTCTGTTTTTGAAAACCCTATATACTAAGAGCCAAAGAGACATGTAGGGCAGGTATCTAACAAAAGAAATAGCTATCTTATATTTGCATAGTTTACATACATATTCATGAAAAATATCAGCATTCTAGCTAGAACAGTCACAGGCAACAGGCCACAACTGACGGACATGGCGAAACTTTATGGGTTCTTTGTAGGTTTAAAATCTACAAGACCTTAAAAAACCCTAACAATGTGCGTTTTTCTTAGGTATGCCAGTTCAATCCTGGATCAACATTTGGTTTTGGCGAGAATATGCGTGATCGTCGAATCGTGGCATTGACTCCTGTGGACGCAATGCTGCTTCCCAAAATGTGGCTTATGCAACGGAACACCGCTAACATCTGGACACGGATCCAATACTATCTGGAGAAAAAGGTTTGTAAAAAATAATTTGGTTTTTACTTCTAAGATTAGTTATCACTTTTCCATGCTAAGTGTCTGCCAAGGGTGAAGGATAATAATATATCTACGATCACCAAAGTCAACATATCCAAAAATTACGCTTTAGACGATGACGTATCTTTTATATTAATTTATTTTCAATATCTCTCAAAGCCACCGATTCAAATTCCGTTTTTTAAAATTCGTTCTTTATTCGATGTGCATATTACTATTATAAAGGTCAATACTTTGATGAGAAAAATAATAGCACCACAATTTGTTCTGTTTACTGGTTCCATAAGGTTTTCACGTTAACAATCAGGTTTGGAACTCGCGAAAGCCTCTATGTACAAACAGGTCAATGAATAATAAACTGGGCCTAAAATTGTAATATTTCAGTAATGAGATTTATAAACCAAACCATTTATGTGGTTTGGTGTTTGTGTTAGCTGTTAACTCACAGTATAATTATTTAGTTTAGGCAGTTTTAGAGGCTATACTTACAGGTTTTACTGCCTTGATAGAGAGCTGTTCAACAAAGGAGGACTGCATCTTGCAAGAATTTTTGCAGACTTCCTCTTACATTTCAATTTCACGAGTATTTTAATTGTCAGGATCGACATTTGCTTGTTAAAAACACTTTCCACGTTTCCTTCCAACGATGCGCTTTTTAGATACTACAAATCTATATGTTTTTTTCAGATACCATCTAAGAAGCAGTTGTTTAAAGAGTTCGTTTCAGAACGTCGCTGGCAAGAGTTCCGCAACCAAATGGTGGATGACGTGATAGCCAATTGTAACATGGTCAATTGGATCAGCGTTCATGATGTCCCTTACTCCATAAGAATGGAAGAAATGTTAGATATTTGATAGACATATTCAGTTGCTTATCTCTCGGAGTGCTCTTAATCATTTGTTACAAGTGTACAAGAGGAAATCGTAATACATATTGTTTGTAAGATTTTTCATTATTTTTTAAGAATTTGTTGTTGTGTTAATTGCTTAATATACTTTTATTTTAAAACTTATATCTTGTTTATTTTGATATGGTCAGGGAAATGTCTAGTGTCAGTCTGATAATAAAAAACATGCAATCGAATAGAACACCTCCTTCCTTGTTGAAAAAGATTGAAAAAGTAGAAATTTTCTATTATAAAGTACAATAGAATTTAAGTAGCAATTACCAGAAGTAGTCCCGTCCCGCACACAAATATAATAATTTCTGTCACCAGAAACTTTTAAAGTGTAACAAGCGGTCAGTGTTCTGCTGTCAATTTCGGAGGAGTCTTACTCCTCTATTTGGCATTGTATATATCGGCGCAATTACAACTGTTCGTCGATAATAATTAAGATTATAGTCTACTCGATAAGTTAAAAAACCGGCCAAGTGCGTGTCGGGCCACGCGCAGTAGGCTTCCGTAGCTAGTCGTAACAACATATTTCGACTTAAAAGGGATTTACTATCTGTATTAAACAAGTAACATCTTCATACAAGTCATTACTTTTAAAGGTTTTTGTAATTTGCACGAATTATTCTAAGTAACTGCATTTTACACTTTGGACCCCAATTACTCTAGAACTAATTAAGTTAAAGTAACCAGATAAATAGCGTCCTTCAGATAGAAAATGTTTGTAGTACACGAAACCAGCTAGCACGTATGACGAGATGTATGAATGTTAAGGAAGCGAAAGAAGTATGTAAGGAGCGAAGCACATGGCGTTCCATCGTCTCTGCCTACCCCCGTGGGATAAAGGCGTGATTTTATATATGTATTATGTATGTTTATTTATTTTTTATAATTCTACTTAAAGTAAATTTTTTAACAAGTTAAACAATTATTAACTAACGAAATTTTCTCGAACTACTGTCTTAATTGTAAGTGAAAAAAAAATTAGAATCTTTCAGAATCTTATTTTGAAATTTCTTAAATATTAATCGTTAATGAAATATTGGCAAAAACAAAATGCCAATTTTTTTCATCTTTAATTGTTTATAACTTTTGCAATTTTTTATGTGCTAATCCACTCTTTTGGCACATTTTTCTAGGCGTCATTCCGAATCCAATGAGGTATCGCACATAATTTTAAGACTAGTATCTCTATTTTGTACCATTTTCAACTTATCGAGTAGACTATTAATAAAGATTGGAAGCGTCAGTTCACTTTCAGTTCAGTATTCAGTTTAGAAAAAAAAATATTAGAAATCTCAAAATCATTTTTGAAGACCTATCCATAGATACCCACACGTATGGGTTTGATGAAAAAAATAATTGAGCTTCAGTTCTAAGTATGGGGAACCCCAAAATTTATTGTTTTTTTTCTATTTTTGTATTAAAACCTTAATGCGGTTCACCGAATACATCTGCTTACCAAATTGCCACAGTATAGCTCTTATAGTTAGGAAAAAAAGTGGCTATGACATACGGACGGACAGACGGACAGACATGACGAATCCATAAGGGTTCCGTTTTTTGCCATTCGGCTACGGAAACCTAAAAACCATGCTCAAATTAGCATGTATGCGCGTCAGAGGGTTATGGTAAGATGTCCATCAAACAAAGGGATGATTCTATCGTATATACATGTCATTTTAGTTACATTTTCTTTATGTATATTAACAACTTACTTTATAAGAAAAAAAATATGTTTTGTAAAGGCGAAGTTTAGCCTGTAAAGAACACCTACCACGTGTCTGTTTCGCATAATTTTGTATGTTATTTTAAATATTATGTGTGACTAATTGTTATGAATAATTAAAAAAAAAAAATTTTTAAAATCAAAAAATCAGTAAGCCCAAACACGATGGGTTTTCACGCCACTTTAGAGATTAATTGAATTCTTCGTCAGGATGGTTTTGGTTTAAATATACAGAAATATTTTAAAGTTTAAAATATAACTACTGTATGTTTATATCATTTTGATGATGGACTCACAGGTCTCAATACAATTTAATTTTCTTTACAGCCAATTCAGGTCCAAAAATTTTGATAGTAAAAATATTTTTCAAGCTATGTTCTATTTTTAATTAAATAAAATCGTTGAATAATAAGATAGTACATTTTAAAGTTCATTCATTCAAGAGTAAAATTTCTAAAACAAAATTCAAAAGATTAGATTTCGAGAACTTGAATTCGAATATGTTTGATATTTAAACAACCGTGATACTTTTGTTCAAAACATTTTTCATTTTCCAATCAGTCGTGATGCCCAAAAGGTTGCAGGTAAAGGACAAACAAGTATTGCTCGTTAAATATAAAAGAATTATCTCCAGATCTCGCGGTTTCTTTTCCATATAAATGCAGTAAGAGAACAAAATTTTCACAAATATAACCTAATATTAGAATCTTAAACATATAATTTTGCAGTAAAAAACAATTTAGATATATTTAATAATATTTAAAACCTTCGATTTTGTAGAAAATCCTAATTAAACTAAGAGCTAGTTACACAGGTTCCTGATTAATCGTTGATAAGCTTAATCGGCACTTTTGTTTAACAGATAAAATGTCGAGGAGATAACAGGCAGTAACTAAACTTTATCAGGATCTAGTAAAATCTAGCCTAATTCGAAAGGTTCCAGACTTGACGCGGCTAAGTCTCACTTTTAAGTGGCGCCATCTAGCGGACCCAATCTGGAAGCTTTCACCAAGAATCAGTTAGTGTTCATCCCCAAAGGGGAGGGGAGGGGGCAACCCTACTGTTAAAAACTATGAGTATTTGTTAGTAAAATATTAACTAAGCAGTCATACAAAATGAGATTCCTTAATAAGGAACAAACTATTTGGCAAGTTATAATACTAAAATGAGGATTATATCACCATGAGGTAATATAATAAAAAAAACTAAATAATATAACTGTTATTCGCAAAGCTAAAATTTTACATTTTAAATCTAAAAAAGACAGAGAAACGAAATTTTTATTAGAGAAATACTATTTTAAAACTTAAACACAATTCATATATAAAATAGAATCGTTAAGTCGAGTTCGCTAAGTAAGTAACTTGTTCTACAACATGTTTTATTTTGCGTTGTTTTCCATTGTTATCATTGCCAATGTCAGTCGAGGCGCATCTCTCGTGAGAAGCGCCCACTTTACCGGACAAAACAATATTATATTTATTTATTTTATTAATCTCTGAAAATCGAACATGTTTGCCAAAATCATTTTGTTGAGTTGTGCCATCGTTTTTAGCAACGTGCAAAGCTTGGAGAGCAGAGAAGGTAAAATCCCAAAATATACCTTCTTTTAGACGATAATAAATGAATGACAATTTCTTGTAATATTTTAAAGAAAATTTTAGCTTTGCTATGCCTTTTTGTATTTTATATAATATTAAATCCTAAATCTTTAATCCTAAATAAATAAATAAATAAATAAATCCTGCTGGATTCTTAATTTTTCAACTTTAATATTATATAGAATGACAATTTGTTAAAAAAAAAACAAGAACCAAGTTTTCCGGAAATTTAAAAATAATTAATGTGTTCGATTGCGATGCGATGCAATAACACAATAGTTTTTAAGTTCTAAATATCGCACAAAACGGGTTTGTTTCTAAATCGAGTTTGAATATTTTATTGATACGCTGCATCATTTTTTCGATGGATTTAAAAGACAGTTTTACCTTATTATGATCCTCCTAATGGTAAAAACAGCAGTTGCAGCCCCAACATCGCACTATAATAGCAGATAGGTCAGTACTAGAGTAGCAGTCGAGCTTCTGAGGCCGTTTCCAGATTACTCGGCGCGGCGTGGTTACGAATACGGATGCAGAAAAATAATTTCATATACACCCGCTCGATTTATGCTTTGGTATTTTGTTTATGAGATTATCACACTGATCTACAGACCGTATTTTACGTTACAATTGAGTGTATTCGTGTACCTATGCTAATTGTGAACTTTTACTGGCTACCGATTTCAGGTGACTCATGCGTACAACAAGACGGTGTGACGGGAGAATGTCGGTTCCTTCCGAAATGCCCGTCAGCCGTCCATGGTATCAAACAAAACAAGATACCAGAGGTATGTTATAAATTACGTCAGAAGAATCCTGAAAAGAGATTGTTTAGAATCAGCTGCAAAATCCATTCACTATCTATTTTTTACGAAACTTATACACAAAATACAATGACATGTTTTCCAAACAAATTGAATACTAGAAACAGTCCGTTCGTTTGGGAAACGTAAAATGTTTTCAACTGGATTATGTTTCTATTTCTGAACAACATAATAATATCAATTATATAGGGTGTGTGGGATAAAGGTGTTTCGTAATTTTCATATGAAAATGAAGATCGCGATAATTTTCCCTTTTTTAGGGTTCCGTAGTACCTACAAGGAACCCTTATAGTTTCGCCATGTCCGTCTGTCCGTCTGTCCACGGCATAGCGACGAAACCGTTGGTGCTATAAAACTGAAATTTTGCATAAACATGTATGTTAACTAAACAAAGAAAGTCGTAGAGTAAAATTTGGAAAAATATTTTTTTTTCAGGTAGCTCTCCCCTACATGTAAAGTAGGGATGTTTTTTTTTTTTGTCGCCTTCCCCATAGTGTGGGGTATTGTTAGATAGGCCTTTTAAAAACGTTTAGGGGTTGCTAAGACAGTTTTTTGATTTAGAGATCCGTTTGCGAGATAATTAACTTTAAAGAGCAAATTTTTGTTCGAGTAGGGCGTCCCCCCCCCTCTAAAAGCTAAACTACTGGATCCCAAAATCTGAAAAATATTGTGTCGGTAGTACATGTAATGAACTTTAAAGGAAAACTATAGCGGATAAGTTCACTTCATTAGTTCAAGAGGAATAATGGTCCGAAATGTCAGATGCAGTTACTCAGAATATTTCGTTCAAAATTCTTGAAACATAAATAAACATACATAATACATTATATAAAATCTCGCCTTTATCCCACGGGGGTAGGCAGAGACGATGGAACGCCATGTGCTTCGCTCCTTACATACTTCTTTCGCTTCCTCAACATTCATACATCTCGTCATACGTGCTAGCTGGTTTCGTGTACTACAAACATTTCCTTTCTGAAAGACGCCATTTAGTTAAAAAGTAAAATTAAAAATATTTTTCTACGGAACCCTACTGCGCGTGGCCCGACACGCACTTGGCCGGTTTTTTTTAAATTGCTTTATTATTTGCAAACCATTTTCTATTTTATTGAGAAACAAAACCGAAAACATTAAAAGTAGTATAAAAATTTATCAGTTTTTTTTTTATTTTTATTCAAAAACTGAATAATATTACACTATTTTTTTCTGAAAATTCTTAATATTTAAAATAATAAAACTAGTGAGATGAAATGTGAGTATAGGGTGCTATTTGGCAAACGATGTAGGTACTAAACACCCTTTATAACATGAGATATTATAATATAAACAGCCCTATATAATGTACATGCCCTATATATGTTGGGCTCAGAAATGTTCTCATGAGGAGAAGGGTTAGGCCATAGCCTACCACGCTGGCCAAGTGCGGGTTGACATGAAAATTACATACGGAAGTATTATAATATTGGTTATTTTTAATATTTCAGATATGTGGCTTTGCTGGAAAACGACCTATCGTGTGCTGTGTAGACGAGTACGTTTGTTCAAAGTATTATATTTGAACAAGTTAATAATAGTAAAATTAAAAAAATATCGAGTATAGTTGTCACCAAATTTATCGGCGATATTGGCGTTTGCTGCGAAATTGTGCCGTCCAAAATAATGTGATATAATATTATATCCAATATACCAGGCCTATCACTGATTCTTTAAACCTAAATTCATCATGGCCAAAACATTTGTTTAAAAGCATTTTAGGATACACCCGATATGTGATACTTGTGATAATGTTTCAAATTATTATTTATTTCAAAGACAGACATTAGGTAAATGCCAGCCAATTCCTGAAAATACAGCGACTAAAACTGGAAAAAAAACATTTGACAGTAAGTATATTTATTTAATCCAACTTAAGTACATATTACTTAATTGGTTAGTAAAGTAAATTATTCCGCTCATTGTCTCGCAAATTTAAATTTAAAAACGAAATTTCAGTAAACTAATTTTTGATTTACAAATTTCATTAAATGTTAACAAAACAAATAAAGTACGTCCTATACTGCGTCCAAGAAAAAAACTAATTTGGAGGTTTTCCGATACGAAACTTGTACCTATGTCAAATTAAAAGTTCTCAAATTGCAATTCACATTGCAAGACTTTCAACATTTCAAGTTGTCTTTGAACCTGTCACAGATTAGAAATAAAAAATGATTGATTGAATCGATTTTATGCATATAAACGAAAAATATGACACAGAGCGCCCCACGCTTTTTTCAGCTTATATTAGGAATTTTTTCACTTTTTAGTTAGAAGTACTTTAAAAGCGTGTTTTTTTAGTTTTTTTTTTTCACTATTATTTATTTTCTACTTTTTAGTTTGGTTTATTTATGATTGATTGATTCGATTACGGAATATTTTAAAACTGTTTCTTTTTTGATGATTTATTTTTATTAAAATCTATACATCACCAAAACAAGAAAAGAAAAGTATCTTTTCGTTACAACAACCAGTTGATACCTAATTCATAGACGTTGTAATATACAGATATATTTATACTCATAAGCAATCATTAAATTATATGCGACTTGTGTCAATTTTCCACGAATGACTTTATTAATTTATTGCAAATAATTATTTTCTTTGACGCAGCTTAAGGTTGCGTGGTCGTGGTTTAAAAACAAAAAGAATATAGATACATGCGTATTAACCAAAATATTTTTAAATGCAATGTTGTGCTGCATACTCACACAATATTCTTAGATTCTTAAGACCCATTTTTACGAAGCAAGCTTTGAGAGGCAATCTTGTAATGTTTCGATCGCGATAAACAAAGCAAGCATAAGGGCTTAATTTATTGCCTTGCAAGAATTTCATCGTGTAAAAGAGCCTTTAACTGCCTTTATATTGTGTTGTGACATGACATGCAAACAGAAGATGATGCTTTCCATTCCGTATTCCAGAGTGTATCGAGTATCAAGAGCAATACGTGTACCCGTGTGAGAAAAGCGTCACTCTCTTAGGAAATCCGAGCAGAGGCAATTATTGTTTTCACAATGTGGACGAACTCATCCTCGGAGGAGAAGCTGCGCATGAAAACGAGTTCCCACACATGGTAAAGATTTCTTTGATATCATTTTTTGTGTCAGATGTTTTCTTTTTTACAACCTGGAACATCATGTAGAAATAATGAAATAAAGCAGTCTTGCAGCCGGACCAGTGCCTGATAGTTGCAGTTTTGCAGCCGGACCAGTGCCTGATAGTTTCAAATATTAACTCCACACAAATTGTGTGCCAAGTCCCAAATTCACATGTGTAATATAAATCTTATTGGCAGGATAAGCCAATAACACACATTAATGAAACTACGGTTGTGTTCTTTATTCGAGTGTTACTTATTTCACCTCTAAATTCCGTCAGGTTATATTTGATGGTGCAGATAAAAGCTATCAGAAATAGGCATTAGAGAAATTGGTCCTAATAGTCATGATAGAATTTATGGTTAAGTCATAGCTTCGCGGGTCTAATGATCGTCGAGTTAAATAATGCCTACCACGGTCAGCCACAGATGGAAAAATTTTGTCCGTGCCTTAAAGAGTACTTTGTGCCGTCGTCAAGATTTATAGCAGTCGTTACTGTTAGTTAGAAGTCTGACCCCCGTTTTGTTGCAAAAGACTCGGGAGATGAAGGAAAGACACAGTTGACTTAAAAACGATCCTTCACAGCGAGAATGCAAATAAGAATATTAATTATTAAAATTATGAAATACGGGTGTTACTAACATTACGTGAGTAACACCCGTATTTCATAATTTTAATAATGTTACAAACTCACGTCAGTTTTAATAAAAATAAGAATATTAATAGCTGAAATCAGGATGCAACATTAATTACAAAGCTATGTATTTAGATTATTATCTTTCTACATCGTTGTTTTTGTTCTCCAGGTAATGCTTCAATTCGGAGATGACAATGTTGTCACAAAGGATCGGTTATGTGGAGGTGCCATTATCAGTGAATCATTCATCTTAACGGCCGGACATTGTACAGCTACGTCTAGGTGAGTAATATTTATTACATGCTTGCTTTATTAAAAAGTGATAATTTAAGTGAAAACATTTATCTACTCGGTCATGTTTTGTTTGTATCATATTTGAATTTAAAAAAAATGCGTATGTTTTGGCACCTATTTTAAAATACATAGTTATACCTACCTACAAGTCCAGCAGTAACAGTGTTCTGTACAAGACAGTATTGAGAGGTAGACCCTTGTTGGAATGATTAGGGATATTATCTTCTTTGTCTAACTTTGACTCACTTTCTTCACAAGTGTTGTCTTAACTTGTACACCGGATTTTTTTTTTCTATTTCGAACACATTTTAACTTGATTTTACTAAACTTAATTTCATAATTCCAGGCAGGCAGTGACACACGTGATAGTAGGTGCACTGAAGCAAAGTGACGCAGCCAGGACGGGCAAAAGATATAATGTAAAGAGGATTATCAAGCATCCGCAATATCATTCTCCTTCTACATATAATGATATCGCCTTATTGGAAACTGAACCGTACGAATATTATGCTTTTTTTGGATGCGCCAAAGTTCACCTAAAGTTTCAACTCCGATGATTGGAAATCCGAAAATGTTCTTCCTAACATTTTTCATTCTAACAATTACAATTCCTAACTACGCTGTTACATTAGTATGTTCATAATTCGAGAAGCATTTGACTTAATGTCGGTAGCAATAAAAATCTATTGTACTTGTAATATTTTAAAGCAAATTTTAGCTTTGCTATGCCTTTTTGTATTGTAACCAAGTAATGTTCGTCTAGCTAAGGTATATATATATACCTATGATGCTGGCACAAAAGAGTTGAGAGATTTACGAATCCATAGCTGAATTGGCAAAGCACTTAGGGCGGGTAGGGTACCCAGGGGGTGCAGGTTAGAGTCCTGCTGGATTCTTAATTTTTCAACTTTAATATTATATAAAATCTATTGTACTTTTATTAGGTTGTCTATATTTTTCAACATAACCATCTTTTACACCATTATTCAAAGTCATATCTTTTTTGTTTAGGTTTCTTTTTATTCATAATAATCAGTATTATAGTACATTAATTTTACGTAACTTTTACAGTTTTAGTTATTAAGACAAATAGTACCATGGTACAAGTAGTTAAATATATGTTATCATATACACATTTCAATTAAATTATTTTAATATTAATGGCTATAGCTTTAAAATATTCACTTTTATTGGTGTATTCTGGTTTAGGTTAGGTTAGAACTGTGACCACAACCGAACCAGCCAGAACCGCGGTTAAAACTGCGGTATTAACTCCTAGGCCATAAACATAACCGTAAATGTGTCGTGTTTTATGAATTTTATTCATTTCAGTCAAAAATCAGCGAATCGACCTTTAATCATTCTAAAGAGTTGGTTTTTTAGACATTAGAAGAAGAATTATCTTACTTGAACTTAGCAGTAGACACAACTTAAAACGTTATGTAAAGCTTACCCCCCAAATAATAATTATACCCTCAAATTAAAACTATAAATATCATTTTCTACCCACATATATTTTTTATTACAGTACGTAAATGTTTCTTTCTGAATATGAGTGATAAAAGTATTTAGGGATAAAAGCGTTATGATAAAAAAAGTAGAAGTTTAAATACATATATTTACATTAATGATATTAGTAATAACAATTTTCGGAAACATGAATATTATATGAACAACGCCGGTAGCACTACAAATGGTATGAATAAAAACATAAGGATGAATAATTTTAGGAAGAGTGATCATTCGGATAACAAATGGTTAGGAAGAACAATTTCGGATAAAGAACTTTAGGTGAGCCAATATGGACCCGCTTTTTTTTTAGACCTCTCAACCCAGTTTAGTATGACTGGCACCATTTTTAAAATTATTCAAAGCTATGTTCATGACAGGTCAGTCTTTGGTCATCAGTCAGGTGCTAGCAATTTTGTTTAAGGACTATAAAAAGAAAAGACACTGTCTGCTGCCTCATGCTCTTTCATAAAACATCTATTTTTAGGGTTCAGTACCCAGATAAAATCGGAACCCTTTTATAGCGTAATTCTTTCATTGTACCTATTATTACTAAGACTTCGCTGTCCGTCCGTCTGTCCGTCTGTATCTCGTGAGTCGTGATAGCTAGTCAGGTAAAATTTTCAGAAATAATATGTAACTTTCTGTTGCGTGCCCCATAGTTTGGGGTATCGTAAGATAGGTCTTTTAAAAACATAAAGACAGTTTTTTTTATTTTTTTACAAGATAATTTACTTAAGCACAAATAAGGCGAGGCGTCCTCCCTCCTCGACTTAAAACGCTAGCTCGAAAAATCAGAAAAGCATCATGTAGTTTATGTAATGAATTTTCAAGAAAAATTAAAGCTGCTACGTTATCGTAATTAGTTCAAGAGTAATTGGGGTCCAAAGTGTAGAATGCAGTTACTTAAGATATTTTGTAGAAAATACAAAAACCTTTAAAAATTATTATTGTATGAAGTTATTCATGTTAAATATAGATATAAAACCTGTTTCGAGTCTATAACTACTTAGGTTGAAACGGCTGACCAAAGAACCATATTGCGCGTGGCCCAACTCGCACTTGGCCATTTCGTTTGAATGTAATTTTACGTTTCTGTTTCAGAATTCAATTGAGTCAATATGTAGTTCCAGCTTGTTTGGATGTTGGAGATCCTATTGATGACAGAAAAGTTCTTGCTACTGGCTGGGGTCGGACAACGGTTAACAGCGAGACCTCAGATATTTTACGCAAGGTAATAGATAATGTGTCAAAATTTATTCTAGGATAAAAGATTAAGCCACTCAATTAGGAAATTCGGAAGGAAAAGTTGTTAATCCGATAGGATAGGTTGGATTATCCAGGTTGGATGCTACATAGTGGCATTAATTTGTTCTCAGATTCCTAACGTGGTTAATGTTCATTTCCACCGGTATTTTTTACCAAAACAAAAAGCTCTTCTTCTGAACATATCGACCATTGATATTATTATTATTTAATTTGTGCCGAAAATGTGAAATTTTGTGACTATGATAGTGAAAAATAAATTAGAGAAAAAAATCTGTTGGGGCAAAAAATAGCGAACATTGCGAAATTAGCCGTCAGGTAACAATAGTTAATTATGGTACAAATGAGATAAAGTTTATATTTCTGTTGTGAGTGCCAATTTTAAATCTCGAGACTGCGAGTTTAAAAGGTCACGAACTGGAAATAAAAATTTTCTCGCTAGTAACATACAGAACTTTTCACTTTTTCCAGTGAGAAAATATTAAGATTTAAATAAACTCGTACTCGATTGCTTAACCTGCGATAATTCCATGAAATACGACAGTAATACCGATTCAGAATGTGTTTTAGCGCCTTCTGTAAGTCGCCACTTATTAAATATGTCGTAGGCTTTCAAATACTTTTCACGTAATTTTTCTGGTAAAAAGCAAACTTCGGTGTTAAAAGCAAGTTGTCTCAACTCTTTTGGAGTTCCACAAAGTAATTCATCACTGGATTCACTATTTTTTTGTTAAAAAGTTGCAGTAAACAATTAGACATAAACTGAAAAGAATTTATAGTTGCCCGCGATGACTGACACAGACACAGACTTTTTTTTAAGAATGCGTTCGCAAATTCGTTCCGTAACATTTATTTATTATTTATAGAGTCTAATACCTGATTTTAGTTAATTTAATGGTCAATCACGAAAATAAAAAACATTAAAATACAAAATAAGCGTGTATTTATATAATTTAATAGTTATTTATGGTACAAGTGAGAAAAAGTTTATATTTCTGTTGTGAGTGCCAATTTTAAATCTTGAGCTTGCGAAGTAGAATTAAATTGAATCACAAGCGTAGCGAGGGATTCTAATAAAGACTACTTCGCAAGCGAGGTCACGAACTGGAAATTAAATTTTTCACCTCTTCCAGTGAGAAAATATTAAGATTTAAATAAACTCGTACTCGATTGCTTAACCTGGAATAATTTCATGAAATACGACAGTAATACCAATTCAGAATGCATTTTAGGACCTTTTGTAAGTCGCCACTTATTAAATATGTCGTACGCTTTCAATTACTTTTCATGGGATTTTTCTGTTAAAAAAACAAACTTCTGTGTTAGAAGCAAGTTGTAGCAATTTTTTTGGAGTTCCACAAAGTTCTTCATCACTGAATTTACTATTTTTTTGTTAAAAAGTTCCAGTAAACAATAAAATATAAACTAAAAAGAATTTATAGTTGCCCGCGATGACTGACACAGACACAGACTTTTTTTTTTAAATCGTGCGTTCGGAAATTCGTTCCGTAACATTTGTTTATAGAGTCTAATACTAAGTACCTGATTTTAATTAATTTAATGGTCAATCACGAATATAAAACCATTAAAATATTAAATAAGCGCGTATTTTTATAACTTAACATAATTAAAACGTATCGTATGTAGTTATTTAATAAAATTGATGTCAATGTTTATTACTAACCTACATGGTGGCTGCTTAGTTTTTTTCCAGCGCCTATTCATTGGAAGGATGATCACTTTGCCTCACTAGTGAGTAAAAACGGTTTTTACTAACTGAATTCTGGCAAGCAATCTATCTTTTTCGTGCTGGTGTGATGAAAAATTAAATTATTCAATACGAATGTAACTAAATAAAAATAATTTATTTTCAGGTTATTGTAAATAAATTTGAAGAACAAGAATGCGTCGATTTATATTTAATTTTGTATGAAGGGAACAGAAATGTAAATAAAGGTATAATATATGAACAGCAGTCATGTTACGGAGATCGCGATTTAGTAAAGGACACTTGCCAGGTATTACATATTCTCGAATTCATAAACACCATTATATATAATTATATACATATATATATATATACGGGGTGGATGCGACATAGCGACATTTATTGAAACCACAGCTTCTATACATGGTAAGTATCAATTTCCACCGGATAAAAATTCTCTGGCGAAAAAAAAAAAAATCACGTTCTCCGAACAATTTGAACATTGCGATCGTGCAATTTGTTCGGAAGACGTGGATTTTTTTTTTCGCCAGAGAATTTTTTTATCCGGTGGAAATGCATACTGGCCATGTATAGAAGCTGTGGTGGCCATGTATAGAGAAAATAGAGAATCCATAGCTGAATTGGCAAAGCACTTGGGGCGTATACCCAGGGGGTGCAGGTTCGAGTCCTGCTGGATTCTTAATTTTTTCAACTTTAATATTATATAAAGTGAGAAAAAGTTTATATTTCTGCACTGAGTGCCAATTTTAAATCCTTAGCTTGTGAAGTAGTAGTGATTCTAATAAATACTACTTCGCAAGTGAAGGATTTAAGAGGTCACGAACTGGCATTAAAATTTTCGCACCTATAACATGCACAACTTTCCATATCTTTAAGTGAGAAAATATTAAGATTTAAATAAACTTGAACTCATTGCTTAACTTTGGATAATTCCATGAAATACGACAGTAATACCAATTCAGAATGCGTTTTACCCCTTTTGAAAGTCGCCAATTATTAAATATGTGGTAGGTTTTCAAATACTGCTCACGTAATTTTTCTGGTAAAAAGCAAACTTCTGTCTTATAAGCAACTTGTCTCAACTCTTCTGGGGTTCACAAAAATCTTCATCACTAGATTCACTCGTTTTTGTTAAAAAGTTCCAGGTAACAATTAAACATAAACTGAAAAAAAAATAGTTTCACACGATGGTATCCTATTATTTTTTTAGAATGCGTTCGGGTTTTGTTCCTTAACATTAATGTATAGAGTTTAATATTTAGTACCTGATTTAAATAATTTTTAATGGTTAATTAATCACGAATATAAAAAAACTAAATAATTGTGCGTGTATTATTATAATTTAAAATAATTAAAACGTATCGTTTGTAGTTTTTTAATAAAATTGATCTCAATGTTTATTACTAACCTACATGGTGGCTGCTTTGTTTTTTTTCCGCATCCATTCATTGGATGGATTTTGTATTGCCAAATTTGAATCACTTTGCCTCACTAGTAAGTAAAATTCGTTTTTACTCACGGAATTCTGGTAAGCAAACGATTATTTTCGTGCTGGTGGTGTGGTGAAAAAGATATGTATAGTCTAAGTTGAAGATCATGCTGTCACTCATTGCGGACGGTAATAGCTGGAACTGAACTTAAATTAATAATAGGGAGACGAATAGACCAAATTTGCGTCATCCTATTGGTCGATACGTTTAATTCTATTGCCGTCGGCAAAGACTGCAGGCTGTCACTCTATCAATCAGCGCGGAGCTTTAGTTTGACACATTTTGGCTATGGCCGTCGGGGATGAGTGCTGGCGCGAAACAAAGTTTGGGTGAGGGGAAGCTGGACTAAAGATAATTTTATCCACCAAAATAGAGTTACATTAGTTCTTAAATTAACATTGTACAGTCTATCTTTTTTGCTAGCCTGTGAATAGCGAACATAAATGTTGAATGAAACATGCATCTAATTTATAAGATCTTTATTTTTCATATCTCAGCAATAATAATTCATAGAAATAAATATTACATTTTTAATAATAGTAATGATCTGAAATGTAAGACATTATGCTATCGTAGTTCCCGGTGAACTTACTTACTGTCAAAGGATTTAGCAAAATAAAAGCTTCAAATGTTTTTCCCTTCTTTCAGGGTGACAGTGGAGGTCCTATTCAGATTAAAAGTAAGAGCATTCACTGTATGTACACTTTGGTTGGAGTCACATCTTTTTCCTACGGCGGCTGTGGGATTCCGGGTGTGCCAACCATTTATTCCCGGGTGTCTTACTACTTGCCTTGGATTGAAAGTGTTGTTTGGCCTTGAAGATAAGGGATGATTGCCCTATCAACCTTCATCAACAATCATTCTTTACTTTTCACTTGTGATAGACTGTAAGTTCAAATGTGACATCGATTTTACGGCATATAAACAAATTGCATTTATATTTTTTAATTAAAATTGTTTGTACAAATCGTTGTATTATTATTCAATTTTCAACACCGTAAGTGACTGTTCTCTTGTTTAGACTTGTTGTAGTCCTCAAGTGTAAACAAAAGACTTGTAGTCAGAACCTATCCTTAAACTACATAGTATAAATATATAGTTATTAAGGTTTCTCCATGATTTCCCTGGAGTTTTATCATTATGACATGTCCGAAAAGTAATTATCATCATTGCTTCATCTTCATTAATAAAATATAATTAAGCTGAATACAGTAAGGTATCCTAGCCTATATTTGAAGATTAGTCCCTGTTCTCATATTCGTTGAGGGTCTTGTGCTTTACATCACCGACTTTAAGTAATATGCCATGCTGACTACTAGGTGCAAATACTTAAATAGCTTTGCTCTTTTACTTAGGGTAATTCCAGGATAGGTGCCCCAATGGGATAGGTGCCTCAATGGGATAGGTGCCGCGAAATTGAATACATTTATTTTATTTTATTTTAATTTAAAATTTTAGGAAAACTTACAGCTAAAATGATAAAATAGAAAGAGATAATATGAAAATGAAGGCCAATTAAAAGTTTTCACAGATAATAAGGATAATAAAGTAGAAATACATCAAAACAATTACATATAGATACAACAATTATTAAAAGCAAGAAATAGACACAAGTAGGACTTTAAAGTTAAGAGTGGAAGAAAAATTTACATAAGTTTTTTTTTAATTGACTTTTACTATTGGCAAACAAATCTAAATCTAAATCGTTATCTAAATCTTTATCTTTATCAACACTCCGGCATGCCGCATTGAACGTACGGCTAGCTCGAATCATAAATGAGTTTTGCCTGTATGTTGTATTGACAGTTGGTGTGAAGTAAGTGTGATCTACGTAAGAATGCAGATGGCACACGCAGCTCTATTTTGCTTACTAGCTCACTCACATCCACCGACCCTTTCGCCACACTTGACAGTAATGACAGATCCGCAACCTTCCTTCTTTCTTCCAACGGAAGATTGAGTAAGAAAATGTCGTTGGCTAAAATCGTACTATAGTAAGGCCAACCAGACGAGATAAAAAATGTAAACAAATGTTCAGGGGTTCAAAACATTTTTATTTGAATAAATTATTATTGTTGTGGATTGGGTTGAGGTAAAGAAACCAGGCGAAAAGGAAATAAATTATATTAAGAAAATAGGAAATAAACTAAAGAAACACTAGATAACTAAAATACTGACAAGGAACTTATATTGTCAAAAACATAAAAAATATAACATAAATATATTAAAACTAAGTAATAACAGCAAAAATCAAAAATAAAACTAACAGAAACGGAATAATAACAACAAAAAACCAAGCAAATACGGAGACGAAAAAATATGTATCACTTCCAACGCAATCCAAACAGGAATGAACTTGATCACAAAATGGCGGACCAAATGTTGACACGGTACTGACTGCTTTCCTGTACCACGAAACACACAACGACAGCTGTTGTCGATCAATTGACGTCAACTGCGCGTACGAATGATAAGGACAGAGATAATAATCCCTCGCTATCGCAATGTAACTCAGTAACGGTCCGTTTGTTTACATTCTTTATCTCGTCTCGTTGGCTTTGCTATACGTAGTAGGAAGCGCTCCCCCCGCAGACCCCGGTGCCACGCCAACCGCACCCAAAAGCGCACGCGTTTTGACGCGAGTGTAAAAATCTTTCTCGGCGAGACCATTACAAGCGCTGAAATTATAATCGTAAGTACTTACTATCGAATATCTTTTCTCTCTGTTATAAATTCTTTATTTTTTAATTAATTTATTGATATTATCGTTTAAAGTACACGAAATAATGCTATAAATTATAATTTTCTTTTTAACTTCTTTGAATAAAAAACCGGCCAAGTGCGAGTCGGACTCGCGCACGTAGGGTTCTGTACCATAAATGTTTTTCTTTATTCTTTATTATATTGGAGTTGATTAAATGAAAGGTAAAATGTGGTTTACGAATTATAACGTATTAAAAAAAAAACTAATTAATAGATCTCGTTCAAACCAATTTCCGGTGGAAGTTTGCATGGTAATGTACATCATATATTATTTTTACTTTTATCATTTCCTTATTTTAGAAGTTACGGGGACACACACACATTTTTCCACTTTTGAAGCGTCGCTAAAAAAAATATTAGAAACCTCAATAAAATTTTTTAAAGACCTATCCATAGATAACACACATATGGATTTGATGAAAAAAAATTGAGTTTCAATTCTAAGTATGGGGAACCCCAAAAATGTATTTATTGTCTTTTTTACTTTTTTTGTACAAAATCCAAATGCGGTTCACCGAATACATCTACTTACCAAGTTTCCACAGTATAGCTCATAATATGAAGTTACGCAAAAAAGTGGCTGTGACATACAGACGGACGGACAGACATGACGAATCCATACGGGTTCCGTTTTTTTCTATTCGGCTACGGAACCCTAAAAAGGCATCTATCTCGTGCTAAAAGTATACTTGCCCCATCTGCTTTCTATAAATGTAAGTTAAACCAAAATGGCGATGTAAAATTATCTTTCGTTAGTTCTGAAAACTATATTGATTAAGTTAATTAGATGTTTAAGATGATTATTATTTCATTAATAAAAATGCTTCTTTTGTTTACTAATTTTAGATAGACATGTTATTATAAAAGATGTCACAAAATTGATTTCTAAAACAGACTTAAAAAACTCCGAGAACATGGCATCGAAAAAAGGACACGAAGGTTGTGATTAGGTGAAAAAGTTCGATATTAAAAAACCGTGATACTTTCGGTCAGCATTTTTTTTATTTTCTAATCAGGCGTGATTCAACTTGCAGGTGATGAACAAACAAGAATTGCTCGTTTAATATATTAAGATTAATACCACATCTATATAGCGGTTTCCTTTCCTTACATCACCATGTAGTAATATAAAGTAACTAAATAATATAACTGTTATTCACAAAGGTAAAATTCGACATTTTATATCTATACAAGACAGAGAAACGAAATTTTTATTAGAGAGAAAAGCTATTTTAAACCCAAATACAAGTCAAATAAAAAAAACAGAATCGTAAAGTCGAGGTTCGCTAATAATATAAGTAAGTAACTTGTTTTACAACACGTCTTATTTTGCGTTGTTTTCCATTGCTGTCATTGCCAATGCCAGTCGAGGCGCATCTCTCGTGAGAAGCGCCCACCTTACCGGACAAGACAATATTATATTTATTGATTTAATTAATCTCTGAATATCAAACATGTTTACCAAAATAATTTTGTTGAGTTGTGCCATCGTTTTTTGCAACGCGCGAAGCTTAGACGGTAGAGAAGGTAAAATGTAAAATATATTTGTATTTTGACGAGAATTCCAATGTATTCAATTCAATTCAAGGTTGACGGTTGTATTATAATTGAGCTTGACTAGTAAAAACAAAAAGCAAGAACCATCAAATTGGAATACGTTTTTAATTATTTTGTGAACCATTTGCCTGTTTCTTTTTGGGGTTATGTTTTGCCCATACTCATATTGAATTTTAATTAAATGCATAATTAAGTAGATCTTAAGAAAATGTATAGACAGATAGCAAGTTTTAAATTTTGATTTCGAATTAGTGTCAATTTTTTCCTATTCTCAGGGGTTTACCAGCTGTCCCATCAGCAATGCAATAAAAGAAAAGCTTTAAGTGTATTGCAATGGCTGGTTTGCTACTTTCATAGAGAACATCAGCAACAACAATACCTACATACAAACAAAATTTCAAAGTCGCTTAATTCTGAAAATCGTAATTATTTCAAGATTGGATGAATCAAAACCAATAGAAATCATTGATACATAACATAATATCACGCCTATATTATCCAGAAGGCGGTGGCAGAGGTGAACAACACCCCCATTTCACCTGTTATGTTTAGATCTCATGGGATTGGGGTCCAATTATCCTGTCTTCAAATCTACCTTCAAATTATTGTCCCCATATTAGGTAACATTTGAGGTTCTGGTTGGTTTGGTTTTCAAAGTGTTTTGCAATGTACGCAAATAAATACCAAATATCGCACGTAACATTTGGTTCTGAATGGAGTATGAATATTTCATTCATACGCTGCATCATTCTTTCGATGGATTTGTAAGACAGTTTTACCTTATTTAGATCCTCCTAATGGTAAAAACAGCAGATGCAGCCCCAACATCGCACTATAGGGCTATAAACAAAACAACTCTGCGCTTCGGCCTGTCGGCCTGGCCAAAGAGCGACTAATCCTACCTACTTATTATAAATTATTTTAAATATTAGATTACTAACAAACAAAATGTACTGCCATTTAATTAGAACGAATAGTATCATGATAGCTTAAATGTTATTATAGAAGTTAATATATGAATTGCCTTAATAGCAGATAGGTCAGTACTAGAGTAGCAATCTATAGAAATCTAGCTTCTGAAGCCGTTTCCTGAAGACTCTTACGTCAAAATTGAGCGTATTCGTGTACCTATGCTAATTGTCATTGGCGACCAATTTCAGGTGACTCATGCGTACAACAAAACGGTGTGACGGGAGTATGTCGGTTACTTCCGAAATGCCCGTCAGCCATCCAGGGTATCAAACAAAATAAGAAACCAGAGGTATGTTATAAATTTTTGATGCAATTTTGATAAACAAAAAACGACCAAAAATCATGTTACAAACAAATAAATGGTTACTCATTTTTCAACAATCAAGGTTATGATATCATCTGATTTACTGCTAATATCTAGTTGAGGAAAAACGTTTTATTAACGATCGTCACCCATCCAACCAGTTCATATTCTGTATTTTCCTTCAATGTCCTGTTATACAATATTACTTTAAAAGAATCCTTAAAGTAGAAGGTTCAGAATTAGCTGCAGAATCCATTCGCTAAGTTTTAAAGAACTTCTAAAAAAAACACATACAACACAATGAATAAATAATATGTCAGGTGACCATTTTCTATGTCATTGAGAAACACAAGCGAAAATATATAAACTAGTATTACATTTCAAATATCTAAATCAGTTATTTTTATTTTTATTTCGATTCCAAAACTGAATAATATCATGCATTTTTTTTCTTAGAATTCAAATTAATATGGTTAAGGATACCTTTTAGCCAATTCAATTTGGCAAACGAAGTACCAAACACTCTTTATAACATGCGATATATAAATACAGTATGTGTATATGAGTACATATTATATTACACATTGTCCCAAGTGCGAGTTGACATGAAAATAACATCAGGAGTAATTACAAGTATAATAATATTGGTTATTTTTAATGTTTCAGATATGTGGTTATGCTGGAACACGACCCATCGTGTGCTGTGTAGACGGGTACGTTTGGTTAAACTATTACATTTGGACAATTTAATAATAGTCTAATTACAGTAATTATCGAGTATAGTTGTCACCAAATTTATCGGTGATTTTGGCGTTTGCTGCGAAATTGTGCCGTCCAAGATAATGTGATATAATAAATATTATCTCCAATATCAGGTCTATCAGTGATCATTCAAACTGTACTTATCTTGAAAGCACTGATTCTTTAAACCTAAATTCAAAAGTATTTTAGGATACACCCGATATGTGAAACTTGTGATAATGTTTAAAATTATTATTTATTTTAAAGACAGACACCAAAACCAGAGTTAATATCAAAATTTGGTAAGTGCCAGCCAATTCCTGAAAATACAGCGACTAAAACTGGAAAAAAGGCATTTGACAGTAAGTATTTATCAAACTTATATATTATATAGTAAGTACCTACAGTTCAATGTCAACAAAACAAATAAAGTGCTTTCCTATACTGCGTCCAAGATAAAAAAGAATTTGGCGGTTTTCCGATACGAAACTTTTATGTAAAATTAAAATTACTTAAAATTGCAATTAACACTGCAGGTTTTTAAACGTTTTAAGTTGTTTTTGAACCTGTCACAGATAAGAAATTAAAAATTAAAGATAGTATCGATTATGGAATATATGAAAACTATTTTTTTGTATTGGACGATGTATATTTTTATTACAAAACTAAGCACACAGCGTACAAAACAAGAAAAGAAAAGTATCAACAGTTACAACAACCAGTTGATTCCTATTTATAGACGTTATATTATTATTACTCAGAAGAAATCATTAAATTATATGCGACTATATAGTGTGTATTTTCCACGAATGGTTTTATCTATTTATTGCAAATAATTATTTTCTTTTACGCAGCTTAAGGTTGTGTAGACGTGATAACTACAAAAAGAATATAGATACACTCGTATAACCAAAATATTATAAAATTAAATATTGAGCTGCAAACTCACACAATATTCTTAGATTCTTATGGCCCATTTTTACGAAGCAAGCTTTGAGAGGCAATCTTGTAATGTTTCGATCGCGATAAACAAAGCAAGCATAAGGCCTTAATTTATTGCCTTGCAATACATACATCGTGTAAATGAGCCTTTAACTGCCTTTGTATTGTGTGGCGACGTGACATGCAAACAGAAGATGATGCTTTCCATTCCGTATTCCAGAGTGTATCGAGTATCAAGAGCAATACGTGTACCCGTGTGAGAAAAGCGTCACTCTCACAGGAAAGCCGAGCAGAGGTAACTATTGTTACCACAATGTGGACGAACTCATCCTCGGAGGAGAACCCGCGCATGAGAACGAGTTCCCACACATGGTAAAGATTTCTTTGATATATTTTTTGTGTCAGATGTTTAAATTTTTCAACCTGGAACGTCATGTCGAAATCATGAAATAAAGCAGTCTTGCAGCTGGACCAGTGCCTGATAGTTCCAAATATTTAACTGCTGGCTAACTCCATATAAATTTGGCACTTAGTCCATGTGTAATATAAACCTTATTGGCAGGATAAGCCAATAACACACATAAATGAAACTACGGTTGTGTTCTTTATTAGAGTGTTACTTATTTCACCTTTAAATTCCGTCAGGTTATATTTGATGGTGCAGATAAGAGCTATCAGAAACCTCTAAAAAAGTTCTGAATAGGGACAATTAGGAATTGGAGAAATTGGTCCTAATAGTCATGACAGAATTTATGGTTAAGTCATAGCTTCGCGGGTCTAATGATCGTCGAGTTAAATAATGCTTGTTACCACGGTCGGTCACAGATGGAAAAATGTTGTCCGTGCCTTAAAGAGTACTTTGTGCCGTCGGTTGCCAAGATTTATAGCAGTCGTTACGGTTAGTCAGAAGTCTGACCCCCGTTTTGTTGCAAAAGACTCGGGGGACGAAGGTAAGACAGTTGACTTAAAAACGATCCTTTACAGCGTGAATGCAAATAAGAATATTAATAGCTGCAATCAGGATGCAACATTAATTTTAAAGCTATGTGTTTAGATTATTATCTTTCAACATCGTTGGTTTTTGTTCTCCAGGCAATGCTTCGATTCGGAGATGACAATGTTGTCACAAAGGATCGGTTATGTGGAGGTGCCATTATCAGTGAATCATTCATCTTAACGGCCGGACATTGTACAGCTACGTCTAAGTGAGTAATGCTTTAAAATGCTTGCTTGATTAGAATATGATAATTTAAGTGAAAACATTTATCTACTCGGTCATGTTTTGTTAGTATCATATTTGAATTTTAAAAAAATGCGTATGTTTTGGCACCTATTTTAAAATTCATAATTATACCTACCTACAAGTCCAGCAGTGTCAGTGTTCTGTACAAGACAGTATTGTGTGGTGGACCCTTGTTGGAATGATTAGGTATATTATTTTCTTCGTCTAACTTTAATTCATTTTCTCCCATAGTATTGTCTTAACTCGTACACCGGATTTTTTTTCTATTCCGAACACATTTTAACTTGATTACCTATATTAATTTTATAATTCCAGGCAGGCAGTGACACACGTGGTAGTAGGTGCACTGAAGCAAAGTGACGCAGCCAGGACGGGCAAAAGATATAATGTAAAGAGGATTATCAAGCATCCGCAATATCATTCTCCTTCTACATATAATGATATCGCCATATTGGAAACTGAACCGTACGAATAATATGCTTTTTATTTAATTTTAAAAGTTAGGCTGACAGGCGTTGCCCTTTTAACCCAGTATAATATGACTGGCATCATTGTTGCAATTATTCAAAGCTATGTTCATGACGGGTTGGTCTATTGGTCATCTGCTAGGTGCTAGCAATTATGTTCAAGAACTATTAAATGACAATACACAGTTTATTGTCATTTAATAGTTCTTTCCTCATGCTCTTTCATATAAAATCTATTTTTAGGGTTCGGTACTCAGAAGATAAAATCGGAACCCTATACAGCTTAGTTCGTATTATTACTAAGACTTCGCTGTCCGTCCGTCTGTCCGTCTGTATCTCATGAGCCCTGATAGCTAGTCAGGTAAAATTTTCACAGATAATGTATTACTTTCTGTTGCGTGCCCCATAGTTTGGGGTATCGTTAGATAGTTCTTTTAAAAACATAGAGGTGTTGGTAAGACTGTTTTTATTTAGAGATCCGCTTGCAGGATAATTTACTTTAAAGCACAATTTTTTGTTAGAGTAGGCGTCCTCCCTCCTCGACTTAACGCGGTAGCTCGAAATATCTAAAAAGCATCATGGTGGTGCAGTTTATGTGATGAATTTTCAAAAAAAACTATAGTGAATCACGTAGTAATTCTATTTATTCAAGAGTAGTTGGGGCCCAAAGTGTAGAATGCAGTTACTTAAAATATTTTGTCGAAAATACAAAAAACCTTAAAAAATATTACTTGTATGAAGTTGTTCATGTTAAATATAGATATAAAACCTGTTCTGAGTCTATAATATGTTGCAACGGCTGACCAAAGAACCTTATTGCGCGTGGCCCAACACGCATTTGGCCGGTTTTTATGGCTAAACCCTTCGTCCACGAGCCCAACTCGCACTTGGCCGTTTCATTTGAATGTAATTTTACGTTTCTGTTTCAGAATCCAATTGAGTCAGTATGTAGTTCCAGCTTGTTTGGATGTTGGATATCCTATTGATGACAGCAAAGTTCTTGCTACTGGCTGGGGTCAGACGGCGGTTAACAGCTTGACTTCAGATATTTTACGCAGGGTAACAATACAACAAAATATTTGGTACAATGTAACAAAATTTATTCAAGGAAAGAAGGTTAAGCCACACAATTAGGTAATTGGGAAGGAGGAGTAGTTAATCCGATAGGATAGTTTGGATTATCCAGGTTGGATGCTACATAGTGGCATTAATTTGTTCTCAGATTCCTAACGTGGTTAATGTTCATTTCCACCGGTATTTTTCACCAAAACAAAAAGCTTATTTTCTGAACATATTGACTATTAAAATCATTTAATTTGTGCCGAAAATGTAAAATTTTGTGACTATGATAGTGAAACATTGGGAAATTAGCCGTCAGGTAAGAAATTTAATTATTGAATACGAATGTAACCAAATAAAAATAATTTATTTTCAGGTAATTGTAAATAAATTTGAAGAAAAAGAATGCGTTGATTTGTATGAAACAAGCAGAAATTTTAATGAAGGTATAAAATATGAACAGCAGTCATGTTACGGAGATCGCGATTTAGTGAAGGACACTTGCAAGGTATTAGATATTCTCGAAATTATAAACACCATTACAATTCTTTATTTTTTTTATTATAATCGTTTCTAATTACGTTTTATTAATAAAATGTTGTAATAAAATCAAGAGTTGACCCTTATGAATACATTTAGTACTATAAGATAAAGTATATACGTCAAGTTTGGGTGAGGGGAAGCTGGACTAAAGATAATTTTATTTACATAAAATAGAGTTACATTGGTTCTTAAATTAACATTGTACAGTCTATCTATTTTGACAGCCTGTGCATGGCTAACATTCAAACATGCATCTAATTTAGAAGATCTTTATTTTTCATATCTCAGCAATAATAAATAGAAATAAACATTACATTTTCAGAAATTTTAGACATTATGTTATCGTGGTTCCCGGTGGACTTACTTACAGTCAAAGGATATAGCAAAATAAAAACTTCTAATTTTTTTCTTACTTTCAGGGTGACAGTGGAGGTCCTATTCAGATTAAAAGTAAGAGCATCCATTGTATGTACACTTTGGTTGGAGTGACATCTTTCGGCAAGGACTGTGGAACTCCGGGCGTGCCAGCCATTTATTCCCGGGTGTCTTACTACTTGACTTGGATTGAAAGTGTTGTTTGGCCTTGAAGATAAGGAACGATTGCCCAATCTACCTTCATCACATTCATACTTTACTTTTCAATCGTGATAGGCTGTAAGTTCGAATGTGATATCGATTTTACGGCGTATTAACAAACCGCATTTATATTTTTGAATTCAAATTGTTTCTTTTCTCTTGTTTAGACTTGATGTAGTCCTCAAGTGTAAACAAAAGACCTGTAGTCAGAACCCATCCTAAAAATACATAATATAACTATATAGTTATTAAGGTGTCTCCATGATTTCTCTGGAGTTTAATCATTATGACATTTCTTAAAAGTAATTATCACCATTGCTTCATCTTCATTAATAAAATATAATTAAGCTGAATACAGTAAGGTATCCTAGCCTACATTTGAAGAATAGTCCCTGTTCTCATATTCGTTGAGGGTTCGTACTTTCCATCATCGACTTAAAGTAACATGCCATGCTAACTACTAGGTGCAAATACTTAAATGGCTTTGCTCTCTTACTTGTCCATTCTAAGGTAAGAAATTGCTAATAGCGTAGGTCACGCTTCGTGAATGTGACGCACACTAGTGATTAGTTTTTATATATACGTATCTTTATTTTTTTATTTAATGTAACTATTTACATTGTTATAGTAGTGTTGTTATTTTCTTACAGGTTTAGTGTGGCAGAAACAGCTAAAGTGCCACCAAACCTGCATACTTATTTTATGCAGGTACGTTAATACGTATCATAAAAACCCGACTGCTTAAAAAAAAGAACTGAAAAGATAAAAACAAGTATAGCATTATCTACATTAAATTCATTAACAACAAATGAAATATGTCAAACTAAATTCTTTATGATGTTGCAGGCGGTGACAAACGAAGTTATATAGTAGTAACAAAGTATTGTTTGTCCCCGCCTGCAACATCATAAAGAATTTAGTTTGACATATTTCATTTGTTGTTAATGAATTTAATGTAGATAATGCTATACTTGTTTTTATCTTTTCAGTTCTTTTTTTTAAGCAGTTGGGTTTTTTGTTTTTTTAATAATTATTTTTTATTTCACTCTTTTTAGTTCTTTTAACCGACATGTTTTTTTATATCTATTAATTTGTAGAAATCAAATCTCTTTGAGATCAATGAGCCTTAATCGTGAGTTAAACTATCAAATGAAAAAACAATTATTCTAATTCGACCGGCAGTTTCCAAGATTAGCGTGAGCGAACATACAAACTAACTTCCACCCACTTCGGGCGCGCGAGCGTGCCGATATATAAATTGGTAAAGAAGTATATATTTTCGAAAAGGTCTTTTCATGGCCTTTTATTTGATACCCATATTACTATGATGAAAAGAAAATCCATACCTCCCCCCCTTTTTTTTTCATTTGCCGGCGCCATTTTGAAAATTTATATAGCCTATGTCACTATCACTGTTTCAACAAATTCAACGACACCTCATTTGTCAAAATCCGTCTAGCCGTTTGGGCTGTAGGGCGTGCCAAAGAAATAGACATACATACATACATACATACATACATACATACATACATACATACATACATATATACATACATACATACATACATACATACATACGCTCGAAAAACATAACCCTCCTTCTGACGCAGTCGGGTAATTATGTATAAATAGATAGGTAGGTGCAATTGTGAATAAAAAACGAAGAATGCCGAATCCTCACCATTTGAGATGTAAAGGGTAATGGAATGTTGGATACGAAGAGCTCATAATAATAATATTGTGGTTAGGGACCTACTTAAGCAACATTTACTTTATCAAAATTCGCAGATCTCTACATCAAAAATAATACTATCTTAGAGACTCCTCACTGTTTTTTGAAAACCCTATCTTATGAAATCGCACGCTAAGCGCTATAGAAATACGAAAGAAAAAACACATTCCCACTCCAAATGTAAGGGAGGTATCTAACAAAATAAATATATATCTTATATTTGCATAGTTAACATACATATTATCCATGCAATATTTCAGCATTCTAGCACGAATAGTCACAGGCAACGGGACAGACAGACGGACATGGCAAAACTTTATGGGTTCTTTGTAGGTTTTAAATCTACAAGACTTTACATGTGCCTTTTTCTTAGGTACGCCAGTTCAATCCTGGATCAACGTTTGATTTTGGCGAGAATATACGTGATCGTCGAATCGTAGCACGTTATGCTGCTGTTAATAATTTGGTTTTTACTTCTAATAGAGAGCCATTCGCCATGCGAGGACTACATCTTGTAAGTATTTCTACACACTTCGTGTTACTATTTTTTTTATGAGTATTTGTTCTGACAGGATCGACATTTGCTTGTAATAAATACGTTCCACGTTGCCTTCTAACGAGGTGCTTTTCAGATACTTCAAATATATTTATTTATATGCTTTTTCAGATATCATCTAAAAGAAGTTATTTAAAGAGTTCGTTTCAGAACGTCGCTGGCAAGAGTTCCGCAACCAAATGGCGGATGGCGTGATAGCCAATTGTAACATGATCGATTGGACCAGCGATCATGATGTCCCATACTCCATAAGAATGGAAGAAATGTTAGATATTTGATAGACATATTCAGTTGCCTATCTCTCGGAGTGCTCTTAACCATTTGTAACATGATTGTGTAAAAGAGGAAATTGTAATATTTATTGTTTGTAAGATTTTTCATTATTTTCAAGAAAGATTTGTTTGTTGTGTTAATTGCTTTGTATACTTTTATTTTAGAACTTGTACCTTGTAAATTTTGATATAGTCATGGAAATGGTGAAGGGCAAGTAGAAGATAGTTCGTACCTAGTGTCAGTCGGATAATTAAAAAAAAACCTACAATTGAATTGAGAACCTCCTGCTATAGAACGTCGGTAAAAAAGTATCAATTTTCTAAAATAAAATACTGTAGCATTTTAGTAACAAATAATAGAAGTAGTAACGCACACAAATATCCGTAATGTCTGTCACCAGAAACCCTTAAGGTGGAACAAGCTGTCAGTCTTTCCATACAAATTTCGGATAGTTCTGACCCAAGTAGCAATCAAATGTCCTTAAAAGGTATTGTAGATATCTTAAAGGCAAGTAGACGAATTCCAGCTGTTGCCTTGGGTAAAACCAATATGTCCCTCAAGATATCTTGAAGATACACTCCAAGAATCAGTTAAGTAAAAGTGGGCACAGATTTTAACACGAGTTAATACTACTCTTTAGATAAACTTAAACCCTACTTAAGAATGTGGTTTTGCAGAACTCTAAACACTGATTTCAAGATATCTTGTAGGTTGACTTCAGATCATAAAATAGACTTAAAGATATCTACAATACTTAATTAAAACTATCAATATTGAATTGCAGATATTCGATCTTCACCTAGTAAAGTAAACTTTAAAACTTATTTTGCTTTAAAGTGCTTTATGTAACTTTATTTTAGAAAATATGGTGAACTTATAAATTATTACAAAAACTGTTTTAAGATTAATGAAAATGGCGATTAAACAACAAATTTTTATGTCTAATAAAGGCTATCAAAAGGCATTGAATGCATTGGAAATTTAAAACGCATGATTATTTCTCGTGTCAAATCTATAGATAGTGCTATAAAACACACGGGCTTTTAAAATTCTAGAAAATAAGCAATACAATTTAGTTAAAAAATATTGCAAAATTTTTTTTTTGTGCTTTTAGTGCATAGTTGTTATTGTTTCTATGAATATGTAAGATATTAATATAGTTATAATGACTTTAACATAAATACAAGTTCAATCTACTTTAGTTTTTGATCTATGTGTTGTGGTAAAATGTTTTATTACTTTTGTCATTTAAGAGGAAAAATGGCGTTAATTCTTAATTTTCCTAACGAAGCAAGATTTTAGACTAAATTGATTTTGTAAGGTTAGTTCAGACATAGTAAAGACAATTAACATTTGAAGTAGCGCTAGTTAAGAGTTAATATACTTAACTTATATTAAAAACTGTATTGGCGAAGTACTATTTAATTATTGGTGGTAGGTATAAAGTGATTCTAAAGTTTGATTTAGTTAAGACCAGATTAGGCACGTACGTTACTTAATATTTTCTTAACTTGTCTTCACTATTCTTTTTTATTTTATGGTGTAAACAAGTTTATGCAAGATAGACTAGTGAATATTATCTAATTAATAAGTGTAGGTAAGTTTAGTACCTAATGTTTAAATTCCAGTAAACATCAGAACACAAGGATTTAAATTCAACAGTAAGTACGTGATGTTAAATAACTATCCAATCCCCATTTATTTAGAATTTTAGAGGATTCCCAAGCTCAGCAAAAAATATTAACAACTATATTTAATAACTTCTGTTCTGCATAGTTGATAACCTTGACGTGCCAATACCAAATAGCTTTTTAGTATCTCTTGATCTTATTTATTTACCTACTATTGTTCTTTACGCCATCAACTAGGAACTAAGGTTTAATTTTTGTGTGTATAATTATTTATTATATACCTATATATTATAATTCAAAGTGAAACTAAATAAAAGCTTGTAAAACATCAACTTTTAAAAAGATCATTCACATAAACTAAATGAATTATTGAATTATATAAGTAAGTATAAAAGAAAGATAGCGGGCTCCTAAACACATAACATGATGAACCATAATATAATTATATACCTGCCAATAAATTACGTATTTTCAATTTTTGCCCACAAGCCCAGGCATGAAGGCTGAATGGATTAATAAATGCATAGGTCACTACTACACACTACCACATTGAATAAAAAATATAAAGAGTATTTGGTAGGTATAAGAAAAATAAAGTTAGTAGCTGTCACTTAATTTTTATCGCAATTTTATTCTTATAACATAATTATTTATTTCAATGCCATTTTGCATAATTTCCTTCATTTCAGTTACGAAAGGTTTTAAAAATTCATTAGACTGAGGTTTTTTAATAAATTCAAATTCAAATTCAAATCATTTATTTTCATAGGCCCCAGGAGGCGCTTGAACACGTCAAAATATTACAAACAAATGATATAAAAATAAATTATAAGTAAAACTAAATTATACTAATTACAATGATTTGAATAACCGGGGCTTAGATTAATTTTAATCCAACTGTTTAAAATCAGATTAAAATCAAGACTAATACCACAGTAAATTCCAATGGTCATTACAGGCAATGTGTTCATCTCATGAATGTTACATAGAATTGGCCAAAATTCTACTTTCGAACTTTTGCACGTGGGTAACCCGTCGATATTTACATTAATACATAAATTTACATTTTTATCAAAATTTTCAAAATACTGCACAATATTTTTGCGAAATCCATTATGCCAGTATTCTCTACTGCCACAAGGTTCGATATCCACAGATTTTACTGTTTTCAGAAGAGTTCTAGCGTCTTTTGACACAACACCTGGATCATGCTTGTTAAATATCTGCATTAAAGCACTGATTGCAGTATGCGGTATATTGTGATTAAAATCAAAATTACGAAATACTTTTGATGCGTGACTATCAGCTGTCGAGTCGGAATCACTGTCCAATTGCGCTATTTCTAAATTATCCGCGGTATCTTTTTCCTCGTAGTCCGTAAACGACACTGAAGTCCGACTCAAAGATATCGCATTGCTATTATTGGTAACGTTTGCAGCACTTATAGGCACAACGATGGAGTTTATTTTTTTATATTTTAAAATACGCCGACGAAAGCCACCAGATCTTTTTAATTTTTCCACTTCATCCATGTTTCTACTTGGTTCTATTTGTAGAGAACGTCCCGTTAAATGTATTTTTACTCTAAACTTATTAATTTTAGTAAAAAGGAATAAAATTATACTCTAGAAAAACAGTTTTTAGAACTTGGTATGACTATTATCTTAAATTTATCTACAAAATTATTTTAGTCTTTGTGAGTCTTAAAATATACTTCAATTATTACAGTAAAGTTTTAAGTGAGCTTTCAGATAATCTGGTATAGTAAAACAATATTTTAAGTTTTAACTATAGGCATACTTAATACAAACTAGTTTTGAGAATACTTAACCTGGTTTTTGGTATTCCTAACTTGCTTAAGTAGCGGTACTTTAAAACGATTTAGTATTAAAGAAAGAAAATACTTAACGAAATCATTTTTGATTTAGCAAAATCAAACTTAAGATAAAGTACAGATATGTAAGATTTACTTGCTATTCTTGTTTGCTACTTGGGTTAGTACTTAATAATTATTTTTTATATTTAAAAAAAGTAAGCACCTTCGGCAGCCTGGCGCCAGACAGCAAATACGCTTGAATAAAAATTATTTATTGGTAAAGAATATTTGAAAGAGTTCAAGTATAAACTTATATAAATTATATATTATATATATATTATATTATAAGAGATACCTACTTCAAAGGGTGTATGGTCATTAAGGTGTACCATGGCGAAAATATAATTTCAATCTCTCTCTGGTAACAAAGACATTTTATAGTAAATCGGAAAGTAGCCAGCAAAGTAAGTAAGGTGCCATTTTTCGTTTTTTCTTGACAAACAAGGAACTCGGGAGCAAGTCCATAGTTTTTATGAAAGATATTTGAAAATATGGGCACCTGCGGTAGTCTGTGCTTCATCAGAGTAAAGGCACTCAACTATCATGTAAAATTTTCATTTTTTAAGAAAATATTCAACAAATAGAGGCGCTTGCTGCGCTCTCTATAAAATATTTCTTGTTTAATTCAGATCATACATATTAAGTATTTTAAGTCTTCGAAACACTAAGTAAATACATCAAATGTTTTTTATTGTTTTAGTTGTCAAGTCTGTCGATGCAAAAAAAAATTAAGTACCTGGCCTTGCTTGATATTTACGAGTGTATGAAACAAAAACTTTGATTTACTTGTACATATGTACAACATTACAGTTTCAGACCAAGACGTTATACATAGAAGAAAAAAAACCACACAAAACTCAGAGTACAAAATAATATTTGACAATAATCTGATAGAAGTAAATACAAACAATAAAAACAATTACACACGACACAAACTATACAATTAATAACAACAATGGCTAAACTTTATCCAAGGTTTCACAAAAAGACAAAATTTCACTACACGTACATCTATCCAAGACGAATAAATAGATCACACTCTGATTTTGATGTCATAAGGTTATTGAACAGTGTCAATGAACGTATGAGCGGAGAGTTGGCATGAGCCACGGTACGTGTATCGGGTATGGAAAAAAAAGGATGTATACGTGCACAAAATTCGTAAGCTGGGAGAACAGGTACATTAAGCATAACAAGCTGGCCTACTAGTTCAGGACGAATACGATATGGATGCCGTTTGAAACATTCTTATTAGAGTTGCTAGTAGTAAAAATACATAGTAACGTGTAGTTTTTAACCATCGTATTTATAAAATTGCGGTTTCGGAGCAGAATTTTTCATATCTATTGAATTAATAAAACTTATGAATAACTATAAAGTGTATGAATATAAAATATTTTCTTGAGTTACAAAATAAACGATAAGTTACCATAGTTGCCAAAACATTAAACACAAATATGTATCCACGTATATACAATTAAGAAATTGTACGTTAACGTAACGGTACTTTACGAATGTCTTCAAGTTTTGCTATGATTATTGTTTATTTTATAAACGATATTTAAAATATAAAATTGAATTTCTAAAACATACTTAAAAAAAATCGGGATTTGAGAACATGGCATCGAATTAAGTGAACGAAGGTTTTGATTTAGTGAAAATGTTCGATAATTAATAAACCGTGATACTTTCGTTCAACAATTTTTCATTTTCCAATTAGGCCTAATCGCAGGTAAAAGACATACAAGAATAATAATTGCTCGTTTAATATATAAAGATTGACACCACATCTAGCGGTTTCCTTACCTAACATCACCATGAATTAGTAATGTAATGTAACAAAATAATAAAATGAAATCATTACATAATGAAAATATATCATCAATCATAATCATTAATCAGCATTATGAAATCATTCGCCGGGCTCTTACCACCGCCAACTGCGCAGCTGTTTTAGAACCGTGTGGCCTTAGTCGTGACAATGGTAAGAGACCTGACGGTATGACTCTTGCTCCCTGGAGGATGGGACGGCCTCTAGTATGGAATGCTACTTGTGTAGACACACTGGCGCCGTCACATCTTCCTAGGACTCAGGTAAAGGCTGGTGCGGCGGCAGAATCTGCAGAATGCCTCAAGAGGCGCAAATATTGTCTTCTTGATAGTGGATATGTTTATGCCTTTTGGGGTAGAGACATTAGGGCCGTGAGACCAGAAGCGCTCAATCTGTACAAACAGATTTCAACTCGCCTGTTTGAGGCCATACGTTCTCAGAATGCTGGTATTTATTTTGGCCAGAAGTTGAGCATTGCCATACAACGTGCTACCAGCATTTTGGGAACGTTGCCCACTGGTAGCGGTCTTTTAGACTAGGTTTGTACATAGATTTAGATTTAGTCATTTATTTTTAGGTTGGTGGGAATTTTGTTTATTTTTTAAATTTTTGTGAGTTAAATAATGAATAATAATAAAACAACTGTTATTAACAAAGGTAAAATTGGACATTTTATATCTAAACAATACAGAGAAACGAATTTTTTATTAGAGAGAAAAGCTATTTTAAACCCAAACACAAGTCAATTAAAAATAACAGAATCGTAAAGTCGAGGTTCGCTAAGTAAGTAACTTGTTTTACAACATGTCTTATTTTGCGTTGTTTTCCATTGTTGTCATTGCCAATGTCAGTCGAGGCGCATCTCTCGTAAGAAGCGCCCACTTTACCGGACAAAACAATATTATATTAATTCATTTAATTAATTTCTGAATATCAAACATGTTTGCCAAAATAATTTTGTTGAGTTGTGCCTTCGTTTTTTGCAACGCGCGAAGCTTGGACGGTAGAGAAGGTAAAATGTAAAAATATATTTGTATTTTGACGAGAATTCCAATGTATTCAAGGTTGACGTTTGTGTATTATAATTGAGCTTTACTCGTTAGTCGAATGCCAATTTGTTAAAAACAAAAAGCAAGAACCATCAAATCGTAATACATTTGGCTTATCACGTTTTTAATTCTTTTGTCAAGCATGTGTCTGTTTCTTTTTGGGGTTATGTTTTGCTCATACTCATATTCAATTTTATTTGAATGCATAATTAAGTAGCTCTTGAGAAAATGTATAGATAACCAGATAGCATGTTTTAAATTTTGATTTCGAATTAATGACAAATTTTTCCTATTCTCAGTGGTTACTCCCGGCTATGGGACAGCTGGGAAAACCCCTGAGAATAGGAAAAATTTACAGTGTGAAAAATTTACACCGCAATGCAATAAAATATGAGCTGTAAATGTATTGCAATGGCTGGTTTGCTACTTGCTTAGAGAACAACAATACCTACACACAAACCAAATTTCAAAGTCGCTTAATTCTGAAAATCGTAATTATTTCAAGATTGGATGAATCAAAACCAATAGTAATCAATGATACATAACATAATATCACGCCTATATTACCCAGAAGGCGGTGGCAGAGGTGAACAACACCCACACTTCACCTGTTATGTTTAGATCCCATGGGATTGGGGTCCAATTATCCTGTCTTCAAATCTACCTTCAAATTATTGTCCCCATATTAGGTATCATTTGAGGTTCTTGTTGGTTTGGTTTTTAAAATGTTTTGCAATGTACGCAAATAAGTATAAAATATCGCACGACACATTTGGTACTTAATGGAGTGTAAATATTTTATTGATACACTGCGAGATTATTTCCTCTGAGATTGCATCATTCTTTCGATGGATTTGTAAGACAGTTTCACCTTATTTAGATCCTCCTAATGGTAAAAACAGCATTTGCAGCCCCAACATCGCACTATAATCTAGCTTCTGAGGCCGTTTTCTGAAGACTCGGCGCGGTTACGAGAAAATAATTTCATAAAAATATAGATGATCGGATTTTTGCTTTGGTAAAAAGGTTTTCTATGAGATATTACCACACTGATCTACGGACCGTATCTTACGTCACAATTGAGCGTATTCGTGTACCTATGCTAATTGTGAACGACCAATTTCAGGTGACTCATGCGTACGAAAAAACGGTGTGACGGGAGTATGTCGGTTACTTCCGAAATGCCCGTCAGCCGTCCAGGGTATCAAACAAAAGCAGAAACCAGAGGTATGTTATAAATTTTTAGTGCAATTTTGATAAACAAAAAACGACCAAAAATCAGGTAATATTAAGCTCGATCACCAGATACTGGTTGAGAATCAGAAATTGATCAAGCGATTTGATTGCCTGATTTTTTTTTCGTTAGATGAGTTAGGATTAGTTTAGGTAGGTTTTTTTGTTAGACGTATTAGGATATGTTAGGATTTATTTGGGTCATAGTATAAATTAATATTCTTTGATTCATGTACAAACAAATAAATGGTTAAGTACTAATTTTTCAACAATCAAGGTTATGATGTCATCTGATTTTATGCTATACCTAGTTGAGGAAAAACGTTATATTAACGATCGTCACTCATCCAACCAGTTCATATTCTGTATTTTCTTCAATGTTCTGTTATATAATATTACTTTAAAAGAATCCTTAAAGTGGATTGTTCAGAATCAGTTGCAAAATCCATTCGCTCAGTTTTACGGAACTTCAAAAAACACATACAACACGACACACACATAACATTAAAAACAGTCCGTTTGTTCGGGAAACCTAAAATGTTTTAACGTATATTTTTTGTAAAATATAGGTATTTGACTGGATTATATTTTGGTAAATTTCAACAAGCGATTCTTTTTTGTCATTTAATTAATTTTTGAATCTAAGGGGAAGGTATTTTATGAGCGGAATTGGGTTCGGGACAGGCCACCGTGTTGACAAAATGACACTTTGTAATTTTTTTTTGGTATATGATTGGGTAGAAATCAATGTTTTTTTGCCAAGGTAGAGAAGTACTTACTTATTTGAGAAAAAATATATCAAATAAAAAATCAGCTCATTGCACTACCAGTCTCACGTTTGCCGTGTATTTTTTATGCTTGTGCAATTCACCTATTTCTGTTCGTAAACAATTTATAAAGCATACAGGGCGTGTGGTAAAAAAGTGTTTTCAAATCTTCATAAACGATTGAAATCAATTATTATGCGATAATTTTCCCTTTTTAGGGTTCCGTAGTACCTACAAGGAACCCTTATAGTTTCGCCATGTCCGTCTGTCCGTCTGTCCACGGCACAGCGACGAAACCGTTGGTGCTAGAAAACTGAAATTTTGCATGAACATGTATGTTAACTATACAAAGAAAGTCGTAGAATAAAATTTGGAAAAATATTTTTTTTTCAGGTTGCTTCCCTACATGTAAAGTAGGGATGTTTTTTTTTTTTGTCGCCTACCCCATAGTGTGGAGTATTGTTAGATAGGCCTTTTAAAAACGTTTAGGGGTTGCTAAGACAGTTTTTTGATTTAGAGATTTGTTTGCGAGATAATTAACTTTAAAGAGCAAATTTTTGTTCGAGTAGGGCGTCCCCCCCCCCTCTAAAAGCTAAACTACTGGATCCCAAAATCTGAAAAAAATTGTGTCGGTAGTACATGTCATTAGTTCAAGAGGAATAGGGGTCCGAAATGTCAGATGCAGTTACTCAGAATATTTCGTTCAAAATTCTTGAAACATAAATAATAGTTATTTATGGTACAAGTGAGAAAAAGTTTATATTTCTGTTGTGAGTGCCAATTTTAAATCTTGAGCTTGCGAAGTAGTCTTAAATTAAATCACGAGCGCAGCGAGTGATTCTAATAAAGACTACTTCGCAAGTGAGAGATTTAAGAGGTCACGAACTGGTAATTAAATTTTTCTTACGCGTTACATACAAAACTTTTCACCTCTTCCAGTGAGAAAATATTAAGATTTAAATAAACTCGTACTCGATTGCTTAACTTTGGATAATTCTATGTAATACGACAGTAGAGAATACCGATTTAGAATGCGTTTTAGCGCCTTCTGAAAGTCGCCACTTATTAAATATGTCGTATGCTTTCAAATACTTCTCACGTGATTTTTCTGGTAAAAGGAAACATCTGTGTACTAGCTTCTAACTTGCTTCTACTAGCAAGTTGTTTCAACTCCAACAAGTTCCACAAAGTTCTTTATCACTTGATTCACTTTTTTTTTGTTAAAAAATTGCAGTCAACGATTAAACATAAACTGAAAAGAATTTAAAGTTCCCTGCGATGAATGACACTGACACAGACACATTTTTTTTTTAAGAATGCGTTTGGAAGTTTGTTCCTTAACATTTATGTATGGAGTCTAATATTAAATACTTCATTTTTATTAAATTTAATGGTTATTCACGAATATAAAAACATTAAAATACTAAATAAGCGTGTATTAATATAATTTAAAATAATTAAAACGTATCGTTTGTAGTTTTTAAATAAAATTGATGTCAAACAACAAAACAGCCATCATGTAGGTTATATATAACCTACATGGTGGCTGTTTTGTTTTGAGTAGCGCCTATTCATTGGAAGGATTTAGTGTTTCAAAATTTAAATCACTTTGCCTCACTAGTGAGTAATAAGCGTTATTACTCACTGAATTCTCGCAAGCAAACGATCTTTTTCGTGCTGGTGTGGTGAAAGCATACATAATACATATATAAAATCACGTCTTTATCCCACGGGGGTAGGCAGAGACGATGGAACGCCATGTGCTTCGCTCCTTACATACTTCTTTCGCTTCCTCAACATTCATACATCTCGTCATACGTGCTAGCTGGTTTCGTGTACTACAAACATTTCCTTTCTGAAGGACGCCATTTAGTTAAAAAGTAAAATTAAAAATATTTTTCTACGGAACCCTACTGCGCGTGGCCCGACACGCACTTGGCCGGTTTTTTTTTTAACTGCTTTATAGAATAGACCCAATTTTATTTTTATACATTTTCAAAAGATTATCCGTATTTCAATTTCCTATTTTATTAAGAAACTACAAGCGAAAACATAAAAACCAGAATTAAATTTCGAATATCTGTATCAGTTATTTTTTTTCGATTCTAAAACTGAAAAAAACTTTTTTTTCTGAAAATTCTTAATAGATAACATAATAAAAAATAAATGTGAAAGTGAGTAAAGGGTGCTAAAACTATAGCTAAGGATACCTTTTAGCCAATTCAATTTGACAAACGATGTACCAAACACTTTTAATGACATGCGATATATACAGCCCTATATTATGTGTACATATACTATACACTAGCTTTTGCCCGCGGTTTCGTTCGCGTGGAATTCGTTGTAGGTAGTAGCTGCTCCCGCGCTTTGATTGGTTCAACCAAACTGCTCCGCTCCCGTAGAGTTTAGCGTAATGTTAAATATTTTAAGACCTGATTGAGACTTAGACTATCAAACTCAAAAGTAATTATCAAAATTTGCCCAGTAGTTTTTGAGCTTAGCGCTTTCAAATAAACTATTTTATTTTATTTCATTTTTATTTATTGGAACATAATAACAGTTATACATTTGCTATTTTAAATCTAAAGTATATCATAAAAATTAGTTAATTTGACTCAGCCATCGACACGACGAAGAAGAAGATAAAAAGTAAATGTATAACCCACACCTATGTCCGCAAAATAATATCATAAAAATTAAGTAATGATTATGAGTCATGCGCATCTAACCTAAATAACATTTTAAGCTTAACAGAAGTTATAAGAAAACAAATAGGAGAGCAAATTGAGATTTTAGGACAATTGTTTTAAGATTTCAATCGCTGTACTTTTAAACCTAGATGGAGACAGTGCGAAAATATCGATATCGATCTATCTCCCGCGGTTTCATCTGCGTGGTAAAAACATCAATAAAAACATAACCCTCCTTCTGACGCAGTCGGGTAAAAAGACGTGTGGCATTAGGGGACTGCCGCGGTAAAGCTATTGCATAGCATTTTTTATCAACTTATGCAATAATAATTATTTATTTATTTCATTTATGCAGTTTTTTTTTTATCCGACTTCGGAGCAGCTCGTCTCGATTCGTGCGAGCTTCGTAGAGTCGTACCATGAAGTAAATACAAAGTGGAGGTGTCCTAACGCCGAAACTCTAAGCAGGCATGAGTCACCAGATTGCGGGGCGAAGAGGGGGATGTTGCATGCGCAGTAACGCCGATACAACCAATGCCACCTAGATGCCAGTTGCAAAAAAACCCGACTGCTTAAAAAAAAGAACTGAAAAGATAAAAACAAATAGCATTATCTACATTAAATTCATTAACAACAAATGAAATATGTCAAACTAAATTCTTTTCAGTTCTTTTTTTTAAGCAGTCGGGTTTTTTGTTTTTTTAATAATTATTTTTTATTTCACTCTTTTCAGTTCTTTTAACCGACATGTTTTTTGATATCTATTAATTTGTAGAAATCAAATCTTTTTGAGATCAATGAGCCTTAATCGTGAGTTAAACTATCAAATGCAAAAACAATTATTCAAATTCGACCGGCAGTTTCCAAGATTAGATTAATTAAAGTTATCCGGTGGAAATGCATACTGGCCATGTATAGAAGCTGTGGTTTCAATAAATGTCGCTATGTCGCATCCACCCCGTATAAACTAACTTCCACCTACTTCGGGCGCTAGAGCGTGCCGATATATAAATTGGTAAATTGTGTTTACTCAGTAATATAAATGTGATAAGAAGTATATATTTTTGAAATGGTCTTTTCATGGCCTTTTATTTGATACCCATATTACTATGATGAAAAGAAAATCCATACTTCCCCCCCTTTTTTTTCATTTGCCGACGCCATTTTGAAAATTTATATAGCCTATGTCACTATCACTGTTTCGACGAATTCAACGACACCTCATATGTCAAAATCCGTCAAGCCGTTTGGGCTGTAGGGCGGCACAAAGAAATAGACATACATACATACATACATACATACATACATACGCTCGAAAACATAACCCTCCTTCTGACGCAGTCGGGTAAAAACTAACAGACAAGCGTGATATTTCAAAAAAGTCATTAAAAGTTCTGCTTTTCATCGATAGATGGCAAAACTAAAAAGTACCACCGCTGTGCCGGTCGGAGTTATTTTAGGTTATTTTCGTTGCGGAATTTCTGGATTCGGTCTCCACCCTCAAGGCCCGCGATAAAAGCTACGCAATAGCTTAAAAACTCAATAACAGAAAATAAAATACTTACCAACCTAAATAAACCTATTTCTGATGATAACTAATCTAAACTTAATTAATAAGTAAAATCCCTATAAACTAATATCTAAACGAATGTCTAATACTACCATCAGTATTATAAAATAACCTACGGTCATTTTTCTACCTATACTTTAAAATTAAAATCTGTGCCTACGACTTATAAAAATAAACCTGAATAACACTCTACCTTAAACTGTACTTAAAGGTCGCACTGAAAAGCGCGGTTTAGAATTTGCAAACGCGTTTTTGCAATTCTATGATGTGTGAGTGTGTGTTTGGCGTGGTTACGCACGGGGGTGGCCTTGTGACCTGAAATACAGATTTTATCTAGTTTGGGCACATTTGTCTCCCCACAATAATCTGTGAATTAGTTTATAAGGTAACTAGCAAGTAGCAGTTAAAACATACTTATCCGTGTGCAGCGCCCCTTAGTGAACTCCACTGCGGGTGACGTAGCCTACGACAAACTTAATTTTTGCGGTTGGTACAGTAATCAGGTCTGGGGATCGAACCGCCAAATTAAGTTTGATTTTAACTGTATATTCTTTAAGGGGATAAAAAGGACCCAGTGTGGTGCCTAGGATATTAAAAAATAATTATACCAAGTAGCGTGTTGCCTGAACAAAGATACAGACAGACAGACAGAGACAAAAAAAAAACACAATTTTGGGTTCGGTGTCTGTCTAATAACATTTACAGAAATTTGACTTCTATAGATTTATTATAAGTATAAGACGTCCCAAGAGCGGGTTGACATGAAAATAACATCAGGAGTTATTACAAGTATTATAACTTTCGTTATTTTAATATTTCAGATATGTGGCTTTGCTGGAACACGACCTATCGTGTGCTGTGAAGACGGGTACGTTTGTTTAAACTATTATATTTGGACAATTTAATAATAGTGTAATTACAGTATTTATTGAGTAAGTTTGTCACCAAATTTATCGGCGATTTTGGCGTTTGCTGCGAAATTGTGCCGTCCATAATATTGTGATATAATAATATCTTCAATATACCATGTCTATCAGTGATTATTCAAACTGTACCTATCTTTTTTATTTATTTTTTTTTAAAAAAACGACGCCCGCTGGAAGGAATAAGGAATAACGCCTGTGTCGCGGGGGTGTTCACAGACATACATTTTACACACACAAAGCACACCCAGAGTCAGAACAAATCTTTGCGAATCACACAAAGATTTGTCCCATGTGGGGATCGAATCCACAACACCAGCTTATTAAAAGCGGTGAGGCGACCGCTTTAACCGCTATGCCAACCGTGCATTCTTTAAACCTTAATTCATCATGGCCAAAACATTTGTTCGAAAGCATTTTAGAATAGACCCGATATGTGATACTTGTGATAATGTTTAAAATTATTATTTAATTTAAAGACAAGCACCAAAACCAGAGTTAATCTCGAAGTTTGGTGAGTGCCAGCCAATTCCTGAAAATACAGCGACTAAAACTGGAAAAAAGGCATTTGACAGTAAGTATATTTATTGATCAAAGTTACATAATATTATATAGTAAGTACTGTTACAGTTCAGTGAACTATCTTTCGATTAACACATTTAATTATACGTCAATAAAACAAATAAAGTGCTTTCCTATACTGCGTCCAAGATAAAAATAATTAAACTTGGAATTATGCCAATGAGAGATACATTTTTATTACAAAACTACATAAATAGCGTCTAAAACAAGACAAAAAAGTATCTTCTCATTAGAACAACCATTTCATTCCTATATACGGGGTGGATGCGACATAGCGACATTTATTGAATCCACAGCTTCTATACATGGTAAGTATCAATTTCCACCGGATAAAAATTCTCTGGCGAAAAAAAAAAAATCACGTTCTCCGAACAATTTGAACATTGCGATCGTGCAATTTGTTCGGCAGACGTGGATTTTTTTTTTCGCCAGAGAATTTTTTATCCGGTGGAAATGCATACTGGCCATGTATAGAAGCTGTGGTTTCAATAAATGTCGCTATGTCGCATCCACCCTGTATAGACGTTGCGATTATTATTACTCAGAACCATAGAAATCTTAATAACTAGTCAATAGAAATGCTATCGACTATCTTTTAACACTGGGACGCATGTCGCCGGTTTTCAAATACCACTTTTTGTATTCCTGCAAACAAAATTATTCTTTTTGGCGATGACATTAAGACGACAATTCCTCAACTCGCACTTGTGTTCGATTAGACAAATGCGCTTGTATTCCTGCAAACAAAATTATTCTTTTTGCGATGACATTAAGACGACAATTCCTCAACTCGCACTTGTGTTTGACTAGACAGATGCGCGGCGACAAGGTCACGCGTCTTTGACATTTCTATTGCCTTATTATTAAGATTTCTATGCTCAGAAGCAATCATTAAATTATGAGACTTGTGTAAATTTGCCACGAATGATTTTATTTATTGCAAATAATAATTTACTTTGGCGCAGCTTAAGGTTGTGTTATATAAGAATATTTTAATTCAATGTTAAGCTGAATACTCACGCTATAGTAACCTACACATATTCTTAGATTCTTAAGGCCCATGAAGATTCAAGCTTTGAGAGGCAATCTTGTAATGTTTCGATCGCGATAAACAAAGCAAGTTTAAGGCCTTTATTTATTTCCTTGCAAGACATGCATCGTGTAAATGAGCCTTTAACTGCCTTTATATTGTGTGGTGACGTGACATGCAAACTGAAGATGATGCTTTCCATTCCGTATTCCAGAGTGTGTCGAGTATCAAGAGCAATACGTGTACCCGTGTGAGAAAAGCGTAACTCTCACAGGAAAGCCGAGCAGGGGAAATTATTGTTTTCACAATGTGGACGAACTCATCCTCGGAGGAGAACCCGCGCATGAAAACGAGTTCCCACACATGGTAAATATTTCTTTTATATAGTATTTTGTGTCAGATGTTTTCTTTTTTACAACCTGGAACGTCATGTAGAAATAATGAAATAAAGCAGTCTTGCACTCCATACAAATTTGGCACGTCTCAATTTTACACGTGTTAGATAAACCTTATTGGTAGGATACGCCAATACAACAGCTGTGTTCTTTTTTTAAGTGTTACTTGCGTTACCTTTATATTCGGTCAGGTTATATTTTATGGTGCAGATAAGAGCTATCAGAAACCTCTGAAAAGTTCTAAATAGGCTTATTAGGGACAAATAGGAACTGGTGAAATGGGTCCTAATAGTCATGAAAGAATTTATGGTTAAGTCAGAGCTTCGCGGATCTAATGATCGTCGGGTTAAGTAATGCTTACCACAGTCGGTCCTACATGGAACACATTTTCGTCCGTACGTCAGATAACATGGTGCAGTCGGTTGCTATTCTAAGATTTATAACTGGATACATTTAGTCAGAAGTCTGACCTACGTTTTGTTGAAAAAGGCTTGGGGGATAAAGGAAAGACAGTTGACTTAAAAACGATTATTTACAGCGTGAATGCAAATGAGAATATTGCTAACTGAAATAAGGATACAACATTAAGTACAAATGTATTTAGATTATTGTTTTTCAACATCGATGGTTTTTTTTCTTCAGGCAATGCTTCGATTCGGAGATAGCAATGATGACACACAGGAGCGGTTATGTGGAGGTGCCATTATCAGTGAAAAATTCATCTTGACGGCCGGACATTGTACATCTACGTCTAAGTGAGTAATGCTTTATTAGAATGTGATAATTTAACTGGAAACATTTTTCTACTCGGTCATGTTTTGGTAGTATCATATATTGTATGCATTTAAAAATAAATGCGTATGTTTTGGCACCTATGGCACCTTCTTCTAAACACATCATTTTACCTACCTACAAGTCCAGCAGTGAGAGTGTTATGTACTAGACAGTATTGAGAGGCAGATCCTTGTTCGAATGATTAGGTATATTATCTTCTTTGTCTATCTTTTACTCATTTTCTTCACAAGTGTTGTCTTAACTCGTACACCGGACAATTTCATTTTTTCCATGCCGAACACATTTTAAATTGATTACTTATTTTAATTTTATGATTCCAGACAGGCAGTGACACACGTGGTAGTAGGTGCACTGAAGCAAAGTGACACAGCCAGGACGGGCAAAAGATATAATGTAAAGAGGATAATCAAACACCCGCAATATAATTCTCCTGCTAAATATAACGATATCGCCTTATTGGAAACTGAACCGTAAGAATATATTTTTTTATTAATTTGATTAGTTGGGCCAACAGTCATATCGCCCAACCCATTTTAATATGACTGGCACCATTACTGAAACTATTCAAAGTTATGCCCATGACCCGTCATGGGCAAGGACTAGGGACAGGGCAAGACAACACATAGGTCAAAACCTGTTTTGAGTCCATAAATATGTTGTAATGGTTGACCACGGAACCCTATTTGGCCCGAGACGCACTTGGCCGGTATTTATAAGTAACGGAAAGTACGGCACCCTTCGTGCGCGAGCCCAACTCGCACTTGGCCGTTTCGTTTGAATGTACTTAGTTTTACGTTTCTGTTTCAGAATGCAATTGAGTCAGTATGTAGTTCCAGCTTGTTTGGATGTTGGATATCCTATTGATGACAGCAAAGTTCTTGCTACTGGCTGGGGTCAGACGGCGGTTAACAGCTTGACTTCAGATATTTTACGCAGGGTAACAATACAACAAAATATTTGGTACAATGTAACAAAATTTATTCAAGGAAAGAAGGTTAAGCCACACAATTAGGAAATTGAGAAGGAGGAGTTCCTAATCCGATAGGATAGGCTCAGGCGATAACTGAAGCCTTGCCTCGCCACTCTGCTGGGTAGCTAAATGATCTATAAACACTCAGTGGAGGTACTAGGAATTCGCGATAGTTATTGTTGGAAACACTATTGCATTATACGTTGCTTTGCCTGTATTATACAATATGTAAAGAATATTTAACGTATCCAGGTAGGATGCAACTTTGCGGCATTTGTGGTGTTGTTGTGACTTATTGTGACTATTATAGTAGAAAATGCAAAAAGAAAAAAATCGATCGGGGCAATAGACAGGCGAACATTGGGAAATTTGCCGTCAGGTAACAAAATTAAATTATTTAATACGAATGTAACTAAACAAAAATAATTTATTTTCAGGTTATTTTAAATAAGTTTGAAAAACAAGAATGCGTCGATTTGTATGCAACACACAGACATTTCAATGAGGGTATAAAATATGAACAGCAGTCATGTTACGGAGATCGCGACTTAGTGAAGGACACTTGCAAGGTATTAGACGTTCTCTAAATCATGAGCACCATCATATCTTTTTTTGACGACTGGATGGCGGAGTGGGTAGTGTACCTGCCTGCGACGCCGAGGTCGTGGGTTCGATTCCCACTTAAGACAAATCTTTGTGTACATGAACATGGGGGTTTGTCTTAGTCTGGGTGTTTCTATGTATAATAAGTATGTATTTACAAAAGAAAAGTATATATGTATTAGTATCAGTTATTCTTGTACCCATAGTACGAGCTGTGCTTAGTTTGGGACTAGATGGCGTTGTGTGTGAGTTGTGGAATATTTATTTTTTATTTTTTTATTATAATACATAACATTTATCAATATCAGACAGAAAATGACCCTTCATATTCAATTTAACGTGATCGAAATCCCAAAAGAATATTTTAATATCACTGAATCAAATTTTACCCTTTTTTTATAAGTTAGTCGCACATCCCTCCAATATTTTCACCCTAAATTTTTTTTTTCAGCTTTAGCCTTTTTGCTGTATTCTTTGACACAAAGTCAGATTAATGTTGTAGAATACGCGAAAAGTCTCTAGCCAGCCAGTTTCTATCAATAGATATTTATAGCTTAACCTTCATGTTGAAACTTTTAATGCCAGAACACTCGGCTACTTACAACTTAGTAGCTGCCAGCACTCATTAAAGATCGCGAGTGTCCGTATACCCACCAGGGCCCTACGTCTATTCCGATTGAAAGCTAATGCACATCGTTCGTCGTATTCGGTACTATCCGAAATGTTTAAGTAAAAAAATAGTACCGTAAAGGCTACAGAGAAATCTTGAATTTCTTTCAGCGTATTGCCAGCAGGGCCCTTTTCAGTTTTTAGGGTCAAGACCAATATTACTTATTATCCCGTTTAGCGGTGTTTTAGTACCGTCGAAATACCTTGGTTTTATTTTAAAATAATTATTAATTCATGAGGAATATACCTTTAAAACTTTTGTCAAGCCAGCAGGGCCCTTTTTTGTTTGTACACTTTCAGACCAAATAGTTATATTTTTTATTAGCATTTTAATAGTACTTTTCAAATAACCATAAGTTTAGTTAGAAACGTTTGTATTTTAGTATATAATTTGCTTCAAAACTTATACCACGGCGGTCTCGCCGTTGGCCACGAAAAATGACGCGGACTGTAGTACTGCTGTGAATGACTACACCCTTTTTTTTTTTCTTTTTTTTTTAAACCCGCAGGAATAACTCCTGTGTCGTATCTGTCAATGTAGTACTAGAGTCCGCGCCAAAAATCATGGCCGAAGGTTAGTAAGAACTGAAAGTAAGTATTAATGACCAATAGTGTCTGAAATATTAATAAAATGGACAAATTATTCTTCATGCTATTGGCCAAAGGCCAGTTGTCAAAATAAACATGGCGCTGATCTGCCATTATTGGTGGCAAGCACTGTAGCGCTAAAATATTATGGCTATCGTGATATACATTTTAAAGCAAATTATCTACCAAAATAAAAACTTTTCGAACTATGTGTAAAGTTATTTGAAAAGTACTATTAAAATACTAATAAAAAATATAACTATTTGGTCTGAAAGTGTACAAACAAAAAAGGGCCCTGCTGGCTTGACAAAAGTTTTGAAGGTATATTCCTCATGAATTAATAATTATTTTAAAATAAAACCAAGGTATTTCGACGGTACTAAAACACCGCTAAACGGGATAATAAGTAATATTGGTCTTGACCCTAAAAACTGAAAAGGGCCCTGCTGGCAATACGCTGAAAGAAATTCAAGATTTCTCTGTAGCCTTTACGGTACTATTTTTTTACTTAAACATTTCGGATAGTACCGAATACGACGAACGATATGCATTAGCTTTCAATCGGAATAGACGTAGGGCCCTGGTGGGTATACGGACACAGATCGCGATTACCGCCACTTATCTCCAATTACCGGTAATAGCTGGGACTTACCTGAAATTCCCAATAGCGAGATGAACAGACCAAATTTTCGTCATCCTTTTGGTCTTTACTTTTAGTTCTGGCTATTGCCGTCGGCAGAGACTGCTGGCTGTCACTCTACCGATCAGCGCGGCGCTTCAGTTTACTAAAGATAATTTTATTTACACAAAATAGAGTTACATTGGTTCTTAAAATAGCATTGTACAGTCTATTTATTTTGCCAGCCTGTGGGTAGCGAACATTCAAACATGCATCTAATTCATAAGATATTTCTTTTTCATAAGCCACAATAATAATAATGAGAAATATATACTACGTCAATGGTGGTAGGTGATGCCGTTATTCGTTTTAGACTTAATAATAATAATTAATAATAAATATTCTTTTTTGTACACGAAAACACAAAAGAAAGGTACAAAAACGAACACTTAAAACTAGTTGCACAAACGGCGGTGTTATTGCTTAAAGCAATATCTTCCACACAAACTTATTATTTATTTACTTTACTTATTTTTTATTACTTTCAGGGTGACAGTGGAGGTCCTATTCAGATTAAAAGTAAGAGCATCCATTGTATGTACACTTTGGTAGGAGTGACATCTTTCGGCAAGGACTGTGGCACTCCGGGCGTGCCAGCCATTTATTCCCGGGTGTCTTACTACTTGTCTTGGATTGAAAGTGTTGTTTGGCCTTGAAGATAAGGGATGATTTCCTTATCTACATTCATCAACAATCATTCTTTACTTTTCAATTGTGATAGGCTGTAAATTCGAATGTGATATCGTTTTTACTGCGAATAAACAAAGTGCATTTATATTTTTGAATTAAAATTGTTTGTAAAAAACATTGTTTTATTTATTATTTTTTAACATCATAAGTGACTTTTCTCTTGTTTAGACTTGATGTAGTCCTTAAGTGTAAACAAGAGTCCTGTACTCAGAACCTATATTGAAAATACTAAATATACTTATATAGTTAGTATATAGTTAGTTAAGGATTCCCCTTGATTTCCTTGGAGTTCATCATTATGACAAGTCCTTAAAAGTAATTATCATCATTGCTTCATCAGAATATAACTAAGCTTAATATAGTTAAGTGTCCTAGCCTATATTTGAAGAATTGTTTCCTATTCGTTGAAGGTTTGTACTTTCTATCATCGACTTAAAGTGACATGCCATATCGACTACTAGATGCAAATACGTAAATAGCTCCAAAAAATTATACAAAAACACTGTAAAAGCCTAAAGTTTAAGGATCATCTTCAATTGTCTTGGGTTCCCTTCATCAGATCCTGTTTTGATAGTAATTAGGTACAACTTACTAACTGCTACTAGTTTACTTACCTACTACCTTGTTCATTCGTTTATTTTCTTTTTGTTAGCTCACACCTATGAATTACCGGTTTTTTCGGAATAATATTCTGAAGTAATATCGTACTTTATTGACGGGCAACAGTTTTTAGTGATGACCGAGTATCATCTGTTCTTTTTTTAATCTTTATTTTTAAAGGGGGCTTTTTAAACATGAAGATGTAACCCCCATAAAATCACCGGTTACAGAGATATCTCATAACTAAACACATCAGTAGCAGCTATATTATTCTTGGCCTGTTCCTAATACCTAATTGTGAAAGTCCGTACAATAATTTAGCCGCCACCGATATAGGTAAAGGGAAAATGCTATTACACCAACCGACATTTGTATAAGTAATCAATATCGAGGTGAGACTGAATTTGTCTCCTAAACGCGTCGTTCCGGACACACTCCACTAAACTATGATAAACATCTTCTACGGTGTCACATTCGGAACAGTTTTATGAACCTACCTTGCCTATCATACATCCAAACTTATTCAGTGGAATGTCCAGAACGAAGTCTGGAGCTCGTTACAACATCTTGCCTTCCCACGCCAGTTACATCAAACCAAGGTTTGTTAGGTAAACTTGGTTGCATGGTTTTATACCTTTTTCTAGTACCTTCAGTAAGAGATCTCTTTTCAAAATATTCCGACCATATAACAGAACAATGCTGCTTAGCCTTATGGCGTTTAGCATTTTTTTAATTTAAATTATTTTCAAAAGGTCCTTTTCTGATTTCACTATTATTATCGGCGAGGCATCCACATTCCTTGCACGGATTTTGAATGTTTAACCCAAACAAACTGGCAATTCGATTCGGATGCAGTTTTCTTCACCTTGGATATCAATTATTTGTTTTTTTATGGTCAGGTGATCATTGACAAAGATTTTCTGGTTTCCAGTTAACCCAATTAGTCCAGTTGTTAGAGTGGTTTTAGAACCGTATCTAGCTGCGACAACAAAGTCTTCCTTGACGTATCGGTTGCAGACACTCACGATAATTGGTGTTCCTTTGTGCTTCCTTTTTACCGCGATGGGACTCTTGTTAGGCAATTTATATGTGTTTTGGAAACCTGGTAATTTATCTTAGCCCCAACTTTTGCTACCAGGTCATACAGATTTTCGTTACCTGCCTATGGGATATTCTTTAGTTCGACGGTGTTCAAGCGCGACCACTGATCTCTTCTGTCGGATTTCTTTTCCAATTGATCCACTCGTCAATGCGCTTTTCCATATTATTGATTTTAGTACCGAATTCTTGACCACGTCACTAAACTGTTTTGTCAAAGATGACTCAAGATCCCGAATTTCGATTTCAGCGCTATGCTTTTTTTTTCGTCGTGTCGATGGCTGAGTCAAATTTTATTTTGACTTGCCATCGTGGTGAAAGGATTAGCCAATTCGCTTTTGAGAACTCGCGAATTGCCCAGGGTGCGCCGGACGTAGGGAATCGTTGTGTACGTCACTCGGGGAGGCTCCTTTCATGCGCCCCATCGCTATGCTTAAAATAACTGTATACATAGCCTTATTGACCTTTTCAGCTTCTACTAGATGTTCACAGTATAAGTCGTACATCTTGTCTAAAGTCATGTCTGGCATAAGATATTCGGTCTCGCTCTCACTTCTTCTATAGTGATTTAAACTTAGTAATAAAGTTTATGTGGGATGTCACTTGTAAAACTAATTCATAGCTGCATTTGTTCTTGCCTCCACTTTTCAATCCTCTTCTATCTATACAATCCTGTGATCTCATTTTAACCAAACCCGTATTAAGAGGGAACTCCCGGTATGGAATTCTCATACAAAATGAGTATGGTTGTATCTTTTACATTTTTCATCACAATGTTATAATTTTTGCACAGTCAATTTAAAACATGATTATCTATGTTCCTTCGATTTCAAATTATCTTTAGTCTGCCTATTTTAAAAATTATAGGCATCCAAACTTCCGTAGTTTTGAACGGCCTGACAAATGCGACTTTTTTAGTATTATACAACAGATTATTACAAGTTTTCGAAACGAAGGACCCTCGTAAATATAATGTACTTTCTATTTTATCAATAATTTTCATCAAAGTACCTCATTTTCATTCATCAAATACCATATTACAAATTAAAGAAAATTACAATATCTATCTCAACTCATTGAAGGGGGGTGAGGCGGCCATTCGTTAGCTACTCGGAAGTGAAGGAGGGGTGCCAGTAAGATACCGAACCAAGCCGAGATATGACATACCATAGTCTACCGACCAGAGAGTATGCAATGAACTGCATTGAACCTTTTTTGACATTCACGACTGCAACAAGTTATAGTCCGAGATCTAGCTGCAGAATCTTTTCGTTCTTTATAAACATAATTAAATTATATTTTTATACATGGTATACATGGCATATGTTAAAAGTACCAAAGTCTAAACGAATAACAGAAATAAAAACAGTTAGTTGAAAACAATGAATGTTTTTTGCATTAATAACTTATTAATAGTTATTTATATATTATTTCAAAAGACAATTGTATACAATTGTACTATTGTGACAAAGTGTAAATGTTAAAACGATTGACTGTTAAAATGTGTAAATGATGAGGCTGATCATAATCTGTTTTTTTTTTATCACGTCCCTAATCACCCCATACTTTCAAGGGCTGTTATAAATTAATAGTCAGCTATATATGCCGAGCAGAGTATTAGTATCTATAGAAACATGTCACATTATCTTTGAAAAGACAACGTTTAATTGTCTTGTTAATTTATCATTGAGTTGGAGTAATAATAATAATCGTTAAATGCTTTCGAACCTAAAACCTTCTACATGCATAATAATAACTATGCAGATACAATATTCATTAAAAATGCATAGCTCTTGGCCTAATTACAGTGTCATTCATAGCAATTCGTTTGTGTCATATGTCATACTTGTATTTTATAATGTTGATTATAATTTTTAAATAGTTTATCTGGACTTAAATATGGGTAAACAATCTTTACATTGTGTATTGTTAATTATTTTCATAGTAAATATATCATTATATCTACGAATACTTAAATTGTAATGTCATTATATCGTGCATGTCATTTTTAACCGACTTCTAAAAAAGGAGGAGGTTCTCAATTCGATTCGTATATATGTTACTTTTTTTTTTTTTTTTTATGTTTGTTTTCGGATATCTCCGTCGTTTATGAACTGATTTTGATGATTCTTTTTTTGTTGGACAGGAGATGATTCCAAAGGGGTACCATAGTCAGCATGTCGTGATCTGATGATGGAATCTCAGAGAAATCGAGGGCAACCCTCGAATTTTATAGGCACATGTAATGTTTTTAGTGTGTTTTTCAAAGCTACACTAGTATTTACGTATTTTTATGTGGATGAGCTGATGATGGAAGGTCAACTCCTCAATGGTTAGGAGTTAAAGGATAATTCTTTCACTACTGTACACATATTCAGACTGCTAGTTATGATTTCAAGTGAGCTGTTGGAACGGAGATATTTCAAAGGTGGTCCCATTGTCAGCATGTCATGATCTGATGATGGGACCCCAGAGAAATCGGGGGCAACCCTCATATTTTATTAATCGAGGCCAAGATTTACGCTTGGTTGCAACAATTTTATGTGGTTGAGCTGATGATGGAAGGTCAACTCCTCAATAGTTAGGAGTTAAAGGATAATTCTTTCACTACTGTACGCATATTCCTGCTGCTAGTTATTGTGTAAAATGAGCTGATGATGGAAGGTCGTGACCCTCAATAGTCAGGAGAAAGGATTTAATTCTTGTTTATTATAAATAAGTTTTCCGTCTCAAGTAACCATCGTCTCCTCATTCGAGAAACATTCTTGCTCGGTGTACCCATCACTTAAAATCGTAAAATAAAATAATTTTTAACAAAAAAAACCGACTTCAAAAAGTAGGTTAACTAAAAAGCAAAAAATAAATTTACTTCGCACAAAATAATACGTTTTTTCATATAATTAAATAGAAATTATTAAATAATTATTTTATAATTCTGAAGTCGGTGCCAAGTAAACAATTAATAACTCTGTATAGATAATATCAATCGTTCTAACAACATTTTTCTAACTGAATATTAGTTATATTTCTGTGGTAAGTACCAATACTGGGCGACCGCGCACTAGAACAACTACGCCTCCCTTTTAGTGTGAACTGTAATTTGATATTGTAGAAAGGTTGTTTTTACTTGGCACCGACTTCAGAATTATAAAATAATTATTTAATAATTTCTACTTAATTATATGAAAAAACGTATTATTTTGTGCGAAGTAAATTTATTTTTTGCTTTTTAGTTAACCTACTTTTTGAAGTCGGTTTTTTTTTTGTTCTTTCATATGTACAATCAAACACATAACCGTTTCAGCAAATTTGAACAAAATAAGATAAATATATTTACAGCATATAAACCGCATAGTAATAAAGATTTTTGTCATTCGAGTTTGTGCTGAGGTAAATTATTTACATTTCTGTATTTTTAGTGAACCGCAGAATGAAAAGAAGAGACTTGGCCTATTTGTCAGCTTATACTTCACGAGAGCGAAAAATGAAGGGTAAACGTAAAATAGAGGTGAAGAAAGTAATTATTATTAGATAAATAACGAATGCCATGTTGCAGAATAATGCAATTCTTTTATCACTGTCTCAAGAGAAACGCAATGTGCTAAATATTAGAGCAATATTATTAAATATTATTATTATATACCCTAAATAATACAGTATCATTTCTAAAACTTTGTTTTATTATTTAAATAAAGAAAACACTCAGAATCAAGAGTTAAGTACTATCACTATTATATTATAGTACTAATGTTTTGATGCAATTACATACTATCGACATACTACGTGGGTGCAGTCGCAGAAGAAACTAGTGATATTATAAATCCCAAAGTAACTTTGAATGTCTGTCGGTCTGTTGTTCCTGCAAAATAAAATCGTTTAATCGATCTTGATGAGTGTTAATGTTTATTTGTTGACAAAGCCCGCTTAATTAAGCGGCCGTGGCGCAATGGATAAGGCATCGGTCTTACGATCGAGAGGTCATGGGTTCGAATCCTGGCCATTACACCACGGACGTAAAACTTCCTCTTAACACAAGCGAATTAAGCTTAGCTGGAGGGGGTTAACAAGAATACTAGTAATTTGTATTTGCAAATTGCTAGTAAGCTTTAAAAAAAAAAAAAAAGTCTAAACACGCAAAGTTTAATTGATATCAAATTTGTGTCTATAGCCTCTATTTTCATGCGTGGACGTCGGCCAAGGCTTGACGCCTTGTTGCCTTGACGCGAACTCAAATTGGACGTATTGCGAAAGCGACAATAATTACTCTTGCTGTAAACCTCAAGGCTATTTTGAACTCGACTGTACATCATCTTTAAAATCAAACTGAATACGGACGCCAAAATTAAATCATGTTACAGAATAAGTACGCGCTATATCCTTAGGCTCAACTCACATCGACTAGCTAGCTTCATATTTATCTGTAATCTGTGACGTAAACACAGAAGCACTGCGTCGTCGTGTTGCGTCCAGTTTATATGACCTATTTAGCCCAAGATAGATGTAGACAAATTGTATGGATAAATGCAAATGAACCTGAAAAGCAACAACATAAACAGATCAGCTTTTTAAGTTCATTAAAATCATGATTATTTTAAATTGCTGGGCTAATCTTTAATATATTTCCAGCAGGCCCACATAATGAAGATATGTATAAATACTGGGTGGCGCAAAAGTAAAGACCCTATTTGGTTCAGCTATAACATTTTTTCTAAATTAGAAAACTAGATTTAGATTTTTTTAAATGTATATTTGTGCCATTAAATTTCGTACCATTAGGATTTAAAGATGATGTCTTTTAAATGGTGACCTCCAGAGTTGATACACATTTGAGCCCTATTTATGACATTTTGCATAACTTGCCGTAACACTTCCTGCGATATGTTCGTTATTTCTTGACGAATGTTTTCTTTTAGAGCTGCGAGAGTCTGTGGCTTGTTCACATACACCCGAGATTTCAAAAAACCCCAAAGAAAGAAGTCTGGACTGGTCAGATCGGGTGATCTTGCAGGCCAAGGCAAATCGACAAAACGAGAGATAACTCGGTCTGGAAAAGCGTCCCTCACTAAGTCCATAGTGTCGCGCGCTGTGTGTGCCGTAGCGCCGTCTTGTTGAAACCAGATGTGCTCCAGCCCCAATTCGTCCAAACTGGGTATCAAAAACTCACGTAACATGGTTCTGTAGCGTTCTCCAGTGACAGTTATCGCATTGCCTCCAGCGTCTTCGAAAAAATAGGGTCCGATCACTCTGTCAACACAGATGCCACACCATACAGTAACTTTTAGTGGGTGTAGAGGTGTTTCTTGAATAATGCGCGGATTATCAGTGCCCCAGAACCGAGTATTCTGCTTATTGACATGCCCTGAGAGATGGAAATGCGCTTCGTCACTCATAACCAATTTTGAAGGAAAATCATCCTCTTCAAGGTTGAGGTTTATGACGCGCTGGCAGTAATCTAGACGAGCTCGGTGGTCAGCAGGCAGCAGCTGATGAGTCATTTGAGTTTTATACGGGAACATCTTTAAGTCTTTCACCAAAATACGCTGCAGGGTCCGTCTGGAAATGCCCAATTGCGTGGCACGTCGCCTCGTTGATGTTTCTGGACACTCTTCCACATCTGCGCGCACAGCATCGATATTTTCAGCTGAACGGCCTGTTCTTGGTCTCCCAGACTTAGGTCTATCCAATGTTGAGCCAGCTGCTTCAAGGCGTGTGGCAAAGCGTCGAATTGTGCGACCAATCGGTGCCGGACGGTGGGGAAATCGTCGACGAAATTCACGTTGTGTTCTTATCACTGATGAATTATTCCGTAAGAACATTGACACAATTATTCCACGTTCTTGGGGAGTAAAACGGTCCATGTTTATTTTCAGTGTATTTTACATTTGTTCACTACACAATTTTCAACAACAGAATGACAGAAAATGTCATATAAAAAAAAAAAAAGTATTTTCTTTAGTGCCAGTACTTTTGCGCCACCCAGTATAAATATTATTATGTAAAAAAAACCGATGGCGTAAAACGCGACGTGAAATCTTTTATCTCTTTTAGTTGCCTGCCCGCCTGTTAAAACAGCGTCGTAAGTTCTTAGTCTGAATTATGCCTAAAGGTATAGAATATCTTCATTCAGTAGATTTTTAGTCGACTAGTTGGTCGACTAGTGCATAATGCATCTGACTGTGGAACAATACACATCCTTGTTCCACATACAAATCTCGCCATTGTTACCATAGCAACAAAATTTTGTTGAAAATCGGCAGACTTATCAAACAACAAATCCTGGGTATTGAACCGTTGAGTAACAACTGAACATCAACATGTATTTTCACTCACACATTTATATATAAGACCGATAGAGACAGCAATACCTTTATGTGTGCAGAGTCTACCCTTAACTCTCTTTCTAAAAACACCAAGTGTTTTGACAAATAAATTCCGGCATCCTTCGACTTTGTCCAATAGATATTTACGCGAAAATTCAGACCGCTTTTAAAAATAGTATTCTTCAAAAAACGTATAAAATTATATTTGTCGAGTGATTCCATTTTGCATAAATACGGACATTATTTATCTCTTACAATTTTTTTTCCAGTAGTGTATTCCATTTGAGCAAGGTTACTGGCGTTATATACGGGCTTCGTAAGTTCCCAGGCTGGCAAAATCAGATACATGAATTTAATTTATTGACGCCCTTGACTGTGTAATGACAACATAATTATTTTAAACACTATTTTTTTTTTATGTGGATGAAATTTTTATGAATTTTATTATTTACTTGATTTTCACATTGGTTATCTTAGAAATTAATATAATATATAATATTACCTGCTTGTAGAGCGGGAAACAATAAAACGATTGGTATGTTTAACTTCTTTTAGTCATTTTTTGAGATAATTGGTTTTTGCAGCATAACGGCGATATCATGACTCTGAAGCAGAGCTACATTTCATATTGTATAAATCTGTAACTTAAAACTAACTAACTACTGTGTAAGAATAGAAAATAGATATTTTATTATTATTATTATATACATATATTATATATATATATATACATATATATAGAAAAATACGAATAACAAAAGTTTATAATAATATAATAATATAGTAAAAACATTGTAATGTATAAAAACTTAAATTTAAAAGTTTATATTAAATATGTACAAAACATTAGGACAAAACAACTGTAATTTCATAATAATATTAAAAACTTGTCTTGAAACTGGTTTGCGAGCCCCGAAGCATTCCACATTCGGCACCAAATTTTTCGGCACCTACCGTACCGAGCACTCGGGCGCACGGCCGCATCGCCCGCCAGTTAGTATTACATTATCTTTGTCGCCAGTCGTTTTGCTGTCTCGACGCGAAGCGCATGTCGCATATTTCCGCTTACAAACTAATAAGTATTACGCTTTGATGGTGCCACAAACCTTACTCGTAAAACACCATAAGCTTTGTTAGTGTTAACCCATCATTAGCAAGAGGCGCGCGCCTTTCACAAGTTTTCTTGAAAACATTATGTTTTATATTAAAAAACTCCACATGTATTTTTTCCAAATCATTTTACTGAGTGGTGTGTTATTATTTTGCAACGGTCGAAGATTGGAGGGCAGAGAAGGTAAGGTGTATCCAAATAATAATTATTCAGGGTTTATATTTGTGTATGTAATTTACAATATTAAAAGGGGCATTCAAAGCTAAGAACATAAAATTATTATAAATGCCAGTAATGAATGTTGCTCGTAGCATGATTTTGAAAAAACAATAAACAACGGTCGTACAAGAAGGAAAAACAAAAATGCTTTTTTAGTTCGTAATTGTTTTATATAATCACAAGCTTCCGCCCGCGGCTCCGCCCGCGTGGTATGTCAATTAAAAGTAGCCTATATGTTAATCCAGACTATAAGCTACATGTGTGTAAAATTTCATCGAAATCGACCCGGTAGTTTTGGCGTGAAAGAGTAACAAACATCCATACATACAAACTTTCGCCTTTATAATATTAGTAAGGATGTATGATAATGATTAACCTCTAGGTACCTGCCGGTATCTATTATAAGATTACCAACATAAGTTTTTATGAAAGAGCTCATTGAAATAAGTCTCCGCCAGTTCCCGTAGGTCTTCGTTAACCATAGCAGAGAGCCCGTGGGTTCCTCCCGGTTGCTACCATTAGAACGAGCCCAAACTCGATTGCTTTACTTACATTAACGACAACAAAAAACCATTTAGAGCATAATAATGACGTTCTTCCCCTGTGAAATATTATAGTAACAAAAACAAAATAAAGAGTACAACTTAAATCCATTACGTACGCACTTTCTTAATCCAATTATCAAATTATATTTTTTTTGCCGCATTTGCATTTATCTTTTTAACTTAATGTTTGTACGGGACAGAGAGATTGAGAGGTGAAGCAAAGGGTTAGACTTGAGCTTAACATGTTGGTGAAATCGGCTCTAATAAAATTACAGGTGATTCTTGCGTAAAAGATGGTGTCACGGGCGTCTGCCGGCTAGCAGATAAATGCCCATCGGCTATCGAGGGCCTTAAAAATCACCAAAAATTACAGGTAATATAATTTTTTACATTGATTAATCTTATCCAACCAATAAAATATAACCTGACAGAATTAGAAACAATGTAACACCTAAAAAAGAAACACAGCTGTCACTTTAATTTATGTGTGTAATATGCATAGACAGCCAATAAGGGTTATCTAACACCTGTTAAATAGGGGCTTAATGATGTTGCTTTGCATGAGTTAACTAGTAGTTTATTCCTGGAACTGTTATAAGGTGACTAGTGCGCACACATCTATTGTTTGCTGCACCATTGTGGTTCTATCCTGCTGAACTACTGCCGGAGCTCGAGCACCCTTGCGACGCTTGTGTTTAACCCTATAAAATAAACAATAGGAAAATCTTCATAGATTTAGATATAATTTGCCATGCTCGCTATCGTATTCAGAAATGTACTAGATAACATACAAGAAAAGGTGGTGCCCGAATACTTTGTCCTTTGTGCTTTTGTAGCAATGTTTTAAATTTTCAAGTTGCAAAAAATATCATCGATATTAAACTAATATTTTGTACATATAGTTGCGAGTGCATTTAAAATCGCTGATAGTTTATTAAACCATTGTGTATATGTTTGTTTATATCTAATTAATAAAAAAAAAATTATTAAAGTAGGTTATGGAAACTGTAGCCCATAGATATTGGACATAGAAGGATAAATGATATCCCCGCCAGTGCCAAAATGTTCAGGGAATAAAAAAAAAAAAACAAACTTTACGTGATCACACTGATCACAAATAGGTACTACTGATATTTTTACTTTCTTTGCGTCCTGTTTATATCGATGGTCCCAATCAAGAAAGTCGTATCTTCAAAATGAGCACTTTTCAGTAGAGCAGTTTGAAGTTTCTTTTTACGCCCAAAAAGAAAATACAAATCGTAGTAACCTTAAACTTGGAATATATCTTAAACATACGTATATTTATATTATGTTATATTTATAATTACATAAGCACTTGTATTTTACGAGAAAATGTACATGTGCCATTTTATCACGGAAGAAAATACTGACAGGCTGTCGGTTGTGGCACTTTCGACTTTTAATTGGGTTTTAATTGATGAACTTGGTTGGAAGTGGAATATGCGACATTTTTAAATGTTAAGTCGTGAAAAAAAAATGACGAAAATGGGTTGGGAGTGCCGGTGAATGTAAGGAGAAATTAAATAATGAAACGAACAATATTAGTTAATATTATTATTTATTACTTATAATGATATTTAAGACTTTGACTTGGCTAAAATACTATAAAACAATTCAAAAAAGTATAATTGGACAGTATCACATTAAAATAAGGGACATTCCGTTACAACTGTATAAAAACTATTATATTATTATATAAAGTGTAAAAACCAGAAAATTAAAATGGCACTTGATTTTTTGAAAGTGTTAAACACCATACCTAAGCAACCTTAGAATCTTTCATAATATAGGAACTACTTTTTAATCAGCCTTGCAGTTCATCTTGGAACGAGTACTTAATAGCTACTTAACAACAATATAACGTTTCAAAACTAACAAAATAAAGTAATATCAAATCTCACCACACGAACGTTACGTAGGAACTATTTTTAAACAGACTTGCATTTTTATCTTGGTAAAGTACGTAATAGCTACTTATAAAGCAAAATCACGTTTCAATACTAACCTAATTACGAGTAATAAAGTAAGTACAAATCTTTCTACATTAGTAAAATTAAACAGTATGAAAAAAGGTTGTAAAAATAAAAAAAACAAAGAAATAACATTTTAAAACTTTAACAGCTTAATTATTAGTCAATATTGCTATCAACTAACTTGTCTTGTTTTGGGGGGTGCATGCGGCAAGTCTTTATAGAAGGAATGATATTTTTTTGGGATTGCTAGAGACTTACACATAGAGTAAGTAAGTAGTAGTAAGTATTTATACTTTTCGTACGTAATGGAGATGCATTTGTCGTTATAGGCTAATGAGTTCAAAATGCTTTATGCGCTGGTTATTTCTTTTCCCTGTCCTTAGAACAACTAAAGTCTTAGGTTCCTCACCCATATCATTATTATACTCTATGCAATAATATATAAAGCAAACACGATGCGATTTCTATTCTGCCCTGCGCAGTTGTCCGACCAAAACCTGAATTTGTCAAGCCCTTTTTCAGCATTCTCTTTTATAAAAGCGTAGAAGCAGCTAGAAACTTCATTCGCTCTTTTATTTGCAATAACCTCATTCCACATAACGCTAGTTGCAGCTTATTTATTAACATCGTAAATACTGAAATTGAAAGCATTTAACTTCCTCTTGTAATAGAAAATGCGTGTTTTGAAGAACTTTTTAGAAATCAAACGTTGCAACTACAAGATTATCATTCTTACTTCCATCAACTTTGTCAACATTTTTCAGAGCACGAGCTTTTTCTTGATGATCCTAGAATCGTTGCTTTTCTTCTTGATTAGCGAACTCAATATTATCAAACACCATGACAAATATCACAGCGATCTTTTTTCGGTAAATGAAAGGAAATATTTAAATTTGCCTCCAAGATGTCACGGTACTGGCATTTATTCGCCTTGTTTGTTTATTAACCCGGATACCATCCACACCATTAATTTATATAAACGGAACATCTTAAAGAAAAATCTGCCTTTGCCAAAGTAGATAGTGAATAAGCCATCGTTTCAGTAATTTCGATATTTCTAGGGATTTTCGGTGCATTGACAGTCGCTTCAACCTCAGCAGTAGTGATAAGACGTTCACCAAAAGGTGTTTAGATGAATGCGAGTCACTAAAAACGTCGCTAATCAAATATTGCAGCTGAACTAATTAATTTCCAAAATGGGCCGGTATTTGAGAAGAAACTCGATCTGAAAATAAATAATAATTATTTTGATACCTTAAAAGGCTAAACACAATGTTTATTCCTAAAATATTGAAACGAAATCGATCAACAGAGATACATCCGTCAAAAAAACACACCCAGTAGCCATTTGAAAAAGTCGGTAGTGCCACTTGGGACCAACCATATAATATAAGTTCCGTTTAAAAATGTCATTTGTGTTACAACCGACAAATCAACAGATTATGCAAACATTTAATAATGTCTAATTTGACACTTCTGGCAAACAGACCTGCTTAATTTCCGTCTAAGAAAGTAGGAAGCGGCACTTTCGACAATCTTGAAATGCTCAAGTTCAGTTAAAAATGTCGGATCTACCATTACCTTCATTTTTAAAGGGAACGGTTTTTTATTGATTTATAAAACAACGATGATTGCTCAAAATCATAACATAACTTATGGCTGCTTTGTATAAAAACTGAACATTAATTGAATAATAAAATTATTAAACTACTTACAAAGTCCCGCGTGTAATCCAGGATTTTCATAATTCCCGGGCATTTCTTTTCGTTTTTTTTGTTCAACACATGTATCCGTCCGTACAAGATTGCGCGATATGCCACATCGCGCAATCTTGTACGGACGCGCGATCACTATCGACAATTTTAATACTCAAAAATGTGTCAAAATGAAGAATTTTAATGAAATTTAATATGCACATTGTAGAACTCATTCTTGCGAATGCATTTATGTAAAAAAGTGAAAATCGACAAAATGAAACTATCGACTTTCTTAATTGGGACCATCGATATAGTAACGAAACAACTGCACTAAATTTATTGCCAAATTAGCTTTTTCCTTCATTTTATGCTTATTCGTACGTAGAGAAAAAAATCTTATCAACGTATAGCATCATCATCGAATCCAACCAGTTTATATTTATTTATAACTCCTAGTATTCATTCAAAATCTTAGCACAAGAGCTTACCAGCAATAGGAAGTGGAACTTTTATCATATTATTTAGTAAAAATATATGTTTTTTTAGAGGTGACTAGACACGCAGTCACCAGATACCAGGCAGATACGTCTTGCTCTAACTCTCGCGGACTGACTCTCATCTTTTATATTAATTTCTTATCTTTATTAATAACTTTATTTTGAATATTTCAGATCTGTGGCTACAAAAGAACTCAACCTATTGTGTGTTGTGTCAATGGGTACGTATAATCAAATAAAATAATACTAAGATTCAATTTCACAAGTTTCTGATATTGGGTTGATAGTTCAAGTAGTTAATTCGAAATCGAATATCGAATAAAAAATATTATTAACCCTTTGCAAGTCAATATTTTCTACTTCTTGTTAATGTAAAATAAGCCTCCCTGTTTTGAGTGTTTATTTTACCACAAATTAGTGCTAATTAGCGATGAATTTTATTTTAAACTAGCCTCCCTTCGCTTCGGGTGTGCCATGTCGTGATATACACGGTGTGATTGACATCGTGACGAAGCCACCTCCAAGTGATTAAATGAAAGATGTAACTGTATTAGATTTTTTTTTATTTTACAGTCAGAACCCAAAATCTCAGTCAAGTCAGTGTCAGCCGATTCCTGAAAATACAGCGACTAAAACGGGAAGAAAGGCATTTGATAGTAAGTTACGTATTTTTTCTAGGACAAAAATATGATAATAATAAAAAAAACCTGAAAACAGCTCAGTAGTTACGGGTAGCCAGAGCCGGCCAGAAAGTATGACTACTAGTCTAACAATTATTATTTTATTACAAATATCGGCACATAAGTTGGCAAGAACTGTCAAATAATCAGAAGACGTTTTTAGGTCTCTTTGGTTTCCAAGCGGGACGCGGGGGACGAAGTACCATAGTTCCGACCGTGCGATTGTTTTGTCAGTGGACCCCCGCTTCCCCTGCACTTTCGTGCACTAAAATTGTACCGATTATTTTTGTTGAGTTGTGTTTTGTTGAATTTTAGTTTCTTGTTATTGTTATAAATAGTTTTTATTTTAACCGACTTCCCAAAAAGGAGGAGGTTCTCAATTCGGCCGGTACGGTATGTTTTTTTTCTATGTATGTACTTACATTAGCTAGACGAACCATTACTTGTGTTGATCTTAATTCAAACGTACTGTATGTGACTAAGTGACTTATCACTCATCGCATAGGTGGCGCTTAAACCAAGTAATGGTTCGTCTAGCTAAGGTAATACCTACGACGCTGGCACAAAGAGTTGAGAAATTTCGAGTCCAGCAGCATACGAATCCATAGCTGAATTGGCAAAGCACTTGGGGCGTATACCCAGGGGGTGCAGGTTCGAGTCCTGCTGGATTCTTAATTTTTCAACTTTAATATTATATAAAATAAATGCATAGCAAAGCTAAAATTTGCTTTAAATATTACAAGTCAATTTTATTGTTCTAGTGTGTATCGAGTATCAAGAGCAATACGTGTACCCGTGTGAGAAAAGCGTAACCCTCACAGGAAATCCGAGCAGAGGCAACCATTGTCACCACGATGTGGACGAACTCATCCTCGGAGGAGAAGTCGCGCATGAGAACGAGTTCCCACACATGGTAAAGAATTTGAAAACTTTTTAACCGACTTTAAAAAGACGGCGTCGATCATCAATCAGAATAATAACAAGCGTTTGTTTGATGCTTGTATAATATTATTTATTTAATGTCTCATAATTTTCATAGTACATTTTATAAGAATACTTCTGACTTCAATAACAGAGCACATTTAATCAAAATCGGTCCAAAAAGTTTTTAAAGGGACGTTATGTTTTTATTCAGGTGATGCTTCGTTACGGAGATGAGAGGAATAAAACACAAGAGGCATTGTGTGGAGGTGCCATCATCAGTCATGATTATATTTTGACGGCAGCACATTGTATAGGTTATGCAAAGTGAGTATCGCCTTTGATTTACCTCTGCATCAGACATTTAGGATCATTTTAGTTGCCAGTAGTAAGATACTTCCCCATGGTATTTCCTACAAAATTGAGGAATTTCCCTCATACACCTTCAACCCAAAAATTTGATTTTCTGCTAAATTGACGAACCATCACTTCGATATAAACTCACACCCCCTGGTGGATGAACAAAAATGAATCCTCAGAGGAAATATAAATAATCAAAAGGATGAAACATATATGTACCAGTTTTTAAATGGACAACCAGCTACACAACTGTGAAATCCGCATTTAATTTTAAATGCACTAATTATTTTCATGATTTTGTAATGACACAGAGAAAGAAAGAGAGAGAGAAATGAATAAACTGAATTTTTATTCCGTGATGGTGCATCAGAACCAGAGCCATAGTGAATGCTTCGTATAATATATTTTTCGTATATATACGTTTTAGTCAGGTGGTGACGCATGTAATAGCAGGCGCTCGGACTCATAGTGACGCAGAAAAAACGGGCAGAAGATATAATGTGAAGAAAATAATAATACACCCTCAATATAAATCTCCTTCTGTGTATAACGATATCGCATTGCTGGAAATCGAACCGTAAGAAAATTTTCAATAATTTTTTTTATTTTGTTGATTTATTTCAAAGAGTCATTTCAATTGGAATCTCTGCCTTCTTTACATGAGACCTGAATAATTATGTTATATATTTAGATCTCATGAAAAAGGGAGTATGGCAAGTAACCAATCCAGGCACGATTTCAGTCTCCATATTATATTTATCCATATTATGTTAGGTACAGGTATGTTATGCGCCCATACCATGCATAAGGCGAACTAAAAGTTTACCCTTCGGCGCGGCGCCATTTTTTAGCAGCAGTGAACAGTGCTGTGTACGTTGTAGACATTATTTTTTCTTTACTATGTTTATATCTGGCATGTTTGCGCAAAATCACACAGACGGTTTTCACGCCGTCATTCGTAAAAAGACTGCCTCGCCTTTGTTGCGATTACGAGCCAGCAATAACAGCATTGTCAAAACTGTGGCGGAGACCATGGATTCACCGATTTTAATACATCTTGTTAGAAGGACTATCAACTGCGACTTCTCCATTGAGTGTCCTTCTAAAAAGAAAATACCAAATAGGAAAATGTAACTAACACTAGCATGTAAGATTTCTAAACTAACCCAATATATTTTTGGTGTCCGAAATAAAAAAAAATATTATTATTATTATTAATATAGCCAAACCAGAAACTAAATACACCAGAAATAGAGGCGCGCGCCTCGAAAAGTGTTTTAGCGTAGACATATTTTGAAAGCGCAGGGCACATCTGACGATATAATTATAAATCTTACCCGACTCCAGGAATACACCTTTTTTTGGGTTCCGTAGCCGAATGGCAAAAAACGGAACCCTTATAGATTCGTCATGTCTGTCCGTCTGTCCGTCCGTATGTCATAGCCACTTTTTCCCGAAAAGTGAAAATGTGTGTAACACTTGGCCAGTTTTTATTTAATTTTCGTCGGAACAAATAACCATTTCATATTTTTCAGGATATTATTGAGCCAGTTTATAGTACCCGCTTGTTTGGATGTTGGTTATGCTGTGAATGACACCAAGGTTATTGCTACTGGTTGGGGTCAGATGACAAAACAAAGCTCTTTTTCAGATGATTTACGCAAGGTTATTTTGTTATACTACTCGTTAGCTTTGCTTTGGCCAAATTTTGCCGTCCCACTTCTCCATACCTCACCTCTTAATAAATTACTAATAAATATAATAAATAAACCTTTTTTGACTGTGTCATTTTTGTGTACAGTAAGTGCCTTGTGTACAGTCTAATAAATAACCTTATAACATTTCAGAACTGTCTAATATTGCGAAGGGAGAAACACCTTTGGCCGTAACAAATTATCTGCAGATTTATCGAGACTATAAGCGTTTTTTTTTTTAGGTTTCTATAAGTAAGTTCGATGAACAAAAATGCGTCGATTTGTATGAAACATATAGAACTTTCAAAGAAGGAATAAAATCTGAACAGCAATCATGTTACGGAGATAAAGGAAAAGACACTTGCCAGGTTTTTTTTTATTTAATCCAAGATATATCATTTATCATTGTTTATGATCACCACATCAGAAAAAGAGACACCTCATTTTTTAAATCTCTAGATTATAAATATCTATACTAGCGTATGGAGAGAGTATATTATGAAAATTATGTCATTATATTCGGCATTTTATAGGATGTGATTACTTCTTGAGGGTCTTATTTGAAAGGGTCCATCTCAAAGTTTTTACTTTTAAATAAATAAAAAAAATAAATTTACATATAAAAACATAAATATATTACGAATTAGGAAGAAAATATTTTAGCACAGACTTCAAGAACTTTTGGCGTTATTTAGTTATTTTGAGTTTTTTTTACAAGTAGGTACAACTTTTTTTATATAAGTTGCTAATAAATTACGGCAACTCAACAAGCATTTTACTGGGTGAGGGCACCGCATAACCGCACCGCCTCCCCGAACGGTATTGTATTGTATGCGGTCAGGTACATTTCACCATTAAATAAAATAAAGCTGGTTATAACTATAACTGTTTCGCCTTTGTGTTCACTCTTGTGTCAGTGCCTAATTGACTACATATAAATAACTCAGAACCACCTAATGTATTAAAGAAAATCGCATGTAATCACAATTTTATTCTGCTTCCTTACTTTCAGGGTGACAGTGGCGGTCCCATCCAAATTAAAAGTGAGAGCATCCACTGTATGTACACTTTGGTCGGAGTGACGTCTTTCGGACCAAAACACTGTGAGGCTACGGACATGCCAGCCATCTATACCCGACTGTCTTACTACACGCCATGGATTGAAAGTATTGTATGGCCCTAAGAAAGAATGTAGGGTTATTGCGCCATTTTAATTATAATATATTATTATACATACGTTGTTGTGTTGTTGCCACGTGTAGGTCTGAAATATTAACCCTCTGCTTTCCAATTATCATAGACTGTATAATTATGTATATTATAAAGACGTGTCTCCTGCGGGCCTAACATGTTGTAAAATTTTCGATATTAGACCTATAAAATTAAATTTAAACGGAAGTAGGCCGAAATCAAGCATTTTGATTAGCTGTTCAAATGTTTCGCTCAGCTAAACAACTCACAGGAGACAAGACTTTGCAATTATATTATGATAATATTGTTTTCATTTTAACTTTGCATTAAATTTGTTTATAAAATATTGTTTTATTTTTAAAAGGTTGCTATAGTTAGAAATGTTGGCTAGTAGTATAAATATTTACACTCCTTTCTTTGAGTTTATAATGAAGTGAATTATTTAACAACCCAAAAGTAATCCTAATTTTACCTAAAAATATTTTACTCCATCACTCCTAATATTGTGTTATTTTTTATAATTTATTGTATAATGTATGAATTCTTGCCTGCAACTGGGACAAACTCTGTATGACGATTTGGAAAAAATTATCATAAACCTCCAAGATGAAAGCAGCAGTAGTAAAACGAGCGAAGATAGATTCAGATTAAATGTAATTGCATTATTTGATTTTTTTCATTACACTCAGTTCAATCGTTTTATTCTTTTTCTTTTCTCCCTCACTAAGATTTACTCCTGTATCGTGAATACAGTTACAAACATATTATTATAATGTTTGAAATGTTAGCGTTTTACTGGCGCAATAGACGGGCCTTTATACAACCTATTGTTAATTCATAGCACGCGTAATATTATAATCTGTCCAAGATCAAGATTTTACGTAGACCTATTTAATATACCGACCTTATATTTAATATTTCATAAACGTATTAAATACGCTTGATAATAAATTAAAAATATTATATTTAAATCTAAGTATCAAAACCGTTATTGTCGTGGTTATAGGGTGGCTACATGCGCGATTGTGGCGCCGCTATTATTTTCACGACTTTTATGTCAAGCTGTAGATGTTAAGAAGAAATATAAAGGCAATTTGACAGTTACACATTTGCAAAAAAAATATTGTCACTGCTATAATAGTGATGGTCTTCATGGTCGATGTGCCCATCGATATCGAAAGATTGCATTGCATACTATGTCAATATAATATATTTTAATATTCAGGGAATTCGTCTTCCTAAAGAAGACTGTGAAAACGCTGTGCATTACAAAAAACAAGAAATAGATAACATGAAATACATTTATTTATTAAACAAGAAATTAGAAAATACAAATATATAAATATGATCACATAAGCATTAACGTAAAATCAAATTGGCCTCAAATGCCATTTCGTAGCAGTTGAGATCTAACATTGTGACATGAGACTTTCAGAATAAGGTTTTATTTTTATAGGTTTATCAAATTTATGCATTGAACAGTTTATCGATACTTTCACAACACTACTTAGTTCTAGTAAACTGAATATTTTTAGTTTTTAGCATATAACTACATTAAGAGAGGTGTTAGACCCTATGTAGACTTGGCTAAACATCCAATAATCGTCATAGAATTGTATTATTAGTAGAGTTTTGTGATTCACGGATGGAAACTGAATAATATTAAAATCGACTTACCGATGGAAAGAAACTTTAACGTTATTCGGCGTCATATCCCCGTTTTGCTTTCGCAGCCGGGTACTGTACACCATCCCATTGTATCCTACAGGGTTTTTACTTTTTTGAAGAGATTTTGTTGGTTTAATTTAAAAAAAACACCAAGCGAAATAAGACTCGCGCCGGGTCTTTGGCGTTTAAGACGTCAAATTATCTGGCACGAGCAGCTTTTTACGCGCAGTAGGAATTGGCAGGACTAAAAAGTTTATGTTACGTCTAGTCAACGAGTGGAGCGAGTGATGCTTTGTCTATGGTGATAACAATGAGTAGTCATCGGCAAAGCTTATGTTGTTGGCACATTCTCCACCAACATAGCAGCCGACAGTAGCACTGCTGAGCTTGGCGATTAAACCATCCATATAATTATTCTCTTAGATATATTAGTCTCACTCCAAAATTAGGTTTACATTTATCAGACAATGTTTTATCCCATATAACCTGATTAATCTGAATACTATAATTATAAACTATATTTATACTAAATTACTATACTGGCTGGCTGGACGGAGCGATCGCGCCCGGCGTCGGTGCGGGTGCACGCATGCGGTCGGGGGGCGACAACGAGCACAGCGTTCGGGCACACGAACACCTTTCCCTCTATTCATATACCTACATGACACAGAGAGGACGAGACATTGTTTACATTAAATTGATTTACAAATATGTTAGCTATTTCTTTGTGATTTTGTGACCCATTTACTGACCCAGTAATTCCAGAATTTTGAATACCTATGCGATGCTAATAATTATGTCCATTCTAATTTTCTCTTGATTTCTCTGACACCATCGACTATCACAAATGATACCATCAAGTAACATTCTTGATCTCTTTAACCCATAAACTGATAGAATAATTTTGACCTTTGATTATTTTGACTTTAGAGATAACGTTTATTTAGTTATTTTGCGAAGGATTTGATTTATCTTTATATGTTTTTTAATCATATACATTATTTCTCCAATTATTTTATTTACCTATAGTTTGATTATACTCGAAAATGAGCTCAAGAGGGAGTCGTCCAAAAGCAAAAATAACAAAGGAAAAAGAACCGGTACATAGCTATTTTGGTTGCCTACATACGAAAGTTTGAAAGGATAGCTGAATGTTTGTTATTAATTCACGGAAAAGTTGTTTTAATTCTGGTGTAGTGTGGCACACACTATGTATCTTAATCATATAAATAAATCAATGCTTATAATCTAAAAAAGCATTTAGGTTCATTTTATCAACCTAACACGCGGGCGGAAGGTAATAATTTTAAGTGGGTAGCGACCAAATCAAGCCACTGGCATGTTGTGAATGCCTCAGATGGGTCGAAGTAAGTCCTTAGATCCTTCTCAGCTTGTCCCTTTCCACTACGGTAGGATCCACAATCCTACTGATCCTCCATGCGACAAATCTATGTATGATTATGCAATGATTAGTTCTGATTTTTAATGCAGAACGAAATCAGACCTATCCTTCTTTTGTCTTAAAAATGTTATTTTGATATTATTATAAATGCTCTTCGTCAGGACCCACTACTGATATTAAAGCAAAAATTCCGCGCCAAATGTCGCTTCAGAGCGATTGGACGTATGGCTTTGGCGAACGCTTACTGGCTCCTAGAAGACACTGATGTCTACGAGGGTGTTGAAAACGTGAAGATGAGAGTAGCCCAAGCAATACGAAAGAAGAAGAAACAATTATTGAAGCCATCGGTATAATACAACTCACTCATTGTCTCATAATAATTTAAAATGATAGGTAATAATATGTAATGATGTATGATAAAGCTCAATTTTTGGACGAGCAAAAATCAAAATGGATAACACAAGCCCGTAAATTATAAGCACTTAGTCTTGCTTTAGCAGACGAATGAGTCCTCTTCAAAAATCGATGAATTTATCATCCTACTAATGTCATAAAGTTGAAAGCTTGTGAGGACATCTATCCGCATGAACTACGAGGCCGATTTCTATAAAGTAGTAGTATAGACTACTTTTACTAACGTACCACGTAAGTGAAGGTGCTAGTTGAAGCTAGTATAAAATAATTCCTATAGCCTAAGAGCCCGTTGCCGGTCAACTTACGTAATTTTATAAAAGCTGAAAGTGTCCATCTCTATCACCAAATATGGCATTTGGATCGTGGTGGCTTAGGGAGCTATTAAAAAAAGTTACATCATTGTATAAAACGTAATTTTTGGATATGTTGACCTTGGTAATGGTGGTTCCAACACCAGACTGACATCCTTCTGGATTAGAACCCTTTTCCCCCCATCATTAGTATCTGCCAATGGTGGAGGATCTACCATCACCCATCAACATATCCAAATTTACGGTTCTTATTTCCAAAAAGCCACTACTTTGTAAATTCATAGTTGGTAATCTCAGGGTAAAACTAAACGAGCGTAGTTTTGTGAGTCGTGAGTCACAGAATTTCGGTTGCATAAATTCTGCTGCATTCGGTTTCATACAAAAAGGCAGTTGGTGCCGCACGACAACACAAAATGAGTTGTCTGCCGACTCAATGCGCGTAAACTCAACCAAATTTCGGTCTACAGCCAAGCTTTCAAATAAAGTATGAAAATGTCCACGTATCAGCCTCTGACTATTGAGTGGGTTTACCCAGCTTCTTTTTCTACCCTCGTCTTCGGAATATGCTTCGTAAATACACAATATTTTTAATGGATTCATCGTGCTTGACGACACGAACAGCCCGTACCAACATTCAATACTGCATAAATAAATTAAGTTCGTCTGGCAACTCAACAGAAATTAAGTTGAACGTAAATTGAGTGACCAAAAATACGCGACTCACGACACACAAAATTACGCTCGTTTGGTTTTACCTTTAGAAGCACGACTTTAATTTTATAAAATGACGTAAGCCCAAATTACGTTATTTTATTAAAGCTGTTGCTCTCAGGCTACAAGATACATTCAGTATAAATCGGGGCAAACATCTTGAGCAAACGACCTTGAATGCGCAGAAACGCATTTTGGGTCTCTTTGGTTACGAGGCTGAGGCGCAGGGGGCCTGGACCTGCGCGTGATTGGTTGATCAGTCGACCCTTGCCCCGCGCACCGCGTCTTCGTTCCGCTCTCTCCCGAATACACGTGCGTGCAGTGAAGTGCTCACTTTTGTGCTCTGTTATAAATCGTTAGTTGTTGTTGTTATTTGTTGAGTTAAAAGCGGATTTTATCACTGAATGTTGTCGGCGATTTTGCCAATATTAAAAATCGAGTTAACTATTGATTTAAATCGTAAGAAGTTCAACAAAACATGCCGACAAGCATTGTTTTCGATTTAACTATTGTTTATGTTATGAGAAATTTGACAAAACAATGCACGACATAATGACGACATACAAAATGTTGCACATGTCGGCTATTGTTTATATTTTGGCTATTGCCTGCCACTGCACTCACACAAATACAATTGTCTATACATAATACAATATCCCGAAATAAACAGTAATTGTAATAAATAAAATAGGTAATTCTAAAAACTCAAAGTAACGAATCATATTTTTATAGCAATATTTTGCTCGTAAGTGTACGATGCGCAAACTTTCCCCTACCACGTCACCTAATGCTCAAGAAGTTTGCCCATAATTGTAACATTCAGCATAAACAGGGGGGAGGTTATTACGTCACGCCAGTGTAATATCAGCGTTCGTCCTGTGCACAGCTCCAAAGCGTTAACATTTTACGGGATAGTCGCGCTAAAACTGAAATATGAATAGGTAAAGTTATATCTGATGCTATTTACGGCAACACATTTCTTTTTTATGTTTTTTTAATTGTAACATAACACTTAATGACATTTTGTTTGCAAAAGTCAATAAAGGCCCGGTTTCTGGAGTTTAACTTATGATAAATTCATATTATTTATCGACTGTTTAACACTAATGAGCAGATAAGGGTTGCTGATAACTTTTCTGCGTTTCACAGTCCATCTCTCTTGTAAACTATTTAATTTTGTCGAACGACCAATATATTATTAGTATTGTATACTCTTTGTGAACAACTTTAAGCGCAATTTACCATGGTATAAAAACAAAAAGTTTTTACGTTCCTATGCAACGATTTTTTTTTTTATCATCACATTAATATAAATTTCAAATAAAATACCTGTTTTGTTAATTTTTCAAATATAATTTTATTACATTATAATGTTAAATAATTATAGATAATAATGATCCGTACTTCGATTATTGGTTTGCGTGCCAACATTTTTTGTGTGAAATGAAACGCAAATGTCATGTCATCTATACCCGCCGTATTTTAATAAATACGATCACAAATTTAAACATTTTGGTTTGATATCAAAACGGTTAAAACTTAATTCTAATGGAACACGGAGATCTGTGATTGTTTACCGAAATGTGATATTAGTTTAATAATAAAGTTTCAAGCATGTCTTGAACTACATTCAATTGTGTTGCCTGCGTCTGTGTCCTTATTTGCGAACACAAACATCCCGAGTCAAAAGTAATTTACTTTTACTAGAAAAGTGAAATGATTAATTACTGTTGTGGGATCTGGTTAAACCATGTAAGTACCCTATTTTTGTACATAATTGAGTACTGTATAACCTACACTGCAATAATCCTGTCAACCCAAGGTGTATGTAATGTTGACGCTCCTTAATAAATAAAATTTGTTTCAAATTCAAGTCTATTAGTGCACAATTTTTAGTGCAATAAGTAAATAAATAATTTGAACTGTCTGGATTCACTAGTGATTCAATACTAAACTAATAAAGTTTATTGTATTTAAAACATACATAAATATACAACTAATTATCCCTTAACCTTTTCTTTTCAGGTTGGAGGTGGAGTGCATAAGCTAGAAATGTTAATTTTGCCCAAACAACTCTAGAAAGCCCAATGCTGTGAATAGACTTGCCATACCCGAGGAATACCTGATATTAACAACAGTTCTATGGCTCCTATTACAATCCAACATTGGACACTATTTTGCCATGTAAGTTTATTTTTATTTTCTCAGTCATTAACCTTTTTTTTTATGAACAATATATAAAGTAAAATATTAATGATTTATACCTTCTTAGGTTCCTATTTAAATTCTAAATGATGAATGTTTGGGAGTAGATGTGGAAATAAAGTAAATAAATAATTTGAACTGTCTGGATTCACTAGTGATTCAATAATAAACTAATAAAGTTTATTGTATCTAAAACATACATAAATATACAACTAATTATCCCTTAACCTTTTCTTTTCAGGTTGGAGGTGGAGTGCATAAGCTAGACATGTTAATTTTGCCCAAACAACTCTAGAAAGCCCAATGCTGTTAATAGACTTGCCATACCCGAGGAATACCTGATATTAACTACAGTTCTATGGCTCCAATTACAATCCAACATTGGACACTATTTTGCCATGTAAGTTTATTTTTATTTTCTCTGTCATTAACCTTTTTTTTTTATGAACAATATATAAAGTAAAATATTAATGATTTATACCTTCTTAGGTTCCTATTTAAATTCTAAATGATGAATGTTTGGGAGTAGATGTGGAAATAAAGTAAATAAATAATTTGAACTGTCTGGATTCACTAGTGATTCAATAATAAACTAATAAAGTTTATTGTATCTAAAACATACATAAATATACAACTAATTATCCCTTAACCTTTTCTTTTCAGGTTGGAGGTGGAGTGCATAAGCTAGACATGTTAATTTTGCCCAAACAACTCTAGAAAGCCCAATGCTGTTAATAGACTTGCCATACCCGAGGAATACCTGATATTAACTACAGTTCTATGGCTCCAATTACAATCCAACATTGGACACTATTTTGCCATGTAAGTTTATTTTTATTTTCTCAGTCATTAACCTTCTTTTTTATGAACAATATATAAAGTAAAATGAGTTTAAAATATTAATGATTTATACCTTCTTAGGTTCCTATTTAAATTCTAAATGATGAATGTTTGTGAGCAGATGTGGAAATAGAATTTAAATAGCAACTATTTAAATTCTAAATTATGAATGTTTGTGAGCAGATGTGGATTTATCTTACTTGGCACTTGGCACCTTCAATCAAATTTAGCTCACCGCATGTTAATTTATAGCTGGGATTCCATCTTCATGAGCCCATCAACAAAAAATATAGCAACTATTATAATTTCAAATTAATACAATAAAATTTTAAATAATATGTAATTTAATAATTTAAGTTTTAACTAATCTTATTTCAGGTTCAACAAAAAGACTGCAAATAGTGCAAGCGGAGCTGCAGAGTTACAGAATTAAGTTCTTATTGGTGCTAAGATCCTTTCTACAAAGACTGTAGAAACCTATAATTTAATCATATAATTAATTAGGATTATTTTTCATAAGATAGAACGCCAGAAGCAATTACACTATCCAATGGTCCCAATGACAAGGCAAATACACACATTTGCTCACTTTAGCACACCCAATATGAATATGAAGCAAATGCAATGTTTATTTATTTAATTTTCATGCCACTAAGAATAATTTGTGATCAGAAATTGAAATTTGAGTACTTTTATTGAAAACTACTTGTTTTGTATCTAACTATGAAATATGAAAAAAAACAAACAGAATTGGAAGCTCAAGAATCCTAAAATTCATTTAATTTTACATAAATTAAGTTTCTGGTAAATTTTTATCATCTCCCTTCATTTTATAATAACAATAAGATGCATTTCAAATTTCCATGTATAGCATTTATTTAAATACGAGCTGACTCGTGACCACGAATGATGCAAGTCATTCGAAACGTCGAGCATATGTATTTATTTACCTTTATAATAATAAAGAAAATAAAAATTTATTACCTCACCTACGGTGCCGAGAATTGGACATTAACGGTTGCACTAGTCCACAAATTTAAAGTCGCGCAGCGGGCTATGGAGCGAGCTATGCTCGGAGTTTCTTTGAAGGATAAAATTCGTAATGAGATCATCCGACAAAGAACCAAAGTGACCGACATAGCTCGCAAAATAAGCTCGCTGAAGTGGCAGTGGGCTGGTCACGTTTGCCGACGGACCGACAGCCGTTGGAGCAAACGAGTCCTGGAATGGAGACCGCGACTCGGCAACCGTAAGGTGGGACGCCCCCCTGCCAGGTGGACTGACGACCTGAAGAAGGTCGCTGGAGGGGACTGGATGCGGAAGGCACAGGACCGGGTGTTGTGGCGCACATTAAGAGAGGCCTATGTCCAGCAGTGGACTGCGAGAGGCTAATTGATGATGATGATGATGATTTGATGATTATTGTTACCTAAACAAAAATTAGATACAGTGGTATCATTTTCAAGAATTATCTCATTGTTATTGTTTTTAAAGGATATTATCCATATTTTATGGAGTTTTTCAGTTTTTGTCTACAAGTAACAATAAGGGGAGGATAGGTTGGTATGTTAGTAAACAATTCCTATCACGGAAATCGCCAGATTTCTTTTCTCTTATTAATTTTTGACATAAACTTGGGGGGAGAAAGAGTATTTTAAATAGTATAATTTTGCTAAATGGTGGTTTGCGTTCAGTGCAAATTGAGTCTGTGGAAGTGTCCACATGTTTTTTAAATAAATCCCTTATGCATAAAGAAGACCAGATTTTTTAGGACTTCTAATCAAGTAAAAGCTATATCGAAGATAAAAAATTAAGAAGCCTACATTATAAGAACCATGAACGTTGTTTTCTCATAAAACATACTTGTTGCCTAGGAAACAGTCCCTTAAATTTGTTGCTTTAAAATTATTGCAACATACATAGCTGTGAGGGATCCTATGTTTTTTTTTTGCATTTGCCCTTTACTGTAAGATATTAGGGCAATATACCTATGCCTGAACCTTTGCATTAATATGTTGAAAAATTACTCAATAACAAATAAAGATTTCGTGAGTATTTTTGTTTGGCACTGACATAATACCTAATTGAGTTTTCTTATCCGAGAGATTCTGTTTTGTGTCACGTCATCGGCTACCCGAATCGCATGATAAGTTACAATCGACTTTATCTGCTGAAAAGTTTGATTAAACCTGTGAAAACGAATTTGAAATTTACCGGGCAGATTTGTTTCTGACAGGGCTTATCATGGACTAGTCGGCAATCTGACAAATTGTTCTATTTTTTTTTAAATCAAATTCATAATTAGCTCTAATGCTAGCTATAAATATAGTTAAACCAGATAATAATAATATTTAAAAAAAAGTATTAACTAATAATAAAATAAAACGAATTATGTAATTAATTAAGTATTGTAACACTTAATAGTTACATTATTGACAGGTAGCTGAAAAACTGATTTTGGCGGGATTTTAACACAAAATGTCACGTCACATAATGTAAGCTGCAGTAAAATATGTACAGATGTTACACACTCATTAACTGTGGATTGTATTAAATAAAGGATAACAATATTTCAGGACAAAGCGCTTCTGAACAAGCCAGCTGAAGATAGAACGGAAACAGAGAAGCGATACATTTATCGAATTATTGGTGGACTCAAATGTTTCAAAAAGTACCCCAATGTAAGAGTTCGTTTATTTATATTCATATCTCAATAGGCACGTTTTCCTATTTATTCAAGTGCTACTTGTGCATTGGTGCAATAACTATTAGAAACTTTGGAAGCTTTAGTTGTGAAATGTTTTAATGTAACTGTTTTCGTTAGATTAGATTGCAATGGTCGGATTGGTTATATTAGTGGTGCAAATACAAGTGTGCATGTTTTTAACTGATTCCTAACTACACCAACGTGTTAAACAGACGTTTAACTGTAAACAAACGTTTTCGATTACCTATTGTCTCGTTCAAACATTGAACGAGGGAGAGATCGAATTCTGTTTCAGCCTTGACCGCGGATTAAGAAGTTTGGTAAATTTGGTTTTTATAAGTTGATCCTGAAACTAAGAAACGAAACTTCTCCAAAATCACAATTCAAAATTATACATTAAGTATTTAATAAATGTGACCATTAATCGCATGACATCATAAACTAAGATCCCGTTTCATAAATAAATATTAGACTGATATTATAAGGGATTCTCAGTATAACGCTAATATTATCGGACTTAGTATTTTTCTCTTCACAACTATGTTAGTTTAAATAACGTGAAAAAATAATATTATATAACGTGTAAAGCAGGTAGGTACCCTGGGTCACATTACTACGAAAGCTTTTCTTTCCACAGCACGTGAAAAAGAAACTGGCAGCTGTAACATACTTTAAATATTACGGACCAAACCGCGTCATCATTCGCCAAAACCAAGAAGGTCATGCGTTGTATTTCATCGTCTCCGGAGATGTTAGCATCACAAAAAATGTCTTCGATGGTCTATTAAACAAGTATGTGCCTGTGGAAATCGCAGTGCTGCATGCTGGAGACTTGTTCGGCGAAATATCGTTGGTGCATAATATACCTAGAACAGCTACCTGTACCACAATAAGTTAGATCATCGTGTTATTATGTTTATTAGTAATTATTGTTGAGGAGTGTTAGAGGAACAGGGTGTGATGTTCCTCCACCACAAAGGGAGGATCCTCCGAGCAGGCTCGGTGGTATTGCCTGACGGACAGCTGTCCAACGGTAGCGTATTGGAAGTGGTAGGTATATATAGTCACTTGCTGTGAACATTTCGTTATCGCGATTCAGCACTCATCGACATATTTTATGTCACGTGTCATTTATTATGTGCGGATACCGCCACAAGGAGCTCGTGACTAAGTAGAAGTGGCTTGTGTGATCGATCTTGCTGGTTATGCAATGCTAACCGCGGTCGGCCGTGGATGGGTGACCATGTCATTATAACGAGATTTCCTTTGTGCCTCGGAAACACGTTTAGCTGTCGGTCCCGGTTGCCACTTTTCGGCTGCCCCACGTCAATCGTGCAATGAGTGCACGGTTGGCGTAGTGTTTAAAGCGGTCGCCTCGCCGCTTTCAACTGCGCTGGTGTTGTGGGTTCGATCCCCACACGGGACAAATCTTTGTGTGATCCGCAAAGATTTGTTCTGGCTCTGGGTTGGGCTTTGTGTGTGTGAAATGAATGTTTGTGTACACCCCCGCGACACAGAAGTCATTCATAGTACGGGAGTCGTTAGAAAAAAAAAACGGAATATTCAGCTAAATCCGTTACGACTAGGAGCTGATCACAATGTAATTGGGCAAAGGTTCGGCAGATATAGTAGCTATGTTGATAGTTGAGACTGGATATTGTTGAATGTTAAATTACTAGGTAATACTTTGCGATGAAGATTTAGATAAATTGATACAATGTTTTCAGATGTATATCATCTCACTCAATAGTGATTGTTACCAAAGTCGGGCAGATATTGTAGTGCGAAATTCGTATGTGTGAATTCCATTCGTCACATCACATATTTCATAAGAACGGCATACCGTAACGTCTGAAAGAAATAAGTTGAGAAAGGGAATCGATTTATGTTTGACTAAGAAGAGTTTTTAGATTCTGCCTATAAAAACCCAATTAAATTACAGCCTTAGGGCCAGTTTCAGCAGTTCTTGTTGCTATACAAAACTTTTATAACCGATGAAATGGCAAATTAGTAAAGAAATTTATAGAATTAGCCAGCATTTATCTATCCAAAACATTATCAGGAACTGGCGAAATTGGACCATAGAGTTGAGTCAACTCAAGAAGTCAGTTCTTAAACTTTCAACGGTCATACCGTATAACCATGCTCTCCATGTACCTGTACTGACAAATATTTTTTTTTTACTAGCCTACGGCTGTATCCCACTGCTGGGCAAAGGCCTCTCCCTATGACTTCTATCTCTGGCCAATCGTTCTGAAATGCATCCAAGTAAGTTTTATTCTTGTAATTTATCAAATTACAAGAATAAAATACCGGTCATTCTTCTAGGTCACTGCCAGCTTTTATCACTGAAGAAAGGAGATTTTAGCTATGTGCTCAAAGCCTGCTTACAGAAGTTATGGGAGGAAGTCCGACTTGCCATGGGTTACTTCAGTTACTTTGACGCATTGGATGATGTAAAGTGTTTCATTATTACTTAACTACTTTCAATATTTATATTTTGAAACGATTACAGATTATTTTTGTTAATTGATATTCCATTATGTCGGCATATCCCGGCTAAAATAATGTGAGCAACCCAATAGTAATCTAATATTATGATATTCCATTTTAACTTATTTAAAAGACGCCAAACTCTCGTATTTCTTGGCGGTAATATTTTTGAATTTTGTATTTACTATTTAACCATACAGATCTGTTTTTCTCATTACAGGTTGCCCTACGTGAAGGATGTATAATGGCTAAATTAAAAACATATTCAGTGAATGAAACTATTCTTGGTGACGGCGAAAGTGTACCAAACCACGTGTATTTCGTTTTATCGGGCAGCTGTCAAATGATTGAATCACTGGATGTAATCACTACGCATCGATTGGGGCGCACTTCCTATACACTTTACGATCCACATGTACGATATTCTTGCTGGCTTTTAGGTTGAGGGTGATTGTGGCAACTCACTTAAGTAAAAAATCACCTGGTGTCTAATAATATGAAATCTGTACAAAACTAATTAAATTTATCATTCTTAATTTATTTTAGGTCTCAGAAGTTGAGAATGAACGGATGTTGGATAGTGATTTCTTTGGTGCTCTCATAAATCTACGCAAAGAAAGTAGTGACGAAGAGCATTTTTCAATACAACATTCAGCCTCAGCGATTAGAGCTCCGGACATTAATAACATTCAATCGGAACCAAAGCCCGTTCGAAGTGGACAGTTGTCGCAAAAAGACCGAGAACTGAAGCGCATGAGCATACTTGCCACAGATGAGACCGAAGGCGCTGCCAGAATTCAAACTGAAGAAATTCCTGCTGATCGCTCATCTTCTATTAAAACAAAGATATTATATGTACCTTCAGGAGCTCAGCGCGAATCCATCAGGTATGTCTACTCGTCGTCGATTGGCGATAAAGACTATTGGGAGGTTCGAGCTATGTCGCTCACGATTCAGTCGTGATTAATGCCACCGGCTTATTCCCGACCTTAAATTACTTCAGAAAATTAATGGTATTAGTTATGTATTTAATAATATAAAGCTTTGTTTACTGGTATAGAAGGCTCGTCATACGTTATCAGACATGTTATTTTTTATATCCAAGTTTTTTTTTCACAGATACAGTTTAGAAATAAAAGAGTCGTCCTCCGAACCAAAATGTAAAACGTATTTTATGCAGGTACATTAGTTCTGATATTTATGTTGAAAATTCAAATTACTTGGTAGAAAATGGTATGGTAAAATTGTATGTTGACTGTTACGTAGGTCTGTCGTTTTAACCCTGGATCGACGTTTGGTTTTGGAGAGAATATGCGAGACCGGCGCATCGTAGCGTTGTCTCAAGTGGATTTCCTGCTGTTGCCAAAAGTGTGGCTCTTACAGCACAACACTGCGAACATTTGGACGAGGATAAAACACTACCTGGATACAAAGGTAAGAAAACAAGAAAAAAATATCTATATAATATTTTCTAAGGTTTACGCGAATGTTATACTAACACTTCAATTTTACGGATTTTATCGCGATATTTCACTTAAATTTCACTTACTTTGATTTTCCGACGATTCAAATGCTATTTTAGCATTCATGGTCGCGGGTAGACTGAGCTGGTAGGCGTCTTGACATCTGGAGGGTACTGCGGAACAACTTCTTCCAGATATCAATACGCCTACCAGCTCAGTCTACCCGCGACCATGAATGCTGAAATAGCATTTGAAACGTCGGGAAATCAAAGTAAGTGAAATTTAAGTGAAATATCGCGATAAAAAATATCTAATTAAAAAGTTCGATGGATAGATTTAAAGGTGAAATTTAAATAATACGGTGACCACAACTTGCGCCCCATTGGTTATTCCCATTGCTTAACTTGTCGATTGATACATCAATATTGAATTTGGCAGCAGATATCTAACGAGCATATTGTTAACTTCTTCCAGATACCAAATAAACGACAGTTGTTCAAGTTTTTTGTGGAAGAGCGTCGGTGGCAGGAATACAAAGATCAGATCGTGGACGATGTGGTGGCGCGTGCGAATACCGTTAATTCCACCTCGGTGCATGACGTGCCCTACTCCATACGAATGGAAGAAATGATCGAACCGTAGTTATTGTTTATTACATTGTTATAAATATATTTTGATTTTTTACAAACATCTCGTTTTAAAGTTATAATAAAGCTAATACTGGCTACACGGCAGATGTAGACAGTACAATATAGCAATTTGTTTGATAAAATACATATTTTTTTAGTACAAGCAATCTACATTTTTAATCCCAAATTTTTATTTTATTATTTTTTTTAATCCTAATGAAAGTCGTGTTTCAAAAACAAGTGGTTAATTGTTAATTCTTTGTCTACTTTCAGCTAAAAGAAATAAGGTACTGCTATGATATGCTCGCGCACGTTTACAAACAAGATCGGCTACTGTAGCCATCGAAGGGCACACGCGAGAACTGGTGATCCTAGCTTTCCTGATAAATATATAAGTTGCAGTCACCGTTGCCGAAATCTGTCGGGGAGTATATAAAAAAAAATCGTAGGAAAACTTAGGCATGATCTAATACATTATTGTCGCTGAGATTATATCTCATTACTTCTTGCGTAACCATATTTTGTGGGGGCGGGGGCCCTGTGGGCCTAGTCAACGGAGTCTATAATATGATACTATGAATCATATACATAGGTATTATCATAAGGTACATGTTAGGAAATAACCTAATATTGCACCTTTATATCTCAGAAGGTTTAGTTGTATACAGGATTACAGGGTGTAAATTACATTGTATCGTGATGTAGCCGCTTAACAGTGATTCAATCTTACAACCTTGGTTGGAAGAAAAAAACCGCCTATATTTATTTTCCATTTAATACATTTTAAAAATAAATATTGTTGATGTCTCAACTGGCGAAAATTAATTTTCCCAGGTTAAGGTGATTTTTCCATGTGCAGTGTGAATTTGTATATCCAGATTGATACCAAAAAAAACGCCAAGTTCTTATTTAGGTTTCTATCTAAAATGTGCTGGTATAATACATCTCAAATTAAATCTCCATTAGCTCGTCCCGTATCCAAGGTGACCGGTTTTAGCGGGAAGTGCCTTTAGAGCAGACCGCGACGTGACACTCGCGACATAATCGTAGTTCCATGGTATGGCACCTAATGTCGCTGAATAGCAGAACTATATATTTGGCCTCAGTAGACCTATGTTTAAATTGAATAAATGCTGATTTAGATACAACGCGACTGCTATGCTACCCGCTTTAGAGGTCTGATCATATTTTTTATAGATTAGGTTTCTGCTTTGATTTGGGCATATCTTGTTAGTTCTTTGGTAATATAGGCAGAAACTCTTTGTGTCGATTAAAATTTTAATTCAACACACCTTAGACAGAGGATTTACCATAGAAATCTTAATAACTAGTCAATAGAAATGCTATAGACTATCTTTTAACACTGGGACGCATGTCGCCGTTTTTCAAATACCACTTTTTGTATTCCTGCAAACAAAATTATTCTTTTTGGCGATGACATTAAGACGACAATTCCTCAACTCGCACTTGTGTTCGATTAGACTCATGCGCTTGTATTCCTGCAAACAAAATTATTCTTTTTGCGATGACATTAAGACGACAATTCCTCAACTCGCACTTGTGTTTGACTAGACAGATGCGCGGCGACAAGGTCACGCGTCTTTGACATTTCTATTGCCTTATTATTAAGATTTCTATGGGATTTACATTGAAGATTATTCAATAAAATTAGATTGTTGTAGAATCAATCGCACGGAGTGGCACTTCTGGACTGATTCACTTCTTAGTGGCTCCTAATACAGCGGGGACACAAACGAACGGCGATAACCGAGCACATTCGACCACAGTGCACCGCGTGGAGCGACCGCCGCTATATCGACGACAGCCTTGGCTGATCGAAAATTCGCGATTGTTAACAGACGCCTAACGTAACATCAACAAATACGACCTTATACGTATTCAAATAAGTATCAGATTAGAAAGTGTCACCTACGTTGAAGTCACAGCGAGATTTAGCAGGTGAGTCAAACCCCACGTGATTCTTATTTACTTGTTATGCATTAAAGTATTCTTTGATAAAAATATAAAATTCCTGTTGGTGTTGGTAAACATTTTGTTATGATAAGAACGTGTTATGACGTAATCTATTTTGCTTAAGCAACATAAACAATATTAGGATACGAGAAAATTCACAACTTTTGTCTAATAATAAAGTAACTTAGTAACTACTTTGTATAACAATAAGAAAATAAGTTAATTTTGTATATTTATAATGAGTAGTAATTTATAATTGTCATATAGGTAACATATCGCTTGCTAACGGTGAAGGAAAACATCGTGAGGAAACCAACATGCCTGAGAGTGCCTAAAAAGTGCTCGAGGGTGTGTGAAGTCTACCAATACGCACTTGGCCAGCGTGGTGGACTATGGCCTAACCCTTCTCATCATGAGTAGAGGGCCGAGCCCAGCAGTGGGACATGTATTAGATACAGGGCTGCTATAATTATAATGAGTAAACGGACTACATAATTATTAATTTCTTGACCATGTCTTTTAATACTCCTATCTGAATGTATATAAATGATTACACTAGAATGCGAATAGGGTTAGAAGAGAGAAGAATAAGGGTATTCTGCTTATGTTAAAACAACAATTAATGATAAATAATTTAAAATGGTCAAAAACATGACTGCAAGTCAATTAGGCAGAAATAACACAGTCACTATCACTATGGAGAAAAATATAAATGTTAATACAACTTACATTGATATACACACACATACATACACAGCTAACTAGTTTCGAAAATATGTGTAGCAATTGGCATATTAAAGAAGTAATATAGTAAAATGAAATATGGAGGAAAATGTACCACAAGCCACAATATTTGGCTTTTGAATACGAACAGACTCCTAAACGCCGTACCGTGATTTCATACTAACTTAATATGGGTTAAACTTAATATAATTAAGATTTTATGTATTAATAGAAAAATTATATCTAAACCATTAAAATTGTACGTGGCCATTATGCCACAATTGTTTTAATATTTATTTGAATTACATACAAACTAAACATTAAAATAATAATTTAAGAAAATTGGCTCAAACATGCATTTTAATGTTTTAGAAACGGTTTGCCTATAAAAATAGATAAAAACTTAATAATATTAAAGTTAAAACAATATTACTTTCGTATAGAAAATAGCCAAGCAATTGTTCCCTCTTAAGTAGGTACAAGGCAAAAAAAATAAATACGATCAAATTGTCGAAAAATTAACAACAGAATCAAGAAGCCCTTCATGTTGAAGTTACACGTTCTAAGGTTATAATAACTATCGGTTCTAATAATGTAGACGTCAACATTATTTACACAGATAGTGTTAATATGGAAATTTGTATGAATTATTTGAAAAGATGGTGCACAAGAGTTTTTCACCAGCTCTTCTCATGATGCAATACCCATCGGAGCTGGTACTTGGATTGAATTTAATTCAAATTTTCAAATTGAATTAAATTAAATTCAAATTTAAGTTAAATTAAAGTCAATCTAAGCTCCGGTGTCAAATCATTTTAATGCAATAAGTATTATAATTTAATTAGTTAAGTTTTATTTTAATTTTATATTTTTTTGTATTTTGATGTTTGTTTTGACGTGTTCAAGCGCCCTTTGGGGCCCATGGAAAAAAACAATTTTATTTGATTTGATTTGAAAAGAAATACTTATGTAAATATTATTCTACTTTAGTTGTGCGCCAAAATAGATGTCCACTCACAGTTAACTCAATTGGCAGTCATTCTATTTAATTGAATAATTTTTCAACTCGTTGTGACACGCCCCAGGCTGCAATTGTTGGTTCAAAAGTATTATTTGGCTGAAGTTTAATAAATAAATGTTACTTTACGCTTGTCTACGCCATTTGAGAATTATGCAAGCTATATTTTCGTGATTTTATATGATGAAAATACAACTACGTACATTTACCTAACCGTGCACAAAAACATTTAACTGATGGTTTATAATATGGCAGATAGGTGTCCTAAAAGTTAAGTTAGTATCTATTATAAAACATTTACAGTGGTTAGAAAACTTCATTTATCTTCAAACGATATACGAATATTTAAAAATTTATACAACAATCTTCATTAATTATTTATAATTTGCGAGTTCTTGAAAAGGTCAATTCAACCACGGTATAGCACATCGATCCATGTGGTTCAACTAAATGTCACGGTAGCCATGGTCAAACTTACGTGGAAATGATGACGAGGAAATAGTAGCTTTTCGAAAAGATTTTTAAGTCTCAGCTTAATTCTTCAAAGGGGAAATATCTAAAAACCCGTGATTTCACCCGTCTTTCTAGATGGATCGGAATACCTAATGCCATAAAGAAGTCGAATGAAAGGAAATTACACGTACCTACCAAAGATGTGTATGTTGAGATGGATTTGCCAATCGATTGTCCATTATAAACATATGGTAATCAATTACTGCATTTGAATATACACACTACGAAAAGAGAGAAACCTTTTACTTGTGCCAATAACCTTTTGATCAGCAATCATAGTACTATGCAACAGACGAGTTAATAGTTTTGATGTTTCAAGTATTGCTTAGTTATTTTTTATCATACGACGTAAATAGACTATGTAGTAAACGGATTTGTAGTCCTGATGTGAAGTACCTGATGGCAAGTGATAACTACAGCACAGAGACATCAACAATTCACAAAAGTTGATTGTAGATGCATAGCTTCATCTGAAATCCTAAGGCCGGGCACGCAAACACTTCAATTTGGCGGCAGGTTCAAAATGAGACGGTGCTGCGTACGCCCTTGGGATTTTTATGTTCAGATCAGGTTGTTTTATTGAGTCATGCTAATGACTTAAGATATAATTAAATACCTGCTTGTATTTTGTCTAACGATGTTATCGATCTGATGACCTAACATCGCATGAATTCCATCAAATATTATTGCTATTGCAATAGCGACCTTAACATTTCGACCTTAGACAGTTTCCTGATGGCTTAATAAAATGCAAGCGTTCATAGAGTGGAATAGACGATGACGGCATGCCGGCACAGGTTATCGGCAACGAGCTCAATTGAGACAACACTCGGTCTGATAAAACACCGTTATTGGATAACTGAGGCTAGACAACAACGCTACCAATGTCAAATTAATTAGTAACATAGTGTTACTAAAACTTTGTTGTATAGCGCTTAAATATATATCGATTGATTGCTTTTAATCTAAGTCTTGTCTTTAGGAAGAAGACAACTTTGTGTTTTAATAGCTATATTTTTTTAAAATGTTTTATGAATGTTCTATTGCAATTAAAGACGTTGAAGTTGCTTATTTCAAGCTTATATTGTTGCTATCTTCTTATTTATGTATTGTTTTTATATTTTTATAGGTCAAAACCCATAATTGTCAAGCCAAAACACAGTAATTAATAAGACGATTTTGCTTTGGCATTTATTTTCACGGTTGTCTATCTCTAAAACTCCAATGTTAAATACACGTAACTGTTAGATTTGTATAATAGCATAAATAAGTTGTATGACTCTAGCTAAAAGTGTAATATAATGTATGTAATATACGTGTTTGTCAGGCTAAGCTTCAGTTACGCCTTAACTACAGAAAATATTTAGGTATATTGTACCTTCTACAATAATACTGGAACCCTCTTGGCCTCTATTATCTCTATATTATTACGAAGGACACATCACGAAAGCTCTAGAAATATAGCCTCATAAACCCGCTTATCGTATGACACAAAATATTTTCTAAAAGTTCGATAATTCGCAAAGCCATCGGGACGGCGATGGCCCAAATACGATTTTATTCATTTTTCACGACGACGACAGTGACTCGTACGACCTGGCACTGAATTGGATTTTCTTTCAGCCCGTGACTGTTCGGTTTTTATACATACCCTAACTACATACTTTTTATACGGATTGGTATTTGTTATGAAATTGCCAATGTGTTCGAACATAAAATAATTGTGATTGATTAAAAAATGTTTATTTATAAATTTGGGTTCTTTGATTGCATCACGATGAACAACAGATTAAAACATTATATTTAGTACCTACGCGATGTTCTTTTAGTTACTAAATAAAAGATTGTTAGATTAAATCATTTCGGTTATATTTCTTCGACTACTATTATTTCAAACCGGAATTTTATTTCAAGGATCATTTTCATAGTATTGTAATCCAAATTTTATCTCACCTCTTGTACATTTTCTTTTTCAGTTTTTACGATGAATATTTAATTTATTTTCTCATTTTGAGAAATTATAGTCAACTTTGGCATAGCCGTTTACAACATCATCATTCAAGAAATGTATGTTCAGATTGATTGAGTGAGACATAAAAACAAATTAATCAAATCAAATCAAATCAAATCATTTATTTCCATGGGCCCCAAGGGGCGCTTGAACACGTCAAAACAAACATCTAAACACAAAAAATATAAAATTAAAATAAAACTTAGCTAACTAAATTATAATAATTAAAAATATAAATGGCCTTGGTATGATAGGTTAGACAAAGGCAATTATTTTTAATCACTGACAGAGTAAACTAGATCGATATGGATAGATTAGCATATAAACTTCCTCTTTTTTGAACTTAGGTAATAAACAAGTCCTTGGTCTTGAATTTATTGTTTCGCAGTAAACGGCATTATATTTCTTTCGTGCTTACTATCAAGATTGTTATATCAAAGGATATAATTCAAGTTGAAACTGCATTAGGCATACTGCGACAGTTGCAAAGTTCAGAGTTGAAGTAGATTGTCACACGACACGATACCAACTTTTACCACAAGACTGCCATAATACCTACTGTTTCGTTGTAGTCGGTCGGTATAATGAGTACCTAAATAACATTCAAAATATGACATTACATAACAAAGCGCCTAGATTACCTAAAATGGTGTAGCAGAGGTGTACAAAACTCACTCTTCACCTGTTATGTTTAGGTCGCTGCTATGCTGTATGCTGCTATTGAAAAATACACTTTAACCTGTCAGGGAATCGAACACGAGACCTCGTGGTAAAAGACGCATACGGTTAACACTAGACCAACGAAGATATAAAATATTTTTTCTGGTTTATCAACGCGGCTAAGGTTATTTATTTCGGTCCTTTGTTTTTTATTCTTGCTGGTTTCATAAAAATCCTAAAACATGGGCAAAAAGGATTTAATAGCTTTGTGAAAGGTAGACAGCACGCGATGGATTCCGTTGATATAGCAAGCATCAAAGTGTTGACAGGCATAATCGCTTTCCATTTTCCATCAGACTGGCCGTATGCTTGTTTGGCTCGTCAGTATAATAAAAGAAAAAAAAACATCGCTTTTAGTACTAGCAGCATACCCGTGACATTTAGCTTCACGAACTACTAACTAAATATTAAATTAAGGTACAACAATTGCTTGACTGTTTTCCATACAAAAGTAAAAACTGAAAAAAAATAGTCGACCACGAACATTCATTTTAGTGTTTTATAATAATAGATGAAAACTAAAAAATATTAAAATTAAACCCATATTACGTTAGTATGAAAACACGGCATTCGGGCGTCTACCTTTAATTTTGTTTCTAAACGAGTATACTACTTGAGATGAAGTTTTGCAATAACTAGTTTTTCCCGATAAACAAGTTTTCTGTCAGCTATTTGCGTAGGTACACAATACATCAATTTGAGTTGACACAGTTGTTATTATGTTGATTGCTTTGACAGATTCCTTTTCATTATTATTTAAACTAAACTTGTATAACTTTTAATTCGTTCAACCAGCTTTCTGCAATTGTTTCCGCAAATAATAAGACAGCTCATTTATATATATGCTGACGACATGTTAATTAATCACCGCAGTTGGCGACACATGTGATAAATGTTAAATAACATTTTAACATTATGAAGTCGAGAGACGATACGTATGTACATACACTTATTCACGTAAAGCTTTTTAATTACCTGTTAGTTCCAATGAACGAGTCAGTGGTTAGAAGGTAGATGATCACAACAAAACTACTGTCTATGCGTTACGGAAAGATTTAATAACTAAATGATCTGGAGTTACTTTTTCAGAACATTTTGTTCAGGTCAATCATTGTTTAGGTCGTGAAAAATGTAGGCATCTTTAAATTTCGTCTTCATATAATTATATCTATCTTCATATAAATACGAATAAAATTTAGTAGTACCTATTGTTTTTCCGTCACGTAATATGACAATTTTTCAATTTTTAAATACAGAGTAGCATTCAATCTCTTCAGAGATAATATATATGTCAAGATGTAACGTGAAGAAAATTGATGGTTATACTTTTGCAACTATTAGACTGTCAAATTCTATAGAAAATCTTCACCGGGCCGAATAAAATCTATCAAAATCCATACATTTCTAAACGTTGACTTATTTTTTTCTATTACTGTTGAACACCATATTGCGTGGTTACTAGTACACGTGAACCAGTTGGTTCAAAACAAATCACCAGCCAATCCGCCTGTCAGAGTGGAGATGTGGGCGCTAGCGAAGGCGTTTCAATGAGTAACTCAACTAGTCTTACCTTATAAATTGTGCTTGATGAGACTTGATTCGATATCTCAATACCCATTGTCTAATGTTCTATTTCTGAAGATATTATAATTAGGTTTAAAGATACTTTATTCTCATAATACTAATAACATCATTTACATAAGAACATTGTTGAATTACATAATATAATTTTTACATTCGTCGTCATTAAACAAAAGTAAAATATCAGAAGTATGTAGGTAGTGCACTTAAACTAAATCAGATTAAAATTTACCAAATATTCCACAAACTAAGCATAAACTCGTCAAAAACGTATTCGCCCGTGGTAATTACGTACTTACTAGATGCTAGTTTATATGTCTAATAAATATTGGGCAAGTTGTTTTTTAAATATATTTGACGAACTAATACTTTTAATGTTTGTGGGTAGTTTGTCTTAAAGTTCATAATGTTATCATTGTTTTGCCGTAATTCGTTCGAATACACGGCAATACAGGCAATACTAGATAACTTGCCCGGCGAGTGCGAATGCAGTTGACTTAGATTTACTATCAATACTGCCATAAAATGATACAAAACTTGTCAAAGATTATTTTTTGTTGGTTCGTTTGAATCGAATAAGCGCTGAAACTACGGGACCGATCTTATTAAACATTTAAGAGTAAATAGTTCCAGACCTCAAGAAAACATAGGCTACTTTTCCTTAAGGTACAACGCGTGCCGAAACTAGTGTTCAATAATATAATGCAGTTGCAATAATATAGTATAGAGATTGTAAAGCCTTAGGAACGAATCCAATATCTAACTTGGTATATCTATTATGACCGGTAGATATAGTTGAATATCTAGTAAGAATTTGGCGAAAATACTGGCACGATCCAAGTGTGATGATGCTTTGAATGTCGAAAACAATATCTGTTTCAACATAACTTTCTATTTCTTATAGAAGTTATACAGAGCGCTTTCTAGAAATCCTTTAATTTGTGTTTATTATGTATTCGTTTGAAAGCAAAGATTATGTAACGATTTATTGTTATCAATATTTACAATAATCATATTGTAGTCTTCACCATTGGAATAATCTTTTGTCTGTATGTTAAAGTTGGAGCTAGCTTAGAGCTCTAATAACACAACTGTATAGACATCGATGGTCTAGTAGTTAGCGTATGCGCCTCTCACCGGGAGATCTCGGGCTCGATTCCCGGGTAAGTCAAAGTGTTATTTGTGAACTTTCCGACAGGAAATTCTCAATAGCAGCACGGACTTGCAATTGCCCAGTGGATGGCAATAGGCTCACCCCCTATACCATGGGACCTAAACACAACAGGTCAAGTGTGGGTGTTAAACACCTCTGCCACACCCTTTTGGTTATCAACATACCATACTACGCAGGCGGAGTAGCGCGCGGCAGCTAGAGACAAATAATGGCTAATTCACTAAAGTAACAAGAAATCTTTAGATCCAGTCATGGTACAAAATTTAGATTCTCATGCATTCTTAATTATGTCACGCTAGCTTTATAAGGAATTACAACTTTCTACAATTCTCGGATATTTGCGAAACGATTAAATCTATCCTATACCTGGCTGTGAGTATGTGGCACAATAGTTAACACTTTTTTGCTTTCCAAGACGTCGCTTTGAAGTCAATCGGATACTTCGATTAGCACAAGCTTACTTTAAGTACGTTCATACAACAAGAATTTAGAGTTAGAACTCTAACCCGACTACGTAACAATTTTGAACTTAATCTTGGTTTGCTACGTAGGGAGGACCGCGAAAACTTACGACCGCATTTAAACTATCGATTTTGACTGAAACAATATAAGTATAATATATATTTGTAATGTACTTGCCATCATCTCTCTTTTGATATCAAACACGTCGTGCATTTGTCACTTTTTTATGGTTATATCTGACGATATAATTCCGTTTTATAACATTTTAATGGGTAAAAATAAACAGTTTTTTGGCATATTTATGTTAAAAAGTATAAACATCGATGTTTCGTTGCGGGTATGAAGGAAGCGTTAATGGTCTGATAACGATTATTTAATAGTTCTGCTATTAATAATTGGACAAAGTTTTACAAGCATTTAGTTTTATGTGATTATATTAAAGACAGGGTTTGTAATTAACTATTTTGTTTTGCAAGAATACCGAAAATAAAAAATAAAAAAAAGATTTTCACTGAACTTAATAATAAATACTTGGAAAAATGAGCCAGTGCGTAGCAAGATGGTAAATCTGTAAGCACAGAACAATTATTAAAAAAATATATTTACAATATTGGTTTTTAATCCAATTTTCGTGGTTTAGCTATTATTTTCTTATTACATTAATTTTTGTCCATGGTTTTGCATTTAAATATATTCTAGTAACTATGCAAATATAATTCTCACTGTAGTGTTTGAGAACATTATAGTTTCCCGATAAGTATTTTGTTTGCACATGCTATTTGATGTTCGGTACAACGGGAAGTTTGCAATTTTCATTTGTACTTATTGATACTTTTAAACGTTTCTTGCAATAAAACCATTAACTACTTAGAGCAAAATATCGTTGGATCTGGAATATGTCTTGAATTGTAGAAAGCTGATATGTCTTTATTAATTGTTACTATATTAATAATGAAAAGTGGAAAAACAAACAAAAAAATTAAAATTTTGCTTGAAGTCAACTGAAATTTGCCAATTCAATCCACTTTAGTCGCATATAGTTCGTTAAATAACCAAAATGGTGTATGACGCCATTCTGGCTGCCGACAGTGGAGATTTGTTTGTGTATGTCATTTATATGTAAAAAATGATAGATAAACATAAAGACATTCGGACAAAAAATAAAAATAAATGTTTTAACTTCTATTGCTTATTCTTCTCTGCTATTATCTATATATAAATTCTATAATTTTATCATAAAGATTAACTATGAGAATGTCTTTAAATATCAGACCTATATTGTTCATGAAATGGGCTCATGAAAAATACAAATATAAAATAAGTAGCTTTGAGTAGTTTAATTGCGCAAGTCCATCAATAATCATAGGTATAAATTAAAATACCAATTGAAATAAGATATAGGTAAATTGAAACAAAGGTAATGTTCACATGTAAATAAAATAAAGTGTTTTCCTGCTAAATTCTGTGCAATGGACAAACATTAATAGATTTAAAAGAGTAAAACAAATGCACTAATTATTGCCCTAATAAGCTGGCTTCAAAGAAATACTTAAGACTTCAAACAACAATAAGCATCATTAACGAACTATGTATGGCGTATCATCATTAGAGTTTCAAGTAATTGTTGTCTATAAATCAACGCCGAAGAACATCAAATAAATATATTGCTTGTTACCATGTATGTTGTAAAAATCCTTTTTATTGTTAACTAACATTTAAACTTGGGCCTCTAGACAGTTTTTTTTAACAGTAATATAGCTTTCGAAAATCTCGCTCAGATAGAACAATAATAGGGTTGTAACTAAGTATACACCAATATTGTACACCAAGAGATGAACGTAGTCGATTTCATTGGCTGGTAGTTTGAAGGCTGAGGACCTTAATACAGCCAAAATAACTTGAACTTTCGGCCTAGTTATACATTGTGCTTTAGACTACTTCTACAAAGAAATAAAAGCTACCAAAAACAGCAAAATCTACCAAATATCTACCAAAAATTACATAAACTACCAAAATTTACCTAAAAAATATTACAAAAAATACCAAAAGCAACCATAATTTACTAAAATCAACAAATAAGCTAAATAAATCATAAAATGAGAGAAAAAGACTTTACATTCGTAACAGAGGGAGTTTCTTCTACTTTTTGTCCCTCCGCAGCGGTCTGAAAAGTAATAAAAGGCCCGCTGTTTAGGACTCGCCCAAAAACACAAACTTTCTATTATAGAAATTCTTTGTATGAGATACTGCAATGTAATGGTTGTAGTAAATTATCTACTTAAAAAAAATACGTATCTCAATTCCCAAGTATTCATTGTTTATTTTTAAACAATAAAAACATTGCTCTCATCAATCATATCCAGTTATCTATATGATTTTTGAAAGATATTTTATATACTGTTCAAATACGTAATCATGACAAGCTATAAACTTCAATAATAATAATATAATAATAATAATAAATCATTTATTTCAGGCTGCATAGGCCCATATACATAAATACCTTAGAATAACATACATATTATTATTTTAATGTTTTCTAAACTTATCGTATATGCACGTAAAAGTCGCGGTAATTTATTGTTACCGAACATTGAGATACCAAACATCGTAAAACGTTTGATTGTATGTAGTTTTGAGCCTAAATCGTCTAATAGTGTAGTCTGACAACTGGTCCATCCAAAATCACCCACCATGCCGACCCATATTGGGTAGTGGAAGGCAGATGACATGTTGGTATTTGGTACATGGCTCTAGGTAAAATAATGATTCTTGGTAAAAAAAAAAAGACTTTTTTTACACGAACATTAAAAAAATTGGTCCAAAATAATCTACAATAATGTTATGTGACGGTTAATAATATATGATAAATGTGAAAATTATTAATAATTACCTCATGATTTGCGAAAAGTGATTATAAATTGATATTTATCACTTTTACCGGTAGAAAATTCACACCTATCGTTGCTAAAAGTAATAAATTCAACCCAACCAATTAAACCAATCAAAAAGTTATGACAAAACTTACTACTCCTAACTCGATATTCCTTCATCCAAGCTCGATATAGTATTTTTTTTCAGTACAGGGTGTCAAAGTCAAATAAAAGTGTCAAGTAATTTTTTTTTATATATCTGTCTGCCACAGATTTTTCTTTGTTTCGGAAAGAAATAACTTGATTGTTTGTGATGTTGTAAAAGTACAAAAATCTATGGAAACACAAAGAGTTTAGCCACAGTGTCAATTCTAACTCTTGATGAGTATTTTTCGATCTTTAGGTACAAAAAAAAAATGTAAAAACAAAAATACAGCAACCTTTGAATTTTTATAAATATTTTCTTGGTGCACCGCACGACTGGGCCTTTCTCCAGTTTACCGATAATCGTTGAGTTTTGGGACATGGGACCTGTATATTAATAAATAATCGTGAATATTGACATAGACAAACGTTTTAAATCGAATACTTTTTGATTCACTACCTCTGCCATACTTAATTTTGTAACTGTAAAAAAAATTGTAACTGTCAAAAATAATGTCATTTATGACAAGCTTTTTGTGATGTGTCATCTAAATAATTATATTATTTGTTTTTTAATTAGGTTTTAACTAATTGTTTCTTATATTGTATCTAATATTATTTATGAACACAATTAATTTTACTGTTATAAAATATGTCTAGAATATATACGTCGAGAGCGTCAGCGCCGAGTGGCTTTGTGAGTGACCTACTAATGGTGGCATTATTCTTTTAAATAAAGCTGAAGAGTTGTTCTATATGCTTGTTTTTTGGAACGCAAAAAACTTTGGCATTATAATCGTATTTAAAAAAAAACTTGTGAAAAGTAATAGCCTATTTAATATTATTATTGAGAATACTGGTTACTCACGTTATTTTAGCCGGGATAAAGTGCAAGACGTCACGCGACGGCGACGAAACGCGATTAATCGCCCAGTTGATGAATCAACGCACTAGAACGCACTAGAACGCACTAGTCGGTATATCCCCTGTCATGGTAGTTGAGTGTACGATAAATAAATAAATAAATAAATAAATAAAATCCCGGCTAAAATAACGTGAGTAACCATAGAAATATATACTATAGAAATGGCTTGTCCGAACAAATTGCCCTTCAAATTTGACATTATGAATAGCAGGATCAGTAACGCCATCTGCATTGAACTACCATGTGACAATTCATAACAAATACATTTTTAAATTACCAAAAATATTCTCTTGAACGCCCGCGGCATAGTTCAACTAAGCGCAGTAAGTCATGTCACGCGGATATTCACGATTAAGGAATATGGCGTCGGAACGAAAAATTTTAGCAAATAAAATTGATAAAATAATGTAAAGAGGTGGATATAATAAGATATTTGTGACTTACCGGTGATATGTAATACCATAATCTTTTTTGTTATGTTTAATTTGGTAGTTCGTACAACTTTTCAGTGCACAATTAGGCATTTTGTCGTGTTTGACCGCTCACGGAGGCAGCCAACCACAGACAATTTCACTACGCGCTTTTTGTAGTCTGATTGACTCCAAAAAGGTTCAGTTCATTTATCGCGCGTTAGCCGTGTCCTTACTTTATACGTCAATGTGAGTAACCCATATTCTCAATAATAATGTTTTCACCTCACGTCGGTTTGAATAATACTATTTATTATTACCCTAATCTACAGAAAAGTAATAGGTTCATGATATGGTGGTATATTATAATCTTAGGATTTCATAAAGAATATTTATGTGTTGTCGCAGGTTGCCATATAAATAGGTTTTAAAGTAAACCAGATTTAAATACCTTATTTAAAATGAGATGTTCCACCTGTGCCGTAAATGCCACTTTAAGGGCCTAGGGCATATTGTAATTTGGTCACCCCACGTGTAATCCATTAGAAAAAAACAGATAATACTATAATTATAGTCAATCTTTGTCTCGTCTCCAAATAGTCTACTCGATAAGTTGAAAATGGTACAAAATAGAGATACTGGTCTTAAAATTATGTGCGATACCTCATTGGATTTGGAATGAAGCCTAGAAAAATGTGCCAAAAGAGTGTATTAGCACATAAAAAATTGCAAAAGTTATAAACAATTAAAGATGAAAAAAAAATGGCATTTTGTTTTTGCCAATATTTCATTAACGATTAATATTCAAGAAATTTCAAAATAAGATTCTGAAAGAAGAGGAAATTTCCAACAAAAAACTTACAACTCCCGCAACTCTATCTCCATTATTTATAATTTTAATTTAACGCTGAAAATAGGTCTGCGCGCGACATTTTTAGATTGCACGCGTGGCGTCAATAAGCGAGTACGGCACTGAATGAATTTATTTAAGGTATTGAATATATTTCTTTTAATTTGAAAAAAAAATTTGGTATGTTTTGAATACTATAAATAATTTATTCCCGTTGGAAATTCTACTAAAAGTTAATTTTTCAACAAGTTAAACAATTATTAACTAACGAAATTTTCTCGAACTACTGTCTTAATTGTAAGGGAAATAAATGATTAAATAATGGTCGTAAAAAAATTTCGCTTCGTAGAGCCTTTCTTACATACATAATAAACAAGATCGTGCCATAAAAGTTAAAAAAAATATTTATACTTCGTTTCTAACAATTTTTCTACTTTAACCAAAACTTAAAAATCCTAGTAATGTTGTTCAAGTAAAAAAACTGTTATTAACAAAGTATAAATATTTTTGTAATTTTTATGGCACGATCTTGTTTATTATGTATGTAAGAAAGGCTCTACGAAGCGAAATTTTTTTACGACCATTATTTAATCATTTTTTTTCACTTACAATTAAGACAGTAGTTCGAGAAAATTTCGTTAGTTAATAATTGTTTAACTTGTTGAAAAATTAACTTTAAGTAGAATTTCCAACGGGAATAAATTATTTATAGTATTCAAAACATACCATATTTTTTTCAAATTAAAAGAAATATATTCAATACCTTAAATAAATTCATTCATGTGCCGTACTCGCTTTTGACGCCACGCGTGCAACCTAAAAATGTCGCGCGCAGACCTATTTTCAGCGTCAAATTAAAATTATAAATAATGGAGATAGAGTTCCGGGAGCTGTGAGTTTTTTGTTGGAAATTTCCTCTTCTTTCAGAATCTTATTTTGAAATTTCTTAAATATTAATCGTTAATGAAATATTGGCAAAAACAAAATGCCATTTTTTTTTCATCTTTAATTGTTTATAACTTTTGCAATTTTTTATGTGCTAATACACTCTTTTGGCACATTTTTCTAGGCGTCATTCCGAATCCAATGAGGTATCGCACATAATTTTAAGACCAGTATCTCTATTTTGTACCATTTTCAACTTATCGAGTAGACTAAAATGTATTACACTATTAATTTGTAATAAAGTGGAATGTATATCGAACTTGTTTTTGGATAACGTAATTAAGTAGGTATAAGGAGTTTTAAAATGAGAATAATACCATAAATAAAAGGATTATAAATAATTCTGTGAGTTATAATTTAGTGGTTTCGATTTATTAGCTTATGGCAAAAAGTAATAATATTAAGACCTTTTAATTTGCCTTTACAACTAATCTACGACTATAATCTTTTGATAGTACTCGTATAACATGACGCCAATAGCACCCAGCAGGGTGTGGCAGAGGTGTACGCTCACACTTCACATGATATGTTTAGGTCCCATGGGATAGGGTCTGAGCCTATCGCCATCAACCAGGCACAGTTCCTATTCCGTGCTGCTATTGTTAAAAGTTCACAAATAACACTTTGGCCGACCTGGGAATCGAACCCCAGACCTTGCGGTGAGAGGCCCATTCGCTAACCACTAGACCATCGAGGCAGTTATTTTAAGGTGACTGAAAGAAGTATTAAGATATTTTCCATACATATTTACGTTTAATAATAGCAGCCTTGTATCTAAGACATGTCCCACTCCTGGGCTCGTGCCTCTTCTCATGATGAAGAGGGTTAGGCCATAGTTCACCACGCCGGCCAAGTGCGGATTGGTAGACTTCACACAACCTCAAGCACTTTTAAGCACTCTCAGGCATGTAGCTTTTCTTACGTTGTTTTTCCTTCACCTAACGAGCAATAATTTATATGACAAAACACATATCTTCGAAAAGACGATTGTTAACGATTTATTGACAGAGGTGTGTGCCGTGGGTTCGAACCCGAGACTTTCGACTTCGCAGTCCTACGGTCGCTCACTAGGCTATTGCTGCTTATTTATGTTTACTTATAACATTTTCTTTTTTGTTTATCAGTCTGCAGTAAGCCGTTCAAAGAGTATTCGGACGAGCACTTCGCTAAAAGTGGCTAGAGCTTGCACCGAGCCGATGGGAGTTCGGCAGAACCCTTGGCAACCGACTAAACGCCGAGGACCCATTGCTGCCGAAGCCGCAAGTCCAGGACCTGCTGTTGTATGCCTTCCGACGCTTATAGGTAAGTAAACACTTATTTTTGTAATTGATTAGCTTTTGCCTGCGACTTCGTCCGCTCGGAGTTGGTTATATATAAAAAATCATAAAAAGAAAAATACACATTTAAACCCTTACTTACCACTATAGGCAGAGGAATTTCCAAAAACTCGTATCTTAAGCTCTTAAACATCGACTCTTAAACCCTTCAAAATTAAAAAACCTTTCATACCCCTAATTAACCCCCTGAGGGATAAAATACTAAAATTAAACATATACCAGGTTTTAAGTAAGACTTTCAGCTACACAACTGTAAAAACGACATCTAATTTCATGCAGTTGTCTTTGTGTGATGTTTCAACGAACACAACGATACAGATAGTATGACAAAAATCGAAAAAATGTGATTTGACTTCTATGCCTATTATAAAGTCTCCTCGTATTCATCTTTGTTGAATATCTTCAATTTATATACATGGTAAATGATAGATACTGCTGAGACTATCTATAGAGATCTAATTATCTATTACATAGTTATATTAATCACTATCATAATATCAAAATCTTTGATATATTTTTCAGTAATTGTTACAATTTGTAAATAGATAGCAAATTATTTACAAGGTGCGAGACGTTTAAAAAGTGGTTAAGGTAAAATGAAAACATCTTCAGCAATTCTCAATAAAAGCATTGAATTTGGAACTGTGAGGCCATCTACTGATCAGATATATGATCTCTTTTTTGCTAACTTCAATATTATTGTTATCACTGTCTTGATCACTGAAATCAATGCAGTAGTCTAAAATGTTAATATCAATCTATAAAGGAACCTTATTTTTTGAGATAAAAACAAAACAACATGACTTTGTGTAGAGTGATGCTACGCTATGCAAAAGGAGATGAAGCAAACAAAACACACGAAATTATCTCCTTCTAAAACCTGTTTCTAAATAAATTAATATTCATATTAGGTAAAATCTTGTTTTAGTCAATAAATAAAAAGTATTTGAATTTTAAATTAGAATTATTATCTCTTCAATGATAACATCCTATTCACGACGGATTAGATAAATCATTTTAATCTTTAAGAAATATTCTATATTCCTTTTTGCAGTGAATTATTTTAAATGAGTTTTTATATAATAATTTTATAAAAATAAATCAATATAACAACAGAAAAATAAATAATATAATACAGTCAGATAATAATATGTACAGTATAGACAGATTATAAAGTTATATATACAGTGAAATTAAATAATTTAACTAATGAGCCTATTCATATTCATAATGAGTACAAACATCTGCGAATAAATGAGCAGTGGAAAATCCAGTCTTTCCATTTATTCAGAATTTCATACTATGTTAATTTAGCGTATGGTATATTCGCTTAAGCTGTAAATACTGCATCGTTAAAATATGCTTAATTCTTTCAAGTTAGGCTTTACACAAATTAGCTTTTCGCATAAACGCTTGCACTACATAAATAAGAAGACGATTTAAAAAAACATTATTATGATTAATGCCAATACTTTGACTCAATTTATTAGGAAAATGACCAATTCATCACAAAAAATCGCAACAAACTATAATTAAACAACATTAAGATGATTTGTTAGTTAAATCTATCTAAAGTGCCATCTGCAATGCGACGACACCACGAGAAACTCACGGGCGCACTTTTAATTAATGTATATTGTCTACTCTCTGACTCCCGACCACCATACCATTTTGGGCTCGAACCAATACAACCTTTCAAGGTGGTACAGCTCATGAATCAAGTTCCATCATCTCACCTTCATTATTGTTGTTGTTGACTCCTAACTTCCTTATTAATATTTGCGAAAGTTACTTTGTCTGTCATGCCTAAACTAGCAGGTACTATGTACAGATAATCTTTTTGGAGATAGTTTTGAAAAGGACCTTGCACAATGGTTGTTTCTTATTGCCACATTATTTTATGTATAGATAATGCAAGAAAAACGACAAATGAGAGTATTAGAAATAAGCTAGCAGCTTATTTAAAGACAGACATTGTAGAAGTCAAAAATAAAATACGCTTGCCTGCATCCATAGCGCGGTTTGCCACTAAGATCAGTTCCAGTTCATAGAAAATTCAATTTATTTTGTCCTTTGACGTTTCTATGTTGATAACTAAGTCATTGTTGAATCCATATTGAATGTCATGAGCGGCAAGCTGCTTTGAGGCAGTCCTCAAAGCTTGCCGCTCTTGTGTCACTTATGAATTACGTAGAACTCATTGTTGTAAAACAAAACACATACAACGTACGTAGATAGGTATTTGAGTCACAAGCCTACTAATTAATTTACTTTAAGCTATGACAGAGAGACTGAGAGTTATGTGCAAAACAACATGCATCAGTGATAATTTACATCCCAAGTGTGAAAAGGCCTTATTTCTATCAGTATTGTTCTCTCGCACTCGCTTACGTCACCCATCCCACTCCGCTGAGGTTGTTTTGAGTAGTGAGATTATCGCTCACCGCAGAACCGGCCTTGCTCAGTGTTGATATACAAAATGACATCATGATGTTAAAAGTGTTCACTACTCTTTAATAATACCTCATACTTTACTTTGAATATTGAAAAAAAATACTTGTGTCGTATAATGTGTTAAGTTTTTAAGCATTCTTCTAAAAAGTAATTTCTAAATTTAGATATTCGTATTTTATCGTCTCTTTTTCGAATCTCATCATCACATTCGGCAGTAAGAGCCATAACTACGTAGGCGAAACATTGACCCTGTTCAAGGTGAGCTCTATCAGTGCGTGATATATACAATATTGTTTGACATTGACCAAGGATTGTAAGTCCATATTTATATATATGCTTTTTCCATAAAAAGGATTGCATTTAAACCTGACTTTGTTTAACTGATTACCTTATCCATCTCAAATAAGGTACTCACCTTATTTGAGATGGATAAGTTATTGCAAGTAAAGCTACAAATATTTTTTCATGTTACTTTTTCTATTGGCTTGAATGGTTACCTCATCGTTACAGTTAAGGTGACATTGCCTGGTCTCTTAAGTATAGGATTACCGATGAATTTTTATTGAATTTCTTAAGAATCCAATTATACGATGTTTCAAACTTTGCGGTATACATATTTTTGCGCTCAGAGCAATTTCTTTTAATTTATGTTGGACAGTGTTAATCAGTGCTTTTGAAATATAAAAATATGTATATAACAAAATTTTAAAACATGTTCTTAGACAGCTCTTCTCTCCCTGACGCAGCCAATTTTCAAAGCGCGTTTGATTAAAGCTAAGAAGCAGCGTAGTATTCTATTAATTTGTAAACTTATTATTGCAGGTAAACCTCCACCAGAATCTCGGCGAGCTCGCGCTCCAGCTTTTACTTTCGGGCATAAACTTGAGCCCCCTGGCGCGCAAGCTAAAGCCGGCCCTGGACCCGCTTCATATAACACCGAAGGAATGACTGCCAAAGGTAAGGTCTATTACATTATTTACGTAGGTAATGAAATTAGACTTAAAGGGATTACCGAAATTATTAGAGAAAGGAAAGAAACGATTAGAGAAAGGATCCCTGAACACCATGTAGTGTACATGGTGTTCAGGGATCCTTTCTCTTATTCAGAGAAGAGTGATAGAATTCCTGGAGTAACCAGCGGAGTAGTGGACTCTCCCTGAATACAGCGTAGTTTAACGGATGCTTATGTTAACAGTTTTCAATTTATCAGTGTTAAGACTCTTTACACCTTTGTTATTACTAACTCAAGTCAGATAACTGTTGATAAAACAAATAAATTGATAATAACGGTAAAAACTTCTACAACTATCTGTTAATTAATCTATAAATTTGTTTAATTATTTTTAAGAACCAGTAACTGAGTAAGAGTGACAAGATTTACATAGAATGGTTTTAGATCAGATTGTTTGACTGTCTGTTTGATTTGCGTGTTCTACAGAATCGAGATAGATATAATGGCCATTATTGGCAATTTTCAACTAGTTCTACAAACCAGCAATACGGTGCTTAACAACAACTTATGTTCGTTCCCAAATAAGCAAAAACCCCAAAAACGCAAAAATCTAAAGATATTCTACTCACAACCTGAGTTTGCACCTCGTTTTGAATAAGTTAAATATCGTATACATACAAAAGGATACAGAAGAAAGCTGTTGACATACTTGTGCTGAGTTTCGTGCGAGGATGGCAAAACCACAACTGAATCGCGTGTTAAATGGAAATTTTGTAGAAACAGCTCGCCAAGTTGACTGCCTACGACACACGTGATTTGGGCGTCAAAGCGAACGTTTTCAGAGCTAGTTTATGTTGTTAAAGTTATAATAAGACTTTTTTTATGTTAATGAAGCAAACAAGTCTGCAGTAGAAAGAGTTATGAAAAATGCTAACAAAATAAAATAAGTTGGTAAATAAACTCCATCTACTGGTCACAATTCCAACAACGTGCTGCTCTTGAGAATTTCCTGACGGAAAAATACCACACTTTTGCCTGTCCCGGCGCTTGACCCGGGATCTCGCGGTGAGAGACAGCGTACGCCAACCACTTGACTAATGAAAAAAATTACAAAATATTACAATGCTTAGTTATATTAACGGTTTATGACTTTTTATCTGCTGTGTCAGTAATTTCAAGATCAAACTACACTCTTAAATAAAAATGTAACCAAACAAGGAACAAGAAACTCCTGGCATAGATTGCGCGCATGTAAGTTGGGTGTTTTTTTGGGTATACAATAGTACAAACAGTATTATTTAAATTTCGTGGCAGGATACAAGCAGAAGCTGGTGCTTTTGATACCTTAAGCTCGTTCACAAGCTCTACCACATAGACTCATAGAGCGCACTCAGTTGACATAGTCTGATAAATGTAATTATGTATCGATTTGAACTCGCTAGCCTCGCCCACTCGACAGATATCTTGGAACTACTAGAGCACATCTCGTCAGACAATCGCGGTCGTATCGACTAATATAGACTTATATAGGGTTATTATAAGAATACTTAAGGTGAGTCCACATTTGTATCACTAGCCTGATCCGATCACCGTTTCCGTATCGTCGTATAACGCGTCATACTGTATCAAGTTTTGGACGCTTTTATAAAAAAAAAACAACATTGTAAACATTATTAAAATTATGAAATACGGGTGTTACTCACGTAATGTTGGTCTATTTAGCCGACCGCGGTTTCGCCTATACGTGAGTAACACCCGTATTTCATAATTTTAATAATGTTACAAACTCACGTCAGTTTTAATAAAAATAACATTGTAAACCATAAAAAGTCAACTCGACTTGAGTCGAATCGTATCGCATAGCGTATCAGAGCAGCGTATCATGATATTGTTTCCCATCCAAATAGGCAATCATGATACGCGTCGGCGATACGGATACGGTGATTTGAACAGGCAAGTGATACAAATGTGGACCCGCGTCTTTATTACGATTGAGGTTGATTGTGATTGAATCAGATTCAAGTGTACATTTTTGGTGCAAATTTTGACCGGGGGGAAAGAGGGCCGGTTTATTAAACTTACGGACAGTTTCTATTCTCCATGTTTCTTCCACTGCGTATTTCGACTTTTAGAAATTCGTAATTTATCGGTTGCAGGTATAATTAATCAACATTATGATTGAGTGCTCTAAATGCAGAAATGTGTGAGCTAACAGATTTTGGTTCATCAAAATTTTTGTAGGATGGGGTAAATAGTTGCCCATTTCTTGTTATTGATTCGAGCTTATCGAATTTACTAGTTCTTAGGTTGTAATAGATCCGTGGGTAGTCGGCAATTGTCGTTTACTGGATAATTGCTTGAGTTGCTTTAGTTGAGGCAAAACCGTTTATCTTCCTATGGGCAATTATACAGTCTGCCGCCTACGAATTATACCTAATGTTTGGTAGATTTACGTTTTTGTGCTCAAGTTTAATTCTATTAGGGTTGCTGCAAACTTGTTGGGGCCGACACACAGTTTCACATTCCACTGCTTTTATTTAATTAAAGTTTTAGCAAGCAGATAAAGCAATGGATTCTGAATTGTCCTGCCAGTCCAAATATGTGTAAGCAACCCCAATTTCATAGTCTTGATTGATTTAAATGACATTTGAATATAGGATGGATTTGTACACGAGTTTGGTGCCATGGTGCGTTAACTTGTTATTTTCCACAAAATGCATGAAATGTCACAAAACGAAAGTTGTGCTTTGACGGAATAATAATATTATAGTCCGAAATCCGGCTGCAACATCTTTCGTTACGTTTATAATGTATACAATCAAAATCTAAAATGATTATGTATAATCACACTTGGGGGCATGTATTTTTGCAAAAGCTTGCAACTTCATTAGCGAGTACTTTTACATAGGTAGAGATATTTTGTCATGAAGAGAAAAAAATGCATAAATCTGACATAAAAAATACGAATATCTTATAAATAAAAATATAAGCTATAAAATATACTTATTATATGAGCTACCTATAAAAACGGTTTAATATTATATAAAAAAAATCTAATTGATATTTTATGTATAAAATTAAAACTAAATGTTAAATGATATCTCTGCCTATGTAAAAACACTCGCTTTGGGGTTGCCAGCTTACTAAAATACCTTAAATACCTACCTAATTCTAATTTCTATTATAATTAATTAAAATTTAATATACGATGTTCCAGCCACATGCGTATTCCATAAATGGTATCTCACGAAATTTAAATTTCACTCAATCAAATATCGACCGTATTTATATGCATTTAAGGATGCACTAAAGTTTAGAAATCGATCGATTCCTTTACATAATCGCACCACCCATCATTTCTTCCAGGATATTAAATTAGGTCGTATTTTCTTTATACCGTGACTCATTCGATGCGACACATTTATCTGGAAGTGGGTCATGACTGCAGCCCATTTACATAAACCGATGTCGTCTGCATCGTTTATAGTTATGTACTTACCTACTTAACTAGTTTAAGTACTATTAAAATTACTACTTACGTGACTTGATAGTTTTCTTTTGCATTTTGCGGACAAATAAACAAAGCATTTTGTCACGTGAGACATTTTTTTAGGTATACTACTGTGATGCCCGAAAAAGGTTTACTATGCGTAATTTCCTCGATGCCTTATTAGGCTCTCTAATTCTGTGTATCGTCATTGAATTCCTCTTACAATTTAAATTGAGTGGCCTTAACATTCAGTTTTTTTTAAGTCAATAAAAATATCCCGATGAATTCTCATTGATCGGCTGAAGAGGAAGTACTTGTTCATTTATGTATCACTGAGCTCTTAACCGGTCAATTGCATGGCATTGGTAAGTTACTAAGTTTCTCCAAGATCGGCTGCATTTGGTCGATGTCGCCAAATAAGTCCGTATATGCGAAGGTGATCGGGGCTCGGTGAGTCAGCGTAGTGTAGGTGCCCGGCTGAAGTCGGGCGAGCACTCACAGTCGTGTCGAGAGCATACAGCCTCAGTCGCGCATCTACTTCGATCCATACGCCACTCTGCAGAGTACCTAGGGCTTGTTGTATAACAAGCGCTGTTTAGGCTATTTTGTGTTTCAAGTGAAGTGCTTCCTTGCAGCTTTACGTGAGAGATTGCGGTAAATATACATTAACTTTTAATAATTATTAAATTGTTTGTTTTGAAATTATTTTGGTTTGAGTGTGGGACTTGTTCAAAGCAATTTACATAAATGTGTCACATAATATAAAACTTTACAAGCTATTCTCTAAAATTGTACGAATACCGTTATAGCCAATATTTTTTATACTTAAATACTTGTGCTGCAATGGTGTTTGTTTTTGATTCGTATTTCATCAAATAGAGACATTGACGTATGAACATAGGGAGTCAAGCTCTTTCGCATCTTAAAAAAATACTTAGACAGTTTGCGCAAGTGCAAACAATATGTTAATGAAATTCTTTCGCAATCTGATAAATCGTACAGCAGCTCATAAAATACCACATTTGGTTTTACGGTAGGCAATCAACATCTTAATAATTATTGATCGTTATGGGGTTGTGACAATATTTATGTTATCTTGAAAAGATAATTTTTAAATAACAAATAGAGCCTTATTTATACCAACCACCATTAATACATTTCGGTGTATACGAATTTTACGTTTCACGTCTTTATACCGCTCCACCCTTAATAGTTAAGCTATGTTATACGTACAATGTTTTAAATTCATTCAGCCGTCTGTTTAGAGTAGAAAGTAGATATTAAAATAATACGATCTTTCTGTCTATATAACATATTTACATGTATAATATATGTAATATTAATTTTGAATTATTATTACAAGGAAGATAGTTTCTTTCCTTTGTTTGAAACCAATGTAGATAAAGATAAATACCCTAGAAATAACATAGGCTATTTTAAAAGACGTGAGCGAAGCCACGAATGGAAGCTAGTTTACAATAAAGTAGACAAAATAAACGACTGTTAGGATTTAATCAAACACTTTAATTACCTTTTATTTACACAACTGTGTTAACGCTATGAAGGCAAAGTCAAATTCATTCTACACAACTATTCCGTCCGCATTTGTGTTCGATTTGTGTAGGAGTCAAAGATAATTTAATTTATAATAATTTAACCATTTGTTTGGGACCAATGAACTAGATGAAAACTTTCCTTATTCCTTTTTGGTTGGCTGATGTTTATATTAAGCAATCTTATAAGCAACGAAACTTTACAAGCTACCTACCTACACAATCCGCAGGCGGTCCAGACCAAAAATATTGACATCTGGTTTGAGTATTGACATCCTTATACGTAAATCCTTGCCATACCTTGGTAACTGTTTATACACATCAGTACACAGGTAATTATTTATAGTTATCACATAGTCTATAGACTTTATTTACGATGGTTTCGCTTCGTGGAACAATTAGGACGGTCAGGGGCGCCGGCGGCGTCTCTCCACGGGCGCTGGCCGCCGCCACGAGTCGCTCCCACCCCTGCACCTTGCGACTACGAGCCCATAAAGGGCGTCAGAGCAGTCTCCGACCATGCTCCAGCCTTCTCCATTGGTCTCCGAGTAGCTCCACCGCAACCCGGTGGCAAAACGCCAGGTTCTATAGCCAATCTTAAGTAGCATGCAGCTATGTTTTGTCAATTTCAGTTGTTTGTATTTTAATTTGTATCATTTAGCTTTTTTCGTTTGTATTTCATGTAGCAGTTGTCCACCTTTCATCTTGTTAGCTAATGCGTTGCAGTCATGCAAATACAGAAGGATTTTATTCGTATCCTTTGGCCAATGTTGTATTAGCTTTGTTTGTTCATCTTAGATTTCGTAAAACATAACGCTGCAGTCGTGCCAACCCTAGAAGTACTCATTTGCATCTAGCAATCAGTTCAACGGTGCAAGCTTTGATTAATTTTGTTTGCCATCTTGCTGTTGTCTATCTCTAATCGTTTTGTTTTCAATGACCACTGCACTGCAGTCGTATCATTTAGCGTTGGTTATGTTTTGTTTAATTCATTCTGTATGTAGTCAGTTGACCATATTTAATTTCAATCACTGCGTGCGCTTTAGTGAAGAATATCGTCAAATATATTTATTATTTTCATTCGATATATTTTATCTTTAGTTATGTTTATTTTTCTGTGTAGCAGTAGTTTATCTAGAATTTTCTGATATCCGTTACACTGCAGTCATAACAATGTTCAAGGTGCCCCTAGTACTAAGAGCAGTGAGTTTATCGTAATTTTTTATTTGTACGTCCAATGTATCTAATTGTTGTTTTTGTTCCCTTAAATGTTAAAGGTCCCTTAAAGGTACAAGAATTATTAAAATTTAAATTTAAATCTTTTCATTGCTTATTTTGGCAGAATATTTACTTGAATAGCACTTAACAAGCTGCTGCCATGTGTGCTATGTATGTTTATGCAAATATCCTATTAGGTCATGGTTCATTTTAAGGCTTTGTCGGCTTAACCAATTTGATAACCCAAAGCTGTGATTATGTCACGACGCATTTTTTTAAAGCTTGATTTAATGACACATTATTCGTTTCTTTAAAGATGATTTAAGTTCTAAATATACAGGGTGTATTTTTGAAACGGGGCAGTAAGGGCAAGTACCTTAACCGTTTCAGTTACAGCAAAACGTTCTTAAAAGACCTTCCCTAACTTTTTGGGACATTTTGAACTGCATTCACAGATTTTGTAAAAAACTTACAGTTAGCAAAAAAAATGCAAAAAGTTCAAAAATTTTTTTTTTATGCCAATCGATTCTATTTCATGTGGGGATCAAAAAACTCTATGGGACCATTTTAGCTTTCAGTACTAGAAAAGACCGAAATCGCCAAAAACGTTTCCCATACATTTCGGCAACAGAAACGAATTTCTACGATGGTCTAACTTTTTGTTATGGCCTGGAAGTGGGTAGAATTGACTGTAAAGTAAATAAAAAGAATTTTTACCCTCAAATTTCGAATTTGATTCGAAAATCTGTGTGTTATACTTAGTTTCAGCTGAGAAACTTCGTATGAGTTATTAATTAAGGATTTTCGCTAAAATGTCTTCTAATCGTGAAAAAATTGACTTATTAGAAGCGTATTTTGTCAATAATCGAAATGAGGGAGCTGCATTAGTGTGGTACCGCAATAAGTATCCGTTGCGGCATGTGCCAACAAGAAAGGTTATTACAAATCTTTTGAAAAACCTGGAATTGCAGGGTTCTTTCAAAATACGCTTCTAATAAGTCAATTTTTTCACGATTAGAAGACATTTTAGCGAAAATCCTTAATTAATAACTCATACGAAGTTTCTCAGCTGAAACTAAGTATAACACACAGATTTTCGAATCAAATTCGAAATTTGAGGGTAAAAATTCTTTTTATTTACTTTACAGTCAATTCTACCCACTTCCAGGCCATAACAAAAAGTTAGACCATCGTAGAAATTCGTTTCTGTTGCCGAAATGTATGGGAAACGTTTTTGGCGATTTCTGTCTTTTCTAGCACTGAAAGCTAAAATGGTCCCATAGAGTTTTTTGATCCCCACATGAAATAGAATCGATTGGCATAAAAAATCATTTTTTGCTAACTGTAAGTTTTTTACAAAATCTGTGAATGCAGTTCAAAATGTCCCAAAAAGTTAGGGAAGGTCTTTTAAGAACGTTTTGCTGTAACTTCAACGGTTAAGGTACTTGCCCTTACTGCCCCGTTTCAAAAATACACCCTGTATAATTTAAAATAATACTAAACGCCCTTTATTAATTTCCAATGTTTAATAGTTATTGTTAGAAATTGTCTCAAGGCAAGGTCATTTTACATGATTATTAAATTTGTCCTGCTCAGTCTCTAAGTTAAAATTAATATACTAAATTACGTCATTTTCAGCACCAAACACGTATTCTATGCCACCGGTTCTTGGCGAGGCTAAAGAGGGCGGTAAACGTGCGGCACCAGCCTTCAGCATCACCGGTCGGGCAAAAGTCCCAGAGTCCAAGGCTGCACTTCCAGGACCTGGTACCTACACCACCGACAAAGCGTCCACAGCCCTCAACAAACGACCTCCAGCTTTCACGATCGCACCAAGACGAGAGCTGCAGCATCCTACCTCAGCTGTACCTGGACCAGGCGTCTACTGTCCTGAAAGGGTAAGAAATTATTTTTCTAAATAGGTATGATGTCATCAACAATAACTCATAATACCCTTGAACTTTGTGTGTTAATCATCTATTTATGGTTGACTGTAACAATTTTATAACGAAAAATAACCACCTCATTCCTTCGTGGTGATCTTGGGTTTCTGTGGTCTTTTGCTTGAAATTAATCACTGTCATATTCATTTACGAAATATCCAATGTCGGTGTTAGTGTAGATGATGTCAGCACTTGAGAGTTCGTTGTTGTTCATACATTAATGAACGGTACGCAAGGATGCTTCCTATTTTTTTCCACGCGGAAATTAGCTGAGCCTGCTTCAGTGCCGGGTACGCCCGCATTGAAGCACAATTATTGCGTAGGTGTGATTTGCAATAAACAATTCTACAATGTCTTTCGCCTACTGATATTTACTTCGATTAATAAATGTCTTCTAATAATTTATGTTGTATTTATAACATGTTCATTGCGAGTAACGGTTTATTTTGACATGGTTTAATGCCTCGCTTTCTTCTCTCGTTTATTCATAATTCTTTCTATTTATCCGTTGATGGGTTTTACGCTATTCATGATTTTTATGTGGTCATGACCATTGAAAGCTATAGTTCTAGTAGAGCTGACCAAATAAAACCGATACTGATTGCATTTGACCAATCGAACTACTAATCTAGTCTATTTGGGTTTTCATCTATGTCAATGGCAATATAAAATGTTATATTGCAGCTGAAAAACACTTATACAGTTTAAAAACTACGGAAAACTATTGTATGGTCTACTATCGCAGTGAACATGTTAACATAATCATGTCATCATAATTTGCTGTCTAAGCGTTTTATATCATAACTTTTACTAACTTCGTCATCCTGGGTGCATGGCAGGTGTGTGTGAATTTGCCGTGGGCGCCAGCGCATACTTTTGGCATCCGGCACTCCAAATTCTTGGGTCAGACTGTCGCCTACCCCGCTCCTGAAGAAATCGCCGCCAACTAACCTTCATCTCGACGAGACCACATCAATATCAAAAATATTCGACGTCATTTTAAAAGCTGAGCCTAATTCATTATTTTAGGGTATTTATTTTGTGATAATCATAAATTAAAACTATAATATTCTTCTAATAAAATAAATTTTATAATATTATCTCATTAATGTTATTATTTGAAAATAATCTTATAGAATGTTCATCATTTTATTTACTGGTTCTACAATATAGATAGTTTGTTGAGCTTTATTTCATTTAAATGCGGCTTCTACTAATCTACTAATAAAAAGGTACTTTTTTATTTTATACATTTAGTAGTTAGTAGCTTCTTTAGATGCTATGTAGGTGTTGCTGTAAATGAACATTATTTTTTATTCCTAAATATTAATTATATTTTAAACGATTTCAGGGCACTACTACAACTCAACGCCAGCGAACCCTGAGAAGTACTATTTCAAGAAGAATGAAGCTAGAGAAGTCCGAACAAGTACCCGCACCTAATGCTTACAGCCCAGAAAAAGCAGACAGGATGCTAAGAGAAAAATCACCAGCCTACTCATTTGGGACTAAAACAACAATAACTAAAGTACACAGTGCGCCCGCTCCTAATGTGTATTCTCCTGAAAAATCGATGAATTCACTGAAGTCTGGTCCTAAATATACCTTGGCTGGAAAGGGTGTAGCCGAAAAACACGAAGTAACTCCTGGTCCTAATTACTATAGTCCACAAAAGGCGGATAAAATAATGCATGAAAGTTCCCCCGCATATACCATGCGTTCTAAAGAAGTTGTAGAAAAATTTGAGCAGACACCAGCACCCAATATTTACTCTCCTGAAAAATCTATCCGAATGTTAAATGGCGGACCCAAGTACACGATTGTGGGTAAAGGTGCTCATGTTAAATCATTTGAAACGCCGGCGCCAAATAGTTACACCCCTGAAAAGGCTGACAAAGTATTGCATGAAAGTTCACCTTCTTATTCATTTAGAATTAAAGAGCATACAGTGATAAGAAGTGAATCACCAGCACCCAACGTCTATGCTCCAGAAAAATCTATGCATATGTTGGATGGAACACCAAAATACACTATGTGCGGCAAAGGCCATTGTGATAAAATTGAAATTACTCCAGGCCCTAATGCTTATAGTCCAGATAAAGCAGACAAAATTTTACATGAATCATCACCAGCTTACTCTTTTAGAGTGAAAGATCAATCATTGAAACTTGATAATACACCGGCGCCTAATATGTATGCGCCAGAAAAGTCAGTACAAATGTTGCACAGTGCACCAAAATACAGCATGGCAGGCAAAGGACCAGCACAAAAAATTGATGACATACCAGCACCTAATTCTTATAATTTAGATAAAGCTGATAAACTTCTCCACGATTCATCACCGGCATATACTTTTAGACCTAAAACTGCATCAGACAAACCTAATGAAACGCCAGCACCGAATTTTTATGATCCACACCTGATGGATGGCACTCCTAAATTTAGTTTATATGGTAAGGGTCATGACGCTAAACCTTCAGATACACCAGGGCCAAATGTTTACGATCCTCATTTCATGAATGGGACTCCTAAATATACAATTGGGGGACGACCTCCATCTGAAAAACCATCCGACATTCCTGCTCCTAACGCCTATAACCCCCACTTACCGGATGATTCTCTAAAATACTCACTAGGTGGTAAAGGGCCCGAAGGCAAACAATCAGAAACACCAGGACCATGTAGTTATGATCCTCATATGCCAAGTAACTCTCCAAGATATACAATGTCAGGAAAGGGTCCGGATGGAAAGGTTTCGGATATGCCGGCTCCAAACTCTTACGACCCTCGGTTACCCGATGGAACACCAAAATTCACAATATCTGGTAAAGGAATATCTGGAAAACCTTTAGATACACCAGGACCAAATGTTTACGATCCTCATTTCATGAATGGGACTCCTAAATATACAATTGGGGGACGACCTCCATCTGGAAAACCATCCGACGTGCCTGCTCCTAACGCCTATAACCCTCACTTACCGGATGATTCTCTAAAATATTCACTAGGTGTTAAAAGACCCGATGGTAAACATTCAGAAACACCAGGACCATGCAGTTATGATCCTCATATGCCAAGTGACTCTCCAAGATATACAATGTCAGGAAAGGGTCCGGATGGAAAGGTTTCGGATATGCCGGCTCCAAACTCTTACGACCCTCGGTTACCCGATGGAACACCAAAATACACAATATCTGGTAAAGGGATATCTGGGAAACCTCTAGATACACCAGGACCAAATGTTTACGATCCTCATTTCATGAATGGGACTCCTAAATATACAATTGGGGGACGACCTCCATCTGGAAAACCATCCGACGTGCCTGCTCCTAACGCCTATAACCCTCACTTACCGGATGATTCTCTAAAATATTCACTAGGTGGTAAAGGGCCTGATGGCAAACATTCAGAAACACCAGGACCATGCAGTTATGATCCTCATATGCCAAGTAAATCTCCAAGATATACAATGCCAGGAAAGGGTCCGGACCCGAAAGTATTTGTTGTACCCGCACCTAATAGATATGACCCTCATTTATTGGATAATACGCCAAGATTTACAATGGCAGGTAAAGGACAGCCCTGTAAAATTGAGGACACACCAGGTCCAAATGCCTATAATCCAGAAAAAGCAACGAAAATGTTATTAGAGAATGCTCCATCTTATACTTTCAGAAGCAAGTCACCATTTCATAAGCCAGTTGACACACCTGGTCCTAACACTTATGATCCAAGTAAATATGATTACATGCTAGACGGTGCACCAAAATATACTTTCGGTATCAAAGGACCAGCTGATAAGCCTTCGAATAATCCTGCCCCCAATGTTTACAGTCCTGAAAAAGCGGACAAGATCCTTCTTGACAATGCGCCTCGTTATTCGTTCAGAATAAAAACGAATCCCTTCAAGCCAGATAATGTCCCCGCCCCAAATAGCTACAATCCCGATAAAGCGGACAAGGTGCTGTTGCACAGCGCTCCTCAGTATTCGTTTAGAATTAAAACCGAAGAAATGAAACCTTTAAATACACCTGGTAAGTTAACAGTTATGTTTGCCAAGCCTAAATATTATTGATATAATCATTCTTATTGTTAAACCTTTCATTGAAATGCATTTTAGCCCCAAATTCATACAATATCCCATCGCCGGTTGAAACGCCAGTGTATACGATTTCGGGTAGACATAAGGAACCCATAGACGAGCGCCTCAAGGTGCCAGCTCCAGGAGCATACAATCCCGAGAAGGGCTACAAATTTATTTTGACTTATTCACCACAGCATACATTTGGTATTAAAATACAAACGAATAAATTCGCCGACACCCCTGGTGAGTTTGTTTTAGACACGGTAAGATTGAAATAACAAACTGAAGCACGGTGGGCGATTAATCAACATGCCTAAATAAAAAAATCGGTTAACCTTTTCTGAATGGCTGGAGGGACAGATAACATTAAAAATATTAATGATAAGCGTTTAGGGCAAAATAATTAATCATAATAACATGGGGATAAGATAGGAATTAGTTATTGTAGTTAAACGTTATAATTGTTATTTTCAGCGCCGAATTCCTACCGGATTCCGTCTGTTCTGGACACTCCCGTGTACACGATGTCGGGACGACACAAAGTGCCGGTCGACGATCGCATGCGAGTGCCCGCGCCTGGCACCTACTCACCGGAAAAGGTATAACCATAAATAATGGAATAAATTTTCATAACTTTAAAAGCGCATGCATGTCTTGCTGTGCCTTATTAAATCAATACTACTTCGTTTCAAATTAAACGCTAAAATTTATATAATATTAAATTTAACATAACAACACATAACGTCTTTATTACTCGAAAGGGTGTGGCAGAGGTGTACAATACCCACATTTCCCTGTTATGTTTAGGTCTCATTGGATATGGTGAGCCTATCGCCATCTACCGGGCACAATTCCAACTTCGTTAATTAATATTAAAACTAAAATTAAGTCTCGTGAATCAAATAATGAAAAACTATACATACATACACAAAATAACGCCTTTATCCCACGGGGAACGCCATATATATCACTCCATACATACTTTTTTCGTTTCCTCAACATTTATACATGCTCGCCGGTTTCGTCCACTATGTATTTTAAGAAGGACGCCGTTTATCTGGTTCCTATATGTTTTTCGAGGACAACTTGTTCCAGTGTGTAAAACCATATAATAAAAATATTAATTACACTAAAGTGAGGCGACAAAGTTATTTAAGAAATACGGGTAACTCACGTGTAAATTATGATCGGTATATTTTGTCATCCCGTGTTTCAATCACGAAATTCGCACTGATTCAAAATCGAACAACGATCGGCAAAATGTTGCGACCATAATTTCACGTGAGTTATCCGTATTTCTTTAGTAAACATGTAATATTGATTTGCTCATGAAAAAATATACCGTTGTGTACTTCTAAAATAAATGACATGTTAGACTTCACTACGTTGCCTCACAACATGTTAATGCCTTACTAAAATTAAAATTTACTCTATTCCAGGTGCAGATGAATAAAACACCACAAATCACTTTCGGTATTAAACACTCGCCATTGCTGGGACAGCTCAGACCTTTAGACACACCACGTTCGACAGAGAAACAAGTTACGCAATCAACTGATAGCTCAAAGCAGACGGTAACACAAGTTCAGAGGACTGTTGTTAAACAAAACAATTATGTAGAAAATGACACTCGTACGGACCATCAAAACCTAGTTGATACAAATGAATCTAATGAGGTCACTAGGGCACATGTTACTCAACTCAGGTACGACAATGACATAAGAAGCTCCACTGTCTCTCCTGAACCAGTTCACAACCAAGAAACCCTTCGTCAAGAAATTGTCTGGGTTCCTGAGAAACCAGTAGTACGTCGCGGTTCTTATACTATTGACAAACAAGATGGAAATGTATACTCAGAACATTACCAAAATAGTGAAGTCATTCCAGTAGAGAACGGTTTGATCAGAACTGCCGAGAAGGGAGAAAGAGGTGCTAGATGTTCGGAAGAAAGAAGCAGTGAAGTAATCAAAAGGGAAGGATTTGAACAAAATGTTGACAAGAGCGTGAAGAATGCTTCTGCACATGAAAAGAAGGAGACAGCTACTGAGGATGTACGCACTAATACTGATGTCCAGCATCTTGCCAATGGAGGTATTTCTAAAACGACTACAACGACCACCGTAAGGAAGATGGGCACTGCAGCCAAGACCGCGAACGCTACCACCAGCGTCACTCGAACCGCCACTGTAGTTACCGCACGTGACATTGGTGTCAAATAATTCGAGTATAAAAGCGGTTTATTAAGTGCCTGCAAAAGAATGCAACTAAAAATAACTTATTTTAAGAATAAATCAGCGTTAGTCGTCTTTTGACACTTGTTTTGGTTATGAAAGCTTTTCTCATCACTAATTATTGTGCAAGCTGTATTTATTAATTTATTTACACTTTTTACTATTTTTAAATGCGCTTTTTTATAGAGATGCGATCTCTTTATTTATGATATTCATTCCTTTGAATTCGATTAAATGAATGATCATCAAAGATTTCTGACAATTAACATTTAGTACTAATATTGTTATACTGTGAAAAATTTATTAATAAAGTTTTTATTACCATTATTGTGTTTTAATACCATTACTCAATTTCAGTGCTATAATGACAGAGGCTCATAGCATTGGAAAGACCCGGCAAGCTCGCATGTTGCTATGCTCGATCGTTCAGAGCTACGTTGAACATTTTAAAAGAAGTATTTTTGAAAATTTCGTCTAGTTGAAAGTTGTTAATGTTTCCAAAAATGTGTTGATCTTAACGCATGGATAATTTTTGCAACAAAAAGGTAAAACCGAATAATTGTGAAGACCGAGTACATATTATTATGAGTAATCTGTCTGAAACTTTAACACTTTGATTTATTATCATTTATTACTAAAAGTATTTGTACAGTCAGATTAGGTATCTTTGAACGTTTTTGTCAGTTTTTATTTATTACAATCTTATTTTGTTTAGTATCCTTTTATTTTATTGCTTAAATTATTTTTCTAACAAAATTTACGGACAAAACAACAGAACTACCCGAAACTTGCCCAAACAATCTGTTCAAGAATCGGATAACTTAAAAATATATTTTATGGGGAGAAAAGTCCTTTATTATTAATTTTTTTTAAAGTTTAGCTAAAATTAAATGACTCATTTAAATTTGAAGAAACCCTGACCTATAAAAATAACATATTATTTTACGTATCAGTATTATAAGTATCGATCGTATCGGTCATAGCTAAATTAATTGGTTAAAATGTTAAGATGTGGTTTTAAAGTCCCAATATGTTATTCTTATTATTAATTACACGTTCAAAAACTAAAGAGCTTGCTTGGTGGACAGTTGCAAGCCATCTATCAGAAGCACTTTAATAATTTTAACATTTTAATGACATAAAATAATTTTTAACAAAAAAAAACCGACTTCAAAAAGTAGGTAAACTAAAAAGCAAAAAATAAATTTACTTCGCACAAAATAATACGTTTTTTCATTTAGTTAAATAGAAATTATTAAATATTTATTTTATAATTCTGAAGTCGGTGCCAAGTAAAACAACCTTTCTACAATATCAAATTACAGTTCACACAAAAAGGGAGGCGTAGGTGTTCTAGTGCGCGGTCGCCCAGTATTGAAAGAAAAAGAAAGAAAGAAAGAAAATTTTTATTGGCACAAAACATAAAATAAACAATACAGGAAATACGATCAAATACAGTTATACAATCTGTACCAAAAGGCCAGCAGCTCAGCATAATGCTAAGTGACTGCAATGAAATACAGTCACCTAACGCTGATTTTCAGCTGCAGCCCACGAGTGCCGTACGCTCAGAACTACTAAAATAAATTTAACTATAATTAATATCCGTTGAATTTAAAAAGTAGAAAAGAAAGGATACACCATAATATAAATAAATAAAAGCTGTTTACAAACTTTAAAAAACACAAAATTGATATAAAAAATAATATAGGTAAATAATAATAAATTTTTAAATCAAATAAGTAAGTAATAATTAATTAGTTTTTGAATGATTAAACTATAAAACTGCTAAATAATAGTGTAATCATATAAGTTAAATATTAAATAAACAATATAAATCATAAGACGATAATAAATATTCAAATTAATACGATGACATAATTTTTTTATAGATTTTTGTATTTAATGTATAAATCAGTATTATAAAAATAAGTGTAAAAGCAAATTGATTTAATTTAAAATATGGATTAAAAAATAAAAAAATATTGATTTCATTAAAATAGGTATTAAACTTGATAAAAAAATAAATAAAATAAAGTTTAAAAAAAGTGCTATGAGACAAGACCCTTGATTTAATAATAGGAACACAATAAAATAGTAAAATAGATATTATATAGGCACGGAAGTATGTCGACTATTCTCATAAACTTTCTGGTATTGCAGAATATACAATTTTAATTTATTTTTAAATGTTGTTCGGCTTGTACAATTTTTTATTGGTGGCGGAATATTGTTCCAGCACTTAGTTGCTGCATACCGAAAACTACCCCTGAAAACAGCTGTTCTGTGACGTGGTATAGAAAGATGTTGAGAACATTGTCTACTTGGCCTGTTTCTGCCAATCCACTCGAGTTTTTTATATAAATATGTGGGAGTCTGGTACTTAACCACGCCAAACAATAAACTCGCTAAGTGGAGTCTACGTCGAGCATTCATTTTTAGGATGTTGTTTTTATTTAAAAAAGGAGTTACATGACTTCTACGGGGTATGTCAAAACAAAAACGAGCACAGGCGTTTTGCATTCTCTGTATCATCCTTTCAGTTTTAGATAATAGCCTTTGCCCAAATACAACATCTGCGTAATTCATTTTGGAAAGGATTAGTGTCTCGACGAGGAGAATTCTCAAATCTTCACTAAGATAGGGCCGCGCCTTGTACAAGACTTTAAGCCTATAAAAGCAATTGCGAATTGTGTCAGATATATGCTTCTCGTAACGCAGATCTGCGTCCATTACGAGGCCGAGGTTGCGTGTCTCATAGACACGATCAATAGGTTTGCCCATTATGGATATAAATTTATCAGTTGCTTTGATTGCACTAAGCTGATGCTTAGTTCCAAAAAGCATATATTTTGATTTTGTAGGGTTTAAAACGAGCGAATTACGATTGGACCACCGCGCAATGCTTTCTAAATCATCATTAAGGTCATTTATAGCCGCTTCATATTTAGATGGTTTAAACGATATATAGATTTGTGTGTCGTCAGCATAAATATGATATTTACACCTTTTTATACTCCTAGTTATATCCGCACAGTAAATATTAAACAGAATGGGGCCTAATATGGAGCCTTGTGGAACACCCCTAGTAACGGCACGATGGCTAGACGTAACAGTTGATCCATCCGATTGCCTTATTTCGACATATTGCGTGCGCCAGCTCAAATAACTGTTAAACCATTGTATGGTTTCGACATCCATGCCGTAGAAGTTCAGCTTTGAAAGTAACAGAGAAGTGTTAATACAGTCAAACGCACGGGAAAAATCAAGCAACACCAAAAGCGTGCACATGCCGTCATCCTGAGCGGTCAGAACATTATCAGTCACATCCAACAAATTGGTACTTACCACAGAAATATAACTAATATTCAGTCAGAAAAAAGTTGTTAGAACGATTGATATTATCTATACAGAGTTATTAATTGTTTACTTGGCACCGACTTCAGAATAATAAAATAAATATTTAATAATTTCTATTTAACTAAATGAAAAAACGTATTATTTTGTGCGAAGTAAATTTATTTTTTGCTTTTTAGTTTACCTACTTTTTGAAGTCGGTTTTTTTTTTGTTAAAAATTATTTTATTTTACGATTTTTAGTGATGGGTAGACCGAGCAAGAATGTTTCTCGAATGAGGAGATGACGGTTACTTGAGACGGAAAACTTATTAATAATAGACAAGAATTAAATCCTTTCACCTGACTATTGAGGGTCACGACCTTCCATCATCAGCTCCTTTGACACAATAACTAGCAGTAGGAATACGCGTACAGTAGTGAAAGAATTATCCTTTAACTCCTAACTATTGAGGAGTTGACCTTCCATCATCAGCTCAACCACATAAAATTATAGCGACCAAGCGTAAATCCTGGCCTCGATTAATAAAATATGAGGGTTGCCCCCGATTTCTCTGGGATCCCATCATCAGATCATGACATGCTGACAATGGGACCACCTTTGAAATATCTCCGTTCCAACAGCTCACTTGACATCATAACTAGCAGTCTGAATATGTGTACAGTAGTGAAAGAATTATCCTTTAACTCCTAACCATTGAGGAGTTGACCTTCCATCATCAGCTCATCCACATAAAAATACGTAAATACTGGTGCAGCTTTGAAAAACACACTAAAAACATTACATGTGCCTATAAAATTCGAGGTTTGCCCTCGATTTCTCTAAGATCCCATCATCAGATCACGACATGCTGACGATGGGACCCTTTTGAAATCATCTCCTGTCCAACAAAAAAAGAATCATCAAAATCAGTTCATAAACGACGGAGATATCCGTGAACAAACATAAAAAAAAAGCAACATATCGCACCTTTGGGAACAAAGGGTCACTTCTGCAATTTTTTGCAAAAATGACTTAAATATACAGAAAAAACCGCGATAATCGACTTTATATACACACCAAAAATGGTGATATTCGCATGAAAAACGGCCTTGTGAGAGAGGGAGTGACGTTCTTTTATTTTGCGTGATTAGCACGATTGTTTGAAATGTAACGTCTCAACCGGTCAGAAGTGTGTTGACAGCCGACGTGTCACCTTGTGCATTTTAAACGAAGGGGCACTACGGTAAGTAATAACTTATATGTTTACATATTTCTTGCAATATTAATGTTACTTCTGGATAAAATTGACGTTTTGTTACCAAATTTTGTATTTCTTTGCTGCAAACATAACGTCACTTCTGTTTATAAATATTTTAATAATGTCACTTCTGCAGTATAACTGTTAGCAATTTGTAACAAAAAGTCACTTTTGGTACCCTTCCCTTAGTTTATGGCTTGTTTTGCTTGTGTATTTATATTATTCACGATTATTTGTGAAAACCTAATCAATATTATATCCTAGGAATCGACTTAATACACAAAAGTAATAAAGAGCTATTTAAAAAAAGAAACAAAAAAAAGTTTAAAATGCTCCTCCTGTAAAGTTGGAAAACATGCAGAAGTGACCCTTTGTTCCCAAAGGTGCGATATATACGAATCGAATTGAGAACCTCCTCCTTTTTTATTTAGAAGTCGGTTAATAATGTGTTTGTAATTTCTTCCGAAAAGATAATACGTTTTGTTTAGGCATCACATTCCAGGAGCTCTAAAACGAATGCTTTACACAATATTCGAAGAAAGCATTACCAAAGAGTGAAACAATGAATACAATATTGTTAAAATATTTGCTTATCGTACTAAAATACACAGCGTAGTTGGTGCTTTTATCTGAGGCGAGTTCTCATAATCGTGGCGGATGTGAGTCCGCGGTCATGTTCGCTTCGCAACGGATGCTTCGCAAATGCGTTCGGGATAAGTGGACAGTGAACTATGTCGTGACTCGGGGGCCTACGCACCACTGTGCACGAGGCGACACAGTGTGCGATAAGAATCTGACAATAGAAATATCTGGACTCGGATGGGAAGATAAATTATCTTGTCACATTGTTATCCGTACAGGTTTTTTTAAAGATCTTTGTTTGTTTAGAGAAATAGATAGATAATAGTAACAATAATTTAAATGACATACTATTCCACAAATACGTCGCAAGTAAATAACTTAACGGCCCATTTATACCATGCTGCCTGGTATCACGAGGTTGTTCTCAAGATGACAAAGACAGAGATGAACATGTATCAAGTACAAGAGTCTAGGGCGTACTTAGACGCTTAGTTTAAGTATGCTCTAGACTCATTTACACTTTGCCTTAGGGCCAAAAGGACCGTATTGACTAATCACAGTGCTGGAAATAGTGGGATGGAGTGGAGCATTGCTGTACGGATTTTCAAATTAACAAATGAGCACGCGGCACCGAGTGAGGGTTAGTGGCGCGGCTTCTAGCAGTATCGAGCAAAAAGTGCAGACAGAATATTGAATGTAAAATAATATACAATTTAATTTTTAAAAACTATTCTATTTCTTATGGCATTTTAACCACTTGCTAGTTGGCAATTAAAATACCTTTAATTTTGATGTGCATAAATTATGATGTTACAACATAGAATTTTACGACACTTCAAATGATCAAATATATCCATTACATAACAAGCAACTGACTGACTGACTTCGCATTATAATAGTACGTCCTTACAAATGAAATTGGCATTTTGTCGCACTGGCCACTTTGATCTTAAATATTTCCTTTTTGGTTATAAGTTCCAATTTCAAATTAATACAGGTATTTACTCTTGATTTGTGTTTTAAAAACTTTAATTCATTTGTTTGTTCTTTTGTTGCTTGACGGGTGTAAATTAAAAGGACCACTTTGCTTCTCTCCATCTTTCTTCACTCCACTCTTATCTGCTCTACCCTTTTCCACTATACTTCACCCAGTCCAGCTCCTCTCCATCCAGCTTTACTCCACTCCATTTCAATGAGAACACACCCTAAGACATTATTTTCAAACTCTGACAACAAAACTTCGTAAATTTTAAAAAATAAAGTGGTTGGTGGGTCGGTATTTCGACAAGTGAGGGTAGTGGACAATATCAGCACTTTACGGAGACGATGCTGAGCTCCGTGACCACGAATGATGCAAGTCGTTTCGAAACGTTGAGCATTTATTTACCTTTATAATAATTACGCGATTAAGACCCGTTGTTTAATTTTTTAAAATGTTTTCAAATCGCTAAAGTTTAAAAACATATAGCAATAAAAATGTTATGATATGCACCATCAAATTGTTATCACTGAACAATGTTATTTCCTTTCAAGCCCATATTATCTTTTGTCATTGTAATTCATGTAAATTATATTTATTTATAATATATTAATCATTTTGATTGAATGGTTTCTGTTTACGCATTAAATGAGGTTTTAATGGTAACATTTTGTAAATATAAATAAATAAATTAGGTGTTAAATAGAATGGCTAATAGGAAGTTTTTTTAAACTTAGAAACACTTCCTATTATATAAAAGGAACTCCTTTAACATGATATCTAAATGTAAGTAATAAAGTGTAAGTATATTTTTTTTTTACATTAGATAGAACGCCAGAAGCAATTATTTTACACTATCCAATGGTCCCAATGACAAGGCCAAATATACACATTCACTCATACAAGCACACCCAGTCTCAGAACAAATCATTGCGAATCACACAAAGATTTGTCCCATGTGGGAATCGAACCCACAACACCAGTGCAGTGGAGAGCTGCGAGGCGACCGCTTAAACCACTACACCACACGTGCAGACAACCTGTGTTACCTGCTGAACTCTTTTTTGTAATTTAAGCGTGATGTCAAATTGAACATAGGCTTCTAATTTATGTCTTTATTTAAGTTATTAATAAACGCCTGGCTCTTATAAGACTATTTATATCTTGAATCAAAAGCGAGTTAAGTTCAAAAAGTTAATATATGCTGCAGGCAGTATAAAAACTAGTTAGCCTATTTATAAATGCTTGTCAACTGATTGCGTAGACTAGCAAATATGCATACTTCACGCCTATATTAACCAGCATTCTGGGTAATATCAGCGTGTAGTAAATAACACCCACCTTTCACCTGTTATGTTATGGTCTCATGGGATAGGGCACTATCGCCATCTACGGGATACAATTCCACCTCCATGCTGCTATTGAGAAATTTGTGACGGAAAAAACCCAAAGAGATGCAGCATGCGCTACCAAATCAAGACTAGAGCAGTAGCAGCAGTTGTAAGTACATACACAGTAAAATTAAATAGCGTTTTTAGACTCTTAAATAAGGAAACTGATATTATTTATTGATTTCTATAAAAAATGCCTTTCCGTGTCTTCTATTACTTACTTCTTCTTCTTCTATCCAGCTTAAGAAATTTAGAAACAAGGAAAAAGTAAATTAACAGAACTGGTTCACAAATGAATAATTTTCTTGGAGGTGAATAGACCATATGGTTTGCGGTCTGTTTGTGGATTTACTCATAGAATGTGTTACTGTTATTTAGTTTTCTTCTAAACGAAATATCTAGGTAACATTACTAATACCTATAGCACATATTTGCGTTTAAACTAGGTACTGCTCATGAATTGAGTCTATTTATTTCAGAATTACTAAGAAATGGTGAATAGTTATTCATTCATAATTCTGATTTGTCCTCCCATTTTCCCTTTTCTTAGATCATTTATTTTTATATTGAGTACGTTATACATTATAGGTACGTTCGAGTTACACCGTATACCTACATTAAACAAAGTGGATGCGAAATAGCAACTTTTGTTGCAACTACAGTATTGATATCCACCGTTAAAAATAGCTTACGACAAAAAAAACGTTTTAAAAACATTTTTAGAAATAATCACAAAAATAAAACTGTCCATATTTTACCTCAATAGCTACTAATATTAAGGGTGAACAATTGCTTGGCTGTTTTCCATACAAAAGCAATATGGGTTTAAATTTAATGTCATTAAGTTTGTATCTATTATTATAGACAAAAATATATCTAAAACACTAAAATGCATATTTTTTGGTTCCCACTTTTTCAAAATTATTATATTAGCTTTTCACTTTGTATGTAAATTAATTGATGATTGTAAGAATTATGACAAAATAGCTACGAACAAACATAAATTTTAGTGTTTAAGAAATGATTATACTATAAAAATAGATAAAAACTTAATATTATTTAATTAAAAACCATATTTTGATAGTATTAAAACACGGTGCTCGGGAGTTTACCCTAAAAAGCGAAAAAGTTTGTTCGATTAGTTGGGTTTTTTTTTAACGAAGAAATTTTGATAATATTTTTTTAAATCACGCTAAAACCTACCAGAGAATACGCTTTGTACAAATAAAACTGAGGGGAGTAAACTAGTGGCAAGATACATTTATTTTGTTGAGTATTTCCAGTACAGTGGTTAAGTTTTATTGATAACAAGAATATTTCCATAGAAATTTAATTATTATTTTGTCGTCAACACAAGTTGGGCTGTTATTGTGTATGATGTTAGTTTTATGATAGGCTTTATCACTTTGTTTGTCAACTTGTTCCATTCGACACCGACTCGGACGCTCTGTTCTATTTGTTTGTGTATGTATAATGATATAATGAAATTATTTATTTACAACCTGTTCTTGTGGAATGTAAGTATAGTTTAGATAATAAAAGTGTGTGTCTCATAAATAAAAACATATTTTATTGTGATGTTTTTTTTAACAATGATGGCTGATTTCAACAGTTCTGATTACGTCCCTGCCTGGTAATCTACTCGAAACTTATTTGACACAAAATATTTATAAGATCTTGCGGGTTTAAAAAAATAATTCATTTACCAGATAAAAACTTCGTCCAGCAACAAATGTAGTAAACTTCAATTCAACTCACATTTTGCACACAAAAAATATTCCTTTTATAAAGTAATGCACATGTTATCGATAACTATTACTTACAATTTATCCAATTATGAAAAAAATACGATTTTCAGAACTAAGCTACTTAAAAATTTATTTGTGTGAAGCTACTTCTGTTGCTGACTGTACCTAATCTAAAGAAAATAATTCAAGTCTAAACATGAATAATCGAACTTGTGCTTGTTATAAATAAAATAAATTCCAATTATTCTTATCCAGTACCTACCCAACGATTATATACACAATCATTAATGAAATAATCCATAAAATAACAGGACATTAAATAATCTAAAATCCATAGTCGCAATATTAATCAGTGGTCGATTTATTATTAACGTCCTGTTTTTATTCAAAATAAACTTACTATCGGATAAAATACTTCCATTGTAGTTCTTATATCAAAGCGTGCTTCCGGTTTGTAGGTCGTTTCGCCAATAAATAACTTGCAAACATATTTATTGTGAGTTTACTCCGATGCATTTGATACCACATTCCATCTATGTCTAATCAACATTAATGTATGTATGGCATTATGAAAAATCTTAACAACATGTTGTTACGCCATAATATAAGAAAAATATTAAAAATAATAATGAAGCAAATTCGTGGTCACTAAAGGCTACGGGGTGGTACTTTATACCAAGTTTTATGAGCGTTTTATCATATTTTTTTATGTTTTTTGTTTTTACTCTAATCTGTCGCCCATCATTTAACTGTATTTAATTTTATTCACATAATTGACATTTCAAAGGAGACGGGCAATTTTTTGCCAAATAAACAATGAAAGGAAGTCATCAGGACATTTGAGGCGGATATTTTTCGTCAGAACAAAAAAAACTATTTAATCACTCACTGATTATTCACCAAGCCATAGAGACCTGTACATAACATAACGTAACATCACAATATTATGTATATATAACAAGGCAGACTATAAAAGATTATGTCAGAGGTCTATTACACCCATATTTCACTTGTTAGGTACAGGTCTCATGTAATAGGGGCCTATTGCCATCTAGGTACTGGGCACAAATCTAACTCCGTGCTGCTATTAAAAATTTCCTAGGGCTCAAATTTAAGTAACATTTTATTTTACTGGTTTTCTACTGCTCTTGTGAATGAGGTCGAGGGCGGCAGCACCACCGTCTCACCTTAAACCTGCCGCCAAATAGTAGTGCTTCCATTACTGTGTTCCGGTTTGGTGGTGAGATCAGGCCCTGAAATTACTGGCACATGAGGCATAACACCGTAGGCCTCAGCTGCAGCGACGCATCTATAATCTGCTTTTGTGGATTGTTGATGTCCATGGGCTGTACTCCACTTACCATCAGGCGGACTACACGTTCATTCGCTGTGGGCGTAGTATTAAAAAAAACCGGCCAAGTGCGTGTCGGGCCACGCGCAGTAGGGTTCCGTAGAAAAATATTTTTAATTTTACTTTTTAACTAAATGGCGTCCTTCAGAAAGGAAATGTTTGTAGTACACGAAACCAGCTATCACGTATGACGAGATGTATGAATGTTGAGGAAGCGAAAGAAGTATGTAAGGAGCGAAGCACATGGCGTTCCATCGTCTCTGCCTACCCCCGTGGGATAAAGACGTGATTTTATATGTGTATTATGTATGTTTATTTATGTTTCAAGAATTTTGAACGAAATATTCTGAGTAACTGCATCTGACATTTCGGACCCCTATTCCTCTTGAACTAATGAAGTGAACTTATCCGCTATAGTTTTCCTTTAAAGTTCATTACATGTACTACCGACACAATTTTTTTCAGATTTTGGGATCCAGTAGTTTAGCTTTTAGAGGGGGGGGGGACGCCCTACTCGAACAAAAATTTGCTCTTTAAAGTTAATTATCTCGCAAACAAATCTCTAAATCAAAAAACTGTCTTAGCAACCCCTAAACGTTTTTAAAAGGCCTATCTAACAATACCCCACACTATGGGGTAGGCGACAAAAAAAAAAAACATCCCTACTTTACATGTAGGGGAGCTACCTGAAAAAAAAATATTTTCCAAATTTCATTCTACGACTTTCTTTGTTTAGTTAACATACATGTTTATGCAAAATTTCAGTTTTATAGCACCAACGGTTTCGTCGCTATGCCGTGGACAGACGGACAGACGGACATGGCGAAACTATAAGGGTTTCTTGTAGGTACTACGGAACCCTAAAAAACACGTTCGACCCGGGAATCGAACCCGAGACCTCAAGTTGAGAGGCGCATACGTTAACCACTAGACCAACGAAGCAGTTACTATAATTTCACCCGAACAAAGAAAATACACTTCTAATGTATCTAAATACCAATGTAGCAAAAAGTTTAGTCTGTGGTAGTATAGTGTCACACACGCTTATCTGACACAAACATTAATTTGGTTTATGGTCGGGGAGGCTCCGGCCTCCCTTCGCAGGGCGAATGGCGCGATGGGGTGCGGAACCATTACGTCAATCAGTCCTCGCGTGATGTACTTCTACTTCATTACGTGTACTTACGTCTTCACTGTAAACAGAACCACTTTATTTGAGCTATTAAAATAAAACAAATAAATTTTCTATATCGGCGATCGACGAACAATCTAGATAGTAAAGATTGCAGCATTTTGAAGATATCAGTAGCTGAGAGCGGCACAAAACCGCAAACTGTGGAAAAATCTTAGTTAGGCCTATAGATAGATAGATAGAGAAAACTTTATTTGCACAACAAAATTATAACAAACATACAAAAAAATTGGTACTTAAAACTATAACGTACAAAGGGCGGCCTTATCGCTAGACGCGATCTCTTCCAGGCAACCTTAGGATGGACATAATAGAATAGATTTTTGCGGTAATTTATTGCATTGGATTTGTTGCTTCTTTTCTTTTTTTCGAGCAGTGGACAGTTATAGGCTGAGATGATAATAATGATGATGATGACTCAGCGACTGCGTTTCTTACGCAATCTTTGGCTGTGCTCTTTTAACTGACTTCAAAAGGAGCAGGTTATGGTATTAGGGGCGTTTTTTTAATTGTTTATTTTTTACTATCACTCTTGTCATAATTAATAAATAAATATAAATAAATAATAATAAAGACGCTCAATATAGAGCAAAGGTGTTGACATTCAGGTGTGGAAACGTTTGGAGTACTCCACTCCTGAAGATCTTGGGTCACAAGCATGCATTTGGTCCCGGCTGTGTTGACCAGGCAGTCCATCCGATAAGATGCGAAATGTTCAAAATATACACATATCACGGCAAGTCTAGAAAGGCAAAAAAAAACAATATATATAATAACAGTAACTCTGAATGTTTTTGTAACAGAAAGTATTAGCTTTATTGAGGGATAAATCTTCAAAACGTATACTTAGGCTAAACACGTACGAACAGTAAATCTACTGACCCCACACATATCCTAATAATGGGTTCGTATTTGTCTCAGATACATTTATTCTATTAGTTCAATGCATAAAGTGATGGAACAGATACCCGTCTCGTACAACCAAAGAGATTTCAGATAGATTCTTCTTTTCTTTGCGTATAACGACATGGTATAACAACAACGTAGTCGGAGAACATTAATAATAGCAGCCCTGTATCTAATGCATGTCCCACTGCTGGGCACGGGCCTCTTCTCATAATAAGAAGGGTTATGCCATAGTCCACTACGCTGGCCAAGTGCGGATTGGTAGACGTCACACACCCTCGATCACTTTTTGGGCACTCTCAGGCATGTAGGTTTCCTCACGTTGTTTTCCTTCACCGTTAGCGAGCGATAACTCATTTGATAAATACAGACATACATTTTTTTGAAAAGTCTAATCTTAACGATTTATTGACAGAGATGTGTGCCGTGGGTTCGAACCCACGCCCTTCTGAATATTAAAGGCGTGATGTTTTGTAAGGTTTAGTAGCTGTTACTTCGCCACGAGTTCCTCTTTTCACAATTAACAATGATTTATAAATCAAATAGTCTTAGAAAATATCCAGAGAGCAATATTATGCACACGTACACGAGCCTGATCTAGTGAGGCACTTTGTTGTAATTAGTCAACCTGTGTTTAACGACTGCTATTAAACACAGGGACCTATTATGTAAGTTGCTGTTATATTATTATGTACGGAACTTGCGTAAGTAATTGTTTTGAGCCAATATACTTAGAATAATTGCTCTATTTATTAATAGAATAGTCTGTTGTTTATGTACACTGTCGTCATTGAAAGATTATTTTATGATACGCAAAATTAAGTTTTGAAAAAATATATTATTATATACAGGGTGTATTTTTGAAACGGGGCAGTAAGGGCAAGTACCTTAACCGTTGCAGTTACAGCAAAACGTTCTTAAAAGACCTTCCCTAACTTTTTGGGACATTTTGAACTGCATTCACAGATTTTGTAAAAAACTTACAGTTAGCAAAAAAAATGCAAAAAGTTCAATTTTTTTTTTATGCCAATCGATTCTATTTCATGTGGGGATCAAAAAACTCTATGGGACCATTTTAGCTTTCAGTACTAGAAAAGACAGAAATCGCCAAAAACGTTTCCCATACATTTCGGCAACAGAAACGAATTTCTACGATGGTCTAACTTTTTGTTATGGCCTGGAAGTGGGTAGAATTGACTGAAAGTAAATAAAAAGAATTTTTACCCTCAAATTTCGAATTTGATTCGAAAATCTGTGTGTTATACTTAGTTTCAGCTGAGAAACTTCGTATGAGTTATTAATTAAGGATCTTCGCTAAAATGTCTTCTAATCGTGAAAAAATTGACTTATTAGAAGCGTATTTTGAAAGAACCCTGCAATTCCAGGTTTTTCGAAAGATTTGTAATAACCTTTCTTGTTGGCACATGCCGCAACGGATACTTATTGCGGTACCACACTAGTGCAGCTCCCGCATTTCGATTATTGACAAAATACGCTTCTAATAAGTCAATTTTTTCACGATTAGAAGACATTTTAGCGAAAATCCTTAATTAATAACTCATACGAAGTTTCTCAGCTGAAACTAAGTATAACACACAGATTTTCGAATCAAATTCGAAATTTGAGGGTAAAAATTCTTTTTATTTACTTTACAGTCAATTCTACCCACTTCCAGGCCATAACAAAAAGTTAGACCATCGTAGAAATTCGTTTCTGTTGCCAAAATGTATGGGAAACGTTTTTGGCGATTTCTGTCTTTTCTAGTACTGAAAGCTAAAATGGTCCCATAGAGTTTTTTGATCCCCACATGAAATAGAATCGATTGGCATAAAAAAAAAAATTGAACTTTTTGCATTTTTTTTGCTAACTGTAAGTTTTTTACAAAATCTGTGAATGCAGTTCAAAATGTCCCAAAAAGTTAGGGAAGGTCTTTTAAGAACGTTTTGCTGTAACTGCAACGGTTAAGGTACTTGCCCTTACTGCCCCGTTTCAAAAATACACCCTAAATGCACATCGTTTTTAAATTGTAGATCTGTTTGAGATTAATGTTTTTTTATTATTTTCGTATTAGATTATCTACATTGTTATGAGCTGTCAATTTAATAGTAAATTGTGACTATATATAATAAAACCTTTTTAAAATCAAGGATTCCACATCATGAAATTACTTATCATCTCAGTAGGAACTCCTTTTTATAAACCTAAGCTTTTGAGATGTACTAAATTAAACCAGTAATACCGTGGTCTTATATGAGATTTTTTTTATAACTAGGAATACAGTAGTGAAATAGTTATTTGTGCCAGAAAATAGCAAAGTTCGTTTTTTCTTCAGGTGCTAATTTTAAGTCTCGAATAAGCGAAAGAATCTATAGTATATAGGTTATAATCTTGAGCGTAGTGAGGGACTCAAAGCACGAGATGTAAAAAAAACTTTGGGCTCGTGTCGCACATACAACTTTTCACCTCAGCAGCTTGAAATGGTACCCATAGTTCAAGTTCTGCTTAGTTTGGAGCTAGATGACATGGTGTGAAAGTAGTGTGTCATTAAAAAAGGGAACAATGAGCTAAACTCAACTTTGCTTCGAGCTAGAGCAAAACTCAAATTCAAATCCAAAATCCTTTATTTGTAGATCATATGTATAATACAGATGTACCCTCAAATAATTATAACATTAATCTCTATGTCTTGCCATCATTGGTGTATAAATATAACATAATAATATATCGTAAGAATAAAACTCAACTTTGTTTTGAGCGTGAACAAAACTCAGAGCAAAATCGAGATTGCTTACTGAAATGATTCAAAGCAAAATTGAATTTTGCTCACTTTTTCATACAACAAAGAGGTAGGCAAAATATATCAAGGTAAATTATGAAGTCACCTTTGCCACCTTGTTTTTGTATTTCAAACAACAGAAGTCTCAAAATCGTGTCCTATTCACATTCAATTAATATTATAATATTAGTACATTTCGGTGACGTGAGGATTAAACTGAAAAACGCGAACAGTAAATTTGTGGCGGCATTTTAGCCGTGACACGCGACGGGTCAAGGTTTCAGTGAACTTTGAGTGCTGTTTTCACCAACATGTTAAACTCAAGTTTAATGCTAAGCTACAGCTTTTGATCTATCTGTCCTGTACAAACATTAAATGAGAGACAGAGATGCAAATACAGGTGCAATCAAACCGTAAATTAGGTATTTGGGTAAAATCAGCCCTGTAACGAATAAGTGCCGTGGCCCTTCGTGCCCGCAATTGTCACGTTATGTTGGATAAACACTTGGAAAATATTGCTGGCAAATTACCTTGAAGATTTGACGTTACAATTCAGTATATCAGTCAGACGCTAAACTGCTGTAAAATATGATTACAAAAGACTATAAAACTGCGGGAGTAATGTTTGCTTGAAAACATTTTGCATGAAAACACACTCAGTATGTTCATACTTTAGTTGCTTATATTAAATAAAATCATTATAATTGAACAATCAATTATTATTAATAATATTAGAAATTAATGCTTCTTCGGCGAAAAAAAATAAGGCGATTACTAAATAAATAAATGTTTTTTTTTCATCAATAGAGTTGCCGCCTGACAAGCTTCCATTCACAGCTATGCCTGCCTGGTATCTACGTCGATAAAAAATTGTAGTTTTCTGGGATCGTGCAAACATAAAAGAAAACATATGTTATTAGGGCCGATCGTTTAATATCGATATAAAGTTTTTTTTATAAGTTCTTGAATTTTATAAATCTATTTCATCAATCATGAAACTAGTAATCGTCTTAATGTCATTAAGGACAAAGATGTTAACGACATTTGATTATAGCCGCCCACCCATTTCCAATTTGTGAAATTAATATCTATTACATTACTACACGCATTGTGTTGCTATGCAATTATTACATTACATACGATTTAATTAATGTGATGGGTTAGTGGTATTCTAAGTAAACTGTTCCACAAATTGACAGAATGAGTAATCTACTTATTAACTGTAAGCATTTCCTAATGAATTACATTTAAATGTCATTGGCTGGCAGCTTGTTAACAGTTTGTACAATGTGTGCAAAAAAAGTGTTTCATTGAAGAGTTGCGCAAATAAAAAAAATGGCGGGTAGGCTATAATATATTATCGTTAGAACTTTTATTTTATACGCTTACTATAACTTAATCTTTCTTAAAGTTTATGCTAATAAATTAATAATTATGTTCATGGTATACTTAAGTAGAGTTTTGTTATTATTTGTAAAATCTTTACTTCGGATTTTAGCAAAAATTGTAAACGGTTTTTAACATTCTTAGACTTGACCATTCATATCGACCAAAATTTAAGGATGAATTACGTCTTTGATTTAAAATTGTAAAATCTTAGAACTAGACTATTTCATGAATATAATCAAATTAAAAAACTAAAGACAGAAATGACCTGCACCATTTTTTAATACTCTTCAACTGGTTTCAGTACTATCCTTGGTTCAAGTTAATGAAATGTAGTCTTTTAATTGCACGGACAATAGCACCGGCGACACGATTACACAGCCCTATCCCAATATTTCTCGGTCCGTGTGCTGTTTAGGTTAGTGGGACAAAACTTATAGCAGAATAAAGGAAATTTTATTGCAGACACTTAAGCTTATAGCGTTATAAAAAGACATTAGATACCTACGTCTTATCTATACTACAAAAAATATTTCGCGATTGAAATGACAGCTGTCAGACCAATATGACTAGTGCTCATACATGCTGATACAAATCGATCGACTAATTGAGAAATAAAAAAATAACAACAAATATAGTTATAATAAATTTATTGATTTAAAAGCGTTTGTCTAAAATTAGTACAATTATCATCATTACAATCAGCATTGCTAGGGGCAATCCTGTAGGTTACATATTAATTCCTGGTCATATACCAAAACAATAATAATATCAAAACAAATATCGCGTGCCCATCCGGAATCGAATTTCGTACATCATGTTCTTGTAAAATAAATTTAGTTGTTTTTTTATTTATACATGTTTATTATATTTTATAGTCAATCGACTTCGACTTACATTGATCGACTTTTCCCATCTCTAAATTTTTTTACAAATAACCTTGGTAACCTTGTACACACATTCATTATAAGATTTATTTGGATGACTTTAATTAGTTTGATGATAAGTGTGTTTTGTCGTTCATAAAATATATTATTATTCATTTGTATTTAAAGTTTTATTCTGAAAAATATCAACAATCCTATTAAAATGATTTTCCCTGTTTAAATATACTTACTACGTTACTACAAAAATATGTCAACACTTTCGGTACCAACTGGCATTTCATTCACGCTATATTTTTAAGGAGTAAAGAGTTAAATTTATGTGAGCAGCGGCATATAGTACAGAAGTCATGAAAACAAGCTATTATAGGCTTTATGTCCTAATAATTCACACTTTGCGACATGCTTTTGCTTTATGTCTCAAAATTGTATTCAAAATGCTTTAGTCCTTTGCAGAAAATGAAATTCCTAGCATGCAAAATTAAAAAAAAAAGCGGAAGAGGTTCCGTCAACGTATATATTAACTAATATTTTTTTTTTATCTTTTATGTTAGACAACGCGTAACTTTTTACTGAGTGGTCCGATTTAAAAAAATATTGATTTGGCACCGACTCAAAGTAAGTAAAATATAATATTTTATAGTTTATGTAACTAAGTTCAATACCCAAGACTTAAAATGTTTACTTATTTTTTACATTTTAGTTCTTTTTCGTCGGTTTATTTTTTTGCTAATTAATTTTTATCTAATTAAGATAAAACATGAATGGAGGAAAATTTTCCAAAAAAAAATCTACCATCAACTCTGATTTTTGTTTTGGTGCTATAATAATATATTATTACCACCGCCAAGATTAAGAATGCCGAATACCTTTTTAGTTTTATTCGTAGGATTTGTAATAAAACAATACAGTTTAATGATGGCTTAATTTTATCGACCTGGCAATCTCTTCGCGTGTAATAATAGACACAAAGCAAATAATAATAAAACATCCATTTACACAGATGAGCAAAAATTTATCGTTGTTAGATAATGCAATCAAACGTAAATATACTCTGCAGTACATGATATGACATCTAGTAAAATGCTGTTATCACCAGATTTGTGTTGACTTAACGATAACGATAACGATAACTGATAATGTGGATCTGTAATTATTTTTAGTCTATCTAGACATTCGCATTTCATGGTTTTCTGTTCATTGCACCCTATTGCTGTTTGTAATGCGGCCACGTTTATTGGCCCTAAACGTAAGGTTTTATCGATTTTTTGTAGTCATTTGCTTAACTTGCTCATATTAACAGTTTTAGATAAGTTTGCCCGTACTAAGTTAGTAAAGATACATACTTTCCAACTCCAACTATATTCTTCTGATTAAATTCGTTGCGGGTTCCAAGACAATTTTAACTCTCCCTGGGATTGCCCGTGTGTCATGCACGGTGCCTTTCAGTTGGTTACCGCTGTAGATCCTGGCGTCACAGGAGTCACAGTGTGGGTGGGATTATATCCTGTACTAAGTTAATAGTATACATTCGAAGATATTTTTACTGTGTCTGAAAGTCCTTTAAACGCTTTAAACCTTTAAAATAAAGAATTGTTAGATTAATAATTCGCAGTAGAGTTTCGCAGTGGGTTTAATATTATTATAATTGATTATTCTTATAGCATTTAGCTATGTTTAGGAAATTATACTAAGAAACAGTTGAAAATTATGGGACCGGCTCAATTTTAACGTGCTACCTCTGCTGGTGATGTTTGTTTGTATCTACTACTCAAGGTACAAATGACCATGACGTCACGTAATGACGTAACATACAGTTGAGAAATTTAAGGTCCTGTAAGAGGTGACCGTAGCTTGGTGGCTGCCCGGTATGCAGAAGTTGCAGGAGCAAATCCTGCCAGTCCCATATTTATGTCAGCTGTTTCTTAGTACTATTATAATGCTTCCTCAAACTCCTTTATGAAGTTAAATATACACTGAAAATATATAAATATATCTGAAAATTATTTCTGCATTGTGCACAAAGTAGATATATAATATAACAGCATATAATATAATTATATGGTCCTAGAATAAAAAACAATTAAACCTATTACTCTAATCCAGCTGATGCCACCAGACCATATTGACAATAGGGCTCTACAGCTATCAATTTCTGGACAGCGGTCCCGTGGTAGGCCGAAGACCAGGTGGTCTCAAGTAATAGAACGAGACAAGTTGGCATGCAAGGTTACTGACACAGATGTCGAGGATAGAGCGAAGTGGACAGAGAAAACGAGGAAGGCTGACCGCACCACCAGATGGGATTAATAATGGCCAGGAAGAGAGAGAGAGACTCTAAGCCAGCTGATGGAACTAAAATGTGTAAATTAAATCGTAACGAAGCACATGATTTACAAGTCACAGAGTTGATCCAATTAGTACTGTCAAGAATGTATTGCTTATTATTATTATTATCATGTGCGTACGGCAGACCTATACATAGTAATATGTTTACTATAACAGTGGCGTGTTCTCTTGATTTCATTCAATTGAAATACATGCCAAGAAGTGTAATTGTGGCACAAGGAAAATACGTGTTTAAGGCAAATACTATGACTTGAATTATTTGCGTAGGTATAATGCATATTTGACCAATTAATTTGTACGGTTGCAGTATACAATATATGAAAATACTTTATGATACAAGCATTTAATGCATTTATGTAAAAATGCAATGAAATGAAGATCAAAAGACTTTTATGATATTCGACTCGAATTTTCGAGTTTGCTCACAAAATATCGACCATAAAACAGTTTAATACATTACTATATTGCGGGCTGATCCTTGAATTTGTCTACAATATGTATAGTTGATTTGGACGACCGGATGACGAAGTGGGTAGTGTAACTGCCTGCGACGCCGAGGTCGCAGATTCGATCCCCGCTTAAGACAAATCTTTGTGTGCATGAACATGAGGGTTTGTCTTAGTCTGGGTGTTTCTATCTATAATAAGTATGTATTTACAAAAGAAAAGTATATTTGTATCAGTATCAGTTATTCTAGTACCCATAGTACAAGCTCTTCTTAGTTTGGGACTAGATGGCGTCTGTGTGTCTGTTGTGAGATATTTATTTTAATTTATTTATCTCGTGAAGGTGCTCCTAGACCACAATAATATGCCTGTAACATTTTTTCTAATTAAATTTTTAATTTAATCATAAGGATGCCAAACGATACATTAGAACCGAATGCATGCGGTCTATAACTGAAATAACAGTAATAATAAAATTGATGGTGCGGGCTTTTCATGACAGCTAAATTATCTTTCAGAACTGCTAACAGATGGTTTTCCTCAACTAATATCCTTAGTGGAAGCTTACCTGTTATTTATGCCTTGTCAGGTAGAACTTAGTTAAATCTTTGTTTTACTTATTGCGTCTTATCAATGATGTATTTCTTGCTATTTAACAAAAATACATGTTTGCAAATGTTAAATACAATGAATTAATAGATATTAAAGTGAAACTTACATCTATAAGATTCAAATTAGGAATCGCACATTTTCAGTTCTCTTATTAGTTATTACATCACCTCACCCAAAATATATAAATAAAGTGATATTGAATAATTATAATAGATGAAATGTATGAGTAGTCAAGAGCTAATGAATGGACCTAAAAAATCGATGTCTAAACTGTCAAAAATTATTGTATGAACTATTGATAATAAATCAATGGACCTTCAAAATCGATGTCTAAACTGTCATTGCTTATTGTACTTTGCTGATAAGGATCAATGTTACAGTAATAAAAAACGATAAAAATATTTCAACCCTATTATATCAATTTAGTTTTTAGAGGGCTTAGCATAACGCGAGCGCAATAGATTCTGTTGCGTTTATATCATATTTTTGTAGGTATAGGAAAACATGATAAAAACCACAGATATAGATCTACATAGATAACGCAAGTATCACAATTTGTATTGAAACCAAGCGTGCCGACTTTTTAATACCTTTTGTGATGTCACAGCCGAAATTTAGTGACGGGAAATCCAAACCGATTCAAAGACATTGATGCCGCCGATGCCAATCCGCCCAGTACGTTCAACTGGAGCCGTCCGCTATGATTTTCTCTGACAAAAGACGCGCGTGGACTGAAGTTAGAGGCGACCAACCTCGACGCTTGGTCGGGGTTGAGACACGCGAAGTACATGCATCTGCGTTATCTATGTAGATCTATATCTGTGATAAAAACGCAACATTATATATCTTGCTTAGTTTATGTTAGCCTGACAGGCTAGATTCTTGTAAAAATTTTCCAAAATGTACACAAACAAGTATTGAATAGTGTTTGAGTAGAAATAAGACGTCACGATACGGCTCCAGATGTTATCTCACATAGATCAGCACTCAAGACATGGGGTATATTTACGATGGTCTATTTCCAAGGAATCTTTAGACGATTGATCATTTAATAAGGATGTATGTATCACAAAGTCGTAAAAGTACCAATTATAAATTTATTTTCAAATTAGTAATGGTACACGTGTGCTATGATAAATAGTAGCTCTAGGAAATAATGATTCAATGCAATGCAAAGATAACTTTATTATTGCACCACAGAATATCTTATCATATTATGGTATGTGGCACCGTAAAAGTACTGGACTTGCAACGAGATAACAAGGTGTACAATAACGTCTATTTATACGTTCGAATTTAAGTACAGTGGGCCAAGCAATCAGGTACGCAGGGTAAACACTTAAACGCTATAGTGAAGACTGACTGCAATATAATGTTAATACCATTAATACTAGACATAAGGATAAACTTGGACTTCATACGACTCGTCTCCACAAAATTAAAAATTCTTTTATTGGCCAATGTATACGCTTCTACAACAAACTTCCTAATAGTATTCGAGTACTGTCTATAAATAAGTTTAAGACAGCTGTTAAAGTTAAACTATGTAAGAAAGCATACTATACAATCTCGGACTATTTAAATGACAAGACAGCGTGGAGTGAGTTGCTCTGGATCACAACAATAAGGAAAAATATGGACGCATCATAAGAACATAGTTTAAGAATTTTGAATAGAATATGCATGTGTGAATTACATATTTAGAAGTGTAATATACCCACTATTAAGATATGTAACTCACTTATCAATTGCTAGTGTAGTAAGTCTTTGCGATGACTAAGAAGTTTTTGCCCTGCATACCTAACTCGTTGGCCCACTGTACAATGTACTGCCTACACATTTCCAGTATAAGATGGTTTCATATTGTATAAGCTTCATGTGTAATGCGAGACCAGTTTAAACTGGAAAAGTTTTGCTTGATGTATAACCGTTTGTACATGTATGTATGAACTTATTACTACAATTTCCTTGTTTATTTTCTCGCGAAATATGAAACAGCCTTGAGACTTGTTAGTTGTACTGATTGATATTTTCCGGAGAGCACACACGGCGTATGTTTTTGCCTGTTTGCTGAATTATCTAGTCTAATATTATGTTAACAATAGGTAGGCTTGACGTTTCTTAAAGAGCTCTATTTTATTTATAATTTAGCATGCAATTGCCTAGACACGGTTAATTTTTTAGCTTTCTAAATAAATATTCAACAGGACGCTTTGCAAAAGTAGATTGATTCAAAATTTTTACTTATTTAATAACCTCCTTTTTTGACCACGTTAAATATAGTTCAATATCACAAAAAAGACACATTTAAGATGTTTAAGAGACTGTGTCCAATCTTATAACCAGAACGAATTTATGTTTGTCGGTGGCTGTCGAAAGAAAACAAAACCTGATTTTATTTCATATACCATAACGGTGACCGCACATAACGTGATATCACGCCTATATTACACAAAAGGGTATGGCAGAGGTGTACAACACCCTAATTTCCCCTGTTATGTTGAGGTTCCATGGGATAAGGGGTGAGCCTATCGCCATGTACCAGGCGCAATTCCAACTCCGTCCTGCTATTGTGAATTGCCTAACGGAAAGTTCACAAATAATGCTTTGCTTGACCAGGGAATCTGACCACTAGATCATCTAGCTAGGCAGTCGGTGACCGCACATTTATCCACAATTGCATATCGACCACATCAAACGCAAAATTTGGGATTCAAAATTCATACGATTTGGATCGAACCAGTTCAAGGGCCAAAACGGTTTTATAATTAATATGATATTTTTACAATATAAATAAATTCCAATATTCAAGTTCCGTAGTCCGATGCGGTCAATTTGGACTAATGTGCGTCCACCTTAAATAATACAAACAAGCCGTTCTAGTTAATTACATGTTCATTATGTTTCCAGCTAAAGATACAATATCACTTAAGGTTCATGACGTCATTGCACGGTAGCTACGTCATAACATCAGTATCAAGTTTTGTTTTTTTAGAAGGGTATGACGTCCATGATCGGGGTGATTCCATGATTTCGAACAACATGAATCATTTCGGAAGTATAAGATCGGTTAAAGAGTGAAAGGGCATGCAACAACTTGCGCGGAGATTAAATTTACTTTCTAAAAGTTTACTGACCGTCAGTTTAACCACGTCTCTGTTGTATTTAGCTGTTATTTTATTAAATTGTATTTAGAACTAACTTTTTAGGTACAAAGTAGTCACAACATAGGCTACTGCGGTAGATTGATGTTCATGGTCATTCATTGCATTTACCCGTGTTACCCGCAAATTGTAAAATAATATTCTGAAAATTGACCGCTGGACTAATTAGAAACAGAATTTCACACTTAAACAGATGATTGTTGCTGTCCCTAAAATACCAGTCGATACTAACAACTTGGCGAAAAAAAAAAATCTGCGATGATGGCATATACAGCGGTGGTCACATTATTTAGAACAATTGGTAAAATAATAGTTAGTTGATTTTACTGTACGTTCTTACTTATTTTTATCAAATAGACACATAGATGAAGCAATCTGAACAAATAATAGATAAATAAAGTAGCCATTTTTAATAAATCACATTGTTTTCCAAAAGTAGCAATATCTAATACCAATGCAGCTGAACCCAAATCAAACCCACTACAATATTCAAAATGCTAACGAAGCCAGCTATAGGTTTATTGTACCGTTTTCATTGAATATATGTTATTATTATATTATAACTCGTATGAAATGTAGGTTATTGCGCGAGTTCAACGTTCTGGAACTGTCCACAAACATTTATCGGGAACTCAATGAATTTTAATATGAATTTCAAAATTGGTGTCAAATAAAACCATGAAGATGTAGCAATCCTTTATTCAAATAAGAATTTCTAAGAAAGAGTAATAAAATTGACGAAATTAGATAAAATTTACTAAAACTGGATTTAAGCGATTACAACGATGTGTATAACTAATTTTAGACAAATATGACTCTTAATACGTTTTGCCTTTTCAGTGTGGAGTTCACACACGGTTACTAAAATCTAAATGTATATTTTCTTCTTCGATACATCACAATACATTTCATTACATGTCATCTTTCCATAGAAATTGTCAGGTGTATATTTTTAAGTCTTCGTATTAGACAATTAAACCAAAAAGAGTTTTGGCCGACTTATTTGCATATATATTTGCTTTCATATCCTCTCCATATTGATTTAGTGCTCTTTGTATTTTGACATTCGAAAATGTAAAGACAGTTATGTAAAATGTATATTTATATCCCAATACATCTCGATACATTTTATTATATTTTACCATATGACAGATGTCAACACACGGCAGCTATAATGTATATTTTACTTCTGCGTATTTTGAAATACATTATAGATTCCGTGTGTAAAGGCCTTACTTGAATATTCAGAAATAGGTCTAAATATACTACCGTGTACTGAATCGACTCAATCGCTATCTATGCGTCAATACTAATGTTTTTATTACGAATATACCCTATTGACTAATTAACAAAAAGCAAATTGCATATAAATTGCATATTAAATATGCAATTGCAATTTGAAGCTTTAAAACTTAGGCTTTTTCTTTAATACATTTTTTTATAAATATTATCTATGAAAATAAAATTAATTTTCAATAAGTTGTTGAGTCGATTCAAGTGCAAGTTCCAGTTAATAATTTTAATTTAATCAAGTTTCGTAATTTAAATTAATTACCGTGTAAACTTAACTCGAACATTAGCACTCCACAAAGATTTTTTTATATTAACTACTTGTATTAAGCTTCTACTTGAAACTGTCTATTCAGTTATCCCTAGACACCTTTTGTTCCGACATCGAAACATTTAATTACATTACTAAGAAAACAGTATGCTCGCAATAAATGCTTTTAAAAGTTATACAGGCTGTTTATTACGCTTTTGACGCCATACAAAAATTTTCTACCTTGAAATAATGAAAACTTAAAAATATTTAAGTTTTAGAAAGAATAAAGAGGAAGACTCAGATAGCGGAATGCCGAAAAAATGTCGGAAAATCAGTGTTCAGCCACTAGTGAACTGATAAGCTTGCTTGCAGCTACGCACGGTCGTTCAGGTCTAAATTGTTTGTTTTGTGCTTAAAGTAGTTGTTTCAAAAAGTGGTGGGCAATTTCACTAGTGTTGTTTTTTTAATCAAATCAAAACCTTCATTTTGTATCTATAATTTTGTTGTTTGGAGCCAAAGAATATAATTACGTAAAACCGAAAAAAGCAAAACAAAGTATTCGATTTTCCCTCTGTTAAACCTTCAAGATAGCCTCCCCTTTGCTGGAGTCTAGGTACGTGGGCAGGACATGAAATGCAGCCTTACAGCTTCCCTGGCGTCTAAACTTAAAAGGTCTTTGTTGTTCTGTAGACTCAGTTGTCGGGACTACCGGCTGAGCTAATTTTAAAGGAGCACACGGTAGTAGTAGTAGTTAGTTGTAACAGACAAAACATCATCATCAACTAAATGATCGGGGAAGGAGAGGTCATCAGCTGGTGTGAGATGCTGTCGTGCATGACAATCTCAGTTTCAAGTATTTTCCAAGTGTCATTATCCTATCAATACATTATTTTAATTTAATTATTTTCAATATCATTTAAACGAAATTAAACACCCCTAGCATCGTTTGTCACGTAACTTACAGTTTGTTTCATGTGGCTTTACATTCTCCACGGACCTCGTAAATTAATTATATTTGCAACTTTACTTTATTAACTCGTGTATACAAGGCTGCGCAACAAGTTATACATTTTCAGTATAAACTGGTCTCGCATTAAATGGGACGCATATACAATGCGAGGCCATCCTTGTACTGGAATTGAACATTATGATGTGTAGCCGAGAAGCCAAGTGTGCATTTTCCTATCCCGTCTGCCGGGGAATGTTTATGTTGTAGTTTTTATTTCGATTCATACCTATATCCTTTTTCCTTGTAGTCGATGTATTTACCTCAATAATAAACTTATTTTGATACACATTTTATAAGATCAGTACCTACTAAATCAAGAATGAATACTCACAAAATTAATTTGGTTGTGTTGCCTGCCAAATTGAAATTGTATGAAACTATTAGACAGAAAAGAAATGTTATAGTAATAAAAGTCGTCATCTATCGCCATACCAATACAAGACTCATTCAGTGATGTAGCCGTTTTACTTTCAAATCGTCCACTCTGAAACTGGTCCCTGGTCCCAGTTTCAGAGTGGACGAGTTTACGCCCAACCCATTTATATATCTAAGTATATAAATATTCGTTATGAAAGTTTTTTATGCATTCTCTCATACTTAAAACGGCTAAGTACATTTATACTGGCTGAATCTTCTTGTTTGTGAAAAGATATTTGTGTCTCCAGACTTACATAATGGGCCATAAAAGATACAAGTGGAAAACTTTGCTTAACACTTAGGCTGCCTGTGCTCAGTTTGTATATTCATAATGTACAGAAAAGTTATTCTTTAATTTGTTCACCCAAAAGTTTTCAACGAAGAGCACTTTATAAAACCCAGCCAAGTGCGAGTCAGACTCGCGCACGATGAGTTCCGTACTATTATCTATAAAAACGGCAAAAATATAATGTCAGTTGTCCATACAAACACCATTGGACTCCCATGAACTCCCATAATAACCTCCATCCTTTCATATTTTTTTTTATTTTAAGTTAATACATAATTAATTATTCTGTGCATATTTCAAGCGTGTAACTGTTACCGTTATCGAGCTGAAACGAGCAAAAGAATCACGTTGTTGTATGGAAATAAGCCCTTACTAAAAGTTTTTTTCTGCGGGTTTTTATTTTCATAGCAGCAACAGTTAAACAGCATCTGTGAAAATTTCAACTGTCTCGCTATCACGGTTTATGAGATACAGCTTGGTGACAGACGGATCAACGGACAGATTAGAACTTAGTACTAGAAATTCGATTTTACCCTTTGGGTACGGATCCTTGAAAAACTAACATTTTATCTGTATCTATGGCGATTGTTTACTGTAGTTTAACAATCAATCTCTATTTTATTCAATGTTTAAACAACTTCAAGCACATAATAAATTAAAAAAAAAAACAAAGATCTTATAGATTGACTAGCAGCGGTAGAGGCATAAATAAAAGACATAAAACTAAGAATGAATGTGTTGCTTGTATAATGTTAGTCAAATAAAATATATTCATAATCGCCTCTTTGCTTTATTTTCTTTCAGAGACACTGACATTTGCTACGTACGAACAAATAAATGTGTTTTTTTTGCTTTATAAGTGTTCATGTCTTAATAAAAAACAGGATAAAATTGAAAAGAAGTGATTTTTTTTATTTATTCGCGTTCATTACCCGTTAAAATCATAAATATAAAATATTACCTATTATGACTAGTCATAAATGTAATTCCTTCCCTTTCATATTTCAATGATTAACGAGTCTTAGCACCCACATTGGGCGTGCGCGTTGCGGAAATATCGCGGTTTATTGGCGTGCGGCGTGTGTGCTGCGCGCTCGCACGCACAAGAACCGCGTATGCCTAATGTGGGTACGCCTTAAGCTAAATTTAAACAGTTCTTAATGAAGACTCAGACAATTAAACGCAAGTACACTTTATACAAATTTGTCATTATATCCGTCAAAATGTTCTAATTAGCCTTATCGGGTAATGGTAAAATTATTATCTAAAGTATTTTGTAACTACTGAGTTGTATTTGCACTATAAAATAATAATAAACTGTATATACCCGTATTTACCATTTTTATATATTATTTTTATGATGAATCTCCATATTTTTTTACATGTCCATGGTACTTCGAAATAAGTAAAATATTTATCACGTGAGTAGGTATGTATTTTGCATAAGTATACATTCAATACAATACGTAATAATAATTAGTTTTCAAACAAAATCTTAACGATCACATTAAAAGCTGTTATTTTGGTCTAAATTAAAGTAATAAAGCAGCATGGAAATTACACCTACTATTTTATGGGTTTATTCGTTACCTCGACGACCTTGCGCGCTGAAAAATGAAAACAGTGGAAAGGTCACTCGATTATTTTCGTAATACTGAATTATGTGTAATATTTAAGGCAAGTTCATTAGATTTGTATCATTTGTACTTTTATATAATGGATCTTGAATTAATGTTATGTTAGTTATTTTGAGACCGAACTCCTTGTGATTGATGTTAATTACGCTGGCAGTAATATATTTATTTACAGGCCTGTCTGTCTTATTTTAGGACGTGTGACGGTTCGAATAAGTGGGAAAAGGAAAATCTTCTTGATTAGACTTTATGTAATGTTTTTGCGTCCATCAGTTTTTACAGGAACCAGGCTTCAGCCGCTCACGTTGACATCAATAGGCCAAATTTTAAAACTGCTAATAAGTAACCCGCTTTGTACCATGCAGCATGCAGCTCAATAATATTTTGTTTAACTACCTACTGATTGGAGTAAAAAGGAGTAGGTAGGTTTATATTCGACGCGTATATATATTTTTTATGTTTGTCCAGCGATTTCTCCGTCATTTGTGAACCGATCTAAATTTTTTTTATTTGAGAGAGTTTACTGCCAAAATGGTCCCATAGTCACCAAGTCAGGATCTGATGATGGAATTCTAAAATCGGGATTTTTATATTTTTAAGTGATTTAGCTATTTGCCTATAGAAGTCAGCATCTCATCTTGCGGTTGGTACAACTCCTCAACGGTTAGGAGTACTGGAATGTTTATTTAAGTATAGACAAAAAGTCGGCTAAATGCAATAGTTTTTAAAATCGATGCTCATCATTTGCATTTGGAAGAAAATGATCAGTACAAACTTCAAGAACTATTAAAGTACCTAACTGTCTTTTTTCGTAATTTAATGCTTTTTGAGGTATTTAGAAGTGGTTTTTTTTCATGGCTGTTTCTTTTAATCGCATGCTAATTTTAAATTACAATTAAAAGATGAAATTAAAGTATTTTTCTTACAGATTGTACAAGTGTTACGAACTCTGCCTAATGAATAAGAAACTCAATCAATTTTATATTAAGAGCGCTAGCGACGGCGGCGATTCTACATTTAATTTCTAATTATACGGTATGGGGGACGACTTCACTCATGGCATGGTGTTTTATCTCGAATGTTTGTGCGAGGCCAATAGACCCCGCTCCGCGCGCACCTCGACCGGCTCGGGCATGACATTACCGCGTTGTGTATGGCGCGAAACGCCCGCGTCACCAACCACCTCCTACTTTGTTTCTACCGGTCACGTAACTATAACTGTTTACCAACTTTCAAACAGACGTAACTACATTAAACCGGACGACGATAATACCTCTTACCAGCAAACGAAGTTTTTCCAACTTTAGTGATTTTCGAACTTCAAACATGTGAAGTAAAATGCCCATTTACAGAATAAAATTAACATCGCGTTTGTCACAAAATGACTCAGTGTTTTTAAAATTAAAGTGTTTACTTAGTGTTCCAGACTAAATAGTGGAATGTGCGCCTTTGGTTTCGTTCGTTCAATAGCCCAAAAATAGAACAATATCAAGATTTATACCGTGAATCAAAACGGTTCTGTATTATGGGAGATACCATTTGGTTCTGCTCGTTATAATTTACAGTGAATCGTGAGCAATATGACAAACATCTGGAATCCTCGTTTGTTTGTAGCCGTGATTGCTTGTGTAATAGCAATATCGGCCACGGAAGCAGCTACTACCACTACTCCGTGCGAAGGTTTGAATCTTATCTTACCATTCCAACCGGAACTCCTTTCTGACATAAAACAGCTGTCCATGTACTGATAATAAATTAACTATGTGATAATGATAATGCACAAATGTGACATCGTCACGTTCCCATTTATTGCTTTGACATGATTGAAACTAAAATCGTAACGCATGACATCCTACCGGATTGAAATTGTGGTTACCTTGGAATACACAAGCATCAATCTTTATGCACTTTCTTCCTATGTCAGTGATAAGAGACTGCTGCAACTATGTACTTATGTGACGCATTTAACCAAAAAATATTGTCTGATAAACTCAACCAAAGAAAAAACAGGTTGTTGATTTTATACTTCATACTATAAGGACAAACACTAGCCAAGAACTGCCTGGTTTGCAAATAACAATGGCGTATAATAAGAACAGCAAAGATGTCTTAAGATAAATCCTCAAAGAGAATAATTAACCAGGTTTCACTTCACACTAATATTGCACACAATAATATTGCTACTTGTCAATAATACAATAAAGTCTCAACATAAATGAATCATCAGTTAATTGGTACGAGTTGTAGCAGAGCTCTTTAATGTCTCACTGACGTAAATAGAACCTTATTGTATGAGGAACCTAACAGCATTGTGTCACTTTGTCACTATCTCTCGCGTATCTAATAATGGCATTAAATTTGTTAATTTGGTACCTAACTAATTTATAACTAAAGACCTGACAATGCAAATTTTGCAGTACTTAATGTGTCATGCTATTAATGTTTGTTCAATGAAGACAGAAATAGCCTGATATGTGGTTTTGCAATAATTGCAATGTATGAGTTAGTATTAAGGCTTGCTTCTCACAATAGAACCGGAGGATTGGATGTATTAGAAGATAGCTTGGGTATGTATGAGATGGTGAGCTTCGTGGATGCCGTATGGATAACGAATGTGCTAACAAATACTGCACAGTGCTAACTGACGAGATTGTACCAGTAACTAATATAGAAACCATACACCGAAAATTGCTGTTTCCAAGGCAACAATAAAAACTTTTTGCGGTGTCATAAAATTCAATGAACGCTTTACTTTAAATTATTTAATGGAATAAGGGCCTATTGTGCGGCTGTCAGCTTATGGCTATACAATCTTTCAATGTTTATTAGAATTGATGTTACTTAAATTTTTATCAACATCTTTGATAATATGGTTATTGTTGTACTAACATTGAACTAAATAGAGAGAACGAATTCTGTTTTAATTTTCATTACCTTCAGCGTTATTGTCACAAAAATAATATTGAGGCCAATGGTGAAAAAATAAATAATTGGCAACCAGATCACAGCCCGCCATTTTAATTTCAGTTATCATCTCGGATATAAATTGTATTAAATTACTAAGCTTGGGCAACTCATGTCGTGTGCTCTTTCATCAGCTAAGATCAACGTTAGATTTTACTAATTACTCAGCTGGCGATCTGTAAAATGAGACTTCTTTTTTAATTTAATAGTTTCTTATATTTTAAATCGAAAAACATCCACAACCTTATCTGTACAATATTCTTTTTAAGAAAATATATTATTGAATAATGGCTGTGGAAGAATTGCTATATCGGTGTAAAATAATAGATATTTTTCGAAATAGTATTATTGTTATTCACATTCAGCGTTATGTGTGCTAGGTATTGAAAAGGTGAATTCGAATGATGTTTTCTCATAAATATGTAGGTATTATAATGTAAGTACCTATCAAACATAGCAAAGGCGACGACGACAACCAGGTAGTAATCTAAAAGGTTTTATTCATCAACCGAAAGTTAAACTATCCTTCCTAACATTTTACTGCCGTAATTTTATTAATATGAAGACATTTAAAAAAAAAATGTAAACAACAAAGACGTTTAAATACGAACCAATAGCATACATTATTTAATTATGTATTCTTTCTTCAAAATCTAGTGAAGTTAACCTAAGCATCAAATTAATATTCAGTCGGTGACAATTTGAATACAATATGATATAACGATAAATTGCGCAGCGGAGCAAACAAAATACGCAGGACAGGATAATTATACAAGAACATTCTAAAATACTAAGCAGTTTCAGAGGTGTTGGACAAACCATATTAGCAAAATAAGCCAATATCAAACTTAATACAAATGACAGTTGTGTTCTTTATTCGAGTATTGCTTTGCCACTTTTATGTTGGTTTATGCCTGGTTCGTCCTAAGGTTTTGTCCTAAATTCCAAAAAAATCCTTGTTTGTCCCACATCACTGGTTATAGTCCTGCTTCGTCCCAAATTGCAAGTTCTCAAAAGGTACAGACGGCAAATAACATAGTGATAATAATATTAAAATGATTTTTTTAATTTCTGTCAGGTTATATTTTATGGGGCAGATAAGGGTTATCCAGGACCTCTGAAATTGGTACTATTATATTTTCTATTAAATTAAAAACTTTTTACGCCTTAATAAAGAATTATGTAATTAGATAGAATATACGTTTAGTTAAATTGACAGACCTATTATACCTAGATGAAATTGATAGGAGTAAAGTATCACATACTATAAAACCACACGCAGCAATCAAATTACAACTTATATGGAACAGGTCAACATTGTGGAAACCAACTGAAATTAAGGCGTTTCTATTCATTGTTATTCTGTTGCCATAGTTTCATTTCATTTAATTCAAATTCAAATCATAAACGAGATACGTTATTTTGTTCAGAATAACGTAATGATACTAATAGGAACTATTTTTATCCTACTTTGTACATACGAGTAAATCTTAAAAGCGATCTGTTTAAGTTATAAATAAATCAATACATCTACACTTGAGAGTGTTATCTATAGAATGCCAAACAACATTGTGCAGACCGGCTTCAATATTAGACACTGAGATTACTAAAACAGAATTTCGGTATTATTCGAGGAATAAAATTACTACGTCATTTTTCGATCTTAATAATATTAAATTATTTTTCAATAAATGTAAAAGAAAAAAAAACATTAGAAAAGGTTTTTAAATATAATTATTTGCGTTATTTCTAGGGTAATGGGTACTTGGTACTTTTCTTAACAGTTGTGACTACCTTTTATTTATTGAAAACAGCGGTAAATCGAGGAAGCTGAGTCAGACGGTTTGTTCCGTATTGAAAATTACTGGGGAACAACTGTTTGAGTTTGTCTGAGAGTCGCACTTTTACAGGGCTGTAAGTTTTACCAAAGATATTTTTTGTTTTTTTTTTTAGTTTTACCAACAAAAAAAACCGGAATAGGTTTCTTTACCTATATATTTTCGATTGAATCTATTTTTGCCTTACACAAACTTACATAAAATAATGTCGTTAATTAAAATATTTTCTACATGTTTTTACTTTTACGTGTTATATGCGAACTATTTTTAGTTTCGTTTCAGTTAAATTAAACAAAAATTGTCTCTATATATTATAAAAGATAATATATAAATCTCCCCGAGGGACTTCAACAATTTGACTTTCCAATACCGCTAGCTAAAACAGGTCATCGTTTGCGTCATATTAACCACAGTTTTACATGGAAATCGTTTTCTTGACCTGGATCATTTTTACCCGACTGTCAAGGAAGGGCTATGATTTTTTATTGTAAGTATAAGTGGGTTCCTACGTGTGTTTTGGTGTGTGAAATGTATGAACACCCCTGCGCCACAGGAGTTATTCCGAGGACAGTAAAAAGTTCCATTAAATGAACTTATAAAGGAGGGAAAAGTAAAATAATAACTTATTAATGGGATCGTAAACGTAAAGAAACTTAAAGAAAATATTTGCTGTACGAGCTTTAATAGTCTTCGCTAAATAAATTTCAAATTTATAGTTCGCTATTTTTCCTTCCTGTTCAAATTATTAGAGTGGTCGAGTTATTCTTATATTTATGTTATTATCCTCAATGGAAGTAAAAATTAACAATGCATACATACAGGATATTCAATACTAACTACACTTATACGTACTGAAGTCATGAATCCAATGCATTCCTCAATAAATAAAATAAAATAAAATTGAATAATAGAGAAATATTACTCGTTATAATTTTTCTGTTACTTAAATTATTTTTTTTTAATTTAAATATCATGCAAAGCTGAGAAATGTTCTAAGACGTATTAAATGTTGTTTTTTAAACAGTAATTGTATTGATCATACATGGTACTGTTTAAGGTAATAAGGACGAATGTATATTTAATAAATTATATCAAAATCTACACCTAGAATCTACGAGTACATTTTATAAATCCCAGATGATGAATATAGTAGAATGCTAGCTTCTTATAGCAATTAAATACTGTGGTGCAATATGTGGCATCCTTAGCACGGTAGGGCATGAGTCAGTAAATCATCAATGGTGATGGCGTCTTGGATGAATTCACGATGTTTTACGAGAAATACTCACAATGTGACTCATTTAACCTTCAGTCTGTACCTATAAATGCAAATCATATATCATTGTTTATACAATCTATTTCATCTTCTGAATTAAAAATATAATCTCTGCCATTTAGCAGATTTCACGGTATTTAACTTGATATTATAAGCTTAAGAAAATAAATTAAAAATTCAAAAGATAGTATTGACTGCATTTGACTAATATAATTAATTTTCGATAAATTTACAACTTCTTGGTAAACTTGAAAGTCAAGGCAAGTCAATGAGTATGATTCAGACGAAGTATGAGTTTCTCTTACAAGCGGAATGCCCAATCATTTGTGATTCAAGTTTATTTACTAAATACTTCGGTGTTATTATTTTACATTTAGACTGCATAAATAATCTTCTTTCATATTTAAAAAAATATATCCATATGAATAAATCCGTACTTTTTGGAAATAAATTTATTTAATCGAAGTTTAAGAGAATTTAATAGTGCTGTCTCGCGGAGGTAGATGTAAGCGCACGGGCCGTCTGATTTTTACTCTAGCTCGCAGTATTTGCTATAAAATATTACCATTGGCGATTTTGGCTCTCGTAAAATATATAAATATATCAATCAGACAATAGTTTTTTTGATTTAAAATAAAAGATTAAATAAATATGTATATTAATAGCTCTCTTTTATATCAATACGATGTCAAAATTATGTTATTTGGCGACCAGATGTTATAATTCAATGTTAAATTGTTAATAGAGCAAGAAGACACACATGTAGATGGCAAAAAACTCGTATAAACTGCGTGGGAAGTGGATTGTTGTGTGTTTGACGGGTCTAGTACGTATACTATAGCGTAAATTCAAAAACGCAATTTTGAGGTAGACCACTTTAGGGGCAATTTTACCAGCCCAGTTTCAAAGCTGTACCCGGATTTTGATCACTCTGTCTCGTTGAAATTTTGAATCAGTGATTGAGATCGAAAACAGCGTTGAACCAGTGCCATTCTAGTTGGCCCTCAACCGGTCAACCTCAAAATTATGTTTTTGCACTTGCACTAGTATACGTATAAGACCCGTCGATTATATTGTTGTCAAGCTTGAAATTGTACAAGAAGTCTTGTACAAGAAGTTCTGCATAAGTAACTTAAACACGTTTTTCAAATCAGTCGTAAAAACTTGGCGGTAATGGGCAAAAACGTGTTTAAGAAAAAAGGTTCGGCATTTGTTTTGTTTTGGTTTTTTGTAAGTACTGCTAATAAGTAGTGTCCAAATGATATTCTAGTCCTATTATTGTAATGAGATAGCTATAACTCTTATAACAAAATGGACAAATGGCTCGAAAATTAATCGTTTCCATTATATTTCGCACAATAGTTACACCTATACAGTATAAATAAATTAACCTATAAAAATTGTCTTCCCTAAATAATCTTTCCTAAATCAACCTCATTATTTTTAACTATGATTTTGACAGACATTCAAAGAGATTCCATGTTCTTATCTATTTTTATTTTTTATGATACTATATACTAAAAACATGTAATATGACAACTCTTTTTTTTTAGGCGTCAAGCTAGACTTATTTTTATAAAGAGTAAAGATGTGTTTTTTTTTTCGAAGAAAGCAAAATCCAACTTATAAACCTCAATGTTTTTTTCGCTTTTAGAGTTATAGATTATATCTAAACTACATAGGCCATATTTATCGTGGTTTCATGCGAGTTTTAAGATTGAGATTTAAATAACACCTATCGATAAACATGTACTTATTATAAATTATAATTTAATAGAAGTGGTCCCGCCAAAGTTAAGCTTAAGACTGTTCTAAATAAATATTAATAATAATAAATCTTCATTTGGCACACAAAATAAAACAGAAGGTACGTAAGACACTTCATATTGCTACAAAAAAATATATTACAAGTAGGAACACGCCATAACAGCCGGTGTTTTGACTTTGGCCTTCCATAACCAGTACGTGGCAACGCGGGCAACAATTGAAGCGATCATCTAGAGGTCAACGCACTGAGATTGCCACGCCTAACATGCTGACTAGGTACTTCAATAATAGATGTGTACACGTTGTTTGTAATTCAATTTAGATCGGCATCCATATTTGGGCATAGTTATTTTGGTGACGACGTAGATTTTAAATGTAACCTACCTACCTTCATATCGGAACAGCTCACACAGTATAAAACTAAACTGTTAAAAGTAAATTTTGTTAAATAATTCTATGAGTATGGTATTTTATTTCTATTAGTTATTGCCTTAATACCTATTATTCTTGAATATTTTATTTCTTCTGCATTGTGTTATAGCCCAGTGCCGTTAATTTTTAAGACCAAAGAAATTAATAGTAGGATTAAACCCATTAGAAAAGGAGGAGAATATTATAAAAAATTAAGGAAAAATAATTTACGGGCGATCTGAGGTCGGGAAGAGGGGGAGGGGGGGGGTTTTAAGGGTAAAAAACGGATTTTCTCGATTTCCGGCAAAACTAAAAGTCCTATGGAAAAAAGTTGAATGGCAAAGTTGTTGGTAATAAAAAGATCTAAAACTTTTGTATTTACACTTTTTTCATATAACCTCAAAATTTATGTAAAAAATTCAAAAAACCATGTTTTTGGTTTTTAATTTTTATCTTTTACAAACAATAATTTTTTTTCACGAAATTTGGTGAAAACTTACCTTTTTATGTCCCAAATACGCTGTAATTTATTTGATTAGAAATTCTTAATTATATATTAATAGTTTTTTACGATCTTTGTTTTGCATTTTCTGTGAAGATTTACTATAGTAACATATATATATTTTTTCACCATCAGAAAGAAGACATTTCAACGAACAAAATACATACCAACTTTTTGAAAAAAGCTAATATTTTGACAGGTGATTTTTCGATCGAAAATACGGGTAAAAAATCGATATTAATAAAAAAAAAAGGTGAAAACATATATATTTCTAATCAAAAAAATACAGCGTATTTGGGACATAAAAAGGTAAGTTTTCACCAAATTTCGTGAAAAAAAATTTTTGTTTGTAAAAGATAAAAATAAAAAACCAAAAACTTGGTTTTTTGAATTTTTTACATAAATTTTGAGGTTATATGAAAAAAGTGTAAATACAAAAGTTTTAGATCTTTTTATTACCAACAACTTTGCCATTCAACTTTTTTCCATAGGACTTTTAGTTTTGCCGGAAATCGAGAAAATCCGTTTTTTACCCTTAAAACCCCCCCCTCCCCCTCTTCCCGACCTCAGATCGCCCGTAAATTATTTTTCCTTAAATTTTTATAATATTCTCCTCCTTTTCTAATGGGTTTCATCCTACTATTATTTTTTTGACTTTTTATCATTTTTTAAGGGATCTACCCTGGGCTATTATGGTAGAACCAACGAAACAGACAAAACGAAAGTATTAATATCTCTGCATGCCTGTGACTTTTAAACTTATTATTTGAATACAATTAAAAGACTTCCTCGATGGTCTAGTGGTTAGCGTATGCGCCTCTAACCGCGAGGTCTCGGGTTCGATTCCCGGGTCGGGCAAAGTGTTATTTGTGACTTTCCCGTCAAAAAATTCAGAATAGCGACTCGGAGTTTGAATTGTGCCCGGTGGATGGCGTTAGGATCATCCGCTATCCCATGGGACCTAAAACATAACAGGTGAAGTGTGGGTGTTGTACACATAGGGTTGCCAACCGTACTCTAAAATAGAGTATTGTACTCTATATCATGTAAGCGTACTCTATAATCTATAACACTAATAGAGTACGCTAAAATACTCTTTTTTACACATTTTTACTTGTCATATAATCGTATGCAAAAACCCATAATCAAAACCAAAAAATCAATTATTTACTGTTAATTTATGTTAGTACCCCCAAAAAATTTTCCTCCAACCAAATTCAGAATGATGAAAAATTGTTATGTGCTGCAAAAAGTACAAAAAAAATACCTTTTTAAAAATTTTACATAAATGATACTTTTTTTTTTAAGTCCATACTCTTTTTTACCTCCTTCGAAATCAGATATACTCTTTTTCTTCTGAAAAAAGTTAGCAACCCTATGTACACATGACATGTTATAATTAAAAGTTATTTTAGTCTATTAAGACAAAAATCATTCGAAAAATTCCAAAGATGGCCAGGAATTTGCAAATCTATTGGGATAGGCTTGGGTGTCTGTAAAAGATTGCCCTTGAAGCTATAACACCTAGCTACTAAGCTCGTTTACTAGTACTCATAATATATGTCTTGGTATAATAAAGATTTTATGATTAATAATATAGGTGTTTTTATATTGTTCTAGAAATTCCCTAGCATATTATAATAAACCTTTTAGTATCAAATTAACGGCCAATATATATACTGTATGAAACGAATATTATTGTAAACAAATGATAATTGTTATCGAACAATTAACAATAATATATTTTTATTCACTCGATGCATCTGCTGGAGAGATAACAGTAAATGTTGGTATGCGTGTTCTGATAACGAAGTGGATACAGACGTACATTTATTTATACCACTTCAACTGTCAATAGCATGATACTTGTAAGTACCTTATTGATAAATACTTTGTTTTTTATTTTGTTTTTTTAAAACAGTTTTCCATGACAGATCGAATATCTAACTAAATCCAGTCAAAAATATACCTCACTAGGTCACTAACTATAGCCCGCGTGATAGATAAATCAATGAAAAAGAGCGTATATTACGTTAAATCAGGCTATAAGTTACATGTTAGTAAAATTTCATCAAAATCGATCCGGTAGATTTGCGTGAAAGATTAACAAACATACATTGTATACATCCTCACATTCATACTCACAAACTTTCACCTTTATTAAAATAGTAAGGATTGATCCTGAGTGCGCGGCATCACTCATGGCTGCCATAGACGAATATCAGAGCACCGCGCCACAAATCAGTTTGACAGTTGACCAATAGGATGAGGATTTTTTTGTTTTTTCCTCATCTTATGATAACCCAACCGCCATCTCTCAAGTTAATCATTTAGATATCCTACATTTAAGGAAATTCATTGGTCTACTTTTCCTAAGTAGGCTATCCTGTTTATCATTTAATGCATTTCCACAATAAATTTTCTAAAGGGATCCTCTATTCTTAACATAACAAAGATCCAGCTCATTTTACTCAGCATATCGCTGGCAAAGTAAGAGAAAAACATTATTTTGTTATTTTCTTTTTTGACAGAGAGAAAGCCACATTTTAATAAAAAATAAAAAAGTTGTTCAAGGATGAAAAGTTTCTATGCAAATTGTAAATCCCATGTTTTCTGGCGACTTTAACTGACAATAAATAAGCACATTATCAAATTAATTTTGTAAAAATATTTGACGCTATTTCATTTTATTACTATAATATCTGTTTTAGGTATATTATTGTTCTAGGTATATCAAATATTTGTATACTTGACAGTAATTTAAAGAGGGTAGTGTAACCTGCGACGCCGAGGTCGCGGGTTCGATTCACGCTCAAGACAAATCTTTGTGTGCATGAACATGGAGGATTGTCTTGGTTTGAGTGTTTCTATATTAATAAGCATTTACTTTCTAAAGAAAAGTATATTTGTATTAGTATCAGTTATTGTAGTACCCATAGTAGACGCTCTGATTAGTTTGGGACTAGATGGCGTTGTGTGTATGTAGTGTGATATTTATTTATTTAACTAAATCAATTAATAAAATGTTGAGCGTGTAAATGTTATTTGTGTTGCTAAAAAGCTTTAACATGGAAATTATTTTTAGTTACAACATTTTTTTTTTAATTTACTATACTTATAACTTATAACATACACATATTAAGTATTATTACACGTAAACAATAAAATGTCTGGCGTATCACCACATGATGCTATCGGCCTCAGACAGATGATATTGGAATGACTTATTATCAAGTATATTTATTTATAGTTTGGAAGGTACTTAAAAACCTGTTTCACAGCAAGGTAGTCGCGATTTGTATATTATGATAAAACATATTTCCGATTCTACGTCTTATTTTGTCTTATCAGTGATTTATTATCAATTTGCTTTTCCAATGATGCAATAATAATGTTTTTTTATCGACTAACATTTAGTTAATGTTATCCTTATTTTGTTGCGGAAGGTGTATTATAGCCTCATTCAATAGACAGCTGCTACAATAAAATTTATTAAAAATGTATTTAATCGAAAAATAAAAAAAATACACGTTGACTTGACGGTTAAAAAGCATTTAAATACGACAGATTGCAATTTGAGCTAAATTGTTTAGCTCCGACCTCAAAAACTTAGTTTGATTTTGGATTTCTGATATAAATTCTATGACATATGAAACTTTATCTAATTATGATGGGCCTATACCTATACCTACGCTATATATCTACTTTCCCTTTAACGCGTACTGAGGCATGAAGTTATAATTTAGGCGCACGATTCCTGAAAAAAGCTGTTAGTTTTTGAAGAGTTCCATTGCGTGCCTCCGAAGTTTGTCATCTGATCGCGATAAATGACATCCTTGAACTTTTCTTGAATTATAAATACTAAAATAATAACTATAAATACTAAAATAATATACTAAAAAATAATATACTAAAATCGGACCAGTAGTTGACGAGAAAATCGTGAACTACAAAAAAAGTTTGCGTGTATGTACGCAAACTTTTTTTGTAGTTCACGATTTCTCGTCAACTACTGGTCCGATTTTAGTATATTATTTTTTAGTATATTATTTTAGTATTTATAGTTATACTACGGGTTCAATACCTCAGTTTTTTTGAGTTGGTTAAAAATAGAAAGGATTTTAGGCTAAATGTATTAAATATGCATAATTATGTTAAAGATGCAACATTTTTAAAGTAGTTAATTTCATTCGCTGTTACTTTGGAAAGTACAATATGAAGGATAGACAATTATTAAATTAAATATTAGCTGAATAAAAATACAACTGGCAGAAAAGTTTGTGCAGGTGATCAATTTATGTTATTGACTACCCAAAGATAAGACAAATATTTTACTTCGATTTATTTTAGTTTGGACGCGCAATTTTTTTCATAAAGCACCGAGCGCTTAAATACAAAAAATGTTTGACGACTTAAATTGAGTTCGTCTCCACGTGAGACGATTCAAATATTTGAATTGCCTTATTTGTCGCAGTAATTTTGCCACGTGGCCTCCAGTCTCAAGGCCTTTCCGACAAAGGCTGGCCACTAAGTATAAACATATTTATAGTGTCGTACTATTTCCCAGTCAGTCTATGTATACTGTTGAATACAGAAAGAAAATGTATATTGCGAGTAAGCAAAAAGAAATTAATACGTGAAGTATATTATTATTACACAAAAATGAAAGTTATCTGAAATGTCAAATATAATATTATATACAAATTTACTCACTTCATACTTGTAAGAATAATGCAATTGTTAGCGGCCCTATGTGCGTACAAAGACTATTGATATACTTTTATGCGTAGTTGTCAGTATTACATAATAATATAGACATTCTAGTCACAAACCCCATAGATAGTGGTGACATCAATTGTGATCACAGCGTAATCGGTCGGATTGATTGGTGAATGCTCGTTGACGCAATTGCCAAATGACCTATTAACATATTTTTGATAATTGCCATACTGCTTTCCTAGTAAATACATTACGAAGATTAAAATGTATGGAGTGTGTGTGGGTAATTAAATATCAACGAACTTGTGTTATCGGTGACACTTTTTTAGCTAGTTGTATGAAAATCACTGTCACAGCTATGACGCATAAAAAAACGAATTGACATTGTCCTTGCTATATAGCTAAAGATTCCAGGAAAGCTAATTTGTATTTCACTAGTAAGATAGCATGTTGGTTATAGGAGGCAAATTGATTCTCTTGAATGCTATGCACAGCCGCAGTCCCAGGCTAAAAAATACGTAGTATTTCCTGATGGAAAAACCAAATAAAATATTATGGCTTTGCTCGATCTAGTTCCATATTACAAGTTTGCCACTAACAAGAAATATAAATACATATGTAAATTTTAATATAGTCGCTTGATCAAAACCTAATCTACATGAAATTAATGCATGCATTGTAAAAGTTGACGGTAGAATTGAAGATGAAATTTAAATTGAATTTCATCTTTAATATGTCCTTGTTATAATAATTTAACTGGGTTAGGGCCCATTGGCCAAATACAGAAAGTGCTACTTCTCAAAATAGCACGCACAATGAGGCGATTCCTATCTCTGGAGCCCAAACCACCGACAGCTTAGTCCTTGTCAAGTATCCGATGCCTTTTAGTTTTAAATAAAGAAAAAACTACCGAACCAATGACCATAATATTGGTATCTGCCAATGATAAATTTTGCAATCGTTTTTGGCAAGGAGCTAAAGATATCACATTCTTATAGGATATACTACACCCCATAACATGCGTCATGCAAAATCCTCGTCTTGACTTGGACTATGTCCCAAAGGGTAACCTCCGACAGATATTTATCACACAAGCAATGTCTATGTGAATAATATATCTTCAACATATGGCAGGGTTCAACTGAATAGATGTGGGCACTCAATGTATTGGATAAGTGGAGAGAAGATATTCGTCCTAGTGTCACTGTGAGCTGAGGTAATTTGTTGGGTTGTTGCTATTATGTGAGCTGGCAGTTATTTATCAACGTCCACCTTCAGATCTGCTCTGTCATTTGTGAGGCCTCAGAAAATAATTCGACATAATTCTATTCCTTATACAATGACAATAAGTTTAGCTCAGGCGGTTTTTTGGTTTTTAGATAACAATATTTTCGTATTACTATCTAGCGATTTCTTAGTTACCTATTATTGTCATTAAGTAAGTGAAACATGATGTACACAACTTGCATATAATTAAGTAAAATTACTGTTTGATCAGTGGTCTGCAACAAAATGTATGAAAATTTAAAAGCTAAATTATTCTTTAGATCGTATACTTTAATCTCTAACTTGTCCGAGAAAATGTTCTATAGAAATATGATGACGAGAATTATTTACATAAAAAGAAAGTGCAACATGATATTAACCTGCATATAATAAAGTAAAATTACTGTTTGATCAGTGGTCTGCTTACCGTTTCGTCTCAAACTAACTCAAAATATAATACACATTTATGTATTGTAATTTTAGTTACTTTTTAATATTTTTTTTAACATAATAATGGTAACTTTTGTTTTTCCTTCTCCTCAATAACTCTAAGGTTTGCTGGAAGAGAACTCAAATTTGAGTTAAGCTCGCCTTTATTGTATTGTGTGTTATGTATTGTTTTAATAAATTGTTTATGGTACAATAAAAAGTTTAAAAACAAACATACACAAAAAAATAATGCGTTAACTATTGTATTTCTCCTACGTCACAAGGTGAATCATTTTTTGGCGTCTAGCCATACTAACTTACAGTTACGCTGTAAACATAACCTCATCTTAAGTTTTATAGAGATGAGTCATTCTTCCAAGACAAAATTCACATAGGAATATTCGTGGAGGGGTACAGACGCACTTATTTTTAAAAGCTTTTATTTAACTTGCTATCTAGTATATGAATGTATGTGGCTGATGTGACAGAAATGGTCTGATGGTGCAGCCAGGAGTGTCTTATCACTAGGGAACTCCTAAACCCTTAAGAGCATAGATACAAAACATTGCATAGTTATTTAGTTTTGGTGATAATATTTGTATTTGAAGGGAACAGTCTGATGCAGCAATCTAAAATGTCTCTCATAAAGGAACTCCTTGAAGGTAGGGAGGGACATATATAGGTACGTAACTTTACATGGTATTCAGTTCGTGTGTTAATACACGAAAGATCGCACACAAATGCAAACACATGCACACATGTAAAAGTTGCGGCAAGGAATGAACATAATAAAAAATAAAAAATATAATATAAATGAAAAAATCTTTTTAAAAACAAGCTTTTATAATGAATGATGTTATTTATTTATTTATTTATTAAATGAGATGCTCATTGCGCTAACAGAATATCTCAATACGCACAATGAGCTAGGTATACAATACATAATATTGTACATAAATAAATTATATAATATAACAAAAAAAGAAATTCAGACATATTTTAAAAAAATCAGCAAACTTCATGAAAAATATATAGATATCTGGATGCTGAGCAATCAGTGTGTTAATTAATGACATAGCTAAATAAAATTCAAGTTCAAGCGTCCAAAATCTGTCAAATTCTAATGTTTAATACAGTCATTGTGTTTCTTCTATACCATTGTTTTAAGAAGTATTTATATAGCCGACGACACAGTCTACATCATGTAATTTCAACCAAGGTTGAGTCACAATTGTTAATACACGTGTTTGCTCGTAAATGCACTTAAGAGTATATTATTGTAACTGTTTTAGATTTTACAAATAATGAGAGTTAACGTCATATATCACTGAAGGAACGCCTTGCCCGAGTCTGTGTTTCCGCATGAGTACAACTTGGATCTCTTCAAAGTAAGAGTCAATAGGTATCTCATAGGTAAGCGTGCTCCACTGTAGACCGCATCATCACTTACCATCAGGTGAGATCGTGGTCAAACGCGTGCCTATCCACCATGAAAAAGGAAGATAATGAAGTATAGTAGGTATTTTAGATGATCAAACATCGCTGACTTTGCTCTAAAAATAGACTAGACAAAGGAGGTAGGTACATCATCGTTGTCCATCAATAATTTTATGTTTTGACACAATTATAAATATTTAAAGGACAAATTAATTTGCAACACATAGCGATAATGATTAAGAACAGTTATGAAACTTACGATTAAAACTTACTGTCGTTAAAAGATCCCATTCACGCGTTTCCAAGTAATACCGTCACGTGCAATCATAAATATAACGTAATTTTGAGTTGGTGGAACCGAAATCGCTTTTGAATAATTGCATTTGTATTGCCAAACGCTGTTGAATAATTGCATTTGTATTGCCGAACGCTTTTAAATTAAAACTGCACGAAACCTTTGTTTTCTTTTTCGTTTCGAGTTCGAAAGAGAAATATTCATTTTAGCAGATTGCGCTTTTGGTAGCACTGCAGCCAAAATCTGCGGCAACATTTTTGACTGTTGAACGTCAGGAACATAACATGACATAGCAAAACATTACGCCTATATTACCCAGAAGGGTGTGGCAGAGGTGTACAACACCCACATTTCACCTGCTATGTTAAGGTCCCATGGGGTGAGCCTATCGCCATCCACCGGGCACAATTCCAATTCCGTGCTGTTATTAAGAATTGCTTATCGGAAAGTTTACAAATAACACTTTGCCCGACCCGGGAATCGAACCCGTGACCTCGCGGTGATAGACGCATACGTTAACCACAAGACAATCGGGGCAGTAAGTATTATATTGTTTAAAATTATGACTAATGAATCTAGACTCTCACAATGAAGTTTTAGGTTATCAAGATGATTAAATCCAGATTATGGATCGTAGGTATTACACACATATTCACACTAGAAAAACTGTTGAATGACTACGTTTTCTAGCCATAATCCCGTCAATCTGGTTGAGCAAGACGGCGACATTACAAATCCTCGGACCTGACGGGAATAATAAAATGTTATTTTTAGAATTACTATCAGCCGGCTTTATATTGTGTCTTGTAAAGTCTGATTCGCCATAACGTATTCATTATTATTCTGAGATTGCTATTACCGGTTTGAACTAAGTATTCTACTTCTAGAATACATCTATAAATCAATACAAATAAATAAAATTGAAGTGTCTGTTTTTAATGCAAATATAACAATGTTTTCCCAGTTGATATAGCTATTTGCATGATATCTAATGCATAAGATACAGTTTTTATTTTTTTTGTCTGTCTGTCTGTCTGTTTGGCTGTTTGTATTGGCTATTCTTTTGATAAAATGTTATATGCAGGTAACTGACTACAAGGCGCGTAACAAAGAATATTTTTTGTTGGTATACCTACCACGCAGACGAAACCGCGGGAAAAAGTTAGTTTGTTCGTTTGTTAGCGCTAATCTCGGGAACTAATGATCGGATTTTTATAACTCTTTTTGTGTTTGATACTCTAACTATCCATTTAAGGTTTTTGATATTTGACATTACGATAAACTCAATAAAAGCGGAACAGTACCGCGGCGTGAAAGCGCAGTAGCAGTTACTACTTAATACAATGAATTTTTTTTTCTAAAGTTTTTCCTAACTTTTTTTTTCCTTATTGTAGTGGTGAGAATTGAGGATTTATAGCCGTTGTTTATAACAATCATAATTATAAATGTTATGTACGCCGGAATTGTTATGTACATCGCAAATTGTGTTTCTAAGTATAATTTGTATGGTGATGTTTGATGTATGTAATGTAGCTGTACTTTATAAATAAATTCCACGCGGATGAAGTCACGAGCAAAAGCTAGTTACGAATAAAATCACGTTAAGACTGATTGAATAAACATTTCTCTTAGAGCTAAATAGAACTGCGTCCCCTAATGGCGAATAAAATTGATCGGCACAGCCATTTTATTACCCAAATCAATTCTACAATATTGTATCGTAAATAGACTCTTAACACGATGTTATTATTTATTGTGTCAACATGGACTAATGTGTATGTTTACTGATTTTATTATTACAATGTTTGTAATTAAATGACTTGGATACCTATAATATTATTATATAAACTTATCAATACATGAATAATAAGAACAAATGATTCATGTTGTAAGGATTTAATTAATAGGTTTGGATAGCACATATTATTATACTAATATTATGTGTTAGTCTGAAAAAACTGGCCCAGTGCGTGTCGGGCCACGTGCAATAGGGTTCCGTAGTAAGTTGTTACAACATATTTGCACCTATAAGGGATTTACTTTCTGAATTAAACAAGTAACATCTTCATACAATTACATTGAAGTCATTATTTTCAAAGGCTATTTGTCTTATGAAGTCCTACTACAAGTAACTGCATGTTAAAGTTTTCTTTTAAATTAAATTATACCACCGCTTTAGCTTTTTGAGGTTGGGCTACACAAGCATAAATTTTATGCAAACAGAATGATGTCTATATAAAAAAAAAACCTATCTAAAGATACCCACACTATGAAAAGGTGATATAAAAAACCACTTTACATGTAGGGCAGGTACCCGAAAAAAAAAATTAAAATGTTATTCTACCATTTTCTTAACATATTTAACATATATATTCATGGAAATATTCCTCTCTCTAGTATTAATGGTTTCGTCGCTATGTTACGGGCAGATGGACAGACGGACATGGCGAAACTAAAAGGGTTCCTTGTAGGTACTATGGAACCCCAAAAAGATCATTAGTACCTACTCAATCACTGGGCGACCCATAATATTAATTCAATCCCTTAAACTATAGTAGGTACTAAAAAACATCAACCTTCATTTCGCTGTAGTCGAGTATAAAAAGTTAAATGTCAAAGGGCAAACATTACCAAGACATAATTTAATTACAATGATGGTTCCGTTTAGAACCACTATCGTCCCACGCGTTAATATAGCTTAATCTAGTAAAAAGAGCTGAATAAAACAAAAATTGTATTATGAGAATATAAAGATTTTATGTTTTCTTTCATTCCAGTAAAACAAAGCTTGTGTCAATCACCCATGATTGTCATGGAGACATGATTGACAGACATCTGAGCATATCAAGGAACAAAAACATAATTTTGTACCTTATTTAGACATGTCTCTAAACAGGGGCCTAGCCTTTCTTGACTTAACTAAGGCACCATTGCACCAAATTTAGAAAAACAAAAGTTGTCATCATCATCATAGTATGAAGTAGGTAGTGTTAACCCAAGTTAACAGTCCACCCTTTATTGTACCGCATGCAATACTGACTAATTGTGTACATAGGTACGACTACTGTACACATCAAACTACGACTTACCAATATAAGATAATCTTGTATTTATTTATTTATTAATTCATAAGCACTACCAACAGTAAAATTACAAATATAGTCAATATTAACATTAGTTTGCTTAAATTATATGTAATTCTACAAATAATAGGTGTGCATAGCATTCACATTGTAACTTTAGATATTGAGATTACAAACTTTGACAAACATGCATATTATTATTACTAAACAAATTTATAATGAACAAACAAGGCAAGACAAATTAAAAAAAATATTATATAATATATAAAAAATGTTTTTTAAGGTTTTCGTGTACATTTAGGATCGATATAATTGTACAAGAAAGTGCCTGAAGTAAGCGAGTGTCATAGCAAATACATCTATGTTTAGGTTTCTACCTGAGGTATTGTATGGGCTTCCCGTGCAATTTGAGCAGTTTATACTAGACTATAGCTTCCGTTAGCGGCTCCGCCAGCGTGATAAGTCAATAAAAGTAGCCTATATTATTTCTGAGGCCTTGAACTATCCCCACACTTACTTTCATTAAGATCGGTGCAGTAGATTCAAAGACTTTAAGGTACAAGCAAACAAAAAAACAAAGAAACAAACAAACATACAAATATCCAAGAAAGCTTGCCTTTTTATTATTAGTAAAGAAATGTATCTAATAGATGATAATAATGTGTAGCCGTGTTTATTTGACATGTGATACCCTATTTTATGACTTCCGCAATACATCTATAAATACAGGGTTTTTCCAGGAATTATTCCAAGAATAATAACAATAAGTGCCCACTATTCCAATTGTAGTATTATCCGATACGTACAACTGTTGAGTTAGTCGGCTAATGTATCCTGTTGACGCACCAAATCCGGAACATAGCCACATGTTAACATAATTATGTCTTTATTCCGGATTATCGTAATGCATCATTTCATTATATTACAATATACAATAAAATTGTTTTGTAGTACCTATGAATGGAGTGATTCATAGCAGGCTAACAGTTAGCCAGTTACTGGCTGACTAGAAAACCTTTTGCACATGACAAATTAACATTGCCTTACACTGCAATAAAAAAAACTTGTATTTTTTTTATTTAGGCTTTAATAACCTATATGCAGTACATATAGCTCCGTATTACTTATAATTATAAGTTATCCGTAGACTAACGCTCATAAACTATCAAATAAAGAGCTGTATATATAAATACATTGTCTCCATGCAGAACAATACCCACATAATTAGAACATTAAACCTTTGCCAAAATTGAATTAGGGTCGTTAAACGAAATGGAGTTGGTGCCTTATTTAAAAAACAATATCTGTAATAAATCTAGGGAACCAAAGTAGTTAGTAAACTACAATACAAATAGGCATGATGATTTAGGTCTACTGAATAATTTTATCGGTGTCTTCTATTGTTAAGATAGTTATTCGATTAACTAATCATAAATTTACTAATGTATGTAGATTTAAAATTGTATCATAGATTATTGTTATAAAATTCCCATTGAGAACATATTACAATACTAAGATAACATTTTCCGTCTTCTTCTTCTTTTCGTTTATATGGTCAAAGTTTTATATAACCCCCCCGCCCAGTACGTAGCCACGGTAATAGCTTTCTCTGTAGCCTTGTTTAGGTCTGGATGACCTAAACAAGGCTACAGAGAAGGCTATTACCGTGGTACGAGCAGTTATCAGGGCAATTGGGACATTTTAATTTCATAATCATTCAAAGTTTCATGGGCGAGTCCATTTTTTTAAAGCACGAAATGATAAAAAAATATTTTAATTTTATTAAATTAAAATAATATTAACATAATCTATAGCAACTTTTGTAATAATTAATTTTCATAAACGCAATATTTCGTATAGCTATCAAACAAAATTCATAACTTTCCATTCAACCTACAAAACGATGACGTCCATTATTAATGTGAATTTCAAATTGTTTTATCTGAGGTAGTTTATGTTATATCAAAGGAATTATTTTAATAATTTTTCAAATAGCGAGAGGTGTTTCAATTACATACAATAATAAAAAATTGCCATCATGCCTATTTAGTCCACGCAATTCGAAGCCATTGCGGCTGATTAGCTCAGTTCACGTTCCATGTGCCTTTCAGGACGCGATAAAACGGATTATATTATAGTGAAGAGTTTGTTGAGCTCATTCGTGTCGTGAGGGACCGATTTGTTATCCTTTCGTCTACGTGTGGTTTTATACCATAACCTAGTGGAAAAATTAGTTAGTAGCCTAGATCTTTTTGTTTGAATATCACAATTTTGACATTTTATCGTACATAAAAAGGACGACGCACACAACATTAAAAAAAAAAAACATTTACGCTTCTGTTTGTTTTTTTAATAGTACAGGCTACTTTTTATCGAAAAACCTGGCGGAGCGGCGCTTGGCAGCTAGTAACTTAATATAACGAATTCCACACATACAAAGTCACGGGTAAAAGCTAGTATATTTATAAACGTACAAGGCATAGAAATCTTAATAATAAGGCAATAGAAATGTCAAAGACGCGTGACCTTGTCGCCGCGCATCTGTCAAGTCAAACACAAGTGCGAGTTGAGGAATTGTCGTCTTAATGTCATCGCAAAAAGAATAATTTTGTTTGCAGGAATACAAGCGCATTTGTCTAATCGAACAACAGTGCGAGTTGAGGAATTGTCGTCTTAATGTCATCGCCAAAAAGAATAATTTTGTTTGCAGGCATACAAAAAGTGGTATTTGAAAACCGGCGACATGCGTCCCAGTGTTAAAAGATAGTCGATAGCATTTCTATTGACTAGTTATTAAGATTTCTATGGTACAAGGTAAACAAAAAATTATGCCACTGGTAATGATAAATCTTTATTTAGTTCTACTTATTTTAGAATTTATTGTTGTTTTTTTCAAAATAAGCATAAGCAATCAGAACAATACATCAATAAATAACTATAGCCTAAATCAATATTGATCGCAAACACACGGGGTGATTTGCTCTATCTAATTGTAATCGGCTTGCGTGACTCGATCCCATTGATACGAATAAGCTATTCGTAAATAAACTACATAAGGCGGCGTAATCGGCATTCAGAGCAGATTACATCGTTACCATAAATGGTTATTTGTGTAGGTTTTTATTCTAATATAGTTATTGCCCGCAACTATACTCGCGTTACGCAAAATAGCTGAGGTTTGTTCCAATCGATTTTGCGAAAGAAAAATCAAAATACACATAAACTTTCAAAATGGCATTAATAATAAACATAAATGGCAGCAGGAAATCGATATAAATTCATACATTTATATCGATTTCCTGTCCTTGTTTTAATCATGAAGCTTAAGGAGTCTACTTCTGAGCGCTGTGTGTTGTTGTTGTTGTGTGTCTACAGACAAAAATGGGCGCCAACAAGCATGCTTTTTAGTGTTTTAGATAAGATTTAGCTATAATAATAGATTATCCAAGCAATTGATCACCCTTAATGTCATTTTAATTATATATATCGGCGGGATGTTTAATAAATTATTAAGAATATAAAATTAAGCGTAGTATAAACCTACACAGCATGCTGCAGCAGTCGCAAATGAAAGTGATATTTGTGTTTCGAAGTGTAAATTATTGTGTAACATTTATATTCGGTCAGGCTACAATTAATTAATTCAAAGTAAGTATTTTTATCTGAATCTAGTGAAATTGCCCCTTTAACTTATAAACGCAATTATAAGTTATGAATCTGATCAAAAATGCCAGATATTAGCAAGTTCAAGCAAAGAGACAAACGATTGAGTATAGTAATTATCATTATTAATTGTAGGTACAGTAAACATCCACACATGGCTCTTTACTAGACACAGAGCGATCTTGTTGTGGAACGGATACTGTTAATTACGTAAGAAAATTGAATTAGTTATTGCGGCATGCATCTTGTAGGTACTCAGATAGCTTAACAGGAATTTTATCTAACTCTAGTATACGTTCGCGGCTTTGCTCGTGTGGTACCTCGAAAATTTTATACTATGTTACTCAAAAATAATCAAGCAGACTCTATTGGTGAAGATTTTTGAAAGAGTCAATTTGAAAAAGTCTGCACCTTAAATAAATAAATATCTTTCAACTTACACACTACGCCCTCTAATCCCAAACTAAGCAGAGCTTGTACTATGGGTACTAGAATAACTGATACTAATACATATATACTTTTCTTTTTGTAATTACATAAGTATGTATTTATAAGTATAATACATAGAAACACTCAGACTAAGACAACCCCCTGTTCAAGCACACAAAGATTTGTCTTAAGCGGGAATCGAACCCAATTATACATAACCTTCTCCATTTTCGAAGTGACTTATAAATCGTTTGTCTTGTATACACAAGAATGTGAGAATAAATAAACCATTATTTTTTTGAACTGAGACATTTTTATACCTGATTGAAGTTTGAAGGATCATGAATTGTCGCTTTTTTATTTTCAATTTTCTAACTTCTACCTATAGAAGTTAAAACTAAACGTACCCCCGTATATTATACGTTTAACTGCTAAAATACAGTCATTTTTGACACACTTTGTTACACTCATAACGTTGCGGGAGGAAATATCTTGTTTTACAATAATTTTAGCGGCAGGATGGACGCTCTGATATGATTATCTTAACGCAGACATCCGCCAAGTACACAACACTACAGTATACTATAGTTACAATTATAAAATTTAAACAACTTTATATTGGTATATTATAAAGTATCTTGAAGAGACTACAGCCTATGGCAACTATCAACACCTGAAACACCAGAAATGTATTGCATAATAATATGCATTGCTTAATCAGGTGACTACAAAATATCCAACAAACTAATGACATTAGTTAACTTATTATCGGTAGATTAAGGTAATGCTGGTGTTTTCTTTCTCGAAGCCGTTCATTATACTTACCTATCTATAATCTGTATAAAAATAAATAATAATTTTTAAAGAAAAAAAACGACTTCAAAAAATAAAAAGTACAATCGCATTAGGACCTCCTCCTTTTTTTAAAAGTAGGTTAAAAATAACTAAAATCTCTTGTTTTTAATCACTGAATAATGTTTTAGCAAGCTTTTTTACATTTGCGATTTTCTTATGACGTGTAAAAAATTTCCATGACCGAAATTTCCGATGTCAATTTTTATACCAGGGTTTCAGAATCATGTACTAAATTAGAGGTAAGCGGCTTCGTCACAGTGTTTTAACACTGTAACGAAGCCGCTACACACAATGCACACTCTGTATGAGAGATATCAAATAAATGCAAACCATAGTTGTAATAAATAATTTACCCGCTATATCCGATATTGAACACAGGCCGATATAACTGACTGTTATTCTATTCAGAAACGTTCGCACATGTTTATTTACATAAGAATCATCTTTTGAAATGTTTAGACTAGCTCTCTGCTTATAGAAACGTTTAGCTACATTACCGATACATTATCGATACATACACAGGTTCTGCGTTTCCTTTAAGAGAAGACTCCCGAGCGCCGTGTTTTCATACTAACTAAAATGGGTTTAACTTTAATATTATTAAGATTTTATCTATTGTTATAGGCAAATCATATCTAAAACCCTAAAATTCATGTTCGTTCGTGGCCTTCATAAACGTTTCGACTTATAAACCTTAAGTTTTACGACTCATAATTACTGAAATCCCACATAACCCTTGAAAAGGTCACGGTACGATAATGCATAAACATGAAACTACGGCTAATTTTAATAAAACATTATTTTGCTTTATATTATTATTACTGGGTGACATTAACCTCACAGCTTTATAGTAAACTAAATAAACTATTGTTCGTGGGTGGCGGTGATTATTTACGATTAGGTGGACCTTTGGCTTGGTTACTCATTCTAATAAAAAAAAGAATAAATTCCGAGTAAAGTGTGATGTACACAGACAGAGTTTCACAAATGTCAAGGGACTGGACAAACAATTCGCATGAATTCGTTTGAAACAACGCTAATTTGATTTCTCTTCACTGTCAGCCGCGCCCACCCGGGATCCTATTAAGTACACTGGCCACTTGCCCGATAAGTAAATAGATTATATCATATAAAAAAGCGGTCACTTGCACTTAACATGATGAGATAGCTATTAATTTCTTGATAAGTCGAGCTGCAGGGTCCTAATCACTTAATTGGCCGTCATTGCCAAGGTTTAATACGATCAATTGTTATCAGCTTGGCACATGACGTTGAAGTTCATTTGCTACTGGTAGGATTAATTTTCCGAATGTTGACCGCACCTGTGACACGCCCTGTCACGGACAACGCTAATTAATAGTGTTTTCGATAGGTGTGCAAACTCTGCAATGCTACTGCTCACCTTCAAGGCTCACGTTACCAATGCCATTAGTGTCATGATAAGCTTGTCAGACTTTACCTCGGTTGTCGTCGTCGGCTCCAGCAACGGCCTCTGAAACACCAGACTCGATCATCTTGCTAATGACATATCATCGATACCTACATGTGTTGGGTATAATGATTAATTGACATGCTGACATGTATCTTGCTAGAGAAATTTAGAAAACATGTAATATTCTACAATGACTAAGCGATTCTAAATCGTGCTTAAATTAAACTAGCATTTGCCCGCGACTTCGTCCGCGTGGAATACAATATTCAACAATTACAACACCGCATCCAATTCCATGCAAAATGTTTTTGCGTGATGCGCGTACGAACAAACACACATACAGACATACAGACAGACAGCCAGACAAAAAATCTAAAAATATATGATCTGGCTATAAAGTTCCCTCGAATAAATTGAGTTCCCTTGAATAAAGAGATGGCAAATTTACAATTTTATTATATTTAATTTTATGTATGTATATTGCGGTGACAAATTATTAACTTAGTTAACTTTTCCTCGACAAAGTGACATAGACTTCTTCAATAGTTATAAAATATTTTTATTCTTTGTATTGACTGTCTTTATAATTATCGCTTTCAGATTCTCACCGCTTACAAGGTCCAATATTCGAACCATGTATAAATGAAATAACATTACAAATGGGACAAAATTTCACGTTAATATGTACGGCTAAATCCCCAGTTAAATTTGTACAACAAGAAATACCTGAAGATGTTATAATGCCTAATCTCACTCAAAAAACTAAAACTATACAAGGGGGCGATTACAAGTATCAAACAGTTTTAGAACTAACTGATGTTGACCGATATACCATCGGGTATTATGCTTGTTTCGATGACACATTAGAGCAAGAGGATGTTAGCGGTATTTTGGACAACCTTACCGAAGAACCGACTATCACAGCGCATATCTCTTATTTCTATATTTACGTTAATGGTGAGATTGATTTTGTAACATTACGAATTATTCGTTAAACGTCAATGTCTTTATTTCAAATTGTTTAAACGTTTTAGACACGGATAGCTTGTTTGCGCCTATGAGGGAAATAGTCACATCAAGAAATCGATTCCAAGTCATAATTGAGTGTAGACCAACCACACCAGATGTTAACGTTACCCTAGTGCCGACGGGGGTACGTATGTTTATAATGTGCATATCATCAACATTACCAATACGCAATTAACAAAGTTTGTAACATAGGTTTTGAAGCAATAATATGAAAAGTCAGCGACTTATGCTAATATTATTCTATACTACACAAACCGCTTTACCTAGCTGCATGGTCTTAATTTACAAATCTGAATAACAACTACTTATTGTCTTTGTACCTTGTGACTCTAATGAAGCAATTCTTTATTTTTGGGTCATTAATAAAGCCGATGTAAACATTAAACTAAAAAGTTTTCAAAAAAATGTTAAAGTTGCCGCGTTGTCTCATTTATGGCTTGATCAACTAACGCTTATAGCTAATGTTAAAGCAAATACTAAAGCATGATAGATTCAAGCTATATCAAATGGTTTTTAATAACCTTTTTAATGTCCAGGAAATTCCAGACCAATATATTCCCAAAATTGGGTTCATCATCAATATTGATGACCTCTACTCGGACTACACAATTTTCACCTGTGAGTTCGAGAGACGAAACTTTAAAAAAATCGAACGTACAGTTATAGTTAAAAAACGTAGGTGAATAGATTGTATGTGTTTTAATATTTTATGACATCCCACATTCACGAGAATATTGCGAGGCTCTTTTTTATGAAACTCTTTTATACAAGGTTAGCAAATAAATAACATGATTGTTGTCGTGAATGTGTGTCTTTGTTTTTCAATTTTATTATGAACGCCAAACCTTATCAAATGATTAAACACAACGAATAATAACATTGAAAAACATTTCGTTGATTATAATTATACCAACAGATATATTTACTAACCAATCCTTTATTTGGCAATAATAATAGTCGCAGAGTAACAAGACCAGACCAGATTCAGTAAAATATTCTCCAAAGATTGGGTTTATAATGAAAGCGTGTAGTAGGTCAGCTTACCAATGTACAGGAGAGCGTGGAAAAAAAATCGAAAGGAAACGTATTCGTAGTAAGTAGCGCTACAATCTAGATGTCACCTAACAAGGTAGCGTGGTGTGATGGTTTCTTACACTGGACGACCGTTAATAATCAGTGTCCTACTAGTTGTTTTTAATCTTCAATGTTGTATGTACTAGCTTGTCGCTTACTTCTTCTATTTCATTTTCTCTTTCTTTGGTGTGTTGCTCTGCGTGACCCAGTTTGCATGTTCAATTTAATTTTGATATAACTTACTAACTCTGACTTGTTCTAACAATAACTAAGTTACAGATGCTAGATATGTGATATGTATTTTTTAATAATTTCATGGTGTGTTGATTTAACCGTCATTTTACATTTTTTCTTTTTGATTTTTGCCGATTTTAGTTGTTTGTTGATTTATTGGATAATGCTCGGTATGAGAGGTTTTATTTTTGTTTATGACAGTACTGAAATGTGACGCATGGTCATGTGAAAAATGTTTGATTGTTTAATTAATTTGGTTAAGTTAATTTAATGATTGCATATCATTTATAAGTTTACCAAATCCGGACAAAAAACATGATGTCATTTAGCAATTGGCAATACTAAAATTCATTTTGTTTTATTAACTTTGTTATACACATTTTTTGGAATGCTGCCTGTAAATATAATTTTAGATAATTTATTTATTTAGTTGCATAAACACATAGAGAAATGTGTGTGGTTTGAACTTTTAGTTGCAGCAAATTTAAAACTACACGATACAGTGTCTATAATATATTGTTATAAAAAAATGCACCACTTTTAGAAAACATAGTTTTTAAAGTATTTTTCTTCGAAAGCTTATTCATGTTAGTCTATATTGAATGCCCTGAAACGAACATAAAACCCTAAACCTTGATGCCTGAAATTAAAATGATTTGATTTGATAAAAATATTTCTCCTAAAAGAATTTTTTTTTCTAAAAGTGGTACAAAGCGTTTTTTGATTGATGTAATTATGATAATTCAGCCTTATTACAATACAAAAGACGATACCTATGATTGGAACCATGAAAAGTTCAGGCAAAATTTGATCATAAACATTTTTGCGAGCAAAACTATCACAATATTCAAAATTGAACAACATTAAACGATTTGATTGATAAAAAAAACAGATGATGTTAGTGTTTTTGGGTGTCAGGAGCCACGACTATTTAACGAGTATATTTTGTATTAAGGCTGGAGACTGCATCGCTTCAGTTATCAAATTCAATGAGCGATTTTACACTTGTATTACGTACAAAGCATGTCTTAGTTTCACAATTGTTTTTTAAATAAAAGCAACTAAACGCAATTTTGACAAGTTAGTATAAATGTCAATCTTTTTCAGATGGTTTACCGCCCCGAGACCCACAGATACAAAAAGGCTTAAAAAATTTTTTAGAAGGAGAAACGTTTTCTATAAATTGTACTGTTGACTATAGAAGCAATGACCTTATTCATATGTTTTGGGAGTATCCTCCTAACGTTGACAAGGTAAAAATATGTTTTATAACTATATATTAAAACTTTCTTGTTTTGTGTTTCTCTTCATTTAACTTCCTTATTAATCTTGTGTCACTTTTTTATTTTTAACTCTTATTGTCTCTTTTGTAATTTTTCTTTTTTCTGATCCTATCTTCGATATGCAGAAAGCATTATAATATTTGATTTCTGACTACATTTTGGAATAATTAGAATAACTTTAAATATTACACTTTATTTTGATTTACATTTTGTCTTTTATAAAAAATAACCTTTTGTCTGCAACATAATTATAATCCTCAAAGATGAGTCGGTGCTACCTATTTCTCAATAGAAAAAGAATGTGTTGCCAGCAAATTAAAAGTATTATTTTTACAAGATCGCTTATATTATGTTAAATAACACTTTCTTGAATATCATATATTTACCATTGAATAAAAATTTTTAAAAAAATATGACTCGATGATAAGACGATTGAGCCGTCCATTATTTTTATATTTATAGGCATTAATAAAACTGGAAACCAACGAGAATGTATTGCGGGCTGGTACATTGTTCAAGAATATAACAGTCGTTAATGCTACCAAGGATTTTAATGGTACCTATGTGTGCGTAACTCAAAATAATTGTGGAGAAAAAAGGGCAACATTTAAAAAAAAATATTTAGGCAAGTACAAAATATTTGAATTTTGATTACTACGAATTATTTTGTGTTTGTATTTTACGACCGCGGTTTTAAAAAATATCACGGGCTAGGTTTCTGTTATGATTTTTTCAAATTATAAGTAACTTTTTTTTTAATTGTTAAATTATTTTTTGGTTCAAGCCGGTGTGATTAGACTGGACTAGGCTTAGAATGACGTCTGAATGAATTTGTTATTATTAAAAAAATATTCAATGAAGTTATTTGAAATTAAATAATGTTTAATTTAATATTTTAACCACGTGGTAACATTGTTCAACAACGTTCATGTTTAATGTTTAACGCTTCATGAAAATATTTTACAAAAATAGACTAACAGAGTCCATTAATTTTTTAACAACTTACTGATTTAGTCAAAATTTTATCTTTAGTCTATTTTTGTCATCTAATACTAATTGTATTTGTTATGTGTTTATATTTATGTGCCTTTTGTTTAGTGTGAATGTTTCGATTGATTTTAAATCTATTGGACCCTAAGATACATTAATTTTAACTGTTTGGTTGAATGAACTGTTTTAAGGGCTTTGTGGATTTAAGACAATCGGTACTATTTACATCAATTATATTTTTTAAATCATTAGTGTACAACTTTTTAACATTTTATAGATAAGCCGTTTCTTATTTTGAAGCACCTGCCATTTATCGGACCAATTGTGGAAACAAAACAGAGAAAGTATGTATTAAACGTATTAATCGAGGCATACCCCCCTGCAACCTTCTATTAGTAAGTATTTGACATAATAATTAATTTCAAATAAATTAGCAATCACACTATCACGTCCTATACCAGTGGTCCCAATCTTTTTCTTTGCCACGGACCAGTCTGACTTCTTGAATGTTCACAGAAACCATTGTTTGTTTGGGAAATGGGGGAAGGGGGTTACAGTATAGCGTCCATAATCAGGCTTATCTTGATTGCCAAGTGGGCAACGTGAAAGACTTTACCACACATCACACGACATAATTTTTTTTTCCCAACATCTTAAAGGCGAACGGTTTATAACTATGTGTAATACATATTGAAGTATATTAAACTACGACCTGATACACGAAGTGTAGCGCTTTCAGGTTGCTAGTTAATGGTTATTATGAAGAGCACTGACAATCTGGATTATCATACCTATAGATTTTATTAATCGATGCCTATTGGCTACATTTTACAACGTGGTAAAACCGTGGTAGGAAGCTAATAGCTTTATATTTTCTAAAGTAATAACGATGATGGGGCATTTCGATATCGTTAATTTACAACTACGCTGGTGTTGTGGGTTCGATCCCCACATGGGACAAATCTTTGTGTGATTCGCAAAGATTTGCTCTGACTCTGGGTGTGCTTAGTGTGTGTGAAATGTATGTTTGTGAACACCCCCGCGACATAGAAGCTATTCCTAGTGCGGGTGCCGTTTTTTTTTTTAAAAAAAAGAATTTACTTACTGGAAGCAAAAAATTGCCAGGTTTAAAAAACCAGCTGTGTCCGACACAGAAACCATACATTTGAACTTAGGTGTTATTAGTTAGTAATTTTCTTGACCGTACAGTTAAGTTTGATATAAATCTTGAGCTTTATAAAAGTAAAGTAATGTTTGTATATTTTTAAATATATTAGATATATTTCAAATGCATTGTACAAAAATAATTTAAAGCTTCATCATCCTATTTTTAAAAATGAAACAAAATCACACGATTCAATTGTTATTTTACTGTTTCATTTATTTTGTTTTCATTTATATTATAGCTTACGTGATGGCAAAAGGTTACCGAAAGATCCGAAATACAAAGTGTATCCAGATCCCGCCACTGGTGATCCTATGTTGGCTATTACTGGTACAAATGTAACTGATACAGGAAACTACACGCTGGTTGCTTCAAATGGATACTTGAACAAAAGTCTCACTGTCGATTTGAGGATAAAAGGTAAAATCAATTGTATTTACGTTAATATTTGCATGGTTACTCTGAAGGTGCTGGTAGTTAAGTAGAAGCCGCGTTCAACGGACTGGTAACGTTTATCGTATTTAGTTCAACGTTATGTAAGTTATACTAAGAAAGGAACAAATGGATGAACGTGACGTCACGAAATAACGTATCATACAGTTGTGAAATTTAGGGTTCTGATAAGAAGCGACCGTAGCTGGATGGCTAAAGCGGCTGACCGGTGTGAAGTAAGGTCGCAGGTTCAAAACCCTGCCGGTGCCATATCTTTTTCAACTATTTTTAGTATAATTTGCTAAGCATAGCTAAATGCTATAAAAATAATCAATTAGAAATGTATGTAAGTTAATCATAACAAAATAATAATAATTGTGTTATCCTTTGTGCCTCCATAGGCATTTCTCATGCTTTCAAGTTCTAATTTAATTTAGTAAATCAAAAACAGTAACTGATTTTATGGTTCCTACCAGAAAGTCTGTCAAATGGTATTATAAATATAGTCTGCCATATAATGATATTTATTCGTCTAAAAACATACGATTATACGATTCAGTTTTGGCTTGCAATCGAGTCGTACGTGTATTTAAGGCGGTTCCATTGTATATATTACATTGTGTTAGGTAATATTTTCTTCATCTTCATAGTTATTTAATTGTTATGTTCCTAGGTCGTCCACTTGTCGTCTTTTCCCCCGAGGGTGATAAAAAATTCATAGAAAACACGAAAGCGTCACTCAAATGTGACGTCACTGGCTACCGTTTGCCTGAAGTTGAGTGGGTGTTCACTAATGGTGGGGAAGAGCAGATAATGGTAAGCAAGAAAAGATTTGATTATTATGAGTTAAAAAAATAATTATCCTTACTTTTTTCCATAAAGATGGAATAATTGCTTGGCTGTTTTCCATTAAAAATAAAATGGTATTTTTTTTTTAATATTAGGTACACATACTGTATGTGATATTTAAAAAAAATGTGTATATACACAACGCCATCTAGTCCTAAATTAAGCAGAGCCATGGTGTTTCTATGTATAGTAAATATGTCTAAGACAATTTCCATGTTCATGCACACAAAGATTTGTCTTGAGCGGGCATCAAACCTGCGACCTCAGCGTCGCAGGCAGTTAGTAAATAGTCAAATAATTATTTTAATATCATTAAGTTTTTATCTATTATTATAGACAAATCATATCTAAAACACTAAAACGCATGTTTTTTCGTGGCCATTCTATTAAGATTGATTTAATCATTAATTGGGTTACACATACAAACCGAAAAAATTAAAAATAATTTTGAAATAGCTTAACCCATATTACGTTAGTATGAAAACATGGCGTTTGGGAGTCTACCCTTAATGTAATTTTCTTTTACAGCCTTCTACAATAATACAAGTCCACTCTGTGCACAAAGTGACGGCATACCTTGATATTCTTGTCCATGCTTCTGGGAACATTACGTGCAGAGCTAAGAATGACGGGGGTATAACAGATGCAACTCGAAACCTATTCGTTTACGAACTCGACGGTGGTTTCGGCATTAAGAACAGAGAAAACACATGGTTCGCACAGAATCAAGACGTAACGATTACATGCATTGCCTCCAAATATCTATTTTCTAATGTAACCTGGTTCGATAGCAACGAGCAAGATTTAAATGGATCGGGTTAGTATGCTCATTACTAATTCTGTCAGCGATCTCACTTTTAACACGAGGGCTTAGTATAGTTTACGTTTGAATTGGTTTTAGTTTTCTTGTTGTAAATGTTTCAGTACAATACTCACGAAATCCATTCTCACTAGTGGCTAAATTAAGAATACCCAGTATAACGTTAGACCAAGCAAGCGAATATACTTGTCGAGGATTAAAGCTGGACGGTATACATGAGGAAGAGGAATCTATTAATATCACAGTTGAAGGTATAGTTGAAATTTTTTTTTTTTGAAAGTTTGTTTTTTAAAACAGGAACTAAAATAAAGACTGCATGGCATATAGTGGCTTAACCGGCGCACTTCGCCGCTCTCAGCGGTGTTGAAGGTTTGATCCCCACACAAAACAATTCCTTGTGTGATTCGCAAAGATTTTATTCTCAATCTAAGTGTACTCTGTGTGTGTGAGATGATGTTTATTAGTAAAATCCCCTCGGTGCAGGGATATTCCCTGGAGCGATTGTTTTTTTCAAAAACAAAATAAGAAAATAAACATTATTTTATAGGTGTTCGAGCTCCATCAATAATAAAACCTCTCGTAGATAAAACTGAGGAAGTTTATTCTAACCAACAAAACATAATAATTACATGTCAGGCTGAAGGTGTACCCCCACCCAAACTGGAATGGTACAAGGTAAACTAAATTATAAATGGAATGATAACAACTGAGTTAATTACTTTAAAAATATACATTTTATCGTACGAATCTGTTTCAGGATTCAGGCATTTTGAAAAATGATACCAACACGACATTAATTACAACAAGTATATTGAATCACACCATTGTTAACTCATCATTATCATTAACAATAAATAATGCAGATAACGACTACGAGGGGACTTACGAATGTGAGGCCCGAAGTGAAGGAATGATAGCAAAACGAACATATACACTAATTGCCAAGGGTACGTTTCGAAAAATATAATATTTGCTTGAAAATCAAAATAAAATGCTTCATTACTTAACCTATATCATTCATCTTTTCAGCAGACGCGACAATAACGCCTTACTTGAGTGTGATCATCGTAATAATATGCGTTTTAATAATAGTCGTGATATACTTAACATTGAAAATACGTAAAGAGAAGCAGTTTAGACGAGAGCTAGCGGCTGCTGGGCTTTTGTACTTCAAAGAAGGAGTTACGAAATCTCTGAATCCCGATCTGGGCATTGATGAACAAGCTGAACTACTACCTTATGATGAAAAGTTTGAATTTCCTGCCGATAAACTAATTCTAGGTGAGCCAAATGTCATAAAATTATCGATAAAATATTATCATGGTCATTCACTGAAACTTGTTTAGTGCATGACACAACTATTATTAAATTTTGTAGGTAAACAGCTCGGAGCTGGAGCATTTGGCGTGGTGTATAAAGCTGAAGCTCGTGGTATCATAAACGCCGAAGAAACAACAGAGGTGGCCGTCAAAATGGTTAAGAAAAATGCAGACAACATGTATATCAAAGCGCTGGCCTCAGAACTAAAAATAATGGTGCACTTGGGGAAACATATAAACATCGTGAACTTGCTTGGAGCGTGTACTAAGAATGTTGGAAAACGTAAGATGATATCACTAACACTACATCATGCTTGAGTCCCACGCGTACTTTATTATTCTCTAAGTACGCGGTCTTTAAGATGTCATAATTAAATGAAATAATAACATATTTTTATTGTGACGATGAAGTCTTTTAACTGCAAAATAATTTTAATGTAATTCTATCTTCTCTTTTTATTAGTAATTAAGTAACATGTTTAATTAAATTATTGAAATAGCTAACTATGTACAAAAAAGAAAAGAAAATGTAAAAATAATAATTATAATTTAGGTGTCAAGAAATACCTCCGCATCTATGTCAGCCGCGGGTAACATGTCCAGAAGGCTGGTGGCATTGTCTCGTTGAATGACAATGCTGATCCTTTCACTAAGGCAGAAGCCAGCCTTTTGGTCACGTGCAGAGTCAACTAATCGTTTGAAATATGACATTCTTAAAATCTACCGATATAAATTGTATAAAATATATTGTTTTTGTGATGAGTAGAATACAATAAAATATTGTCGATAACTTAAAACCATTAGATAACTTGATTGCGTTTTTGCTAAACCGAAGATTGTCGAATTTTATCTGGTCATCAGTTTCTTCTAAAGATTTTTTATCTTTGATTTAATTTTAATGCTTTTATGTATAGTCTTTTAAGGCTTCTCTTTTATGTTCAAAGGTGAGCTTAGCGTTATTGTGGAGTATTGCAAATTTGGAAATATTCACAATTACACACAGAGGCATCGCGAGGTTTTCATCGATCAGCTCACGGACAATAAGGAGAAGAATTTTGGCAGAGTTAATCGAGGTTTCTCTTGTAGCAGTGGCAGCACTGGGTAAGATATTCTAATATTTACTTCTTTAAATCTATTCTAGAGTGCACAGTTGGTTAAGTGGTTTAAGCGGTCAGCTCGCCGCTTTCAACTGGCACTCGCACTGGTGTTGTGGGTTCCATTGCCTTACGGGACAAATCTTTGTGTGATCCTTAATCATTTGTTCTGATTCTGGGTGTGCTTTGTGCGTATGCAATGTATGTTTGTGAACACCCCTGCCTAGTAAAGCCTAGTGCGGATGTAGTATAAAAAAACAAAAAAAAAATTGTCAAAAGCAACAACAAGTTACAACTTAGCCTTCATTAATTTTCAGTGCCCACTCTGACTATTTTGGACCAAGCAACACTCAAGATACTGATCACACTTTCGTCAATACTGCTAACACGAACAGATCTACCAGGAAAGGTAAAAAGAGACTACTATGATTCGTTAAATAATTAACGCCCTTCAGTTTTATTTGTGCTTTGAATTATCATACAAAATACTTCTGAAAATTTACGGAAATAAAGCTTTAGGTCATCAACATGTCATCAACGTTCGATGGCAACAATTTTACGAATGCCAAAATGCTGAATGTAAATTTTAAAATTGTTTACTTTTTCATTTAGCTGACCAACCTATTAAGGTTTTGGAATTAGTAAGAGGTAAATAACAAAAATATTTTTTCAAACTCTTTTCTATGTTTTTTGTTTTATGCTGGCCAATTAATTTATATCACTTAGTACTAGTTATTTATATTTATTGATTGATATCTGAATTTACAATATTCTGCTACGAAGGCCTCATTATTTTCTTTTTTTCTTTGTTTTATTGAATTAAAACATATAAATTTATGTTTTTCTTTATTATTACATTTCATTTTCTTGTTTCACTTGTAACTCAAATGTTTTCATCTTATTTGTTAGGTCTATGAATACAGTAATTTTTTATACAAAGTATTTGCCTCTTTTCTCTGGTGAATATTGCTTTATTAGTTTAATTGTTGATAGTTTTAGATCTTCAAGACTTCTGCAATCTATCTAATTAAAACTCTGTACAAGACATTGCAACTATCATAACGTCATGACATCAAAGCTAATGGCAAAACGTTCGAATTTCAAAAAAAGTAATTGCCACTTACGTTGTCATAATGCTTTCCACTTACAAATAATTATTAATTTTCATCAACCAACTCATATCGCGGTTATTGTTATGAGGAATAACTCGCAATTTTTTTTCAAACCGCATACACATTTCACTGGAATTTTGTAACCGAGCTCGGGAGAGCACCACTTAACTTATTCTATTCTATTCTAAGTTTATTCGATGTCTCCAGTACTTTAGGAAGCATTGAAAAACTGGTGTAGAGTAGGGAGATAATATTTTAAAATTATTAGCATTGGAGATTAATACCTGCTTTTTCTCAATATTCTAGTATCAGAAGGCTACGTGCAACCGGAATGGCGCTCAAACTACGAGAGTGACTATAGCTTCGACGGCCGTAATCCTCGACCGCTCACCTCTCGCGACCTGCTGGTTTGGTCCTTTCAAATTGCAAGGGGAATGGAGTACCTTGCTAGTAGAAAGGTTAGTTTGTTTTACTTGATCGGCTCCCCAATTACAATTTTTGTTGATTGTGATTAAATTGTACTGAATCTGATTCTATCTCAATTAACTTTAATCGTAATAAGGGGGCTGAGCATAAAACACTGCTGCACTGTAAAATTCTTGTGAAGTTTTTTTTTTGTTTTCGCCTTCTATTGTTTTGTCTTGTTTGTACAAAGCAAAGAACTTCCTTGGGACAAATTCGAATTAACCATTAAAAAGGTAATAGTCAGCCAGCCTCACAAAGATCGATATATAGCGACATTTTTTTAATTTTGATGAAAACCAATCCCGTCATACATAAGTAGTTGTACGTTTTTATTACGTGTGCTACAGCAGACGTAATAAAAACGTACAACCTTTCAAAATAAATCAATTTTCTCAGTTTTTTGCACCATATCCCATTGATGCTCTCCGCCCCTGATCATGCGTTTGATATACCTATAACTTTCTCACAAATCACTCTATTTATTGACGAAATTATCATGATAATCCGTTTATAAGCTGTTGAGTTTATCTTGAACAGACAGACGTGCCAGAGGATATGTTATAGGTTTAAAATTGTGTTTTTTTATTATTTTTTTATTTAACTCGCGATGTATCACATTTCAGGTTCTTCACGGAGACTTAGCAGCGAGGAATGTGCTGTTAGCCGAAGACAATATCGTGAAGATTTGTGACTTCGGCCTCGCTAGAAGTGTGTACAAGAACGATGAATATCAAAAAAAAGAAAACGTAAGTAAATTATACGATTTTTAAAAAAAATGTTGCAGCTGACAATTCAATATAGCTTTAGACCGACTGTAATCAAAATCTTTGTCACAAAGAATATAAACATATGTATAAGTGCAGGTGAAATCCATCTTACTTAGTTCTGGGAACGACATCTATACCGAGAAATTGCGCCTGGCTAGAAAATTAATAGTTCTAGACTAATACGTCGCCTTCATTAATTGTTTGCACGTATGGCGATTCCTCGTGATATTTGATATTCCTTTAATATGTAGTCATAGATAATTTCTTTTTTTTTTCATTTAGTGACAAACAGTCATAGCATTATTATTTTCCATGTAAGGTACTGGAAACCAAGTAACCTAAAATAAGAGGCTGATATTTATAGTCACATTTTACCGATTTTTTTTAGACCTAATTAGACCTTTTTCATAATTTCAGAGCCTCCTCCCAGTGAAATGGCTAGCCATAGAGTGCATGACAGACCGCATATTCTCCACACAATCAGATGTGTGGTCTTTTGGCATCGTGCTATGGGAGCTGTTCTCACTGGCCAAGACGCCCTACCCAAATCTAAGTGTACAGGATTTGTTACGGTGGCTCACTGAAGGGTATGGAAAAAGAGTTTTGTTTATTTATTATTTTTTTTATACTACGTCCACAGCGGACGAACGTGTAGTCCACCTTATGGTAAGTGGAGTACAGCCCATGGACATCACAAATCCACAAAAGCAGATTATAGATGCGTCGCTGCAGCTGAGGACTACGGTGTTATGCCTCATGTGCCAGTAATTTCAGGGCCTGATCTCACCACCAAACCGGAACACAGTAATGAAAGCACTACTATTTGGCGGCAGGTTAAAGGTGAGACGGTGGTGCTGCCGCCCTCGAGCTCATTCACAAGAGCTCTACCACCAGTAATGTAAAAATATTTAATAAGTAAATGTTTGAAGTTACTTTTATAAAAATGTTTGCTCCAGATTATTTTATTATATTATTACTGATTGCAGAAAGCGCCTGGCGAAACCAGCATACGCTGACGATCGACTGTACGACGTAATGTTAAAATGTTGGGCACAAAAGCCTACAGCCAGGCCATCATTCACTCAATTACAAGAAACCATTGGCAGTTTCTTAGAGGACAACGTTCGAAATGTAAGTTTATACAAAAATAAAGTGTTTAAAAATGAAATTGCATCAAAATGTGTTGCATAGTTTTGAAGATCTCTGAGTAACACAGAATTTAACTAAATTTAATATTACTTTTTTTTTTGTTTTTATCTCCATCTCTATGCGAGGGAAAGAACCTTTTAAGCAAGTAATTATTAGTATGAAACAAGAACGCATTTTCGGCTTAGAGGAACGTTACAACGCAAACCGTTTCAACTTAGTTCAATTGAAACGCTATAGATGGCGTTACTTGTATCATTCTTAAATATTGGAACTTCTTTTAAACATACTTAATAATTGGTAATATATATATAATAATTAGACAAAATCTGATCTAGTTTCTGCCCCAGTGTTTGCCCGCCTGTGTACTTACCTACATTCATTGAACTTACTTTGTTTATTTTTCAGCATTACGTTGACTTGAACTCGGCGTGCATAGACATGAATGCAAGGCCTTCAGACCATGAAGACTATTTGACAATGATGAATGCCCCGGACTACAACAATTTGGTGACGCCTAGTCCTCACCACTATGTAAATGAAGACAAGAGCTTCTTCCCGTCGACACCCACACAACTTGGTAAGTATTTAAAAAGATTATAAAATACTAGCTTCCGCCCGCGGCTCCGCCCGCGTGGTATGTCAATTAAAAGTAGCCTATATGTTAATCCAGACTATAAGCTACATGTGTGCAAAATTTCATCGAAATTGACCCGGTAGTTTTGGCGTGAAAGAGTAACAAACATCCATACATCCATACTCACAAACTTTCGCATTTATAATATTAGTAAGGATTGTAATAATACTATAATGTAATAATGGTTATTATAAAACATCGTATTTATAGTAATAATCATCTTATTAATTATATTTTTGCATGCAGCTGAACCCGAGAAAGGTAACAATGAAAACAATTAAATACTCGTTTATGTTTTAGTTTTAGTATTAACAGATAATGGAACCTATTCTAAATTAATAACCAGGCGGCGGACACGTTTCTTAATTCCTATATTGTGGAGTCCTGCATTGTTTTAAATCTTTGGTATTACCTACCCAAGCTTTTTTATTACATAAATGGATATGTTTACTGTCAAATAGTTCCATAGACAAAACAATGACAATCATGCTCATTACCATACATTTTGAGGTGATTTTGACATAAGTAGTTCTCGACGAATCAGAGAAGCCCATTTCGGCTCATTATCTAAGCGACATCTGGTGGCTGAGTTTTCAGTAGAATACTATGTAGGCTTTTTATGTAGGCACAGCATAATAATAATATGTAAACCAGTACATTAGTTACTATTAACGAACGAACTGCTTTGTTTCCAATTTATCTGGTCCCTGTTTAGTTTGTATTAAAAATCGACAATTTTGACAAATTTAGAATATTTTTATAAATTTTTTACTGTTTGATGAAATGATGACAAAAAGTGTCAACATTGTCGGATTATCAAGATTGTCAGTGGCGATTGCTTCCAGCTGCCTTTTTTGCGCCACCAGCCTCCAACTTTTTCGACATCTTTCCTCAACATAATTTCGTTAAGTCCGTTTGATTTTTTTTACATATTAATTCTATTTCCTTTCATCAGACGGCACGGATAGCACCACGTTCTGATCACAAAAAACTTCACACGGTAAATCATAGTGACAAGCATGCTATAGTTTCTGTTACTAATAATGTTTTTTTTTTTGTGGAAACAGGTCACATTTTATCACACACTATACACATACTGTTACTAAAACAAAAAAATATCTAATTTTCCCTTTACTTCTCCGTGTGGTTTGATTTTGCTTCTTGGTGATTGATGAAGGTATTTCTGATTACATTATTTAATTCCAATTACAGATGATGAAGGTTATTTAAAAATGAATCCAGCATCAAGACAAAATATATTCAGTCCACGAGCTGAAGACAACAAATTTGATTTCGAAGCTCATAAATTCAATCCGAGGGTATCCGAAGCTAGTAGTTGTGGATCAGAATTGACGCCAATGCTGACTCTTAACAACCTACCAGCTAGAAGCGGCTCAGAATCAGACCATGAAGGCAGCGCGTCACCTTACATCTCAATGTGTCCAACAATAGACGAAGAAACCGATGACGTATTTGAAACAAAACAAAATAACGCAATGAATGGCTTTCTACACTCAGCTGTCACAAACCCAACATACATCACATTAGATGCTGACACCGAAAAAAAGCCGAAGGGTATTATTAATTTGTATATTAACGCACCGAACGGTCTAGTCAAATAATTTCAAAATAAATTTAACAGAGTAAGCTAATCTTATATAGGTAATATGTGTATCTACTTATATATTAATATCATTATTTGCATGAGTGTCAAATTTTATTGCTGTTACTTTTTGATCTCTTATTCTTGATAATCTACTATTTTCTAAATATTTTCATTTGCTATTTATGATTTCTTACATTCTTTTTTGTATTTTTTTCGTCTTTTAGCTCAATAGTTTAATTCTTTCGTGTTAATAGGTTTGTATCTAGATGTATTTTATGTCTGGAAATGTTTAAATGTGTAGAATGCAGGACGGGTCAACCATTTTGTTGGCACAGGAAGTGTATTGTGACCACTTTCACGAGTGGAATGTACATTTGGCAAGTTATGGGTTGACTAACTTGTGGTTTTTAATAAAGTGTTTGCCAGGAAAGAAGCCCGTTGGGTGTTATATGTTTTTCTATATAGCCAGTCTGAATGTTTTGCTGATTGATACAGTAAGATGGCGACTGCACATGTCGGATTCAGTTCACTGTGTCCACTGAACAGACATGTGTCGGAAGATGTGATATTTTGTATTAGGACTTGTAATTGGACTGGATAGTGTGAATGTAGTCGATATCTACGATCTTTAGCCCACCAGTATAGTAATTATAATTAATATTTTGAATAATAGTATAGAAAAACATTCCTATAAAGTGTTTTCTGTTCATACGTTAAAGCTTATGAAATTTATATCCATTTTAAGAAAAACCTGTTACAAATTTTGCATTTGTCAAAATATTCATGAATTCAAACGTATAAGTAATTATAGTTATATAGCGCAGAATATTTTATATATTAGCGTGAGTTATGAGTGCTTTATGATTTTAACTTGATATTCAAGTTTATTTTTACATGTTTTCATTATAACTCATTTTTTTGTAGTAATTTTGCTAGTTATATAAATAATTATGTTTTTAACAGCAATCTGTTATAATTCTGAATTATTTCATCAACACTGAGTTGTTATTAATTGAAGCTAATCATATTTTTTTTGGACGGTATCAAATTGTATATTTTCACGAAATTTTAATCAATAATAAGATTTCTTTGGGATTGTTGTCCAAAATTTGGACAGTCTTACCGATTTTATTATTTCTACGATATAAGATTCTACGATATTGTAATGGAATATCATTGTATAAACATAACATGTATTGTACTAAGTAGAGCTTGTTATCCTTGATCAAAGTATATTTTTGTTGTACAATGTGTAGATGCCATATATTTCGTAAACTCAGTAAAAATATAAAAATATATCAATGTGATATTAAAAGAATTTCCAGATATTTGTTTTATTTTCTATTCTCTACATCTCATAAAGAACTTACTTGATCCACGGCAGCGATTAAATTCAGCTCTCAAGTAAAAAAACGTTTACTCACAGGAAAAAAAATGAGTAAGGAAATAATCGCTCAGTTAATGAATCTACGTAATCGACAAAATCTTCGTAAACTCGGCATATCCCGGCTAAAATAACGTGAGTATTCTCAATAATAATAAAAAATGAGGCATAAAATTACCACGTAAAATTTTAGAACATAATTTATAAATGATCGTTGCAGCCAATATGCCTACAAAATGACAATAGTTACATTCTGAACTTTGCACTATACGTACCTACACATTTGCACAATCATGAGAGTCGCAAAGCATTCTGTTTACTTTGTTAATGTAGAGAGCTTTTTTGTATTATTATTTTCTTTGGCTTCGCAACGGGCACTTTATTTATATGTATGTTTAAAACATACAAACCTTTGTAATGAATCGTTCTATCTATTAAAAAAACCGCGGGACGCGACTTTGCTTTATATTATGTAGTGACAATGATAAAGTCAATGTGGTTGACAATAAGTGTAGTTTAAAGTAGGTATGTTAAGTATATTGTATTTAACTAGTATTATAAATGTGGCTGTTGCCTTTATTGCAAGTAGCTCAGAGATATTTGTAGTTGAGTAATTACACCAATAATAACAAGGTGAGTAGTCTAGTAGAGGGTAGTCTTGCTTTCAAATTGTTGGCCGACTTTTTAGCTTTGTGGAATTACTTCAACCCACAATGCCTGAAAATCATTGTAAGGCAGATTACACAGCAGTAGGCAAAAAAATAAGCCTGCCTTTTATCATAACAAATTTCTCCGTATAAGAAGGTTATTCAACTTTTTATCCGGAGAAAATCATGTCTGTCGCTCAAATTTCCAGGCTATATTTTCAAGGTATTATTTACCCAACACCGCGCAAGAAATTTCTTACATTATTTATTGAAAATAATTACTTAAGAGCAAACATTTTATAAGGTGTTCGCATGTCGTCGTTTGATGACAGCTGATGCAAGCATCTATTATCCTGAGTAACTAATCAGATGAAGGAATATATTTAATAAAGCCCAAAATTCAATTTGTGATAGTGCTATTCCTGAGCCACTTATTGTTGTATTTATTGGAAGGGCGATAGTCAGCAAGCTTTAAACTAATCTGAAGTCAATTTTATTTTTATTCTGGCCACTTGATCAGATATTCAAATCACGAAAAGAAAAATTGCTCCAGCTTAGGTGCTTATGAGAGTTCGTTATCTCCACGTTGCCTTTGTGCTAATAGCGAGCCCAAACCGAAAAGTCAGTTTGATCAACATCAATATGCCTATGTAAGATCACAGTGACAGTGCATGTTAACCGTGACACACCACATGGATATCTCAAGGCTACTGTAGATGTGGAAAAACTACTTTATTTTTTTAAAACACACTGAAACTAGTACTACATTCCACAGCAGGTTATAGTGACCTAATGGCGATGTTTATTCGATTACCAAACTTACTCTCTTCCACCCATTAATCTTTAATTTTACTCGTTTAAAATTTCACTCTGACTAGTCAAATAGTTTAAAGTTTAAACCAATTTTATAGTTATAAAACAAACAATAGCGTTAAGCGTCTAACCACAGTTTGAAACATCCTAAATGCTATTATCGACACGTCGCGTCGAGCCACGTTTTCAGCACGTTGACGTAATATTCAAATTACCTAATGAGATGGTAATGTGGACTAGGCATTAAAGGCCATGTATTATTTCTGTTTGAGCAAGTACTGCGTAGTATTTCACGAACATAAAGACAGAATCACACTAACGTGTCGTGGCAGAAATACAATTATTATATTAGCATTTAATTTTAGCCAGGCAAATCATTCTTAGAAGCAGTTGAAAAATGAGGATTCAGGTGAAACTCGGACTTGCAGCTTTTAGTAATGATGTTTACCATACAGTTGATAAGGTAAAATAGGTCTGGCGGGAGCTTGGTGGCACAAGTGGACGTAGTTGAGCGAAAACGTTCCAACCCACAAGCTACTCAAAATTGAGTTATATTGACTTATCTACTCATTTTGTATATCACTAAAACAGATAATTGCATTTATCTCAAATCACAGTTATTGTAGGATGGAACGTTTTCGCTTAGGTACGTCCACGTGATAGCGCAACAGGATACCCTATTGTGTCGTGTAGTGTGTAATGTGTAATGTGACATACAAAATGCAAGCTCTGGCGCGTCACGACACGTCAGTGTGTTTCTACCTTTAAGATGTTTGTCAAATGAAACAACGTCTCTTTGAAAAGTCTGCCGTGTTGAAATGTTTCAACATCTAAATTTGAACTCCAAGAAAGTTCATAATGAATATTGTTTATCGTCGCTGAATATGTTTTCATTTTAGATAGCATATGAGCCCAAAGGCATTTCGTTTGTATCATAATATAATTATTTTAGTTATGATTTGAAACGGGAATTAACGCGATTAGTTTTTATTTACCTTTCGGTGCTTGACGTTTCGACAAGGTTGCTCTTTGACATGATCGGAACCCGTTTCAAATCATAACAATAAATATGCAACGCGAAAGTTTAAAAGTTATTAATTATATTAGTGGTTACAATGAAAATGGAAGAATAAAGAACGTTGGAAGAAAAGTAGGACATGCTATTTGGAAAAATCTTCGATAAGGTATCTTTAAATTGCATTACATGTAGGTTTTATATTGCTTATCCTTAGTAATATTTATAATGTTAAAAATTATTCTGTCTGTCGGCCTGTTTAACGCCTTCAGAGCTAAACTGATTCGATCTAGATACAAATTGCTAACAATATTGATCAATAACGCTTAGAAGGACACAGGCCTTTCCTTACGATGATCCACACGGGAAGAGCCGCGGACAAAGTTAGTGTACTTAATAAATAATATAAAAGGGGTAATACTTAAAAAAGCTCTTTGACTATACAGTAAACTTAAACTTTCTCATAGAGCTTTAGAAAATTAATATTATTTGTTCTAAAACATCGCAGTGACGTGTTAAAATAATATTGTTATAATACTTTTATATTATGTATTATGAGATGGGGCCCATCCTGTAGGTACTCATAATGGTCGTAATCAATCTGTAATATACGTGTAAATTTTTATATTTGTTATGTTTCGTCAGTTATTTTAACTAGCTATTGACTACGGCATTGGAAGTGAGTTCGATGGTGGAGTCTATCAGCTCCTAGCTAAGCCTTTATCTTTAAGGTCCCAATCCAAGCGAACCCATTTCACAAAGATAAATCATGAAATTACTTAAAAGGTTGTTAACTACTAGTACTTAAGGGTTGTTTCCTCTTTTGTTTATTTTTTTTATCTGACGTATGTGGCAAACGACGTGTATTCCAATTACCAATAACCAACTAATGGTTATTGGTAACATGGAACTAAACAATCTATTCCAGATGGGTTTATTTATCTGAGGTCTTCAGTGATACGCCTCATGTGCCAGTAATTTCAGGGCCTGAGTTTACCAAAAAAACTTTACACAGTAGTAGAAGCACTACGGCAGGTAAAAGGTCAACAGCGGGCCATTCCCAAGAACTCTGCCACTAATATTGAATTGCCAAGTGAATTAAAGAAATAATAGCTTACAAGACGTAAGCCACCGGCATTCGTACACCACACGTGAATTATCATCTGTCACACTCAAGGCATTGCTCGCATGTGCTGAAGCGACAGCAGCGAGCTCCTTTGATTTGTGAGTATGCTGACCCTTTGATGAAATATCATACGACATGAATTTACAGCTTAAGTAGAATATTAATATCTCCATTATTGGACTGTAAAGCTAAGACAAGCAAAGATAAATTATGGTGGAACAGCTCTTGTGAACAAATTTGAGGGCGGTAGCACCACTGTTTCACCTTTAACCTGCCTTAAAATAGTAGCGCATGTAAACGAACAAAATAAACCAAGATTTCAATTAGAACAATCGCTTTATTATATACTTGCGAATTTGTACAAGGCACAGAGTTGACAGCCATAGATAACACGACCAAAGACAAAAGAATTACGACAGCGCCGCCTAGTGAGTGATGCCCGCCAGCTTTCTGGCCTGTTGGTAGTAGCTTTGTTGTTTTCAATAAACTCATATTCAGGTTTTTAAAAATTATTTCACCGCTAGAAAGCTCCATTTATACCAACTAACATAGGCTATATTTTATAAAGGAACCCACGAGCAAAGCCGTGCGGTGAACTTAGTTAACGATACGATTTGCAGACAAAACGTGGTCTAGAAAAACCCTAAATCCTTGCCACTAGCTTTTAACAAATACTTAGCGTTGAATCACGGTTCCAGAGATGCGGTATAGTTGCAGCGTCACTCGATTAAATCGGATGCGATTCAATTACTTTTGGGGCCGTGAACATAATTGTTCGTCTGTTAACTCCTAGAGATATCCTCTAAGATGATTTGTTTTACTGCACGAGTTCAAGAAGTATATTTGAGAATTAGTGTTTTGAATTAGTCGAATACTTTTAAATTGTGTGAAGGTTTGATAACCTGCATATACAACTACTACTACAATAACTTACTAGCTTGCTGGTCTCTCTTTCAGCTTTTTATCCTTGAAACAAATCTTTTTTATTAAACAACAAACATCATAATACTTTTCGCACATTGAGCCAACTTATTCGAAGCAAGGCGAGCCAAGATTCGAGACTCGCCTTGTAAAACTTACGCCGTATAAATGGTGCATAGTACTTCCTCTGAAATCCTTTATACGTAGAAGTCTTTATTCTTTCAGGAAAATTTCAAAGTTCAAAGGTGTGGGGCTCTCATTGTTCGCCTTATCGGCTATTAGCTCTCAAATAGTCTCAAAGTGATACGGGTACTTCTTAAGAGCTCTACGGTGTATACAAAGGTTCAGAGAAAATAGTACTTCGAGTTCCTTTTCTGTATGTTAATATTCTGTATTAATTATAATTTTCATCAGGTCTGACCATCAAAAGTAATATTAAAGAAAATGTGTTCGGTAACTTTTATCTATATCTTTTATGTATGAATAAAAGTGCTCCCAGACCGCGCAGCATTTCTTTTTTGTGCCTTTTTAATGTGCCGGCGACGCTCCTATGTCCATTTCTTTCATTATTTTTACCGGAAAAACTAATTTATTGGTTAATAAATTCACACTTTTCATATTCTACACCAATCATCGTAAAGAGAACAATAAATTGAGCATCAGGGATCTAATTAATCCCAAATATTTTTCTCATTTTTGTTTAACTTTCCTCGTTCAAACTCAACGTGACTACTGATTCAGTTTTCTGCAATTCTGAATAAATGTTGACCTATATTTTGGTACAGTTCCGCAGAAATATGTTAATGTGCATTGTTATATGAAAAGGAAATGTTTGTTTAGTTTGTCTGTCCGATTAAAAAATTAAATGCTATGAAGACAATTTTGTTAGAAACAAAAGGTTTGATACTTTTAAATGCTTTTTCATTTTTTCTACGTGTCTAACTAGAGTGAACATAGCTAAGTAGGCGTGTATTCTGGTTGTTTTCTATCTCTGTATGTCTGCTACACTTATTTAAATTATATCATTTAACTACACCCGCAAGGCTAGTGCCAAGACGTTTTAACAGACTAAATTAAGAATTTAGAGGTGGTCTCACCTTTAACCTGCCGCCAATTCGTAGTACTTGCACTACTGTGTTCCGGTTTGATGAAATTACTAGCTCATGAGTCATAAAACTGAAGTCCTACTATAAAGCGGCTCATCTACAATCTGCTTTAGTGAATTGTTCATGTCCATTGGCTATAATATGTACTTATAAATTACCATCAGTTGGACACATGTCCATTCGTTTCATTATACCACATAGGTGTGGTATAAAAAAACCTATGAAGTAGTTCACAGGCAAAGCAGTAGGCAGGAGCTGGTATGAATATACGTGAATCAGCAAGTCTCAAGAGGTCGCAAGCATCGGTAGATACAATGCATCTTATATAGATGTATCAAATATTGAGTCTTTTTATTTTAAAGTTTGTAAAGATGTTGTTGAAGGTTTGGTGCAATAATTCAGATTAAGAGGAAAAAATTGGTTGGCTGTTTTCAATAGAAACGTAATTGGGTTGTAACTGTAATATGATTTAGTTTTTATCTTTATAACTGAAAAGCATGTAGGTCCGTGGCCATTTCATACCTCTATTACATACTTGGGGTAAACAGGCAAGCTTTTGGATTATATCAACTTAATATTGTTAGTGGTTACTACAACTACTGTGAGTCCGTATACATCCATATTTTAAAGTATTTCATATTAAAAAATGATGTGCCAAACTGTTTTGTAAACATTGGCAGCAGGTGATGTCTTTCATAATAATAATATCATGAACTCTACCAATATTAAAAGAAAAAAAGATTTCATAAAAACGAACCGTAGGTATTATATTTTATATACCAAAAGTGAGCTGATATATTGCCACAATATTCCCGAAGCCAATAACAACTCACACAAAAAGATAAATGAGAGCAAATTTTATTTTAAAAAGGCAGCAGCATTTACAGAGAACTTGCAATTTTGATATCATGAACTGAACGCGTAATATTTACTCTGGAGTATACAAACGCGTGCACAGGCGGATATTGATTTTTTATTTGTTTGAAGCTGGTAATGGACGCTTTTATGCAAATGCGCGCCATCCGCACTGCATCATGCACGAGGTGAGCAACAAAAACAAACAGGATGAGCCCTGCATTATACTCTTATGCATAATATGGTTTTATGATTATTGGTTCGTTAATACACAGAAAAGCAATTTTAGACAGGTTATAATTGTTGTGAAAGTTGAAATGGACTATGCAACCATAATAGGTTTATATAGAGTGAATGCTACATACAGTAGTAGTATGGCCCATATTTTAACTTCACCTCTATCACAAAGACTCTGTCGACCTAGACTTAACGCCATCAGGTAGTAATGTTTTAATTAGTGCGTATTAAAATGATTACCTGCAACATAATAGTCCCAAGAGAAAGTTGTAATCTTTGAAATACATTTTTAATTAATATTTCCTCCCGAAACCATCTCGAATAGGAAATTTATTTAAAGATTGTGTACGTTTACAGCAACGATTTAAAGCCTCGAATAACACTGGTTTAGATTAACAAAAGATTTGAATTGGACAACCATTGTTGTTTGTGAATTTCATATTATTATGATTTTAAATTTACGAACGTTGATAGTCATAAGTAAATCATTTTTTAACTGGATCATTAAGTTGACTTTGAATTTCTTGAACACAAATTCAAATTTTACTTATAAATGTGGAGTAGAATAGCATACATAGCTAGCAATTATCAAAATAAGTTATCACGATAGCTGTTAACATAGATAGTTTAAAAAAAAATACATCCCGTAATATAGTGACTATGAGCGCATCTGTTTGTAGAACAAATAAAATAAAATACAACACATTGGCTTGATTAACGCACCGTAACAAATTCGTGTGAGTGACCCTCTAAGTAGCACAAAAAAGGTCGTAATTCACTCATTAAGCGCAAGGGGAGCTTTCAAATAAATTTTATGGTAGACAAATACTATTAGTACTTCAAATAAAAATTCTTGAAGTGTATTCGGAAGTCCCGTATTTTCACGTGATTTGCGCTTTTATAAACAGGTAGAGAAGAAAAGTACGTGTCTTTTACTTATATTTTTTTCATTACCACTCTTCTTTTATCCTATTTAATTATGTTAATATGTATATATGTATTACCTAATAGCAAAGAGCGCATTTGTAGACTTACAAGTAAACAAAGAAATATCATAATTTAAATCAAGGAATACACCTGCAGCAGTAACTTCAGCGCATTATAATTTTCAGAATACATTTCAGCACTATACAAAACACGGTTGAGCAAGTCGAGATCTAAAGAGATCACGAATTAAACCATTAGACCTCGGGTAATTAAATTAGACTCATTTTAACAAAATTCACGAGTTCACCGACTGAGCAATAAACACCGTCGTCGCGTAGAATGACAAGCTTCGTTTTTGTATATTTTTCCTCTCGTAATTCTGGTTTTAATTTTTCCTTGTGAAGGAATAGTTCCAATTAGCACAATTTTCTTAGTTTCAGTTAAAATAAAAGGCTTTACTTGCAATTGAAAATTATTAACGCATCGACGATTAGTAGTGAAACAATATAAAATGTTTGTACTTCAATATAAACGTGTTTTGAAATAACTTGTAAATAAGCAAACACAAAAACGAAGTTTTGAAATAACTTGTAAATAAATATAAAAATAAAAGAAATAAAAATACCACACAACGCCATCTAGTCCCAAACTTACTTACTTTGGGTATTAGAATTAATGATACTTATACATAATATACTTTTCATTTGTAAATACATACATTCTTATTATACATTTGGAACCAATTAGCTCAGATTTGCGAGTGAAATGAATAACACAATTGTAACAAAAGTTATTTAAAAAAACCCTTATCGTGCAGTAGCAATGTTTGCAAAAAATCGTATATTCAAGACCACGATAAGGTTACGCTAATGCTAATCTCACACACGAAGCTCTCTTACATTAAGTATGCTAAATACATGTGGGTCTTAGGGTAGCTTAAAAAAGGTCTTTCCGCATTTATCTGTTAAGGTAGGTTCAAATCGCTTATACATTGCAACTTACCACATTTTAGTTAAGGGTAGATTATTGTCAAGACTTAATTTATTAAGGATGTGGGGTGGGGTGCATGAAAGGAGCCTCCCCGAGTGACGTACACAACAATTCTCTACGTCCGGCGCACCCTGGGCAATTCGCGAGTTCTTAAAAGCGAATTGGCTAATCCTTTCACCTTGACCTTCAAATCCTTGACCACCTTACTGACTGTCCAAAATGCCCTACCATCTGCACAAGAGAGGCGCTCATGAACGCCGACGAGAGCGCCATAACAGTGGCCACTTATTGGACCAATAAAATTTGACTCAGCCATCGACACGACGAAGAAGAAGAAGAAGATTAAGTATGTACCTTTAAGACATTGTTTGTGTCTTAAAATTATTAAGATATTTAAAAATATGAATGCATTTTGATGTTCTGTTTCTCAATTTAAGTGAAAAATACGCCTAAAAGTATGGACCTTGTCAATCCTTTTCAAAATCTAATTGAATTCCGAAATCTTTAACTTACTGTGCATATTTTTAACGTACCATATACGAACATATTGGGAGGAGCTCGTGGCTAAGTCCAGTCGATCTTGTAGGTTAAGTAATGATAACCGCGGACGACCGTAGATGGGTCGTCACAACTTAAAACAACATTCTTAGACAGGGACTCAAACATGTAATGACATAATAATATGCCAAATCTTTAACTTTTATCAATGAATAACATATTTAAAAAACATATAACTAAATTAACTTTAACTCTAACCTATTTTTCAGAAACTTTGTCTTATCCAGACTTTTAGTCAATTGTAAGTCTGCTAAGTTACATTTTGTGTCAATCTTAACAATATCAATTAAACCCTTTTCATAATTTTCATTTTTATAATGATATTGCAACCATCTTTAACATTAGAAAGAAAGAAATAGAAAGAAAGAAAGAAAGAAATATATTTATTTATTTACATTACGAGTTTTCCTTTGTGCCTCAGCGAGCACGTTAAGCTATTGGTCCCGGTTGGCATTTAAACATCTATGGCAGTCGTTACGGATAGTCAGAGGCCAGAAAGTCTGACAACTAGTCTAACAAAAAGTATCGTATTACCTCGTACTGGGTTTTGGAGATCTGATGGCAGTCGCTCCATCTAAAATACTATCCAGCTTCTTCTTCTTCGTCGTGTCGATGGCTGAGTCAAATTTCATTTTGACTTGCCATCGTGGTGTAAGGATTAGAAAATTCGCTTGGAGAACTCGCGAATTGCCCAGGGTCCGCCGGACGTAGGGTTGTGTACGTCACTCGGGGAGGCTCCTTTCATGTACCCCTACTATCCAGCTTATTCGACTAGAAGCCAACCCCAATGTAATTGGGAAAAGGCTCGGCAGATTGACACGAACATAATATATTGGGTAAGTAAAAAAAAATCTGACCATGTAGAGTTTATTTTAATATAAGGTAACCGATCGGTTGCCTCGATTGGGTAGCAAACAATTTATTTACCCAGGGCCGCAAGCGTCGCGTCGGCTCGACGACCTCGACGCCGAGTAGATCAACTGCCAAAAGCAGAGTCGGGCCGCGGATATTACCGTGAGACATTTAATTTTCTACGTGAAAGGATAAGGTAAGTAGAATTTCCTGGAGCATCCTGGGTGCTGCTCCAACTGTGTTACGTTAAATACGGAGGCGTAGGGTGAGCATGACATCGCGTTTGTTGTACCACGATTTTACTCGTTTCAATTTTCCTGTTAGCGATGTAATATAAAAATACGAGTATCGATTTATCTGTGTGATTGAATTGCTTGAATCATTCAAAAATATAAAGTGATTTTAATCATAAAATCACTTTATATTTTTCAGTAAGTTGAGTTCGATTAAATAATTGTTAAAAAGGTCTACAATTGGAAATCACGCACAGTAAAAGGGGTGATAATTTGGATATTACGTTTTCAAGTGCTGGCAAAGAGGTCACTTGAATTAAAGTAATAATGCAGTAAGCTGGTTTAATTCTCGATCAGCCATCGCAATTTCAACATTGAAAGAAAGAAGCTATATTTCGTACCGATAACTAATTTAAAGAGAGTAAGGCTAGATTTAGGAAATGAGTAACTATAATTTTTTTTTCCTCTTAAGTTTCCTAACAAGGTAAATCCTAAGTAAGTATAAACCCACGCGGTGTAAATAGCACCCTGACTTCAGAATCCGGATGTGAAGCGAACAAGCCTCGTCGGAATACACCCACCGCATTTCCGCATTTAAATTGCGTGGATCTCTACGATCATGTTTTAGTTAAGTGAGAAACCTGAAAGCCTACTTGACTTAGGGTCTACCCACATTTATCGACGCGGAATCGCCTATCGCCGGTCAAAAAAGTCCTTATGCCGACGGAATAAGGGTGTTACTAATATCTTTCGCATCGGTTTAGCCCAGCCGACGTGACGCGACACCGACCGACGGCGAAACAAGCCGTTTGTCGATTAGCTGATCGCATCCGTACGGCGCTGTCGAGTAGTGTGGTGATATGCACTCGGCTTAAGCTGATTTCGCGTCGATAAATGTGGGTAGACCCTTAATGTCAGTAGGTGTATACAAATTAGCTACTAAAAGTGCGTAATTTTAAATGCAACGTTTAATATAAATACAGAAAAATATAGCAGTGTATTAGAAGTAATGAGTATGAAACTGTTAAAAGAGAAGCTGCTCTTATAAAAATGGTTAAATTCAGCGAATAAAAGAAGCGATTTTCTAATAGCAAATTAGAAGAAAATGACATATAATTATGATGAATATTTAACATGACATATTAAGTCATTGGATGTAATTTTATCAGAGGATTTACCTGTTTCAGTAATTTCGGAGTCAATAACTAATACGTGTGCCTAGTAAAGTCAACACAGCCATGATATTGATTTAACTAAAGAATAAAGTGCACTTCGATTTAATGTCTACAAACCGTTTTATCAAAATATATTTCAAAGTTTACAGCATATTATTTTATTAAATGGTTAGAAACGATTCATTCAGTTTTCACATTAATATTTCACTAAACTGGACTGGACGACCGGATGGCAAAGTGGGTAGTGTACTTGCTTGCGACGCCGAGGTCGCTGGTTCGATTCCCGCTTAAGACAAATCTTAGTGTGCATGAACATGGGGATTTGTCTTAGTCTGGATGTTTCTATGTATAATAAGTATGTATTTACAAAAAAAAGTATATATGTATTAGTATCAGTTATTCTAGTACCCATAGTACAAGCTCTGCTTAGTTTGGGACTAGAGGGTAAGTTGAGAAATATATTTATTATTTAAACTTTTATCAGGGTTTGAAGCATTGAACTGATAAGTACAATAAAACTGAATATTGCAGTTGAACTTTTGACTCCACAGCACTTGAAAAAAAGCCCGTTAAAAGCCATTTCGTTGCAGTTTTTTCGCTGAAACGGTTGATAATTCTATTTCAGTGCTACGCGAGAGAGTGCTGCGGGTGAAATTATAAAAGTACTATCTTTTATGAAAAGTGAAGTTTTAATATTGTTTGTCGGTAACAATTTCATGCTGAATTCCCTTTTGGCAATATATCTAATACGTGAAAAATAACTTTTAAATAACACTATAGATTGGAGAACAGGACAACAAAAGTTAAGTAGAAGAAGTTGGTAATATTTACATCTAACTAATAATGCAGGTAATAAAGATACTTTTAATTTAAACATAAGTAAAAGAGTATACTGTTAAACTAATTTGTGTCTTTATTTTACGTGCACGATAAGCACGACAAGCATATTATCATTTAAGTTACAAAATCAACATTAATATCGAAAGTTTTGCCAGTTGCATTAAACATGCGTATCTTCTCAAGTATGCTGAATTAGTTTGTTGGTAAAAAGCTGTAAGGCATATTATGATTCATTTCCTTTTAAAGCGAAGTCTTTACTAATGTACTTCAAAAGTATCTAATTAGAATTTTACTATTTGTATAACTGGGTAGGTGCAAATTATTATGGTATTTAACAAAAATCTAGTTTATGGAAACAAAGGAAATTTAAATAAATCGATAGTCATTTGCTCATCAGTACTACGATCTTAACAGTCTTGTCTTTCCTTAAACGACGCCAATTTTAACTGACTGCAAAAGAAAAGTGGTTCTAGCCTTTTGCATAATAATATTGTACAAAAATCACCTCGCTTTCGCACCGCACCTCCTTTTAAAATGCGATTAAAAAGCGGAAACATCATACAAATATTATGACGAGCATAACATAAACAATAAATGATGTGGTCATTCGTGTTGTAGGCTAGGTTTGACTCAAGAACAAGGTCTCAAAGATTTATTTAGATAAGGTCCTAGCTGGATTCGCTGAAATAATTTTACTCCCTGAGTCTCAGAATCATGTTCATGGTAAGCGGCTCCGTCACGATGTCATTTACACCCTGTATACGTCAAGCGATTCACGGGTACACACAGTATGACCACAACTATCCCAATCACGAAATATAAAACGAGAGGCTTTACAAGTTTTGAAATCACATTTTCTCTTTGCTAATGTAAATTGAAACGTCCACGTCAGTTCATTTTGTTAATCCGTTGAAAAATTAGTATTGTATGCGTAGACAAGTTATGTTATCTATTCTATAGGTACATACATAAAAATAAAACTTGAAAATAGCTACGTCTGTAGTATAAGCATAATAAATAGGTACGTCGGGACTTTATAATAGCAGTAGAAGCCAAACATTTTCTTCGTTATTTTGTATGTCTATATGTTTGTGAGCGTATCACAAAAAACGAATGCATGGAATCGGATACGGTCTTCATAATTAATAATAATAAATAATAAATATTTCACAACTCTCACACAACGCCATCTAGTCCCAAACTAAGCAGAACTTGTACTATGGGTACTAGAATAACTGATACTATTACATATATACTTTTCTTTTGTATATACATACAACTTATACATAGAAACACCCAGACTAAGACAAACCCCCATGTTCATGCACACAAAGATTTGTCTTAAGTGGGAATCGAACCCACGACCTCGGCGTCGCAGGCAGGTGCACTACCCACTCCGCCATCCGGTCGTAATTGTGTAGTTAAAGTGTTACCAAAAAATCTGGTATATGTTTTATATTTCTATCTTATCTTAAAACGGTTAAATTAAAAGGGTGTAATACAGGTGTATGTGCAGTAAGGTCGCAGGTTCAAATCCTGCCGGTCCCATATCTTTTTCAACTGTTTCTTAGTATAATTTGCTAAGCATAGCTAAATGCTATAAAAAAAATCAATTAGTAAGGGGTGTAAGTTTATATGGGATGTTCGTAAAGGGGATGAAGTTGGGGTTGAAAGTGGTGAAGTTCATCAGTTTTGAATAAAATACCATGAATTTCTAGGATCTGTGTGGTTAATGAGTTATAAATAATTTTAATAGAAATAATACTTCATTAGGGACTAAATTAGGGTTTTAAAGAATATGAGGGATAGTCCTAAAGTTTGAAGGATATTTCAAATTCCACGGACGAAGTCGCAGGCTACAGTAGCAGTGTTGCATATTTATGAAATTTACAAGCTTACTGAAGGAAAAAAATCCTACAAAGGAACACGTTGTAAGACATGATGGTAGATGCTTATCTACTTGACTTTGCGTGTAAATCAGTTATCTATCCAAACGCATGACGTATTGTTACGCTAAATTTTTTGTTTATCTTTGAATTTTGTTTAAGCCTGTGTCTCATATTTTGTTATTTGTTTTATAATTTGACAGTCAAGACGAAAAGAAACCACGAGATGTATGACAGTACTCAATCTTTTATGACTTTGTGGAGATAGCTCTATACATATTCAGAGACTACAGGATATGTCATTGCCCTTACATAAAAAGTGAGTCAATAATAATTGCTAATATTTCCTCGTTGGTCTAGTGGTTAGCTTATGGGCCTCTCGCCACGAGGTACCCGGTTCAATTCCCGGAACGGTTGAGAGGCTTCTTTGGAATTGTCTTTGGTGCAAGGCGATATGATCGGTTGATGCCATAACATATTGGACCTAAACATAACAGGTGAAATATGGGTGTTATACGTCTCTGCCCCTCCGGGCAACATAGGCATAATCTTATGTCTTGTTCACAGAATTTGATTCGCCCTGCCTCCTTCTATTTACAGGAAAAAAATCAAACACGTTGTAACATTTTGAGGCTTTCAATTCGGCGTAATCGAGCTTCGTTGAGTGTTCGTATAAGATGTAGGTAGAGATTTAAATAGACATACCCTCGTAATGTATGTTGTAAAGTGCCGTCAATTCATGCTCCAAAAAGGTCAATAGCCACTTCAGTACGCACTCACATCGAGAGTCGAAGCATTTCCGTTTATCGATTAAATTTTACACAAACCCCTTTAAAGTTATCCGATTTATATGTATGTAAAGGACTGAATCTGAGTCCAAATTTCAGCCTGTATTAGCCCCCTCTTACATAAGTATCTTAATAATTTTAGTATCTCACTATGTAGTATAGAACTAAGATCATGATCAGCAGAGAAACTGAGGATTAAAATGGATTAAACGGCTTATTAAACTAATCAGCGTAACTGACTATGACCACAGTATAATCAAACTAAATTGCAGATTGCTTACTAATTACACTGTACGTAATCTTCTACGTAATACAATAACAATACAATACATTGTTGTGAAAGAGCCAGTATAAACTATTTAGTTACAAAACGTAAACAAACTTTCCTTATTGCGCTGGACTCCATGCAAGCGGGGCAGTAGCGTTTAACGCAGGTCAAAGCGCGGGAGAAACTACTACTTACAATAATGAATTCCACGCGGATGTACTCGCGGGCAAAAGCAAGTCCATTATAAATAAATTATAAGATAATTTTGAAAAAAGAAGAAAAAATAATTGAAATAAATCTTAGAACGTCTTCGTTGCCTAAAACTTTGCAAAGTATTAACTATTAATGTATTAGCAGATTTAACTGGTTCTTTCTTAATGGATCAATACGATCACAGACAGATTTAGGCCAAATATCGGCAAGAGGTCGTTTGTTTGTTATTTTGATAGAAGGGATTTGTTAAGATTATCAAATCTCCTTCTATACATATAATGAAATTATAAATTTGCCATGTCTGGTACATTGAAGATTAAAAAAAAAATAGGCGGGGTTTTTAATAGCAGTAGAAGTCAAAACTGTATGTGGTTGTATTGTTTTTTCTTTTTTTTTGTGCATGTGGTGGGGTACGCAGGGTAGGTCATGAGGTGGGCCGTAGTCTGCATAGCTCCAAACTCGCAATGTATGCTTAACTAGCTCTTGTTACGTTTAGTCTATGTTACGCGTCTTGTAGTCAGTTACATGCATTTAAAATTTTATCAAAATCCGTCTAGCTGTTTAGAAACTTAGACGACAGAAACAAACAAAAAAATTAAATCGTATTTTAGGCATAGCTGTCTAGCAAATAACATATTATTTTGACAACAACAAGTTAACACCACACTGGTGGTACCACACACAGTTTACTGGTGGTAGAGCTCTTGTGAATGAGCTCGAGGGCGGCCTTTAATCTGCCGCCAAATAGTAGTGCTTCCATTACTGTGTGCCGGTTTGGTGGTAAGATCAGGCCATGAAATTACTGGCACATGAGGCATAACACCGTAGTCCTTAGCTGCAGCGACGCAACTATAATCTGCTTTTGTGGATAGTTGATGTCCATGGGCTGTACTCCACTTACCATCAGGTGGACTACACGTCAGTTCGCTGTGGGCGTAGAATTAAAAAAAAAATTGTCATTAAGAACAGACACTTAAATTTTATTTATTTGTATTGATTCGTCGGCAATACCCCTTCTTATCAGGTTCCCTTCGACTACTAGTTCTATATTATCTGAGCTTCGACCAACCAATATCTATGCAAATAAGTCGGCCAAAACTCGCCGTGGAGCGGGGGGTAGATAGTTTCCGCATCTATGATTTGACAACTAATTTTAAAGCGGCGTTCTTTCACACTTGGCAGTATGGACGCCTCAGAATACTAATCCTTTTGTTTAAATTGTCGAAGCTCCAGACTGACCTCGGTCATGTCACCGATTGACAATGTAAAATTGTTTGTTGGTTGCAAGAAAAGTAGTTGTGTATTTCGTGTTGTTCTCATGATTGTATGTTTTATGCTTGTAGATGTTTGCCATACTCTGTTGTGTGTGAATTGGGATTGTTGACGCCGATATGAATATAATAAACTCGCATTCTCATGGTCACAGACACAGGTGACTTTAAAGTGGTTGAACTATATTACTTGTTTTAGCTACCAAACCCAATGACTACCCTACTGCTATTGCTGCTGGGCTCTAAGATTATAATAATATCGAACGTTCTGATAGTCTCTCTCTTCGACGTTATACAAAACGGTATGTGATAAATGACGTCATCACAAGCGTGGCGCTTTTAGTGACAAATTCATTTAATGATTGAAATTTAAAGTTAATTTGAAAATTTTCTTTCTTATATAAAATTATATATAATTTGATTGATTTACGTCATAAACAAAATCATGACTGACTCTTTACACAACATTCAAGCTGTGAATAGGGTCGACAAAGAGGTATACGATATCCACATTTCACGTGTTATGTTTAAGTCTCATGGGATAGGGAGTGAGCCTATCACCATCCACCGGGCAGAATTCCAACTCATCACGCTCTTATTGTGTAATTTCTGACGGAAATATCACAAAAAATACTTAGCCCGACCTGGGGCAGTAAAGTAAAGGCAGTAAAAATTTTTGTGTAGGAAATACTAAGTTTTGTTTTGTACCAGGCACAGCCCCATGAAGTACTTTACGAAAATCTCTGCGGCAAATTCACATTCAGGTATATTTCATACTCGTATTAAGGCTTTGGTCTAACGTAAATTCGTAAATTTTGCTAGAGATACCGAGAACCGATACTCAATGAGAACGATCAATTGCATACAGGTTTCAGTTTCAAAGGATCAACAAGCTTAAAGTACATCATACCTTAGAGAACTTTGAATATAAGCACTGTTATGGTAGGCTTTGGGTAATATTATAAGCATCTAAATTGTATTCGTACTTGATTACTTAAAAGCTGGCTTGTGTTTAATATAATTTAATAAAAACACTATGCCCGCCTGGTATATCAATAAAAGTAGCCTATATTCTCAATTTTAAACTATTTCCACACCAGTTACTATCAAGATCGATTTTGTAGTTCAGTCGTAAAAGCGTAACAGATGATATAGATATTTTCACATTTATAATATTAGTAAGGATTACTAAGAATATTAAGGATGTCAGGATATGGATAGCAAGGATGTGACGTCGCAACGTAGTAAAGTTGCTGATGGCTGGAAAGTAATTCCAAAATTCTTATTAAAAAAGTAAGACTGCGTGTACGTTGAAGCGGAGTGGAGCGGAATAATGCCACGGCTTGGTAGGTAGGTTATACGCCTTCTCTCGAGTCCACTCTGCCCAGCTCAGGACATTCATTTGTATTATTTGAAAGTCTGCACAGCTGGAACAGAATAAGAAAAGCGGAGTGGAGACGAGTAAAGCGGAGGTACACTGTTTCAAATACTGTAATTGGCCAATATTGTCGGCTCTGTTTAATGGACCGCTCCTTAACACACATCGTATGATCGCTGGTTTTTTCAATTTCTTACATATATACACTTAATCACACAAGCACCATACGAACTAAACTGAAACATACATACATTTATAACAATCGTTTCTTAAACTAAAGCTACGGTGGCAATTTGTTTCATAATACAGTACATGGAATAGAAATACAGCCTGGAACTGTGCCCGAAGAATGTCGATAGGTTTGCTTACATAATCCTTAAACGGATCTATTCGGCGAAATATCGATTCAATATATGCATGGGTCCTTGCAAAACACATACACACGATGTAACAAATGCAAAAGTTAAAATAAGTTTGATAACCAAAGCAAATTGATCTACAACTTAATAATAAAATTATCGTTTTAAAGTTGATAAAGCTATTTTTTAAGATTCCTACAAACAACACCATCAAGTTTATTTATATTTATAACTAGCAATAAAGATTTACACAAACAAAGTCGTGCAATGTTACAAGTAATTAAAATAATCAGTTTTTTGAACAATTTGCTAGCTATATTAAAAAATAAACATTTAACTAGTATTAAAGGAAATATGAACTAAATAAAATACGTTTTGAAATATTTTTTTAGTTTCACATTTTATTTTCTCGAGTTTCAATTGTTTATTGAGTAAAACATGCGCAATATTTTGTTTCAAATGTATTTCTTTGTTAAACGTGCACAAGTACAAGAATCACAACAATTGTATTTTTCTTGCAAAATTTATCATGAATAGTGCCAGACAGGAAGCAAAATACTTTGAATATTGTATGTACACCCTGAAGGAAGTGAGGGGTCGCTTTTCATACATACCCTTCACGTGTTATACTTCGTCGACACGAGGAAGTGCAGTGCATACTATAGTTCATTTCAAGTATATCAAACGTTTTAATGATGTCTTGTTGTTAGTTCAGTTGTTCGTACCCACTGCAGTTACGTTATAGTCAATTACATTTAAAATTAAATTTTACTTACTAGATCCAGGAAAATAAAAAAATGATATTTCATTATTTAATAGTTATGGTATTAAGAGCACTCAGCAGTCTTAATTTGCCGTCGTCAAACTACCAAACCTGTATTAATTTAACTAGATATCATACTATTTTTCAACTAAATTAATAAAATTCAGTTAATTTGATAAAGAGATTATTGAAGAACCCTTCTACTACTCAAGATCGGCTATCGATCGTCGCTAATTAGTTCCCTCTCCACGTCAATTGCGCACTTACTTGTCGTTCAACTGGCCTAGACCCGATTCTGCTTCAGATTTGAAACTCAAGAGGCCTTCGACGTCGCTCAAAGTTAAATTAACGAGAGCATCACAATTATCATAAGCAATACCAATTGTCATGCTCAATATATCCCTGCCCTAGACCTGTCTGTCACCTCACCTGCTTATATGAATATTCAAAAGAGCAAAATTTCAGTGGCCTTCAGTCAACACCATGAAAAATTCGTTATATTATTGCTCAAAATCTTTACCTCTTATACGTCATACTAGTACAATGACATAGTTTTCGTAGTCTAAATGAGTATATAAGTTTAAGCGGCAAAAATTGTAAGCACAGTCGAAGAGTACCATTGAGCAAGCTTGTTAGATACATAATCCCCATTTTAAAATAGATATGGCGTCAATGTGGTTGAGTTTTTTCGTTGTTTTGGCTTTGGTTGTAGGAGCATCTTTTGCTGCGGATAATGTAACAACGGCGGCGCCTGCAGCGACCACTGCAGCGGCGGCTACTACTATTTCTACCACTACGTCAACTTCTGTAAGTTGTTTTACTTGTTGAATACTTTGAGAAGGCTTCATTGAACATTAAGGTGTGTGTAATTTCTAATTTGATGAAGTGCAATGAAATTCAGCTCGCATAATTATAAACATTTTAATATATTTGTACAGAATATGATATAACAATCTTCACGCTTATATTTCTTGCAACGCGTACGGCGTTATGTTCTAAAAATATTAATATATAGCAGTTGAATATTTTTGTAAAGTATATAAGTTATAACAGAGTACCATAGCCCAGAAATCTTCATTTTAATTAAAACGACAATTTAGTAACAATTATTATTAAATAGACAAGAAAAACAGTCCAATTACTTGTAGCGATGAAATCAGAACTTACTTTAAAAGATCCAAGTTCAATTTTACTCATCTGAAAAGCTTTGTCAATTTTTGATTTATCATAAATATTTTTTGCAGGTGGTAACAGACCTTGTCTCAATATTCACGGCCCTGCCAACAAAACTGGTGGAAGCTTGTAAAATTGTAAGTATTTTCATCTAAATAGCTAGATTTTTCTCTATTTGTCTTGGGCTTAAGACAAATAGAGTAAGATAGTAATTAAAAGATTGCTTGTTACTAAAAATAATATTCTATTGTACTTTTTTTTTTATTTTTTTTTTAAACTTACTATTTTAATGCCTATTGAAATATTTTTTTAAATTATTATTTAACTCATATTTAAATGATTTCGGGTTCATTCATTTCTTAGAAATTGTAAATGTACCTACTAATACTCCATCCTTACTCTATCTCAATGACTAAGTCTGCTTTCACACTCAAAAAATCAACTAAATAATTCACTTCTCTATCTGAAATTACTAATGATGGCTAATTCTAAAATAAATCTTTGTTACAGAGCTCGCAATCGTTCCACAACTTGTTAGGCAATCTCTTCACTACAAATTTTAGTATTAGGACAAAGTAAGAATAAGTATATCTTATAGCCGCTGATTAAACCAAAAAGTATTTTATATTATAATAAATAAAAACAAAAATATTTTGATTAATTTTATTTGTTACCTTTATTCTCTAGAGCTATAATAAAAGAAATACAGTTTTTCCTTTTTATTAATACAGACAAAGACGTGCAGTCTTGTTATTCAGTGCTATTTCGAAAGCCCCATTGCTCGGAAATTACACTGCTAGCAAAAAAATGCCAAAGGTTCCACAAAGCACAAGACTGTTCAATCTTAGTTACATTTAGAAGAAAATATTTTAGAAAATTCAATGTAGTTGCTGAAAAGGTAACTTTGATAAATTCTCAAAGTAATGTTTTGAAGATTTGTTGTATCGTGAGAAAAAGGAATATAATACGCTATTCATTACCATATAAAATATAGTATACCTACTTAAGTAACAGTTTTACTATAAATTATCAAAAATATTTAACTACTGAAGCTAAATCACGGCAAATTATAAAATATATTGCTCTATGTTCTCAGTATCCTTTAGCAAATAGAAGACGTTATGTTAAAATTATTTTACATAAAATAATTCGAGACGTACGACTTCATGCCCTCACAATTTACCCGCTACGATAACGATGCTTAGACCTAATTGAAAGCACATTTGCTTGTGAAATATAATAATGCAAGTGAACTGGCTTGAGCTGGCATGGCAGTGCAAGAAACTGAACACAATGGGGCTGGGTTGGTGCGCCTTTTGCACATTTCCATCACAAAGTAGAAAAATATAGATAATTGGACTGACAACAAGCTTTCTTGAAATCATTTTGTCAATTACGAGTTTTTTAGTGGAAGCTAAAATTAAAAGGTCAGTCGTAAATTATTATGTACAATAAATGCTTTGATATCGTAGGTGCTGTAATGCCTGCGTGCCTGCATACTTATTATTGCCGATTGTATATAGATAATGATTATTGTATCTACAGTATTAAAAAACTAACCGCGAGATTTTCGAATAAAACATACATCTACATCATATCTCTTACGACATAAAATCACATTGTCTCACCTAGAAATGTTTACCACTTCTACGACAGACCTTGAATCAAGCGTCAACGCCCGACGTATGTTTACATATTTACATACAATAAAAAAAATTGCTTCTATTTTGGACAAAGGATCAGCATTGCCATACAACGTGGCAATGCCGCCAGCTTTCTGGGCACGTTACCTGCGGTCGACATCGATGCAGACGTATTTTTTGACACCGGAATTTTTTACGAGTTTTGGTTTATTTAATAATTTTATATTATTCTTTTATTCAATGTATATATAGTTAGGTATTTATTTATTTAGTTTAAAATATTAAATTATAGTTAGGTTAGTTTTGTAAATATGTAAATAAAAGACTATGTAATATAAAGTGAAAAAAAAAAGGTTTAATAACAATTACCCGACTACGTAAAAGAGAGGAAACTCACAAGAAAATATTTTAGATAGAAATTCAGAAATGAATTAGGATAAAAAAGCTCAAGGTCGAGCTGTGATCGGTGACATGCAACCTTCTAGAATGTTTATTTTCATTTTTCACTTAAATACTAATCTATTCGACATGGGTCTGGATACCTTTATATATTGAGTAAAATAAATTATAAAAGCTTAATGAAAGAAGCTTAAAACGTTCCAACTTAATTCATCTTATTTTACAAAGTATTTTCAGTATCCAAACGCTAAATAAATAGCAGTTAAAACATCTGAGCTTACTATGAGAACCACATTTTTTACGAACTTAAAAATGTCTGGCAAAGTTATAGCACACTAAAAGCGTCTGGCATTAATGAACGTAGGCTTTTAATAATGTTGTGTATCACATGTAATATTTGTTGAAAAAGCAGCTGTCGTGCTATGACGTAGGTTATATTTTAAAATGTTTTTGCAACGGTATATTTAGAATGAGTTTTCTTTCAGAAAAAAAAGTTTAGAAAATGTATTTTTCTAAAAAAATAATAGAATCTAAAGTCTATTTTGTCAAATATTCTACCGAACACTGTTAAATTTCTTTCAATTCAAGCGGCCGGGGCGGAATGTATAAGGCATCGGACTAACGATCACGAAGTCGTGGGTTTGCAACCAATCAACTAACATACAAAAAAATATTATCGCTATATTAGTATAGCTAGATAAGAATACAGCATTTTTGTTAAAAATAACAACCTTGCCAATATTTTTAATATTAACTATTTTTGTAAATTCATCTAGTTAAGTACTTAGCTTTTTAAAAAAAATAAAATGCTGTATTCTTATCTAGCTATACTAATATAGCGATAATATTTTTTTGTATGTTAGTTGGTTTGTATTAAATAGGCTCCAAATCTATTGGACCAATCTTGATCAAGATTGGTTAATAAATAAGACTCAGGATATAGCATTGGTTACTTATTATCTGCCTCGATGGTCTAGTGGTTAGCCTATGCGTCTCTCACCGCGAGGTCTCGGGTTCGATGCCCTGGCTGGGCAAAGTGTTATTTGTGAACTTTCTGTCAGGAAATTCAAAAAAGCAGCACAGGTAAGGAATTGTGCCCCGTAGATGGCGATAGGCCCACTCCCAATCCCTTGGGACCTTAACATAACAGGTGAAATGTAGTCATACAAGGTGTGATGCTATGTATGTTACTTTTTATCGACGAAGCATTCGGACAGAGACGTATAATGAAGCTGGTATAGTTTAAATACCATTGGTAGGTGTTCAAACAGACACTGATTCACACAGCCTACTAGTATTCAGTTCAGAGCTCTATAAAATACGACGTACGCCATAATCCACTTCATTACCCATATTGCAACTCTGGAATTGAATCCCCGTATTCAAACGATCGTTTGCATTGCGTATCGATACCTGCTACCTTTCGCATAGGTACATGACATAAAGTGGAACATACCGTTGTACTAATATTTCCAGAATGAATAAATTGAACACTTGTTTATAAATTCTCTATATTCCAATATTGAGTTGGGTAATTTCATTTTAGAGCTTCATATTATTAATGAAATGTTATTCATATTATTAAAAATATATATAAATGTAGTTGCTGTAGAGAACCAAATCAAGTTTTATTAAAACATCATTAATTTATCGATGCATATACATAAAAATATAGTGTACATTTTTAATGTCATTATAAAAACGTTTTTAAGCTATTAAAAAGTTTTGCACGATAGTTATTCATAAAAGTCATATTATTATAATTCGTTTAGTTTTCAAGCTATTTGAAGAAATGCAATAATTACTTTACAATTAACAGGGATTCTAAAAATCGTATTGTCTTACAGTTTCAGTACTATTTTTTTAATTATTATGTGTAGAATAACATGTCATTGTGTTACATTTTAGTATCAAGAAACATTAACCATTGTCAGGAAAACCATTTGCCAATAATTAGCATGAATATCTAAATTACCTGAATTTTAGCCCCCTTACTCGGCTACAGGACTATTTTGATTATTTTTATAGCATTTAGCTATGCTTAGCAAATTATACTAAGAAACAGTTGAAAAAGATATGGGACCGGCACGTTTATTCGTTACAACATTTGTGCTGAATGTAACTTCGCCATGTTGGTTTGGATCCTACCTAAGATAGGAACAAATGGATGAACGTGACGTCACGAAATGACGTATCATACAGTTGAGAAATTTAGGGTGCCGGTAAGAGGCGACCGTAGCTGGATGGCTAAGAGCGACTGCCCGGTGTGTAGTAAGGTCGCAGGTTCAAATCCTGCCGGTCCCATATCTTTTTCAACTGTTTCTTAGTATACAGGACTATTAGTGGCAAAAACAAAGTTTCCTTATTTTTTTTCAATATTAATGTTCTGGACAAGGCGGAACCTTTATAAATTCGCCGTGTCCGTCTATCCGTCCGTCCTAGACTGGTAGTACTAGAAAGCTGTAATTTTTGCTGACAACTGCTAGTATTAGTATGAGATAACAATATAAAGAAAAATAAGTGTGATAAGATAAGACGTCATGGGCTTACACAACGGACCACACGATTTCTGAGTAAAGCATTATCCACTGTGTTCATACAATCTGTTTTTCAGTATTACACGACATGTGTCTAAGGATACAATGTATTCGTTCAACGTATTTTCACAATAGTACGCATCAGTTTGTAGAGGAACAGGGTGTGATGTTCCTCTACCACAAAGGGAGGATCCTCCGACCAGGCTCGGTGGTAATGCCTGGCGGACAGCTGTCCAACGGTAGTGTATTGGAAGTGGTATATATGTATTGGAAGTGGTATATATAGTCACTTGCTGTGAACATTTCGATATCGCGATTCAGCACTCGTCGATATATGTCACGTGACTGGTTATGTGCGGATACCGCCACATCACTCCCCTCCAAGACCGGAGGTCGATGAGAGTTCCAGTGAGTCGGAACTGAATTCCGCTGAGTTTACAGTGAGTCGAGACTGTGTGCCGCTAATTCCTCAGTGAGTCAAGGTGCGCGGTGGAGCGGTGAGATTCCCCAGTGAGTGGGGGTGATGCTGCGTGTTCTGATCTGATTCTGCGTCGGGGTCACCAATGTAGAGGAACAGGGTGTGATGTTCCTCCACCACAAAGGGAGGATCCTCCGACCAGGCTCGGTGGTATTGCCTGGCGGACAGCTCCGACGGTAGTGTATTGGAAGTGGTATATATAGTCACTTGCTGTGAACATTTCGATATCGCGATTCAGCACTCGTCGATATATGTCACGTGACTGGTTATGTGCGGATACCGCCACACAGTTCACGTTGTATAAGCACAGAGAAAATGCGGTTTCATAATTTTTAAATCCTCACGTTTTATATTGCATGATGGGGATAAACGAGATCATTCTACGTATTTACCCGTGAATCGCTTGACGGATCGACAGGGTTGCATCGCAAAATTTTAAAGGTTATTTATTTTGGGTTAAAATGTAAGTAGCTTCGTCATATCGGCACGATGAGAATGTTATTTTTCCTCTGTACATTCTGCTTATTTACATATAAATGTTTTGTTTTGCCTTATTTATCGTTATTTTGGAATATAATATTAATTTTAATTATAACTTATATGATATTGATCCCTTTAATAGTAGTGTGGCAACAGTGCGAAAGTGTTTGAGTCTGGAATTTTTTAAGGGTGCAATGGAGGCCTGATTGGTCAGTATATGGTAATATTAGTGTGTAAGTGTTTATTTTGGTACTTATGAATTTAACTTTAGTTTTATTTTGTTCTGACTTTTTAGTGTTTACGTTTGTTATTATTAAGTTTTATATAAGCGAAGACTTGTCATTGGCTGCCAGATTCCTCTACTACTATATTCAAAACTGTTAATTTAGCTGTAAGTCTTCCATATCTCTTAAATAAATAAATAAATAAATAAATAAATCACAATAACATGTATAATAATAATGATAAATTTATTTATTTACAGTTTACAACATTACACATTTAACATTATATTGATACATTATATTGATGCGCATAAATTGTGGCATGACATAATGTCCCCCACATTAAGCGTGAGCGAACGTCGGGCGTGTGGGCGCGCTGGTTGCACACACGTGACACGGCAAGCGAAAAAATATTTTTGAATATCATTATCATTATTTAAAATAATAATGCAGGATTGACATTTGGTTTTCCCAAAAAATGTTGTTGTCCCACTTAAACATATTTTACTTCAATGTTTTTATAAGTTTTTTTTTTCTTTTTTAATTTGTAATGAATGTGAGTAGCTTTTTTCTTAAATAGGTACGTCGATTTTAACGAGATAATCATGTTGAAAGTAGGTTCTACCTAACTTTTTTTTGTTTAACAATATACGAACAACGCAAACGTAATGTCCAAAGAGCTGTCACGTTATAGTGTCACGTGAGATGGCACAAAACGGCATTCCGGCAAAAATTACGTCACTCCTCCAAAGAGTCAGCTTTTATTACGTTTTAGCTTGCCGCTTTAAGTCTTAGGGCCTTATCATACTAGCGGATTACGAGCGGATTCAAAGCGGAGCGGGCGCGCAACGGATTCGTTGCGGGCGCGCAACGAACACGCCGCGCATTCGCAGCGAATTCGTTGCGGACGCGCGGCGTGGACGCCATTTTGTACTGTCTCGTACAAACGCCAGCCAACCAACTTAATAAAATATTTTTTTCAAATGTCAAATCATTTTGCATCATAACGGATTCTTGTGGGATTTTATTTTGCTTAAATATTTTATGTTTGTTTTATGGTAGGTAGGAACGAAATAATTTAGGATTATTTTTTAATCGTTTGCAAAACAACACAAATTATTCGCTCTCTTCCATTCGATTAATTGATAATGGATCTTCCCAAATTCGTCGATGCTTTCGTTTTCGTTGCCGGCGTTTCCGAAGTAACAAAGCCAACAGCAGTGTTTCCTCGTCGGAATCAATTTTGTTACTGAGTGTATTGTACGTCGTAAATTCGCTACAAACACGCGACGAAAACGTAGCGTATTCGCCACGCGTCCGCGGCGTCTCCGCTGCGCAGCCGCTGCGTGTTCGCGCCGCATTCGCTGCGCGCCCGCTCCGCTTTGAATCCGCTAGCAATCCGCTAGTGTGATAAGGCACTTAGTGAGGGTTATGTAAACCAAATGCAAATTCTCCCCCATTTTTTTAAATGATGATATTTTATAAAAATAAAGAGGATCGGCTGAAAAATATCAAAGCCAATATTTTATTCATTGAATTTTATTCTATACAAATAGTTTCTGAGTTATGATGCATTTAAAAAAAATCTAGATGTGGTTAAGCAGTGTATTTTATGATAAATATCAGAATCTATCGTGATAAAAAAGGTTCTCTTTAAAAATATACATGGCTTTCGATGGTTCTGATGGCACACATGAATATTTTGTTAATTATGTTTACAGGAAACTTTGTGTCTTGTTATTTTTATCGGGATTATGAGTTTCACCGAATATTATCGATATATTTCTAAACTTATAATAACACTAGCTGCTGTCCAGGACTCTGCCTGCTAAGTATCTACTTAAAATGTGTGTGTTGGTTCTCTCGCAATAAGGTTCCGTAATCAGTTCTTCTAATAATATGGACTTAAAAACGATTTACTATCTGTATTAAACATGTAAAAGATTTTGCGAGTTTTTTTTTCTGCTAAGCTTTTATTAAATTAAATTTTCTACTGAATAATAAAGCATGCCAGTATCATGAAGTATGAACAAATCCATAAAGGTGTTGCTAATATACTTAACAACAATGTTATCACTACATCATAATAAGGTTCACTAATAATTTCGACTTTGTAAAGGCCGAATGGTGGCGAACCGAAATTTGCGAGCGAAATGAATTTCTACTACAATAACAAAACCGTTTATCAACTGTATAATTGCTGTTTTGAAACTACACCAGGGTTGATAGAGTGATAATAATAGTTAGAGGCATCTGTGTGATGTCAGTTATGGATTGCAATGATGAACAGTAAAATAAACAATTCAGCCCGTTACTTAATCAGTTCTACGAGGTTATTTTTTTAGCTTACATATTTAGTGCATATTTAATGGGATAGGTTAGGCTAAATTAATCCATTCAACCTATATTACGATCATAATTTGGCAGGTTTACCTAAAAAAAGCCCGTGAGTTTTGAAAATGAGTTATCTTATAAATGTTTATGAGTTATTTACGAAAATGGCCTCTAATTTCAGTTTTTGGATGGTAATTGTTTTTAAACTTATTAACAAAAACTATTTTCTACAAAATTAAACTAGAGAGAGTTACCTACAGCTAATGTGTAACAACTTCTTGACCTCCTATCAACGTCAAGTCTTGACGAAAAAGTTGTTAAGTGTTTCGGCGTACGAGCGCTGCAAAGTGTAATTTTCAACACGCGTTTTCCCTGATTTACTTTTTCCACAACACATTTTAGATGGAGTAAGCAGTGCCATTAATTTTCCAGGTAGCCTATTACCACTTATTGTGGGCTCACCCAAATGATTGAGTCACTAGAACAATATGCAAAATATGAGTATGTTACAGAATATGTGTGAAATCCAGGTATTGTAAACAATTACTAAGATATCTTAATTCCAAACTAATTTCGGGAATGAAATTACGTGTATTATGTAAACAATAACTTTACCAAATGTAGATTATAAAACATCATTTCCATACATATTTTTGGGTGTATATCACAGGAACATTATTAATTTTAAGACATACAGAGTTACATTCAACGTTAAAATTTGAGCCAGCAAAACAATTTAAAACGAAGTTACGTTTATAATTTCTTACCCCACCATCCACACACCATCGCCCATGCACACCATCCCCCGGCCCAGGATGCACCATCCCTTCAACTGCCGTTATCCACCAGCTGACAAAGAGCACGCGCGAGGTTTCTGGCACGCACCCCGTTTCTCACTTACCTAACTAAAACATGTTCGTAGAGATCCACGCAATTTAAATGCGGAAATGCGGTGGGTGTATTCCGGGAAGGCTTGTTCGCTTCACATCCGGATTCTGAAGTCAGGGTGCTATTTACTATTTACGCTTGTTACCTACAAGGGAATTTACCTCGTTAGAATTAAATTATAGGATGCCTGAGGCCCAATGGATCTAAATGAGCCTTTAGCGTGGAAAACTCTGTCATTACGCTTTAAAAGAGAATAGATAACTATATCCATTTAACTTATTTCTCATTGTTTCATTTGATTGATAAATCTTATTATGAAGCTCTCGAATACGTTATAATTATCCTAATTATGCCGCTCCCTCAAATTTACATGATATAAAATTGAACAAATTTAAACAATCATTAAATTAAACTCAACTAAATGAATTTGATTAAACGATTTCAATCATCCAATACTGGCTCTCAAAAAATACCGGAGTAAGTATTTGTATTTGATATATTTTCTGTAAAATAAATCGAATTGTGTAGAATCGTGGTACAACAAACGCGATGTCATGCTCACCCTACGCCTCCGTATTTAACGTAACACAGTTGGAGCAGCACCCAGGATGCTCCAGGAAATTCTACTTGCCTTATCCTTTCACGTAGAAAATTAAATGTCTCACGGTAATATCCGCGGCCCGACTCTGCTTTTGGCAGTTGATCTACTCGGCGTCGAGGTCGTCGAGCCGACGCGACGCTTGCGGCCCTGGGTAAATAAATTGTTTGTTACCCAATCGAGGAAACCGATCGGTTCCCTTATAGCAAAATAAACTTGGCTAGTAAATGTTGTGTGTATTAAAATAATTTTTATTTTAAAAATGACTGCTTCGTAGTTATTTCATAGTATATTTGATGGAAAAGTAATTATGTTAATGTACATGTTCATTTAAAATATTAACCTAAAAAACAAACTTTAAGCAATTGAATTATTTCACAATATTGATGTAGTATAAAAATAGTACCGATTCATTTATTTTGAATTCACTTAACTCTAAATAATCACCTTTTTATTTTGTTTGGTCATGCCACAACAGTGAAATAAGTAAAAAAAATGCATTATTTTGCTATTTTAATGCATTTGAATCAACCTAATTATAATAATACTCATAAGTATTGGCTACTTCACTATGTATAAAAAATCGCAATAATTTTTGACATAATTATTGGCTAGCTATTGTTTTTTTGTCGTTTCAGAAAAATCTGCTTCTTTGAAATATTGCAGTGTTGTTCTAGATGTGCGATAATGTCAAATGAAAAATGTAAGCTAATCGTACTGGAAGATAAAATACTAGAAATAACTTACTATAAAGTATTCTATGAACAATATTCTGTTACCTACTTAAAGTTAAGCCGCTTTGTTAAGAGGAAAGTCTTCTAATTGGAACTATTCCTTAACAAGGAAAAATTAAAGCCAGAATAACGAGAGGAAAAATATACAAAAACGAAGCTTGTCATTCTACGCGACGACGGTGTTTATTGCTCAGTCGGTGAACTCGTGAATTCTGTTAAAATGAGTCTAATTTAATTACTCGAGGTCTGATGGTTTAATTCGTGATCTCTTTAGATCTCGACTTGCTCAACCGTGTTTTGTATAGTGCTAAAATGTATTTTGTAAATTATAATACTGTTAAGTTACAACTGCAGACAATTTTTGGTTAAACTAGGCATAATATAATAATGTGATGTTTGTTTGTCACGTTTTCTGTCTTAGCAGATGAACTCTTTGTGTATATGTACACACAAAGACTGTGTATAACGCCATCCTTTCAACCTCACCAAGCAAATCTACTGACAGTATAGGATATCAAATATATCTGGAAGTGCTCGTCCATATAACCTGCCGTTTATTCAAAGGGCATTCTAATCGGTTACCATTACATACTACTAGATTGAGTTATCATATATGCTGCCTCAAAAGTAAAGGAGATAATCTACAGATATATATCGACATTGGAAATGATTGCTTCAGCAGGTAATCGAACTGTGACCATTTTCATGTTGATAACTTAAATAAAATAGTAACAGTTTAAATGAATTACATTAAATTAAAACAATATAATTAAGCTAAACCACTGAATTTTCTTTTTCCTTTTTTAATATTTACACACCTCTTCTCTGCCTCAACATTCGTTTCATTGAATATTCATTCCAAATCAAATTAATTGTATGCACAAATTGCTGCAGTCAGTCTCTTTCACAGGGTTATTAGATAGAAATCGTACCTAAGTATTCCTAATCACCGTATTAACGAGCCAATAATCATAAAACCATATTATGCATAAGAGCATAATGCAGGGCTCATCCTGTTTGTTTTGTTGCTCACCTCGTGCATGATGCAGTGCGGATGGCGCATTTGCATAAAAGCGTCCATTACCAGCTTCGAACAAATAAAAAATCAATATCGGCCTGTGCACGCGTTTGTATACTCCAGAGTAAATATTACGCGTTCAGTTCATGATATCAAAATTGCAAGTTCTCTGTAAATGTTGCTGCCTTTTTAAAATAAAATATCATTTTATTACCTTTTGTGTGTATCTGCAGCAATCGGCAGCTGTCAATTAGTAACTACATTGCGAATATTGTAGCAAAACATCGCATATTCATGGAGTACTCCTGATATTACTTATAGTAATTTTTGACAATAATAAAGTATGCGTGAGTGCTTTAGTAGGCAATTACCGTATGCCGTTGCCTTTAGCATACTGTAGTATGCTATGGTGTAACCCGTAAAAGTGCTATAATAGTCATGGTACCCAATAATTGACAAGTTAATTACTTACGATACTGTCACGAGTAATTGTAATTATTAATAATTGTTTACAAATTTAAGCAAAGAACCACCTGGGTTATTGATAACCTGTTACCAATGCAATACTATATTTAGGTGCCTGTAATGAGTTTTCGATACTGAAATTTTCAACAAAAAAAACGATTATTATTATTGCATCTTTAGGTACATCCTATTATCATCTTTAGTACTTTTCAATCTACTTTATATTATTATACCAAGCACAACATAAACCTTATTTTTTGACAGAATTACTGTGTCATGTACCAACATAGTAAATGTTCTTAAAACTCAAATTGTAACATAATATACTGAAACACCGTATTCAAAATAAACCGGAACACCGATACATCAAAATATAATGCATTGTATTGCAACTGCCGATGCTAGGGGCACTTGAGACTTGCTGATTCACGTACATTCACGCCAGCTACTGCCAACAGCTTTGTCTACAAACTGTTAGCGAATGAAAATACAAAGTTAACTTATAAAAGAAATACATAATTTTGATGATGGGTAATATTATTTAGACACACGTATTAAGGTAGTCATTATTTATAAAAAAATAAAGTAGTAACTTCTTATTGGTTATTTTTATAACAATTTGCGTAACAATTATACTAAGAATCAGTTGAAAAAAATATGTTACCGGCAGGATTTGAACCTGCGACTTTTACCGCTTTATTCAACCAGCTACAGTCGCATCTTGCCAGAACCCTACATTTCTCAACTGTATATTAGGTCATTTCGTGACGTCACGTTGATCCATCTGTTCCTATCTTAAGTAGAAAACGGTGTGCAGAAGTTCATCTGTATCAATTAAATAAGAATTCTGAAACTTAACTCAAGTTTAATTAGCTACAATGATGATAGAAATAAAAAGCAGCTAGCATATACCAATTTATATTTGTTTAAGCTTGAAATTTATATTGTATAGAATCTGCATTTATACAATACTATATAATTATATTCTGTATACATCCTGTGACTAGAATAATAATCTTCTTGTTAAAAATACACTACATTATACATTTCAGGCATCACACAAACAGACTTACAAAGTTGGCATTTATAATTTATACTCATTACCATAGTTCTGGAGCATATCATTAAACCAATTTTACCAACACAAATACAGTTTTGCTGATATTATGAGCTACTTAAATATAGGTCAACATTTATTCGGAATTGCAGGATACTGAAGCTGTAGTCATGTTGAGTTTGAACGAGGAAAGTTATTAAATGAGAAAAGCTAATGATTTTTTGACAATAGTTGTTGTTGGATATGGAAAAGTGTTAATTTATTAGACAATAATTTGGTCATAGGTGTTTAGAGTGGCAATAATGGACGCAATTATTATAATAACTATTATTGTAGTCGGTGATTTGTGTCTTCAGCTTTGGATTTTTTACATTACTAAAAGCCTTAGGACACTCGCAAAGAGTCTTATAAGCATGGGTTAACTGTTTTTTTGTAACCGTTTTTCTAACAGTGGTTTAGATATGAAATTGTAGGAATTAATTGTATTTTATGGACTTCAGTCGGCCGGAATTGCACAAATAAAAACAGTTTCACTGTGTTATTTTCTCTAAACCATTGTATACCACGTAGAGCTCTTAAGAAATACCCGTATCACATTGAGACTATTCGAGAGCTAATAGCCGATAAGGCGAACAATGAGAGCTCGCCCCACACCTTTGAACTTTGAGAATTTCCTGTAAGAATAGAGACTTCTGCGTATAAAGGAACTTAGAGGAAGTACTATGCACCATTTACACGGCACAAGTTTAAAGGGTCTTCGAGCTTGGCTCACCGCTGTGTGGTAATTAGAACTAGATGTAAAAAGTGTGATTTCATAGTAATGGACTAAGTACGAAGATAAAAAATAAAAATTAATTAGCAGACTGTTCGAAAGATCTTGAGATAAGTCAGTAGTATTCATAAAGGTATTAGATAGATAGATAGAGATAGATAGATAGATAGATAGAGAATACTTTATTTGCACATCAAATTTGTAACAAACATACAAAGAAATAGGTACTTAAAACTATAACGTACAAAGGGCAGCCTTATCGCTTGACGCGATCTCTTCCAGGCAACCTTAGGATGGACATAATAGAATGGATAATAGCGGTAGTTTATTGCATTGCATTTGTTGTTCCCTTTTTTTTTAATATTTATTTATTGGTTTTGTGTTTGATCACATCACAACAACTTTTTGCGCATACTATATAAAAGTTGTTGTAAGTTCGAATTCACGTTTTTTTTATTACACTAACTTTATTATTGAAAACTATCCATTTATATCGAACTAGCTATCGACCACGACTGCATCCGCGTGAAATTCGATATTTCCATGCTATTTCCTACGAATTTAAGGCACTTCCCTCATACGCTTTCAACCCCAAATTTACTCCCTCGGCGAGTGGAATTTTCAATAAATCTATCACATTGTTCATTTATATCGTGTAGGGTATCTATGTGCAGAATTTAGTGAAATTCTTTTAAAATTCTTACAACCTAATTTCCCCATTTTCGAAAAAAATACATATATCCAAACTATCATGCATTTCCCTTTAAAATTGTCGAACTGCCCATAAACTAACACCCCCTAATTTACCCCCTTATAACTGCAAAAACTGCATCCAATTCTATGCAGGAGATTTTGCGTGATGCGCGTATGAACATATAGACAAAAAGTATAAAAAATATGTGTTGCTTCTACTGCTGTTATAAAAACCCATCGTATATTTTTTCTCTTATATCCTCAATATACAGAGATGGTAAACTTATAACTTTAATATATTATGTATATTAGGTGCATACTCAATAAATTATGTGGCATTCAAAGCGTTACTGGCAGTAGAATAAACAAACTAATAACAACTAAGCTCTTTGAAGCAAAAGTTAGGAATTCAAACTGTTATCGCGTTATTATAATAAGATTTATTTCCGATAGCTTTTCGGTTATAGTTTCTATACAGATAAAGGTTTTATTTAAGTTTAATACCTTTACTTAAATATCTATGTACCAATAAATATAATAAAATTGAAACAAGCATTCTATTTATTTTATTCCCATCCCACTGTTTTGAAACTTATACCTTAAAATGTTTTGTAACTTGGGGAATCAGCTGACATACGTAAATTTACCTACCCACACCAGCCTATTTAATCGACTTATATACTTTAAACAAAATAGTAATTATACCTAAAAAATGGGTAGTTAATTATAATCCCAAGAATGACTGATATTCTATTTTAAGTTTCCTTGGGCAAATAGTCGTTTGCTATTCTGGTCTAAGTGTTTGCGTGGGCGGTAAAAGTCACACGTAGGTATCTCTATACACTTTATGGTTAACGCAAAGTTTAAATGTGACGGGTACAAGGTTGAACTTTGTTTTGCCGGGATTTGAGCAAAATAGACTGAGAAATAAAAAAGTTTGATGGTGGTAGAGCTCTTGTAAGCGAGTGCGTGGGTGGCAGCACCCCCGTCTCCCCTTTAACCTGCCGCTAAATAGACGTCCTTGCACTACTGTTTTTCGGTTAGGTGATGAAATCAGGCCCAAAAATTACTTTAAAAAAAAGCCCGTCGGCGGCCAACTTATGTAATTTTATTAAAGTTGAAAGTTTACCTGTGTGTGCCTCTAACATACAAGAACGACACCACATTTGAGATTCGGTTGTGTACGATAATGTTGTTCCTGATGATAGTACAAATACATTGATTGATACTCCACATAGTTCCAACTCTAGACAGACTGATTCTAAAATTTTCATAGATTTTGAAAGATGACACAAAGAGACGCAGTACATATCTTTACCCAAGAAAAGTTTATTTTAAATTATTTATTTGCAGGAGATATAAATAGATCTAGCTCGTAAGCAAATAAAATTCTAGGAGATCCAATTATTTTCTCGTGCTAAAAGGAATTCAGTGAGATCAGCGTTTTGAGTATACAAAGTTCTGGTTAGTCGTTGATACCAAAGGAAGCCTTTCTATAGAAGGGATAACCAAATCGAAATATAGTCTTTAACGGTTTAAATCAAGGCAAATGAAAGAAGCAGTTCATACTATAAAGCGTTGTGTTAAAAATTAAAATTCAAAACACTCATTTGTCTTCTTTTCAACATTTTTTATTTGATTGAGTTATTTTAATGGTTTTAGTTTCTAACCAACTCTCAGTTCTTGCAGCTACCACTTGTCGTCTCTGCATCACCTAAAGGTTGACTGGTAGATAATGCCTACGGTGTTAAGTCCACCCATGTACCTTTTTTTGTGCATAAAGTTTTAAAATAAATAAATATACCATAAAACCAAAACTTCGTCTACAAAATGTTTAATTCAATTCACCGTGTTTATTAAAACAACGCCTACTAGTATTTCGATACGAAAATGTAACTTTTAACAAGTGCCGGGTTATTTATTATTGTGCAGTTAATGGTTATTTATGGTACAAGTAAGAAAAAGTTTATATTTCTGTTGTGAGTGCCAAATCTTGAGCTTGCGAAGTAGTCTTGAATTAAATCACGAGCGTAGCGAGTGATTCTAATCAGAGGCGGCTCGTCCTTAGGTGCACTGGTGCAGTGCACTCCCAGATAAAATACGTTAGATAATATTCCTTTAGAACTCTATTTACTCTATACATTCTAAACTAAATAATATGTATTTATCTTCACTCATATTAACAACTAAAAAATATTACATTGCCTACCCGTACAAAGTGGAATGTTTAAAAGACATTCGGTGCGGTGTCATGTCAAGTAGAAGTAAAGTTGGAATGAGTGGTGCGCTAGCGATTACGCTCCCACTGCAGAAATTTCAATACAACGCTTAGTACTAAATTCCATAAGTGCGAAAGAGAAACATCGATGCGGCCCGGCGCGTGAAACAAAAATTTTGTACGAGATTTTCGCCTAGACTGGAGCGCCGCTCCTGCTGCGCGACGTTGCCAGATTGCGTTTTGATAGTACAATATGACTTCAGCAGCTCAACTCAACAGCAGGGCGCGACCGCGGGTAACGCGGGCGCGGGGAATTTTGAATTGTTGCCGATCTTACGTAAACAAACTAAATGAGTCGTGTCGTTGTGTCCGCGTTGCTCTGTTAATTTACGGTAATTTCGTATTTTTCAATTGATATTCTTGTAATTAAGACTTTAAATAAAAATAGTTTGTGCTTGACCGACCGAAAGGTGCGCCTATGAAACGTACCTTCCAAAACTATGAAGTGACACCCCACCGTAAATGGTAAGCTCTTGTTTCTTTTGCTATTTTTTAAGTGAACACCCATAAAAAAATGTCACGAGCCGCCTCTGATTCTAATAAAGACTACTTCGCAAGTGAGAGATTTAAGAGGTCACGAACTGGAAATTAAATTTTTCTTACGCGTTACATACAAAACTTTTCACCTCTTCCAGTGAGAAAATATTAAGATTTAAATAAACTCGTACTCGATTGCTTAACTTTGGATAATTCTATGTAATACGACAGTAGAGAATACCGATTCAGAATGCGTTTTAGCGCCTTCTGAAAGTCGCCACTTATTAAATATGTCGTATGCTATCAAAAACTTCTCCCGTGATTTTTCTGGTAAAAAGCAAACTTCTGTGTTCTAGCTTCTAACTTGCTTCTACTAGCAAGTTGTTTCAACTATTCTGAAGTTCCACAAAGTTCTTTATCACTTGATAAACTTTTTTTTTGTTAAAAATTGTAGTCAACAATTAAACATAAACTGAAAAGAATTTAAAGTTCCCTGCGATGAATGACACTGACACAGACACACTTTTTTTTTTAAGAATGCGTTTGGAAGTTTGTTCCTTAACATTTATGTATGGAGTCTAATATTAAATACTTAATTTTTATTAAATTTAATGGTTAATCACTAATATAAAAACATTAAAATACTAAATAATCGTGTATTAATATCATTTAAAATAATTAAAACGTATCGTTTGTAGTTTTTAAATAAAATTGATGTCAAACAACAAAACAGCCACCATGTAGGTTATAACCTACATGGTGGCTGTTTTGTTTTTATTAGCGCCTATTAATTGGAAGGATTTAGTGTTTCGAAATTTAAATCACTTTGCCTCACTAGTGAGTAATAAGCGTTATTACTCACTGAATTCTCGCAAGCAAACGATCTTTTTCGTGCTGGTGTGGTGAAAAATATATTTTGGTATGATCTTGCATAATCATGTTTCAAATTAGTCTAATGGTGAATTCACAGTTAAAATACTCGTTCTGAACATACAGAGCAAATCATCTTAAAGGATATATCTAGGAGTTAACAGACGAACTATTATGTTCACGGCCCCGAAAGTTATTGGATCGCATCCGATTTAATCGAGTGACGCTGCAACTGTACCGCATCTCTGGATTCGTGATTCGACTTTAGGTCATGGATTAGAGTAACTAACTCCAAGCTTTTACCTAACCAAGCTCCTATAGGTGATGACTGAAGTAACAATTAAAAAAATAAATAAAATGTTGCTCTTACACTAAACGGGATTTTCATTTATTATAATAGTATTTGTTATTAGCATATTTATATATACTTATTTTCTTTGTATGTTCTTGAACCATTATGTATACAGTAGTATGCACACATTGCTTTTACTCTTTTATGTTCTGCTTGAAGTGTAAGATATTGCAATCTTATATACTACGGACTAATTTATTTATAAATATCAATTTAATTTCATTGCAATTTTAAAGTTTATTTTTCTATCCATAACCATCTTTAGCCATAATGTTGTTTTGGTTGCTTTAACTTACACATATAATTATTGTCAAAAAACAAACAAATATTGCATGAATTATTAGAAAGGATGGTGGGTGCACATGAGTTTCTCACCAGCTCTTCTCATGATGCAATACCTATCAGTGCTGGTACTTGGATAGATTTTAATTCAGAAATTTGAAAGTAAAATTAAAGTCAATCTAAGCTTTGGTGTCCAATCATTTTATCATAAATATTATAATTTAATTACAAGCACTAAGCCGTCACCAAAAATAAGTTAACCGATCCGAGACGTTGCTTTTCACGCAATTCACGCTCGTCGTTTGCCGTGTAGTCTAAGCATGCTTGTCTACGATGCGGATATTAATATTGTACCCAGACTATAAATTCATATTGTGTGTTATATTCATCAAAGGGTCAGCAGAGACTCACAAATCAAAGGAGGTCGCTGCTGTCGCTTCAGCACATGCGAGCAATGCCTTGAGTGTGACAGGTGATAATTCATGTGTGGTGTACGAATGCCGGTGGCTAACGTCTTGTAAGCTATTGTTTCCTTGATTTGCTTGTAAATTCAATAAAATGTCTGTGTGTCAATATTACCTGTGTAATCTGTTAGTGGTTTTTTAAGGTTAATTTGTCAATTAGAACTTCCGAATATTAACCTACCTAACTAGATAATTATTTCTTATGCGATCTATTAAGACTTATCTTGATCTAACATACTCTAAAACTACGAACTATTTATTATTCCTAAAACTAGATAATATATAGACGTCATAATGTACTTGTATACCTAGCGTACAGTAAATTCATTTGCCATCAACTACACTAATGAATCACCAGCAATGAATTTAGGCAAACAATATTCCAGCTACAAACGCATTTAATACCGATTCCATAATGGATACTATTTACAAGCTGAAATTGTCCGTGACAGATATCTCCACCGCATATGCGAGGTGATTTTGATATCAAAATATTACCTAGCATTATATAACATTAATCGCAGCAATAGCTGAGTGGTAAACCGTAGGACATCGAAGTCAAAGGTCTCGGGATCGAACCCATGGCACACACCTCTGTCAATAAATCGTTAAGATTCGTCTTTTCGAATATATGTGTGTATTTGTCATATAAATTATCGCTCGCTAACGGTGAAAGAAAACATCGCAAGGAAACCTGCATGCCTGAGAGTGCTCAAAAAGTGTGAAGTCTACCAATTCGCACTTGGCCAGCGTGGTGGACTATGGCCTAACCCTTCTCATCCTGAGAAGAGGCCCGAGCCCAGCAGTGGGACATGTATTAGATACAGGGCTGCTATTATTATATAACATTACATAGCATCACGTCTATACTACCCAGAAAGGTGTGGCAGAGATGTACAACACCCTCATTTCACCTGATATGTATAGGTCCCTTGGGATAGGGGGTGAGCCTATCGCCATCCACCGGGCACATTATATTGAATAGCTAAATTTTAATTTATTCTTATAATTTGGAAATAACATGTTTGCTAGAGCATTAGGCATACCTTTTATCTATTTACAGGCTCCATAATAAAGCAAAATATATAAACTTAACGTCCTGTTGACAATGAAACTAGGTTACATAAATAACGATTATAATTTCATCTAATTATATTAAACACCGTTTTATCTGATATTTTGCCACAGGCAAACCAATATTGTTTTAACAATAATTTTATGTTGAAACTACATGCATTCAATAAAATCCCTAATTAACGTCAATTAATGAATTCTAAATAATAAATTCAGTTTGAAATGCATCTAATGTCAAATAAAATGGATATCGTAACCAGGTGGATGCAAAATGTTCCATGACAAATCACCCGACCGCACTCGTGGCGAGCTATACCAAATATACAGGGGGATTGGTACATTGTTTGCCAAATTATATTGGCTAACAGGTAGTATCCTTAGCTATAGTTTTAGCATCCCTAACTCACTTTTCACCTCACCTTTCATTATTTTAGTTTTATAATTTTTTTCAGATTATGTATCTATCATTTTCAGCTAAGTGATATGTGCATTTATTTAAAATTCGGTTCCTCCTGGGGCTATAGCTATGTCGATAAAAAGACCTTATTTTAATCTAACCTATATATGTTTCAGTCACAATTTTGAATATGTCATAATAGAAAGAAAATAATTGCATATTTAGTTAATTATTGCGTTCTAGATTTAAAAAACAATGAAAAAGAAAGAAAACAACAAAAAAACTGAAACTTACAATGGACGTTTTATAAAAAAAATGGGTCTGAAGTGCGGGAATAGGTTTTAAACCAAATTATCAATATAGGCTTTGTACGGGGAAGGTACATCAAAATGATAAGTCATAAGATAAAAGTTAAAAGAAATGTATTTTAAGTCAGATAGAAAAAACTTAAAACTAACCAACACACGGCGAAAGGAACGGTTTGATGTTGCCCGAACCGATTGATTGCAACTACTGATTATTGTGTCGAATGTACCTATGTATTTTATTCACTTCGCTGCGTGTTGATGTCAGCATAAAACTAAAACTATTATGTTGTACGGGTTCGCTTGTACAGGCTTTAAGGAGGTAGTCAACATCTCTAACCACCAAGACTAAAAGAGTTAAACTACAGGTATGCCAAAACTTCATAGTATTCCTTTATTATTTGCACAAAAGAGTAACAAACATCTACCCATATATACAAGTACAACCTTTCAATATTTTACATTCATAACTTTAGTTGGATAAGAGCTGATGAATTGCTGATTCACTCAAGCAAGTCCTTATTCAGTTCCAAATACATCATTACCTCTACTAAATTGTAACCTGATACCGTAACTAGGTGGTTTCAAATGTTCCATGACAAATAACTGGACCGCAAACGCGTGGAGCTACCTACAATACCTATATACCTAGGTAGTAGGTACATTTATATAAAATTAGTGAGTTGTAAGAGCGGGTGGGGTGGCAGCACCTGTTTCCGGCCGCGGACGGGGCACTAACTCAGCGATCCGGGATCCGACCGACGCTACATTTAATTCTTTGTTATGAGCCATGAAATAGGCGAGACGTGCCTCAGGATTGAGAAATGGCTAGAATGAATTGGGCTCTTTCGTTTTATTCACGATTGGGATATGTCGCGTGTTTTACGGTTATTTTTACTGTTTTCGTTTAGTTTGGACGGGTTATGCGTTGTGGTTCAGGACTTTAGGCATATTGCTTAAGGTTATACAAAATAAATGTTGATCCGATTAAGCTATATTTGTTGTTTTTTTTTCATAAATAGGAAATGCGGACAGATAATAAAATTATAAAGGTAACAAAATATAAAAAAAAATTGACTGAAAGATTTAAAAAGCCTCAATATCATTATTTTTCATTTTATTTACTCAGCAGTACAATTTATTTTGTGATACTGAAAAGTAATGAAATATTGGATGCACATTTTATAAAACTAAATATCAAAACGTTTTTGTTGTTTTGACTCGCTAGTTTTATGGCCAATCCCATTGTGCTGCGGTTTCTGCTTCCGCCTGCTGCTGCTGACTATTAACTTAATTTCAATTCAACTTTTTTCTTTCGTTAACGCTCATATTGTTTAAGTCAAAGCTTTGTAGTTTTTACATTAGAAATAAAACTTGTAAATTGAACGTAACTTACAAAAGAATTAAGATTATTTATTTAACACGATCATAAACGTGACAAACAAAGTAAAAACAAACAGGGGTTTGTGTATTTTCAATTTATTTGGTGTCATAAATACATAGTTACATACTGGATGTAAATAACATCATGACAAAATCGCTTACTAATAACAATGTTAGTTAATGCATGATCTTAGGTTGAAATATAAACTGGAAAATTTATTTAAAAAATAGTTATCACCGCTTTTTCGTTCTTCAATCAATGATTAATTAATCATTCGAATGATTATAGAAGAGTAACGTTATTTTTTGATAAACTTAAGGACTTTGCAATGAAAATATTATTTGTGGCAATTTCCGATCACATACGTTAGCGGTTTAGTTATGACAATCTAAATTATAACAAGATAATATTACGATTTAGTTGACTCATAGGTAAACAATTACAAAAAAAACTACACATACATTTATTTTACTATATTATAATGTAAAATATAAATAAAATCCTGCCACCAATGTAGATCATCTTTGTTCAATCTGAAATCCAATATCGCGATCTACATCTGCCATATTAGACTTTTGATATCTTTTATAAACTAATGTGCTTTCTCGGAATACAAATCATCAAAAACCTCTGTATTTTGGTATAAGTTATTTTGCCATAGATGTAAAACGTAAATTATGCGCAATATACACTTCTTGAGGTTTTGTAGAATTGCCACATTGTTGATAAGTCACACTTGGAGAGCTCCACAACAACATGCTGAAATTTTAATCACCACAAAACTGTCCTTTAAGATATGTTAAAATCATTATCTGAACATCGTGAAATCATGTCAAATCCATCTTATTTTCAAATCACACCCTAACCATTTAAAAAGATTAATAAATCATCCTACAATAAGTATTTCATCACTAACCGTACCCATGACGATTTATGAAATGTTGGAAAATTCAAAATAAACACGTGGTTAAAATCAGTAAAATAAGTGTTTTAAGAGGGACCTTGCTTGGCTGTTATCTCTATACAAAAGTAATACGGGTTTAACTTTAATATTATTAAATTTGTATCTATTCTTATAGATATAATTATCATATCTAAAACACTAAAATACATGTTTATTTGCGCCCATTTTTTTAAATTTGTTGTTTCAATTTTTCAGTTTGTATATAACTCAATTAATGATTAAAACAATTTTGACAAAATGGTCAAGACCAAACAAGCATTTAAGCGTTTAGATGTGAGTTGTTAATAAAATATAGATAAAAACGTAACAATTTTAAAGTTAAACCCAAATTACGCTAGAATAAAAACGCGGCGCTCGGAACTAAAAAGGCCTTAAAAGTAAAACTCCGTCTTATAATATGTTTGTTGCTATAAATAATAAAACCGAAGACGTCGGATCAGGTTGTGGGCAATAAGAATTAAGAGTTGCTTGCGGGCCCGATCCGTGGAACGCTGAGGTAGTGCGGCCCGCACCCACACGACTCCAGGTGTTTAGCGAGAGCCTTTTATATCCAACTATTTTATGACACACCGAAATCTGCAATAAATATTCAAATAAATGGATATAGTTGATATGAGATATAAGTAATTGCGGGTAATGTATTTTGCAATATGATATTTTAAGTTCAGACACCGCATTTTTTCTTATAAGCTTGCGTCTTTTAAAAATGCTGATGCAATAAACATAAAAAATACTATTATCAAGTGTTAAAAATAATATACCAAGGTACAGAACATATTTGAAGCGGCCGTGGCGCAATGGATAAGGCATCGGTCTTACGATCGAGAGGTCGTGGGTTCGAATCCTGGCCATTACACCACGGACGTGAACTTTCTCCTAACACAAGCGAATTAAGCTTAGCTGGAGGGGGTTAACAAGAATACTAGTAATTTGTATTTGCAAATTACTAGTAAGCTTTTTAAAAAGAAAAAAAAAATATTATTCTGAGAAGTAAAGAGGTAAACATAAAAAATATACTTCAATCAATTATTAACATACTTTATTAACTATATACTTTATACTCAATTTAGATAATATGACTAACGTGTGTTTCCAGTTAGTCAAATAAAACAAATAGAACTTCTCTCACATTCTCTATGAGAGTATTTTCTTTATGTCCTGTAATTGCATCAATTATCTTATTTCCAACAAAGGAAATTAAAAATGATGTATGTTAAACAAACGCCATTTTCCAACAATACTGGTAGAAACTGGATATCGATATACAAAACAGTTCGTTTTCCCCAGTCGACGCATGCAATTTGCATTGGATCACTAGTGTAAAAACACAAGATAAAAAGAGGATCACTTTGCACTCGAGGGACGCTACGAGATGGTCAATGTGATTGCTAGTTTAGTAAAGTTTAGTTTTTAATTCTTTTTCTTCCTTATATTCCACTCGGATATTGTGTGTAAATAAATCCGGATTTCACCAAACTTCTTAATCTATGGGTTATCATCCATCTCTTTCTTTCACACATTCAATGTTTAAACGGGACAGAAAGATCAAATGCTGAAAAAATATACTTCAATCAATTATTAACATAAAATAAACTTTTATAAAAAGTTCAGTCACAGTTGCATCAATTATCTTATTTTCAACAAAAGAAAATTAAAAATGATTTATGTTAAACAAACGCCATTTTTCAACAATACGGGTAGAAACTGGAAATACCATTTCGAATTGATACAAACACAAAACAGTTCGTTTTCCCCAGTCGACGCATGCAATTTGCATTGGATCACTAGTGTAAAAACACCAGATAAAAAGAGGATCACCTTGCACTCGAGGGACGCTACGAGATGGTCGCAATGTGATTGCTAGTTTAGTAAAGTTTATTTTTTAATTCTTGTTCTACACACATACCTTATATTGCACTCGGATTTTGTGTGTAAATGAACTCTATCTCTCTCAATCAATGTTTGTACGGGACAGAAAAATCGAATGCTGTAGTTTGTAGTTAAACGTCGGTTTAACTTGTTGTTGAAGTCGGCACTTACTAGTTTTCATTTAATTAATGTGATACTACTTCTCTGACTGTGAAGCACTGCTTAAATTTACTTTGATGTGGGACTAGTGGCGAAAGTACTGTGACTAGATTTGTTCAGATTTATACATGCAACTTTATAAGCCCTGAACTTTTTTTTATTGCATGGTAATTTTTACATAAAATAAAATAAAATTAAAAGCCATTTATTCTACTACTTAAAAACTTTTATAATAATTGGTGGCATTATACTTTATAATTATGTAGTTGAATGTTGTTTTAAAAAAAAATAACAATAATACATAACATCAATGAATTTTAACTAATGACATAATATTGAATCTATTTATAACATTAAGATTGAATATATAAATATAATATTATCACACTATTTAATAGACTGCCATTACATTTAGAATATCATTTAAAATTATATTTAGGTATGTATCTAGTTGTTTTGTACAATATTATAGATCGTAAATTTATTATCATTATCTTAGCATTATTATATCATTGTATATTATTATGAATGTTTTGTCTGAAAAATAAAATAAAATAAAACTAGAATGTAGACTAAGTAGAAGTCGAATTTTTACATACCTAAATATTAATCCAGGCCTGTATTTTACGGTAAAATAATATCATCAAATGACATTGCTAATAGGTTTTAGTCGAAATTAAATAAGTTTCGTTCACATGGTTGAAATTATTATGAACAACAATCCTTCATTTATTATTAAAGAAAATTTACTTTGATTAATAATAAATTAATAACAAGTATTGAGTTTTCAACGAAAATATTTTTGAATTTTTGTTCCAATTACAAGTGGGATATTAATTTTTCTTGCTCTCATAAGTGCCTTACGCACAAGTTTGTTCTCAGTCACACGTAAAAAGTTTGTCTTTAAAACACGAACGAACGCACGAACTTTGCCTCTATAGTCACTTACAAATTCAATGACCGCTAAGCCAATTCTTTTTATATTTCACTTTTATACGCGAACCTTTGACCCCTTTGTATGACGCGTGCTCAAAACATTTTTTGAATGCTTGAAAAATCTAAGCATCTCATACTTACAAGAGTCGCAATGTGTAAAAGTCTTTTTGGTGAGGTAAGATCTCCAACGCCCGGTGTTCAATCACATACCTTATTGTGTTTTATTTGTTTCGTCTTGGGTCCACTTCAGAGGACAAAACATGTTACTTCTGGCTATTTATTAGAACTGTATTAGGCATTTGCCTTTGTTTCTGACCACGTTTGTTCCGATCACCAGTCTTAAAATACACCACAAATAAAGGTTGTGTTTTATTTTATTGTGCGTATAAACATACATAAAAATCAGAAACAGACTTTTTGTAGGTAAGTGTTTTTCGTGGGTGCTTTAGCGGGTTAATATGTTTACTTATAGAATCAACAAAGTGCTTAATAAAATGTTTGATTATTGAAAGCGTACTGGATTTATTTTTCCTGCTGTGCTATGTTTTACTTTGAAAAGCTTTTAAAAGAAACTGACAATAGAAAACTGAAAATCCGCAGGTGTGGAGCTCAGATGAATCGATTGATAGAAACTAGAAACGGATCGTTGTTTCCATTTTAGATTGTACCAGGTCTAATGTCCGCCTGAGGCTTTTCGATGAAACAATTTAGCAGGCCCTTTTGTTGTTATTTTTAATGAACTATCGGCAAAGTTGATTCGTGATCCATTTGACAAATATTTCCTTTGAGTTATCAAAGTTGTTAAAGTGGACATTTGTCGATAGAACAATCGAATTAGACTTTAGTGTTTTGAAATGTCTATACAAAAGTAATATTAAAGTAGATCATAAAGTTTCTTTGTTGAAGGCACATAGGTTTATACCTGGGAGCATTCAAGGGATTTTTCTGAAGCACTGAAGCGTAACACAAGGTTTTCATTTTGCACATCAAGATCAATGAACCTTTAAACTAACTAATACAATTTTATGTTGAAGGTGTTAGTGGACTATACACTCTAAAAAAAAATTGGTTGCTCCTAACAAGATTGTGATTATTGCAAACAAGCATCTTGATTCCATTTGAGCCTAACAAGACGTTATATGAATCAATTAAGGTGGATTTTGTTGCTCTTACTATCTGCTTCTTAAACAGAACGATTAAAACCTTAATCAAAGTCAACAAGAAAATGACTAATATGACGATATCTACATAATATATTCATCTATGGTCTTGGTTAATATAAATATGAAAATGACTACTCTAACTAATTCTCATTAATAAATTTGACTAAGAACTTCATCATTATAACTAATTCATATTCGTAGACTTAACTAAGAACGTGGTCATTATAACTAATTCATCTACGTAGACTCAACTAAGAACGTGGTCATTATAACTAATTCATCTACGTAGACTCAACTAAGAACATGGTCATTATAACTAATTCATGTTCGTAGACTTTACTAAGAACGTGGTCATTATAACTAATTCATGTTCGTAGACTCTACTAAAACCATGGTTATTTTAAATATGAAACATTATTATACCAACAAAGTTACTCTTAATCGAATGTACTGAGATACTTTGTGTCATTAACTAACACCGATCTATTAATTGGGTCAGCACTTCAAATGCGTATTTAAGAACACTTTCAGTATTAATTGAGATTTATAAATACAACCCTTACCTCCGGTTTTTGAAATGCTTTGAAAAGGGTTGTATTTTAAAATCGCACTTTATACCGAAATTGCTCCTAAATATGCATTTGAAGTCCTAACCCAATTAATTAAGATTTTTTCTTCTTCTTCTAGAAAAGAAGAAAGAAAAAGAAAGATAGCATCTCGAAACTGTACCCAGAATGTTATCTGAGTTGAGTGTATTAGTGTATTAATACAAGTATATTCAAACTGTATCTATTGGTTAATATTATGTCTAACAAAATTTTTGTAAGTAGGTACATAAATTTGGTCAAAATGAAACAAAAATATAATTAAAATAGTTATATATTATATTCATCGACTACTTAGATAGTACAGCGCAGGGTAACATATTTTTTGCCATTGCTTAAAACATTTATATTACAGGGAATCGGCGTTCTAACCTTTTTAATAACAATATTTAACAGAGAAAACAATTTTTACACAGCTTATTTCTTAACCAATTATGAATAATCATCAGTCACAATATTATTTGTTTATTATATTACTTATTAACAGTGGTCTAAAATGATTACAACCAAAGCAAACTAAACTTTGTTGTAACAATTTGCTTATTATGTACCTAAATAGGTATAAAACTAAATACTTAAGTAAGAATTATAATAAAGAGAAATTTTCACATAAACAATGTCATTAACAAAAGTTACTAATTATTATCAGTCATTAACAGTTTTGGCAACAATTATTAAAAAAGAAAAATACAATAGGTATTTAAATATTGCAATCCGCAAGGAGAGACTCAGCAGCAGTTGATCCTTTATCAAATGCGGATGACATTTTATAAAACGCTTTTTGTATGAAGTACCACACAGGGTAAGTGTCGATACCATACTCTGCATTTAGGGCCCATATTATTTTATAACACGTATCAACTGCGTGTATAACAGACATTCTCTTAAAGATGACTGATCTATTCGCAACTATTAGAAAAGTATTTATTTTGTCCAGCGACTCACCCACTACAATAATATAAGGTTGGGATGACGCTCCTTTTTGGAGAAGGGTTGAAAGGCGTAGTTCTATTGCTTGACGGATTTCTGCACTAGATTTTACATGCTTTATAAAGCCTTCCCGTGGCTTATCTTTACTTGGTTACCAGCTTTGACCTGCATCTGAACCGCGTTTCTTCTTTTGTTTAACTGCCGCAGTGTTTAATAAAAACGGTATAGATAAAAATCCGGCTAAATTCGATGTATCTTCATTCGATGCTGAAAAAAAAAGAAGATGTCAGCAACAAATTTTATTGGAATCTATTTACTACATAAACCAATTTGAAGGGTCAGCTTTTCACTAAATGCATATAAAAGTATATACGGTACGTACATCAAAAAATCAATTTATAAAATTTTTGTCTATCTGTTTGTTCCAAGAAATCTCTGAAACGGCTTGGTCGATTTTAACGGGACTTTTATTGGCTGATAGCCGATATCATAAGGGGTAACTTACGCTACTTTTATTTTACGAAACGGCTATAAAATAAAACCAAAACCTACCTAAACCCCTAAACCCAGGTACTTACCTAAACCCTTGGGTTCAGTTAGGTACCTATTACATTTTCAATAAGCACCATAAAAAAAAACTTGCGACTGAGATACTTACGGGTGAATACTGGTATTAGAGCCTCTAAATCCCAAGTCTTGAGCAGTTTGCTAACGTCTTCCATTTCCAGTAGTCAAAAGACGGGATCATACGGGATAACTGCACTTGTACTTATCATCAACGTTTAATATATACCTAATCCTCTACAATATCAAACGCACTAAATTAAATTATTTGATACTAAAATGACTACCAAGATTCTAACTTTAAGCAGAGAAAAAAAGCACAGCAGGCCACTCCACGGCACGAGCCACGAAATAAACTGGTTTAGACTTGCTTTGCTAGCATCGCTCAGTCACCTGCCACCAAAGATAGATGCGGGCGGGTAGAGGGAGGCATAGAGAGGGGTCGATCTCTTGATCAAAACGATCAATCGAATGATTAATTCAACTAATATGAAAGTCGATTCAACGTTTTAGTTATATTAGAATGTAACATTAAATTTTAGTTGACGTTATTATCAGATCTTAGTTAAATCTAACAAGACAAATTGTTAATTTTATAAATAAAAATGATCGAAACTATCATTTGATTTTGATTGCTTTTATTAGTTTATCCTAAATTGATTCAACTGACTTATTTGTTTATGTTAACTAAATAAAAATGATTAAGTTATACAAAGAAGTGAATAATGATACAAACAACGTATATACGTGTTAGAATTAATGAACATATGTACATTGTTAGTTCAATCAAAATGAACTTGTTGCTTTAATTAATCAGCTATCGTTGAGTTTCGTAATATCATGGTTGTTTTATTTAATTTAACGTCAACTAAGAGAAAATCCCTCTTAGTTGGCCTCGATTTTTTAGAGTGTACGTTTATAAATGTACTATGGGTGAACATAACATATATAATATAACATCACGCCTATACTACCCAGAATGGAGTTGCAGAGGTGTGCAACACCCACATTTTACCTGTTATGTTTAGGTCCCATGGGACCAAACTGAATAGAGACAGGCTCCGCAAGGTCATTGGAATCTTGACCGGTCACTGTCTACCTATCAAACACCTACACACGATAGAAATAACAGACAGCCCCCTATGCAGAGGATGCATGAAGGCAGAAGAAACGCCACAGCATGTCATCATGGAATGTAGCAGCGTGGCCGACCAACGAGCACAAATTCTTCAGTCACCAACATCGCTTCCGGAAGCTTGCAGCAGTCCTCGGAGGCTGCTTTCCTTCTGGACCGATATAGGCTAACCAAGACGAAATGTTTGGTACCGCCAGGGTTTGAACCTGTGACCTCTGCATACAGGGCAGCCGCTTAGTCATTAAGTTGTCTATAGTAATTATAGTTTACCATGTGTTTGCACTAAAGCTGTGGTTAGGCGGTAATTAGCGACATAGGAGATATATTATTATCTATCAGATTGCCACACTGCTTAAAACCGATAACATAATTACATAATAACTTTAATAAGATAAAGTAAACAATAACAATATTTGATGTGGAAAAGCTTTTGTGAACAAAACAAAGAACAAACAGAACATGGACTAAACTAAAATTAAATAACCCAAAAGCTGGATAAATTCAAATATGTAACCATTTTTCCAGTCAAAACAAATATTGAAGAAATAAAGGAAGAATATTAGCAACTTCACCACCATTGCTGAGCAAACTGTGAGTACTTTGCATATTTGTACCTGGGATAGCTACCTACATGACAACTATTGCTCATTGTCTTAACTGGTACATATTCAGTTTGTTCTTGTATGTCACTTCGGAATCAAAAATGCATAATGAAGATAGAAAAACAATGTCAAATAAAATACAAGTGTGCTTATTGGTAAATTACTGATAATAGAACTGGTAAAATGTGACAGTAAAATTGATTGCCTCATTGGTCATGGGGTTAGCGTATGCGACCATTCACTGTGAGGTTTCGAGTTCGATTGCCGGTTCTTCGGCAAAAATATAACAATTTGAGGGTAAATACCAATAAAGCTTAATAATTTTACAGGTGGTAGAGCTCTTGTGAATGAGCTCGAGGGCGGCCGCACCACTGTCTCACCTTTAACCTGCCGCCAAATAGTAGTGCTTCCATTCCGTGTGTTCCGGTTCGGTGGTGAGATCAGGCCCTGAAATTACTGGCACATGAGGCATAGCACCGTAGTCCTCAGCTGCAGCGACGCATCTATAATCTGCTTTTGTGGATTGTTGATGTCCATGGGCTGTACTCCACTTATCATCAGGTGGACTACACGTTCGTTCGCTGTGGACGTAGTATAAAAAAAAATACCCAATAAAATTTACTTTTACTTGCAGGCTTCTATGTTAAAGTTTTTTTTAGCACTATCAAGATGCTCGCGCTACACACGGATGCCGACCTAACTAATAGTCACGACTACACAGGGTATGCTATTCTGCAACAATATCAATGTATAAATTACTTGGTCGCCCCAGATATCGCTGGTAAGATACATAGCTTAAACACACCTTTAGAACCTACAGTTTCTCATGGTACATTGGTACTGTGTACTGTGTACATATTATAGTTTACAATAGTTTAATTAACTAATACGACAACCACAGCATTCAACCTCAATATCCTGAAAGGGATAATGGTATTAAGCCATTTTCAAGGTCAATAGAACACAGCCAGTCTGGTACAGATTTGACATTTCGCTTGCCATTATCATTTGTTGCGGTGATCTCGGGAAATGTCCTGTTATCCAAATCTAACACCTGTTTGTGAAACTATGGGTTAAACTGTAGAGTTATGTGGCTTGGAATCAATAAGGATATTTAAAGGTAGAACATCAGGCTTAGTTAATTAAGTCATGTCTTCTCTTCACCAAACGCAAAATACAGACAGAGGTATGCCTGTTGCACGTTTACGGCTAAATCATAAAACTGATTATTATGAAAAATTATATAGCGATGCTTCAAGGCTTTAGGAAGGACATAGACTACTTTATAAAATTATAAACGCAGTGCAGCCATTTGGCAGCGACTACCATTGCTGTAATATAGCGTTTGTGTTTGCGAGTGGTATATATACACCTATTGTAGCGTGGTTGGTATATATGTATTGTGCAAGGAACAGGGACTGTACAACCGCAAACATGTCTCGTGTCGTGCCTGTGCCCGACCCCTTTTACGTGAAATATCGCATTTCGTAATGTGACGTTAGAGGATTATTAAGTGTTGTACGACCTTTTTTTACATTCTGCGTTATTGATAGCTCGTTGCAATATAATGCGATGTATGATCTGCGTTTAAATAAAATCTACATGATTGCCCACCGAGTTTTATTTATACAGGGTGCACCAGCACAATTATGTCGTTTTACATGTTATGAGCCCATTAATATTTTAGTTATTGATTTTTTTTTCTTTATTCAAAATTATTACAAAAATACAATGTTTAATATATTTTCTGGAACATAACAGCTTTATACTTTTTGTTTAAAATTTTCCTAATTTGTTCAATAAACTAACCGATATAAAATCGGTCGATATTATGCAACCGATATAAAATCAGTCGATATTATGCAAACACAAGTTTATCCATCGCGTAATATTGCAGTCTATCTTACCATCTCCTAGGACTAGTGATCCGAGGTACCCAAAAGTGTAGCAAATTGCTAAGGGTGCTCTAGCGAGAGTAACAGACATTATATTTGAGAACTCGCTCAAATCAATTATAATATTATGGTTATGGTAGTAGCGTATAGCTTTCCTTATAAATGTGCTATCAAACACAAAAAACAAACTCAAATGGGACGGGAATGGGCTTATTTCTTGAGATTAACCAAACAAACAAACAACCAAACATATAAACTCATGAAACTCAATGAAAGCTTTATATTTAAGAATTATAAAAGATTTCATTCAACCGACACTGTTTATATTCACCATTGTATAATATATCAATGGCAATGTACGCAAATAATGCAGATCTTGGTAATTGTGCGTGATTTATGTGAAAGCGGCGGTGCATGACGCCCGCGGCTGCCGACCGCAGGCAGCGCGTCGCCACGACCGTCACCTTTGATTAACGCAGCCATTGGACTCAACTCACCACCAATAAACATTACTATAGCGGTGTTGCTACCACCGTTTGTACGATCGTTTGTGTACAACACTGTCGCTGTGGAACTTAAGTACCGCTACGGAGATGTACTACAGTAAATTCATCCTAATAGTCAGCCTGGCATTTAATGCCCGACAAACTGGAGCATTCACGAATATCCGAATGCAATATTGATCAAAACATCAAATACGCCCGACTGATTCTCATAAAAGCCATTGAAGATACATTTGTTGGCTATATTTTACTATCATTCAAAGCGGGAATGTAAATCCTTTAAATTCGACCGTACTATAATAAAAACAATAAAGAGAGCCATACCATGCAAACATAAATTGATTAAAAATTGTTGCGGAGAGCTGAAAAATGAAGATACGCTGGCGGAATATCCTGTTCGATTTCATTTGTCGGAACTGCGGGCGCCGTAATTAAATTGGAATCTAGTTGAGAACAAAGTGACTCGTTAATGTGATAGTGTCGTTGATGCTCGTACCTGACCCAAAACTTTGCCTTCTTCCTCAAAGGAACATCGACTCACCGAACCCGCATTATAGGAATTGTTTTAAAAAGTTTTTTTACATTTACCGAATTGCTTTTATAAACATGAAGACATGAAGCCGACTTATTTTTTGATGGGAAGTTATTTTGTTGCTCCTGCCTGACTGATTGTTGCTAATATTTTTTTAATTTATTGTTCTGTTTTTTGAAACCATTAACAATCTTAGTAAACCTACTATCCAATTTTGATTGTGCAACGCAATGACATTATCATAATGAAATGAGAATTCAGTGAAACCATAATTCCAATTGTTTGGTTTCGGGCAGTAGGTATAAAATGAACGTATCCTCTTAAAACCACTGCACACAATGTCCAGTAATTAGTCGAATAAACGTAATGGACTCGGTTGTTAAAATACCTTTATTTATATAGAAAACACTGAACGAATTAAATGTGAAGAATTTGGTTAAAGGTTCAACCCTTAACTCCATTGAAACCATGGAATTACAGGTAAATAATTATAATCACGATATTAATTTAAAAAATCCAATCCTAAATATTTTTTAAAGGCCTATAAATAAAATAAGATCTGACGCTGTAGGAAAACGTGTACTTTATAAATAACTTTTATATTAATGTTTTATTACCTTAAATATAATCTATCATAGAACAAGATCAATGCCGCAAACGTTATATTAAAGTAATCTGGTGTGTTTTTTAATGAGCTGCAGAGCAGAGTACGCTGCACTGGTGTCAGAGCCAGACATATTGATTTAAGAGAAATGGTCTTTATCGGAATAATTTATCATTTTCAAGTTGAAATACCTTTAGCTTTTACACGATCGACTTAGTAATTGTTCATTCTAGAATAATACCAGCTTGTGTATCTAGACAGCATTTAAACTAAGATTTAATTTGACTATTTTAGTAATAGTCATCTAATTGCATAAGTTTTATTTCTGCCGGAGTGTCCCAATTAGTTCACAGTATTGACAAACTAATAATTTAAGCGAATTATTCATTCTGTAATAATCAAAAAGGTACGAAGTACATAGAGCTCATCTACATTTCATCGCTGGTCAGTCACAAGATAAATGAATGCAGGATGTTGGTTTGATTACTATTCACAAAGAGGCGGATTGCGTTCAAACAAAATTGTTTCATCACCTAACACCGCTCGGCTCCCCCCTCAAACTCTCTAAGCCAGCCTGTTGCTGCGAATCAAAAGGGCACAACATCAAACTTATTTTCCGGTGCCGCGATCTCATATTTACATAACAGATCCGCGCTAAAATGAAGCGCCGCTTTTTAAGTACAAATTCTGCAAAATGTACCAATCTGCCTCCGTCTTTATGCTATTCGTTATTAAACATTTTTGTGAACGTCCCAGTCGATTATAATAACGAAAAATAAACGGTGTGATTACGCTGACCATTTGCTTTTTCCTTTAAAATATTTGAAAAGATGTCTTTATTTATGTACTAGCCTTGAACGTTTTGTATAAAATCAAAATCCTCATGCACAGCTAATTTAATGAGGCGTAGCGTGCCGTAGTTTGCAGTTACGTCGAGTTCTCGAGTCAAAGAGCTGGTACCTGATTCACCTCGTTATGCAAACTGCTGTGTGATTTCTCAGACTAACTTAGGTGTCAGTTGCTCTACACAAATTTCTAGAGTGTGAGTTGCTAAGCAGAATTTGCAGGCGACTTGTACACTTCTCTTTACCTATGCCCATCTCTGGTAATTAACTTGATACATTCACTAGTGTTTTGTAGAATTCGTTGCGCGCCTTTTGCCTAATAGAACATAATTATAAGCAGGTGCTATTCTGTGCATTTTCTCTCAGCTGAACTCACTTATTGCAGTGAATATTTGCTGGAAACTTAGAGTTAATATTGCATGATTTTGTTATTAAGTTCTCCTGGCAATCAAGTTATATTGAACACAAATTAAATTTGAGGTTTAGATTTAAAAGGAAGAAGAATATGTAACGGATTAGTTGCAGTAATTTATTATTATCTTATTATGTTGAAAGTTGCTTGAACTGCTTCAATGTTCTAGTGGTTAGCATATGAGTTTTTACCGCGAAGTCTCGGGTTCGAATTTCGGGTCGGCCAAAGTGTTATTTGTGAATCCATTGGAAAACTCTAAATAGCAGCATGGAGGTGGAATTGCACCCTCTATCCCATGGGACCTAAACATAACTGGTGAAATGTGGGTGTTGTACAACTCTGCCACACCCTTCTGGGTAATATAGGCGTGATGATATGATATGTGTATGTTATGTGTTGGTTAGCCAGACCTAGCTTATTTCTGCAAATATTGCAATTATTTATAAAATAGAAAGTTCATTATATTTACGAGGTTCCTTCGTTTTGAAGTGCATGCAATTTTTTAGGCTAATATTATTGAATACACTTATAAGAGATAATAAACATTTTTATACACATATAATAAAACAGAAATAACATCAATCGTATAAAAAATCTTCTACTCTATAAAAACACGTATTAATTAAAAACAATTTTAAACTTTTCTTAAATTGTGGAACATTGAGACACTTTATGGCTTCTGGGAGTCTATTATATATGCGCGGTGCCATTCCTAGAATGCTCTTACTTAATAATGCTGTGTTACATCTTTGCCTGCTTAGTAAATTTTTGTATTGAGAACGTAAGGGAACACCCCGTTTGGATGTATTTGTTTCAAATAGTGACGAGTTTGTTTTAACAAATACACATACTTCAAATATGTAAAGTGCTGGAGCTGTTAATATTTTTAATGATATAAAGTATGGAACGCAACTGTCCCCCGATTTCAAACCGCACATAGCACGTATGCATCTCTTCTGGGCTTTGAAAACTATATCTCTATTAGTTGAGTTGCCCCAGAAGATGATTCCATATCGCAGGATTGATGCCACTAAACCATGATATGCAGTAAGTAATGATACCTTCGACCTTTTTACTAATTTGGTGTAGGGCATATGCTGATTTATTTAACTTTTTACTGATTTCTTCAATATGAATTTTCCAATTAAAATTTTGATCTATATGTAGTCCCAAAAATTTTGTAGATTGTACTTCATTGATTTCGGTGTTATCATATTTTACTGTTAGGATCGGATTATGAATTCTTTGATGGAAATGTATTACTTTGGTTTTAGCCATATTTATAACAAGATTATTGTTTGTGAGCCAATCTATCACATCTGCAAGTGCATTATTAATATCTTGTGAATAATTACTTTGAGGATCACGTTTAACGACAAGGGTACTGTCATCAGCGAACAGAACCATCTGTTGGTTTGTTGCTTTTGGAAGATCGTTGATGTAAACTAAAAATAAAAGTGGCCCAAGCACACTTCCTTGCGGCACACCATATTTCACTGATTTGTCTTCAGAAAAATATGTTTTTTCCATTTTTGTTTCATTACATAATTCTGATATCTCTGTGCGTTGAGTTCTATTGCCCAAATATGATTCTAGCAGTTTTAGGGAGTTTCCTCTTATACCATATGTATATAATTTGTCAATTAACGTTTTGTGGTTAACATAATCGAACGCTTTGGTCATATCAGTAAATATAGCACAGACTGGATTTTTAGTATCTACAGCAGTCAAAACCTCACTCAGAAAATCAAATATAGTTTTATTTATGGTAGTATTTTTCCTAAAGCCGTTTTGTTCTTTACATAGTATATTAAATTTATTTAAGTATGAATACAGTGAATTGTAAATAATTTTTTCAAATACTTTTGAGAAAACTGATATTTTAGCTATAGGTCGGTAGTTTCTCATATTATTTTTTTCATCTCGTTTGTGTATAGGTTTAATAATCGTACTTTTTAATATTTCTGGATATATACCATCTTCTATACATAAATTAATAATGTGAGCTAGTACAGGAGATATAACCTCTGTAACAAATTTAATCACCTTTGTTGATACACCATCAATTCCAACAGTATTTGTATTTTTTAGCGATTTTATTACTATAGTTATATCTTCTTTGGTGACAGGTTGCATGAACATGGATTGAGATGTTGAGTTACTTATAATGTTTTTGTATTTGATGTCATGTTTATAATTGTTTTCAATGTCTTCTATAAAATAATTATTAAAAGCGTTAGCTATATCAAGAGTTTTTGTGAGCGTTAAATTACCAGTTTGAATAGTTGATATGAACTCTCTAGGTAGATTTGTTTTTGGTTTATTGACTATTTGCCACGTAGCTTTAGATTTATTCTGAGATGTTTTAATAAAATGATCATTCTGAGCTTTCTGTGTTAGTCTTATAATCTTTTTGTAAAGGGCATTATATTTTTTAAAATGTTGTTTTGATGTTGACGTTGGATTAAGTCTATGTTTCCATAATAACATTCTATTTTTTTTACAACATATTTTTAAACCCCGTGAAAGCCATTTAGCTTTTTTATTCGTTTTTATTGTAACAATCTTATTGGGAAAACACAACCCATAGAACATGGAGAACAAATTGTAAAAACTTTCATAAGCTATGTTACCATCATTACTGCCGTACACTTCATTGAAAGATAACTCTTGTAAAGTATTTCTAAATTTTGTTAAATTTTCTATTGAATAATCCTTTTTTATAACTTTCCAGGAATTCAAATTACAAGACTTATTGACAGGCACTTTAAGAATCTGTGATGTATGATCTGAAAGGTCAAGGTCAATTATCTGGGCTTTACAGTTCTTTGCTATATTGTGCGCAAAGTTATCAATGCACGTGTTGCTGCGTAATCTCGTAGGTTGATTTAATGCAAGAGTTAAATTATAGCTAATAAGAAAGTGTTCAAGTTCTAATGTAGTTTTATTTCTTTTCAGTATATCAATATTTAAATCACCACAAAGAATAATCTTTTTATCTAATTTTAAACAAATGTTTTTTAAAATGTCATCAAGTTTTTCATAAATAATTAAATAATTATGTTTTGGCACTCTATATATACAAATAACGATTATTGAGAAAGATATTAATTCTATTGCACATACCTCGAAAATGCCTGATACTGACTGCTTAGCAATACTCGGCAATTCTTTGTATTGCAGCCCCTCTCTGACTAAAATACATGATCCACCTCGGTTTGTTTGTCGCGAAAATGACGCCGCTAGGTGATAATTAGGTATATACTGGGTGGCGCAAAAGTAAAGACCCTATTTGGTTCAGCTATAACATTTTTTCTAAATTAGAAAACTAGATTTAGATTTTTTTAAATGTATATTTGTGCCATTAAATTTCGTACCATTAGGATTTAAAGATGATGTCTTTTAAATGGTGACCTCCAGAGTTGATACACATTTGAGCCCTATTTATGACATTTTGCATAACTTGCCGTAACACTTCCTGCGATATGTTCGTTATTTCTTGACGAATGTTTTCTTTTAGAGCTGCGAGAGTCTGTGGCTTGTTCACATACACCCGAGATTTCAAAAAACCCCAAAGAAAGAAGTCTGGACTGGTCAGATCGGGTGATCTTGCAGGCCAAGGCAAATCGCCAAAACGAGAGATAACTCGGTCTGGAAAAGCGTCCCTCACTAAGTCCATAGTGTCGCGCGCTGTGTGTGCCGTAGCGCCGTCTTGTTGAAACCAGATGTGCTCCAGCCCCAATTCGTCCAAACTGGGTATCAAAAACTCACGTAACATGGTTCTGTAGCGTTCTCCAGTGACAGTTATCGCATTGCCTCCAGCGTCTTCGAAAAAATAGGGTCCGATCACTCTGTCAACACAGATGCCACACCATACAGTAACTTTTAGTGGGTGTAGAGGTGTTTCTTGAATAATGCGCGGATTATCAGTGCCCCAGAACCGAGTATTCTGCTTATTGACATGCCCTGAGAGATGGAAATGCGCTTCGTCACTCATAACCAATTTTGAAGGAAAATCATCCTCTTCAAGGTTGAGGTTTATGACGCGCTGGCAGTAATCTAGACGAGCTCGGTGGTCAGCAGGCAGCAGCTGATGAGTCATTTGAGTTTTATACGGGAACATCTTTAAGTCTTTCACCAAAATACGCTGCAGGGACCGTCTGGAAATGCCCAATTGCGTGGCACGTCGCCTCGTTGATGTTTCTGGACACTCTTCCACATCTTCGCGCACAGCATCGATATTTTCAGCTGAACGGCCTGTTCTTGGTCTCCCAGACTTAGGTCTATCCAATGTTGAGCCAGTTGCTTCAAGGCGTGTGGCAAAGCGTCGAATTGTGCGACCAATCGGTGCCGGACGGTGGGGAAATCGTCGACGAAATTCACGTTGTGTTCTTATCACTGATGAATTATTCCGTAAGAACATTGACACAATTATTCCACGTTCTTGGGGAGTAAAACGGTCCATGTTTATTTTCAGTGTATTTTACATTTGTTCACTACACAATTTTCAACAACAGAATGACAGAAAATGACATATAAAAAAAAAAAAAGTATTTTCTTTAGTGCCAGTACTTTTGCGCCACCCAGTATAACAGGTTCTCATGCCCAGATGTCATAAAGTGCTCAGTTAAACAAAGTACATCGACATTAATCTGTTGATTTAGAAGATTATCTAGCTGTATTATTAGCAAGTCAGATTTATTAAATGCTCCAGCAATATTTTGGTGCATAATGGTTACATAATTAAAGAAAAAACTGGTTATAGTTCGCTACGTTATTATGTTTTGAAATGTTTAAGTTAATTCTGATATCATCAATTAAGATATATATATCCTGGAATATTGTATCCATTCCACGGTTGTTTAAATTGCCAGTTATTTTGTTGAACATTGAGTAATCACATTTTAAATGTTTATTTGAATCAAGCAGATATGCATGTTGATGCGTCATAATGTCAAGATACAATAAATTATTGAAGTTTTCAACTCTCCAGTTGTACATATTTATAGCATAATCATATTTATAAGTAGGTAAACATATAATTATATTTGTGTTAACAATTTCTTTCAATGTGTTTCTGATATCAAATATTAAGTTAAAATAGTTCTTCGTAGTTAAAAAATCATCATCACCAATGAAAACTAAACAATAGTCTTTTAAAGTTAGTTCACTGAGCTTTGTCTTCATTCCTTTTATTAATTGCCGAATGCCGCAGTTTGGTGATAGATAGTGACAAGTCTGAAAATCACGTAGTCTATGTTGCGCAATCGGTAACAGTTTATTTTCTTTATTTGCACTAATAATACACCAACCATATAGCAACATTTATAAGCCTGTGTGACGGACATTTATTGCTGGGTTGGTAAAACTTTATATCTACCAAATAATAATGATGGATTATTTATATTGAGGTGTAGTACTGTTCACTCCTTAAAATGAATTCGCGACAATATGTACTGCATCATACCTTCTCCAGTACGGATGTAGGGTAGTCTTCTTCTTCTTCGTCGTGTCGATGGCTGAGTCAAATTTTAATTTGACTTGCCATCGTGGAGAAAGGATTAGCCAATTCGCTTTGGAGGATTCGCGAATTGCCCAGGGTGCGCCAGACGTAGGTATTCGTTGTGTACGTCACTCGGGGAGGCTCCTTTCATGCACCCCATTTCATCATCCATTTCATGTAGGGTAGTAGTATTATCTATACTTATATAATTGTTACGCTTGACTGACTGATTCATCAACGCAGTGCCTAAACCACTAAGGCTAGGAACTTGTATATTTCTATGAAGGTTTTGGAAATTCCATTTTGAAGAGGGTAAAATGTGGGATGAAGGGTTGTTTGGAAGTCCGTCATTTTTGAAGTTACAAGCATGAAATTTTAGTTAAACTTGAATAAAAATAATGAATTTCTGTACCGGGGTTTTTCTAAATCTTATTCCTAAGAGGGGGGATTTAGGGTTTTTTAGTTGGAAATGAGTTGAGGCAAAAATTCAATAAATGGCGTTGTGAACATTTTTAACTTACGGGCACCGGCCAGAAAAACGTTTGGCGCGGGTGAAACCGCGCGGGGCATCTTCAAAGTATCTTTGAATAAAAATACATTATTAATAATAAGTCGAATAATATAATATTTTAAATATCACAACTGAAATAAATTTTTCGCCTTGATACTTATTATTCGTTTTCACTTATTGTTTGGCGGCAGAACAGGATGTCACCAGTTTCAAAGCAAAAAAATATTATTCAAATTGTCATTGACAAATATTAGCACTATACCTTATTTGTATTCTTGTGAAAAACTGAAACAATACCAATACGTTATAGAACCCGACAACCATGACAATAGGAATAATTTTCAGGTTTGTGAACACGAAAATTGATAGCTTTCTTTCTTTTTATAGAAAAACAGTGAGTGAATGCGGCATCGGGATGATAACGAAGTTTTACGCACAAATAGCAGCACGTGTGTGGCGGCTAATGGAGCAGTGGCCTGGCTGTCGGCCACAGCCCGCGAGAGCCGCGTCCGACCACCGTCCGACGCCGACCCGAACCCGACGCACGTCACACACCGCACCACCACGTTGCTTACTAGACCGCACTGACACACCAAAATATCAAATATTGCGCGTGTTGTCCTAATGTTATACGTGTTAAAATATCACAATATTCCATATAAAAACTTTATTATTTTAATACTGAATCACTGATAAGGAGCTTCGTCACTATGTTATTTTCACCCCGTATTATATCGGTCCAGTAGTAAACCTAATATTTAAAAGAGTAAACTAATATTTAAAACAATAATAGACTATAACCCATTAAGTCCATTAACATTTACAAAAAATTGCATATTCGTCAATACAATAAAAAAATGTATGTTATTTTTTACTAATTCAGATAAATGGAACTAACTAATTGCTAATAGTTACGTTTCAATCTCAACTGGCAGATTCTCTAGCTGACTGGATGAACTAGAGAACACATCGCATATTTTGATAATAATCAAGCATGAAAGCTAAACATACTGAACCATTTATTTATGTTGCCGTGCTGAGGACGCTGTGAACAGCGTGCCACTTTTGACTTTTCGATAAGACTATGACTCAGTGCAAAATTGACGTTTCTATGTTGACAACTACGTCATAGTCTTATCGAAATGTTAAAAGTGGCAACCGTGTTAAGGGGGAGGTCAACTTTATGCCAAATGGTGTTCTCAGAAAGCTAGACGATGCAGAAATAGTCCAGTGTTTAATAATTTCAGTAAGTTTCATTTAAATCCCAGACATGGAATAACACCTATGTATTTCAGTATCAGCTTAAGTTATTGGCCAATTATAAACGCAGTGCAACAATTTGGCAGCGGCTACCATTGCTGAAATATAACGCACGTGTTTGCGTATGGTATACACTGTAGCGTGGTAATATTTGGTATAGACATAGCATGTAGTGTTCGGCGACGTACGCGTAAGACCGCAAACATGTCCCGCGTCGTGGTCGTGTCTACTTAACATGTCCGACCCCTTTTACACAAAATATTGTATATCACAATTTGACGTTAGACTTCAGTAGATTAAGAACCTAAGCAACCATTTTTTTTCATTATTTGCGTTATTAGTGCTTAGTGAGGTTTAAAAATAATAAACATTATAATTAAATCAGGCTCTTTGTGTACTAATTACCCGATGGTTAGCCTCGAATCATTAAGCCTTTATAGTTTAAAATTATTATTGACCATTTACATGTTACAATGCTATTTATATCCCAGTAGTTAAGTTTCTTTATTATCTAATACTATTATCTATTTGAATAAGACTCTTCTGTAAAAAAATAAAAACATTAAAATAATAATAATTAAATGTTATGTATGTTAGTCTAAGGTAGGTATTTATGTAGGTAGGCCATTGATGCCTGCAATAAAAAAATATTTATTATTATTATTATTTAATTTTCTTTAAGATTTTTAAGAAATATGCATTATTTTGTACTTTTTATGATTACTTATTTGCATTTATTGGCTTTATTGTATTATTTAAAATCAAAAATGTTTTTGTAATTGGTACAATTTAAATATTAAAATACATAAAAATAAAATTAAACCTAATATTATCAAGTAGAACGCAGCGACGGACGATGCATAGTGTTTATCGGTGACCGAAGGCGGGCGCCACGGAACCACGAGCGGCCACCGTCGTCATTTGTAGGCTATATTGTACTAGCATTTAAAGAGAAAATTGTTTAAATTTGACCGTACTTAAATTAAAACAATAAAGAGAGCCATACCATGCAAACATAAATTGATTAAAAATTGTTGCGGAGTGTTGAAAAATGAAAATACGCTAGCGGAATATCCTGTTCGATTTCATTTGTCGGAACTGCGGACGCCGTAATTAAATTGAAATGTAGTTGAGAACAAAGTGACTCGTTAATGTGATAGTGTCGTTGATGCTCGTACCTGACCCAAAACTTTGCCTTCCTCCTCAAAGGAACATCGACTCACCGAACCCGTATTATGGGAATTGTTTGACATGTTTTTTACATTTGCCAAATTGCTCCTCTTGACATAAAGCTAATTACTTGACTTATTTTTAAAGTGGAGTTGTTTGGCTGTCGCAGGCCTATTTAAAATGGTAGGTAAATTAATGCATAATTACTGTTTTTCGTTAGAATGTTTTAAATAATGATAGCGCGCAAAATCTACGTTGGGTACTTAATTATGCAGGGTGTTTCGGTTTGAGCTGTCAATATGAAATCGAATAAAAGGGTTAGTTATGACTATTATTAGAGAATATGAAAAACAAGTTCCATGTTTTAATAAAATGTAGGAATTTAAAAAAATTGAGAAAATATACACTGTAACAGTACATTTTTTTCCAGTACGATTGACTGGACCTTAAATTAACTTGGAATAGATTGTGAATCACCTTTTTTTTGTAGGGGTTTTTTTAATAAGTTTCAACACTTCTAGTGAACGAAAGTACATTTATTTCCTTTTCCACACATTAAATGTTATAATGTTGACAAGACAATAGATTTAAAATAGTACTTACATGTTTACAGTTATTATCCAATTCACTCCACTAAATCATCGCACGCACAATCTACCACTTTATATTAATATTTCTGATTATAAAATTATCATTTTATACAGAGCTTGATGTCCGTCCCGGGGTGTTAATTATCTTGTTTTTTTTTTCTATGCCTATATTTTTTTATATTTACTGATAACTGTCATAACTTACCCTTTTACCCGATTTCGGCTGACGTTCTTAACATACATACGTGTCCCACCCGTATACATAGTTTGATCATAATGCCGATTGCACCGCCTCAAGCATATTAAAATTATATTATAATATATTATAAACACTGCAAACAATGTCCACTAATTCGGCGAATAAACGTAATTGAACTGTTATTTAAGTATTTGAATGCAAGTAATAAATAGTAATTACAAAGTTCGATGTATTTTTAATGGATAATTCTCATTTGGACATAATAAACAGTAGGGTAGAGTAACACTCGTAATAACAGATAACTAGTAGTAATGAAAACTGACCATTGACAATTTCTAGAGAATCTAAATTGTGGTTTTAATTAAAATTGCTGTGTCGTGTAATACATATTCAAATTACGAATAAAAGTTTATTAATATTTATCAAATAAGTAACGCTTCAGACAGTCAATAATTATGTTTAAAATCTACAAAATAAATCCGCACAATTACTGCTCTGCAACAATTACGTACCGCCTGTGATTCAGTAACATAATAATATAAATCTTTTCTGTACTCGTTGTTAAATTATTAAATACGTGAGCTGAATATATTTCAGCATTACTTATAAAAGGAATAATTAACGTAAATTTATTCAGTGAGACCTTTATTTACGTTTGCTCTCAATGAGGCAGTAATTAGATGTCAATCAAGTCCAAATGTCTGTGACAGGTGGTAGTTACTTCCATGCACAAATGAATCTAGCCGACCAACATTTATATTGATGACGTCATGTTTGGCACTTTGGGAAATTCAATATTTCTGTGTGTATTCTGAAAATTGGCCAGAAAGAATCTTTAAAAGAAAGTATATATTATTATGTATTAGTATCAGTTATTCTAGTACCTATAGTACAAGTTCTGCTCAGTCAGGGACTAGATGGCGTTGTGTGTTTATTTTATATAATTATGAGGATAAAATTTCCACGTAAGTATAAACAGTTTTTATAAACTTTTATATTTCAAGCTGCATTTAATTGATATAAACATAGGATATATTTAATCACGTGTGTTTTGGCTGTCTTGTAGAAATAAAGTGAATAAAACTTTTTGTTGGCCAAATAGTTGGCTTTAACTTACTGAGTTAGTTGAGTTAGCGTAAAACAGATCTGAAACAATATTATTATTACAATTTATTATGATAATATACACAATTTATCAATATACTTAATTGAAAAAATAAGTTCCCTCACCGAATAAATTAATTACTTTGTTGCCATGTTGTAAAGTGTCGACGGACCACCTATAAATACACTAGTCTACCAGTCTTCCAGTAGTAGTTATATGGCTAGCCGAAAACCGCGACCCAAGTATGTAGGCAGGCACTATAAAGTTAGTAATTAATTCAAGTAACGCTGCTTAATTTCATTTAAGCAGACCAACGTAATTAGTGTGAATAACATGAAAGTTTTGTACTATGTCTAAAAGTCTAACTGCTATGTTTAATAAGGTAAAGCAACAGCTACTTATATATTTTATAATATTAAAGTTGAAAAATTAAGAATCCAGCAGGACTCGATCTACATATTGGATAAGTTGGATTAACACTATTCTGTAAAATAGTTCGACAAAATAGACATAACAGAAGAAGACATAACCTCAGTTAGCGTAATTTACGTTTCTTGTATGTGTATTGTACCACGAAGCTAATATAAAAATCTGAGTTCAATGTAGCTAGTAAATATTAACCGTAAATAAATTGGCGACAGATGAGCCAGTCGTTATTTTAACCAGAAAAATAAATACAACACTAGAGAATATTATAAATATCAAGTTAATTAGCCTTATCACACCGCTTAATGTTGATTAATTTTATTTATGAAAATCAACTACAAAGTACACAGAAATCTGTTATAACGAACAGCAGAAAGATCAACGTAGATTGGTATATTTAGCAGAATTTGTACTGAAAAGGCGGCGCTTCATTTTAGCGCGGATCTGTTATGTAAATATGAGATCGTGGAACCGGGATATAAGTTTGATGTTGTGCCCTTTTGATTTGCAGCAACAAGGACTGGCTTAGAAGGAGGGGTCAATCCATCGAGGAGGGGAGTTTGTTTGACACAAATCGCCACTTTATGAATAGTAATCAAACAACGTCCTGAATTGATTTGTTTTGTTACCGACCAAGGATGAAATGTAGATGAGGCCTTTCTGGTATCCAAACGCCAAGTATTATGTACATTTACTTTTCAATTTATTTAAAAAAACTATAGGATCGGCTTTAATTATTAATTTATTACCTACTTTGATAGCACTAAATTCAGTTAGCTGATTAAGAATATTGTATTTAACATTATTCAAGCCTGATACTTTAATAGTATAGTATACCTTATCTTTATTTTAATACGGACATTATTCCGACAAATACAATTTCCCTTCAATCAGTACGCCTGGCTTTGATATGTAATATGCTGCAGTCGATAGAAATATATCAATATAAATATAATAAATTTATAACTTACTTAGTCTTCGTTACTAGCAAATAAATTTATATCTAATGAATGAATTTATCATTTGAAGAACTGTAAATATTTGCAATTTCTTGTATCAAAGCTCTTTATATCTATATACACATGGTAATACATTCAGGACACTAGGTTACGATATAAAATCGAACAAGTCAAATATTTATATTCTTAACTGAATTCCACAAGAGCGGGTCCGCCCTTCAGGAATAATTTATTATGACACAAGATAGCCTGTCTCGAAGATACACACACATCTTAATTATTTAATTTTTAAATAGTTGAAACAGCCAGTGTTTTAGAGTAGTGCGCATAAAGCTATGTTTTGATTTGTTTAGTTTTAACGAGCATCGCATAGCATACTTATAAAAGTCTACCCCAACCCGATTTTTTTTACATTTGTTTATAGAACTACAATAGGGTCAGCAAAACAACTCCACATCAAATATAAGTCAAAGTGCCTATTTAGTTATACGTTTAGAAAAGCAATTTGGTAAATGTAAAAAACTCACTAAACCCGCATATGGGAATGGTTTTACAAAACCATTCCCATATGCGGGTTTAGTGAGTCGATGTTCCTTTGACGTGGAAGACAAAGTTTTGGGTCAGGTACGAGCATCAACGACAGTATCACATTGACAAGTCACTTGGGCCAACTATATACAATTTAATTACAGCGCCCGCAGTTCCGACAAATAAAATCGAACAGCATATTTAGCGTACCTATCTTATATTCACCTACTGGTCTAAGACAGTATAACTAAACAAGTCATTAACAAGATGAGAAGAAAAAGCGTTTCTTTACTTTTCAAGATTTTCTTTTTAATTTTTAAATCAATTTATGTTTGCACAGGGCTCGTTATTGTTTGTTTTTCAGAAGATACGGTCCCGATTGACGACTTCACTTTGGTACCGGATCAAATGAATAAAAAAAGATTTTCGTCAAACCGTTCGCTTCCTTTCATGGCTTTTGAAAGAAATATTTTTTATAAATAATAAGTAAATTCGGACATTCGTTTATATTTTGGTTTGTCGTTCGTTAAAAAGCTGGCTGTTAGGATGAATTTACTGTAATACATCTTAGTATAGCTATTTTATTTTATTTTATTTTAATATTTTAGGAAAACTTACAGCTAGTACAAGATATTGTGATAATAATACATAATAAAACATGGCCAATTACAAGTTTCCACTGTTAGTAAATGAATAACATTAAGCTCACACACACGCAACTGGATATAAATTATTCTGAACTTACCTAAATAAAGATAAATAGATAGATAAAAGATAATACATACCTACAATAAATTTACAATTTAGTTATGAATCGAAAAATATGTTACTAATAGCTTTTTTTAACTTAGCAATATTAGTATTAAATAAGTCAAGTTCAACCACACGACACTCGCCGATAAAAGTTCGACAAACTCTTACAATAAATGAATTTTGTCGATAAGTAGTTTTGGCTAACGGTATGTTAAGAAGATCGGCTATATATATATATGCTATAGTTATACAAATGATCGTACAATCGGTTTAGGAGCGTGTTATAGTATTGTGTATTGCTTGTGTATGTAGTCCAATAGCCGCGTTAATCAAAGGTGACGGTCGTGGGGACGCGACGCCTGCCTATGCCAGCCGCGGGCGCTAGCAACGTTACCTTTACATAAATCCTTACACAATTGCTAAGATCTGCATAGGCAGTACTTATACTTATGTATGGTCTGCACTTACACAATTATACGTTCTTTAATGTGTATAGAATGTTATCTTTCTCTATTAAATAAAATAATGTTTGAGTAAAGTCAGTAAAATTGATAATTTAATTTGGGATAAATTCGTCACAAAATCGAATACGATTTCTTATTGTACTTCTTATTTTAATAAACAACTGTACTGAATAACAATAAATAACAGGTCATGTGTGTAGACGTCAGTGGGCAAACACCAGCACTATTAATTGTGAAGTCAAATAATATCTAAAATTTAACGAGAAATGCCAATAAAACTACTAAACGTATTGCTCTAGAAACTATTCAAATTACTTTTATTATTCTGTTAAAATTGTATTAATTATAAACTTAAAACATGTATTACTACTTCTATAAAATGCCTTTACTGCCTTGGAAGATGGGTAGGCCCTTGGTGTGAGACGCAACCTGCGTCGACACCCTCGCGCCATCACATCTTCCAAATACAGCGGCCTGCGCCGGCACTGCTGCTGCCTCTGCAGAAACCCCCAAGCGGCGGAAGTATAGTAATCTTGTTGGAGATTACATATTTGAGCCGTTTGGGGTCGAGACGCTGCTGGGGTCATGGGGCCCGAGTGCCCATTCTCTTTTTAAAGAGATATCAAAACGACTGATCGACACTTCACGTGATCAAAAGGCTGGTTTTTACTTTGCTCAAAGGTTGAGCATAGCAATTCAACGCGGCAATGCCGCCAGCCTTCTGGGCACGTCACCCGCATTTAACATTGATGCGGAAGTATTTTTTGACGCATAACTTTTAAAATTTTTTAGTTCTATTTTTCTTACAGCTGTACATAGTTAGGTGTGATTTTGTTTTTTTTGATTAAGTTATTAGAATACACAGATATAGATCTACATAGATAACGCAAGTATCACGATTTGTATTGAAACCAAGCGTGCCGAATTTTTAATACCTATTGTGACGTCACAGCCGAAATTTAGTTTTTTTTTTTTATATTTATAAGAAATCAATTATTAAAATTATGATATCTTATTTACATTACAATCTAGCCTATCAAGACTAATAAGTAATATTATGCTAGCCGAAATTTAGTGACGGGAAATCCAAACCGATTCAAAGACACCAATGCCGCCGATGCCCATCCGCCCAGTACGATTCAAACGGCCCGGCCCGCGGCCGTCCGCTATGATTTTCTCTAACAAAAGACGCGCGTGGACTGAAGTTAGCGGCGACCAACCTTGACGCTTGGTCGGGGTTCGGACACGCGAAGTACATGCATTTGCGTTATCTATGTAGATCTATATCTGTGTTAGAATACTATAATTTAAGATCAAATATGTATATTTTTCTGTAAATAAAGTATTATTACAGATGAAATGATGTTGTACACCTTTGCCACACCCTTCTGAGTTATACAGGCGTGATGTTATGATATGTATGTATTACTCAAAGAACAAGTCTAATATAACTGCAACGATTAACGAAGAAACTTAACTAACTGAAATATTAATGGACTCATAACATGTAAATGGACAATAAACAGATTAAAGTTTAAAGTTCAACGATCGAAGGTTAATCCTTCGGGGAGTTTGTATATAAAGTACCTGATTTAAATACCTATTTATACATTAATTTTGTTATTTTGGAGCCCACTAAGGATTAAACGTGTCGCAAAAATTAAGTGTGCAATGCGTTTAGCTGACTTACACAAAAAAACATTGATTTTATAAACACCATAATATCATGTTTAATTGCGATACACCGAAATCGACACACTTTTAATAAGTTTTCTTTGAAATAATCGATTTGTTTTACAACTTTTATATAAAGTTAAGAAATAGTAAATTTAGGGTCCCGGCAAGAGGCGACCGTAGCTGGTTGTTAAAGCTACTGTCCGGTGTGCAAAAGGTCGCAGGTTCACATCCTGTCGGTCCCATATCTTTTTCAACTGTTTCTTAGTATATATCTTTTTCAACTGTTTTTGGGGTGCATGAAAGGAGCCTCCCCGAGTGACGTAGGTACACAACGATTCCTTACGTCCGGCGCACCCTGGACAATTCACGAGTTCTTCAAAGCGAATTGGCTAATCCTTTCACCACGATGGCAAGTCAAAATAAAATTTGACTCAGCCATCGACACGACGAAGAAGAAGAACTGTTTCTTAGTATATATCTTTTTCAACTGTTTCTTAGTATAATTTGCTAAGCATAGCTAAATGCTATAAAAATAATCAATAAGAAACTTAGATATATTTCATCATAAACTACTTCATCGGGTTGGGTCTGAATTTAAAAAATGACAAATAGGGCAACACCTAATCCTCTTACGTCATATTACGACATACGATATTTTGCGTAAAAGGGGTTAGGCATCGGGCCTCCTAAGTGGTGGACAGGCCCGACACGACCACGACACGGGACATGTTTGCGGTCGTATGCGCCCTGTTCCTCACACACTACATGCTATATCTACACCGAAACTACCACGCTACAGTATATACCACACGCAAACACGTACGTTATATTTCAGCAATGGTAGCCGTTGCCAAATTGTTGCACTGCGTTTATAATTGACCACTAACATAAGCTGATACTAAAATACAGAGGTGTTATTCTAAGCTTGTGATTTTATTAAAGCTAAGTGAAATAGATAAACGCTTCGGTATTGTGTGTTTATATGCTGTTTACCAGCTTACTGGATCGGTGGTGACTGAAAAGTTTTTTGGGTTTCGTAGTACCTACAAGGAACCCTTGTAATTCACCATGCCCGTCTGTCCGTCCGTCCGAGGAATTACTTCAAAACCGTTAGTTCTATAAAACTAAAATTTTCATAATAAAGTGGTAGGATAAAATCTTGAAACATATTTTTTTTCGGTTTACGTAAATTGGCGATATTGAATTCTGTCGCGAAATCCATTGTATGTGTTATCGTTGTATAGGTCTTTTAAAATCAGACGAACAGACTGAAGTGCTACTACTCACTAGAGATATTATAATATGTCATGCAAGTGAATAAGATTTAGGTCCAATTTTTAAATGTACCTAGATGCCACAACAATATTTTTATGGCGGTTATTACGTATATTTGCCACAAATAGGTAAGGCGTAATTACAAATATCAACCACAATGCAAATAAATTGAGCGTGTTATCACCGCTGCGGCGACGTTCAATTACTGACAAGAGCCATTGAAGTAATGGCCGGCCTCAAATTGATGAAGCAATTTGAAATTGAAATAATCATAAAAGCACACAATCGATATAATTCTTTAACTGATGGAAATACTTACAAGTTACAAGTTAAATAAAGCAACGCTCTATGCCAAAGCTTTCCAAATAAATACTTAGACGAAAAAGCTATTTAGGCCTTCGTAATTTGTAATAAGAACTAGTTTGAAAAGGTTTTAATAAATTAATTCAATCACTTACGGTTTCACTAGGGACATTTTTCTCTTAAATTTATATCCATTTTGCATTTTATGGGCGACAAAAATTGTTTGTATTCACATTAATATTAAAATTAGCTTGTGAAATATTATAAAATAGTATTCCATTTATCAAAAGGTTATTCAGAAACAATCAGAATTTTATTTAAACCATAGTACTTAATATTGGCGAATCATATTATTTAGAATTAATGGAACCTTTCTACTTGTATGGAGTGCTGTTGTATCTGAATTGGTTTCACATAGGTGCAACACACACACGATATATTTGGTGTTTTGGTGTGACAGTGCGGTCTAGTGAGCAACGCGGTGGTGCGGTGTGTGACGTGCGTCGGGGTCGCGTTGGCGTTGGACGGTGGTCGAACGCGGCTCGCGCGGACTGCGGCCGGCAGCCAGGCCACTGCTCCATTAGCCGCCACACATTTGCTGCCTCCATATCGTCACGATGCGCTCACTCATATTTTTCTTTAAAAATAAATAAAGCTATATGCGTTCTCGCTCAGTTCTCTAAAAAGTTGTCATGCATATTTTTTTTATGGGATATATTATATTGCATATCAAATAAATAATCGCCTATCAATACATACTCATCATTTATATTCTTTTTTGCATCAAATAACTTACTTCACTACAGATAAACTAAATGTTTAACAAAACTCAAACTGCAGATAATTCGAAATTACACATCAATATGACATTCCTTTTTTCCTCATAATGCAATACAGTTAAATTTATTTTTGTACAAAAATACTACATGCATAGCATAAATACTGACTGCACATCAAATTTACCATATTTCATAGCAAAATAACTATCCCAGTCGCATATTAACCAGTAAGTACAACAAAATCTGTTCATCATATTGGTCTTAATTTTCAAGAAGCCATGCTCGGTAAATTTAATGATTATTATAACAAAAAAATCCTTTTACATTGCATTATTTCTAAAAGCAGAACAACTTAACTGAAAAACTTCGCGCGTTTTTTCGTCACTGGAGTAAATAATATAAAAATAAAAGCTATAGTTATGGCATAGGTCAATTATGGGTAAAGTAGTAGGTTAGGTTAGGTTAGAACTGCGACCCCACCAACGGGTGTCCCGCGTTGTCGTCGCGGTGGGGCTTAGTACCCGTGGCGCCCTCCACGCCACGGCGAAGCCAAGTGGACCCCAGAGGGGGGCTGCTCTTCGGGCTTTGGACGCGAAGCCCATGTGGGAGCAGCCCATGTTGCAGGGCCCTTATGGGGGGGCTCTGCAACAGGTGGGCCTGCAGTGCTGGCGTGAGGTAGTCGGCACAGCGGCCGGCGAGTGCTAGCTAATCTTTGTGATACTCCGACCCCTTTTTGAATCTACCTACTAAATAAAATAATATTATACTACCTACCAATTTCTTATTATCATAGATCGTAACAGACGACAGTACGTGGCGCCACCTGCAGAAGCTAAAAATGTGCCTATTGGGCAAAAAAGGAAGCGTGGACGCCCCGCGAAAGCAAGACCTGCTTTAATAATTCAATAAATTACAATTTTGTATCTAATTTTATATTTTTTTTGCTGATCTCATTATGTGATAATTAATAAATAATAAGATGACTGTGACTAAAAAAATGTTGTTTGATCTAGAAAAACTGCTGTAAATATTATAAAAATAGAAGCTATATTTAAAAGAAAAAGAGTTAACATGTATAATGTGCATTAAGATTATTAGTTGTGCATTGATAAAAAAGCTTTTACTTTAGGAAAAATTGCTGTGCGCTGTGAAAATAAATTGTAGTGTGTTTAGTGATATTTTGAGTTGAATATTTTGTTGTGCAATCAGTAATTTTGATGGGAATTCGGTATTTAATTTCATAGAAAAAGGATATTTTATGATTTGCGTTTAAATACTACCCTTTTTTTATTTGTTAAAAGTGAAGTAATGTATTTTGATAACTGGTATTTAAAAAAAACTACCCAGTGTATTTACATTCGACTACTTTTTTAACTGAAAACATTAGATGTATTTACAGAAAAATAAACATGTTCGATCTTAAATTATACTTATTCAATCTTAATCAAAACTTAATAAGTTACTGTCAGTAGGCCTTGTATCCAAAATATAGGCAGCTTTACAGCGTTGTGTGTTTCTTCTACTTAAATAGAGTCCTAGCTAACATCAGCTAGGCCAGCTCTTTGGCTACCTTCCCAGTCAAAATGTTACATAAGCTGCTAATTTAAATATAACCAACATACCTGTCTACAACTAAAATGTCTAATATAGGTAGGTAACTAACTTATAAGTCAATACGCTGAATCGGAATCCATTTCTTTGTCTAATGCAACCCTAACTTACTCTTCCTCAAACCTTGTTAGAAGAACTATCGGAGTTAGTATCTTGTCTGTTAGTTAGACTCTTGACTAACTTTGGTTCTACTGATCGGGTACAAACACTAGTTGAGCTGGTGTGATCGATCGCTGTTACGGATATTGAGACTATTTCAGGTTAAAATTCTAAGGAAAGATTAATTAGAAGCACATTAATTCACATTAAAAAAAACCAGTTGAGTAAAATGTATGGCTACACAATTAAATATAATGAAATAAGGTATAATTTTAACGTCCTCTACTATAAGAGAGACTGTATTTACCGAGAATTACGTATGTTGTTCGATTTAGAATAAAATAAGTATTTCTCTATGGTAAGTACATCTTTATTAAAAATATTTAATACCATTGTGCAAGCTCTATTTACAGATAATTCTAGATGCTTTACAGATAGAAATACTATAATTGTACTCATTTGTTTTGCTTTACATATTGTTAGACAGTAACAGCTTAAAAAAAACCGTTTATTGGGTCGAGCCGATACAAATAATATAAATGTATTACATTTATGATTAATTGATCAATCAATATAGTCTACATGTTTTTTTAACACTGAATGCATTTCGCGAATGTTTGATTAAAGCATTGCCTAACACTTTGAATCCTTCTTGTCTCTAGTTGATAAACCTATTAAGTATAAATTAAGTTCTAAATATTAATCTAGTTTTTGAGTAGCTGAGTATTAGGTATCTTTAAAGCATGCGGTGTTTATCTGTAATTGGTAGTGCAATTATATTTAGGATAAATTATGGAAAATATTTAATATGTACTATGCATGTTTTGTTTTGCTTTCATTATTTTTTTAAACGCAATCTTAATATAAGCGAATTCATACAAACAATTTCAGTGCATTAATAGCTTGTTTAAAATCCAAGACATAAATGCGCACAATTTCAACGCCGCTATAATTGCATACCACCTGTGAGTCAGTAACATAATATTATAAATCTTCTCTGTACTCTTTGTTAAATTATTAAATACGTGAGGTGAATATATTCTGATATCACTTATGAAAATAATAATTACTTTATATAATATTAAAGTTGAAAAATTAAGAATCCAACAGGACTCGAACCTGCACAACATCGAGCCCTGCTTGATTCGGTAAGGTTCGTCTAGCTAAGGTACAAAAGAGTTGAGAAATTTCGAGTCTAGCAGCATATGAATCCATAGCTAAATTGGCAAAGCACTTGGGGCGTATACCCAGGGGGTGCAGGTTCGAGTCCTGCTGGATTCTTAATTTTTGAACTTTAATATTATATAAAATACAAAAAGGCATAGCAATGCTAAAATTTGCTTTAAAATATTACACATAATAATTACTGCAACTTTATTCAGTAAAACCTTTACGCTTGCCCTCAAGTCAGCTGATCAAATAGTAATTAGATGTCAATCAATGCTGTGTGTCTCTGACAGGTAGTGGTACTTTCATCATAATGAATAAAGCCGACCAGTCAATTATTGGTCGGTTATACCTATATTCATCTTGCAGTGATCGATCAGGGACATGCCAAAACACTATTTTAGTCGGAAATATACATTTTTATGACTTACATTTTTAGAACTGCCTTGTTGATCTAGTGGTAAGATTTCTAGGTCGGGTAAAAGTGATATTTGGGATTTTTCGTTAGGAAATTCTCTATAGCAGCACGGAGTTGGAAAGGTGCCCGGTGGAGTGCTATAGGCTTACCTACTATTTGACCTAAACATAAAAGGTGAAATGTGGATATTATTCACTTTTGCCACACTGCCGCGCAAACTAAGAGTACAATAACTCGACTTATGTCGATTTTGAGTTATATACATATTCGGAATCAGCGAATCGAGATCTACAATTCTCTCTAAGAGACTTTTCATGAAACCTTCAGGAACCTGAAATTTCAGTAAGCAAGAATACAATAACTATTTCTTTTTTACTCATTTACTAATGAAAAGTACAATAATCATACTTGTGGTGACATTCACTTTTAATTGTGTGTACATTACTTGTGATAAGTACAATAACTTTTAGTTGTTTCATTTATGATATTATGTGGGACTTGAATTTTCAATATTTGTTGCTCGTCATAAATACAATATCTCAGACTTATTGTACTTATGATTGGTGTATACCAACCTTTTACAGAGATAATGTACTAATGCTTCACAAATAAATAGAGTTATTGTATTTATGATGAGTAAACTCATGCAAAATAAAGTTATAATACAATCAAAACCGAATTAACATTACGAGTTATTGTATTTATTATAAGTCAAGACTTTGCAACGGGGGGGTTGTCGGGTGTAAGAGGAAGTGAAACACGCGACAACTTTCGACCAGTCGAACGTACGAACGTACAATATAGCTTAGTTCTATTCTTATGCACTATATCAACCTTACTTTTTCCACTCCCTTTCACCTCACCTTTACTCTTAGCCATATTTCCTTTACTCGGCACGTAATTTACTTCATAATCATACTCATCTAGAATCAACCGATACTTTAATAGTCTACTAGATGGATCTTTTAAAATTAAATAAATAAACCAAAGGTTTATGGTCCGTACATATTTTAAACTTACGACCATAAAAATAAGGTCGAAAATGCATGACCGCCCAAACTATAGCAAGCAACTCCTTTTCTATAGTTGGGTAATTCTTTTCGGATTTATTTAGTTTCTACTGGCATAAACCACTGGTTTTCCGTCTTGATTACTTAACTAACGCATACCCCGATGCGTCGGTGTGGGTAAGATAAAAATATTATTTTCGGATAAATTAGGATATTGTAAAATTGGCGAGGTTATCAAACACTGTTTTAATTCTTCAAAACTATTTTGAAATGCCTTTTCCCATTTGAATATGATATTTTTCTTGCCAAGACTGTCTAAAGGGTAAGCTATATCAGTCGCTATTTAGGGCAGTGGGTTTTTTTTTATAATATGTACTCATTTTTATAACGCTGTTTCGAAGTCCGTGCCTCGAGGGATAGCCAGAGAAAGAAAGCAGGATATAATTTCTTAGTTAGTTCCTCTTCTTCTTCTTCTTTTCGTTTCAATGGACAAAGTTTTATATAACTCCAGCCCAGTACGTGGCCACGGTAATAGCGTTCTCTGCAGCCTTGTTTAGGTCATCCAACGAGCAGCTATCAGGGCAATTGGGGCACTCAAGTAAGTGACTCATTGTTTGCTGAGGTGCACCGCAATCGCACTGCGTTTGTTCTGGTATTATTGGAGTTAGTTCCTCTGATGCCTGAGAACCGAAGACTTTTCTGGACCACATTAGCAGAATCGACAAGGACCCTTCCCAATTTACATCTTGAAAATGAGAACTAAGAAATACTGATCTCTTTTTACCAGTGTTATTATATTTATTTAAGCTAATTTTTAAGTGTTTGTCAAAGTGATATTATGTGTCTTTTACACTGATTGTGAACAAAATTGTTAAATATAAGTAAGCATCAATAAGTGATACCCTTAAATGATAACTTTATAAGGCTTTACAAGTGATCTCTGATTAGATTTTCAATTTTAAATATTCAATATTATGCTGTGATTACCTAAAAAACAGGTTGTGATTGTCGGAAAGACAAGTTTAATTATAAAAAGTAATATTTAATGAATATTATCGATTCATACCATTTTTTTTAAGTTAACGATATTTTTTGTAATGCACATTTATGTTTTTTTTAATAAATACTAAATAAACAAAGTTTTAAATTCTTTTTTTCATTGGGTTTCTTGATTAGTTGTATTTACATAATAGTACTCCAGTATGTAGGTTTGGTAAAAAAAGGACAATAAGTAACATTACATCATATTGTATTAATAATTAATACTAATTACTGGTCATAAATACAATAACTACATTAGTTATTGTATGTATTACAAGTAAGGATAGATTGATTCTTTACTTAAAACTACAATAAGTACCTTTGCTAAAGATGAGTACAATAAGTGACGTAGTTATTGTATTTATGACTAGTGATAACAGGTTGATTATTTGAGCATTCCTAGTTATGAACACTATTTTCATGTTCACTGTCATAAGCTTAATATTTTTACGGTCAATTATATTTGATCTTGTTCTTTATTTGTTTCTCTTTCAATTGGTACCAGTTTCATGATGATACGTTCATTGGTTCATGATATACAAGAAAAACAAAATTCAAAACTTTAAACGCGTTTTTCTCGAAACTGCCAAAATCGAGTTATTTTAGGTACTCTTAGTTTGCGCGGCAGCACACTCATTTGAGAAATATAGTTGTGAGGCGTGCATTATATTGCATCTATGTCATTTAATGCACGCTTGAATGAATTAAGTCAGTTCAAAGTAACTCTCGAGCGCGTTTGTTTCTATCAAATCATATCTGAAATACATGTTTGTTCAATTGATTAGAAAATTGTTATGTTTGTCAAAATTGTTTAATCATAAATTGAGTGCCACACGAACTGATTTTTTTTATTATAATTTTGTAACAATGAGCGCCAACAATCGTGCATTTTAGTGTTTTAGATATGATTTGTTTATAAAAATTTATACAATCTTAATAATATTAAAGTTAGCCCCATATAACTTTTGTTTGTAAAACAGGTAGCCAATTGTTCTCCCTTAATAAAATTAAGTAGTACGTGTTTTATCGTCCTACCATTTATCCAATAGAAACAAATTATAGCTATCTTTTTAATAATATAATTATTATCTTGGTATATCTTTATCTCACCCAACCCAGGACACGAATAATAGTTATTTACATTTCCATAGTCACAAATAAAAAAGACTTACGAACCTAAGCGTCCAAATGACTTTGAAATGCAATACCAAAGGCAGATAGCCTGATCGCAGGATTTAATGTTGATAATTTAAATCAGCTGCGACGGTCCTAAAAATCAGTCATAACGAACAGCATAAAAAGGAACACAGATTGGTACATTTTACAGAATTTGTACTGAAAAGGCGCTTCATTTTAGCGCAGATCTGTTATGTAAATATGAGATCGTGGAACCGGAAAAGAAGTTTGATGTTTTGCCCTTTTGATTTTAGCAACAGATGAGTTGAGGAGTTAAGCGATGTAACAATTTTGTTTTAGCTCAACTCGCTACTTTATGAATAGTAATCAAACCAGTATCCTGCATTCATTTATCTTGCGACTGATCAACGATAAAATGTGGATGGGTGGTTTTGATAAAAATATTTTGTACATTTTCCATGTAGTGATGTTCTGAATGTTCGATCAAATCATAATTTTGTCTGTATAAATAATAAAATAGGTTAGTGTACTTATTTGAGTGCACGGTTGGTGTAGCGGTTAAAGCGGTCGCCTCGCCGCTTTTAACTACGCTGGTGTTGTGGGTTCGATCCCCACATGGGACAAATCTTTGTGTGATTCGCAATGATTTATTTTATTTTATTTTATTTTATTTTATTTATTAGGGATAAACAAACAGTTACAACATTAAGAGTAAATTCAAAAATTTAACAAATTAAACAGTGATTAAATGTGCACTCACAACGTTATCCACAAAATATAAGTGAAAAATTGGTGACATTTTTGCAACTTAAAATTAAATAATAAGAAGAAAAGAAATGCAAACAATAGGCCAAGAATGCGAACACCTCCAGTTATTCCTTAATTTGCTTGATATTTTCTATTAATGTAGTTCTAAATACGTTAGCGCGCATGGCAAATATATCTAAATCTGTAAAATTATCATTATAATTTTGACACAAGCGTCGCAAGGGTGCTCGAACTCCAGCATTAGTTCTGCAGGGTGGTACAGCAAACAATGGACGTGTGCGCACTTGTCGCCTTATAACAGTTCTAGGAACAATGTAGCTTAAACTACTAGTTAACTCAGTGCAGTTATACCTATTACCACAAATATCATAAAGAAGCATCATTTCTAGGAACAAACGTCTGGACTTTAAGCACATGACATTATAGTTTTTAAGTAGGTCCTCATAAGTTGCGTTACTTTTAGTACATCTAAAGTGCATTGATTTCAGGAATTTACGTTGAACCATCTCCAGATTGTCAACGTATATGTTATAAAGAGGGTTCCACACCGCCACGGCATATTCCAGTTGTGATCTGACCAAAGATTTATACAAATGGATATATGTATGTGCGTTCCTAAATTCAAGTTGTTCTGACTCTGGGTGTGCTTTGTGTATGTGAAATGTATGTTTGTGAACACCCCCGCGACACAGGAGTTATTCCTAGTGCGGGCGTCGTTTTTTAAAAAAAATAAAAAAAATAAATAAAAATATTACTGAAATAAATCGTACGAAATACTTGAGGAGATTTTTATCTATTTGACGAAAGAACAACTTCACTCGATTAAATAAATACTAAAATTAAATGTATGTCAACCTGTAAGAGATAAATAATTCTGATCAAAGCCATTTCTCTTCAATCAATAAGTCTGGCTTTGACACAAGCGCTACCTACTGATCTTAGTTCTTCTACAGCCGATTTAAAATATACATACCAAATTACTATTTCAAATTCAGATTCAAAATTAAGTGCATGCATATTTATATGATCCATATAAGCCAATAACCCTTTTACATACACTCCTATAATAATCGCAATGGTGCTTAAGAGTACTAAAACAAATTTAATTGTTTTTGTTGAATCAACGATATTTTTTTTGAGGTTGATTGAAGTAAGGCTGACGCCACATTAGGCGTTCGCGTTCATTTGGCACGTGAGCAGCGCGATTGCGCGTTGCGACGCTCGGCTTGGCGTTTAACCACCTTTGGCGGAGTGAGCGGGCGATGGCACGCCAGCCAAGCCACGCCAGTAAAACGCAAAGCTCGCGCAGCGTGCGCGTGACGCTCGCGTCACTCACACGCCCAAGAATCGCGTTCGCCTAATGTGGGGGGCGCCTAAATGCTTGCTAGGTGTCCCCAACCATTTTAGTTTAATTAGCTCACTAGCACACACCACTACTTTATAAATATGTAACCGAACCTAACCATCTTTTAAAAATCAATGTATTTTATTTAGCAAATCTTTCAAATAGTTAAAGTAAATACTGTAATGCGATCTGAAAGAAGTACTTTTATCTAAAGAAACATCAATAAATCGTTTTAGAATTCTTTACATATAAACAGTGGCAATAAATAAACCTTTTATAAACATGATAACATGTTCTGGACTCCATTTTACGGTCCGCGATCGAACAAGTCAATTCTTTAAGTTCTTAACTGAATTCCACAAGTGCGGGTCTGCGCTTCGGGAATAGCCCATTGTGACACAAAATAGTCTGCGCTCGAAGATAGATATTTTAACATTTATTTTCACAAAAAGTTGAAATAGTAAAAGTTTCGTGGAAGTGCGCACAAAGTAATATTTAGATTCGCTTTATTTTCCTCAAGCACCGCAGTGATGTGTGACTCAACGCCGACTTTAGGTTATTTTTCTTATTATTTGGAATATTCTTGGTATGTGTTGATCTTATTACACATTTCTATGGTAATACATAAAGAAAATCATATTTGTTGATATGAGAGAACTGTAGTAGCACTGCTTTTGTGGGCTTTCGCGTAGACAGACTCTCTTTGTGCTGTAATAAGTTGCTATTGACGCTTCTGGCTTTTAGAATAAATGACATCGTATTTTACAAGCTTTTGTCGAATGGGTGCTCAGGTTGATATGAAGTCTTATGATTTATTTTTATTAACATTATGAGTAAAAATGTTGGTTTGAAAAACTGACTAGACGGCCTTGAATTTAGTTAAATGCAGATCTCCTCTACCTTATATTGTGTAGACTTAAAATTCTATTTATATAAACATACCTATAATAATATATCTATTATAATATTATAATAAATTTGTAAAATATTCCATGTCTGTAAATTGAAGGTAATTAAAAAATAATAATACGAGGTGTCTATACAACAGCAATAGAAGGCGAAACAATATTGTTTTTAATTGTTGTCTGTATGTTCATACGCGCATCACGCAAATACTACCTACTGCATGGAATTAGATACAGTTTTCACAGTTGTCTACAAGTCTAACTTAAAAACTGGTTTATGTTTTATCTTTGAATATTATTATCCCAAAGGGGTTTAATTAGAGGGTTTAGCTTTATATGGCAGGTTCATCAATTTTGAAACAAAATGCATAAAATTCTGCACGCAGGTTTTTTAAATGACGTAAATAAACTGTAAGATAGATTTTAGGATATATAACTCTCCAATGGGTTGAATTAGGGTTGTAGGTTAATATGGGTATTTAGTCAATTTTGAAGGAAAATGCACGAAATATCGTACCCTACACGACATAATATTAACAAGAAAATAGTTTTTTTGGAAATTATACTCCCTCAGGGGGTAAATTTGGGATTGAAAGTGTAAGAGGGAAGTTTCTAAAGTCTAAGTAACTATTAACCACACGAGAAATGGAAATAGAACTACAAATATATATCGGTCATGTTAACATCAATGATGTGATGTGGGTACATTAACGTGGCAAACGATGGAGCATACGCGAGGGCGTGTCACCGGCTGGCAGAGACATGGATGCAGGAAGTAATTCCTTCAAAGATGAGGGTCACGATAACAACGAACCTGACAGATGTCCGATGTCGCATCGAACGTTCTAGATTGACATCTGTCGCGGGCCAGCTATTACTCGTGTGGCTTTTACCCAGATTGTAAACCCATTTTTTCGGGTTATATTGGCTTTAAGTTCTCGATCAAATAAATGATCAAGTTTAGATAACAATACTTTAGTATTTTGGAGTGTATGTGAGACATTCTGTAATAAGCATAGAAGATGTGTCCTATATCGATGGTAATTAATTAGAAAAATCCATTCAGAGTTAGTTTTTTTCATATTAACTATCAATCCACATGAATGGGCATCAATCTAAAAGTAGTCGAGATTTCATAATAATAATAACCGGACAAATACCTACTAAGCTACACAAAAAAGTTGGTTAAAAAAGAATACTGCGCATTTCTGCTGTAGCAACATTTATGAAAAGCAACTCAATTTACCACACTTTACTATAGCCACCGTTCACAATGTAAAATGGGTCATATTTAAATTTTAATATTTGAATAAATAAACATTTCCTCGAAATGAACTCTATAGAGGAAAAATATGAAGACGAAAACATTCAAGAAGCGTCTACAGTTGAAAAATATAGCTCATTAAGGAATGTTTAGTCGAGCTAATTTAACTAGGGGCCTTAGACATCTCAGGGGAAATTACGAGCTTTGTGCGTATGTACTTTCAAACTTTTAGGGCGACTTTGTTTAGAGTTTTGATCATCAAGAATTTCATTAGCAAGTCAACCCAACTATCTTTTACATTGAAAAGAACTATGCTGTAAAAACGTTACATAACGTAACAGTACAAAACAATAATTGTGTGCGAAAGGTAGATAAAGGTAAATCGGTTAGGTATTTGAACGAATGAGACCGGTTCCCGGTAATTGTACCTGTCGTGTGGACAAATGTGCTGTCCAACGTGTGCCAGATAGTCACTCTAACTGCCGCCATTAGCCCGAGAGATAATTTTAAATTACTATCCGCACACTCAATTGCGTCACGCTCAATGTGCACTGTACGGAAATATTTACGTTAAATAACCTACCAATAACGCGCGTACGAACCGCTAATCGACATTACCAAATAACATCATTCATTAGAGCATAATGAAACTTATTACAATTACAAGGGTGTCAATCTTGATTGATAACAAACTAACTCGGTTGTAATTATGTGAGGAGGGAGGCGAACGTTCTCGCGGAATAATTGTGTCTTGAAGGACACACGTTTCCCTCTAGATACGAGTATAAGTGTAATGGAGCCTACATACGGCTAAGTAAGGGCGGGTTTCTCATGACAGCACTGCAAGATAGATACAACCTGTTATCTTCACACGTATCCCAGTTATTTACTGCCGAAGTACACTACTTAGAACAAAGCCAAGCGTAACTTAATATAAAGCATGTTAGGATGTCCACAAACTAAGGGCGAGTTTCAAAGACGGTCCCTCGAGCCTCCTTTATGCAAATCTCGGGTAATTTCTTTGGTGAGAGTCACACGGGACCCTTTGCTAAGATTGCGTTGACTTTTCAACCTTGCGATACCTATGGGTACGTCTTGTTTAATATTAGTTTACATAGGCGTGCCTAGTCAAAACTAGAAATAGGAGGATCTGGCAGCTTACCGAGCATCAGAATTAATGCAAGCGGGCGGGCAGACGGTGCGGGCGTCAGTTTACAGCTGACCAATAGAATGCAAAATATAAATCTATTCCTCATCCTCATAGGTCAGAAGCTAAGTGTTCTTGACACGAGGGGCTTCCACTCGCCCGCTTGCACTGAAAATGCAGCCTTAGTTATAAATTACCATCTGACTCGTATTCGTAAACGAATTTACTCATACTGTTTAAGTGTGGATTGACAAGTTTATAAGTCAAAGTTATATAGAAATTATTAAATAATTATTTTATAATTATGAAGTCGGTGCCAAGTAAATCGGATAATTAAAAACTAATATTCAGTCAAAAAATAGTTGTTAGAAAGATTGATATTATCTATACAGAGTTATTGTTTACTTGGCACCGACTTCAGAATTATAAAATAATTATTTAATAATTTCTATTTAACTAAATGAAAAAACCTATTAGTTTGTGCGAAGTAAATTTATTTTTTGCTTTTTAGTTTACCTACTTTTTGAAGTCGGATTTTTTTTTGTTAAAAATTATTTTATTTTACGATTTTAAGTGATAGCTAGACCGAGCAAGAATGTTTCTCGAATGAGGAGACGACGTTTACTTGAGACGGAAAACTTGTTAATAATAATCCCCGTACTACTAACCGTTGAGGAGTTGTACCTTCCAGCATCAGCTCAGCAACTTAAAATGCAAATATCCAAGTAGTTTTAGGTAATATACGAAAAACAATATAGAAGCCTTTGAAATTTAAGGGGTTACCCATGATTTCTCTAGGATCCCATCATCAAATCATGACCTCATATTATGAATATACATAAGTAATATTCAACGTCTCGCCAAATCTGTGTATAACTTGAAAGAATACAGTAAACGGCCTCAAGGAGGCTATATTTTAAGAATTATCCCCGTACTCCTAACCGTTGAGGAGTTGTACCTTCCAGCATCAGCTCAGCAACATAAAATGCTGACTACTAGATGCAAATATCCGAGTAGCTTTAGATAATATACAAAAAACAATATAAAAGCCTTTTAAATTTGAGGGTTGCCCTCGATTTCTCTAGGATCCCATCATCAGAACGTGACTGGAAAAAAATGGGACCACATGACAAGTATATCCTTTCAAACAAAAAAATAATTTCTCAAATCGGTCTAGGCGTCTTCGAGTAATCGGCAAACAACATAAAAAAAAAAAAAAAAATACAATCCAATTGAGAACCTCCTCCTTTTTTTGAAGTCGGTTAAAAATACAATAGTTTAGAATCTTGAGCGTAGCGAAGGATTAAAAAGCACGAGATGTAAATATATAACTTTGTTCTCATATCACACATACAATTTTTCACCTCGGCAGCACTAAACGCAAAAACAGTTAGCAAAACTCGATTTCGCTTCGAACGTCAGAAAAATTACTTGAACCGAAATTGAGTTTTGGTAAAAGAAAGAACACAGCAAAGAACTATTTTTTGAGCTGTTGAGGTGAAAAATGAATAGCTTTGCACCGACATCAAATCACTTGTATCATTGTAATTACTTACAATAACTAACATAAAATCTAATCTACCTTCACAGGTCAATCCGTAGGATATCCCCATTTTTTTACAAACTGTTATGATATATTCAATGAAATCGAGGATTCTCATCCCAAACTAGGCAAGGAACCAAAAACCCAACCGACCCTTTTATTTTAAGCCATCATATTTTTTATGAGTTTCCATCTCATTTGAATAGTACTCAATATAATATTATGTAAACCCAGTGAGTGTCTGTCCTCTTAGGAATATAGACTACACTATATTTTGATATTAGCTTTTGTTAGGTTCGATAGATTATGGACATACTATTTGACCACCTGAGCAGAGCGTCCTCCACCCACCCTCCTCTAAGAGCTAAATCACTGACTCCAAAAATCTGAAAATATTATAATGGCAATGCTGCAACAGCTAAAACTACGGCACCTTCAGACTACTAAAGACACAAGGCCCAACTCGCACTTTGACGGTTTTTTTAAAAAGAAGAGAGTTCCAAGAAGCGATGAGCAAGTTGAGAAACTTTGCCGTGTTTAACAATCTTGTCATTTCCATAATAAATTAATGGAAAAATGGACTAAACGCTTTTAATCCTTAGTAAGATGAACAAGGGTCGGGTGCGAGGGTCAGCTGCGGTCGATGGGTCATTGAGGATTTTCGCAAACACACAGACAAGTTCACTTTTTACCAGTTAGCTTAATTTCAATCAAGCTAAATATTTACATGATTATCTATTTAACCCATTTTCTAAAATGCTCAAGACAATTCAAAAGATTACAGCATTTACAAGTATCAATTTTTTAATAATAGGGCCTTCAAAAGAAAACTGGATTTAAAATAGATTAACATAAAGTGATAAGTAAGTTGCCAAATTTAACCACCTTCACAATCTTGCCATTTCCATAATAAATTAATGGAAAAATGTCCTTATCGCTTTTAATCCTTAGTAAGATGAACAAGGGTCGGGTGCGAGGGTCAGCTGCGGTCCATGGGTCATTTTGGGTCTTCGCAAATACACTGACATAGAAGTTCGCTTCTTGCAAGTGTCCTATGTGATTGAATATTTAATTTTAGGGAATATGACTCTGTAAATAAAATGGTATAGGTCGCGTCAAGTAAAAAGAACGCTGGAAGAAAGTGGTGGGGGGGGTGTTTGCGCATTGGTACACTCGCGCACGAAAGTGCTAGTACTTTCGTGCGCGAGTGTTGTTACCTATTGTTTTATTTTTGAACTAGCTGTCGCTCGAGGCTTCGTATATTGGTTTTCGGGAAGTACATTGCAAAATTTATTAGGTAAAATATCATTAAATAGAATTTAAAAGATGTTTAATTTAGTTTAAAATGTTTAATCTAATTACAAAAAATTAAAGTAATATTGATACTCCTTCCATTAAGTCGTCGTTGGTGACGTGAAAACCAGATAAGGACGCGGTCTTCGCAACTTGCCTATGGTAGGCAATTCTTTTTCAGTGACGTGGAAATTGTGGATGATTCTTTTTATAACACCCTGGTCAAAGTTGTCAATATCTGTTATTGGTTTTTGTTTGATTCTTTTATTTTTGCCGGGAGTTCCGAAGACAGTAAGGAATTCTGAATCTTTTGAAAATTTTACAATTCGTCTCACTGTAGGCTCAGAAAATTTTGTTGCCACTGCGGTCCGTTTCATACATTGTTTTAAATTATCAACTGCATTATTATCAGCCTCTCTCTTCATAAAACAATATACGTCATAAATCATTTTTCTCACTTTTCTTTGTAAAACCATTTCGTAAATAAAAACTTTTGTGCGCGATGGTATTTTGAGAACGAATATCGAAAAATCGCCTAATGCGCAGCTTGACCGCCAGCGTTCTTTTTACATGACGCGACCTATATCAGTATAGATTTTTAAATACAATATCGTTCTTTTATGACATAGGAAGAAGGACTATTATTAAAATGTATTTAAACTGTATTTCAATTTCAATATTTCATACTATTTATTTATTATTACTTTTTCCCTCGCCAATCTTGGCAAAACAGCGTCGCAAAAATGAAAAGTATTTCGGTTATCAAAAAGCTTTCATTAATTAAATATATAAAACATTTAATTTAATATGATCTGCAACTATAAGTTCTTATCAATATCTTATCAAAAATATCTTCAGTAGTAACACCTTTAACTGTTTAGTCAATTAGTATGATAAAATATAAAATACCATTAAGTAATTCGTTTATATCCGATGTTTCATAAATTGGCACTCACATACTTTACGAGTGTAGCCTAGAGGTGCACAAAAGTACCATCATATAATATACTCCATATTACTACGTACGTTTATGTATTATACCGTATTATTCATGGGCACATAAACGCACTGAACTTGACTACCCGCACAGTAAAAGAGACGGATTATTTATCCCCCCTTCACTTCCTATGGGTTTCTCTTATATTTTCACTGATTAGGTAACTTCATGAATTTTAGATAAGCAGCGATAGCCGAGTGGGAGACCGTGGGACTGCTAAGTCAAAGGTCTCGGGTTCGAACCCACGGCACACACCTCTGTCAATAAATCGTTAAGATTCGTCTTTTCAAAGATATGTGTGTATTTGTCAAATAAATTATCGCTTGTTAACGGTGAAGGAAAACATCGGGCAAAAACCTGCGTGCCTGAGAGTGCCTTCAAGTCATCAAGGGTGTGTGAAGTCTGCCAATCTGCACTTGGCCAGCGTGATAGACTATGGCCTTACCCTTCTCACGATGAGAAGAGGCCCGAGCCCAGCAGTAAGACATGTATTCGATACAGGGCTGCTATGTTAGTTAACTTGGTGAATTTTAACCCCGCTAAACTGAGAGGCGAAATATGGAAGGTAAGGCTCCACCCGATTTTTTGGACCCGGCCGAACATCTGCCACCTGGAAACAAATTGCAGTGGCCGATCTGGAAGTCACTTAACCGTCTTCGGACCCCAGTTGGTCGCTGCAAAGACAACCTGGCCAAGTGGGATTCACAAATACATCCAACATTAGTTGCGAATGTGGATCGCCCACCCAAAATATGGCCCATTTGTTGTCCTGCCCACATCTTCTCACCCTTTGTACCATAAAATACTTTATGCAAGCCAACCAAAAAGGCGTCACAGTCGCATCCTATTGGTCTAAAACCATATAGATAGAAGAAAAACATTTTTTATTATAGCAATGACTATAATAAAAAATGTACACATAATACACAACAAGAAGAAGAATTTTATAAGAAAACTACCCAATAAAAGAATACAGGACTTAGACCACATTACTAACAAAATAGAGAGATTATCGAAGTTTCACAAAATTTCAATTAACATTACGTTGAATAAGTCAAACAGATGTTGTCTGAAATCATAATTGCCGTGTAAATGTTGATTTTGATTCAAAACCACCGTTATTATTGTAGCGTTATTTCAACCAACGTCGCTCTGATTACATTTTGGAAATTTCATTAATTATTTTATTTACTTTATTAATAAATGGTTAGTATAATGGTTACATTAGATTAACCTCAGTAGCTAGTATTATTGTATGTACATATTTAGGTAATAAGATTATTTTATGTGTTTTATAATAAATAATAATAATAATTTCTGATCAATCCATATCTGAGTAAGTTACAATTGTCTTAAAAACTAATATTAGTATCGCGTCTTAAACAAACAAACATAACCATTATCAATAATCTATCTAAATATAACACAATTCATAATAAATAAGTAACTAATCAAAATTAAATTTCAATAATAAACTAAGTCAATCATAAACAATTATTTTAAATTAAATAAGCTAAAATTGGAAACGGAGATGGCGGGACGATTTGGATGCATATTTTCAGAACGATTGGCCAGGGATAGCAAATAACAGAAACACTTGGAAGTCATGTGGAGAGGCCCAGCAGTGGGACACAGCCGTAGGCTAGTAAAAAAAAATATATTAAATAAATAAAATCCTAGAACTAATGGACACTAACCTAACCCACCAGTATTTGCATCCATTTATGCTAAGTCAAATTTTGACGCACTCATATTTTGTTTTGGGTAAGACTCTAAGTTCAAGTGTCTCTACGTAATAATATGAATAGTTATGGAGAATAATTGTTGAAGTTCTCCATAACTACTTCTTATTGATTATTTTTTTTACATGTAACTATGCTTAGCAAATTATACTAAATTGGTTAAAGCGGCTGCCCGGTGTGCAGAAAGTCGCAGGTTCAATCCTGCCGGTCCCATATTTTTTTCTGTTTCATAGTTACTAAGAAACAATTTAGTACAATTTGTTAAGCATAGTTACATGTAAAAAATAATCAATAAAAAGTACTTATGGAGAACTTCAACAAACACATTTTATCAAATTCATACAATGAGTTTGTTGTGTAACGTGCTAACCAAAAGACATTTCAAAATTTAATGCAAACAAGCTCTGTTGTTCAAAACCTCGCGGTTCTTGAAAATATAGGTGCCTCGGGAGTTTGAGGCTTTTACTAAATATTATACAAAAACTTTCAAGAGGAGTTTTGGGGCTAGAAGTTAGCGAGCTGTTCTATTTCTTTACTCTATTAACTAGAGTTAAAGCATCCTAATTCAATAGTCACTAATTGGTAACTTTAAAAACAATTAGCTTTGTATACTTTTGCTTGTTTTAGTATTTTGTATTCTTATTATTATAATTGTTACATCATATTAAAACATATTGGTTACTCCTGTCTTACTATGTATCAGCTATAAAATATGTTATACATAACATTCTGTTATACCATACATGACATGATCCAACACAGTACAGTAGATCGGCAGAATTGGCAGCGCAATATATCCACGTTGGTGCCTATCTCCGTAGCTCAGAGCACCTTATCGCTTCCTCATTGACGCATGGCCAGACGGTCGATGAAACATGAATGATCATTGGTCAACAGATGAATGCTGTCACGTCGCGTCGATTCATCGGATCCACACCAAAGTCTACTCTGATATGTGGATCAGTATAAATTGAGTTGTATAGATCAATTGTTTACATGCTGTTAAAACCTATTTTGCCAAATAAGACAGACGAATTAATTTGTAGTAACAAATTACTAACGCAACCCATTCATTATGTTTCCAATAGTAAAACATTTTTTTTCGTATCAAGTACAAAAAGAATTATTAAAATTATGAAATACGGGTGTTACTCACGTAATGTTGGTCTATTTAGTCGACCGCGGTTTCGCCTATATGTCTAGGCATTATCAAGAAACCGCGGTCGACTAAATAGACCAACATTACGTGAGTAACACCCGTATTTCATAATTTTAATAATGTTACAAACTCACGTCAGTTTTAATAAAAACAAAAAGAATTATTATTAAAATAAAATACTGGTGCCTGAGATTAGCGTAAATAAACAAAAAACTAAAACTATACCAGCTCAAAAAAATATTGTTATTCTGAAATTAAAAAATACACTTCAATTTTATTTATTTGTATTGATGCGAGATGATGGCAATCGTTTTCGTTTATCGCCTTACTTATGTTGGCGAAATCAGAGATCATGTAGACTGTCTTTATTTAGAAATTGGTGTTTTGGCTATAGTTTTAAATTTCTATCAAACCCAAGGTTTTAAATAATGATAATAAAAAAGCCACACACAAAAGTTATATTATTATATTAACATATCTAGAGGTAATTTCCAGTTGCGTATCTCACAGAATTATCCCATACATACGCAGCGAGAGCTCTCAAGAAGCCTCCTGACCCAGTAAAGCGAAACTTTCCGCATTATTGCGGGTACATTCAACAACACGAGTGCGCTTTTCAAAATTTCACACCTTTCTCGTATATAATAATAGGTTTTGATCATAATAATACATTTTTCTCTTTCGATGCACATGTTAAATGTCAGATTTAGCACACACGATTGAAACGATTACCTTGTAACAGCTAAGTTAAAAAAATCGACTAGTTACGTCACTACTCTTGGGGACGTCACTATCTGTCATAACCGTCAGTTGATGCTCGTTGCCGCGTACATTAATGTCGGTCGGTTCTTGTAAAAATAAGTTTAATTATGTTAATATATTATGTAAATCAGATGATAACTGTGTATTTTAAAAGTTCGCTTAATACTAGATAAGATTACGTTTTTGATTGAATTTACAAGTATAATATAATTCTGACATTTGAAAAACATTGTAGGTATATTCTAATTTGATTTATACCGTGACTGTAGTGCTGTGTTCTCTCGGGCTTTTGAAACTTCATAAAAACTAAATATCACACAATAACTTTGAAGAAGACTTGGTGAGCTGTCTATGGCTTTTCTCTATAAACTAAAGTTGTATGAGTCCTTCCCCACTACGAACTTAATTTGGAAACTTTAGAAGCATTTAGTTTTGGGACTTTACGCTGTTTATTAGGAAATTGCCGGGCATCTTCCAAAATTAGTTTATAAATTTAGCAATATTAAATATATGCTGGCGTCTATATTAAAGCGTACGACTATTGTTTTAACAATCATATTTTTTTTTTAAATTTGTTTAAAATTTTACGTCTTTTAAACATTTTTTTAAACATAACATAACAATCACGCATATAATACCCAAAAAGGTGTGGCAGAGGCATACAACACCCACACTTTACCTATTATGTTTAAGTCCCATGGGATAGGAAGTGAGCCTACCGCCTATCGGTAAATTTTCACTACAGTGCTTATTGTAAATTTCCTGATCGGGAATCGAAACTTCGACCTCAGTGAGAGGCGCATATGCTAACCACTAGACCATCGAAGCAATATATTTTTTTTAAAGTGGTGCCAAAATTTAAGCCGACTTCCAAAATAAAAGAGAGAGACAGATTATGCGAGAGTGACAAATTACTAAAGCAACCTTAATGTCACATGACTGTTTGCAATGGCACAAAATGTAGTACCAAGTAATCCTCGGTGAGTTACGCTCTTCGGTTTTTTAACGCGGATTATTCGGGTTTTTTTGGCAATCTATCGGATTTTGTCTGATCGATATAGGATTCAGTGGGTAGAATAGAACTCTTTTTGAAAAAGGCCAGTAATAAATTTATTTTAATGACGTAAACTTAATAATGCTACATTTAAGAAAATAGTAACCTATAAAAATTACATCAAGGAAAATTCACATACAACAAACAGCCAAAATTATAACATTGGTTTCGAATTAAGATAGACATATAGCTCCGCTTACCAATGATTCAGTAGATGATTTTTTTCTTTTCTTTTTTTATTTGATTTCTGTGAATCACGGGTAAGTGGTTTCGTCACGGTTCCCTATTTGTTTCAAATTAGTTTTAATTTAGATTAATGTTTTTGCCTGACCTTGGCCTATATTAAATTAACACTTGGACCCACACTTAATTGCCTTTTTCCGTATTCAATTCAAGCTTCGTACATTTATGTAGAAATCACTTTTTTTTTTACTCAAAGCATTTTGTTGTCCCGTGAAGTGCTCCATTGTGACTAAAAATGCATGAAACGACGTACGATATCAAAATCCATATAATGGTTTTTAAGAATACAAGTGTTGTTATTTGCAAAGAAATTGACCCAGCAGTTTAGTCAATAATTTTATTTGTCAGAGCCAAACAACTATGATGTCAAACGCCACAATACTGTATCAGAATAAATCACTAAAATGAATAAAGGTAAGATAAAAAGGTTTTTATTGCCATTAAAAACATTTATCTTGAACCTTTCAAATAATCTATGTCAAAAATTAATATTAATTTTAAAAAAAAGTTATGTCACTGACCTTCAACCGTTTACGGTATACGGGGTGGATGTGACATACATGCATTTATTGAAAACACAGATTCTAGACATGTTTACTGTTAATTTCCACTTGTTTGTATTTTCAATGAATGTCTCTCATCCACCCCATATACATTTAAGAACAAGTTGATATAACATTATCGTAATGTGTCTGCATTCACGATATACACTGGCAGACTAGACAATAGCTAAATATGAGACACACTCATCACCTGTCGGGACAATTCAGCCAGAGCTTTAGATTGCTACATTCACAGTATCCTATAAGCCATGAATGACAAGTGAGTGATCATTGAGCCCCGCGGGTAGGGATTACCGTCATCGCTTGATCATAATATAAATTAACGCAGAAAGTCCACTTAGTCACAGTATAAAAGTTAGTCTTGCATCGCTAGATTAATTATGTTATAATAGTATAGGCCAATCATGACACTCCCACGATACTTTTAGTTTAGCCACTAATACTTTTTCAATGGAAACAATCGCCATCGCCGATGTTAAAAGTAGCGTTTACTTTGCCTCATAGCGTGCGTTATACTTTTCATGTTTAATTATGTTACAGTTATAAGCAATTTTTTTTTTTTTTATACTACGCCTACAGTGAATGAATGGACACCAACAATCCACAAAAGCAGATTATAGATGCGTCGCTGCAGCCGAGGACCACGGTGTTATGCCTCATGTGCCAGTAATTTCAGGGCCTGATCTCACCACCTAACCGGAACACAGTAATGCAAGCACTACTATTTGGCGGCAGGTTAAAGGTGAGACGGTGGTGCTGCCGCCCTTGAGCTCATTCACAAGAGCTCTACCACCATGAAATATATTTTACAATGTTTAAGGCGTAGACCAAATCAACATTTTCATCAAATTTAGTAAAGAATGGACCTTTTGATTATCTTTGGGCGTACGATTCCGGGGTTTTCACCCCGGACGCCGGACATCAAGCGTGGGAGCTCTCCATGCATCATTGCCTTATCATAGTTCCACCAATGCAGCTTGTGCTCGGATATTGTTAAACCTATTAAAATTTAACTATGTTGCCATATATTTATGATATTGATAATAATAATATTAATTTTTAATATAAACTACTATAATGGTTTTCACGTGAATATCATCCTGTTCTCGTTCCACACTCAAAAAGCAAAGGTTTGTACACAGATAAATTATTTAATAAATTTATTATTAAGTTAGCTTTTATATATATTTATATGTGTTAGTGTTATTTAAATAACATGCTAAATATAGTTTGGAAAGATGCCAGTTCTGCGAAGAGTTGTACGGTTAATAATGTTAGGCTTGTTTACAATGAAACTACGCTATGACACCACCGTGATATTATATTTGTCTTATCTTATTTCTAAGGAAGAGCTTTGTATTTTTCACAAAATAGGAGGATATTTATTTGACAATTCAGGATATTTATTTTAAAGAAAGAGATAATTTCGTTTGTTAAGATGGTAACCCATCCAACGGCTAACCGCAGTTGGCATTGCTTAATCTGTAAGATCGATCGATCTACCCTAATTTAAGGTTCTCAACGCACGTTTTTATTAATATAAAAATGGTGGGAACAAATGCAAATTTTGTTCAGATAGAATAGGTAAAGATCCGTTGCTAAGTGTGATGTATACATAAATAAATAAGAGGTAATAATATGTCAAAATATTGTTTTCATTGTTTAACACGAATGTTTCGAAAGATTCAAAAGCTCAAATCGTACGCTTGCAGTACGCATCGTGAACAAAGATCAGTATACCGGGCTGCAAATTACGCCGGGCGTAATTGACGCGTATATGCAGCTCCTGACGTGGACAGTGACTAAGTCTCGAGCTCCTCTAAGGATAAATTAAGCATACCGGTTTCTGGAGTTTATAACTATAAAAGTTATAAATATTTTTGTATACAATTTAAATTGAAGTAGCTACGTTTGTATCTGTGTAATTTAAATAAAATGCTAAATGTAGTTGCAAAAGACGGCAGTTCTGAGAAGAGTTGTACAGATAATAATGTTAGACTTGTTTACAGCGAAACAGTGTTATGGCACCGTGAAATGTAGTTTATTATATTACGAGAACCATGTATTTCTCTCAAAAGAGCAGGATATTTCTGTGACAATTCAGGACACTCGTATTGTATGCCATCTAGTTGGAAGACATAACATAATATTAACCCGAAGAGTGTGGACGGTGTGGTAGAGGTGTTTAACTTCACCTGAAATGTTATACTTTAGGTCCATTCACCGGGCATAAATCTAACTCTGTGTTGCTAATAAGAATTTCCTAAACAATCGGAAAAAAAATCCCAAATTACACGGTGAGAGCACTACTAGAAAACGAGGCATTTAGTTTAAAAACAAATAATATTAGTGCACAATTCTAACTACGAGATGTGTTGAGAATTTACTGACAGAACAATTACCAAATTATACTTTTTCTGACCGGGGAATCGAACTTGAAAATTATAAACTTAAAAAAATAACTTTTAATCAGATTATTTTAAATAAAATGTATGTTCAAGTTTTTTTTAAACACAGTGATTTAAAGAAATAAACGAGCATCGGGAGTCCCTAGCTCTTAATATTAGCACCACAAAAACTTTCCAGAGGAGTTGAATACTTGAAGTTTGTTGAACCATTCTATGGATTTTCTCTATAAACTAAAGTTGTATGCGTCCTTGCGCACTAAGATCTTAATTTGGAAACCTTAGTAGCGCCCAATTTTAATGAGACGTAACATTATTATTGCTGGGTATCTTCCCAAATAAAATTTGTTTAGTTAACTAACCCTATTTGTCATATTTGTACCTTATTTGCAACCATACACCTTTATCTATCTCTAATTAGCTCTTATAAGAATCCAACTTGAGTATAGAATGTCCATTTGGAATCCTTTTTATATTAAATACAAGAAAAGTCTTAAAAAAATTAAGGCATGCTATGCAATGCAGATGTTTCCATAAGTAACGATTTTTTTTCATTTCAATGTCAATAAAAGATATGTACCTGTATAAAAATAAGTTTAGTTCATGTGAATATAATCAAAATATGAAAATTAAATAATATAATGGTCCTGTACAAAATTTTTGAGTCTCCAAGCACTATTTTTAATGTCCGCTTAAATCTTTACAGCGTGGTTTACTTCATTTACCTATATTCAATCAAAAACAAATACTTAGAGGAGTAGAAAACCAAGTAAGGTTCGTCTAGCTAAGGCTGGCACAAAAGAGTTGAGAAATTTCGAGTCTACCAGCATACGAATCCATAGCCGAATTAGCAAAGCACTTGGGGCGTATACCCAGGTTCGAGTCCTGCTGGATTCTTAATTTTTCAACTTTAATATTATATAAAATACTTAGAGCAGCTTGATAGATTTATTACAAAAAAAATGTACATACGTGGAGTGGATAATGTATGGTGTCAAGATGTGTAAGGACGGTTATTTGATAAAAAAAAGTTGACACAATTTATACTTGAACTGTACTTGGTTTTGATTTTATTTACATACTTCTTCTTCTTCGTCGTGTCGATGGCCAATTTTAATTTGACTTACCATCGTGGTGAAAGGATTAGCCAATTCGCTTTGGAGGATTCGCGAATTGCCCAGGGCGCGCCGGACGTAGGATCGTTGCGTACGTCACTCGGGGAGGCTCCTTTCATGCACCCCATTTACATAATTACGTGGTGCTTTAATATGTATAACATGAGTAATTATGTGAATAATAATTAAATAATCAATTTCATAATTTATTACAATATTCTAACTCATGAACAAATGGTTCATATGTTTTAAAGTAACAACGTTGTCCTCCGTATCAGCAGTCGTTACGGGTAGTTTAGTCAGGCCATACATTTTGACAACTAGTCTAACAAAGAGTACCTATCGTATTACCTGGTTGTGGAGGTCTGATGGCAGTCGCTCCACGTAAAATACTGATATTCTGCTTAATCCGTAAGACTAGAAGCCGACCCTGATGTAATTGGAAAATGGCGCGGAGGATGGAATCAAAAACAAATAAATAAATAAATAAATATTTCACAACTTACACACAACGCCATCTAGTCCCAAACTAAGCAGAGCTTGTACTATGGGTACTAGAATAACTGATAGTAATAAATATATACTTTTCTTTTGTAAATAAATACTTATTATACATAGAAACACCCAGACTAAGACAAACCCCCATGTTCATGCACACAAAGATTTGTCTTAAGCGGGAATCGAACCCGCGACCTCGGCGTCGCAGGCAGGTACACTACCCACTCCGCCATCCAGTCGTCAAAAAATAAAAAAAAATAAAATACTTTATATTTCAATTTGGTTATTATTGACAAATTATTTCACAGCTTTCTAGCTACGACAAATTTACCAATAATAAATCAGGAAATTTCTGTACTGGCAGGCATTAATTAAAATAAAAAATAGTGCAGAATACCGCGTTGCAAGTAAAATCTCATTATAGACAAGTACTTGACCAAGTGATTAGCAAGTTCCGAAACTTTGTCGTGTTCAACAGTCTCTGCAATTTGCATAATAAATTAATGGAAAATATCCTTAACGCTTTAGGATCTTCGTAAGATGTACAGCTTACTGAAGATTTCAGACTAATTATAATAAATTAACATTACAAAACTAGTGCAATGAAAAAACTATGGGAGCGGCCGTTTAATTTTGATTTTGTCAACTGTTTCTTAGTATAATTTGCTAAGCATAGATAAATATTCTATAATAATAAATCAATAAGAAGTTGAAATAATGTACGCGTTCATTCCTTACAACATTTGTGCTGAATGTAACTTCACCATGTTGCTTTGTATCCTACTTATGATGTGTACAAACAAATGGATGAACGTGACATCTTGTAATGACGTAACAAACAGTTGAGAAATTTAAGGTCCTGGAAAGCGGCGACCGTAGCTTAGTGTTTAAAACGGCTGCCCGAAATGCAGAGGTCAAATATTGCCAGTTCCATAATTTTTCAACTGTTTCTTAGTATTGTGCAAAGGAATTAATAATGCGTTGTTAAACTTGATCTGACGTAAATAAAGTATAAAGTTTATGCCTACATATTTACGTAATGTAAATTGTGCTTCAAAGAAGTTCGAGAGTTGGCTGCAATCAATGGATATTACTGGGTCCTTGTAAAACTGTTTGCTTTTTGATTTAATTATTATGCTTTTTCTTTCGAATCAAGCTTAAAGAGCGTAAATATTTTTTTTAATTCCCTGAAACTAGCATCCTATGTCCTAAATTAGGTGGTGAGTATAAAATAGCTTAGAGCGTTGTTATTTTATATTTAATGCTAAATTACTGTAAACAACATTCATTATGAATTTTGTGCAATCAAAGTAATAAAAAAAACATTTATTTATTCAACAGATGATAAATTGGATGAAATTTTAGGATGCTATAACTTCATACGTTTATTTCTGGTGGCTTTATAAAATAGCAGCAATATACTTTATGAGTGTGTTGCACGGCAAAGCCGCCATACAATAAACGTTCTTAACAAATTACGTTACTTTATGTATTATACCGGATTATTCATGGGCACATAAACGCACAGAACTTGACTATACCTACTTCAGTAAAGTACAAATTACGTCACAATATTTTTATGTCTCTCTTAACGAAGATCTTAAATTTATTACCACTTAATATCAAATTTAAGATAGATAAGATATAGATAGAAGCAGCGATAGCCGAGTGGGAGACCGTGGGACTGCTAAGTCAAAGGTCTCGGGTTCGAACCCACGGCACACACCTCTGTCAATAAATCGTTAAGATTCGTCTTTTCGAAGATATGTGTGTATTTATCATATAAATTACCACTCGCTAACGGTGAACGAAAACATCGTGAGAAAACCTGCATGCTTTAGAGTGCCTAAAAAGTACTCGAGATCGTGTGAAGTCTACCAATCCGCACATGGCCAGCGTGGTGGACTATGGCCTAACCCTTCTCATCATGAGAAGAGGCCTGAGCCCAGCAGTGGGACATGTATTATATACAGGGCTGCTGTTATTATAATAACAAATTTTATGAATTCAAGATGTATTTATAAACTCAAATACGCAATTTCAGAACTTTGAGAAAGTACAACTTAGAATACTGTTATTACTAATTTGGACGATTATAGCGAAGTTTACTCAAATTTAATTTACTTTACGTTAAATAATAAACCGAAACGCTTTAAATTATAATTTCTGAACAAATGTTGATCTTTATACCAAACCAACGATTTTTACAGTTATACATTTGGTAATTTAATTTTGATTAATGAAATTATAGAGAAGAAGATTTACTTTATTTTTATGTATTTGAATTACGGGTACATTTAGTACAACGACCATTTTCATTATTAATATTAAAAAAATCTCCACCGCGTCTTTTCGTCTGTAGGTAGTAATCAACTTACTACATAGGTAAAGCCGCTTATGGCAGCTAGTATGTAAATACATATATGATGAGTACGTACTACACACTATTAAAATCTTGAAAAATCTCATAATGTATCACTTGTTTAGTTAAAAATTAAAGCGTGACTCACTGAAGATTAATTTGAACTACATTTGCTCTATTACACTTGTGACATTCAGTTCGCTTTAGTAATTTGTTACTGCAGTGTAATCTGTCTCTCTCATTTGACTATTCCGAGACAAAACAGGTGCATTTAAATGGTTGGTCCATATTACTCCATATCCATATATCAGAGTAGACTTTGGTGTGAATCCGATGAAGCGACGCGACGTGATAGCGTTCATCTGTTGACCAATGATCATTCATGTTTCATCGACCGTCTGGCCATGCGTCAATGAGGAAGAGATAAGGTGCTTTGAGCCACGGAGATAGCCACCAACGTGGATATATTGCGCAGACAATTCTGCCGAACTACTGTACTGTGTCAGCTTGTGTTGTACACAGTGTTATAGCAATATATTACGTGCAGTATCTGTATTGTTTATATTTTAAATTAATTAGATGTTTTTCAGCAGACACTTTTTTAAAAGAGATCTCGGTACATTGAAAAAAAATTAATTGATCGTAAGCCTCTTTACGAATTACATTATCCATCTATACCATGTATAATTGATCGTCCGTCTCACTGATTCATCAACGCAGAGCCTAAACCACTGGGCCTTAAATCTTGAATTCGTACAAAGGTTCCTAACATAACGAAGGCGATACTAAGAAAGGCTTTTTTTATAAGATAAAGGTGTAAAATAAGGATTGAAATAGTTGTACGGAACGCCGCCATTTTCAAAGTTTGAAGCACAAAATATTGCTTTTTAAAATTTTTGAAGCTTGAGTATACAAGTTTCAATAAAAATAAATAAACTTCTAAAACAAGGTTTTCCTAAAGGTTATTTCTTAGAGTGTAATTAAGGGTTTTAAAGTTTGTAAGAAATTTTCATCTAAGCTCAATAGATGGCGCCACGGGGACAGAGCAAAACGTTTGCCAACGGTAAAACCGCGGTGATCAAAGAATCCCACGCGAACAATGTTGTGAGTAGTTATTTATATTACTTTAACATGGTAAAATTATGCTGTCACAATATTTTGAATAATAGATCGTAATTCAAATATTCGTTCAAAGTGACTCTGACTTTTGGTACAGTCAACAACAGACGTAGCTACACACAAATAAATTTTCAGTTGCTTAATTCAGAAAATCGTTACTATTAAATAATTGGATGAATTAAAAAAAATAATAATAACCGATAATATGTGCATTTTTTTATAAAAGCGATTTTTTTAATACGAAAAATGTGTGTAGTAACGATTTTTTTTTTATGTGTTTCAGCTACTTTTGGTTCTGACTGGGTTAGCATTCCTTTTACAAACTATATCAATAAAATAGATCCCTATCCATGCCACAAAGGCTTAATTTCAAAAATATTCGTAATATTCGAGCAGTAGCTGCATTGATGGAGCGATGATACGGCATCGATGCGTTCAAATCCCTCACGGCTGACGTCCGATGTCCGGCAACGTCCCGCGATGTTTCGCATCATAAATAGTCACATCAGAAGGTTCAGTACACAGTAAAAGTAAACACTATCCCCATTAAAATACCTCAATCAATATGATTTAATGTTTAGTTTCACCAGATAACATGTACGAATGTACATGTTTGGACTTTTCTTGGCACGCAGTTTTATGTGTGCGCACACATACAATACAATACAATAAATTCAAATTCAAATTCAAATCATTTATTTTCATAGGCCCCAGGAGGCGCTTGAACACGTCAAAATATTACAAATTATACTAATTACAATGATTTGAATAACCGGGGCTTAGATTAATTTTAATCCAACTGTTTAGAATCAGATAAAAATCAAACTAAGTACCAGCTCCGATGGGTATTGCATTATGAGAAGAGCTGGTGAGAAACTCATGTGCACCATCTTTTCAAATGAAATGAATAAAATATAACAATTATCATACATATTGAAAGTCACATAAAAAGAGCAGTTCGTTTCCAAATACTGTTATCATTTATGTAGTCTAAAATACTGTCATAAGCATTTTGAGATAATCTGAATTTAATATATTTCTTAAATTTACCTATCGATAATTCTACTGCATCTAATGGAAGTTTATTGTAGTAGCGTATACATTGACCTGGAAACGAGTTAGAGATTTTATGGAGCCTAGTAGTGGGCACAGCCAGATTGTTTATGTTCCTTAGATTTAATTTATGGAGATCACTATTTTTCTTAAATACAATTTTTTATTGATAACTTAATGTTACATGTCAGTTTTTTTACATTTTTTTTATAATACATAACAAATACTAAGTTAAATAATAAATAACATTAGTTAAGTCACACGAAAATTCAGTAGTGGATTTTAAAGATCGTATTTAAATAAAGATAGAAATAATAAAGGATGTATTAAATATCATGTATAACATTTATTTATATTCTATTATAAACCAGAAATTAATACAATAGGTTAAAATATTTACACAACTAAAATAATAAAAGTATAATAATAATAATTTCAACAGATAATAAAAATAATAATAAGATTAGGCATCGAAATACTCGTCCGCATCACTGTCAACGGCAAACGTGCCCCGAAGGCTGGCGGCATTGCCACGTTGAATGGCAATGCTAATTCTTTGTGCAAGATAAAAGCCAGCCTTCGGGTCACGTGAAGCGTCAACCAATCTTTTGGATATTTCATGGAAATGCGCGTGCACGTGGACCCCACGGCCCAAGCGTTTCGACCCCAAACGGCTCAAACACGTAACTACCAAGAAGGTTGTCGTATTTGCGCCGCTTGAGAGTCTCCGCGGATGCAGCAGCAGCGCCAGCACAAGCGGTTGTGCTTGGCAGATGTGATGGCGCAAGGGTGTCGACGCAAGTTGCGTCCCACACCAAAGGCCTACCTAACTTCCAAGGCAATAACGACATACCGTCTGGTCTCTTCCCATCGTCACGCGCCAAGCCATTGGGTTCAAGTACGGCTGGCACTCCGGCGGTGACAAGAGCACGACGAATTATGTCGTTGAGGTGGGCATGACGTGGAATACGGCCGGCACTTCTGCTGCAAGACAGGCCATGGTGTCCAAGGCTATTGACCGCTTCACCGCATTGACAGCGATGCGGCGAAACACACGGAACACCTAATCGAAGGGAGGTCGCAATGCGGAATGTTTCATCGTCCAACATAGGCCCTATGTTAGACGACGGGAGTGCGTACAGCCAAGCGCCAGACTCCCACTCCCCCACAGCCAGCAAACGCGCGCGCTCCGCAACACCGGTGCTCGTGTTGATAAGTTTTTTACGAACGATGTCGCAGAGAGGCGCGTCCCACTGTCCTTGGGAGAAAGGGTTGGTCGGCAAGTCAGTCCCGGGACAAGCCATTTGCCACGCGTTCACAGCGTCGGTCATGCACAGCACTTCCGAATTAACCAGTGTAGGAGACAGAATTTTCCTGGTTAATTCTTCCGTGCTGTGGACCGAAGACAAGAAGGCTGGTAAACTTACATCGGTAATTTTGCGAATGCCGAGGCCACCCAAGCGAACTGGTAAAGTTGCCTGTAGCCACGCTCGGTCATTCAAGTCCAAATTAAAAATTTTGCTGAATGAATTTTGAATTTTAAGGTCCATTCTGCTTAAAAGTGGTAAATATTTCCAAAATTGAGAACATCTCAGAGCATGGGTAAATTTAGGAACAAAAAGACAATGCCGAATTATTGTGTAAGCAGAATGCATACTGATTTTGAAAAGTCTATCCGAAACTTCACTGAAATTTTGTATTTTTTCGTCTATAAAGCCATTGTATGCTTCTTCCAAGACTGGGGACCCAAGGAGGCGGAGATCATGTTTTTCCATCACTTTTATATTGGGGGTTAAAGTGTTAAATTTTGAAAGGGCCGAAATCTTGTTAATGTTTTTATTAAAAAATATTTCGCATTTAGAAGGATTTAAATCTAATCCAATCTGTTGAAATTTAGTTTTCAGAAGTGTCAAATCTTGTAAAACTGTATCAACATCGCCTCCCAAGGTTCCATCATCTAAATACCAAACGTTAAATTTAGAATTTAATTGCCGAATTATGGGGTGTATGGCTAGGCTGAAAATGACTGGTCCCAGCGGGTCACCTTGTTGACAGCCTACTGCAGATTCCAAAACATTATGTTTATACAGTAATTTTGATGGGTGCCTGTAGCATTGCCAAAGGAATTTGTAAATCATAGGTATTTCAATTTTTGCCTGTGTCAACAAGGTATCCCTATTAACTGAATTGAAGGCGTTCTTCACATCAACCTTAAGGATGACCTCTCCCTCGCCGCAGCCAAGGTACGTTGACAGGGCATGTACGGCAGCCTCACAGCCCCCCTTGGAACCAAAACCAAGCTGGAGGGGCTGAAATTTTGATGTTAGTTCGGCTCTGTAGTACCTGCAACATATTTTGGCTACCATACGCCTGTATGTGCATCCTACGGCAATGGGACGAATGCCACCATCTTTTTTACTAAGAGCACACAAGTTTGCTCCGTAAAGTATGTCAATGATGGCATTATTCACACCGCCGGAGAGCATTAGGTTCGCTAGAGCCGTCAGCTCCCTCAAGAGGGCATTACCGGCTTCTCCGGCACCTGAGCATATAAGGTCTTTTAGGTGTTGAGGCGTTAGGCCGTCAAGACCGCCAGCAGATCCATTCCGGAAGGAGCTAACGGCTGCGAACACGTCCTTGGCTGCAACGGTAAGATAATCGGAGGAGCTATCTAGGGGATCAGGGAAAGAGAGGCCATCAGCTGGCGCGGGATGCTTGCTCTGCAAACACGTGAGGGTATCTGCAGAGCAAGGCGCTACCGAATCACTGCTAAAAAGTAGCCGTGAGGCACCCCTTATGTCACCCTCCCTTAATTTGGATTCCACATGTTGAAATAATGAAAAGGGTTTATTGAAATTATGAAAGTTTTGATTTAAATTTTGATCCGAAATGGTGCAGTTTTCCTTAATTTTGGCCGTTAGAGATTTTTGAATATTTTGATCTTTTACAACATGTAGAATCCTATAAGGGAAGGTAAGTAATTGTTCCCAGGCTATTGTGGAGTTCTCCCGGACAACAAGACCCATACAACGGCATAAGTTTTGCGCCACTGCAGGTCTCGCACCCCGGGGAACTCGTTTGATGATTGAAACTGAATTTTTTAATTTCGATAAATGTTGCCAAAATGGTACTTGTAAACTATTGTTGTTTGTATTATTAGGTATGGAAGCGGGGCTCAGATGTACATCCTGGGATTTGTGCACTTTGCCATAATGAATTTTTAAACCCCGCTCACCTCTAAATGAACGACCTGTTACCTGAGAACACAAGGGGCACTCCACCCATCCATCCCGCGATGTAGAAGGTTGATGTGCACTTGAAACATCCACATTGCCATCTCCTGAAGGGTCCAACGACATTAAACATACACTTACTTACTTCCTAATAAGTAAAAATATTTACATTTTTATATACACAATAAAAATCCTACAAAACTATTTACAAAAATATTGACAGCTTGACAGAAGTCGCCTGGCAACGGGGCGTCGTCGTTGCCTTGGAGTCGCCGCTGCTGCGTCCCGACAAAAGGCACCAAAACAACAAAGATAAATAATAGCAACTTAGAGAATATCGGGCAGCCACCAGGTGATCTTGATATTTGGAATAGTAGGGTGAGCAGCATGCGTGGTAGGCCCGAAATTGCAGTACCTCACGTTGAAATATGATAGAGGAACCAGGCCTCCCCAAAATACCAGGTAGAGGTATTTATTCCATTATAATTATATTCGTACTAGTACATATAAGAAGAATTCATTGAAATTATAGTATAATTATAATTTACATATAATTTTATGATTTTTTTGTATGTCGGCGGTGACAGCCGCGTTCCGTTTTATTAAATTAGATTAGAATAATAATACATAGTAATTTAATAAATATAATTTTAAATTTACAAGTAAAACATAAATCGTCAGAATAACTTATGTAATCAATGTCAATATTAATGTATATTGAAATGCATTAATCAATCAATTATTCTATCAACAGATCATACAATTCCTTTATAATAATTACGCGACTTACACCCGTTGTCTAATTTTTGAAAAACGTTCTCAAATCGCGAAAGTTTAAAAACATAAATTAATAATTGTTTATTAAACCCTTAATCTCGAGTTAAACACTTCATCCCAAATAGGTTCGAGTATAAACTATTTGGATTTCGTGTTGATGTTAGTTTTACTACACTTATGATTTAACAGCCAGGGTTTTATTAATAGCATGGAAATAGAGATAACCCGTATTCAATTTTGGGACGGAACTGCAAATACCTCATGCTTGTTAAGTGCAACGCATTATGTATGTACAATCAAAAACAAAGGTTTATCCAATAACTTCTGGCGCTATGAGCTTCACAATCAAATATCAAAATATGCGCACTACAAAAGAGAAATGCCAGATGCATTATTTCGGTGCAAATTTATTATACCAGAAAGGTGTGAAATTTTGCAGAGCACACTCGTGTTGTTGAATGTACCAACAATAATGTGAAAAGTTTCGCTTTACTGGGTCAGGGGGCTTCTTGAGAGTTCTCTCTACTGCGTATGTATGGAATAATTTCAAGAGATACAAAAGAGGAAATTACCTCTATGTTAACGCAAAACTTTTGTGCGTGGCTTATATCATAATCCTCACTGAAGCATATCGGGTATATCAGAGGGAAAATTAACACTATAAAGTACTCTCTTCTAGATATTATGAAATCTGTGAGTCAACACGAACTTCACTTAAACGAGAGTAATTTCGCTAGAGGAAATTACAAGGAATATAAATTTGGCGATTTTAAGAAAAATTTGGTATCGCACCTGTGCCTCGTAAAAACGAAAATGAACGCCATTATCCCACACCATAATCTTAAATCACTCCGGCTTAGTGTTTCGATTACAGACAAAGGTTCGAAGGAAACCCACATTATGATGGTAGTTGAATAATTGTATAGATAAGTGGAATTGATGGCCCTTGCCTTTATTTCTGTTCCACCCACAAGCATTTCAAATACTTTCTTATATTTTAACATAGGAGTACTAAACTGAGGTGTTGTTTATATCGACATTATTTATTTTATTTTAAAATGTTAGGAAAACTTACAGCTAATATGATATAATAGAAAGAGATAATGTGAAAATGAAGGCCAATTAAAAGTTTTCACAGATAATAAAGATAATAAAGTAGGAATACATTAAGACACATAACATATAGATATAACAATTAATAAAAGCAAGAAATAGACACAAGTAGGATTTTAAAGTTAAGATTAGGCTTTATATTGTTAATGTTGACTGATTTTTTTATTAAATTTAGGCAGTGTCTTGGCTTTTATGATAGAATTGTCCGCGCGGACCTCAATCTATTCCCTATAATAACATTATTAAAACATTTGTACCTTTAATTTGTTAACCATCCCTCTCCTATTTTCATATCTTTATTATTATCTACCCACTATATTCAAGACATAGGCTTTTATTCATGCATTGGCGTCTTTACAAGTCAACGCATTTGACAAAAGTATAACTAAAGTGCTTTGAATACCATGAAAATGCTGTACGACTTATGCATTAATGTGGTTTATAAAGTTGTTTCTCGGTACACAGCCTGGCGTACATTGCTTGGTAGCGAGGGGTTGCAGTACACATTGTAGATACGTGAAGGTAGTGCACGGAGGGCACCGACCGCATGGAAGCAAACAACTCGGCCCGATAACCCTCTTGCTTTCCCTGGTCTACTATTTGCCTTTCTCTCCACAGGTACAATCTTGTTTACTCGTTTTCAATTTTAATACATTTTCGTCATCGAGAATGTTTACCTGTGAAAGTTTTGTTAATTAGATAACTACTTATAAATATACTTTTTTGTTATATTTGTGCTAAAATGAATTATCTGAAATGAGTATTTCTAGCTCACTATTATCTTGTCTATATACCTACACAAAATATTTACTTTACTGTCACATCCAATTAGTTGACTAAACTTACATCTGAATACAATAAGTCACTTAGCGGACAATGTTAACAAGTTGCAACATAGGTCTACACTCTATATTTTAGCTTAATGATTAATGACCATTAATAATAATTATTAATGACCATTAAGAATCAAATAAATCTGTAGATAAGTCCTTGATCGTTTTTATTTATTTCGTCATGATGTAAAATCCAGGCATCATTTAAAATTTCCCTACTGTCTTCGCAAACTTACCTGAACTAACAACATGATTTATAGCTTTTTCTTAAACCACTTCATAATAAAATGCAATAGAATAGAAGCAACGAATATCCTCAGTGAGAGACAGATGTTTACAAGCAATAAAAATTGTTGGATGGTTATTGAGCAATAAATAATAATAGAATCTGAGGAAGCGGGCGGCTAGCGCGAACGCGGCGACGACAACACGGCGCGAACGCACACAACTTTTCTCGTTATGTACTTTGGAGATGTTTTGAGATTTGCAGAAGCTCGGTAGTGCATCGGTACAATGGCCCCTTTCTTATCCTCTTTGCGGGGACACATCTATTTCGACTTTTTGTTGAGCCTGTGAAACAGTTGGTTGCGGAGCACGTACGTTCGCTCGTCGCAAACGCGCTTAGAATTCAATACTCCTATTTCACGTTACCGTCTTTTTCACATACATAAAACGACCGATAGGTGCTTACTCGGCTTTGTTTATACTATTTGTTGATATTGTTTTAACTAAACAGATATCACCTACGTTATACGTATTGGGAAAACTTTAGTTCTTCAACTACCCTCAATTGTGTTATTTATTACTGGCAACTTCCCACGTCTATAACTTTGAAACACTTGTCACGGATAAATTGTTTGATGATCTAATAAACGCAAAAGCCCGTAGGGAACTCCAACAGTAATTTATTTCGGCATAAGCGGCACATCGGAAAGATAGACAGGTGAATGAGTGACGATGATGGACGGCTTTTATAACTTTTATTTTGATAATAATTCAAAGTGGAGGCAAAGTTTTCATAATTGAGGGTGATGGACGTTTGAAATTAGGAGTTAGAAATGGAATAAACAGTAGTGGCGTATGCAAAAGTAATATCATTTAAACTTCATAGCTCGACGCTTTTTATACCTCTTAATATGCAGCTATGAACCTCTAACTTTGCAATTTAATTACACTATTCCAGTAATTGTATTCAGTCCGGTCACGGCGCGCCGGCTCGTTCACAGATCGCTACTCGCAGCCGGCGCATCATGTTAATACGCCTCCCGAGGTAGATTATCAAACGTATTATCACCCATACCGGCAATGTTAAGCAGCGACGACCCGCGCGCCGCCTACATACAAAACAGTATGAGGGAAACAGAGAATATTTTTATCACGAAGTAAATGGGGTGAAAAGTGGAAATTACCTGCGAATATCATCGTTAAAATTCCTAGCCTAGTTATCTTTCTGTTACAACTAAAGCTAAATCATTTAGACTTATGGCTTGGCTGGTTTGCTGAGTAGTTTTTGAAGATAAGAATAACCTGACATTTTTCATTAGTAGATATATTCATATCAAAAAATTGTATTAAACTGTACTGCCTAATTGGAAGAAATCTTGAAAAATATAGTGTCATTGTGCTGTATAGTGAAAAAAATATTTTTTCTTTTGTTATGTACAGTGCTTATATTATTCCAAATATAAAAAGCCAGTAGTGTTAAACAAAGATTTACCTTCAATCGTAGAACAGTACTTCTGCATCACTTTCTATAAGAAATAGTTAATGAACGAATCGTATTGATATTTAAGCAACTCACGTCTAGTGCGCCTCGTAAAACGTTTATACGCTTACATAAAATACGAGTTACTAAAATTAAAGACTTCGTTTAATACCCCATTCAGAACATAAACTGAGACGTAAGTAGGTTTATCTCGTGCCGTAGAGGTGCTTTAGAGAGCAATTAATTTTTAAATTTAAGACGTTTCTCTACTAAGAGACTCTTAAGAGTTTATATAAATCCGGATGTTGTTTTGTAACATTGGTGGGGTGGTCATGTGTGAGATTTATTTGGGGAAAAACGCTGTGTTAGTTGTGGCGTGTCGAGTAGTTGGGCAGGCGCGGGCGGGCGAACACAATGGATGCGGGCCTCCCCGGCTTGCTTCATCGCAACTTGCCACAATACGACTTTCCAAACCTTTCTCATTTCGTTTTTGTTTCGTTGCGCATCGTTGTTGTCGCGGCCGCAGATGTTCCTACGAAAGCGACGGCTCATCTACGGATTAGTACCCGTTAGGTTTTCGTATTATGTGGCCTACATTACAAATTGGAACTGTTGGAAATGTTTCCTCTATTATTTATGTACCTACACTTCGTATTTTTACTTTGATCACCCTCGAAATGACAGTTTCCTCGGCTTTTCATTAAACGGCGCGCAGTTAACGAGCTTTTCCAGTTAATTATATCGGCAAAGGTTGATTTTTCGTCTTAATTGCGACGACCGTTTAAATAGAATCAGCATTTGTAAAGTTACGGCGTTCCTCAAAAATTGGAGAGCTCAGGTAAGTATTAATGAGAGACCACTCGTGTTACAAAGTCTGGCCAGCACACTCCCACCGAGAAAATTACGCGAGAATTTACATAATAGAAAATCCGTGGCTGCCCTAGTCCTTTGAAAGTCGGAGCTGCGGGTCCGCTTCGAGTGACACCGTCGTACATTAAATTAACATCTCTCTCACTTTGTTTGCGAAGGCTACACCGACGGAACCTAATTTGTGATGATAAAAAGCTCGCACTAGCCTTGTGTCACTGCAAAGCTACGGGCACGGAAGTCATCAATACCGTTCACGTTTAAACGGGAATCCCCTCTGGAATAAAGGACAAAGCTAATGACACAACACGTGTTCTACAGAAGCGGAAATAAAACAATGGGTAGCTTTTTATTTGTTACCGATCTGTGAGGTTTCAACGAATGTGTTCGGTAAATTATCGAATAAAGCGGCTGAATCAGCGAAACTAAAAACGTAAATGCAGCAGTCGCCGTAATTGGGTAACCGCCGCGCATCATTAGGTAATTGCAGCTGTGGCTCGCTGAACGCCTCTCGTGCCCGCACCGCGCCACCCCGACCCCCGCCCCTTTAGTTCTCTCTGCCCCCCTTCACTACCACGGACCTCCGCTTTTTGTTTTCGGCTTCCCTTATTCTCAACCGAAACATGGATTACACGCGACATATTTGATTTGTCGTACTTGTTCAACAAACAAGTGGCGTTAATCAATTTGCACTGATTGGATATTGGATCGGATTTATTTCTTTTTGTCTGTAATTTGCTGTATGTATTCGTGATTCTATTTATGCGAATCAATTGAACAAAACGGATAGAATTTAATAAAATTAAATGATTAACAAGTTTTATTGCATACAATTCTCAATACTTGCTATGTTAATAGTTTGAATACTGATAATAATAACTGTTTATTTATATTTCTAGGAACATAACATATACTCGGTTTTACGTGGCCGTATAATATTATTCATGAAACATTCTTAAATATTTGTTTAAAATAAATTATTATTAGTCAATGATACAAATTAGCTCTAAAACAGTATCAAATAAACCCATAATGTAGTTGTACAATCAAATAGAGTGGGCTTTCATGGTAGGTATCGGATAGATTCAATATGCGCGATGCAGCGTTGCCCGCCGCCCGAATGAGCGCAGCACGGACCCACAACACTATAATTAGATACGTACACGTACGGCGTGCTCAATTAATGACATTCTATTTTCATTTATTTCTGCAAACTAATAATTAATTTCAACAACAATGGGAAATGAAAATCTGTTTTCCTGGAATTCAATTAAGAGTCGTTCGCAAAGTGGTTTAAGAGCTATAGAACCAATATACGAGAAGTAACTAAAGGTATTATAAGGTTTTTTTTGTCAGAAACAGACAATCGAAACACGGAGCTCTGAACTATTTCTGACTTCAATGGATAATAATATAACTGGATACGACAATGTGAGAATACATACGTAAAATACCTACCTATATAATTATGTATCGTAGGTACCCGTATGTTCTCTGCAAGACGCTTTGTACTGCCTAATGTCTTATGAGGAGCCTATTTGAGGTATAGTTATAAGCACCTATTTTCTATTACCGGACATGTATTCAGGGACATGTCACGTTTAATGAAGCACGTTATACTATGTTGGCTGGCCAAGGCTCATTGTGTAACTACATGAGCGGGTAAGACGCGTTTAATGACTGATTGGAGTTAATATGCTCCTTCTTGAGAGCAAGACATTTGACCCAAGAGCGGTTTTGGTATAAACTGTTTATTGTAATTACTAGCTTGGGCCGCCCAGTGTGGTACGTCGATGTGAAGTATATACCTATATGCTAATCTTAGCTACTTGTAGGCAAAATTATTCATCAAAACTGAGCTGGTAGTTTTTGCGTGAATGGGTTCCCGCATCTTAACAAACTTTCACACTTATAATATTTGTAGAAGAGGGTTAATTTAACTGTTTATTTTGACTGTAAAAAACGTCTCTTAAAAATGTGCGTCTAGTAGCTTTGAATTAATGACAAGAATGAATACGGTCAGAGATCGCGTAGTTTGTGAAAATATGTAATGAAAAGCTTCTGTGTAAGATTTGGCCCTACATAAATAATGACAAAGCATAATTATATGATAAGGAAAGAGCAAGTACTCTTTACGGTATGAGTACGTTTAAAACTTAAATTTTAATTTGGATCTAGGCAGCTTACAAAATATAAGAAAAGAAAAAAAGGTTTTAAAAAAAGTTACGTCATTTACGTCTAAAAGTTAACGTCAAAGCGTAATTTTTGAATATGTTGTTTATTAAGAAATCAAAACCAGATTAACAGACACTAAATTATTCCAACTCTGGAACTTACTTCCTAGGATCCATGAAAAAAATAACCATTTTTTTAATACTTGGTTCTTTTGCTGTTAAATCACAAAATAAACTAACATTCTATTTAATAAAGGTATTAACAGCGACTCGGAATATTTTCACCATCGCAACGCAGACATTGTAGCATCCATCAACATTACTCAGAATCTCCCTCTTCATTACTTGCTTTATTTTCCCGGAATCAACCTCTTTGACATAAAGCCAAATTAATAACAATTAGGGGCCATTAACAAGATATTAAACGAGTGATATAATGGAGGTATTATTAGGCCTAGTCTTGGCTCTGGCCAAGTTACATTAAGTTTGCCATTGAGCTTAAGTTAGCTGGTCGGCGTGCAGCCTCCGCGCCCATTACCCGCTCCGTTCTGTAATATACAGACGTACTCGCATGTAGATAGGGATGTCATTTATAGATTTTAGAGAGAGTAGGGTGACTAAAATAATTGATTCTCCAATATACCAGCTCCTTAAAGTATTAAGGCGCATGATATGAGTCTCCTTGCAGCGCGCCCTCAACCACCAGCACGGTAACTCAGAGTCTGGCTACAAATCCTATCCCCACAATGGCTATCAATGCTCTAACCAGAGCCAAACCACAACTAGTCTACAAATCATTTTAAAAACATACAACATTCATTGACAAGTTTTTGTCTAGTTCACTCCATCGCACCCTCTTTTGGGTCTGCATATATTTATGAGGCTGGCAAACTTCTACATCATAATTAAGACTGACTACACTAGTTACTAAATATAACTCACTCAGTCTTCATTTCTTCAATGACGTAGAAATTTACGCTTTGTATACCTAATTTGACGACCGGATGGCGAAGTGGGTAGTGTACCTGCCTGCGACGCCGAGGTCATGGGTTCGATTCCCACTTAAGACAAATCTTTGTGTGCATGAACATGGGGGTTTGTCTTAGTCTGGGTGCTTCTATGTATAATATGTATGTATTTACAAAAGAAAAAGTATATATGTATTAGTATCAGTTATTCTAGTACCCATAGTACAAGCTCTGCTTAGTTTGGGACTAGATGGCGTTGTGTGTGAGTTGTAAAATATTTATTACTATTTATTAAATTATTGCTTTGTTCTGTGTAGCCAAAGAATATAATCAAAGCAATTATTATTTAATGCAACGAAGTCCTAAAGCATGGTAACCCTACACAGCCATCTTCGTTTGCTTATAGATTAGTTGAAATTGCCTTGTTCAGCTCAATGCGTCGTGTAATACGTATTGCAAACAGCTCCTTTTAGTCCATGATGTCAAATGGTATCCTGTTTTGGTGAGAGCTTAAGCCGTTTATTTTCGCTGAGTGCTTCCATGTGCGTTAGCAGTTGTTGTCACTATGTTTCCATTCGGAATTTGCATGCCGTATTTTGTGTTGTGTAGTTCGTGAATTATGTTAAAGTTTGTTGTTTTGATTGATCAATAATGATGTTGAGCACGCAACAATGTTTAGTCTATGTGTTTTGATATTGTTAGGATTACGTTCAAATTCCAGTTTCCTTTGTTAGTGTAGGTATTGAACAAAAACTTAGTACTTAATATGACGATGAAATTTGTCTCGATTGGGGTGGTAGAGTTCTCTCTAAATGAAGGTGATGTACGAACTTAAAGCGACTGTTTATCCCACATGAAGCTTAGATTTATGTTAACTGTTCTAAAACTACATAAAATAAAATGATGTTTAAAAAGATTGTTTGTTGAAATGTTCCCAATGTTCTTAAAACAAACAGAAATAACAAACGTGCAAAACATGTAACAGTTGACGCTAAAAAAGTGAGTTCCGGACCTTTGGAGTCATATAATTGGCTATCTCAACACCTGTAGCTTATTCGTCCTGGAGGACAGTTGGTGTGATACGAGACTCTTTATGAGACAAACGCGATAGCCACTGGGACTTCAAATGGCTGATTCAGTATGAAAATACATCACACATAGTAAGTAGAAAGTCGATTTTAAAAGAAATGCATTTTATTCTGCACATAGTAAATTTAAGTGCAGAATTAAATGCATTTTCTTAACATAACATGAATAAACAATAAAATATATTTTTTTTAATTCACTAAATAAAAACTTTTGGATTAAAACCAAAAAAGAGAAGATTCTCAAGTTTGTAGGCAATGTAGGCATGGAAATATCAAATTCCACGCAGAAAAAGTTGAGGGAAATGGCTAGTATCTCATATAGTATAGTTAATCTTCGTTTTATAATAAGTATTATTTTATTGAACCATATAGTACGTAAATTTACATAGCGTGTTACGTAAGTACCGCTAACAGAATAACTCCAAACGCGGGACACTAATAAATACAAAAACGATCACTTTATCATCCAATTTATAGCGACTCATATGAACTCACAAAACACTTGTGATTGAAGCACAGCCAATAAAACGCGGTGATTATTCTCTTCCCTAAAATTGATCCAAATCAATTTATATTATTTACACGCGCTGCACGGGCATAAATTGAGTTTTTGTGTTTTATGTTTTCCAATTACCCGCCCGACCCTTTTCACATTGAAAGTGTCCCTGTTTTATTTTGAATGTTTGTCGCTATGAGTCTAGTGAATCAGACGGAGGTTTAGGCACCTTCTAATAAACAAAATGACAAAAAAGTCACGTACTAAGTGTACGGTAATGGATTTTATTATGTCCCAGTAATTAAGGCAGTAATTACTTTTTTATTTGAGTCGCTTTATTTTTAGAGAGCTTAAATTTGTGATGGTAAACAAAATGGTTTGATAGAATTTATCTTTAAAGTTTTTACTGTCGATTCATTACTTTAAAAACAGATTGTACGTAATTGTGGGGCGTGACTAGATAGTCTTAGGTATATCAATTTCTATGTAAGTCGAGTAGCTGGCCTCGGTTAGTACGGTGCGGGGCGTCTAGAACTCGTTTAATTAAAAGGGAATCTACTCGTCTAGTGCAGTTAAGCCCGTGTTTGCTCTCCATCTGTGCTCCTCACACACTTGCTTGCCCACTAAAGGAAACTATACATGGGAAACCTCGTCAGTTAGGTCTTGGCTATGAAAAAGCGGACTGTGAATTTGCGCAGTACATTGTAGCAGTAACTTTAACTTGTGTGCATATTGTTTAATATCACTCACTAACTACAACTTTTTCACTCACTTACTTACAAGTTTATGGGGAAATAGGTACAACAATTTTTACAAGGCTCTTCATTTGATTCATTTCCATAAGGTTCTGTTTCTCATATTTCATTCAAACTATTCTTTGATATTAGGAAGCTTGATTTATTTGGAACTCTTTTTACAAATAAAATGTGAAATCAGGTGGCTGTATCTAATACCTCCAAGTGGTAAAATCGCCTCTAAATACGTATATAATAAAATATTTTATCGACATTTGTGAGCTACGGTTATAAATATGATATCTTTATCTACTGAGTAGTATACCTCTAAACTATAGTAGTACTCGACTACGACAATGCGCCACAAAACTTAACTGTGCAGTTGATGGGTCGTAGAGATTGTAAAGGTCGTAAAACCCGTAATAGTTATATGGAATGTCAATGAAAAAGCGATTTCAATTTATTTATGTAGACGTAGCTTGTAACAGGCAGCCATGGTAGCTTAAAGCTGTCCGTGTGTGGCTGCCTTAAACTAAAACTAATACGTTACGTTCTCACATAATGCTTGTGCCTGTATGTAATGGCTTTGTTCATATCTCAGTCTACTCTTGGCTAATATATCCGTATGTATTTTATGAGCTTCGTTTATATTTCATGTTGTAATAGAGTCATTGATTTATTTAGTGGAAATGTAAGTGAGTACATAGCTTATTAAGTCTGTGATTGATTTTTAATTAATTGATCCATGAATTATAAATTCGAAAGAAACCCTGTCTGTCTTTCTGACTGATGCGTTTTTATGGCTAAGTTTCTGTACTGATATTGTTGAAAATTATACGGTGATGCTTTAGAGCCTCAAGAAGGAGAAAGGCTACTTTTTATTGACGTACAGTGGGCCAAGCAATTAGGTATGCAGGGCAAAAACTTCTATGCCATAGTGCAAACTGACTGCAATAGATATGCATGTGTGAATTATATTTTTAATCAGTGCAATATGCCTACTATTTAGATATGTAACTCACTTATATAATAACTGGTGTAGTAAGTCTTTACTATGACTCAGAATTTTTTGTCCTGCATAGCTAACTCGTTGGCCCACTGTACCTCGCAGGCGGAGCCGCGCACAGAAACTAGAGTAGTCATAAAATGATTGATTTGGCTTATTTTTATTTTTATTTATGCCAGACATCGACCATCTCCATGACGATTGATGAAACTAATTTCCAAGAACGCATTCATCTTTATTTTTTCTTGTAAAATTATCTTTTGGCAGTTTTTATATTTGGTAGATTTCGATACATAATTCAAATTAATGGAACATTTCTATCGTGTTTCGTAGAAATCTTCCCTTTTGAGAGAATTGAATGATATAATAATGAAACTAGCCTTTTTGGAACGACCCCAATATCATAAAACATCTGTATTCGTAAATGGTATTAATTAAGCTTTTTAATAAGTGAAAAAAAATCACTTTTATCATTTTTCTAACCGTTAAAAATAACAATCACCCTTTTAAAAAACAAGATGAAAATTTTAAGGCAATAATTACTATTTTTATTGATATTGCCATATGACATATATATTTATTTTGTCTTCATGTTTTGTTTTATTATGATATTTATTTATTTCTTTAATGATTATTATGGCAAGTCTGGTACTTGCCAATCTTGCCATAATAATCTTATATAGTCTAAGATTGCCTTAAATTTTCTCCCTGGTGCTTTATCCAAAAAACAGATCGTTGCGGTTTGTTCTAAAGCGCTCTTTTGGTGGATTGTATAGATTAAATTAGGGATCTTGACGCGTTGAAGTTAGTCGCAAATTGAATGTCTCAGGTCAGTATTGGCCACACTCGAGTACGGTACTTGTCAATTGGTCAAGCAACCATCTGCAGCTAACTTCAAATGTGTTAAGATCCCTGATTTTAACTTTAACATAAAAAATATTGTTTTACTAAATTTCAATAATACCATTAATATATTTTATTCTTTACAGGAAATATAATAACTAAAAATAAATAATGACTAATAATAAAACTATATAACCCACACATACAATCAATAAATTAATAAAATGAAATAAAATAATAAATCACATTATGCGTCATAAAATTCCTCCGCATCGCTGTCCACAGCGGATACCGTGGCCAGAAGGCTGGCAGCATTGCCACTTTGAATGGCAATGCTTATTCGCTGGTGGAAGTAAAAACCAGTCCTCTGGTCACGAGAAGCATCGATTAGGCGTTTTGCTTTGTCTTTAAATAAAGCCCGAGCAGATGAAGATGTCAGTCTCTAAAAAAATGTTTAGCTATAAAATACCTATTACCTATTCACGAATAGAGGTAACATGAACCTTTCTCTTTATTTGAAGTGCCCTTCCATCTATATCCACTAAAAGTAAAGGTAGAGTTTCCGCAAAGAAATATTAATACAGTGACAAAAAAGTAACAGATATTATACAGTAATTTGATGGTCTAGATGGCATTGTATGTAAGTTTTGCGATATTTATTTATATTTATATTAATTTGTTTATTTAAAGAAGTATTTATACAGTGACAAAAAACATTGGAGATATTATACAGTCATTTGATGAACTAAATTTATTTATATTTTAATTAATTTGTTTATTTATTTATAAACTGACATGACTTTATGCCACAAATATTGTAGAATCGTGGATTTTCAATGGTAAAAAGAATGTTAAAATCGGTTGCGTAGTTTTCGAGTTAAATCGTAACAAACAATAATCGTCCTCATAATTAATTCTACACCACTTAAGGAAAAGTACTTGATATCCACTAATCAATACCCACACCAAGTTTTATTTATATTGTTATTTATTTTACTGCTATGTAGCGAACGGACGTATAGTCCACCTGGTGGTAAGTGGTAACTATAAATACGAGCTATAGCCCATGGACATCAACAATCGACAAAAGCAGATTGTAGATGTTCCGCTCCAACTGAGGACTATGGTGTTATGCCTCATGTGCCAGTAATTTGAGGACCCAATCCCACCCAAATTTAGAACAAACACAATGTCAATTCTTAATGTATGTACTTATAGTATTTTGACCTTAGTGCGTAATATAGCTGAGCTTAGTAACTTATGAACATAAATGAAAAAAGATTAAATGAATAATAATAGTAAAAAAAAGTATAATAATAAACTACCTCGATAGTTTAGTGGTTGTCGTATGAGTCTCTTACCACCACCGGGTTCAATTCCCGGGTCAGGCAAAGTGTTATTTGTGAACCTTCCGTTAAAAAATTCACAATAGCACGGAGTTGGAATTAGGCTCGATGGATGGCGATAGGCTTATCCCCTATCCCATGGGACCTTAACATAACAGGTGAAATGTGGGTGTTGTTCACCTCTGCCACAGCCTTCTGGGTAATATAGGCGTGATGTTATTTTATGTATGTAATGTTAATAATAATAAAGTCACTAGTATGTATAAAAATGTACTTTCGTAGTTTCTTTATACTGTTTATAATAAAAGAAGACTTGTATTACTTTCTTCAATAAACAATACGCTTTTGTAGTAATAAATCTGTTCGGTATGTAAAACAGTTAACGTGAACAATAAATCTCCAATTGATTGCACCACTCCGAGCAACGACTAAAACTATCATTATCGACTCGTATTCTTAAATTGAATCGCTAGGGTTGCTACGTTGTACTATTTGAATTTATTATTTTTTGAATATATTGAAAAATAAATAGCTGAGTGACAGCGGTGGTGCTAACTTTCCTCAGGTTAAGCAACTGTTACTGTAGGCGGTCCCACGATGGGTCGATATTTAGTAAACATTCAGATTCTACGATGCTCCGCAGAAGACGTGCGTGCCATCCACCGTACACAAATCTAACTGCTTTTAAGAATTTTCAATCAAAACAAAACTTTTGCCCTGCCCGGGAATGAGAGGCCGCATACGCTCACCACCGATAACTACAAAACAGTAAGCCAGGCAGTTTAAAAAAAATCAATGTGAGATAGCTACTACGTTTTACTGCGTGTGCGTCTAACACAACAGGAGCTCTTCCACCATTCGGCATTTGATCTCTGAAGTGTGCAGATTTTCCGAGGACTTTCTTGAGCGAACAAGAATAAAGAATGAAAGCAGTTAAGAGATTAGTGCAACATTAAATAGGAAATATAGTAATAAAATAAAACTGTTTGTTATAGAGTTACTAAAGAGTTTCGATACTCAATAACTGTCATAGGAATTGAAAAGTAAATTTAAAAAAATCTGTTTCTACACTAGTACTACGTAAAATTTTATTGCTATTGTTTTTTTTTATCTTACTAGTAATTTGCAAACACAAATTAATAGTATTCTTGTTAATCCCCTCCAGCTAAGCTTAATTCTCTTATGTTAGGAGAAAGTTCACGTCCGTTGTGTAATGACCAGGATTCGAACTCACGACCTCTCGATCGTAAGACCGATGCCTCATCCATTACGCCACGGCCGCTTATAAATATATAAGGCCCGTTTATGCAATCCATGTGAGCAATCATTTTGATTTTGTCGTTCATGAAGAAGAACGAATCATTCAGGCAGGCAGTTTAAAAAAAAATCAACGTGAGATAACAGCAGTTTATAATAGTAATGTAACATCGAATGTAGAAAAATATTTGAATAGGTACTTTATAACGACATTAAACTATGGTAACATTTTGTTTAGGTACATTAAATATTTTTCCCCAATGTTATTCAGTATTAAAGTATTAACCCTAGCACTTAAGCATTCTACAAGCTTTAAAAGGATAATGCAATTTGCATGAGGTAAAATTTAACATGCATCCGAAATCCCGACGGGCGGATAAAACAATTTAGTAAGTGTCAAAGCTTCCACCCGCCAACCCTACAAACGCTTGCTACGATGTCGTAGCGCTGTAGCGTCGTCGTAGCTTTTGCGCTACGAGGGTGGAGCAAATGAAAACATAGATAAAATCGAGCGCTACGTCCCGTGTGATGTTCTCACGTAAATACTTGTAAGTACTTCAAATACAATACATACAGCTTAGTGTAACAGAATGTTCTCAAGTTATATTTTAATGTAGAATCATTTCATTTGATTTAGTTTAGGCGATTTACAAAGATCAATAGTTATTTAGAGAATCATCTCAGCATCATCTTCCAACTATTTTCCTCTCTAGTTACTATCTAACTATTAGCTAAATATCAGTATTGTACGTGGAACGACTGCCACCAGACCCTGTACGAAAAAATATTACGACTCTTTGATTAATTGTAATTTAGACTATAAGAGAATACATTTGATAATTTTGTGTACAAAAATAGTTAAAAATAGCACAAATATTCAGATAAAATAATGAAGAAAAAAAAGTTCATGTTTGCAGAACAACTAAAAATGTGAAACAGTTTTTTTTGTTAAGAAATAATTAACTAGTATAGCAGTGGAAATGAGTACTGACCATATATGTAGGTTTTGGATTCAATAAATGTCGGTATCCACCCCGTATGTAAAACACATTTATTTCAATCTGAAACAGTTCACACACGGCTGCTTTACCTAATTTAAAAGTATTTATTTACATCCCGATACATTTCATTACATCTTTTTTGTAAAATTGACAACATAATAGCAGTCATAATATAATATTTATATTTCTTCTTCTCTACTCTTCGTATTTTGACATACATACATATAACTGCCCTGTGTGAATGTAACTGCCCATTATTGATAGCGTTCTAAAGGTTCTTACATGCATATGACATGTATTGACTTAAAGAACTCGATAAATGTCAAAGTGCAAATGTCGGAGACGTGGCAAACACCGCGAGTGTCGAGCAAATGTCGAGTAAGTGTCGAGTGTCATCGCTCGCACTCTGCAACTCCTTGTACATTATTAATCTTAATAATGGCACCTACTCCTCAACGGCGGCTTAATTTAATTAATTAAGCAGTACTAAATATTGTAGACGCACAGCTAACCGAGGACGATGAAATGTTAACAATGTTATTGTTTTAGTAGATTTAATCCAACAGCGGCGGATGGCTATAGAATATTAATTTGAATGTTTGGGTAAAATCCTCAGACAAGGTCGTTGGAATGATGTATTTATTTAACGGAGCGTTAAAGAGGCAGATCCCATGGGCGGTCGTTTTACGTGATTTTATAAAAGCTGAAAGTTTCTCTGTGTGTGCGACTAACATATCAGGAGCTCTTCCACCATTCGGCATTGGATCCCTGAAGCGTGCCGACGAATTTCAAAGAACTTTCTTAAGCGAACAAGAATCAAAGCAGTTAAGAGATTAGTACATAATTTAATAGGAAATATAGTTATAGAACAAAACTGTAATAGATCGAAAATCAACTGAAGAGTCTGCGAACTCGAAAACTTGCTGAGAAATTAAAAAATAAATCTTCAAACTTAAGTTTCTACACTGAAATTTAATTGCTATGGTTTATGCAATCTATACAAGTTATCATTTTAGTTATGCAGCTCATGTAGACGGCATAAAAATATATCAACGCTTTTTTAACATATTCATAAGAAGCTCGTGGCTAGGTAAAAGAGGTCGGATTATTGCATTTTTTGGAAATCAATGACTACCGCGGTTGTCGGGTGTATGGGTGATCATTCTATATAACGAGATTTCCTACATGCCTCGAAGAGCACGTTAAGCTGTCGGTCCCGGTCGCTATTTGACGACCGGATGGCGGAGTGGGTAGTGTACCTGCCTGCGACGCCGAGGTCGTGGGTTCGATTTCCACTTAAGACAAATCTTTGTGTGCATGGGGGTTTGTCTTAGTCTGGGTGTTTCTATGTATAATAAGTATGTATGTATCAGTATCAGTTATTCTAGTACCCATAGTACAAGCTCTGCTTAGTTTGGGACTAGATGGCGTCGTGTGTGAGTTGTGAAATATTTATTTATTATTTTATTTATTTATTTGAACATCCATGGCAGTCGTTAAGGGTAGTCAGGGGCCAGTAAGTCTGAAAACTAGTCTAACAAAGAGTATCGTTACCGCGTACTGGGTTGTGGAGTTCTTATGGCAGTCACTCTACGTAAAATAATAATATTCAGCTTAATCCTTTAGACTAAAAGTTGACCTCAATGTAATTGGAAAAAGGCTCTGAAGATTGATTGACATAAAATAACGCCTTTATCCCATTAGGTTCACCCGCGGGTGGTCGCGGGTTCGATTCCCGCTTAAGACAAATCTTTGTGTGCATGAACATGGGGGTTTGTCTTAGTCTGGGTGTTTCTATGTATCATAAGTATGTATTTACAAAAGAAAAATATATATGTATTAGTATCAGTTATTCTAGTACCCTTATTACAAGCTCTGCTTAGTTTGAGACTAGATGGCGTTGTGTGTAATTTGTGACATATTTTTATTTAGGTTAAGCAGAGGCGATGAAAAACCACGCTCTTTACATGCATTTTAAATATTCGTAGCATAAGACCACCTCTTTATTGCAGTCAATAAAAGAGATAATAATTTTAGATGCTTATATAATGATATTATAAGTCTTTAAAATAAGAGTAACAAGTCATTTATTTAGTAGCATTAATTGCAAACAAATTCCAAGTCCCTATATACTAGTCTACATTTAGAACGCTGGTATGCAGTGAGCAAGTCTCATTATTAATTAGTTTATAACATTCTTGTTTGGAGTTCCCTGCAAATGCATTTCAGTCTGCAGTTTCAGCTTTTAGCACTAAGTTTTACTTTAGTTTCTGAGACGCGAAAATCTTTCTCGTGTGTTTACGTATTGCATTTACTATGGTTGAGCGCGTGGTCGAGTCACAATATTGGTTTATAACAACATTTAGATATCGATATTGCTCGTAACTAAAGTATTATGAAAGTTTGAAATGGATTGAACCGTGCAGAGATTTTATTCATAAAAAACAAATAATTCATATTATTTAAATCAAGTAAATGACTATACTTCGCGCATGTCAAACGTGCAAACTGAATGGGATGTCATATGCTGCTCAAGTCGTAGTGCGAACAAAAGGTTTGATGTGTATAGTTGTGATGTCGGATAAAACTAATTTAAATCGGTAAGTCGGTTGAATCTTCTAACTTAAGTTTATACACTAGCTCTATGTCAAATTTTATTTCTATGGTTTATGTTATATTAAAAAAAAAATATTTTTAACCTTTTTTTTCATAAGGAGCTCGTGGGCTAGGTCAATGCTACATTTGTGTTTTGTTTGCAAATACATTAAATACTTACTGCCGAAAAGATCCTAAGATTCTAAAGACAGAGTAAAATATTTACCTATTTTGGTAGAGTTGGCATATAAGAATAAATAACAATTACGTAATAGACCATCTTTGGATATGTTTTATTTTCCATATACACAGTTGAAAAAACTATAATAATATTACTTGTAAACTAAGACTAAAGTCAATTTTAGAACTGAACAAACATGGTGCATGCTGCGAGCCCTACGCTAGTCCATTAACCAAGCCGGTATAAACCGGTTTCACTCCGTACGTGACAGAGCCGCTAGTGGACACGCGCACAGACGCAACAAGCCTGTAGTGGTGTACCTATCAGAGCGCGGGTTTATTAGCTAGCCTCTGTATACTATCTAACCCTGTTCTTACTACAGTGGAAGCCAGTAAATAAGAGTTGCTTACACATATGCAAGCCGCCACATTTTATGTTCTATTGCGGCTTCCATATGAGTTATATGCGCTACTAATAATAATAATATAAAGATTCTTAAGTTCAACTCAATTGGACGCAGATTGAATTGGTTGAACGATTAAACGCCCCCTTGCTTAGCGCTTCCCTAGGGATTTAAACGATAATAGCTAGCATACAGTAACTTCTTTCCTTCTTTCTTGCTGCATATGTCACTAAAACAAAATAAATAAACTAAGATTGCTTTTAGTATAAGAGTAATTATTTATTGAGATGTTTTTATACATCGGCCGCGTGGTATTAAATAAAGTATAGCCTAAATTAGGTGAGATAAACAAATTTTCAAATGCAGGCTCGTGGGTGGTATTCAACCCCTACAAACATTGATTTATTAGGTCACGAGTCCGCATGACAAAAGGTCGTCTATAGGCGGCAAGACATACAAGCCTATATCTAAAATAGAGACTGTAACCAACAGCATATCAATAGTGCTTGGCGTCATCGGCTCAGTGGGTGACCGCAATCACATTACCTTACTCATGGAATTGCCGCCAACGGCAGTTTGTACACTACCGTGATGGATCTGCATCAGCTAACTGCAAATCCATCTACGGCTTTCCCCGCGTGGCCGGTTAATAAAAACTCATAAAATCTTACCTTTATCTTTTTCTAGACATTCGACTTTTAAACTTCGAAATTTTAGCTGAGAACAAACTAATTTTTATTTTATAGTTTAGTATTGATATAGTGTGCATGCTTTCTGAAACAAAAACTACAATAATTGTGCAGTATCAAACATGTTATGTATAAAATATAAGATAAGATGAAAGACTTGTTTAATTTAAGATCCAACATGTATATTTTCTGTAAATAATATGATAATATGACAATTCAGGAGTCGTGTTTATAAAATAAGGAACGTACACCATCTCTTACCATTTCTTATTGATGTTTAATTACTGCTGTGCTATAGCTATACCATGCTTATAAGTTAATTGAAATCACGTTAGAATAATTAAACAGTGAACACACTTGAATGCTTCATTTATTTCAAAGTAATTTCACGTTTGTAGAACCTTTAATTTCATCATTAACAATATCAAAAAACCAGATCCAAAATTGTGTTCAATAATTCATAAATAAAGCAGTAATCCCGAAGTGACAGCCAATTTATTCGGTGTTTTGAATAAAATTTGAATTTTAAGGAATTTGAAATAGCTATTGAGTTCATTTACAATTAGCAGGCAATTTCTGTAAGCTCTTGCGGTAACGTTGTACCGGTTCGCGTCCAAACCGATCGCGTCGGCGGTGGCACGTCGCGAGTTCCTAACACTCATTAATTTCTTTGAAGTCTCACCGCCAGCCGACAACTTCCTTGGCTCTTTCTCACAACAATTATTAACAAATTACTTCTGCTTCATTATTGTTCGAGTACGCACGCGTTCTACGCTCGTTAGCCCCGAATCGTCTCGATTGAACACATCGCGCTTTGATTACAAGTTTTTGTTTGTTTCGTGTGGGCGCCATGTTTACCTCAAAAGATAGAAAGCTGATTATAGGAATAAGGATTAACCTTTCACTCCCCTCGTTCAGAAAAGTATTTTTCTTTTTTGTACGATAATTATTGTTTATTGAAAAGTTCGAGTTCGCTTTAGAAAAAAGAAAAAAATATCCGACCTACTTTTTCAATAAACTTGTTGAACTAAAGAATCGAGAAATAGTTGGATAAGAATTGTACGACAGTAGCCGTTACCCAGTAATTGATATAAGGTCAAACTGCAAGTATAACTCGTGGAGAAACCGCTGCGTTTCAGCTGGAGGGGAACGTTGTTAGCTGCGTTATTCAATAAACTTTTAATCGCATCTCCTCAACTTTCTAATCAGGCTGAACATGTTGTGGACCAAGTTGTACTGTGAGTAACAAGATAACAATAAAGCGTAAATTTAAACATTGTCCTATTTTATGGTTATTTTAGGTATTGCCTATAAAAAAAAATATAATCTTACTTATCAGCAGCACTTATCAGTTTTGTATTTGAGAAAAATATTTTGAATTACTGTTTTTGATTTGATTCAATCTTAAAGAGTTAGAAACTGTTCGGCTAAGTGTATTATTTTAAAAATACAACAACTTACTTGTATTTGTTTTTTCATATACAATACAAATACAATTTATTCTAGCAGTGAGCCTATTTCAGCACATAGTGTATCCGATTCATTTTATGAGGTCAAGTTAGACCTGGAGCTAGAGCTAAAATAGTACGGACATAAATCTGTACGGCTACTGAATGTGTCCATGTGATTTGTGTTTGTAATAGTCCTCACGTCATAGGAGGAATGGAATGCGGGGAACGTAAAATATGGAACAGATTTTAAAAAAATGGTAGACTTAGTTGTACTTGCTATGTTTTTTATTGATTAATCGAAGCAGTATTTAAAATTTTATTTACTTAATAAATCTTATCTGCCATAACAGGACAATAACTAACTTAGCAATATAAACCTGTTTGGGGCACGACAGGACGTGACGTTTTAAATAACCATTCAAATATATAAAATCTGCCTAATATTTATTCGTTCCAGTAAAAACCTAAAATAGATAAACCTAGCAATGAAACGTTCGTTCATGAAAAGGCATTTAGTGGCGAACGCGTAAGTGGCGTTCAACTAATGGCAACAACGCGACGCGGCGACAAAACAATGCTTTGTTTTGGCCACCACAGCGCGCCGCGACGACCACTTATTGCAGATTGTTTTAGCGGCTCCCATTCAAAATGTCATTTGAATTTTTTCGAGCAACAAACGCTTGAATTTTTTTTTTACTCTTTGCTGACTTAGTAATTTATTTGGATGTTGTAATTTCAAATTTATCATATACAAAGTTTTCGTCTTACCTGTCCTAACCCATTTTAGATAATTGTAGTTGGTTTGAAGTTTGTTTTATTGGGTTTAGAATGTTTACAAAATTGATCGAGAAATATGCTAGAAATGGCTGAACATTTATAGCTTTATTTCACGTTTTTGATAACGTCCTTCCTACATAACTATAATACGTTTAAAATTGTTACACATTTAACTCTTCCGATTATATTTTCAAATAAATCTAAGTGATACGCTTACTGTCTAGATATTGTATATGCTTTATAAAAGAAATGTTTTCCCTATCTATTTTTCTTTATAGTATTTATAAAACTGTTTTCAAAAACAATAAATAACAAAAAATCACATACCTTTAATCCTATTCTGAATTGGCCATCAAAAATTGATCTGTCTTGTTTATTATTGAATAGTCCTCAGCTCATCGGTTAATTTTGTATTTCATCATGTCATAACTGTCACCGCAAAAACTATCTTAACTTTCAAACTTATAGTGACCAAGTTTAAAGTTAGTGCAACTTTTGCAGAGTAAAAATAAACAATTGCCCTCACCAGCATAAGTATGAAAAGTTGACGACATTTATAAAAAGCTGCTTGATATCCAAGCTGGCCAGTCGTGAACGTTGTTTTCTTAAAGTCCGAGCGCTCGCTGTATTTTCTCTCCTGAAATCAATAATCATTAATTTTCCTAGAGGTCTGGTTAAGACTTCAGGCACTTCTTTGACGAAAATTTCATTACTTTGTTACAAAGTTCGTGATTTCCTTCATAATAATAAACTTAAATTATTATAAAAGAGAATTAGCTACAGGCACTAGCGTAACAAATAATGATTTTCTATACCCTAATTTGATCTAAAAAATAGTTTTATTGTAGTTTTAACAATGTAACAGTTAGAGACCTTTACATATTATTTCAAAAATAGTTTGAAATTTTGCTTCAAATGTGAATTGAGTGCACGGTTCGCGTGGTGGTTAAAGCGGACGCCTCGCCGCTTTCAACTGCGCTGGTGTTGTGGGTTCGATCCCCACATGGACCAAATCTTTGTGTGATTCGCAAAGATTTGTTCTGACTCTGCGTATGTGAAATGTATGTTTGTGAACACCCCCGTGACACAGGAGTTATTAATATTGCGGGCGTCGTTTTTTAAAAAAATGTATTGAGTTTTTATAAGCGGATAAGTTGTTCAAAATATAAAATGCTAGCAAGTAACATAAATGTTGTTATCCTTCTCCTTATATAAGCAACTGAAATATTATTTTTAAGTAGTTTAAGATATCATATAATCTACTTTAACCTTTGTACTATTTCTACTCTTCTTTAATTCTAATATATACGGACAAAAATATTTTGAAGCATGTTATAGGTAGCAATTTTATTAAAATTATCTATTTTGAATATATTATAAAATCATACGTGACAAATGATTGGCAAGATAAAGGTACTTTTTCTTAAATACTTTACCAATTTTTTGCTGCGACGGAACGGAAAAGTTGTATGCGTTTGGGTTGAGAGGTTGTGTGTGCTATTTATCTTTCGAACGGTTTGACCAATTAAAATGCAGTTTTCTGCAGTGGATTTATAATACCCATACAGTAATTCGTAAATCCTTTTTATATCCACTAAATTACTTACTGACATTAATAACACAACCAAAAATTACGCATTACGCAGCTTATTATTTCTTTCTTTTTGCATATTTCATTTTTATTCTTCCAATTTTATTTTAATGTACATAGTTAGGGTATGAATTTGGTTAACATGTAGATAATATTGTAATCTTTAAATTTATTTATTTTTAACACCCTATTTGTAAGATGTATTAAAAAAACTAAAAACATTATAAAATAACACAACCTAACTGAACAAATAAAACGTATTACGAGTAATAAACTGTCTACAGAATTCAATATATGGCATGATTTTTTTATATATTATCTGATAACTGTTGCAAGTAACTCTATTACCCGATTTTAACGTGACGGCCTTAACTGGGACATCCATTCCATCCATTTAGAAGCATCGTTCACATAATACAAAAAGAGAAAAACACATAACATGAACTAATAACCTGTATTTGATAAAGTCGAGGATGTTTACCAACAAACAATTTCAGAGTTATATCAACGAGAGTTTTGAAGAATATGAACATTAAAAGGTCTTCATCTTCTTGGGCCATATGCATATCATAATATTATGGTTAGCGTTCTGAAATGTATTGATGATCGAAATATTGCCGAAACGAACCAAAATGTATTATGATTCACATAAGTTATTACCAGCTCCTATCATGATGCAATACCCATCGGAGCTGGTACTTTGATGATTTTATTCTAATCCTTAACTGTTGTATGAAAATTGATCTGAGGTGATCAAAATCATAATATTGTAATTATTATAATTTATTATTTTATTCTTATTTGTAATGTTTTGTTGAAAATAAGTTATTTGATACTATAAAATTTTAAAAATTATTTGTGGTTACACACTAATCTAAAGTCACGTTTGGAGCTTGATGGAAATGTGTCTAAGGTAAGTACTTACGTACCATACCGTACCATTTTAATCAATTGTGTTGAACTATAAAATTAATATGTTATTTTAAAAAAGCTGCTTAAATTAAAACGATAAGTTTAGATAACATATTATTAAGCGCGAAATAAGAATTATAACCGTCGGGGAATCCAAATTAATATCATAACAGAACCACACGTAACGCACATACTGTCTTGTTACCAACAACTGAGAGCTTGTGCTCACGACGGAATCTGAGCAATGAAGTTAGGCATAATTGAACCGAGGCAATGCCCTGCGGGCGCAAATCCCGGTAACGAGTGTCGCACCTCGCATACAAACGCCTCGTCTTCAGCGATACCTGTTTACACAATAACAGATTTGTGTTATCCAACAATGCTTCCTTGCACTGTAACAATACTAACAATGTATTCAATTTCTCGGTTTAACACAACGTGGCAATGTATAGCTTAGTACTTTTCACATGAAAGATATCGACATTACTTAATGAAGGTACCTATGGGCATGTAATAGAATTCAATAAATACTAAACTTAAATCAAGACCGAATGCATAAAAAGCTTAGCGTATATGACATTTTTATTTCCAGCTTTAGATATTGTTGATTTTTTTTAATGTTTCTTACTTGTTTTGAAAGTAAAACTTTAACGGCAAAGCTAAGAATAGTTTTCTATCACCTTATTCAAATTAGTTTATTGATATATACCGCAGCTGATAACAAAATAAAACTTTTAAAATAGGCTCTCAATAGAAATATACAAATTGATAAAAGATTACTTTATAATCACTTTTAATTGTTTATTTACTAGACTTTCCTTCCAATTTATCGAATTTTAAAACAAAGGCGTTCTTTCATGGTAAAAGTAATTTGTATCCTATTCACTCAAAGACCACATAAAATATTCCACTCAATACGTCCGAAATCTACCACCATTAGATCTTCGTTTACGTATTTTTAGGACGATACACGTTTTAAATTACTTGTAGACTATTTAATACTTGTATACAAAACGTGTCTTTGATCAAAGGACTAAACAATTATTTGTTTATTAAAGTAATAAGGTACAAGTTAAACTAATGACCGTGTCCCACAAAACAGTTTAAATTGTTTAACTGTGAGATGAATTTTAAAATTTTATTTTTATATAAGCTTTCAATCAAATAATATAAAAATAATATTATTTTAATGACAATTAGTAATGATACCACAAGCGTATACCTGTCGTTATTCTTATAGCTTTTTATGAATGGTATAAACGAATGGTATATGGTATATGGTATATACATTTCATAATAACTACCCTACTCGTAAAAATGCATGTATTGATCACTTATTAAGTAACATAGAAAACTCAGAAGGATCGACTCGTGAACTATTTTTATCAGACCATAACACATGTCAATTGCTAAAATTCCCAGTTAAAGAGAGAAAACCTGCACTCAAATTTTGGTACAACATTAGTAGAGACTATTCCAATGAAAATATTAACAAGTTTATAGAAGCCATAGGAAATTTATCATGGAACAGCGTTTATAATGAAACAAATGCTAATAAAAGTTTTAGTGAGTTTCATGAAGAGTTTTTGCTTTTTTATCAATTATGTTTTCATACTAGAAAAACCAAAATATACACAAATAGCACCTCTCCGAAATGGATTACCAAGGGCATTCGGGCTTCTAGTTTATATAAACGAAAACTTAAACGATTAATTTTCTTAAAAAACAATGACGATATAAAAACTAAATACATAAATTATACTAGGATTTTAAAAACATGTGTTAACTATTCCAAAAGGTTTACAAATCATCATTATTTATTAAAGTCAAAAAATAAAAGTAAAGTCACATGGGACATTATAAAAGATAGAACAGACGCACGTAAAACATATAATCAGGTAAACGAAATCAAATATAAGGACCTAAATATGTCTGATCCAGGTAATATTGCAAACGCATTTAATGGTTTCTTTACTAATGTTTCAACTGATCAAAAAACAGCTAAAAAAACTAACCATTACATTCTACCAGAGAGACATGAATGCAGTATATTTTTAACACCGTGCACTCCCATAGAAGTGTTCCGTACAATAAAATCCCTAAATAACAAAAGGTCAGTCGGGTATGATGAGGTCTCCACTCACATCTTAAAGTCTTGCGCTGAAATTATAGCACCAGTCCTAGCACATTGTATAAATTTGTCCATGCTTGATGGAGTGTTTCCAGATAAATTAAAATTATCAGTAGTTAAACCGCTCTTTAAGAATAAAAGTTCACTGGAAGTAACTAACTATAGACCAATCACACTAATTCCAATTTTTGCGAAAGTCTATGAAAAAATCATGCATTGTCGTTTATCACAATTTATAAGTAAATACAATATAATTAATAATGAACAGAATGGCTTTCAAAAGGGCAAGTCTACCACATTAGCTGCATATTCTCTCTTTAGGTCTATAACCGAAAACATTGATAAAAAACGTCCTGTAACAGCCATTTTTCTAGATATGAGCAAAGCTTTCGATCTAGTTGATCATAAAATCCTTGTGAATAAATGTGAAAGATATGGCATTCGAGGTCCTGGATTAAAGTGGCTTGAGAGCTATCTTGACAATAGAGAACAATATGTCGAAATTTTTCGCATAAACGAAAGCTTGACATCAATACCACATAGATCGTTGACTCTGCCTAACACATCAGGCGTCCCACAAGGGAGTATTCTCGGTCCTCTTTTGTTCCTCATATACAATATCAATGATTTACCTAGTATAACAGATCACAAGTGTATACTTTTTGCTGACGACGTTTCCATTCTTGTACCAGAAACTGATAAAAATAAACACAATAAGGAAGTCAGCAAAACTATAAATAATGTTATTAATTGGTTAACCGAAAATCAGCTTAAAATTAATATATCTAAAACTAAATATGTACAATTTGCAAACTATAAACAAAAACCTCAACATATTGAACTTAAGTATGATGGCGAAAAAATTGGTAAAGAAAATAATATCAAATTCCTAGGACTTACATTAGACAACAATTGCAACTGGGGCTCACACATAAACACAATATGTAATAAATTAAACAGGTTTGTATATGCCTTAAAACAGTTAAGTAAATCAGCTACGCAAGAAACAGCTCTCGGCGCGTATCACGGTTACGTAGGTTCGGTTTTAAGATACGGTATCATTTTATGGGGTAATTCTACACACATGAACAGGGCTTTCATTGTACAAAAAAAATGTCTTAGGGCAATAGCTGGTGTATCCCCACTAACTAGCTGTAGACCCATATTTAAAAAATTAAGAATATTGACTTTGGTATCTCTATATATTCTAGAAATTGGCATATTTGTAAAAAGTAATTCACAATTCTTTACGAAGGTTAGTGAAGATAGCAGATTCCAAAAAAGGGATCCTAGTAAATTAAGAAATGAAAATATGTAAAAGCACTCTTCACTACAAAAACAGTTACAGCATGTCAATAAAAAATTTTAACCACATTCCACAAACTTTAAGAGAATTACCTTTACATATTTTTAAAAGAAAACTTAAGTCTTGGTTACTTGAAAAGTGCTTTTATACGCTTAATGAATTCTATTCCTGTAAAAAATAAGTTATCCTGTTTGTTAGTGCTACTTTATTGTTCATGTTTACTTCTTTAAACAAAAATTCGCATGCCTATTAAAGGTGAATATGTCGGGCTGCTAAAACATGTATACCATCTACTGTACCATATTCCTGCGAATAAATGAATCTTTAATCTTTAATGTAAAATAACATTTTCGCCGACCTAATCCATAAAAATGCAAATAATTTAAATTCAGTTTTCAGTGGCGTTTTGTTGCTAGTACTAAGTGGTATTCAATAAATGGCGTCAGAAAAATGATTTATTTTGACAATCCAACTAAAAAATACCACAACAGTGGCCAGTGATGGCCGTTCATAGCAAATTGTTTTAGCAGATCCAATTGATCATGCGTTTCTAGTTTTTAAAAGGCCTTAGTATATTTGTATTTATTTATTAATTCAAAACGAATTCTTTAATGTTGAAATATCGTAGCTCTACCATTGTTATACCAACATGGTTGACTGGTAGAGAATGCTTTTGCCGTTAGACTTCCATTGTATCGTACTTATAATGTGCAAAAAGAAAATTATATATAGAAAAACTTCAGGCTGGTAACGTAATTTATTTGGATATACAGAGTGGTTGCACAATTGAATTTGACGACCGGATGGCGGAGTGGGTAGTGTACCTGCCTGCGACGCCGAGGTCGTGGGTTCGAATCCCACTTAAAACAAATCTTTGTGTGCATGAACATGGGGGTTTGTCTTAGTCTGGGTGTTTCTATGTATAATAAGTATGTATTTACAAAAGAAAAGTATATATGTATTAGTATCAGTTATTCTAGTACCCATAGTACAAGCTCTGCTTAGTTTGGGACTAGATGGCGTTGTGTGTGAGTTGTGGAAAAAAAAAAAAATTGTTGAAACCAGAGGTTTCATAAATGGTCAGTATTCATCTCCGAAGCAGCGATAGCCCAGTGGGAGACCGTAGGACTGCTAAGTCAAATGTTTCAGGTTCGAACCCGCGGCACACACCTCTGTTAATAAATCGTTAAGACTCGTCTTTTCGAAGTAATTTGTGTATTTGTCATATAAATTATCGCTCGCTAACGGTGAAGGAAACATCATGAGGAAACCTGTACGCCTGAGAGAGCCTTAAAATGCTCGAGGATGTGTGAAGTCTATCAATCCGCACTTGGCCAGCGTGGTCACCTAACCCTTCTCGCCATGAGAAGAGGCCCGAGTCCAGCAGTGGAACATGTATTAGATACAGGGCTGCTATTATTCATCTCCGGTGATTTGCCTAACAAATTGAACATTGCGATCGTCCAATTTGTTCGGCAAACATTTCTTAAGTAAATTCAGGAAAGTAAGAATATAGCTTGGTCAAACCTATACAGAACTATTTGTGTTGTAAAATTAGATTTGTGGGTCTAGAAACGTTCGAGTAAACTATTCGCTGAACAAACAAGAAAGGGATGCTGCGGCCTGGAACACAATTATAAAGTTTAATCATACATACATACATAGAATCATGCCTTTATCCCACGAGGGTAGGTAGAGCTTTATTAACACCCACACTTTACCTTTTATAGGTCCCATGTGCTATAGGGGGATTATAGCCATTCACTGGACACAATCTGAACTCCGTGCCGTTAATAGTTCCGTGACGTAATACCCCAAAATAACATTTTTATCGAACCTGGAAACGAACCCACGACCTCACGGTGCGACCGCATATGCTAAACACTGGACTAACAAGGCAGTTTCCAATTAGTTACCAATTAGTTACCAAGGCAGTTAGTAAGCAATTACCACAATTATTCCAATCGAAAGTTATAAATGAAAAGGAAAAATACAGCAATCTATTTTGCCAAAAATGATAAATAGTTGAACTGAATATTAATAATAATAATTTGATTTTAACATAAGATAGAACGCCAGAAACAATTACACTATCCAATGGTCCCAATGACAAGGCCAAACACACATTCACTCACACAAGGACACCCAGTCTCAGAACAAATATATTATAGTAGGACATAAATTAACTGAGTGCTCACAGAAATGAATATTTTATTTAATTTGTAAAGAGTATTTATAAGCTAGACATTGCAGAACACGTGTTCGTATTTCAGACCTCTGGGCCTCAATTCAGAGAATTATTCTGTCTAAGCTCTGCGACAGATCAGATAAGTTCAGCAAACTTCTCTGGTTGTTTTTATAGTCTCGGAAACTGTACCTAGAAAATTTAGGTAGATTAGGTATTTGGTTAGCTATTTTTGAAGGTATGTATAATGTACAATGAGTTTAGTTTTTTTCTACTTATGATTTTATTAGGTGATTTATTCTAACTTGACAATGTTTTTTTTCCGGACAGGTCAGAATAATAATTATGCTTGTTGGCAATCGCTAATTGCCAAAGCTTGTTCTAACTTTATGAGACTCAGAGTGCAAAATATTGTTAGAGTTATTAATGAAGAATAAAAGAAAACTGTCTTATAATAAAGCTACTCGGCCAAGATCGTCGAGTTAGTTTTCTGCGCTGAATGCATTTTGTCTCCTCAACATACTAATAATCATTTATTATCCTTGAGGTCTGGTTAGGACTTTAGGCACTTCTTTGACAAAAAATTAATTGTTTGTTTCAAAGTTCTCATTTCTTCTCATAACGCTTCTAACTTTATAATTATAAAAGAAAATTAGCCACAGCTTCTAGCGTAATCAGGAATGTTTTTCTATAATACGAATTATGGCCAGAGAAAATGAGCACAAAAGAATCCCTCCTGGAATCTAATTAAGGGCAGGTTAGTTTTAACAATATCCCAATTAGCGACCTTTACATGATGTTAATTAGAAAATGAAGGCCTTGTATTACAAAAATCTGTTGGTGGCTGAGTAAAATATAGTTTAGTTTAATATTTTTGTACACGCGTCAGTTTTACTATTATCATCAACATAATATATTACAACACGCTTCTTTTTTATAGAGGGTGTCTTAATGTTAATGGATAATCCTTTAACTGCAGATTGAGGGGATCACACCTGATTGGAAAATGCAAAACTTTATACACAAAAGTGATAGAAGTGCGCAAAGGTGTTGATTTTGTGAACATTTTGAAATTGTTCGATATTTAATAAAACATGCTACTTTCCTGAACAAAATTTTGCATTTGCCAATCAGACGTGATGCCCCAAACCTGCAGGCAAAGGATTATCCATTAATTATGGGACAATAAATAAAATTGATTAAACTCTACATGGTAACATTACACTTTAATTTGCTAATTTAAAAAAAAATAGTTATTTAGAATAAGCTTCAATCAGCGTATGCTTGTACAATCCGTTCGTAACAAAACAATTTAATAAAAGGTATCAAAATTAAATAAAGCCTAACCTTATTATAATTATCATTTCACATTTAGTAAACTTAAACACAATATCCTTTGCAAGTGTTATTATTAATTTGTTGATAACTTTCTTGTTTAGAGTTGGCTGGAAATGCATTTTCATCCAGACTTTAAGCTTCTAGCGTTTTGCCTTCCGAGACGGGCAAATATCTTCTGCGCTCGCGAAATTCATTTAATATTGCAAATACATGTTCACGCGTAGGTGAGATCCTCGAAATTATTCTGATTTATTTTAAGCTTTTGGAAGTAGTTAATGTAAGTTTGTAATAAAACGGAACCTGACGTGGTAAATATGATTAAGCTAAGCTAAGCTCCAAAATATAATTCACAAATATTTATTTGGAAATTTGACATTTTCGAGCTTGATTTTTGTCTTTCTGATTTTGGTTTATTGTATATTGGTAAAGAAGAATCCGCGGTTCAATCGTCCGACTAAGCTTGCCGCGGTCGATCGTTGGATGGGTTTTCTCCAGGCCTCAAAGAGTACCTGCAAATCACTTTAGGAAATCTATTATACCGGTAATCAGAGGCTAGAAATGACAGCTAGTCTTGCAAAGAGTAGACCGGGTATCGTATCTTGTTCTACGTAAAATACTGATTTTCAGCTGAATCCGTTAGACTAGAAGCCGGTCCCAATATATTTGGAGAAATTGAATGACCTCAAAAATTATATAAGTAAATAATTATTAGTACAACAAACGCATAACTACACAAACACACACACACACACAAACACACATTCACAGACACAAATACACACACACACACACATGCATCCTAGCTAAGCTTTACACAAAAACGTTGGTTCTCTGTCTATAATTTTACTTTTTTTTTCCATTCCTCCTAAAATGTCACTCTCAAAGCCACATTAATTTTTACTTTTGTCTCTAGATAAAAAAAAAACATTCAATTTTATTATTGTAATTATAGAATGCACTATCAGGGTGGTAGACGATGATGGCTGTGATACAGTTAATACTAGTACAGCTATCAACGGCGACCTCTTAATTAAGTCTTAATATTGTATTTATCAAAATTTAGACTAGCACTTAGTTTTAAGAGAGACTGTAAAAATTTTGTTGTGAAAAATAAACTTATTATAATTTTTATTATATTTGTTTTCAGAGCAGTAGAAATACGACTAACGTTTGACAAAGACCAGCACTAGCAGTATTGTACCAACGTGCAATTTGCCGTTATTTAAATGACTTTGCGTGGTTTCCCTTATTAAGTCGCTAATGGTAGCCTTCGGGCGAACTTGTACAGAATTTGTGTCCTCAAAGTTAATTACTGAATAAATTTTAGACGATATAAATTTTAGCTTGAATTCAGATGAAAAATAGAGTACAGTTTTGTTTAATATTCTAAATGTGGAATGTATAGAACCATTTTATTCGGGACGTAGCATGGAGAATTATTTAATGGTTTTATTTTGTGTGAGTTTCGTATTTTAAAAATATAATTTTGTGCGTAAAGTGCTGATTTCACTAATTCACTTAATTAAAATCGATGAAATTATGATGCACAGCTTTACAGCTGCGTTTGTGCACATACTCTATGCATCTTTTATCTTTATATCATAACAACAATCCAAAGTAAGTTAATTCAGCGAATAATCAAAGATTTATTTATACACAAATTAAAAGATTTCTTTTAAATTCTAATTTTAGCAAGAGGCTAAGTAAAAAAGTACGACATCAACCGGTGTACTTTACAGGCGCATAATTTAATGATGCGCTAGCCAAGTGGGAGACCGTAGGGCTATTAAGCGGAGGTCTCCGGTTCGAACCCATAGCACACACATCTGTCCATAAATAGTAAAGATTTGTCTTGTCGGAGATTCGGATTACGGAGATATGTGTGTATGTCGCAGCCATTTAGCTTAATCAGGAAGTTAACTTAATGTCGGCATCCAATTAAACAGCTGAATAGCAAAACTAGCCAATTCATTGAGCGCAACGTTTAACCAGATGACTTAACGTAGTGTAGTCATTAAGTTAAATTAGATATTGAAGATTTCACGATGTTTCGTTAGAGAGATAAGCTCATAAATGTTGTACGACTTCTTTTTACTGTATTAGTCCTTTATAACTAGTTTTTTTCTTTAGTCATCATCTCATTGAAACTCATTTATATAATAGTGAAATATTTACAATTATATAAATGACTTTCAATAAGATAAAGCGGTCAGTCATTTTCATCACGTTAACATTCAATAAGTCAAATCGTTAAACGTTAAGTGATTTAAATTTAATTAACCGTCGGCCATGATTTAAATGGATGCCAGTGTTTATTGAATGGCCTAGGCATTGAATTGACTGGCTAATTTAACTAGATGGCTATGACAAATTTACATGAAAATTATCGCTTGCTCACAATGAAGGAAAACATCGTAAAGAAACCTGTATACCTGAGGGTGCCTAAAAGTAATCGAGAGTGTGTGAAGTCTACCAATCCGCACTAAGTCAGCGTTATAGACTAAAGCCTTAGCCTTCTCATCATGAGAAGAGGTCTGTGCTCAGCAGTGGGACATGTATTTTGCTGTTGCTGTTATTATTATTATACGATTAAAACGTGATGCGTGAAACATAAACATTGAATGACCTAATTATTAACAAACTATCAGGTAACCCTTTTTAGGGTTCCGTAGTACCTACAAGGAACCCTTATAGTTTCGCCATGTCCGTCTGTCTGTCCACGGCATAGCGACGAAACCGTTGGTGCTAGAAAACTGAAATTTTGCATAAACATGTATGTTAACTAAACAAAGAAAGTCGTAGAGTAAAATTTGGAAAAATATTTTTTTTTCAGGTAGCTCCCCTACATGTAAAGTAGGGATGTTTTTTTTTGTCGCCTACCCCATAGTGTGGGGTATTGTTAGATAGGACTTTTAAAAACGTTTAGGGGTTGCTAAGACAGTTTTTTGATTTAGGGATTCGTTTGCGAGATAATTAACTTTAAAGAGCAAATTTTTGTTCGAGTAGGGCGCCCCCCCCCCCCTCTAAAAGCTAAACTACTGGATCCCAAAATCTGAAAAAAATTGTGTCGGTAGGTACATGTAATGAACTTTAAAGGAAAACTATAGCGGATAAGTTCACTTCATTAGTTCAAGAGGAATAGGGGTCCGAAATGTCAGATGCAGTTACTCAGAATATTTCGTTCAAAATTCTTGAAACATAAATAAACATACATAATACATATAAAATCACGCCTTTATCCCACGGGGGTAGGCAGAGACGATGGAACGCCATGTGCTTCGCTCTTTACATACTTCTTTCGCTTCCTTAACATTCATACATCTCGTCATACGTGCTAGCTGGTTTCGTGTACTACAAACATTTCCTATCTGAAGGACGCTATTTATCTGGTTGCTTTAACTTAATTAGTTCTAGAGTAATTGGGGTCCAAAGTGTAAAATGCAGTTACTTAGAATAATTCGTGCAAATTACAAAAACCTTTGAAAGTAATGACTTGTATGAAGATGTTACTTGTTTAATACAGATAGTAAATCCCTTTTAAGTCGAAATATGTTGTTACGACTAGCTACGGAAGCCTACTGCGCGTGGCCCGACACGCACTTGGCCGGTTTTTACTTATAGGTAATGGCAACATAATTATAGATAATGGCTTGTTTGCGACAACTCAGAGCATACGCTCACGGCAGAATCTGAGCAATGAAGTTAGACATAATTGAGCCGAGGCAATGCCCTGCGGGCGCAATCCTTTAACGAGTGTCGCACCTCGCATACAAATGCCTCATCTTCAGCGATACCTTTGTTTACACTGTAAATATGCATTATTCAACACCGTTTATACAATATCAAGTTATTATTACGATTTTTGTAGTAATTATTCAGACATGATAACGTTAAAATAAATGATTCTTCTTCCCTGCTCCAGTATTTTTATGCAAATTTTATACAAAAAACATGTGGGCAAGTTATTTGGAAAAATGATTATGTTCTTGGAATCTTTTAGGGGCTGATTACTTTTAAATCTGAAGTTATTAAAATTTAAATAGAACCGTGAAAAAATAATGAATAATATCTACATGTTTCCCTCAAAGTACTTCATTTTGTCCCGATGACACCACACCGCTGCGAAAAGAAGTCAATAAAATTTAACTTTACATTCATTATTTATATTTATACTAACAAAAAAAATCATAATCATGGCAAAGACAACAGCAAATAAATTATTCAAGTCTAAAGAGAAGGATTACTTCGACGCAGAGTGCATTTTCAGTGCATGAGGTCATGTTGAAGCCCGAGTCGGAGCTAAAATGGTTTGGGCATAAATTTGAACGGCTACTGAATGGGTACATGTGATTTGTGATTGTAGTACTCACGTTACAGGGTGCATGCAGGATGTAAAACATGCACCAAAACAAGTTAAAAAAACCTAACTGATACCAGTTTCAGTACTGTTCTAAAGACAAATATATAATTTTATCTCGTTTATATGTATGATACAATATGATCCATAAAAAGACCAAAGAAACCAGTTATGTTAGCTTTCTACCTGACAACGGCGTCATTTGAATCAAACAACCTTAAATTATGACCGTATTTTATCTTACTTAAGAACAAGTAATTCATTTAGCATTGGCATGAGGCTTTAATATCTATAGAGATCTCACAGTATGGTAGTTTTCTCACGACGTAAATTTAATGTTTAAAATCTATATTAACTTTTGATTTACTCCTTGCTATTTATTACATGGTCGAAAATAGTTTATTCTTTAATTAAAATACGAGTATATCTATTCTGAAACATAATACATATTACATTATCAAAATTATTTTTATTGTATATATAAGTTTGATGACCATTAACCCAAAAGAATCCAGCCAATAATAATAAAGGAACACGAATAAAAACTTGGCCAAACTTTAATATCAGTCTATAAAACGTGCAACTGCATACGCAAACTCCTTAACGAGTTTAGAGTCTTATTAGGGTCACCAATTGAGGGTTTTATTTTGATGTTCTTGAGTCGATGATTAATTAAAACACGTGAAGTTATTTAACTCACTATATTATATTATATGCGCAACTTAAAAGTAATACAGTGTCGAACTTATTATAAAAATAGGAAACGACCTAATTGAGTGGGTGCGAGATGTCGACTGCCGAAACTAGCGAGTCGTGTTTCAAGTGTCTTGAACATAAGGGCGCTGTGTCCCTACACCATTTCCCCCTTTACACAAAAATAATTTGCAAAATTATTTTGAGTATAAACGAAAATTACATAACATTGTCACAAACTTAATTCTTTCTACAATTCCAATAAAAATAAGGGATACATTATTTAAGTAGTTCCTAGCACTGATGCTTATATAAAAAAAAAAGGTCACAATCTCAAGTGCTTTGTGAGAGCTAAATAAATTGTTTTCAACGAAAGTGTCGTTCACAAAAAAAAATACACACATAAGTTATTGACGTGATTTGAGATCTTACATCTAAAAAATTATGGAATTTAAAACTTAAACTTGTCAAACCAAATGGGTTTATTTATTACAAACACTTAATACTTTTCTTGACGTTGCTTTTCGTAAGGCGCTTCAAGAGTCGGCGATACGTACGAAGATGCAAAGGCAGATAATTATGTACGTTGTAGAAATATCTTAACAACTACCAAAATTAATATAACTTAATTTATGTAAAATGTTACATGTATTTAAATTTATTAATATAACATAAAGTAATTTTGACGACAAATTGTCAAATAGTATAATTTAAATCGAACAAGGTTAGGGTTAAACCTAATACCGTGTTTAATTTAATATTAATCAAAATATGTAAAATAACAATTATTGTATAATTAGGTTAATATTGTTATACTTATACTTATATAAAATTAAATTGGAATATTCCATATATTATAACGTGTTATGCTTTAAATTTGTATTCAAATTATTAATAATGTTCAGCATTTTAAAATTAACTAAATTAAGGTAAAATAAAAATGTGTAGTTCACTTGAAAAATGAAACTTACTAATTTATAGTTAAAAATACATATTTAAGTTCGATCACAAAAACTTTACGAATGTTTTAAAAAGCAAATCTTACTGGGGCTCTTATCGCTCGGCCACTTTTTGTTATGATTTCTTTAGATTGCTGGTTGAGTGGTGCTTGTGGTGATGTCTTAATAGGAATGTTGTTTATCGTGGGACCAGAGTTAATATTAACATGTGTTTCAGGTTCTTCTAGCATAAAGGCGGGTTTTAATCTATCGATTGATATGTTACAATCTCGCCCTGGTAACTTTATTTTAAATACCTTGGAGCTAACTCTATCTAAAACTTTATATGGTCCATCATAAGGCGGTTTCAATGATTTGTGAACTGCATCATCTCGCACAAAAACATAATTACAATTATGCAAATCAGTATGTACAAATATTTTTCGTGAATCAATTTTATCTCGTGTATGACGATATTTGGAGATAGTTTCGCGGATTTTTTCAATTAAACTATACGGATCGCTAGAATCTGGATTTTGTGAAGAATCATAGAATTCACCGGGTAAACGTAAAGTTTTACCGTAGGTTAGTTCTGCAGCACTTACGCCGCTATCCGTTCTTATTGCCGCGCGAAGTCCAAACAATACGGTGGATAATTCATTTATCCAAGAAGTTCCACTATTTAATCGTGTCATCAGAGCAGCTTTTAATGACCTATGCCATCTTTCAATTGCTCCATTACTTTGGGGATGATAACTGGTTGTATGAATTTTGTGAATACCTAAAAATTTCATAAGTTTTGTAAATAAATTGGATTCAAATTGTCTGCCTTGATCTGTGGTTATTCGTACAGGACAACCATATCTTGTTATCCAGCCATCATAAATAGTTTTTGCTACAATATCTGCAGTAATCTCTTGTACTGGAAAAGCTTCAGGCCATCGTATGCATCTATCAATAATTGTAATTAAATACCTAAATCCTTGTGGAGATGTTGGTAACGGACCAACAATATCTACGTGGATATGTTCAAAACGCGATGCTTTAGGAAATTCACCTAAACCTGAAATTACATGTCGAGAAACCTTTGATCTCTGACATTGTAAACATGCCTTAGCCCATAATCCTATGTCTTTATTCATGCTAGGCCAAAAGAATCGTAAAGAAATCATTTTGCGTGTTGTACGTATACCGGGATGACTTAACCCGTGAATGTTTTCAAAACATTTTTTTCTAAAACTATCTGTAACATAGGGTCTTATCGTGCCTGTAGAAATTTCACAATAAATTGGTTTATGATTACTAGCTAAAATTATTTTTTTAAATTTAATATTATCATTGCTATCCGGTGCACGTTTTAACTTTTCTAATAAGTACGCGTCTTTCATTTGCGCGTCGGCAAGTGCATTGTAGTCGAGTACAGTTGGGCACGTAATTTCTTCAACTCGAGATAAATAATCTGCGATAACATTATCTTTGCCTGAAATATGCTGAATATCAACTGTAAATTCGCTAATAAAAAGTAATTGTCGGGTTCGTCTCGGTGTTTCTTTGTCATCTTTACCAGATTTAGTAAAAGCATGACACAAAGGCTTATGATCAGTAAAAATAGTTAGAGGTCGACCCTCAAATAATTTACGAAAATATTTTATTGACCTATAAATGGCTAATAATTCACGATCATACGTTGAATACTTTTGTTCAGTCGGCGTTAATTTTTTTGAAAAAAATCCTAAAGGTTGCCATGCACCTTTTACTTTTTGTTGCAATACGGAGCCAATTGAGATATCTGAAGCATCGGCCATTAGTGCCAATGGGACATCTGGAAGTGGATGCGCCAATGTAACGGCCTCTTGCAGACCTGTCTTACATTGTAAAAATGCATTTTCAGATTTATCCGTCCATTGTATGATAGATTTATTTAACTAAATATTTGTTGAGCTCACATTGAAAAGAAGCTAAATTTGGCAAATGAGACCTATAAAAATTAATCATACCTAAAAATCGTCTTAATTCAGCTATAGTTTTAGGTTTTGGAAATTGTACAATATCTTCAATTTTATTATTAAGTGGTCTAACTCCTTCAACACTTACGTCATGACCTAAAAATTCTACGCGTGATTGTCCAAAACAACATTTACTTAAATTTATTGTAATGCCATACGTATTAAATCGTTCAAAAACTAACTTTAAATGTTCTTTATGTATTATTGGATTTTCACTTGCTATTATTATGTCATCCAAATAATTAAATAAAAAATCGAATCCTTGTAACACAGTGTTATTCATGAAACGTTGAAAAGATTGCGCCGCGTTACGCAAACCAAAAGTCATACGAGGAAATTCGTACAGACCAAAAGGAGTAATAATCGCAGTTTTTTCTATATCCTGCGGTGCTACGCTAATACAGTGATATGCACGATTAATATCAAGTTTTGAAAAAATTGATTTATTTGCTAAAATATATGTAAAATCGTGTAATCTAGGTATAGGATATCTATCAGGCTTTGTAATCGCATTCAGTTGACGATAATCGCCGCAAGGCCTTAACTCACCGTTTTTTTTAGGTACAACGTGCAATGGGCTGGCCCATGCACTTTTAGATGGCCTACAAATACCCATTTCTTGCATTATTTTAAATTCCTCTTTAACTTTTTTGTACCTATCGGGTGGAAGAGGTCGTGATCGCGCGTGTACTGGTGGGCCAGATGTTTCAATAAAGTGTAAAACATTGTGAGCGGGCGTTTCTTTAAACGATGCCGGTTTAGTTATATCGGGATACAAGCATAACAAGTCATAATATGGATGGTTTACAATAAGAGAACTTACCGAATGTTGCTCGACGTTTACAATTGATGCTATTACATTTAATTCTGTCACTTGATCTATAAGCTTACGTTTATTCATGTTTACTAAAATATTATGATGTGTTAAAAAATCTGCACCTAAAATTGGTTTTTTCACATTGGCTATTACATATACATAAATGTCCAGCGATATGGACGACGGAGTTTTAAATTTAAAATTAATGTCTTTTCACCATAAGTTTTTATTTCCGTACCATTTGCTGCGTATAATTTGTACGTACTGCACTCGCGATTTGAATGTTTTTTATTTACGGGTAACACAGAAACGTTGGCGCCAGTGTCAATAAGAAAGTAAAATCCGGAATTTGTATCCAGGACTTTTAGGCGGCAACAGGGATTGATGGCACAGAGCTCCGCCTTTGTCTGCGCCTGTTCTAGTTTTCCTGGGCCTTTGGTTGCTGCTTTACCTCCTGCTGCCTTTGGTTCTTCCACGCACATGGTTCCACGCACCTATGCGCTTTACTGTTATAATTTCTATGGTAGAAACAGAGATGATCGCGTCTGCCAGGAGTCCAACGTTGTTTAGAAGAGCCGCGACTGTTACTGCGGGAACGTGAGCGGTAATTATTTCTCTCGCGCTGTCCACTATTCTCAAATTCCTCGAGTTCTTCAATTCTCTGCATGAGTTTGGCGATGGCTGCGAAAACCGTGTCCATTGTATTGGACTTTGCTGGTTGTATTTGCGCCATTTTAAATTTTCTTTTTTACGTTTGATTATCACGTCGGGATGTCACCACTTTAGAGTCTTATTAGGGTCACCAATTGAGGGTTTTATTTTGATGTTCTTGAGTCGATGATTAATTAAAACACGTGAAGTTATTTAACTCACTATATTATATTATATGCGCAACTTAAAAGTAATACAGTGTCGAACTTATTATAAAAATAGGAGACGACCTAATTGAGTGGGTGCGAGATGTCGACTGCCGAAACTAGCGAGTCGTGTTTCAAGTGTCTTGAACATAAGGGCGCTGTGTCCCTACAACGAGCAAAGACATATTTCCATCAGTACAAGGAAAAAGTTACAAAAAGGAATGTTTTATAAAGGGTTATCATGTATGTAATGACCTTTTGTCGCAAGCGCGTAAATAGTGCTCAACGAGTGATCTCAAAGCGATGCTTTGTTTTAGCGACCACAATGGTCCACGGCGACCACTTATTGCTTTAGAAGCTCCCATTGAAAACGTCATTTGTACTTATACGAGCTACGTAAACCAGCAATTATATTTTTTACCGTTGAACTTTTGTGTTATTTCGGAACCTGGACAGTCTGAGTTATTGTCTCATATTACTTTCCTTCCCGTATTTTTTATTGACATTATTATCAATAGATACTTAAAGAAAGGATTTCTGTAATATTTTTATATTCCGCGATGACCGTTTTGTTTAACGGTGATTGTTCATAGGTTAAACTTTTAGGGTTTCGCAGTACCTACAAGGAACCTTTATAGTTTTGTCATGTCCGTCTGTTCAAGACATAGCGTCGTCGAAGCCTGTAGCGAAACCAATTGTACTAGAAAACTGAAATTTTGCAGGGATATATGTTTGTTAACGAGGGAATCGAAGCTGAGACTTCACAGTAAGAGATGCATATGCTAACCACTAGACCATCGAGAAAGTAAAAAATTCTTGCCATTATTAAGCATATAAAGCTAATTTTAATGGAAATCATTGGTTAAGACTATTTCTTAAGAAATATGATAGAATTTACCAATATTTTTTTTCTTGGTGTGAACAGCCATAATTATTGTTTTAATAAAGATAGATGATTATTTAATTAATACAGAGCTGTCATTTTATTAAATTTTTTCATTAAATTTGTATCAAATTCTGATTCGTGTAGGCACAAAATATTTTAACGTAATCTCGAATTTTTTTTATAAGAACGAGTATTGTATACAAATATATATGTTTATGTAGTAAATCTATTTAAATGCTCATGGCGAGGATATAATATCAATTTAACATTGTTATTAACTCAGTTTTCCACTCTTTACAGAATATAATAAAACCACTAAACTAACATGACTTCAAAGGTCCAACTACCGTCATGCAGATCAAAGTGGAGTGGAGTGGCGTTTATAAGTGAGCGTTTGAATTGAAAGCTGAGTTGCATTGCATACGAGTTGTATCTAAAGCGTCCCCAATTAAGCAGGTTTGAAACAACGTGCCTCAGCGGGATATCTGCCGTATGGAATGCTGTGCACCGCCGCAAACCCTTGCGGCATCAAACGAGGTAATTAATTGTATACTCGTTGAGATTGCTCAGAGGAAAGAATCCTAAATGGAATGTTGCAGTTTATATATTATATTCAGTCATGTGGTTAGTAGTAGAGTCAACTGCTCAACTTTCTAAGTATGTAACTAAAGCCAAGTTTTACCAAAAAAACGTATCGAGATAAGGTTGTATGTGTATGTATTATATTAAAGACCTTACAATTCTCAAAACTCTAAGGGCCTTATCATACTAGCGGATTGCGAGCGGATTCAAAGCGGAGCGGGCGCGCAACGGATTCGTTGCGGGCGCGCAACGAACACGCCGCGCATTCGCAGCGAATTCGCTGCGGACGCGCGGCGTGGACGCCATTTTGTACTGTCTCGTACAAACGCCAGCTAACCAACTTAATACAATTTTTTTTCAAATGTTAAATTATTTTGCATCATAACGGATTCTTGCGGGATTTTATCTTGCTTAAATATTTTATGTTTGTTTTATGGTAGGTAGGAACGAAATTATTTAGGATTATTTTTAATCGTTTGCAAAACAACACAAATTAGTCGCTCTCTTCCATTCGATTAATTGATAATGGATCTTCCCAAATTCGTCGATGCTTTTGTTTTCGTCGCCGGCGTTTCCGAAGTAACAAAGCCAACAGCAGTGTTTCCTCGTCGGAATCAATATTGTTACTGAGTGTATTGTACGTCGTAAATTCGCTACCAACACGCGACGAAAACGTAGCGTATTCGCCACGCGTCCGCGACGTCTCCGCTGCGCAGCCACTGCTTGTTCGCGACGCATTCGCTGCGCGCCCGCTCCGCTTTGAATCCGCTCGCAATCCGCTAGTATGATAAGGCACTAAGGGCTGCCGAATGTTAACAGTGATTTATTTCATTCCTAAGAAAACTATAAGATTTTATATATTATTTTTATAAGTGCAGCATGCGCTTGGATTATTTGCACGAATATAATGCACGATCAGCACGGCGCAATCTGTAGCCATACTTACTTAGTCAGCGTCATACAGATCTGAATCTCGAACTTAAAGGAGGAGAAGGTTCGCCAAGCAAAGACACTTGTATTAGTCCATAGAAATAGTGGACCTAATGCTGACTCGAAGACGAGATGAGAAGGGACAAAGGAGCCATCAAGCAAGACATCATCCATTTTCTAAAGGTGACCGACGGATGACGTGTCGAATTTTGTCACCACGAACTTACGGAAGCTGCTGGAAATAAAAAAATCTATTATATTATATTATTCTCAGTTACTCACGCTTCTTATTGTGTTTCGTAATGAAATGTAAATTCCTAGAAACACCTATACGTGACTTAATTAACTGACTGCATTTATATAAAGAATGTACGCTTAAATAGGACAGGTGAACGATAAATTATGAAAACCATCTATAAAGCACATAAAATAGATAAAATCTCTTGCATAATTCATAGCAACACCATCACATTCTAAATTAAAGGAGAATTCTAAAGTTATTTCAATAACGTGGACAGAAATTCGTCGCGATTTTACCGTTTTTTATTGTGAACGTGTTTGAATCGTGATAATATTTTATCACGAAGTTGTGTTAGATATAGTAATGGTTTGAAACGTTATTGTGAGAGGTCGCTAGTTTGAGATATAATCTCATAGGAGGTAGGAAGCAAACAAAGTAGATTGGCGCACGTCCACCGCACTCCCACTTGCAATCTAAGTGCGAACAACATGGACGATTGTGGTCGGTACCTGAATATCTAAATCCATAATAACTTAACCAATAAAGTTATAATAAGTTATTTCTGTAGGTGCACTTTTGCTAATAAAGGTCTTAATTTGTGTTATCAATATAATAACCTCACATAAGTCGAAACATAGTGATATTTTTTATTGTTTATTTTTCAGCGTAATATATTATATATCAAAATACAAATAATAAGCTAGTTTTGATATTGATATTTGATTCACATTGTTTTGTTGCTATCAGCATACAATTACGCATATTTCTTCGTAAGTACTAATTGGTTTATTGTCCGTATCCTATAATAGCAGCCCTGTATACAATACATATCCCACTACTGGGCTCGAGCCTCTTCTCATGATGAGAAGGGTTAGGCCATAGTCCACCACGCCGGCCAAGTGCGGATTGGTAGACTTCACACACCCTCGAGTATTTTTTAAGCACTCTCAGGCATGCAGGTTTCCTCACGATGTTTCTTTCACCGATAACGAGCGATAATGTATATGACAAATACACACATATCTTCGAAAAGACGAATCTTAACGATTTATCGTGTGTGTGCCGTGGGTTCGAACCCGAGAGCTCTGACTTAGCAGTCCTACGGTCTCCCATTTGGCTATTGCTGCTTCTTCCGTATCCTAACTTAGTTATATCTCTGTTTAATTTAGATCACTAACGCCACAAATTATACGTGATATAACACGACTACCACTTTTACTCGTAATTAATGTAGCATTAAGATATTTGACATACCCACGCTATGCCCACTAATCTTCGTGTTCTGTTCTGTAATTATGTTTCAGTAGACCAATTATTTCTATATCAATTACCCTGAATTTCAAGTATAATGGACTACATAAAGAAATAATTTTAAGTATCACTTCAATTATTCCGAAGTTTCAAAACAAGTAAATAGATCCTAATTGATTTTTAATGATTGATCATTAACATTTATGTCACGATTTTCATTATTATTTCTCAATAGGTCTGTAATAAGAATCATACCTTAACTAACGATCACTCATGAGAAAAAGTTAACATTAAAAACTGAGGCGTGAGACATCTTCAAATTGAAGAATTTCCTAGTGAATTGAGATACAAAATATGAGCAATGTTGGATAAAATCGAACATGTTGAATAAACAGAGCTATCGTTGTATTCGTGGCGTTTGTATGCTAGGTGCGACTCCCGTTACCGAGATGTGCGCCCGCATTGCCTCGGCTCAATTATGTCTAACTTCATTGCTCAGATTCTGTCGTGAGCGTAAGCTCTGAGTTGTCTCAAACAAGGCGCTGTGTTATGTGTGACTTTGTTAAGCTTCGGTTTCGTAGGAAAGCGGTGTGGAATAAAGCGGCCGTAACACATAGCGCAATGTTAAAATAAATATTTAAAAACATTTATTGATATTAGTAAATAGTCAAACACAAAAATAATTATTAAAATTGTTAACAAACAAACCTTTCCCACAGTTTGATAGGTGTCTTCTCTTCTTCGTCGTGTCGATGGCAGAGTCAAATTTTATTTTGACTTGCCATCGTGGTGAATGGATTAGCCAATTCACTTTGGAGAACTCGCGAATTGCCCAGGGTGCGCCGGGCGTAGGGAATCGTTGTGTACGTCACTCGGGGAGGCTCCTTTCATGCACCCCTTTTGATAGGTGTGATAGCGTAGTAGGTACATCAATATAAAGTGACCTATGTGACGTACCTGATAGTCAGTAACCTGCATTTAAAATTTTATCATAATTGGGCCCGCCGTTTAAAAGACAAACATTTTAAAACTGTATTTTAGGCATTGCACTTGTGCAAATAGCTATATCAACTGAAAATACATAACACTTCAATTTTACTTATTTGTATCGATACAAGTTAAAGTAGAACTTGGTCCACAACATGTTGAGCCTGATTGGAAAGTTGAGTAGATGCGATTAAAAGTTTATTGAATAACGCAGCTAACAACGTTCCCCTCCAGCTGAAACGCAGCGGTTTCTCCACGAGTTATACTTGCAGTTTGACCTTATATCAATTACTGGGTAACGGCTACTGTCGTACAATTCTTATCCAACTTTTTCTCGGCTATTTAGTTCAACAAGTTTTAAAAGATATGCGTTTTCCTATTTATCGTATATAAACTTCAGTAAACAATAATCTGTGTTTGGGAAAGGTTTATCAATCAATGAATCAAATATTTTGTTTCAGGCATCAGGGCCCATACATAAATACCTTATAACTAACATACATATTTGTATTTTATAACTTAGAAACTATTTAACACTTCGAAGTGTTGCGCAATTGCGAGTTTATGCTTATAATCAGCTTTCTATATCTTGAGGTAAACATGGCGCCCACACAAAACAAACAAAAACTTGTAATCAAAGCGCGATGTGTTCAATCGAGACGATTCGGGGCTAACGAGCGTAGAACGCGTGCGTACTCGAACAATAATGAAGCAGAAGTGATTTGTTAATAATTGTTGTGAGAAAGAGCCAAGGAAGTTGTCGGCTGGCGGTGAGACTTCAAAGAAATTAATGAGTGTTAGGAACTCGCGACGTGCCATCGCCGACGCGATCGATTTGGACGCGAACCGGAACTAAGTTACCGCAAGAGCTTACAGAAATTGCTGACTCATTGCAAATGGACTCAATAGCTGTTTCAAATGTCTCATCAAGTAATTCAAATTTTATTCAAAACATGACCGAGACTTCGGGCTTACTACGGAACTTATGAATTATTTAACACAATTATTGTCCTGGGAATTTTGTAACTGGTAACAATCCCACAAATAACGATGAAATCAAAGGTTGTATTAACGATCAGTCGATGAAAGCTAACTTATAATTTGACGTTTTCATTTATGTTTGTCCTTGGTTTTATCAAAATGAGACTATTTATGGACCACTTGTATTATCATCGTGCTCTATAGAGATATTGGAAATTTACATCTTTAGATTCGGAATTAATCACAATCATGACTGCTGAGCCGTTATATCATTTTCAGTTAAAGACCATCTTTAACTGAAAATGTCTAGCTTTTTCTAATTGATTTATATATATCCTTTAGCCACGCTTAACAATCTTATACTAAGAACAGCCGAAAAAATTGTTGAACTTGCAGCGGGGTTTGAACCCGCGACTAAAGGATACCCTATCGTTTTACCACTCAGCTATCCAAGCCCCACTCCAATTCCACGAATCTTTTGACTGTATGCATCGTCTTTCCGGACGCCTCGCGTCATCTATTGTACCTACATATTAGTAGGTAGGAGGCGTTCAAAGTTCAAATCCCGCTTTAAGTCCAAAAATGTTTTGTACTTTTCTTAGTTATGTATAATTTGATGTGTCCTTGGTAGTTCCTCTTACGTAACGTGCGTAATACTTATGAATGTTTTATGTATATATTTCAGAGTGCAGCTGATGCAGGTCCATTACGGGAGCTTGTATATGGATTCTGGCGGTTATGCGCTGATTAACGTAATGTGATTGTGGTTACCCATTTAACTATATTTTCAATGCACTATTGATATTAAATTGGTCATAATAACAGTGAGTGTTTTGGGATTATTGACTCGTATAACAGTTTATTTATTTAAATTCTTATTTATTAAATGCTCGTCGTTTTTATATAGCTATAACAAATAAGTCAAGACCAAAAATGATTTTTAATTGAACAATATAAATATATTGAATAAAAAAAATTCAGCTGGCTAAATTTAAAAAAATATGCTTAACAATGCTGTGAGTTTAAAACATACTAGTATCCGCTCACGGCTTCACTTGCGAGGTTTGTAGATCAAAATGTGTATTATATTAATTAATCAAGGTTGATGCCAAAGTTTATAAAAACGTGCCCAGTAGTGTTTTGTGGTTCATGAAAGAGTAATAAAATTCTTATAAACTGCGCATTTAATGTTAGTACCACAGATATAGATCTACATAGATAACGCAAATGCATGTACTTCGCGTGTCCGAACTCCGACCAAGCGTCAAGGTTGGTCGCCGCTAACTTCAGTCCACGCGCGTCTTTTGTTAGAGAAAATCATAGCGGACGGCCGTTTGAATCGTACTGGGCGGATGGGCATCGGCGGCATCGGTGTCTTTGAATCGGTTTGGATTTCCCGTCACTAAATTTCGGCTGTGACGTCACTATAGGTATTAAAAAGTTGGCACGCTTGGTTTCAATACAAATCGTGATACTTGCGTTATCTATGTAGATCTAGATATCTGTGGATAGTACTATTTTGAACACACATTTTTAGCTATGTACACAAGAAAATCTTAGTCTTTACTACTTCGCTTGCTCTATCGATCTCAAAAGTAAGTTATAAACCAATATTGTCGCGAGAATCTCGACCACGCGCTAACACCTCTTTCCGATAGTAAATGCAATACAAAACAAAACTTAGTGCTGAAAGCTGATACTGCAGACTGAAATGCATTTGCAGGGAACTCCAAACAAGAATGTTATAAACAAATTAATAATGAGACTTGCTCACTGCATAATCTGCTTTTAAATTTAAACTAGTTCTTAATCTAGTTAGTAAGACTTTTAATCATCGTTCGCCGAGTCTTGGACCAATATTCATTACGGATTTAACTGAATATCAGTCCTTTAAACAGGTCAAACGCCTTGTGAGGAGCTCGTGGCTTAGTCGAAGCCGCGCCGGTCGATTGCTCTTGCAGCCTAAGCAATACTTACCGCCGTGTATGGGTGATCATCATATCATATAAAGTTTTTTTCCGTGCTTCGAAAAGCACGTTAAGCCGTCGGTGCTAGTTGTCATTTGAAAATAGCAGTCGTTACAAGTAGTCAGAGACCAGAAAGTCCGACAAATAGTCCAACAAAGAGTATCTATCACCTCATACTGGGTGTGTAAGACTGATGGCACTCGCTCCACGCAAAATACTGATATTCAGCTAAATTTGTTAGACTAGCTGAATTAATGTGATGAGGGAAAAACTCAGAAGGCACAGGTAAAACGCCAGCCATTACGAGTAGTGATAATTAGAATGTTGGTGTGAATTCACACGATAATAACCTTGCTATCCAGGGGTTTTACTAGCAGTTTAAGGCAGGTAGGCTTCTAAAATAGATTAATAACGAGCTACATAAACAGCTTTGATAGGCGTTAAGATAAGGTACACGATAACGCTTTTGTAAATTAATTCCATATTAATTATGATTTAGTTAGAACATTAATGTTATAGTCTAGTAAGCATTGTGTTTATAATATAATAGATGTAAATACCCACAACTTGATGATATTGTTGAACATAACATGTGACTTTATATCATATTAAAGTTGAAAAATTAAGAATCCAGCAGGACTCGAACCTGTACCCCCTGGTGCTTTGCCAATTCAGCTATGGATTCGTATGCTGCTAGACTCGAAATTTCTCAACTCTTTTGTGCCAGCGTTGTAGGTATATATATGTACCTTAGGTAATCACCCATCGCATAGGTGGCGCTTAAACCAAGTAAGGTTCGTCTAGCTTAGGTATATAATTATTCAATTTATTCAATTCAATTTAGTCAACAGAAAAACAATACAAGCTTACAGTTTTACAACAAAATCGCTTATATGGTAGGTACAATACAATGTCAAAACAAAAAAATATATTAAATTAACATACAATCATATATATATCCCTGAATATTAAAACAAGTATTTTTTATTGTAAAGTAAGTAATTACAATAATAATTCGAAATATTTAAAGCCACTGAATTGTTAAGAAGAAAAGATCTACTGAATAAAGTTAACAGTAATCCATATAATAATCACATGATATTTAAAGTCTTTAATTATTTTTATAAAAAAATGGGTTGATGACCTAGATTTGAATTATTGCTATCAAAACGTAAGTACTAAATGTTATTTCCGGCTATTATAAAATGTAAAACCCGCACGTATAATATCGAGTACCAGGAGCTTACGTTTGAGACTAAAGTTCTCGTGTACCGTATCGTAAACTCTTTAACTGATTACAGATAGTTTTGTTATATTACTTCGCTTCTAATAAAATGTTGTTTAAAACTTATTTCTCTAACTCTTTTTTTTAAAGTGAGCTCCAAGAAATTGTTGATCGATATGCAGCTTGGTAAAGTTTTTTTAAAGAGACCGCCACTGTACAGCCTTATTTAAAAATATACGTGATCTAGAAACCGTAATAAAAAAAAAACTACTGAGGTGTCAAGGGTCACCCGGATGGAACGAAGTTCCTTTCGATTAATTAGTAAAGAAATTTTTATTTTTCTAAGTTATAAAAAAAATCTTAATGTGGTTAATACTCACTCTGTGTGTCTGATGATGTAGCACCGTAGCTGTAACGTAGCATGTAATTTCTACGCCACTACGAGAATTGCTACGAAATGTGTCGTTATACTTTTCGTAGCAATTTTTTCCATCTAGCCCCCTTTCGCAACGCGCGATAAGGAACTTCGTTCCAAAAATTAAGAGCTTCCTCGATAGTCTAGTGGTTAGTGTATGCGCCTCTCATCGCGAGGTCTCGAGCCCGACCCAAGGGGCAAAGTGTTATCAGGAAACTTATAATAGCAGCAAGAAGTTCGAATCGTGCCCGGTGGATGGTAATAGGCTCACCCCCTATCCCATGGGACAGCAGTTGAACTGTGGGACACCTCTGCCACACCCTTCTGGTTAATATAGGCGTGATTTTATGTTATGTTATATTGTTATACTTCACTAGTGCATTGCAGTATGCAACCTGTAATGATACAATTGATTGTTGTTAATTAAAACCCATGAACTATATTGATAAAGAATAAACTATTATGTCTGTAAAATGAATCGAATCAAATTCAATTGTCCGTTGTGTATAAACTTATCGCTCCGTTGAATTAATAGATCGTAACAACGACCTTGTCTAAGGATTTTACTTTACCCAAACATTCAAATTGATATTACAGCCGCCACTGTTGGATTAAATCTACTAAAACAATACATTGTTAACATTTCATCGTCCTCGGTTAGCTGTGCGTCTACAATATTTAGTACTGCTTAATTAATTAAATTAAGCCGCTGTTGAGGAGTAGGTACCATTATTGAGATTAATAATGTACACAGAGTTGCAGAGTGCGAGCGCTGACACTCGACACTGGCTCGACATTTGCTCGACTCTCGCGGTGTTTGCCACGTCTCCGACATTTGCACTTCGACACTTATCGAGTTCGTTAAGTCAACACATATTCATGTTGGCATACTATCAATAAGATCGTGACATACATAGGTTTATGGGTTACTTATTTTCAGGTGCTTTATGTACAAACATAATGCATACAAATTCTGTCTGAATATTATGTCATTTTTGGGTTTTTGTAGTGCTTTTTAACGATAAATTATTAATATCTCGTTAGCTAGAAGAATGTGTTTGCAGCAATGTATGACTTGAGTTTTTCAAGTGTGCGGGATCAAAGATAGGTTTGCTTGATGTAAACACATTTTAGATGAAGTAAATTTTATTTCACAGAGCACACAGTTCGCAGAAAGTACAAGAATAGAAGGAGAGAGCTTCGCGTCGAGACAGCAAATCGACTGGTGAGACCAGTGAGGCGATGCGGCCGTGCGCCCGAGTACAGCGGTGGCTCGCCTCGCAAACCAGTTTCAAGACAAGTATTTATCTAATATGAAGTTACAGTCGTTTTGCTGTCTCGACGCGAAGCGCATGTCGCATGCTTCCGCTTACAAACTAATAGGTATTACGCTTTCATGGTGTCACAAACCTTACTCGTAAAACACCATAAGCTTTGTTAGTGTTAAGCTACTGCTCAGTACTATCTCTTATTTCTCCTTCTATTCTTGTACTTTCTGAACTGTGTGCTCTGTGAAATTAACTTTATTTCATCTAAAAAGTGTTTACATCAAGCAAACCTATCTTCGATCACGCACACTTCAAGTTCATTCTGTTTAACAGAGCCCTGTACAGATTGTATTTGAAATACTTACAAGAACGAGTATTTAAGTGAGCTACGACAACGTAGTAAGCGTTCGTAGGGTTGTGACTGAAGTTTTGACACTTAATAAATTGTTTTATCCGCCCATCGGGATTTTGGATGCATGTTACACTCTTCCATATTCAAATTTCAATGTGTCTTTAAACATTAAATTGTTAAGTTCAATCATTAAGCTCTTGATGAAATAAATTACATATTACTTCTACAATATACTAATGTAACACGCCTCGCTCGTTTGTTATATTCCAAGTAAAATATAATAATAGTGTGTTATTACGTCGTTAGACTAAAATGTTAACCTTTCGCATGGCTAATGTAATTTCATATTTTAAGCTTACTATCAAAGTAAAACATATTAGTATAAGCACTAATATTTTAGCGACATTCCCAGCTTTAGTTTTACAGACTTTCATATCTACTTTTCTAGTCTTTCCTTCACATTTATTACATTCCTCTGTAGAACTGGTAGACAATTTTCATTGAAACCAGAGCAGATGAAACTTATCAAGAATTGCAACCATTACTCTTTTAAAAATATGAAATGGTAATAGCAATTCATCGAAATTTAAACGGTTAATTTCATTGATATGCAAAGGAAAGATAAAATTGTTTACCCATCGTAAAGCCGATAGCGATAATCGTTGCTGAGTCTTAGGATGTCGATAAATCGGATCTTGTTTAAGTAATTAATTCAAAAACCATGTTTCCCTTGAAACTTACTAAACAATCTTGTTGGTCTAATAAGCGTATACGGGCAGACAAGTTATTTTTGGGAGGGAACAATAAAGATTCTTGAAAAACAAATCGATATTAAATATACCCGTATCTGTATGAAACTTTTATTTGTAAAAAGAAGTCCAAGTAAATAATTCATGGACATAGATTTTTGTACAGCGAAATTTTTTGAATTCTGTGGGATACTACAGGATTCGTAAATTTCGCTACAATAGCTCAAGCCCTTTTTATTCTTAACAAGATCAAGTAAGGGTCACTAATTGCTACATTGTTAAGATAACGCGGTATTAGTTTTTAGGGGAAAATCTTTTGTGTTCGTTTTCTTTGCTCATAATTCACATCATAGAAAAACATTCTTTGTTACGCTAGTGCCTTTGGCTAATTCTCTTTTTATAACGAAATATAAAGTAAGAATCATTATGAAGAGTAACGCGAACTTTGTAACAAGGAAATGAAATTTTCGTCAAAGAAGTGCCTGAAGTCTTAACCAGACCTCCAGGAAAATTAATGATTATTGGTTTTAGGAGAGAAAATGCAGCGAGCGCTCGGACTTTGAGAAAACTAACACGACGACCACGGCCGAGCTTGAATATCAGGCAGCTTTTTATAAATGTCACAAAGTTTTTTATCTTATGTTGATGACAGCAAGTGTTTATTTTTACTTCGTTCAGACTTCGATAACTTTCAAACCTAGAAGTATAGGTTGGACTTAAGACATACCATCTAGATTTTAGAATGTTAACCTTAGTACAATCAATTCAAAAATTTGCCTCGATCCTTAATAATAACATTTAAATTTAGGTAGGTAGAAATAATTGAAAGAATTATATATGAAATATCAAGCTTACTAGACAAAACATTCTAAAATAAACCCAACCTTGTTGCCCATCAGTCAATAATTTCAGTCATCAGTTATTTAGGTCAGTGTTGTTAAATCTTGGCATTATATTTTTAACGAGGACCCAAGTTTTAATTTCTTAACTCCAGTTTAACTAAAACTGAAACCTCATTTTGCAATTGTTGAAATATTTTGGATTATCAACAAAAAATAGTAATATATAATTTAAATAATAGGAATTGTGAGCAACGAGCTTCGAACAAAATTACGATAAAAGCAGCCCCAAATGCCACAACACTTACACAAAAGAGGCGCTTATGACTGCACATGAGAGTGCTGTAATAGTGACCTCACATTAGGCCTTTAAAATTGTCTTAAATACCGTCGACACGAAGAAATATAATACATGGATAATACATAGATAAATAAATAAATAAAATATGATTTTTATTAGATTCAGAAGTAATTTCACTATCCAACGATCTCAATGATATGGCTCCCATTCTTTCACACAAGCACTCCCAGCCTCAGATTTAATCTTTGCAAATCACACAAAGATTTTTGTTTCGTGTAGGAATTGAACATAATATTATATAAGTTTAATAAATAACTCATCAATTCTGTTTTCTTGCAGGTAATCGCATTCCAGTGGTGGTGTAACAAGTACACTATTCATTACACAGTTTGATGCGGCGGCAGTGCACAGCGTTCGTGCAGCAGCTATCCCACCGAGGCACGCTGTTTCAAACCTGCTTAATTGGGAACGCTTTACAACTCGTATCCAATGCTCTGGGTAAGCTTTCAATTTAAACGCTCACTTATAAACGCCGCTCCACTTTAATCTGCATGACGGTAGTTGGACCATTTGAGGTTTGATTAGCAAAACCAATTGAAAAGCTTTGATGTAAATATGTTCGTTTGTAATTTTATTTAAACAATAAACCTCTAATTAAGGTTTTATGTAACATATTCACCAACTAGTAGTCTATATATTGATAAAAAAAATAAAAACATTCTTAGGCACATCAGGACAAATCCCTATATACCTACTAGATCAGTAACAATTATTTTTATATATTTATAATTTTATTTAATTCAGTACTAATGTTAACATCAAACTCGGTCAAATTATAACACACACAAACACACACACATACAATCAATAAATTAATTAATAAAATGAAAAAATATATAAATACATTATGCGTCATATTATTTTTTGAAATATCTGTATTGCTACTCGCTCGATGGTCTAGTGGTAAGCATATGCGCCTTTTATCGCAAGGCCTCGGGTTAGATTCTCGGGTTGGGTAAAGTGTTATTTGTGAACGTTCCGTCATAAAATTCACAATAGCAGCACGGAGTTGCAAAGGTGCCGGGTGGATGGTGATTTCCTCATCCCTTAATATTATTAAAACCGACGTGAGGTGAGGACATTATTATTGAGAATACTATAAAATATAATAGAAAACTTATCACGTAGCAAAGCTAATAAATAAAGCGCTGGCTAGTACAGCTTCCGAGACTATTGTAAAAGCAACCAGAGCAGTTTGCTAAACTTATTTGATCTGTCGCAGAGCTCTGGGGTCTGAAATACAAACACATGTAGTGCAATTTCTGGCTTTGGGATATTCTCTACAAATTGAATTTAACGTAGGTACTTAGGTAATGCGTTCAAATATATTGTGTGGCAGTTTTTTCAATACAAAATGTCTGTTTCATCATTACGCTATATAAGATATGCACATGACTGAAGAATATTTTTAAAAAAGGGAACATTAGCAAAATTAATAAAATACAAGAATTGTGTTTAATAAAGATCCAACGTAATTAATGAACATGCAACCAAAATATAAGCCTTCTAACGACTCCTTCTTATTTTAATTTCAAATACTCGCAATTCTATTGTAGGCCTGGCAAAACTCAGTACTTACGTTAATTTGAAATTTAAAGTATTCAAGTAAATTAATTCTCGACTTACCGGCGACGCTGACTCGTTTCGCCAACGAAAAAACTAATTGCAGGCATGCGTTGGTCAAACCTACAAGTGGCATTTTGAACGAGAACTCTCCGCTGAAACAATCTGCAATAAAACGGTCGACGCGAGCGACTGTGGTTGGTTGCCAAAACAAAGCATTTTTATCGCTTTTTCGCGTTGTCGGCACTTTTCGAGAGACTCTCGCTCATTTGCTACTTAACGATATTTTATGAAAAAATCATTGTCTGATTTTAATTAGTACAAAGTCTCAGATGTTTAGGTCTTAGGTACTTTCTACATTATAGTCTTTTTTTTTTATATACTACACCCGCAGCGAACGAACGTGTAGTCCACTTATCAAATCAAGTTATAACAGTTTTGTCAATATAGAACAAGCTTCAATGCAAGTATTTTACCCTGTATATATTATCGTCCAAAAACCACCTTTTGAACACATTCAAATGAAGATCTATTAGGATTACGGATGTACCCATTGAGTGGAATATTTTATGAAGTCTTTGAGAGGATAGGATTCGGATACCTTTACCGGAAAAGGACGCCTTGCATTAAAATTCGATTAATTAGAAGGGAAGTCCGATACGTAAATCGATTGATTGTGATTTAAAGTGTATCGTCTCTCGTTATCGTTATTTTTAACGAATAATCTGGCAAAATATCAAGAATTTTTTTAAATGCATGAACAAACAAACAAATCATTTCCGCTTTCCCCTTCTAGCATTGGCAGATTGTAGTGTTGCATATTGTTATTCAAAGCAAGATTTCTAGAGCCGATATTGAGAGTTTCTGGAATCCTAGACGCTATAAGTGTTGCCTTGTGAGCCTGCTTGCAGTTCAACAAACCAATTCAAAGCGATATGAACAAGGTAATCGAAAAGTAATCGTCGCTTTCGAGTTAAATTTCAATTTTAATAACAAATCTGAATTGAATATTTCAAAGTTTTCCACCTGTTTGTAAAACACTCTAAAAAGCGATGGCTTTCCTCAATAATTCCTAATGCATAAAGACGATCAGATACGTGCCATAGACTCTGAATTACCCCATTGATATTTACAATGGGAAATAACCTCCTTTCTGATATCCACATAACAGAGTGTTACACCGATGGTATTCAATACGCCTCTTACATATTGTACTAAACATGTGAAAAGCTAATATAAACGATAAATATGTTTTATTGCTTCCGTTTGTGGTTGAGTAAGTATGTGCTCAAAGTATTTAAGTAAGGACTTGAGGTAAACTTTTTTAATTCTGCCAAGACAATAAACCTAGAAAGTTGGCCGTGGCTCGCAATCACTGCTGCAAGCCGCTCTTCAAAACATTATTTAAAAACTACTTCAACTTCTTAATAATTGCATTTTTCAAATAACATTTCAAACCTTTACCGTGCAGTTTCGTTTTCAATTTTAATTTTACAATATTGTGCGCGTAAATGCGGTTTCACAAAGCTTTAATAGTCATATGAAACCGCAATTACGCGCACAATATTATGAAATTTATTTTCTAATCTTTTAAATGTACGTTTATTTTTTAATCATTGAACAAAATTATATCACAAATCTAAAAAAAATACTTTTTCTAATAATTCGTCATACTTTCCTCCATTAAAATAATTTTAGATCATTTTAATTGATGAAATACGTTATTTGATGCACTTCTGAAACTGACTTATCAACTAAATAATATTTTCAAATGCCTCAAGAATGACCAAACTTTTTATTTGTCTCTTTTTAGTGAAGTATTTTTAAAATGAATCATTATCGTTTGATACTGCTTGTCCAGCAGATAGAGGGACGGGTAAAATGACTTATCCTACATAATTTGCTAAGCATAGCTAAATGCTATAAAAATTATCAAAGTTAAAATATCGTACACGTTCATTCGTTACAACATTTGTGCTGAATGTAACTTCGCCATGTTGGTTTGTATCCTACTTAAGATAGGAACAAATGGATAAACGTGACGTCACGAAATGACGTATCATACAGTTGAGACATTTAGGGTGCCGGTAAGAGGCGACCGTAGCTGGATGGCTAAGAGCGGCTGCCCGGTGAGCAGTAAGGTCGCAGGTTCAAATCCTGCCGGTCCCATATCTTTTTCAACTGTTTCTTAGTATTATCCTACATAAGTAATAGATAAATAATTCAATTACTCCTAACTTCTTGTATGAATATAATTAAATAATATTCAACGTTCCGCCTCATCAGTGTATAACTTGAAAAAATGCAGTTCATGGTCTTAAGGCTTATTTAAAGAATTATCACCATACTCTTATTAAACCGTTGAGGAGTTGTACCTTCCAGCATCAGCTCAGCAACATAAGATGCTGACTGTTAGATACGAATATCCGGATATGGAAAACAATATAAAAGCCTATAAAATTTGATTACCCTCCATTGCGCCCAGATAACCATGGCACCTTATAACAAGTATACCCTTCCATACAAAAAAAATAAAAAAAAAATATAAAAAAACCAATAAAAAAAAATAAAAAAACTAATTAAAAAAAAGAATATTCTTAACTCGAGCGTATTCTAAATATTATAATTATGTACTAATTTTTTTCAAAGAAAAAGGAACCGCCTTCAAAAACTCAAAAGTAAAAAATAAAATATTCGCTAAACTTTGCTTACCTTTATATTAATTTGTTTAAAACAATAAACCCAAATAAAAATGTAATACCAATTAATTATATTTTTTTGAAGTCGGCGCCAAATTACAAAATCAAGTACAGGTCACGGTAAATACGGTTTTAATTGGTACTTGATTTTGTAATTTGGCGCCGACTTCAAAAAAATATAATTAATTGGTATTACATAATTATTTGGGTTTATTGTTTTAAACAAATTAATATAAAGGTAAGCAAAGTTTAGCGAATATTTTATTTTTTACTTTTGAGTTTTTGAAGGCGGTTCCTTTTTCTTTGAAAAAAATTAGTACATAATTATTATATTTAGAATACGCTCGAGTTAAGAATATTCTTTTTTTTAATTAGTTTTTTTATTTTTTTTATTGGTTTTTTTTATATATTTTTTTTTATTTTTTTTTTTTATTTCAAGCTTTTTAGTGTCTTAGTTTTTTAGATTTAACGATGGGGTTAGGAAGAAATAATAAGGCATCATTACGCATGAAACACAATAGAAACAATCAAAATAATCAAAAAATTCTTTCTGAGATCTTCATGATCATAAGTTATCACTACGATAATAACAAATGTGCTGAAACGTAAGCCCCGTCCAAACCTAAGCAGAGCTTTCGGTACTTTAAGGGTAGGTAAGTAGGCTGTCTCTGCTTACCCTTCAAAGCATACACAGGCATGATGTTATGTTATGTAGTGGTGAAAACAATACATAGATACACGATTGCACAAAACGTGGTTCATTAGCTATTCGTTTTTGAAGAGTTCCGTTGCCTGTCTCCAAAGATCTTCATCAGATTCTGATAAATTATATACTAAAACCTTCCTTGAAACACAAGGATTAAAATACCGAAAACTGCATTCAAATCGGATCAGTAGTTTCCGAGAAAATCGCGAACATAAAAAGGTGACATACATACATACATACATACATACATACATACATACATACATACATACATACATACATACGGATCGAATACAGAACCTCTTTTTTTTTTGAAGTCGGTTAAAAAAAGAATCGGTCTAGACGTCATCAAGTAATCGGCAAACCTCATCCTTTTTGAAAGTTGGTTATCAAAATATCTAATAATTTTCATTACAGACCATACTCATCAAAAGCAGTAGTATTAAGTTTCCTATCAAGTAGGTCCCTAAGCCAATAGAAGCTAATGGAAGCGACTTTGCAGGTCATGTAGAAGTCGGATACATGCGATGCGACGTGCTTGTCAAAGACATTTATAGGTGCTCAGACTATAATTAGAAATGCGGCTTTTGAATGTCTACACGAACTAACGAACCTTATAAATGCCGCTACTGCCATAATTACTGTAATTACAAAGGATTCATTATAATTTCAACGATAATAACTTCATTTACTAAGTTAGAAATGGAAGAACTCTACTGTCACGACAAATCGTGGTTTTGTTGCCAACTAGCGCGCCAAACGTATGTTATTTTCAGGTTATTTATATAAAAACGTAAAGCCCAGCGATTAAACTGTGCGGAAAAATCGGACGTAAAAAATAAATCGGGCAAAGTAAAAAAATCTGACAATCTGAACGATCTTCCTCCATATGCGGCTATAAAACTATGCATACCAATCGACAAAGATATCTGAAAATAAATCAACTGAAAACACAACTACGCAAACCGATTGACAACGATATCTGATTCTGATATAATTAAAACTGCTACCGATGAACGATAATTTCAAATCGGTCTGCAATGGTAAATATATAAATAAATATATATTTATATGTATATATGAATCGCTACGATATATCGTTACGTGTGTAGCGAGAAAGACAACCTCATTCTTTTTTTGTACATTTATTTCTAATATTCCATTAGTTAGACGCGTCAGATGAGGACAAATGTGCTTCGGCCCGCGTCTTTTAAACGACCACACGAACTACAAAACTTTTATGAGGATTTGATCCTGAACCCTTATAACTTAGATTAGGTAAGAAAGTTAGGCTTAGCTGCTTCTTAGAACTTTTGTTGGGTGTGTTGATATTGATCTTTAGGATAAAGATTCTTATTAGCCAATGTCATGAATATTAATTACTTACGTGATAAAATCTGTTTTATTCTTAGGCGGATCCCAAATGTTTAAACTATTCCTCATTTAAATGTAGTTCTTAATGATCGAATACAGGTCTATAACACTATACAGTGTGTAAATGACGATGTGACGAAGCCGCTTACCAGTGATTCAGTACATGATTCTGATCCCTGAGTGCAAAAGAAATATAAGATAAGATTTCTATTTTCTCGATAGGTATAAGGAGTCAAGCCAAACCAATCAAACTAATAAATATTGAATTCCTATCATCGTGATCTACTGACATACATAATCTATAAATTAAATATGAATAATCTTAATAAACCTCAACCATCGGAATCATCCATCGATAAACACAAAAATACGGATTAGTTAAGATTAGTCCGTAGTCTGATTTAGTGCAAAACTTTGACAACAGTAAAAGCCAATGGGTAAAGTTTCTGTCTGAACTGATTGTTCGCGCCTGATACTGTAACCTATATAAACTTGCAAAAATAGACGAACAGAAACAGAAATTGTAGGAGTTTCTTAAAATATTTTCTCATCGGTCAAACTTAGCACTCGTTGTTACAAGAACGGACAAGGTGCCTTCCGAACTACCTCCTCAGAGACCCAACTTCACCCCGCACCGTAACAGCCACTAAACTTAATAACATTGCGAGAAGAAACAGTATATTTTAGTGATTCTGGGTTTACTCCGCGGGATCTAATAGCCACCGAAGGCAATGTTTAAACGCCCGCCTTAGTTCCGTTTCTTTTGTGTAATTACTGTGTGTGCCGGGTTCATATACGTAGCAAAAGTAACTGGTAGTGCTATCAGGGTGTAAGGCTACGGGTGCGGAATTTAAGTGATCTTATTTGGTGGCCGGCGAGCCGATTCAGGCGCGCCCGTGCGCCCTGCGCGTGTTGGGAATCGACAATTTCTTACCTACCTGCTCGATCTTTTTGCCTAATTATTACTTGGAAGTCTATATTCAGCTCTATTTAATTCTCAGAGCCGTACGCGTCCGAAATTTATAATTATGTAGCTCTTTCATTACCTTCTTTATAAACTTACGATTTGTAAATGAAAAGCTTTTGTATTTATAAAGGTGGAAATGTTTGCGCTCATGGAAACATACGGTACTTTGTATTGTATGTAGGATTTATGTTTTAAAGTTACTTTTATTAGTAAAACAGAGACACGTAACACGCCTAAGGGTATTCGGGAAATTGTGATACGAGAGAAAGTTTGTTGTGTAGATAATAATATATAATTATATAATATTATTTTGTAACGTATTGGGCAGACGAGATTGGTATTTACATTTGATTGGTATTGACATTCACAACGTTTGCTGTTTTAAGGTATATTATAAATTAAAAGTTCTTAATTATATAATAATCAAAAATTATTAATGTTTATTCATCTCCAGAAGTAATTTCATGTTTTATACGTACAAATATTATTTTTAGCCAAAAGTTAATGTTACATTTAAAAATAAATGTTTTCTCTACTCCTCAACACTGATACATCAGTCAACAAAATGGTTTAACGGAAAATAATGTCAATTAAAAATAAATTTTACAATTTTGCCCTTCACGATAAAAGTGCCTTTCAAAAGTTGTTCCTAAATGGGTTAATTTAAATAACCCATTTTTGTGTCAACTTTTTGCTTCTGAAACTTTAGTATTTAGTACCTTTAATATTATCCTTCTATTTGATTTTACATTCATACCAATTAGACTTTACACATACAAAGTGTAAGAAGATTTAATAACTTAGTAAACCGTACTAACGAGAAGGCATGTCTGCGAAATACAATTAATAAAATGTATAATTATTAATATAATTAATAAATTATTTATAAATTAATCACAATTTGCTGTAAGTTATATACCGTATTTATTAAGTGAGGTGCCACTTAAAACCAGTAAAACTCAATAATGCAGTTAGCGGTCATTATTTAAATAATAATATTTTAAAAATGCAACGCGGACAGTGTAAGATAGATAATTACATCATTTTAACACGACAAAATACATAAAGTTTGAGTTACGACGTGAGATTTGCATCAATATAAACTGATTTGAACAGTTAAATTCATCATTAATAGAACAAGAGCTTAGTGACTGTACTCCTAAGTATGATCATATCACGGAAATATACAGCACACATATTATATATTTTTGTAGTAAGGCATAGACGTTTTGTCTAATGTTTAGGTCTTATTTAATTCACGAACAAATTGAAACAAGGATCGTATTATTATACAGGATGTGGCGCGATAACTTCTTTATTTGAATTGCACACCACACAGCACCTTTTAATTCCTTTAGAACAAAGGATACACTCATTTGAAAGGGCCTTCAAATGAGTGTATACTTTAGTATTTTTGAGGAGTTGTTGATTTAATTATCACTATGGGATAATTTACCTTAGAATTTTTAAGAATTTTTGAATCATCTGAAAACTTTCTATGAACTTAAGAACAATATGCGTGGAGCCATTCTATCAAGAGCAGAACAGAGACCTTCTAGAAACCAGTTACGAATAAAAAATTAACAGATGTAATACTATGTAAAAAAAGAATTAGAGTAATATTGCAAATACTAATAGTTTTTATCGCTGTTTTAAAAAAGAATATAACCGCGCCCCACCCTGTATATTATTATTCATAACATACAACATAAACAGAGCAAAAATCGTTTGCGAAATTCGTATGGATATCGGTGTTCTCGCTCGGCCCAGTTGTATAAAACTTTAATAATGGAAGATCCCGATAGCTAAACTTCGCCGGTGTAACGACGTTTGCCCGCGAGCTCGGCCGGTGGCGAAATAAAATCCACTGACTTGACGACCAACTACTGTCGAGTGGAGCCTCTCGACGTTCTGTATCAATAAGTTTGCTTAGTTTACTGTCGTGCCTAAAATTGTGTTATCGTATATATAGACCGAAAATGTGTAGGCACATCTACAAACTAACTTAAATAACTTAAGCTCTTTATCAAACACTTGTCAGATCTGCATGTAAATTTCATTCAGTCACTGACTCGAAGAATTAAACCACACTGGTTCAACGTTACTTGTCCGATTCAACACAAGGTCATCTTCGTCTTTCAGGAAGATAAAGCACTGATTTATTGTAACGCAAGTATACTATCAGCGAAGTTGATTTAGGACCCATTTAACAAATATTTCCTTTGAAATTGTCAAAGTCGACATTTGTTAATAGAACAAGCGAATCAAGACTTTAGTGGATGGAAATGTCTATACAAAAATAGTATTAAAGTGGATAATTAATATACTTTGCTGATAGTATCTATAGATAAATTTTGTTTTTTAAACAAAAGGCTGTAGAGTGGCTTTACATTAAGATTTTAAGCCCCAATGTCATCAAACGTCTTAAATAACACTTAATTATCAATAGTTCGATCTTTCTCTCTCGTTCTCATTCTATGCTTAAATGCCGTAGATAGATCGGAAAACTTCGTTCAGCGTAGAACTTGGCCGTTGAAATTGGCCCTAAAGTCAAGACCAACCTGATTCAAGGTGCTGGTTGGATTACTGTTTTTTTTTACACGCAATAATATCATAGCGAAGACCATGTATTCCAGGTTTATTCTATATAAAGAATCGTTCTATTACAGTAGTAGTAATATAATAGCCACTAATGTTTGACTGTGAGAATCGCAACAGCCGGTCAAACGGCAATGATTACTTGGTAGTCTAATTACAAACAAGCTATCGGGACCGTAATGTAACCGCAAGCATTCAAAGCAATCAACATTATGAGAACTGTAGCTCTACTACAAGTTCTTGTTGGCAACTACAGTGATTTACTTCATAATAGTAGTGAAATATAACAATAAAATTGATTACTTTGTCTGTAAACATTTGTTTTGTCGTCAAATTATAAGCAGCGGTCGTACGAAACACTAATTTTTGAGTCAGTTTTGATCAGGGATGAATAAAAGAAGCTATCCAGCTCTAGTACCAATTGATTATTTTATGGGTAGTAAACTGCATGATTAGCCTCAGTGTATGTTGTTATCGTAGGAAATAATTAAAAAGTACATAAAAACATTTTATCCTTTAGAAACCACACTTGGTCGTGTAACTATGAATCTCACCTCCGGCGATGAACAATGGACAACAGCGTGTTTCGAGTATGTTTGAGGTATGCATTGTGGTTAAATACGAATCCTATTACTGATATAACAGTGCTCATTATTGAAAAGTGCCAGATAATAGAGCTCTGCATTTAGGGACTTCACGACTCGTCAGTAACAAATGAATCGGTTTGTCATTAGAAATTAGGAAACAATGAATTGATGTTTATTTTGCATCAGTTATTTTGTTATTGGCAACAATAATTATTATCTAGAAACATTCAGAAATCGCTCTGAAGTGTATAATGCTTTTGGTTGTTTGTTTAAACGCAGAAATCTCTGAATCTTTAATCAAATTTGGATATTTATTTTTGATTTCAGAAATGTAGTTCTAGAGAAAAGCTTTTTTGTTTTTTTTTATTGGTACAAAAGAGGGTATTTTACAAAAATATACAAGCGCTGGCCACCGCGATAGTATTTACCGTGTTTCGGGTGCCAGTGTCTTCTCCAATAGGTAGTTTAACGCTAACACCTACGGAAGAAAGGCAATATTGAACTGTAACATGAGAACAATGCCACTCCATCAATAAAATGGAAGCGACCGCAGCTCTTGTCATACCTTAAATAATCATAATCATACATAAAATATAAGTATGAATTCGGAAAAATTTAGACACATTATTATACTTACACAAGATTAGTATTATGCAAAACATAGTCGAGGTACAACTAATGTTTAGAATTGATAATATGACCAATAATTAATTATTGGATTTACGGTCAGCCTGTAGGTGGTCTATAGTCCTGTAATTACATAACGATAATGAATCTATCAATGAATTATACAGGCACGGACATTATAACTAGCTGATTTACGAATTAACTGTGCAAATTCGTTTCTGTATCAAACCAGATTGAAACCATTATTGGTCTATATTATTACTTGTACAACAGGTTCATAATGAGTAAGTAATCGATCAAAGGCTACCACCATTATAATAAACAAAATGGTACTTGAAAAATAATTGTCTTGTTTTATCTATAAATACAGCAAAAGTTTCAACATGAGAAATAAAGACAATATTGTCCTTACATTTGTGTACTTTAACTTGTTTAGTTAAAAAAATCATATTTAATGTCAAAAAGACAGTACATGATCTTTGAAAATTGAGCTCGAGAATAAAACAATCGATGTAAGATTGATGATTTTTTTGGAGATTCACCCGACTACATATAACATCGTAATAGTCTAAGATTTCTATATAATAAACTAACAATTATGTACGTTTTATAACTAATTCTATCAATCGCTACCGATGAAGAAATATATATGTATGCACGTACATAATAATGACCAGGAACATAAATTAAATAATAAATAAATATCATAAATAATTATTATGTATTTGATTAATTAAGCGAGTTCCGCAATATCCACAACGTGATTTTAACAATTTAAATCATTCGAACTCTCACTGACTTGAAACATATTATTTTATTTTAACATTAAATTAATTATACGAGTATAACAACTCTCAATCAGATTTTCACATTCTGCATCTTTGCCACACGGTTATTAAATATTTCATCTTAATGAATAAATGTATTAACAAAATATTTATAAGAGTATCTATTTAAAAACAAAGTTGCTTGCGCTTCTGTCTGTATTTGTTATTGAATCTTCAAGCGGTTTCTCTATTTAGCTGATTAATAAATCTGTATTCTTTAAGTTTTGAAGCTTCACAGAAGTTAGCATAACTTTTCCATTTACTTGGTGGTTCCATAGAATTTCCTAAATTCTATCGCAAATTTGGTAAGAGTTAAACAATTTGAGATAATCAATAATTGACCAGTTCTATGGTACCCACAGGTTAAAATATAGTTGTTACGTTTCCATGATAACCTTTAAATTAAAACTTCTTTAACTTTATTAAACTGTTTGAAAAATGTTTTGAATGCCGCTGGTTTGTGGACGATTCATGCACTTCAATGGCCAGTGGTAAATTTGTTGACATGACATAGTTTTATTGGCATACACAAAAACAAAACATATTAACGATTTCACATTTATAACTAGTATAGTTTAAAACACCCAAATGGTACAAAAGTTAGTCGCTCAGATGATCAAAGAATATACTCTGAATATTGTAAAATTCAACGTTAATGAATATTTAACAAAAGGAAAACATAAAATTTTCCATTGAGGCATACTGATTAAAGAATCGCATAAATTATTGGAGATTGGTTTTAGAAATTAAAATGGAGATGAGATTGGATTTGTTTTGGCAAACAGAGGAATGGCAATCTGGCGACCGCATGAGTGAGATATCTATTTATTGTAGAGGAGGGAAGTGAGGTAAGGTGTAGGGGGTAGCTAACGAGTTTCAGTGTGATGTTTGTGAAGTTTACTCCAGGTCACGACGAGCACGAAGCACACCCGCTGCGTCCGTCTGGGATATAATTTTGTTCTGGACAGGTAATGAAATATCCGCTTGACGCTAACACTCAACCCGTATATTTCTTTATTGAGGTATTTGTTCTACAAATATCGACATTTTATTAAATCTATGATACTTATACTTACACAATCAACTAGTTGTTGATTTATTTCAATTGTATTGTTAACATTAGCACTGTCAGACAGATATTGCTGAGGTTAAATTAATAACACTGTAATAACATATTATAATCTTTTAAGGTAGTTCTTTTGATTTCTATTTTATCAATGCACTAAGATGTTGAATACTGCTATTTTTGGCTTTCTTTTGGGACAGGTTTATGAAATTTCTGATTTACAGTGGCTTTTATTCAAGGTGAATTACTTACAGTATGCAAACTACCTCAGATCAATGTCACTAAACGACGATGATATTATTACCTATAAATACAGACGCAATTTTTTTTTAAATATCGTACATACGACCAAGATCGTACGTAAGACGGATAAGGGTCAATCGTATTGCTTCACAAGCTCTACAGCTTTTTTTTCTGTTTCAATAACTAAGATGATCTCGAGGGTTCCACTCATAGCCTTGTTTTTCGTTTAAACTAAAGCAAAATTAGCTGCGACTACTGTTTATGTACAAATTTTAAACAAGAGAACAAAATTAAATACATAAACATCGCTATTTTCAAAAGTGTGCAAATTATGTTTTCGTGATGCAACACAAAGTTGAATTGTTTGCATTGTGTATTGCACTGTACAAAGCAAACAATTTAACTTTGTGTTTATTTACTTATTTATAAAAACCAGAGAACTGTTTGAACAAATTGATGAAGAATTTTTTTTATTTTATTTACTCAATTAAATATCAAAGATCTGTTAAAACAAATCGATAGAAATATTTCTTGGTAAAAAGTTTTTTTTTAAAAGACAAGTTATTTTTTTGTTGTTGTTGTTATTTAAATAAATACTTGACGATAACCAAATAATGCCTATATAAAGGGAGATTAGTCTTTTAGATAGTGTTACGTGTACGATGACTATACAAGATATATAAGTAGTTGGTAAGATTTAAGCACAAGTTAATCGTGTAAAGAATTTGTACAAGTACCTTGACAAAGGACTTAATTACCAAGTAAACGAGCATGTCCCTCGTTAATAGCTAATGGATATCAACGTGTTGATGTATAAGCTTTTGGTACAATTACTATTACACTAGCCTAAAACTGTTAGTTAGCAGGCTACTTAATAATCTTAATGATATCAGTTAATAATATATTTCAATTTTTTTTTATTATCGTCGTTTTTTTATTGCCTACCAAAATCCGGTGAATAATTTAAAATTTATAAAAAAAAACTGCTTCAAATTTTATATGCTTCATATTGCAGCGGCATCGGGGCCGCGGTGGCGTATTTCTTTTAAAATGTGTTAAAGAAAGATACGTATTATTTTTTCCGTGAAATACATTCAAATTCAAAATTTATTCAAATTCAAAATTCATTTATTGTAAGTAGCATATTCCACGTCTTATATAAATAAGTACATCGTACAAATCGCTGTGAAAACCGTGAAGCATGTTCCAGTCGTAGAAAGTATTGAGGAAATTCGTTCGCGTTTTATTTTATTTCGACTTAGGATTTTCCGCTAGAGAGGTTCCAGGTTCGTCGGTCAGATAAAGTGCGCTCAAATATAAAGTTTCAATTCCTCGCCGTCGTCCGCGAGACGTGCAATGCCTTTCAAAACGAATGTCCTTTATGATCGTTCCTCTTGTACTCAAATTCTTTTCAGTGTTTGCGTCATTAATGGGTATTCAATATTAAATTCGGAATACATGCCGATATACAGGAGTAAAGCATTCCACTATGTCCTATTCAACACCAGACAGCGCATATTTCCATTTCAGAGTTTCAGACTCCATTCGCTCAGTTCATTTTTACGCCGCATTTGATTTTTACAAAGAAAACTGAATCTTTTTGCAATGAAAAGCTTACAAAATATAAATACAGCGGAAATGTGTGCCTTTTGTTCGTATAGTGGCAATGTTTTGTTTTTGCACACCCTGTTATTTGAAAATACATTCATTTAATAATAATCTGACTTGATGGTCTATTGGTTAGCGTATGCCCGTGAGGTCTCGAGTTCGTGTCCCGGGTCGGGCAAAGTGTGTTTTGTTAACTTTCCGTCAGGAAATTGAACGGAGTTGAAATTGTTCCTGGTGGATGGCAATAGGTTAGTATAGGCCCCTATGCCATGGGACCTAAACATACAAGATGAAGTGTTATGTTTGTAGTGTTCCATAGCTATAGTAATCACGTTTGTATGCAGCTGGGGCCTCGCCACGCCTCGTGCTGTCTCCCTGTCAAATGGTCCTTGTTTTACACGCGGTTTGTTATTATGAAAAAAAAAAAACATCGTAGTAAGTTTATAAAATACCTTCCGCTTTTCTTTGATTTTATATTATATTACTTCATCTCTAAGAAAAATACATCATATATAGATATTGTAACTTTCCTCTTACAAGATATTTTGTCAAAATTGCTTAATTTTATTGGAAATGCAATTTATACCATCATTTGATTAAATAGTGTGGTTTTAACAAAAAAGGGTTTATACAAGAGAGGATGTTGTTGAATGTTTACAGCAGTTATTTAATTTCACGTTTGGCGGAGTCTCAATCAGGTCTGTATTCAATCAATCATTCAATCAACATGTCCATAATTGATGGCTATCGCATTACTCGACTCGTTAGCGTTTGTCGTTGATTTTTGCTATCATTCGACCTTTTTATCTGGTAATGATCAATGAATGACCATTTAAAAAGATTGCTCCAATCAGTAGAGGTATCAGGAAACTAAATAATTGGTGAATGTGTACCTTGACTTGTGTTTCGGTTTGGTTAAAGCTATCGGGACACGAGTCCAATATACAAGGTGTTAATGACCTCGTGACAAAGCCGCTTACCAGTGATTCATTATATGGTTCTGAGAACCCGGGCGCAAAAATGTTCCACCGGCAAATTCATGATTTTTGCAAAGAAAAATTTTTCGTTTTCCGCAATATTTATGCCGACTGTTTATGGAAGAGTAACGTTACCCTTCACTATTCCAATTTCCGGGCAATTTTGGGATTAACCGATTAATAATTGACCCATTTGCACATTTATCCGATCAAAAATGTCCACAGCTACAAAATGATGTTCTTAATCACTAAAAAGAGTTTTCGCAAGCGACTACGTCACTTTGTCATTTACACCCTTTAGAGATACCGTTGGTTGAAATATATTCAGACATTTTACATGATAGGTAAAGAAATAAAAATTGCAAGAATGTTTTGTTTAATACTTTAAGTCTAACTCATTTTATAAACATTCAAATTTTCATGGGCATTTAAGTCCTTTTATAAAGTTTAAAATTATTAATTTGAAAACTAATATGAACATTGACTTACCTGAGAAAAACACTAACAACATTTTAACGCACACAATTTATGGCAACTTTTAACTGAAAAAATGCCTATTATTTAAATTATTGTATAAATTATGAGTACCTTAAATCAAGTAAAGAGGATATTTATTTACGTTACTGGTACAATTCCTAGCAAGAAGAAAATCTACACATATGTTTTTAGTTTTTGTTATCATAATTATCTTTTAAACAGTAATTAATTTTAAGTAGTAATGTTCTTGTGTGAGTTCTATCTGTTTTTCACTAAAATATGTCTAGTGAGAAACACACATAAAATGTCAAAAGTTTTCCGTCCTGGATACACAGCGTATTAAGTAAGGCAGCTAAATTGAAAGCGGGAGGTTCACGTAAGTGTGACACGAGGCAAGCTCACCTCCAAGAGAGTTGGTAACTTAATTCATTATAGTGCGCCGTGTTTGAGTTCCGTGAGCACTCTCCGGTTTCGGCCTTGTTTCGGCAAACGAATACCTCCACACCCACCCTCTCCTCCGAATAAACAAGCACCTGATTGACACCTATACCATGCAAATTACTTGCTCCAACTTTTAAGGGCATCATCGTCCTAGGTTCTGCAAACATGAAGTTCTGCAAGTATTATCTTCTATCCGGAGCACCAACATTGAAACCTATTTGAATATATTGAGCAACTGTACCTTTGTAAGGCGGTAGATTTGAAACTATCTATACCATAGGCTTTATCTGTCTACGTTTTCGACTGTTGCGGATTGAAATTCATTTATCAGATGATTCAATTAAATGTTTTGGTGGTCATGTACCTAATTAATTGTAACAGTTTGTAAGGTCTATCTAAAGAGCAAATCTTTAACCATTCACAATAAAACACTTCGTTCATGACTTAACGATTTTTTATTCAGTCCAGTCAAAAAAAAAATATTGAAAAATAAATAGTTCTTAGCTTTTCGTATGTTTTTAATCTTAAGCGACTCTACCATCAAAGCACTTGAATTGGCAATTCGAGCTCTTAAAATATAATTAATCAAAGTTGTTAAGAAGTTATTTTGCTAACTTGATTATTTAAAGAAGGATTAAACAGCTACTTAGTATTTAATTTAAGCAGCGCTTAAATTTGCCTAAAAGCTCAAGAGCGAACCAAATGCCAGCTTTTTTAAACTGTCACCAACAAGGACTGCAAACAAGTCTCAACTTAAATTGTATCTCGAATCAACGAACTCGCTCACAGATTTATTATTATTTGTTGATTGTTATGATTATGTTAACTTCGTAATAAATAAGTAAAACAAATTGTATTTGTTAAAAAGTTGAGTTCATTGACATTGAAAAGTATTTTTGAACTGCATTTGTTTTTTATATCAATATTTAAAAAATCTAATTGTACTAATAAATTATTATTTTCAGTCTATATCTATAATTTTCGTACGGTTTGCTTATTGATTTGAGAGATTTAATTAATCTATTATTTTAGGCATTAGTTTAATCTTGCAGTTGCGTTTTATATTCTAAAATATTTCTTTTTTTATTCAGCAGCATATTATTATTTTTTATTCTATTATTCAAGAAGATTGTAGTAAAAAAAATATATCTCTGAATTGTTTAAATAGTATTATCGAAAAAACAATACCACAATTTAAAATTATATGACGGAGTTTGAAACGGTGCACTTAATTTCCCTCGATTCAACTCCACTGCAGTTATCCCTGTTCCAAGAATTTGCTAATGATTTAAAGTTCCCAACGAGGAAGGAAACCGCAGATTTATTTTATCACGTCATAAGAATGAATACGCGAAACGTAAATGTACTAATGAACGAAACTGCAACCATGCACTTAATAACTTTTAATGACCTAGTAATGAGAATATAGGGCAGAACCACGGCAATATTTTTATTGTGAGTCTGTATGATGATCTAAATAAAATAATTTTTAAAAATAAATAAAATAATGGACGAAAAATGGCTTAAACCCATTTCTTTGACAATTATTGCGCAAATAAGTAAGTAATTTATGTTGGTCGTTTGATGAAGAAACTAATTGTATTTAAGAGTGTGTTATTCAAAATATTTTTAAAATAGAAGCAAAACGATTGAACTAATAAAAGGTTAGGTAAACACATTCCTTTGACATTTATTGCGCCAAGAAAGGGAGAAATTCAGTTTAAATGCAGGAAGTGAATAACTTATTATATTTTTGCATTGTTTAATTAAAGAATATCATTGTTGTACTTGTGCATGTGTTATTCAAAATATTTTCAGTGTTATGAGATAAGAACGTAGCCTCCCGGGAAATTACTGCCGAAATCTCGCCGCGCGCCTATAGACAGTTCACTCGCTCCTTTGTGCCTTGAATCAATTCCCGTAACTTATCTGCATATTTTATAATGCGAGACGTAGTGACGTTGCAGCATTCGGTAGATCCCCTTTAGGGATTTCATCGTGTTTTGGAACATGGGAAAGGAAATTACTAGTAGATCTTATCTACAAACTAAACTAATTTGTTATATAAGCTGAGCTTGTGTAATGGATGATATCGTATAAAAACAGTGAAGTATGTTTTTTTTCGAAAAAAAAACACTCATGTCTCGTTTTTCTTTATATAATTATTTAGTTAAACGGGGATGGATAAAGACATATAAGTGAATCGTATATAGTAAAAAATATCCTCCACAAAAACAAACAAAAGTTTTCCATTCGTATAAGAGCAATTCGGTACATAAGTTGGTTGGCGTATATGTGAAAACATACTTGGAGCAGCTAATGTTAGCGGCGGCTCGGCGTCGATCTCTCGAGGCGTTAGCCGCATTTGTTGGTAAAGCGCATACAACTTTTAGGAGCAACTGGCGCGAGTCCGCACCGCAAATAGGATTACCGACAGACCTAGAAAGCCTGCGCGTGTCGTCTAATTCAATTTTATTGTCAATGTATAAAACGAAATAAACTTTTGCGTTTGACTTTGCTTTCAGTTTTGAGGCCTTCACATAGACGTGATCAATATGGCAATAAAATTGGTCCATTTCAGAAACAATAAAACACAAAAATTGGACTCTCTTGGATGTTCAATTTTAACCGAAGCTCTGACGAGCCTTTGGATCCAGTGCGGTAGTCGACGATTTATTCCAGTTCTGGTGGCCAATCAAAGCTTTTGCAGATTTAGATCGCCGTCAGTTGAAAAGTGAAACAACGGAGGCAATGAATGGTACGATCGAAGCGACGGTTGCCGTCTGCCGCTGACGACGTGACGTCCCGGGCATTCAATAAATTCACGTACTACCGACCGATACGTCACAATAAAACGTTCACAGTCGTTTGAGTTTGCATTCTAGACGTATACACACACAGTTGTAGGAAAACCTGCACGGGTAGTTTCATTCAATATGGTAAAATAACGTCTACAGAGTAACGTAATCAAAATAAGTAACGATAGTGTAATTATCAGTAATAACAGAATTATAAATAATTAATCATGAGCGAAAAAAACCTATAAGATTCATTATTATTAATTCAATAAAATTTTAAATTACGATGCATTACCTAAATGGATTTTTTTTGTTATTATAATTATAATATATATTATATAGTATTTACTCGAATATATGGCCACAGAATCACGCGTAAGCGGCTGGACCCATACCGCTAATTATTTTTCGTAGTGTTTGTTATTATCAGGAGATGGTATTCTTATTCAAGAAAAATAATTGATACTTGCGCGGAAAATTAGAAAATTTCAGAATATCGACATAACATTGACGGAATGCGTGTTTCAAAATATAGTCGGATAGGTTGTATTCATGGTTAAGACAGCACAGCGTCTGTGGGGTCAGCTAGTCTAATATATATTTTGTATTTTTTTATCCTTTTTGTGCCAAATGAAGACATTGTTTAAGGTTACGATTCAAATTGAACTTTATTAAATAGCTGTTTTAACGACTTGAGATGGTTGATAAAACTTTTCCGGCTTCCTTATCATAATTTGCAGTTAGACTTGGACTTTAAAATATTACAATATTGGATTATTTCTATTATTTAACAATTTGAACTCTCAGTGAGAAACGATAACAATTCCGTGGAGAGTAGAAACTTATAAAATGCAAGAGTTGAACTGTCGCTTTTATAGAAGATTTCCTAAGATGCTCTTGTATTAAGAATCCTATTGGAAAATTCCGTGAACGTTGTCCTTAATGATTTCACAATGCCGCTATGAAAGTCATAACATTACTCTTAGAGTAACAGGTTACAGTAAAGCACTTAGACAATTTAACCAAAAGGACAGGTCATTGTCAGGCGTCCCTCGCTGCCAAAGGTGACCAATAATAGTTAGAGACCAGCGCGGAATGATCTGCTTCCATAGCGCCTAAACATCTCATCTCTCTTCGGAATTGAACTTCGGCGACCATCTAATTTTACTAGCAGTTTCGCGGACATTTTAATTGAAATATAACGGCTGGCTGGCAAAGCCAGTCTATTAATCTATGCTATTCTTACGCCAGACAGATTGAATCAATATTAATTTGTACGCGAGTTCTCCATCTCTAGTATTTTTTTTACAGCAAATATTTAAGGAAATAAAGTATTTATGTCTTGAACACTACCTACATGTGTTTATTTTAAATATTGATTTTATGACCGTAATGTTGTTAATACGTTAGGAAAAGTTAGTTACGTTGCCGAGTATGCAAACGTTTCTTAAAAAAAATAAACAGATAGCTACATACTCACCCACCTACCTGGTAGCCAGGTGACACAAAAGAACTGCATGGCAGTTATTTGTCGGATTGAAAGTTTAATGTAACTCAACAGTCAGTTACATAGTGACTAGTAAAGCAAATTACGTGATCCTCCTTTATCTTCTCGAACATTATGCACTGACAAGGAACTCTCCGTTCGAAATCGCTGCATAAAATAATATTGCTAACAGTTTGTATACGGGCACTACGAGCGAAGTTTGGAAGTAATCCATTTAAAAGTGTCAGATTAGAGGGCCGGGTGAATTTGCTTAGGCGGGGTCGGTCAGCAATTTATGTGTGCGTGCCGCCGCAGATGTGGTCGGTGGCCTAGCGGCTCGCCGGCTTGCGGCACTGTTTATAACAACAAAGGCAGAGTAATTAAACACTTAGACACGACACCAGCCCTCTGGGATAATACCGCGCAGTGCACAAGTGCCCCAGAACTTTTACCTAACCCCTCCCTGTACTCGCCTCGTACAGTCTAAGTTTAGTATTTTAAGAAGTTTCTTTGTAAATTTTAATTTTTAATTAGCTCTGTAACGAAGAATTTAATATGAACTTATTTCTGTTGTAATACTGGACTAAGATCGGTAAACCCTGCAATTTTATTATTTCTTACTTGCATAACCCGCGCTTTAAAACAATATCTTTATTAACTTCGTGTTTTATTACACCTACTGAGATGGAACAGAAATACGAAAAACATATATACTATACATAAATTGTACATTTTGAAATGCAAATCAACATAATTATGTACATATAGGTATATGTGAAATCACTGCAGCGTAAATTTTATATGCTGGATTATATCATTCAAATTTAAAAACATTTGTGTATCTATGAAAATGGATCAATATACCTAGCAGAAAAAATGGCAGCTCTTTCATGAAATTAAAATTTCATTAGCTGTACAGTAAACTCTTATATTGATTTCAAGATATAAGGATTATATCAAGAGTTGTTCGGCCTGTTTGCAACAGATATCTCTTTTAATACTCTTGATATAATAATTAGTGAAAATATAGTATTTGTATGCACGTGTGGTGTAATGGTTTAAGCAGTTTCCTCGCCGCTCTCCACTGCACTGGTGTTGTGGGTTCGATCCCCACATGGGACAAATCTTTGTGGGATTCGCCAAGATTTATTCTGAGACTGGGTGTGCTCGTGTGAGTTAATGTGTGCATTTGGCTTTGTCATTGGGACTAGTAGATAGTTCAATGTGAAACGTTTGACAACCCTAAGTCTTTTGACTAAGCTCGCGTTGCCACCTGGTCTCCCTTGCACCGCACGTGATCCTATTCCTTACAACGAGTTAATCTTGTTCTCACATAGTACTTAGTCGTAATGCGTCGTACGGAACCAAGTGATCGGTGAACCAACAACTTGATTGAATCAGACACACTTGAAATAGCTTTTACACACTCTTATTTATTTCTTTTGCGTATGTCAAGGAAAGGTAAAGAATATTTTTTGCTCTCATAATATTTTATTGGCTCATGATTGAAAGTTACTGTCATACTTATAGGTACATAGTCGAATAATTACCATCGTAAATATGTTTATAGATATAAAATATATTTACTTTTCTGCTCATACACTTCAAAATTTCAAAATTAAGGACCATATTAACTAAAATTAAAACACACATCTATTAGTTGTTGTTAACAGAATAAGTTGTTTAAACTATATTTTACTTTTCTACAACATTTTATTTCCTAAGGTACTAGTAGCTACTGACATTTTACTCAAAATAAAGTTTGTCAACTAATTTATTTACACAACATTAAGGGCCTGTTTAAGAAGTGTCGTAACCTAAGGGTCGCAGTTGAGAGGAAGTGGTGCGTAGCGGGGCGCAGCGTCGCGGTATTTTTTTCATGCAATGTATGTATGAAAATATGTTAACATACGCCGGGTGTTGGCATTGACGCTTGCTTCGAACTTGCTTGAAATGCAACCTTGAAGCGCCGCACAGCAGCAAAACGCGACGCTGACGCAGCGTGCTCGCATCGCTCACACGCCCGAGGAAATGCGCACGCCTAATAAACGGTAAGCCTTAACGTCGCAAATATGAATTTTACTTTTAACGACGTGCTAGAATAGAATAGATTTGCAGTTTGGATAAGTTTCACTAAACCGTAATATTTCAATGGAGTTGTTCACGAAACTGTCAGTTACCATTTAACTTTATACAAATTCTCGACTATATGGGCCCTGAATAGATATACTGAACATTTAAAGAGTAATACATTGAGATTGCTTATGTTTGACAGTAGGATAAATAAATGTCAACAGTGTAGCATTTCATTTTAGTCAATCGACAATCACAGCAGTATTGTGTTATCTCAAAGAATACCTTCCACTGTATATACAGATAAGAATTCTGACCACTAAATCAATCTTAGCAACAACGTCCTGTCGAAACGTAGTCTTTGCACACAAGAACATCGCCGTACAGAATCAAGAATGGTCTACAAAATCTCTACTTAATTCTTAAACCAAAATCATATGAATAAAAGACAAGAAAATCATCATAGTTTTGTGCAAAATTTATAAAATTATAATATTACCTATAGATTATCGCAAATGATATATAAAATAACTAGGTATTTTGTTTAAAAGTAAACGTATTCATATACTGGCTACAAACTGCGTCAAATAAATACCCCACTATCATTGGTCAATATATGTATTATTTTTTATTTTAATATTTACCCACCTACTCGTAACTACCGTTTGAAATATTACCTGCAGCAACTTAATTGTGAGTCCATTAGTCTGGACAGCAAGGACTCCAATGACTGTGAACATTTTATTGTGACGTATTGGGCGATAGTACGTAAATTTATTGAATGCTCTGTATGTCACATCGACAGCAGAAGACGGCACCCGTCGTCGCTCCAATCGTAACATTCATTGCCTCCGTTGTTTCACTTTTCAACGGACGGCGGTGGTCTAAATCTGCAAAAGCTTTGATTGGCTACTGTCAGAACTGAAATAAATTGCAGACCACTATAGCGACTTCAAAGCTCGTCAAAGCCCCAGTTAAAATTGAACTTCCAATACGTACATTTTTGTATTTCATTGTTTCTCAAACGGAACAATTTTAACCATATTGGTCTATCAGTCAGCGTTTTTCACAGCAAATATAACGACCTCAAAACTGAAAGCCAAGTTGAAAAAGTTTATACTGACAATAAAATTGTATTAGTCGACACGCGCAGGATTTCTAGGTCTGTCGGTAATCCTATTTGCGGTGCGAACTCGCGCCAGTTGGTCCTAAAAGTTGTATGCGCGTTACCAACAAATGCTGCTAACGCCTCGAGAGATCGACGCCGAGCCGCCGCCAACATTAGCTGCTCCAAGTATGTTTTCACATATACGCCAACCTACTTATGGACCGGATTACTCTTACCCGTATAGAAAACTTTTGCTTGTTTGTTTCTGTAGGTCCACACGCTCTACACAAAGCAGTTTATCCACAAGATCCAGGATAAACTTTATTTAAATATGTTACCATTGAAAAACATAACATCATACATGTTTTTATTATGTATTTATTTGTTTTTAATTATTAGTATGAATAACAGATTCAACATATTGATTGAAAAAAATAATGCTCTAGGGGGATCATTAATTTTACAAACTAAGCTTATCACAAATTAGTTTTTTTGATATGTAATTTCCACTAGTAATTTCCTTTCCCACGTTCCAAAACACAAAATTCGATAAATACCTCCTTCAGGGATTCACCATCCCTGAAGGAGGTATTTACCGAATGCTGCAGCGTCACTTCGTCTCGCATTATAAAATATGCAGATAAGTTACGGGAATTGATTTAAGGCACAAAGGAGCTAGCGAACTGTCTATAGGCGCGCGGCCAGATTTCGGCAGTAATTTCCCGGGAGGCTACACTCTTATCTCATGGCACTGAAAATATTTTGAATAACACACGCACAAGTACAACAATGATATTCTTTCATTAAACGATGCAAAAATATAATAAATTATTCACTTCCTGCATTTAAACTTAACTTTCTCCCCTTCTTGGCGCAATGAATGTCAAAGAAATGTAATTACCTAACCTTTTATTCGTTCAATCGTTTTGCTTCTATTTTTAAAACCTCAAATCATCATCACAAACGGTTAATGAAGATAATTTGGCCGTCAGTTTTTTTTCGTTGATGCTGTCCTGTCCAGTATGTCATCTATACATTATTTAAGTTATTAGTACACGTTTGTATTTCCGTTTACTATAAAAATGAATGCCGCAAAATTTATACTCTATATTGCGGTATTAATTTTTTATAACATGATAAAATAAACCCACCGTTTAAGACATTTTGACTAAGTTTCCACAGTTTTTTTTTTTACATGGCCTATTAGTCAAATAATATTATTAAACCTTTTTCAGCTTTATAATTTTGTGTTAATAATTAAAAACATAAAATATTTTAATGTTTATCAAAAAGTTAATTGAAATTTCTAAGCAAATAATACCTAAAATACATAATATTATAATACGTCGTTTTGACGTCTGAACGTTGTTTTGACTCTGTGTTGGGTACATAGACAAAAGATCGGTCCTTTATAGCAAGGGTCTGCAAAAGAGAATGGGGTCTACTAAAACCTGAATGTAATGATTGAATACTTTTCTCACTTTCTTTTTACTACCGAATTGAAAGGGGTAGAGATAATAGAACTAACGTATTTCACATTTTTGCTAACTTTGTGTTAGACCCAGGGTACGCAAAATTCAATTAATTTTCAAATTTCGTCATTTTTCCTCACGCCCAAAGCAAAATAAAAATTTACTTACTATTTCCATACAACAAAGAACGCCTTTTTGAGCTACTGAGGTGAAAAACCATGTAACTCTGCTAGTGTACTCTGCACTTTAAAGGAAAACCCTTTAAATGTGCAAAGTACACTAGCAGTGTTTTTTTTTTTATCTTTAACTACTGTTACTATCTATAATGCAACAACTTATTACTTATATCTCTATCAATTGTTTCTATCTTTCTAAGTGTGTTCTTCCACTTATTCTGTCTTCGCTCATTCTTCTCTAATTTGTTGATCCATTTGCCTTCGCAGCCTTGTGTACTATTTCTTCTGCGTACTTCAGAAATATTTTCCGCTTCTTTCCATCTTGCAGAATCCCTCTGAAGTTGGTTGTAGTTACCTCGCATTCCATTTCTATTTCACAGTCTTGCCTCGCTAGTCCAAATCTCGGACATTCGGTGATCATATGTGCTATTGTTTCTTCCGATTCGTCATCACAGCTGCAGAATAGGTTTTCAGCCAGCTCAACACTAGCAGTGTTACAAACTCAAACTTTTAAATGAATTACTTCCAAATTAGTTAGTGGCTAATTTGAAGCCGCGCGGGCCGATCGATCGTACAGGTTAAGCAATGTTTACCGCTATCGGTCGTGGATGGGTGACCATCTTTAAACATAACGAGTTTTCAGCCGTGTCTCGGAGAGCACGTTAAACTGTCGGTCCCGGTTGCCATTTGAACAACTATGGCAGCCGTTACAGGTAGTCAGAAACCAGTAAGTCTGACATCTAGTCTAACAAAGAATATCGTATTACCTCGTCCTAGATATGGTTATATTCTATGATATTGTTCTTTATTGTAGAATGTCTAAAAAATAGTAGGGCACTTATTTATTGAACCGATTCAAAGGCTGATGAATTTAAGTCAAACTTAAAGAAATGCCATACATTACCCTTAATTGAATGAATTGTATTAATCGGAGCTAAATAACAATTTTCCTAAAAATAATATGAACTACATGTATTCAGTCATTACCTGTCAAAGCAGCATTGTATAATCATAAAAAATAGGTTCATAATATTGTACAAAATTATAAATTATTACACACAGTACATAATATTGTATTTACAAATAATAGTTCAGAGCACTAAATCAATCTAGACAACAAACGAATCGAAGTCTTTGCCAACAAATACATCTAGACGTACAGAAGCGACAAAAGAAAGTGTTCACCTTTTTAACTTTATCCGTTTTTACTCTCCAAAGACTGTAATCGATTCTCGCTGAGGTATCACAATGGCAGATTAAATAATGACCAATAAACCAATATTATAATAGTATCAAAGTCATAGACTAACTATACAATTACGATAAGGAATGCGATGGAGTTTTATCAAAAATCTCAAGTCGTTAAAACAGTCGTAAAATAAAGTAAAATTTGAATCGTAACCTTAATCACGTTCTTTATTAAACCCGGCTAGATCAATTCGCATATCAAACTGACAATTTACACCTTGTGTAACAGTTATTTGTGCACCAAGAGCGCAAAGTACGTATTTGCTTCAAGTGTTAATATTTAGAAAAATAGTTAGAATCTTGAGTGTCGTGAGGGACTAAAAAACAGGAGATGTAAATAACGTTAATTTCTTACAATTTTACACCTTAGGACAGCAGTGAGAAAATAAAACTCAGCAATAAAGGATAAGGTGTAAACAAAACTTAACTCTGCATCCTTCACTACTGCATAGTGTTAGAGTCCCGCGCACGCTGAAATGACATCAATGACATTCAAATTTAATATGAAAAGTAATTTTTCCTCACGCACGAAGCAGAATAGAAATTTGCTTACTGTTATCACACTTTAAAGCCAATACCTTTTCAAGCCACTTTAATCAAATTATGAAGAAGAATTAACTAAAAAATAGGTATTACTACTAAAAAAACATTAATATTCATTATAAACGAGCTTGGAGGATGTTCAGTCGGCTCGTGACCAAGAATGATGCAAGTCATTTGAAACGTCGAGCATAGGTATTTATTTATCTTTATAATAATTAAGCGAATTAGACCCGTTGTCTAATTTTTGAAAAATGTTCTCAAATCGCAAAAGTTTAAAAACATATAATATTCATTATTTTCATAGTCTGCCCTAGCTGCATCATTCATATTACTTGGTGGTTATTCATTGCCTCTGTTGTGGTATTTTTTCTTATTGACCGACGACGACGGTGATCTAAATCTGCAAAAAGCTTTGATTGGCTACTGTCAGAACCAAAATAAATCGCAGACTACCACACCGGCTCCAAAGGCTCGTCAAATCCCGGTTAAAATTGAACATCAAAAGGTATATCTTTGTGTTTTATTGTTTCTCAAACGGACCAATTTCAGCCATATTGGTCATCTCTAAAAGGAGGCGTTTTTCACAGCAAATATAACGACCTCAAAACTGAAAACCAAGTTGAAAAAGTTTATACTGACAATAAAATTGAATTAGTCGACACGCGCCGGCTTTCTAGGTCTGTCGGTAATCCTATTTGCGGTGCGGACTCGCGCCAGTTGCTCCTAAAAGTTGTATACGCGTTACCAACAAATGCTACTAACGCCTCCAGAGATCGACGCCGAGTCGCCACCAACGTTAGCTGCTCCGAATATGTTTTCACATATACGCCAATCTACTTATGGACCGGATTACTCTTACCAGTATGAGAAACTTTTACTTGTGTCATCTAACAAAAACAGTTGTACTTCGAAATTTAGGATGAACTATATTTTAGGCACATCATATCTCATCTAGATATTAAATACAAAAGAATATCATAAATCACTTGTTTTAGAAATGTAATTAAAAATGGGTGTTCATCTTCTCTCTCATTTATCTAAACAAATTATCTTTGTTGATAGGTAGTAATATGACTAGTAATTGCCTTTTCAACGTACCGAAACACGATGAAATCCCTAAAGGGGATTTACCGAATGCTGCAGCGTCACTTCGTCTCGCATTATAAAATATGCAGATAAGTTACGGGAATTGATTCAAGGCACAAAGGAGCGAGCGAACTGTCTATAGGCGCGCGGCGAGATTTCGGCAGTAATTTCCCGGGAGGCTACACTCTTATCTCATGGCACTGAAAATATTTTGAATAACACTCGCTTAAATACAATAATATGTTATGTCTCTAAAGGGCGCGGAACCATAATAAATTGCTAGCTTCATTGTTAACCGAATTTCTCCCTCTTCTTTGCCCAATGAATGTCAAAGAAATGTGTTTATCTTACCTTTTATTCGTTCATCGTTTTATCCTTCGTAAGAAGTCAACACAAATGGCTTTATTTGAATCATTTTACAGTCTCACAACCAAAGGTTTTGATCTGACGCATAATCAAAAAGTTACTACGTAAAGGTACTGATGTATACAGTAGGGATGATGACTATGCAATAATAATAAATATGAATACCTTATTAAAAATATAGGTGAACATAAACAAAATGTAAGAATTTTTAGTGCCATACTTTAATTCAAACTAATTTTGTGATCATTCAAAGTTTCATAGGCAAGTCTTTTTTTAAGGTTCGAAATTTTCTTTTTTTTTAATAATTCACAAAATTTTGAGCAACTTTCGTAATAAAACCATTTTCCAAAACGCAATATGTCGTATAGCTATCAAACAGAATTCATTACTTCGCATGCAAGCTACAAGGAAGTGGCGTCACGAATTAGCCGTTTGTTTTACGCGTTTGAGCAAGTTTATTATAAATATGAATTTAAATTTCTATTATCTCAGGCAGTTTAATTGATATCAAATGTTGTTTCAAATATCGAGAGGTGTTTCAATTACATCAAACAGTCATTTAGCCAATTATTGACCGGTATTCATTCTTGATATGATATCATAAATCTGAGGCTTACTGCCTGGTTGAAGAATATTTAAACATTAGCAAACTCTAGCAGCAAAGATAACTTAACTCGAAAAAAAACAGTGCAGTTTATCCTTCGGTGTATTATTTCTCATCGTTAATCACAAAATAACATAAGAGAACACAGCTTTTCGTACTACTTCGTGCATTTCATACTGATGGTACAATTTATATATGTGTATCGGTGGAGAGCTCATTTTCCGAACCAATCGATCAGTCCATATACTCGACACATTACTCGTAGTGAATGTTGAATGGTAAACTAGCCCTGCTTCCCACCGTAATGAGTTATGTCCTGTCATAAACTAACTTTCTACGTACATATGTGTATATCGTTATTTTATAAATACCATACAGTGTTATCTAGTCTCAAACTAAGGTAACCAGAGTAACTGATATTAATACATTTATACTTTTTCCTTGGTTAATATATACTTATACATAGAAAGATATAAAACAGTAAGAAAGTTCCACAGTGTATAATAATAATAAACATTTATTTGGCACACTAAAAAAAATACAGTAGGTACATAGTAGGACACTTAACATAGGTACAAAAGAAATCAAAATATAATGATCTGCTGGTACTTAAAATAGGGAATCCTGTGCTATAAGTACCAGCACCTTCCAGTTTCACAATTAAGTTGAATACAAATAGGATGTAACGTAGTCTACTAATGACTAGTTAGGTAGGCAGAATAAATAGAAACAATCGATAGATTAACAAAGGTATTATTATTCTATATATTTATATCTATTAAATACAAGGTAGTCTCAAGGCGTAGGTTGGTAGGTAGGTAAGTGGTTTGGTAAGTCCTGGTGCAGCGGAGTGAGGAACACTTAACTCGGCGCTGGTGACCGCAGGCAAGAAGGGCGCGACGCGCACGCAGGTCCTTTATATACCCCACAGGGGTCTGCAGTGGGGGGCGCATCTTGAGGTTGCGGTGGCCGTGCGGTTCCGACGTCACACACCCCCTCCGTTAGGGCAGAATTGTTCAATGACATCTTCTGCCAACATTGCATCGACATGTTTTAACAAAATACGCTGTTTATCGGGAGACATACGATAGTATCGCTGACGAATAGGTGGACTATCACCTGTATCAATCGAATGAGTAATGAGTGAAGTTCGGCCGAGCCCTCGCCGTTCATAAGATATATCGGTGAATTGGGCGATGATGTCGTTAGCAGTAGCTCTCTGCTCATCAGACAAATGATCAAAAGATACCAAGTGACTGGTAGAACTAGGCTGTAGTTCCGAAACAACAACGTCGTTATTATTTTTCGTGAGTAAAATAGATTCCAATTGATCAGGGAACAACCCAAAACCACTCCAGAAATCCATACCAAGGATTAAAGTTTTCTTAATACCCGGTACAATATGAGTAACAAGAGAAATAATTTTATTTTGAAATTCAAAAGGAAGTACCACTGAGCCAAGTGAAGAATATTTGTCGCCACCAGCGGTGATAAAATCCAGAGGTTTAGAATGTAATAATTTAGATTTATCCAAAAAAAGTTTGTGGGAATTATTACCCAAAATAGTTACACATGAACCAGTGTCTAGTAAACCAACAGTGTTCTTCCCGTTAACCGTAACGGGGATAAATGGAGTATAATTAATGTTAGAATTAACGATTGAGGAAAGTTGATATGAATTGAAAAATTTAGATACATAATTTAGCCAATTATGCCATTCATTTTTACATGTTTTCACAATTACTTTTGATTTTCCCCAACCGTATTTTTTACGTTTTTTGAATTTTTATTAGTTTTATTGTTACAACTAGGACAGTCTAAAACTCGATAGCCAGGTAATCCGCATTTAAAACAAACCAAAAAACGAGGTTGACGACAATATTTTAAAGAATGTGAATCTGTTCTGCATCTCGGACAGTATAATTTAGGTATAGCAGTACTAGTGACAGAAACAGCATTGACGCTCGGTTCAGCAGAATTACTATTTTCTGTCGAACATTGATCTGTATTTAAAACATTGTAAGTAGGTTTAAAGTACTTATGTTTTTTGTAAGAATTATTGCTATAAGAAGTTTTTTTCGAATTCGTATCATTGGGATATCTATAAGCAAAATCTGGCGCTAGAGTATTGGCAGTAATTTTAGGTGGTTCCGAAAATTCCTTGCTACGACTGTCATACTTCTCAAAATTTCTACAAACACTAATTAAAGAAGGAATATCCACAATATTGCCAGTTAAGAGTGAATTTGTATAACACGGCCTGATATTATTTAATAGTATTTCTAATTTAATAGACTCGCTGATGGGTACGTCCAGACAGGAAAATAACCCTTGCATTTTAGATACATAGATGGTTATGTTCTCTTTTTCACCTTGAGTACGAGCCCTAATTTCCGACATTAATTTAAAGTCATAGTTATGAGGACTGAAATCGCGTTTTAACAAAATACACAAATCCTTCCAGGAACGAACACTATCTTTAATTGAACGAAACCAATGCAAAGCATCATCACAAAATACCTCAAAAGCAAAAGAAAATATTCTATCTTCGGGTATACCTCGACACGACATGAACTCGTCAACCTTCTGAATAAACGCCCTCACACAGGTTCGACCGCTATATTTAAACTTGCAGATTTCAGAAAACATTTTGCGTTCATTTATAAAATCCACGTGTTGAACTTCACGTGGTAATGAACACGTTGGCTCGACCACATGACACGGTACATTGGTAGGAACCGACCACGTGGTAAAAGATGCTAAGATTTTATAATTAGCGTGAAACATATCCCATACAACTTGAATTGATGATTTATCAGTAAGCAACGAAGTATCTATTCTTGATAATCTATGAAAAACATGATGCATAATAGATTCCGATCTAACAAACAGGTTTTTATCATAATGAGTTTGCAAAGTCAAAAGGTTATTTGAAACGCGCAACAATGAGCCATTACATGCGGTAATATCAACATCTGGCGAAAAGCACGACGATATTATTTCATCAAATGCCAGGTCTGACAATTTAGCAATTTGTTTACGCAATTCCTCAACCGTAATTGATTTTTCAGGCACAACACCACCTCTTACAAGCACTTCATATTCGAGCTCAGCCTTACTTAAATGATTAAATTTGATAGCATAAGCCATATTTAAAAAAAATTGATTGGGAATTACGCATACAAAGATACACAATTATTTGAAAAAAAATGAATCCGTCCAAAAGGTGATAAGAATGTGTTTCTTTTTTTTTTTTTTTTTTTTTTAAATCAAAAACATAAGCACATAAAAGTAGAAGTTTTTGTAGGTTATTTAAAACACGAGGTGAAATAAGTGAGATAATAGAATAAAAAAAAAACACCGTACGCACCTTTCGGACGAAGAAAAGAAATATACACAGAAATAACACACAATTAAATAACTGCCAAGACTTAACCAAACCATGTACCATATAACCTCTATTGTTGGGCGCCGCTGTAACGTAGTCTACTAATGACTAGTTAGGTAGGCAGAATAAATAGAAACAATCGATAGATTAACAAAGGTATTATTATTCTATATATTTATATCTATTAAATACAAGGTAGTCTCAAGGCGTAGGTTGGTAGGTAGGTAAGTGGTTTGGTAAGTCCTGGTGCAGCGGAGTGAGGAACACTTAACTCGGCGCTGGTGACCGCAGGCAAGAAGGGCGCGACGCGCACGCAGGTCCTTTATATACCCCACAGGGGTCTGCAGTGGGGGGCGCATCTTGAGGTTGCGGTGGCCGTGCGGTTCCGACGTCACAAGGAATACCCACTAATATACAAAGTTAGTTAAATTTAAATTTTTAGATAAAAGAATTAAGAATTTGGAAAACCTCTAAAGTCTATAAATGTGATGTCTTATGTGTGTGTGTGTGTGTGTGTATACGTGTATACGTTAAGTAAGTAATAATGTACCAAATACATTATTACTTACTTAACGTATTGATTATGTCGCGTTATTATAACTTCTTTTAGAACATAACGAAGTCAAATAAATAACAACGAAATCCCATCTGTGAGCGAGTTCGTTGATTTGAGATGCAATTTAAGTTAAGACTTGTTTAAATTCCTTGTTGGTGACAGATTAACAAAGTTGACATTTTAGTCACTTCTATAACTTATTTTATTAAATCATTTTAGTCGCTAGTTAAATTATAATATTAAAATCCTTTTCATCTTTCTTTGGGTATTATTACATCTACATTGATCGACATCGACTAATCCATTGAACAACCGAGTTTTTCTTAGCACTTTTAAATAATTAGAATCACAGAATAGGTTACAACATTTCAAAAGTTTTAAAACAATTCAGATACCAATACTTATAAACACATTATTGCTAGAGAAACTTTCATTTCTATTTTATTTTTATTTACATACATTGACGGAATGAAGCAAAGACATGAGCATTAAATTTGTTGGTAATTAACTAAAAAATCACTATCTAAATTACTGTGAGTAGGTATATGTTGCCCGTACAATTACATATTAGCATTTAATTGTTTCATCTGATAGAATTATAGAATGATAGACGTAACAACTTTCAAATCCACCGCCTTTAAAAGGTACAGTTGCTCAATATATTCAAATAGGTTTCAATGTTGGTGCTCCAGATAGAAGATAATACTTGCAGAACTTCATGTTTGCAGAACCTAGGACGATGATGCTCTACCCTTAAAAGTTGGAGCAAGTAATTTGCATGGTATAGGTGTCAATCAGGTGCTTGTTTATTCGGAGGAGAGGGTGGGTGTGGAGGTATTCGTTTGCCGAAACAAGGCCGAAACCGGAGAGTGCTCACGGAACTCAAACACGGCGCACTATAATGAATTAAGTTACCAACTCTCTTGGAGGTGAGCTTGCCTCGTGTCACACTTACGTGAACCTCCCGCTTTCAATTTAGCTGCCTTTACTTAATACGCTGTGTATCTAGGACAGAAAACACATTATTATAGATTTTTTATGAACATTACTTCCTAAAACGAGAAATATCGGTCTCGGAAAAGAAAATTGTTAAAAGTTTTGTTACGTTTTTGAACGATGTATTGTACCAGTAACGTTAATATCCTTCCTTTAAAGGTAATTAAAATACTATAATTATTTGTTTTATTAAAATAATTCAGCAACGAAACCTTAAATTGGACTCGTCTTTATACTCCAAGCACTTAAATCGAACAACTGAAAATACAGGTCAAAAACATTCTCCAATTATTTAGAGATTCGCGATACCTCTACTGATTGGAGCAATCTGTTTAAATTGTCATTCATTCATCATTACCGAATAAAAAGGTCGAATGATAGCAAAAATCAACGACAAACGCTAACGAGTCGAGTAATGCGATAACCATCAATTATGGACATGTTGATTGAATGATTGGTCCAATGCGAACCTGATTGAGACTCCACCAAACGTGAAATTAAATAACTGCTGAAAACATTCAACGGCATCCTCTCATGTTTCAAGCTGTTTTTTAGGGTTCAGTACCCAAAGGGTTAAAACCTAGTACATTTAGGGGAGGGGGCACCCATACAACTAACGTGATTTTTTTGCTCATTTCCGCTTGATACTGATAACGGTAACAGGTATAAATATTCACAAAATATTTATTAATATAATTATATACTTTAAAAATAAATGATTCCATTTCGAAAAGTTTCTACGACGGCTCACGTGACCATAAGCACAGTATAAATATGTACAAACAGTACGGAAACTGCCTACAAACGTGCGAAACGGCACGCACACAGAAACATGCACACCGACGAGACCCCTAAGCGGCACTCGCTACTGATAGTATAAGATCCCTTAAACAACGACCTTCACCGAGATGTTTATTTGATGAAACGTATTTTATATTTAATTATAAATATATCTATTGACATATTAAATTAAATATAAAATACGTTTCATCAAATAAACATCTCGGTGAAGGTCGTTGTTTAAGGGATCTTATACTATGAGAGCACCGCGACAATCGCTTAGGGGTCTCGTCGGTGTGCATGTTTATGTGTGCGTGCCGTACGCAGTTTCCGTACTGTTTGTACATATTTATACTGTGCCATAAGGCTGCATTTCAACCTATATTGTATAAAATTGTATGAAAAGCAAGCGATAGCCGAGTGGGACAACGTAGGACTGCGAAGTCAAAGGTCTCGGGATCGAATCCACGGCACGCACCTGTTAATAAATCGTTAAGATTCGTTAACAGGTGCGTGCCGTTTTCGAAGATATGTGTATATTTATCATATACTTCTATATTATCGCTCGCTAACGGTGAAGGATAACATCGTGAGGAAACCTGCATGCCTGAAAGTGCCTTAAAAGTACTTTAGCGTGATGGATTATGGCCTAACCCTTCTCATCTAATACGATACGCGGAAGAAGTCATGCTGAAAGCAGCTAGAGCCAATGGAGCAACAGCATAAATACTTTAGATCATAGGAATACCCAGAAAGGGATAGGAAGGAACACATACACAGGAATATATAGAAAGGAAATAAACATAGAGTTTGAAGTTGTTGCACTATAGATAGCAACAGTAGTTATAGACAATAAAAAAAAAAAACCCTCGAGCCTCTTCTCATCATGAGAAGAGGCTCGAGCCCAGCAGTGGGACATGTATCAGATACAGGGCTGCTATTATATTGTATAAAATATAAAAATGTTTATAACATTTCTTTAAAATATTACAAACATAAATAAGACTGGCTTTATTAATTAACTTAAAATAAAATAAATATATAAGTGGCGGTTCTCATACAACAGACAATTTTTTTTCGGACGGAATACTTCGTGCCCGAGTCCGACTCGCACTTGGTCGGTATTCTTTAAATTACATAATTTAATTAAATTATGGTATAATTTCCATGTGCCAATAAGATAAAACAACTTTTATTACATCTGCTAGAAGAAGTATAAGAACTTTTTATGCCTTATTTTTCTTAGCAATGAAGGAATATAAAAGCGAAGGTATTTTATAAATCGTTTTTTTATAAAGTTGTCCGGAATCAAGACCTTTTACTGCCGTTCAAACAATATCCAGTTTTGACAGTTCGCCATACAAAAACTTCGCATCAATTTTTTCACAAATTTAAGTCCTGATCCATTTTCAAGCGCCACTCGTCTTAGACTGGACATGGTAAAGAAATACTAAATCAACTTATAAATGTCACAAACAATGTGTTGTGTGAGCAGTAATATTATTCCAAGCGCTGTTTGGGCGATGGTAACACAAACAGCGTGTAAAACATGGACAATTTGACAGGGAGACAGCACGAGGCGTGGCGAGGCCCCAGCTGCATACAAACGTGATTGCTGCAGCTATGGAACACTACATTATACAAAATAAACACCTGATTTCAAATATTACAACATCATATTCTAACAAAGCAGATAAACCAAGCATACACGTCGAAGACTTTAAGCATTCAAAATAAATTTGTATTTTTAACATTACGTAGAACGCCAGAAGCATTATCCAATGATCCCAATGACAATGCCAAATACACATATTAACTCACTCAAGCACACCCAGTCTCAGAACAAATCTTTTACTACACAAGCATTTACTATAAATATACTTTTTAAATAAAATCGCAGCTATACGTATAATCTAATTAAGTCCATTAAAATTTATAATTCAAACACTCTCATGAAACCTATGTCCACTAGCGAACAATCAGTGTATCGATGTCTCGAATGAAATTTATTTCACAGGTCAGGGGAAAAACATTGCCTTTTTGCGAGAAGATAACTCAAAATACAACGGATTTGCGTAAAATATGTGAAACCTTTTGTATGCTAATACGATCCCATTGTTCGGAGATTGAATTTTTGGGTTATCATGCTTAAGAGTTATTCATGACAAATAGATTGCGATTGTTCTGCTTTTTCACCGAAATAATACATCAAGTATAATGGGTTTGAACATTATAATTAAATACATGTCCTTTCAAATAAAAGGGCGTGCAAAAATAAATTTTGCCCTGATAAATAAAAGGCACATATTTCTCTGTACGTTTATATTTTGTACGCTTTTCATTTCAAAAAGATTCAGTTTTCTTTGTAAAAATCAAATGCGGCGTAAAAATGAACTGAATCATCAGGCATCTAAAACTCTATCATCAAAATATGCGCTGTTTGGTGTTGAATACATCATAGTGGAATACTTTACTCGGAAATATTGCGTGGGATGTATTCAAATTTAGCATTGAATACCCATTAATATAATGACACGATCACCGCATGGGATTTAAGACAAGCGGGACAGATCATAAAAGCAATTCATTTCGGAAGGCATTGCTCGATTTGCTGACGGCGAGGAATTGAAACTTTATATTTGAGCGCACTTTATCTGACCGACGAACCTGGAACCTCTCGAGCGTAAAATCCTAAGTCGAAATAAAATAAAACGCGAACGAATTTCCTCAATACTTTCTACGACTGGAACATGCTTCACGGTTTTCACAGCGATTTGTACGATGTACTTATTTCTTTTTATTCTTTTGCTTCTTAGCGACTCGATTGTCATTGTTAAATGTACTGTTTGCATGATGGCTATGATGGATAAGAATTTACATGATGGCTACCTATGAATTTTGAAAAAGATGTATCTGAGTCGAAAATACATTTTTATATTTATTTATAATTATCTAAGGCGTCACCTTAGATAAATAAATGTGTTTAGATTCTCTGCTTACAAAGTTCAAGTAATTAGCAGCTTGATTTCCTAAATGTGCAGTTAGAAATAAATGCTGAGTTCGTTATATAACAAAAAGTAAAATAGTCCCAAAAATTACTAGCAATGGTTATTATTTTTCGTTTTATACTGATGCAGCAATGCATCTTTAATCTTCCTCCCGTCTCTCAATTAAGGCAAGGTTATTAACCATTAGATATAAGGGTTCAACATACATAGGGGGCCCGAACACTGGCAATTTTTTTGCCAACTAGCTTCCACCCACGGCATAAATCGCATAAAAACGATTTTAAGACATTTCGATAAAATAGCTTAATTTAACAGGTCGCAGACTTCATCCGACTAAAATATTTGCGTCAAGCTAGTCACCACGTGAACCCTGAATGCATTGTATTTCATATTTCTTAATTTAATTAGTTATAAGTTGTTGTTGCCGCCAAGTTACCTAATTCATTGAAACAAAGCGCTTTCAAATATTTAATCAAATTAGTTTTTTTTTAATTTTATTCATTTTAGATATTATGCATGTTTAAAAAGAATATGGATGCAAGTTTTGTTTTTATTAAAATCGATGGCGTAGTTCCTAAGACTGTAGACTTCCACATACTCACCGATATTAATGGGCCACCCTGATAGAAAATAGATAACACTCCAAAAACTAACGTTACAAACATACTTTTCATCAAAACATTCATCACAATGAAAAGATGACGTTGATACTCACAATATTGTGATTATTTGGCGTTATTCAGATACGAAACGTTGCAATTGAGATATTGTTTATCATCACGAAAACAGACAAAACTCCGGTGCAGTTTTAATTTCGCTTCAAAAGCTGTTTTGACTTTATCATTTTGTAGCTGTATTTTGCAAGCCTACATCGGTATTCAATGTTATTTTACAGGATATGATAGTGAAGTATACAGTGACGTAATTGTTTCTATCTATTTTGTATTTTGTCTTACGAGTCAAGACCATCTACAAACGCTCGACCGTTTGTAGATGGAATTTTTCATGTTAAACATAATGAAATGACATAACATAACATGACGCCTATATTACCCAGAAGGGTGTGGCAGAGGTGTATAACACCCACATTTCACCTGTGTTGTTTAGGTCCCATGTGATATGATCTCTCGCATTGTTGTGTACGTTACGTTATTGTGTACAAACTTGTTAAAATGTACCTCCATATTGTTTTTTTAATTAAGTAAATAAAAGCAAATTACACAATGCAACTAATTTAACTTTATGTTGCATCACGAAAACATGATTTGTGCGAATACTTTTGAAAATTGCGATGTTTATGTATTTAATTCTGCTTTTGTGTTAAAAGTTTGTATGGCAACGGTATTCGCAGCTTATTTAGTTTCAGTATAAACAAAAACAAAGCTATAATAGCAAAAGAATCCTCAGGAGATTGTCTTTGTTGGTGGAACAGAAAGGCAGTTGAGATATTGTGAACGTGATCGAGGGCAATATCTTCACCACGTGATACTAAAGGAGGAGACAAGTGTGCGCACTATTCTGCACTATTGCGTTTAAGTTTAGTAGTGTTGATGAGATCTTTTTTTTACCAATTTTTGTATTATTATAAATAAAATCATGTGCTTGCTGTCTTAGTCGCTAACAGTACGTAAAGAGAGCGAGAGCGACTGAGAGAGCGCATTTATGCTAATCATCCCAGCCGCCTATAAAATTGGTTATGTCAATACTTTTCATAAAACTATAAAATTAAGTATCAACTAGTTTGACCTAGTGATCCGGTAGTAATGATCCGGCAAACAAACACAAAGCTTTTCAAAGAAGCATTGTTTAAGCTGATAACTAATACAACGTGGCAATACAACTATTACTGCTAAATCTCACCGCAAGGTCTTGGGTTCGATTCCCGGGTCGGGCAGTGTTATTTGTGGACTTTTCGTCAGACTTACCCCTGTGGGATATGGGGGTGAACCTATGCTCACCCGCTATCTCACGGGCTTTAAACATGTAGAGGAACAGGGTGTGATGTCCACCACAAAGGCAGGATCCTCCGACCAGGCTCGGTGGTATTGCCTGGCGGACAACTGTCCGACGGTAGCGTATTGGAAGTGGTATATAAGTACACTCTCTGTGAACACTTCGTTATCGCGATTCAGCGCTCTTTGACATATGTGACGTTGTCAATGTCATACGTCATTTATAATGTGCGATTACCGCCACAAACATAACGGGTGAAGTGTGGGTGTTGAACACCTCTGCCACATCCTTCTGGCTAATATAAAGAAATAAATATCTCACTATAAATAAAATAAATATAGGCGTTTTGTTATAATATTACTACTACCTTGTTTGTCTTACGGACCAAGTAAAATTAAAATGTTATTATGTCTATACCTACTTATAAACACCATCATTATAATTACGAGTATTAAAAAGAATTTATTCAGATTTTTATATCAGTTATGTATGGTCACAAAATAGAGCTAAAACCACTAAAAGCTGGCAATTCAAAGTGTCTCTCACGATAACATTGTGCACACGCTGTACAATATTTTATTGACATAAAAATAGGTCCGCTCTCACGGTGACGCGTATTGTGAGTCCCTATAAATATTTACGTGATATTTACTACCAGGCATAACATTGTTCCACCAACTTGCCAAAAATAAATTGAATATTTTGCAAATATTTTACTAGGCTATTGAAAAACCTACCTATTAATAGCCATATTATTATAAAAATGATTATTTCATGCCGGTGTCTAGTAGGGATATGATAAAATTCCACCAAGCTTTTATATTTTTAATTCTTTTTAAAATGAGTGGCTTGGTAAAATGGTTCATCTTTGCTATAGTTCGTTGCAGTGTTAATAATTTAACATACAATTTTTTTAACAACAACAATGTTCTAACTCTCGGCTACATGAGTAAGCAATCCGTTAATTGAAATGCCCAAGTAATGATTTAACTATGAAGGAATGGCTTGTTGTCAAATTATTTGCACGCCTGCGCAAGTGGGCCAATAAAGTGATACATACGTATTGGTCGAGAGCTACATTAGAGACAGCAGTACAATTTGTGTCGCTGACGGACGCAGCGGTGCTCGCCGTGACCTGGAGCAAACTTCACAAACACACAGAAACTCGTTAGCCACCCCTACACCTTACCTCACCTACCTGCCCTGCAACAAATAGATATCTCACTCATGCGGTCGCCTGTTCGCCAGATTGCTATTCATCTGTTTGCCAAAACAAACCCATTCTCATCTCCATTTTAATTCCAAAAACCAATCTCCAATAATTTATATGAATAATAAACCAGTATTCCTAAAAGGAAAATTTGATATTTTCCTTTTGTTTAATATTCATTAACGCTGAATTTTTCATGATCCTAAACTCAAAAATCCCATTCGGGGTATAAAGCAATGAAATATTTACTTCGCTCATCTGAACAACTTTTGTACCACTTGGGTGTTTGAAGATAAATTTCGTCGTAAATGTGAGTCATAAATACTTTTTTTCTGGTATATTTTGGCGAAAGTAAAAACTGCGTAATACTTTTTTTTAGTCTTACTTAGTAACCCTGGTATTTATTTCTGCTGAATAAATGAAATAGACGATATGTGCACAAAATACTAATATTAGTAAGTACAAACATACGTTGGTAGTCCACAATATTTCAAGTCCTATCATGTCAGGATCTAACCATATCAACACTCTATAATAAACAATTTGGTTAAGTTGAATCATCATCACGTTATTTATCTTTCCCCTATTACATTTTTCCGAGGTCGATAGAAATGTGTTTAATCTTCTCCTTTCATATCTTTATAAGGTGATAAATACCTGTCATATTTTGATGACAAGGAATCAACGGCATCATTCATTCTTTGATAAATTAAACGATAAAAAGCTTTTGAAGACTTGTTATGTTACTATTTATATAATCAAAGTACATAAGTTGCCATAATAATTAAACTTCATTTTAATTAACGAGCCTCATTCCACATAGCACACATCTACATAAAGTTAATTATTTACTTTTATAAAGTGAAGAACATACATAATATACCCAACAAACAACCCTTTCGAGTGCTCTTATAATCTCAATTACATCGAAAATACAAATTAAATATCATATGAGACTTTTTTGTATCAATCAACCATGTTGAAGAGTATGTATATCATGTAAACTGTTGAAAACTCACTTCTATTCAGATAAGTGGCAAATTCTAGGAAATAGTTAATTGTAAGACTAGGGGTTGTATTATATTCAAGACAGTGTAAGTTTTCTCTAACTTTGCCTCTAAATCTGTATCAAAATATAGACGTATAATTTATATGTCATTATTGTGGAAAGATAATATTACACATATAATATAGAGAAAGGCAACCTAGACTGCGTCAACTACATGTTTCAACTTTTTACACTCATCTATGACAAACTGTATAAACTGGTTCAAGTCACCGCAGTATAGGATATCCCCCTCTAGCTCTGTTTGCAGTCGCTCTATGGTTCTATATTTGTCTCAGAATATCAACTTACAATGTTTGTTATTGTGAAACGGAACGTAGATACCTACCCTAGAAATTCCGTGAGTTTAACTAGATTTAGATAGCATTTGTGTGGCAATAAGGCGAAAAGGTACTGCCTCCGTTCAGACAAGTTCTTTATTACTGAATATAAATTTATTAAGTAGATGATTATGAACTCAAACTCAGTTAATTATAAGCATTACAACTTTCTAATTTGGCACGTTATTATTAACTTATTTAGTTTTATATAAAGGTAGGTTACCTACACGCCTAAAAATAACCCAACACTTAAAATCACACGTCACTTCCATTTTGCATGAGCGTAGTTTGCATACGAGTAATCCTCAATAAAAACGTTGCCATTCCATTAAGTAAATTGGAAAACTTTGTAACGATCCGTATTCAGTATCCACATCAAATTATTATTCAATTACGTAGCAGAGTTTTAATCTTAATGAATTAATACTTTGTTTAAAATTTGGAAAAGCTGAATATCTTTTGAGAATTGATAAGCCATAGAAAGTTCATGAATTTGTCAAAGTTTTGATCCATCCCTTTAAGCCAGTCGTTTTGAGTTTAGTATGACTTGTGAAGATATACGGAACATAATAATTTTCAAAATAATTGTTGTGCTTGTTTTCTATACTTATATTATGAAGAAGAAAGATTATTTGTTTGTTTATGCCCAATAAACGCCAAATTATACTACACTTTTCTTGATGGAAATTGGTATGGAGATTATTCAAGAGATCAAGAGTATCATAGAATATTTTTATCGACGTAACACGCTGGCGGAAACGCGGGAGAAAGTTATTATAATTTATAAAGACTTTATTATAGGTATTCAAGTTCTGTATCATTTTTTTTACTTTTTTTTTTAAATCACACACACAATTATCATTACAGGCAATAACGATACGAACTGTAGACAAACTCAATTACCTTTCTACTCTTAAAGTTTTATGTTAGTATAATTAATTTTACAATTTGTTGGAAATTATAGTGTTCAAAATATTAGTTCCCTTTTTAAAAACGTCAAAAGACAGTATTTTATATTTGATTTAATCACATCAACTATTTGCGTGAAAATTCTTTTCTAACCACCAACATTTTTTTTATTTTTGTAGTACCTTGGAAAATACTGCAAAGAAGCCCAGATATGCACACTTTTTATGAAAATTTTCATAAAGAGAAACAATAAAATTTAGAACTAAACATTTTAGTATTCGCATTATTTTTCAAGGTTTCATAAATAAGGTACATAAGCTCGTTGAAAGCAGCACTGAAATTTAAGGAATTTAAATTTCTGTGAAAATTAACTAAGCCAATTAGCATTTCGGTAAAATAAACAGCATTATAGCACCACACGGTTCAATGAATTCTCTGTGCCACGGCTGGTTAGTGCCCAACTGCCTAATTGACTTTATATATTTCAAGCTCTAAACATTAGATGGAAATATTGAAGGCTAGATGTAAAAACCCGACCATGTGCGCGCCGAGCCAAGTGGAATAGGGTTCTGTAGTCAGTCTGTAACATAATAGTGGACTGGAAAGGGGTTTAATATGTGGTTTTAACATTAACAAATTCATACAAGTCATTGTTTTCAAAGGTTTTGTATTTTGTACGAAATACTCTAAGTAACTGCATTTCAGACTTTGGGCCCCTATTACTCTTGAAATAAGTTAACTAAGTGTCTAGTTTCCCTTTAAAGATTGGTAGGCAGCGGTAGGCAGTGGGGGAAACACTCTACTCAAACAGAAATTTGCTCTTAAATTAAATTATCTCGCAAACGGATCTTTAAATCAAAAAACTACTTTTTAATGTCTGTCACGTGTCTCATAGTGTTGGTTACGCGGCAGAAAATAAAAACATCTCTACGTTACATGTAGGAAAGGTACCTGAGAAAATAATATTCTTATAATTTATTTGTACCACTTCTTGATATAGTTAACATACAAACATACATATTCATGCAAAATGTCAGCTTTCTAGCACTAACAGTTTCGATGCAACGCCTCGGACAGACGGACATGGCGAAACTAAATACAAGGGTAATACTACGGAACCCTAAACATTACTATGAAAATGGTAACATTCGCTCAATAGATATTATTATAATAGTCACTAATAATTTGAATGTGATTTCAAGAACTGTTTTTGTTTTTGGAAATAAACAGTATTCATTTATTCATTCATTCAACATACTATTTATATAATTCATGAAACGAAAACGCATAAATATAAAAGAGAGGGAATGTGTCTTCCATTTCTATTCATAAAATAATTTAACGTCTTCGTATTCCCGAGCAACACTAATTGCTTCGTTATATTGCTGTGCTTATACTCTACTTTAATAACACAGAGTCCTAGATACGTGTCCCGATTTATTTCAGCATCTAGTTATTCTGCAGAAACGCTTGTTAAATTGATCCGTAGCTAACAACAATTCCCCGGAAGAAAATAGGTAACAAATCTTCTTCAAGAAAGGAACTAACCGAATCCAGATTCCAGGTGTCGGCGGAACAATGCAATTCCCGAGCGAATGGCGTCGGGGTGTCGGCGGCGCCTCGTCCCGGCCCGGTGTCGTCGCGTCGTCGTGTCGCCCCGTGCCCCCCGCGTCGCAGCCTAACATCCTATAATCCCGGTCTTCGAGTGACAGCTAACTAATAACTGTCTAGCTATGAATCAAATATGTGAGAATATAAACTGGTACATCGATATAACCGTATTGATAACTGTGAATACCGGTGTCTATCTACAGCTTCTGCACACACGTTTTGCGATTTATAAGACTTCCTTGTGTCGTGTATTTGACAGTAATATTTTATGAAATATATGATTGACACGAGTTTCATTAAATTCAGAATTGTATGAGCTCTTTAAAAGAGAATCATACGAGCATTCTTCAGCAAATAAAAGAAACTTAATAATTAGAGGTGTGACGGCTAGACGGCAAACTAGTCGATTAGTCGACTAGTCGGCCACTTTTGTACTCGCTGACGGGTTTAGTCAGCTTTACTATAAATGTCAATTTTCTAGTATCAGAAGTGCTATATAACTTGTGCCGCTTTGTTATATCCTGAATGTGGTGTTGCGACGTACACTGTATAATAAAACCGTTTTAAATTCATAAAAATCTTAAAGTTAAACCTAATCTAATGATTGGCCTCGCCGACTGGTCGGTTATTCAAGCGCTCTCTAATCGGCGAGCGTCAGCCAAACCCATAGTGGACCCATCTCTATTAATTGTATTTAGTACTTCTTCTTCGTCGTGTCGATGGCTGAGTCAAATTTTATTGGTCCAATAAGGGGCACTGTTATAGCGCTCTCGTCGGCGTTCATGAGCGCCTCTCTTGTGCAGGTGGTAGGGCATTTAAGACAATCAGTAAGGTGGTCAAGGTTTTGACTTGCCATCGTGGTGAAAGGATTAGCCAATTCGCTTTTAAGATCTCGCGAATTGCCTAGGGTGCGCCGGACGTAGGGAATTGTTGTGTACGTCACTCGGGAAGGCTCCTTTCATGCATCGTACGTCGATAAAAAAAAAAAATAAGATAAAGTAGCCTATGGGAACTATCTTCACACCAATTTTCATCCAGATAAGTGAAGTAGATTCGGAGCTTATTGGGTAACAAAAAAAAACAATCCGAAATAATTCCTTTTTATAACAAAGCAATAAGTGTTAGTACAAATAATAACGTATGAGTTATTAAAGTCCATACCAATACGTAAGTAAATACCAGCCGCGAATGACATAAACAAAATTGTTCGCACCAACAAAAACAATATAAGTTAAGAACAGAATTTTCACTCGGCATACCTACGTATGTCTATAACCACTCTTTACGTACGTCCATCCAGTGGCTGAGTAACTTTGTTTCCAAAGAATCCGTTGCGAAAGGGAAAAGAAATAAAACTGTTGGCTGACGAATTCGACAGAGATTTATCACCTTAGCGAGGATTTAGCAGTTCCTAATTTACCTACCGTGGAGCCGGCTGAACAACGATAATTCATTTTTATATTTTCCCATTTCATTATTTTCTCGCAATTCTCTAAAGACCAAATATTTGATACTCAATTTCGAACAGCCTACTGAAAATGTTTTAACAATAAGTTATTGACAATTCTCATTGCGTATGGTATCAATAAGTAAATGAAAACATAATTACGTAGCCACTTTATTATGTTATCATTTACTTATCATGCGTTCAATATAAGTATGACGTAAAAAATAAAGTTTGAATAATAAACGTAAAGATGAGGCCTGTTTTTTAAGTTAGCATCTGCTTTATTGCATATCTGCGATCAATACAGGACTTACCCAATTTGACAGTGTAGGCAAAAATCTGTAAACATGAAAGCCCAATGTAATTAAAAATTTTAATCAATGAATGCACAGTGAAAATATAATAAAATCGCTCTGGCCACCTCGTCCCACGATTGCAAATGAATTCAACATCGTGACTGACATTTTTTGTTGTCATGTTTATACAATGAATACATTTATTAACAGTAAAAAAACGTACTCTATGAAACAGCTGTCACGAGTAAATAGAAGTGTTCTGAAAATACGTGCAGAATGTCATGCCAATTTAACTATGCGCATTGTCTCCGTGAGCGTGGATTGTTCCTTGATTTAGTTCGACGAAGTGACATTGCATTCAAACTGAGCAGTAGTCTAGTAACAACCGCATACATATTATAGATTATCTCGTATATTATTTAGGAAGAACAATCTTTAATAAACCAAAATTACAGTTATCATTCAAAATGCAGACAATAAAATTTAAACAGGGCCATATGACTAATTGCCTTTCTATGTGCTAATTGAGTTGGAAATAATGTTATAATGAAAAGTAATTGAATTAAAAGTAATATTTGTATATTATTCAATTATTCATTTTATGTTTGGTTTTAGCTATAATATATTCTTTAAAAATATATTTTATTTAATACGACACGAAACCTTCCTCGCCAGTCGTGTGACTTTTGATAAATCTTAGTTTAACCCTTCTCAAAAGCTTTTAATAAACTGGCTTGATACTGCACGATTCCTTTAGTGTGTAAATCAGATACCTCGGGATCAAATGAATATTAAATAATTCATGATTATTTTAAACAAGTACTCGGCTCGTTGTTTATTGTCAGGAGATAATCAATATTTCCCATTTCACAATACCACGATTTCAATCTTTGGGAAATCAACAAAAATTTGCATACAAAAAGCGCTATCTGTTTTGCATAAATCGATTTACCTATCCTCTTTCGAAAAGCTTTTTCCTTCCCAATTTCAACGCCAAGTTTATTTGTAAACAAAGTAGGAATTGCTCTGGGGTATTACCAAATAAAAGTTTGGAATGTAGCAGAAAATTATTCCAAATTTAAGTTTTTATGGGCGGTCATAAATACAAGGCGACGACGACACGTCATTTGGTTATATTCAAGAACTTTCTGAGTCACACGGCTTACTAACTAAATACATTTAATTTGCGTGTTGAAATGTTACAAATTTTAGTCGAGGCGAATTTTATATAAATAAAGGTCGTTCGTTCTTTAAAAGAGTTCATGAATTACATTTACACGGTTGTGTTAATCTGATAAAATCTAGTCGAAAAATAAATAACGTGGAGCTCAGTATATAACAACCTGTTAGAAAAAGCTCATCAAAAAATTAAAATGTCTGAAGCAGACCACTTTTATTTGGCCCTTTGTCATGAATATGAGGGTATGAAAAAAGTAATATACCTACATAGATGCGGTGTGATCCCTGATATCCAAATTAACATAGAGGGACAATAAACGAGCGTCGCGTGAATAGTAGAACGGTATGAAGTGTAACAGAGTAGCGTCGAAAGGCATGAAACAGTCACGAACACGGAGTATGAACTGTTTAATCGTTTTTTCGAACTGCCTCGCTTTAGTGAACGAACGAATACCCTGGCTGTATTTTGAAACAAAGATCGTCGACTACTGTTCTGTTTTACCTAGGTTAAAAACGGAGTAGATACGGAGCTGGTTAATATACCTAGTAATAGACGAAAGAATTAGGTATAGATGTAAAATTTTCTGCTTATAACATTATATCTAGCTCAGTCGGAACGAAATTCAAGAATATATTAAATAAAATGAAATTTAAATATACAAAAGACATTGGCTTAGTTTATGCAAATCAACATTGAAATAAAAGAATCACCTAGTATTTTATCGTCACGCCGAAAAACGCAAAAATAAAACTTTTTTCGCTAAAATGGCAAGTAAGTAAGACATTAAATTGTATCTAGGTTAGCGCTTTAATATCAGGTGCGAACCTTCATCCAGTTACAAATTCGTAGCCGCTTTTAGTCTTTTTGCTAACGAATCACCAAGCTCATGGGCTTTCATCGGCGCTCGTACCGGCTATTGTTTCGTGCCAGTTACTTTTTTATTATTTTTGCCAGTGTCGTACTTTTATTCTAACAACTATCGATCTTCTGAATATTGGATATCGAATGACACTTTTGAGTTGTTCGCTTACGGCCGGCCGTTGCTACAAAATATGGAGGCCGTTTAGTTTCCTAGAATGATAACCTAATTTCTCGTGGCGTTATTTTATTGCTTGCTATTTATTATGGTTCTTACAATTGCAATTTTTCTAGAGTAATGTGTATATTAGGTATCTGTTCTTCATCACTGTAAAAAGTATTAAGTATGCATGTTTTTCTTGCTCTCTATCATCAAGTTAAGCATGGCACTCTACCTACAATCCTTAGGCATCCACCAAATTAGGCGTGTGGGCGCGTCGGTTGCACACACGCCTAATGTGGAGCCAGCGTAAGTGATGAATTGAACAAAATTGGCATAAATAAAACACATAGTATTTGTTAAACTCTTCCTTCTATTTTCCATATACCTACCCCGTCCAAGAGTTATAGTTATCATACCATAAGCATCATCGTGATGGATTTTTTAGTTTTTCATCACTCTTTACTTCTTCTCTTTCATCGTCGTGTTTGACAAGTTATCTGCCACTATTTTCACATAACACAGATCTCATATTCCTAAAAAACTGAGCCGAATCCCGGCACACAGCATAGTTATCGCAGTTATTTAACAAATATGCCTAGAGTATGATAATTTGATTATAATACAATTTTTAAAAACATATGCCTGATCGAATCGAATGAGGTGATACGCAAAATCTATTATCGGATGTTGAAACTAGACTGCACAACAAAAGTTATAAAACTACTCGTTATAACTTTTGTTTGTAGCAATATTGCACGTTAGTAACCAACAAAGCTGGATTGGCGAACAAAACAGATTTATACACATGTTTTTACACTTTAAAAATGTCGTGGTTTAATAGAATTAATTAAAAGAACAGTATTCTCGTTATGATGAGAATGAGATGAAGAGATGAGAAAAATATAAAACATTTAAGAGTTATACATTATACGAAGCTATCATTAACCTTTTTGGTTGGCTTATTTGGTGAGCTACTAAAGATCAGTAGGTACATAAATAAAATATAATAACAGCAGTAGAAACTAAAACAAATATATTATTTCTTTGTTTTTTTTAATAATATAGTTTGCTCACCTTCAATACAAACGGTATTTTGCTGTCTGTTAAGTCAAGGAGTTTCAAATACATAACTCTGGCTCAAACTAGACGAAAGCGGAATGTAAACTATTCCCATACTTGACCTATTACTTTAGTGAACAGAGTGTCTCGGGCCGCACGAAGGACACATGATTGATTGTTTCTGAACTTTATTTCGTTCAAAAATTGCACGTTTGTTTTATTTTTCCATAAATATACAGAAATATTTAACATCTTCTCACAAACTATAAATTAAAAAGACACAAAAAAATGTTTCCGCAACGTTTTAACTTTATAAATACATTTTCGATGAGACAAAATTAAAGTTTCGATTCGTGTCTGTAAATTAAATTATCCGTAAACTGAGAATTACAAAGAAATTCTTAAAATCATATCCGACACTCGAACAAGTTAAACATTCTTTGAATAAAATCAGTCATAGAAAACTAAAGCTGAATAAAAAAGTTATTCGTCTTCAAACAATACCAAATAAAAAGATTTCCTTTTCAACAGAAAAAAAAGATTTTCGGTTAAATAAATTGACTGGGAAATGTAGAGAGAGTGACTGATGTTGATAACTTCCATTACCGTGCTATCTTTAACGATTATCTTAAAGATAAAATGGCATATATGATCATTTTCGCAGTAAAGCTCTGACTTTACGTTTCAGTTTGTGCATATTACTTAAATAGTTATTCTTGTTATTTACAACCAAAGTGATGCGTATAATTAAAAAATATTGTTCTTGTTCTTATAAAATAACCGTATGTAAATAATATAATTTCCTCATTTTAAAAATCCTTGTTGATTTGATATTAATATAACGTATTTTAAAAGTAGAACTTAACGACATTATAAATTGAAAGTATCCTTTTGGGTGTACAGCATTATCATAATATTTTGAAGCGGCGTGGCGCAATGGGTCCGGTCTTACGATCGAGAGGTTGTGGGTTCGAATCCTTTTCGAATTAAGCTCAAGCAAATTAAGCTTAGCTGGGGAGGTTAACAAGAAGACTAGTAATTTGTCTTTCTAAATTATTAGAAATCTACCAACTATATTTTCAGCTATAAAACTATAAAAAGCGCATTTACTGAACGTATCAGGGTGTACAGCCTGGTAAAAGTAACAATAAGTAATGCAATGAAATAAAATAATATTACACACGGCGCTTGTTTCACCTACATTCGAATCTTCACATAAAGGTTATGAGAACCAAAGCCGCAGTATCCTCGATATTATGTTTTTCCCAAAATATTTTGCCCAAATGAGAGCTTTTAGCTTATATTGAAAACAGCATTCCAGATCTACACTGTATATCGAAAAGAAGGAAATATTGAAGCCATATGCGATTAAATTTAAGAGGAAACAATCGATATCGTATTTCCGGTACTTCCGTAATCAGGTTGTAACTCTAATATTATTAACTCTTTATCTTTTTTATAGGCATTCAACTAAATCTGTTAGACTAAAAGCTGAGCCCAATGTAACTGAAAAAAGGTCTGGAAGATTGATTATCTATTTTTATAGCTATTCATTTATTAGCACTAAATGCGTGTTAGCTCGTAGACATTTATTCAAAATTGATTTAATCATTTATTGGTGTTCATACAAACATTACAGATGAAAATATATGTTTACAAATAGATTTATACTGCACGTGATGGCTTTTTCTTGGCTCAAAGAATCAACATTGCCATTCAACGTGGCAATCGAGGTCGATGCGGAGGAATTCTATGATACCTAAAAAGTTATTTTTTATTTTTTATTAACTTATATATAAATACTTTTCTTTCTTATTTATTATATGAATTTATTAGTAAATTATATTTATGTAATTACCAATTAAAATGTAACGATTTATACCCAATAATAATTAAGGTAAAACCCATTCACGGAAACAGGAAAATTCGGTGGTTGGTAGTGTCCTCTTAATACAATTGCCTCAATTCGGTCTCATTCCCGTAATTGATGAGCCGCCACATTGTATTTCACTTTAATATCCTGTCAATTATGTTTTCCAGAGTTTATTAGTAATTCACGTGTTGAGCTTGATAACGAAGGGAAACAATACGTTGGTAATGGGATACACTAAATACCAATATCATAAATTTGAAAAATTCGTTGTTCCTTGTTACTCATTCTCGCAAAAGCTCTTAAAAAGGCTTTTAATTACAATTTGTATTTAGATAGCCTATAGCCTAGATTAACACAAAACTTATTTTTACAGAGGTAGGTAATACGCGGGCATAGCCGAGGACGAGACCTATGATTCTATAATATGTTTAGAAAATTTTCCACTTCATGTTGAATTATTTATATTAACTTATAAATAGAGATGGTAGTACAAAGGGCGGGCTAATCACTAATAGTGATTTCTGCCAGGCAACCTTGGATCATATTGCCATAATGTATTCAAGATATTGTTAATATATTTAGGATCTAATTATACAAATTTAATAAAAGTAATCCGAAAGCTGTAAACCAAAGTCATATCCTCGTCCTATATTTTAGTGTCTAAATCATCGTGAGCCACAGTCTATTTTATTTCTCGTAAATAAGTCCCAAATATTCGTAGCCTTATCAAGTGGAAACGCAGAGTAATCAAAGCGAAGCACCCTAAACGTCATGAGTAATGTCCACAATTTCATCACCCTCATCGCCAGTGGGGACCTTCCCTTTTTATTTCAATAAATGCCAAATGCCTGTCATCTAAATATTATCGTTATTACACATTTTATATTGAAATGCACTGTCTGACTGATGATTACCTCTTTAATTCGGTGGGTATCTGGCATTAAAATACTCTTACTTTTTAGAAAACTTTTCAATCACATGTATAAGAATGTTGTAAGAATGATTTACTACAGTATAAATATGATCCAGTACTCGTACACGATCATATTCCTTAAAATAACTAAACAATCACGCGCTACATTTCAATTTGACGACCGGATGACGGAATGGGTTGTGTACCTGCCTGCGACGCCGAGGTCGTGGGTTCGATTCCCACTTAAGACAAATCTTTGTGTGCATGAACACGGGGGTTTGTCTTAGTCTGGGTGTTTTTATGTATAATAAGTATGTATTTACAAAAGAAAAGGTATATATGTATTAGTATCAGTTATTCTAGTACCCATAGTACAAGCTCTGCTTAGTTTGGGACTAGATGGCGTTGTGTGTGAGTTGTGAAATATTTATTTATTTTATTTATTAATACACGATTGAGCTGCAGATTAATATCATGTACACACGGCTACCGCTCATCCTATACATTAGTACAAGCAGGTCTCATCATCGATCTTATACTGAAAATGTATAGGCTGATATATTATGTAGCCGTCTGTACCTGACTTGAGGTTCTATCATTATTTTTTTAATTTGTTTGTCACAGTAACGCATCTCCGTCTTTTGTTGGTACCCTTATTGCATTCTTATACCGAAGCGGAGGCACGTGACGCGTTGTGACTGTTATGTATCAAAAAAAAGAATGGCTATTATTTTAACGTTTTGATACAATAGCTTAGCGATTACCTTATAATATCTTTATAAGAATATTAAAAATGCATAGCAATTTTAGACGCTCTAAGCCACTAAGCTTCCACACAGACCCGCGTATATAGTAATTATACAAATTAATACTACATTTTTCCAAAATGAGTAAAAGCAACCTTGGCAATTTCGGCGAAACAGCCAATCATAAAACATTTTCCAACGCTGTGCCTCATCCGGCATCTTTTCATAATCTTTCTCAGATTTATGAAAGGAAGCTGGCGACAAGATGCGCGTTTGTGCTAGTTATAAACGTCAACGAAACAAACGAGATATAAAGCTCGTAGCCGCCAGTTAATGGCTGGCCAAGCCGTATTTATACTTTATTTTACAATGTTGGGACGACAACTCCTATTTCCTGTTGAGGCTACAGTACAATATCATAAAATGAAGTTAGACTAACGATGTATATGGGTCAGCGATGTTTACAGAAAACCAATAGAATGTTATTACTGTCTCCTGGTATGTTGTGATCACGTCAATTAGTTCCTTACATTTTTGTCTATTCTAATTGAATTTCGTAAGATTGTAACGTGCTATTTTGACAAATTAAAATATATATAAAACGGCCATGGTGCAATCGATAAGGCGTAAGACTAGCGATTGTGAGGTCGTGGGTTTGAATCCTTTCACAAGCGCAAGCAAATTAAGCTTAACTTCTTCTTCTTCGTCGTGTCGATGGCTGAGTCAAATTTTATTTTGACTTGCCATCGTGGTGAAAGGATTAGCCAATTCGCTTTGGAGAACACCCGAATTGCCCAGGGTGCGCCGGACGTAGGGAATCGTTGAGTACGTCACTCGGGGAGGCTCCTTTCATGCACCCAAACCTTGCATGCACCTTAAGCTTAGCTGAAGAAAGATAACTTGAATACTAGTGATTTGTATTTGAAAATTACTAGTAAGGTTATAAAATAGATTAAAATTAGCTTTATAGGTGCAATTACTGAGACTTCGCTGACCAGGCTGTATTTCTTGAACCGTAATATCTTAAAAGTTGACATTTTCAAAAATAAGTATAATTATTAAAATACAGTTTTAAGTGAAATAAACCTACAAAAGTACAACACCAAGCGATGTACCAAAATTCGGCCAAACGCCACCTATCGCCATTTGAACCCTCATCGGGAGTCGGTGAGGCGCCGCCCGGGATATTAACTTTAAAAATAAATAATTAAAGTAAAATTAAATAAATATTTAAGGTGGGCAGCCATAAAAACAGAAGCGATTTGTTTTGCCAGTTCTATTGATAATGTACGGATTTATACGAGTCCGACTCGCATTTGGTCAGTTTTTTTATTTTTTTATTGTGTCTCATAAATATCTAAGAAAAACCAACCCAGCAAAATTTTCCATCGCACACTATCCTGATACTTTCACCTTCCACTTAGTCTTGTAATGAGTCCAACCCGACACAAAGCGAAGTATTGAAAATAATGATGTATAATATGGTATATATATATATTTATATATTTATACCATAATATGGTAGTGCGCTGTAACCTGCACTGCCAGGTGGCGATAATATGAAATTAATATAATAATAATAGTAGAGCGTATAGAATATATAATAAAGTCTGGTGGTAATGGACTCCACTCACCAGCAACAGCTCAAAGCACCTTCCAAGGGCAGAATCCTTATCGGGCCTCTTCTCACTGGATATTGATGGACTATCACGTATGGTAAAGGTTTATATCCACAACACAATAGTAAGTAACGCAACACTATTAACTTAACCTTACCAACTACTATTAGTTGGTAAGGTTAAGGTAATCTAGCCTCGCTTCGCTCGTGATTTAAGTTTTTAACACCCTCGCTACGCTCGGGAGGCTCGGGAGTATACCTCGAGTCCTTCGTTACGCTCGCGATTTAAATCGTCACCCGCGAAAGAAGACACTGCTTTATCCCCATTGTTAATAATCTACTATTTTACAAGCGGTGACTTATAGAAAATGATGGCGGAGACGAGTCCGAAGTAAAACCCAACTATTCACATACTTGAACTATTACTTTTGAGGTACTCTCAAAGTGTTGCGGACCGTGAGACATAATGATTGATTGCCGCTAAACTTTACTCTGCTCAAACAGTTCGCGTTTATTCTATTTCATCAATAAACGTGGTGACGTTTCACAAATTATGTTCGGACCTTCAGACATAAGATTTAATACCTCTGTTCATAAACAGCAAATTTAATTTATTATATTCGTACTCAAGCCAGTACATGTGACCTTACACGTGCGAGAACTTAAGGTTTCTGATAATATTATAATTACTTAAAAAATATTTACCTTATTTAACTATCAGTTACTTTAAATTAGGCAAAGCTTTATCAAGAATTAACAATGAAAATTTCTTCAAAATGTAATTAATAAAGTGTTATATGGATTTCTAAAATATTTAACTTGCTTTCTCAACAAATACAAAGTGAATAATTAAACATAGGCATGGTATTTATTATCGGTAAAGAAAACTTCAAACAAATTTTGTAAGGAGGAAATATTTTTTTAGTTTACTTTAAAATTGATGTAGAGATAGTTAATGACCTCAAGCTAAATCAGACTTGGTATTTTTATATTTGAACATTGCTCCTCGAAAAAATAATCAAACAGATGTACAAACTGAGCGCAAAATCAATTCTTCTCCAAAAAAGACCAATGAAAATCTGTACATCTCGTTTATAAACTCAAATAAAAGTAGCAATAAAAGATTTTCGTTGTAAAATAATTGGACTAAAAGATATAGGGAGAGAGACCGATATTGCCATCTCTCATTGCCGTGCAACCCTAACGATCATTATAAGATAACATAGCATAACAAAACATAACATCACGCCTTTATCCCCCAGAAGGGTGTGGTAGGAGTACAACACCCACATGTACAGTCGCGACCAAAAGTCCATAAGCAATCTCAATAGGCAATAGTTTGAAGTGTAGTTTGACTTACGACCTTCTATTTCCAAGAAATAGACACATGTTGTTAACAAATAATTGTATTTCATAATTTCATCCACAATGTAAGTGACAAGATGGCCGAGCGGTTAAGGCATGCAGTTAGATGCGTTAATCAATTCACCGCAGGTTCAAATCTCACTTGGTTACTTTTATACTTTTTGAAGTTTTAACTCGATTAGAAGGAATGGGATATAGTATTCTTTATCTTGTTCACTTTGTTCACACATTTGTAAATATTGAAAATGTATGGGGTTTGATGGTGCAAAGGTGGGCGTCACGGGATGAAAGGTGTATACAACAGTTAAAAACCCATTGCATGGAAGTGTGGGAAAACCTAAGAGGAACCAGTATATGTGCTAATATTGTAGGGTCCATGCGCAAACGTCTACTTGACTGCATTGACAATAATGGGGGTTATACGAAATATTAATAATGTTATAATTATTTAAGATTAATTTAAGATGTTTTGGTTTTACTAATAAGACGCTGTAACTGAATATTAGCACTTCTGTAAATATTAATGATCATCAATCGAGGTTTAGTTTCCTTCTTCATTTCGTCAAGACAAGCTGTAACCTCAATACATTTATTGTGACGTTACATTAAAAAACACATCGTCATAAAGTGTAAATCATAATATTAGTCTTCAATAAACGCTGCTGTATACTAATACCTATTATAAGTGGGTATCAACAATTATATTTTTGTTATTAGAACATCCTGTCCTTGTTGTCATTGTTAATCAATTTAGTAATATTTGTATTATCAATGTTATGAATTGACTAAGTGGGTTATAATAAAAAATCTTATAAACGGTTACAAGGGAACTTTTTTATTTAAGTAGGAATGTGACGTCACAATACTCTTTAAAATGTATAAATTGTATAAATAAATAAAACGAATAAACATTTTTACCATCATTCAACATAACTTTTTTATTTCTTCCTTACAACAATGACAATAAAAAAAAAACGTAAGTAGTTTAATAATAATAACATATTTAATTTATTAGTTATTATATTAATCAAAAATCTTATAAACGGTTACAAGGGCACTTTTTTAATTTAGGTAGGAATGTGACGTCACCATGCTCTTAAAAGTTTATTAATTGTATAAATAAATAAAACGAATAAACATTGTTATCATCATTCAGCGTGATTTTTTTTATTTCTACCTTACAACAATGAAAATAAAAATAAAAAATTACGTAAATAGTTAAATAATATCTAATAACTATTATTTACGGAAGCGTTTACGGAATTTATGTCCCGCCACATTGTATTTCACTTTAATATCATGCCAATTATGTTTTCAGGGTAATTAGTAACGCAACGTGTTGAACTTTATACACAGGGACAATGATACGTGGTAATGGGATATGTCCACAAGAGATATTTTGCAGTTATTTTTGTAATAAATACCAGGTAACGTTGTTTTACCATTACTCCTTATTTTATATTTTGTATTGATTGACTGAACTAGTGCTTTGAAATTGTTTTTTTATTGTAGTATAATGTGATAACAAGTTGAAGTTTTCAAACATTTTTAATAAAATCAAAACGTTCTAAAGCGTATGACATTCAATTTAATATTTTTTAAGCTTGCCGTTGGAGACAAGCGTCATTGTCGACGCTTAACGTATGTAAACATTGTCACCTCCACGTCAAACTTACGAATTTGCAGTTTTAGGTAAATCGATGTTGTGATGAAAAACTGTACGTAATATGAAAACAAACATTGTGACAAAATTGCCATTTCCAAGTTAATAATATTGAGATTGTACGAATCTGCATTTTATATCCTTACACCCATAGGAAACCATATTTGCCGTTGAAGTAACGATATCTTCATACAAAGAAGATGCACATTTTTTCTTTATGAAAATATGCCGTCACGCTGTTCTCCGGTACGCTCCGCTTCCTGTCAACTGCGACCCTTATTCAACATGAAGTATCTCTGAAAACCCAGTCGCCATTGGTTTAGTTTACCGACGGGTATGTTTCTTGTCTCCATGCAGTTTCCATAAAGCAGCGATTGACGGCACTACACCTCAGATAGGGGCTGAATTTACGCCTTACATTGAGGTATATAACCTTATTTTATAACCTTTTGTCATCGAGCGAGGCTCAATTTACTACCACTGAGATTAAGACTCTCTTTATACAACTTTAAAATATATCATACTGGAAGAAAATACTAAACAGAGATTTTTTATTATATCAGAATTAATCTAGATAGTTCTGCACAGAAATTTATTTTATTATCTCAACAGCCTCTAAAAATCAAATCACTATGCATATTCGGCATGCTATTTTGTTAGAAATAATTTTAATTATAATATTAAAGACTTGCTTAGACAGCCAGACAAGAGCTACATAGACATAATTAATATATAAGTATGTTTATACATTCTTTGTCTGGCTGTTTTTATTGTAATGTGTTTTTATTAAAATACCTTTAATTTTCAGAAAAAATAATTTATTTTGAATTTCTATAGGAATACTTTACACGCTTTCATTATTCATCTAATTTTGGCATTCTTATTTTCTTTGGATATACCAGTGCCAATTGAAAGTTTTATTTTATTATGGATATAAAATCGACGATCAATGGATGTTTAAACGCGTCTGGCTAAAAAAAGTAATAGGTACTAGAAACATCACGGGCATCAATTACAAGAAAAGGTAGGATCACAAGCGACCTTCAAACAATGAATCCATGTTGAGAAGGGTATACGAAACCGACCAAGTTTTAACTTCAAACAAACTAAATGATAAGTATTCGTAAACAATTACATATTTTTACAAAAGAATAGGCACGATGGCTATTTCTTTTCTCGCCACTCAAACTCAAATCAAAATTGTTGCGTTTTATATGGTGAACTTTTTAAATAACATGTCATGGAGTACCATTACGTTCAATTAAAATCAAACCTTGTCCTTTAGGCACAACATTTCAAAAGCACAAGGTGTCGATGGGATGTAGATCCAACAAAGGAAGCTAAGAATTGTGGAAGCTCATGTTCTTTCCTCTTGACTTTTATACACGGCATAATTTCGGTGCAAATTCTTAACATGTGACAGTGCATGCATTAATTAACATTTTGATCGTATATTATATTATGTGTCATGACTTTTCATGACGAAGCGAAAAAATATTTAATTATTTAAATTACGAGTATATTTATTATAAGTCCATTGTACTCTTCCTTTTTGACTTTGCCGCAGTCGGGTAAAAATTAAAAAAGCCCTTAAAAAGCCGGGTCGATTCAATCCATTCAATAAGAGAATATTCAATGTTTTCAGCTTATTGTTCAAATTTTAATTTTGCGAGATATTGTACTATACCGGTATTGGGGAGGCTGCCATTTATTTGTGGTTACGGGTTGTCTACCTGAGGCGAGGATAACCGAGAAACAGAAAATACGTTTATTTTTAAATAATCCTTCGATAAATAAAATGATTCATTCAATTATGTTAGGAACAGTTACAAAGGCAACAAAGTTGAGCTTTGCTTCCGAATATGCCTAAAAATAATTGCATCTTACAATTCAAACATTCGTTACGCATTTATATATAGCCTTACATTTTTGTATAATGAAAAACATTTTCCAAATAATAAACAACAACAGTAGAAACTTTTTGTTTTATTTCAATTCCAATGGAATTAAATGGACGAAGTTTGCTTAGCCATCAAAAAACCTAATCAGAGTCAGTGATCATACCTTAAATACATACGCTAGAATAAAACTACAGTTATTTTTCAAAAATTAGACAACGGGTCTAAATCGCGTAATTATTATAAAGGTAAATAAATAATAATGCTCGACGTTTCGAATGACTTGCATCACTCTTGGTCACGAACCGACTAATTATTTATTTTACTTTATAATAATTACGCGATTTAGACTCGTTGTCTAATTTTTGAAAAATGTTCTCAAAACGCGAAAGTTTAAAAACTACAGTTAATTATGAAAAAGTATAGTATGGCAAATAGAATTATCTGTTGGGAACGTGCAAGCTAAGGGTCCGATATCCGATGGCACTACATTTAAATATAAAGTCATCGAGTGAACGAACAAATATTAAACAACGATACCATTTTGATTTTTGTATCTAAAGCAGGATATTAAGAACATCGTTTGCTAAATTAGCTGAAAGGTATCAGTTGTTCAGTTGTTACTTGGTATAGATTTAACTCCACACTTTTTATGCCACGAGTTATTTTTAATTGATTCTTTTAGGGTTTTGTACCACATAAGTAAAAACTTAACCCCAATAAGATCACTCGTTTGTCAGTCTGTTACACCCTTTTACTCCAAAACGCGTAAAGCTACATAACAGTGTTTAAATTACTTAATGTAAAATAAGCTACGGTTTCTCTAGCCGTAAAGAACTTAACTTTCTAGGGTTACACATTCAAAAGATAATCGCAATAAACCCCTTACAAACGTATGGGAAAGCGAAAAAACCCTAAGGGGTACTTCACGTTAACGAACTTTGGTAGGAGGCCTTATAGCACAAATATAAGGATAATCCGAAAATCACAATAGCAGCACGGAGTTGGAATTGTGACCGGTGTATGGCGAAAGGCTCACCCCCTATACCATGGGACCTAAACATAACAAGTGAAATGCGGGTGTTGTACACCTTTGCCACACCCTTCTGAGTGATATAGGCTTAATATTATGTTATGTTGTTTATTAAACTCAATGATGTGTTTACTTGGTATATTTCAAAAGTCTATTTTTAGCCACGGTTTTATCAGAAAACGTTTTCTACTATTTATCCGTTTTCTATAATGACATTAACATACAGTTACTTTCACATTTATAAATTAGCGAAAAGGTCCGAATGTATGTGAAGCAAGGGACGTAGTGTAATATTATTTGATTGCATCATACGTTACCGTTATCTGCTGCGTGCATACTGATGCGGTCAGTGTATGCAGTTTTTATAGTTTTGTAGCTGAAATAAAATTTATGGAGCCGTATACAAAGTAACTTGGTCGTAACATAGTGTATTTTATTATAAACGTGAGTAAGCGGAGATTTTGTTTAGTTTTTGTTTTCAAATCTTGCAGCACCGTCGCTAATATTTTGATTAATATTTTTCATAATATTGTGATTAATATTTTTCATGTTGTTAATGCAAATAAGACAATGAAGTAATATGAATTCCTGGGTAGCATTTGTTTTAGCCTATTTTGAATTAAATAAAAAACATAAATAATCGTAATTAATTCTGTTGATGCCACTCGAAGACTTTGGCTTTTGTAATGAAGAGCCATCGGCCCTTCAGCGTGCACGTTCCCTACAGATAATTCAATTTGCCGGGGTGACTCACCCAATTATTATATCAGCACCAACTCGTTTTAAAGGCTACTCACCTCTAATTTACTGTAATTTCATTCCGGCTCCACGCTTTACTCTGGCGTAAGTATTTGAGGTATAATCACCGACTCTGATTACGTTTTTTGATGTTTAAGCAAATTTTGCCCATTCAATTGAATTGGAAGTGAAATAAAGCTAAAAGTTGCTGGCGCAGTTGTTGTTTATTATTTGGAGTACCGTTCATTATACAAAAATGTTAGGCTATAGATGAATGTGTAACAAATATTTGTATTTTGGAACGCAATTATTTCTAGACATATTCGGCAGCAAAGCTCAAGTTTCTTTCCCTTTGTAACTGTTCCTAGCTAAGTTGAATGAATGCTTTATTTATCGACGGATTTATAAAAAATCGTATTTTCTGTTTGTCGGTAATCCTCGTCCCAGGTAGACAACCCGTAACCACAAATGGACAGCCTCCCCGATACCGGTACAGTACAATATCTCGCAAAATTGAAATTTGGACAATAAGCTGGCAAAACATTGAATATTCTCTTATTGTTTGGATTAGATTGATCTGGGTTTTCTAAGGTATTATACTAATTCTTGTTCGGTATATTTTACAGAGACTTTTTAAAGAAATGTATGATAATAATTGTGTATGTACCAATTCCGACAACATGCTATGGCATAAACTTGAGTTTCAATCCTACACATGTGATACGTATTGTTTTTTATTACCAAATAATATATTAAACCCGCAACCAAACGTAAGTATGTTGTATGTTTGTATGAACCGCTGAAATGGGAATACTCCCTTAAGAGTAGACTCCCGAACACCGTGTTATCATACTAACGTAGCAATAGACATACAACGACAAATCATATATATACAATAATATACATTAATTATTGGTTGAGTTACATACAAACTGAAAAATTATAATAATATATATTTTTTGCGCTAACTAACGCTCATTTTTGCGTTTTATATATGATTTTACAATGAAAATAGATACAAACTTAATTATATTAAAGTAAAAACTATATTTCTTTTGTATAAAAAACATTGAACCAATTGTTTCCACTTAAACGATATATTGAATGTATTACCCAATCCACGTTCACAATCCCAGAATGATACAATTTAAGTGAAATATCTTTAAAAGTTCGCACTATCCTTTGTGTGAAATATGTAGGTAATAGAAAGAGAATCGGAAGCCATTTCCAGTTTCGATCGCATTTCATTTCGTTTTATATTTTTCATTTGCAGTATTCACTGCAAGTTTCAGTAATTCTGATGCTGATGGTAGACAAAATACCGCAATGATTTGCTAATTTAGGAAATATTATTTCACCTCAGCCTCTTCGGAAGAGGTCTTTATAGAAAGACATAAGGATCTGATAAGTGACATTTTTCAGTAGTACATGAAACCAGTAAGCATGTATGACAAGATGAACAAATGTTAAAGAAGCAAAAGCAGGTATGTTAGGAGCTTAGCACATGGCGAGCTATCGTCTCTACCTCTGAAGGATAAAAGTGTGATTTTTATGGTTCCGTAGTGCTTATAAGGAACCCTAATACTTCCACCATGTTTGTCTGTCCGTCTTTCTGAGGCATAGCGTCAGAACCGTTAGTGCTCGAAAGCTGACATTTTGCATAGATTTGTATTATGTATGTTAACTATACCAAAAAATTGGTAGATTATAATCGTGGATAGTATTTTTTCTTCGGGTACCTACCCCACATGTAAAGTGGGAATGTTTTTTTTATTTCGCCTACCACATAGTATGGAATATCGTTAGATAGGTCTTTTAAAAACACTGACTTGCTAAAATGTTTTTTTTTTAATAGAGACCCATTCGCGAGAAATTTAACTTTTACGAACAAAATTTCGAGTAGGATGTCCCTCTAAAAGTTGAACAGTTGCGTTTAGCTCGAAATATCTGAAAAATATCATGGTGGTAGTATATGTAATGAACATTAAATAAATAAAGTTACTAAGTTAACTTTAGTTCAGGTCCCAAATTATAAAAGTTACTTGGAATAGTTCCACATAATATAAAAACCTTTAAAAATAATGACTTAAAGATGTAATTTATTTGATACGGATAGTAAATCCCTTTAAAGTCTAAATATGTTGTAACGACGAACCATGGGACCGTTTTGCGCATGGCCCTTTTCACTTTGAACTGGTATGTATATATTAAGTCATTTAATGCAAATCAACCTTCGATTAAAGACACAACCTGTATACCTGAGAGTTCCTAAAATAGCGCAAAGGTATGAAAAGTGTATAAGCACGCACTTGCTTGGCCAGTAGCGTGATGGACTATGATCTTTTTCATCATGAGAAGAGGCTCAAGCCCGGTAGTGGGACATGCATTACTTAATACAGGCAACAAAAAATATTTTAGTCATCGGAACTGTACAAGTAAAAGAATTGCTATTTCTTTCTTCCTCGTTTCTGACTTATCATTAGCACAAGTTTGTTCTAAGTGTAAACTTGCTCCGTTTTGTTCACCCTTCTCAACATGGATTTATTGTTTGAAGGTCGCTTTTGATCCTATCTCTTCTTGTAATCGATTCCCGAGGATGTTTTAGTAACAGTTTTGTTAAACTAACCTTCATAGATCTTAGAACGACTTTTTATTCCATTAGGTAACATTTATCCGAGCTGAAAAGGGTGCTCGTAATTTTTCAATTATGACAGATAAAGTTTAACAAATACAATGAGATTGTTCTAGCTGTCTGGTCCTTTATTTGAATATGATAAATATTGCCTGGATTGTAACATGCTTCTCAAAGATAAAGTAGTATTTTAATGGTGCAATAAATGTTTGTTTATTCTTTACAAAATACATATTATTATATTATCTTTTTCTAATCTTTATGTTAGTATTGATATACGTGATATATAGACTAGATTGTTTACAGATAGACTATCCTAGGATAGTGTAGATATATTTAGAGATGTCTACCGTGTTTTACTGTTCAGTATCTTAATAAATTCTTCAATAAAAATATATTTAAAATACGCGTAGTAATTTTTTATTCAAAATTGCCTTAATACAAAATATCTTTCCATCCAACACTAACTACCTAGATTAAACCTTATAGTAAAATAGTTTACTTAGTATAATTTTAGCAGAAATTTTCGCAGTGTAAAATATATCATCAAGTTTTTATAAAGAGATTTCTTACCTATCTCGGTAGTAAATTGGGGGTCTTGCCCGATGACAAAAGATATAAAATAAGGTTATGCCTCAATGTAAGGCGTAAATTCAACCCTTATCTGAGGTGTAGTGCCGTCAATCGCTGCTTTATGGAAACTGCATGGAGACATGGAACATACGCGACGGTAAACTGAACCGACGGGATCTTCAGAGACGTTATGTTGAATAGCTACTTTACATACATAACATACTTCAATGTAAGATATTTATAGAATATTTATAGTAAGGAAGATTTTCAATAAATGTTTATTTATTTTTTGTTTTATACCAGTTACATGTATGTTCTATTAAGAGTCCATTTACAATAATGACAGTTTACACTTAAAAACATATATTTTCATCACACAATCCATAAGCATATTGAAAATTAAATAATAGAAATATAATAATTAAAAAATACCAATAAATGCCAATTAAAAAAATATATTTTCACGCGGGCAGTGCCGCGCGTAGAAGCTAGTATTAAATAAACGGATCAAGATCGTCAATAAGTCATAACAAAAACTCACAACATAACTGAAAATTACACTTCACCATTGGAAACCACTGGCATACTAAAGCAAATAATATTATATTTCATTGTTAAATAAATATTTAACTTCGGAAGTAACCAAACCATATTACACAGAAATTAAATTGGTTGCCAGCATTTTAATGTAGAAATAATTTGCGATTAATTTTCGGAAGGACAAAACGTCGTTTTCAAACCAAAATCTGCTATGTGCAGAAATCATAGTTTTGAGATATTGACAAAAAACGTCTCCTGTATTCAAGGGATAGTTGGTAAGAGGTCGTCAATAAGAGGTCGTAGATCGTCATATAATGGCACATGACAATTTTTTATATGGTAGAATATAGCAGTGAACTATATGCAGAGTTTTAAAGTAGAAATCTTACAAAAGTGCACATAGCAGATTTTGGTTTGACAACGACGAAAGCTTTGGCTTTATTATATGTACTTAAGTTTAACTTGAATTTATATCAATAATTGAACACATGTCAATTAAATTTGTTTATTGTAAATAAATAAGTACAATCAGAATATTTGGGTCATGATCCATTTGAAAGACGTTTAGTATTAACAAAGCTTAAAACAATTAAAATTAACTGTTAAGAAAATTAAGGCTTTGATGTTTTAAAATGCCTTTTTGTATTAATGTGGATCATGATCTAATGACGACCAAAAACTATCGCTAAAAGCTGACGAAGAAAATATAAAAATGGACCAATAAAGCTTAAAAATAAAATTTAAAATGGTTTAGTGGTTAAAATTTTATTTTTTAAGCTTTATAATCTGCTGGACCTGAATCTGAAGACCAGCGTCTTCCATAACAGCGCCAAAAGGTGGCGTCCTCACCGATCTACTATAACCCTAATCCAACCCTAATAGTCTAAAATATATAAAAGAAACATCAGATTTTCCTTAGTAGATATAAAATCATCACAATCATACTTTCTTTTATACTGTCCCTTTTTACGTAGAGCCGTCAGGTGCAGGTAGAGCCGTGGGTCATTAGGCCTCGTAGACCCGCTACGGCGTAGCACCTCTACAACAGAACTCTAATCACATCGTCCCTCAATCAACTCCAATGTCACAAATTGTATAGAAATCGAAAATCGGAAATACGCTTTGTATAGTGTCGAATAATATATTTTTATGTTATACGTTGTATAATTCTGCCCCGAACACGTACTTAAGACTTCAACAGATCTTTTGTTCGTCTTCATATTTATTATTAAACTAAAATAAGCTGAAAACAAATCTACAATACTGCCTATTGCCTACAAAAGATGTTTGTAAGAAACTTTAGTTTTCCTTTCGGCATTCACAATGGTATTACAGGCAGGATTCAACGAAATGGGACGGAAAATCGCTCCGATGCGTAAATAATTGAAAGTTAGATGTAAAATTGGTAAGGCCGGTCGTCGGCGAGAACCGTGGACACGAAGCGACGGGCGGAGTCATTGAATGTCTGCTTTTATAGCACTTTAAAAATAAAACGAACTTTCAAACAATGTAAAAGTACCAAATACGTACTTGTTCAGTGTCACATGCTAGGTTGATTTAAAAACTTCTTATTCATCCATAGTAAAATTGCCCAAAATGCGTTCAAACTAATTAAACCACCGATTATGTTATCTTGATTTAAGTACAGAAAAACCAATCTAAACGCTTATAACAACCAATGTGGGCTTTAATTTTGTTTTCGAAAATTGATCAGTGTTTCGTCAATTGCTCGCGACATTTAAGGTTTAATTTCATTGTTCTTTAGTGGTAGGGGAAAATTAAATAAAAAAGAACATAAAATCTGTGTCACACACCAATTATCTATATATTAAGTCAATCTTAAACTAATTTGACTACTCGGGAACTCTAAATATATTTCATTTTTTCTAAAACCAATCATTCATTAAACCCTGTGTTGCTATTAATATGCTTACGAAAGCTCATTGGCATTCCGCCGATTACTCAGTGGTGGTACACGCTTGGGGCTACCCGTGCGCTCTGCGTCGGCAGTCGTAAAGCATTCGATACACATGTCGATTGTCGACAGCCCGTCACACCTCATTAGCGCCTAATCGATCGAGCATTGGTTACCACATAACGAGAACAGTCCTGTTGCCACCATTATGCCAACCACTCGAGAATTAATAAAATAGAACGTAAATTTATCGGCATTTTAGGTTTTTTTGCGTTGTTCTTTGGTGGTAGGGGAAAATTATATTACACATACAATCCGTTCCGATTAATGTATTTCACACAAATTAAAGTCAACGTATCGAGATCTAATTTGACTACTCAGGCACTCTAAATATATTCAATGTTTTAACAATAATGTTTAACTAAAAAACAATCATTCATTAAAGGGATATTTTATATTGCATATCAAATAAATAATCGCCTATCAATACATACTCATCATTTATATTCTTTTTTACATCAAATAACTTACTTCACTACAGATAAACTAAATGTTTAACAAAACTCAAACTGCAGATAATTCGAAATTACACATCAATATGACATTCCTTTTTTCCTCATAATGCAATACAGTTAAATTTATTTTTGTACAAAAATACTACATGCATAGCATAAATACTGACTGCACATCAAATTTACCATATTTCATAGCAAAATAACTATCCCAGCCGCATATTAACCAGTAAGTACAACAAAATCTGTTCATCATATTTGTCTTAATTTTCAAGAAGCCATGCTCGGCAAATTTAATGATTATTATAACAAAAAAATCCTTTTACATTGCATTATTTCTAAAAGCAGAACAACTTAACTGAAAAACTACTGTAAATAATATAAAAATAAAAGCTATAGTTATGGCATAGGTCAATTATGGGTAAAGTAGTAGGTTAGGTTAGGATAGAACTGCGAGGGGTGCTATGTCGAGTAACCTCCTAGACGATCCGGGGCTATTGGTCCCTTATTAATCCGCGAGGATTAGGGGGGAACAATAGTCTTTGGGTTTGGTGCACCCTGGTAACTTCGCAAAAAAACTTCTCCTACGGGGGATTTCTTTTTGCGTTGGCTAATAACTCGACACGGGGGCTGCTTCTCGGGCTGACTGGTTGGGTTGGCCCATGGAGGAGTGGCCCAACAGGCCGGGCTGCGGTGTTGGCGCAAGCTGACACTGCGGCCGGGTGGTTACGGGGCCGCGGCGGGGAGGAGTGTCGGTGCGCGCGTCGTTTTCGATGCCCCGCACTCCCTGCCTGCCGCGGTCCCGGCGGGGCCGCAGCCGTTGAACTGCGGCGTGGTGGGCGGCGGGACCGACCACCTGTCTCGCCGCGAGAGGACCAGGCCGTCAGATATGGGGATGTCTGATGGCTTTGCACGCGGTCCTCGCGCTGGTCGCTGGCTTGCGCCAGCCCCTTCTTTGGGGGCCATGAGGGGCCTGCTTCGGCGGGCATCGCCGGGAGGGTCGTGGTTGTTAAGGCTGCGCCGGTTTCCCATGACCCTCCCATCAAGGCGAGTGCGGGAGCACCGCGGGGTTTTAGTGGGTATTCTCGTGCCGTTTACCATCTTTAGGCACGTGCGAGTCCCACATAGCCACTCTGCCCTTCCCCAGGGGTGGGGTGGTATGCGTAAATGCATTTCCTCGCGTAAGAAAAAAAAAAAAAAAAAAAAGGTTAGAACTGCGACCATAACACAGCGCGAGCCGAGCGAGCGAAGCGAGCGTGCCGCGGCAGCGGTCGGCGAGTGCTAGAATCAATCTGTGTGATACTCCGACCCCTTTTTGAATCCACCCACTAAATAAAATAATATTATACTACCTACCAATTTCTTATTATCATAGATCGTAACAGACGACAGTACGTGGCGCCACCTGCAGAAGCTAAAAATGTGCCTATTGGGCAAAAAAGGAAGCGTGGACGCCCCGCGAAAGCATGACCCGCTTTAATAATTCAATAAATTACAATTTTGTATCTAATTTTATATTTTTTTTGCTGATCTCATTATGTGATAATGAATAAATAATAAGATGACTGTGACTAATAAAATGTTGTTTGATTTAGAAAAACTGCTGTAAATATTATAAAAATAGAAGCTATATTTAAAAGAAAAAGAGTTAACATGTATAATGTGCATTAAGATTATTAGCTGTGCATTGATAAAAAAGTTTTTGCTTTAGGAAAAATTGCTGTGCGCTGTGAAAATAAATTGTAGTGTGTTTAGTGATATTTTGAGTCGAATATTTTGTTGTGCAATCAGTAATTTTGATGGGAATTCGGTATTTAATTGCATAGAAAAAGGATATTTTATGTTTTGCGTTTAAATACTACCCTTCATTAAAACCTGTGTTGCTATTGATATGCTTACGGAAGCTCATTGGCATTCCGCCGATTACTCAGTGGGGGTACACGCTTGGGGCTACACGTGCGCTCTGCGGCGGCAGTCGTAAAGCATTCGATACACATGTCGATTGTCGACAGCTCGTCACACCTCATTAGCGCGCTATCGATCGAGTATACACTGCCGCACTACGAGAGCAGTCCCGTTGCCACCATTTCGGCAACCATTCAAACGTGATAGCACATGACAAGAATTCATAAATGTAACTGACTCCGCAATAGCACCGTCGCAATAAAACAATAGGTTCATGAGAAGTTTAGGCATAATCAAAGATCTTGGTGGGTAAGGAGTTAGCAAATGAAATATCACGGGTCGGTCACACTCGATCGAATCTGGCGCGCGTTGATGGGTCGAACAGCCATTTTCGGCCAACTTTAAAACCGCCAAGATTTTTGGATTTATCTATTTGGGTTTAAGAGAACGGGTTATACCAGAGATAATACACAAACAACTAATTTTTATCTGCACTTCTAAAATTCTTTATAGTCCATGGATGATAGGTTTATATGGGGTACGTTCGTACGCTTACCCGCTGCGTATAACTGCCCCACGTAGCCATACAACTAACAGATGGTAGAGTTGGTAGTGTACCTGCCTGTGACGCCGAGGTCGCGAGTTCTATTCCCGCTTAAGACAAATCTTTGTGTGAATGATCATGGGGGTTTGTCTTAGTCTGGGTTTGTTTCTCTGTATAATAAGTATGTATTTACAAAAGAAAAAGTATATAATTATGTATTAGTATCAGCTATTCTAGTACCCATAGTACATGCTCTGCTTAGTTTGGGACCAGACGGCGATGTGTGCAAGTTGTGATATATTTATTATTATTATTATACATAATGTCTTAGTTTGATGGTTACATCTAAAACGCATCGATACAATGACACCTGTATAGCACTAACCATAAATGGACTATGTTAGCTATTTCTGTGCATACGTCGTCGTGAAGCATTATATAAATACACCCTTCACTTCAATCTACTAATAGTTATCTACATCACGTTGCATTGTTCTCGGAACTTTACTAATTAACGTTTTGAGCTAACATCGTGGTGTTGTCCGCTTTAGAATGCAGTTCAATGGAGAATCTATGTCAGAATGTCAGTTAGTTTCACGCATCAAATGTGTTAGTTTATTCAATGTATAAGTCAGATAAATCATTTGTATGTAAATGTTCTAATCTTGGTACCTTTATTATTTAAACTAAAAGTAATATATATATGTTTCGAAATTCAGAATAGCAGCACGTGATTTGAATTGTGTCCGGTGTATGGCGATAGGCTCACCATCTATCCCATGGGACCTAAACTTATCAGTTGAAATTTGGGTGATGAACACCGCTGTCACATCCTTTTGGTTAATATAGGCGTGATAATGTTATTTATTTTTCATAAACAAATGTTCTTTTGATTCCCATGTCACCATCGACTGAACAGAAAAATCGTTCATGTATTGGAACCAACACTACGTGATTAACGTTTCAATTTATGTTTTTGGACTGAAAGCTTTACTAGCTTGCCATGGTATGGACAAATCTCTATATCGAAGAGTCTTACGTAGAATTAGTGCAAGTGCAAAAACACAATTTTGAGATGGACCGCTTTAGGGCCAAATTTACCGGTTCCTGTCTCGTTCAAACATTGAATAAGAGATAAAGATCGAAAACCGGGTTGAGCGTCGAACCCGGGCGGGTAAAATTGGTCCTAATGCGGTCCATCTCAAAATTGTGATTTTGTACTTGCACTAGTCTACATAGGACCCGTCGATATAACAAATGGTGTAAACTCCTCATTCACATAACTTCATAGGTGTGTTAAATTCTCACGGTCAGAAGTCTCCTCGTCTAAAACCACACAATTATCAGTCAGAATATTTCTGGCTGGAAACGTAAACTTAATGCATTCATAGCGTTACAGTATTCCAAGAACTAGTACAAAGTTCTCTAATGAACAGTTTTGAGCTAACTTTGAACAGTTTCCGCTATAGATTGGCTGGCCATTCAGAGTTACGCTCTGTATGCCAGTTTGCAGTCGTTATTAAATCTTTCTACGCTTAATTTTAAAAGTTCATTGAACTATATAAGTATTATTTCCACACGTTGCTTTGTCTATCATCATACATAATTAACATGGTGAGTAATAAAACTATGTGTACACAAAATCGTCCAAATGTTCTTGTATGAGTGATTAATAAACACTCATCAAAAACATTTGGACATCATCATGATAATAAACTTTATATTTACAATATTAGCAGGATAAAATTACCTTTATAGCAAAAAGCATTTATTACTACATAGATGATTTCAACATTTATTTTGAAAACTGAATTTAATCGAATTTTAACTTAAGTTTGATTCCCTGTTTCGGCATCAGCACACACATTATTTTAAAAAAAAGTGTTGTTAGTTTAAATAAACATATATTCTAGGCAAAGCGGCCATGGCGCAATGGATAAGACGACGCGACTTACGATCGAGAGGTCGTGGGTTTGAATCCTGGCCATTACACCACGGACGTGAACTTCCTCCTAACACAATCGAATTAAGCTTAGCTGGAGGGGATTAACAAGAACATATATTATACTAGTAATTTGCAGATACAATTTACTTGTGTGATCTAAAAAAAAATTAATAATCATGTTTGAATTCACTCTTTCGAAACGTAACAAAAAAATCCTGATAGTTAGCTTATTTATTAAGCTTCGAAAGTCTTAGAAATGAATTACTCAAACGGTTTCTAATTGCAAACTTAAATGCATTCATCACGTTACAGTATTTTTAAGTACTTATACCAAACTTAGCTAATGAAGACTATACATAGAACTGTTACCGCAATAGATCGTGGCTCATTCAAAACTTCTATGCTCTGAATTCCTGTGACAAGCCGATATTATACCGGATTTCTGCCGACGCTTATCTAATTGATTAAACTTTCATCTTTAACTTTATTTTTCTTTTAAATAAATTTAGTTTTAAAGGATTTTGAATCGACGGCAAGGACGCCACAATAGCAGCACGGAGTTGAAATTGTGTCCGGTGGATGGCCATAGGCTCTCTCCCTATCACATCACACTTATGGGAGTTAAATCATAAGAGGTGAAATTTGGATGTTATTTATTTATTTATTTATCATATTATGGAAAACTTACAGCTAGTATAACTTAAATAATAATAGTTTAGGAACCATAAAGCCAATAACAAGTTTTCACTTCTAGTGACGGTATATAATTTGTTCACCTCTGCCACACCCTTCTGGGTATTATGGGCGTGATGTTTATGACTGTTTAAGTAGAGTTCTGTTTTTCAGTTTTTATGCTACTGAAGTCAAAACGGTTCAGGTTAGAAACTTGAATGCCTTTATTTCAAGAACGAATACTAGAATACTAATCTTAGTTAATAAAGAGTTTACATAGAACTGTTACTGCAACATATCATTGGTCATTCAGCTTCTACGCTTTGAACTCCTGTTACTAGCCGTTACGCTTATCTAAACGACTCAACTTTGAAATTGTACTTTACGTTTCTTAGAGCCAATTTCACTGCTGAACACAGGTTCTTTATCTCTCTATTCTATTCAACCATTGTATGAGATAGAGAAAGATCGGCCAATGGATTCAGCGTAAAACTCGGTTGGTGAAATCGGCATACGGTGGCTTCAAAATAGCAGCAAAGAATAATTCGATAAGAGATCAGACCTTTCCGTTTTTATCTACCCGTAACTACTGAGTACTACTCTTTGTTGTAACCAGAAATGTAAATGTACCCTATTGTCTCATGGTTGATATCTCATGGTTGAGGATTGCGGTCATCAGTGGATGTGGAAGGCTTGCACCTGGTTTCATTAATCTGCCTTTGACTGTTCCTCGCGTCTGAGACGATCAATCATTATTGATATCGAAATTCCTTTGCCATTACTTTTTACAACTAACAAAGATATGTAAGAGAAATACCTCTAGGAGAAATCTTGAGCATAACTTTAAAACACCGGCCCAAATAATATCTCCTACATAGCGGGGGTGTTTACAAATAAACATTTCCCACACACAAAGGACACCCAGGGTCAGAACAAACCTTTGCAGATCACGCAAAGATTTGTCCCGTGTGGAGATCGAACCCACAACACCAGCGCAGTTAAAAGCGGTGAGGCGAACGCTTTAATCACTACGCCAACCGTGCACTTTATTAATAGTTCTCCCAAACTAACTAGAATTTAATAAAGTGCATAGCGTGCTTCATTCCCCTTTCAAATCTAATGAACAGTTTTCATCTAACCTCAATCTGTTTCTTGCGATAAATTGGCCAGCCATTCACAGCGCTCCGGATACCAGTTAGAAGCCCCTATTTAACCGTCTTTTGCGATGCTTATCTTAATGATTCAAGCTGGATCTTTTAACTTTGTATTTTCTTACTCATCTTTGATAATTATAAAGATTATCTTCTTCGTTGTAAGTACAGCTTACCTTTAAGCCTACTGTCCTCGGCGGCGTACGATGCGCGTAGCGTATTCGTCATTTTACACTTTTAATACGCCTGCGTGCACCTTTCATACAAAGCTTAAAACTCTGTCCATGGAGCGTCAGCGTCACGTACGAGTGGCCGCATGACACCTGAGCGACGTAGTGGATGTTATACGCCTGGGCGTACAGTGTCTGAACGTTTTGATTGATATAAATCAAATGCAATGCAAATTTTATAAGATACTAGAAAATATCTATATTATTTTATAGTACTGGCTGACCTGTCAGACGCTGTCCTGTTTTAACTATGAATACATTGTATTTGACGATATTTTGCAACACGCATTCTGTCAATGTTATGTCAAACTTCATAAAGTTACATTAAAAATGTTTATATTGTCAAAAGCTACGTTAGCAAAACATTAGAAAATTAAAATAGTGGTCTTAATTTTTTTAATTTTCCGTGAAAGTTCTCAATGTTTTGACAACAAACACTACAAAAAAAGTTTCACTGATATCGGTTCAGCCGTTCACGCATGATGCCGTGACCAGAAGAAATAGGGATTACTTTTTATATAATATAGATAGATAATATTGCTTGCACTTATATACTAGATGCACCCCCCGGTTTCACCTGCTGACAAAAAGTACCGTACGTTCTGTCCTAAGGTCCCATAAACCAAGAAACCAAATTTAATTAAAACGATCAACGTTCACACGTGATACCGTGACCAAGGGAAATAGAGATTATTTTTTTATAATAGACGTATGAATGCACCCAATAATAGAATCGTCATTTTTTGACTTTTGGTAACTTCAGATAAAGTAATGCACGTACATAGTCAAAATCATGTCATGGAGTTTTGACATTTTACTTTTGCCATTTTTCTTGACGTTTGTTTGAATATGCGTATTTGTAAAAATACCTACCCAGGTGATTCTGTTTTATTTTACTGTATCTCTTGCAAAATAGAATAAAATGTTTCAGAGAACATTAGAGTAGTTAGGAACAAGTGATATTTTTGTATGTCTGTGGCTCGGGCGTCGCGTCGGGCAGCGGCACGACCTCGCTCACTGTCGCGATGTCGCCCTTTCCTCCCCGCGCCGGAACATTACTCAGCCGCTATCTGATGTCGTCTGCTAATTGACTAGAAATACAGATAAACGCTATTTTTACACGAACATAAATCTTCAAATATCTTTTCCCAATCTGATCGATCGGTTCAGTTTTATTTTCACACAAAGCTTTTTTCGTTGTGTAATTTGTACCAGGTACTAAATACATTGAAGTATTTATGAAGGGTAGAATGTAAATAAAATTCAAACAGGCATTTCCAAAGGCAAATTTTATTCATGGTCCAACGTATACACAATGAACGGACCCTTTCAATGTAAAATTTCGCATTATTATATTCACTCGCATATATTACAATATTTACAAAATGGATACACACCTCACTCAATGAACACCGAGGGCGGTTAGCTACTCGCGAGAAACACTAGCGTGGCAGCGGTGAGGGCGAGTCGCGGTGAGGACAGTGGGTCCCCCGTGCGCCGCACGCCAGCACCGGCCGCCGCGCGAGCTCTCGCACTCCCCCCCGCCTCACCGCGACACCCCACCCCGCCACCCGCGACACTACCCAGAGTACGCCCGCGCACTTTCAAGGGAGAAATGCAAAAGTTCTCCTCCGCGAAATCCTGAGTAAGTGCTAATGGATTAGCCAATGGATCACGACCGCACTCGCACGGTAAGTGGTTACCACGAATCACTATATTGTCCACTTCTAAGATCACCGCCTCCGGTGACTCCAACATATGGTTCCCTGTGAGTTTGAATGTAATGACGCTATTATTCTGTACTAATGAGAGCTCTTCGATGCTATCAATCTTATTGTTACAAATTTCTAATGTATCAACTCTCTGCAGTCCATCAAACGCTCCTACTCTCACAACACCGAGATCAGACTCGCGTAGAGCGAGTCGACCGACTCGTATTAGTCCTCGAAAAGTATCAGCCACTACCGACGGTAAATCCATATATGCCAACTCGAGCACGCCGACCCCTTCTAGCCCCGCAAAAGCTAAAGGCTCTATGGTCCTTATTCCTGACGGCAATTCTATCTGCGCAACGTCATTAAGTCCGGAAAACGCGTGCGCTAATATTCGTTTAATAGGATTATTCCGAAGGGATATGAGCTTAATGAAATTGGTTCCGGCGAAAGCATATGCCTCAATCTGAGCGATTCTGTTGTGAGTAAGTACAATGGATGTGATATTCTGAAGGGCTGCAAACGCAAAAGCGTCGACTGTTGTAAGTGGTGTATGTTGTATGTAGAGTTCGCGGAGGCGTGGGAGACCACGGAACGCGAAAGGTCGTATACGAGTGAGGTTGCAGGCGTCGAGCGCGAGTCTTCGTAACTGTCGCAGATGCGCGAACGCATCCGAGCGTAGCACGCGCAGATCCGCGCGTGACAACGACAGCTGCGTCACGCTTGCACTCAGCGCCGACGGTACGCCGCGCAAAGTCGCGCTGTTGCACACCACCTGAAACAATACAGTTACCTAAACAAACGTTCAAACTGTAATCAACTTTATATCTTCCACAAATATTTGACGCCAATGCGTCCACAACAAACAGCAATCCTACAAAAATGATTGAATTATCAGTTTCGCTGTGTCATGGCCTAAGCATTATTGCCGCTGTGTGCTCGGTCAATAAAATTAATCCTTCCTGAAATATTGTCACAGGCGTATAGAGGCCGAAATCTGTACCTATTTTGATTGAATCGTTTGAAATATAAGCTTGGATCGTAATCGGCTCAAACAAATATATTACATCTATTTGATTAAATTTATGGAGGAAAAGGTGATGTTTTGATGAAATTGAAAAATCACACAAATTACTAATGGCATTAGAAAATGTCATAACATATTCATGGTACTCTTAATGTTTTTACTCTGACTATATAAATACACTTTCAATAAACACGAACAAAGATATTTAAAAGCAAAAACATTAAAGGAAGTAATCTAAAACAAAAATTTCGTCTTTATAATGAAAGATAGTAATTTATCCGTTTGAAAAAGTGTGACAATAGGCTGACTTCAATCACGAAGATTTCAGGCTGTAATTTCAATGTAATCCAATATTTCAACATTCCGCCCCATCTTAGCGCGTCTTACAATGGTAGCTATGACAGGTACAATGAAAGGCTGACAAACAGCCTTTTAAGCAATTTAATATATTTGCAAGTAATTTTCGGTTTTCCATCTAATATACACATCGCATTTCAATTGGCATTTTCAGAGTGGAATGAGTTGAAACACATCTTATAATTAATGATTTTAAACGTTTGCGAGTTGTACACATAATTATGTGTACAAATCGCAAAATGTGTGTTGTATTCGGTCGGCTTGTGTCCACGATCGGTGTGATTCGATCGAAACTGTCGAACAAAAGATGTATATGATGCCTTTAAAAATATTCACGCGATTAAGACCCATCGACTACCTTTCCCCTCGGTATACAATGTACCTACTGAATGTACAACTACACCTACTTCCAGTTATCATAGGCGTAAGTTGACATAAGGGAGCCATCAGTGATTAAAGTTTCCATTACTCTACACGGGACATCTTTCCACAAAGTGAGTAGTTTGAGGTTCGCGGTTCATTGAGACTGAAGGTCCCTGAAGTAATTATCAACATACACCGGAATATTCGCGGTATGTTGCTAAGAAACTGCAGTAATAGAGGGTTCAAAAACCACTGATCAGATAACTTTCTGAAATTAAGCCAAGTTTAATTGATTTATTGTATATGCAGCTGCGCAGTAAGTTGTACATCATTTAATATATTACATAAGAATAGAAATAGCTAAATAAATACATAACCAGATAAATAATGCTTTGTAAAAAAAACAAAAGCATGCAAAATCTTTTCAAGTCTAATTACAAATAAGTCAAAGCCATATAATGCACTGCGCTACGTTTTACAGGATTTTCATCTAAAATACTCTGGTTGATTTATCGAAGCGCACACTAGTGCAAACTTCTAAAAAATGGACGCAATGCAGTCGACTATTTACACAAGCCGATTTCCAGCTCCACCATTATGCCGGAATGGAGAGTTTTTGTATTACCTGGTAAAATGTTAAGTTTTTTTAATTTTTCTTCATTTGGTATAAAAAAAGGTGTTAATGTTAATCACATTTATGTAGCTGGAAGTCTAACTTAAAAACTGGTATATGCTTTATCTTCCATCCATCCTATTATCCCAAAGGGGGTAAATTAGGGTTGTAAGTTTATATGAAAAATTCGTAAATTTAAGATGAATGTGTTTGTTTGAACGCTTTAATCTCTGGAATCGAAAATTTATTTTTAAAATTAATAATTATTTTTTTCGAAAAAGCTCTAGAATATTTTAAATGACACAGTAACTGATAAGTGCGAAGCAGTAATGTATAACATTGAAAGTTGCTAATTTTTAAAGCATAGCTCAAAATGGACTAATATTTAAAGTTATTTATATTCAGCTCAAAAATACATATACTTATTGCATAGTGGGACCAGATTCCATACAAAAATGGGACATCTCTTTCATGTATCTAATCACTGACAAATTTTTCCGCAAGCTTCATGACATCTAAAATTTTCAAGACCGCTTTTTCGATATGAGTGGCAATTTCCGGTGATATTTTTTGCAATTATTAGTTCTTTGAAAATATTTACTAAAACGTACATAGTTGATAAAACATTTATACATATAATTCGAGTATCTACGTATACATACAGGGGGTAAATTACATCGTGACGGAGTTATTTACCAGTGATTCAGTACATGATTCTAAGACTCTTTAACTATGTCCGCTAAGAACTAATAAATGTACTTCAGTTTATTGAACAAAAATGATAAACGCCATAAACTTATAGGTAAATTTGTAAATGGGATACTTCTACTAATAAAGTTTATGAAATCCCTTAGCAAGTTAATTGGTTTAAAATCAAAACAAATTATTCTGTGAGATACATAGAAGCGAACTTGTTCTAGTGTAATTGGATGTAAGCGCTAAGTTCGTTAGCACCAACTTGATTAAAAGTTAAGGATTGACAAGCATGTTATGTATTTGTTAACTTAGTTATTGTGTTAGGACACAGTGATGTGTGGTATAAGGACGTGTGTGAGTTCATTATGGAAGTGTGTATAAACAAACACTGGGTATTGGTTGTCACAATCACTGGTACTGTGATTGGGGCAAGCAGTGCGTGGTGCACGGCTGCGGTGCGAAGCGCAGGGGCCCTAGAAAAGTGGCAGAGGCAATACAGCGTTTAGTACGAATAGATAATGCAATGCTGGGTGCTAGCGTAGTGATAGGTCACTCAGAAGCGTGTGAAAGAAAGGGAGTTAAAGGCTCGCCATCAACGCGGTAGCATTGCGTTATCTATTCGATTTAACCACTGCCGTTGGTTTAGAGGAACAGGTTTGTTAGCTAGTGTGTGTGTGAGAGTTTATTTTTTATGATGGTGTTTGTGACTGAATACCTGTGACTGTGACAAGCAGATGCAGTGGGTCGGGCACGGCGGCGTGAGAGCAGGCGTGATTGCCGGCGTGTGCGCGCGCCCGCCGCCGCAGAGCGCGCACCACGCCGCTGCCGTCAGCAACCAACGCACCACCCATCTGTTCAAACAAAATAACATATTACTGATTGATTGACGGGTGTTAAGTTAGCTGCAGATTTCTGTGCTGTACTTTGTAGTCGAAAATTAACCAATCGACGGGCACTGCGCTAGACCGTGGCTGATCAGAGCACCGTGACATTTAATTTGCGGACAACCTAACACCGGCCGTGAAATTTGATTTCATCTATACAAACATTGTGTATACATTTCTTATTTTCCTCTGTTTTCATTATATGTATGTATAATATTTATTTATAATAATATGTATGTATTTAATATATAAGTAGTGATATGTACATATTTATTTTAAGTATACCTATAAATATGTTTATATAATATGTATTTAATTTGTAGGTAAATGTACCTATTAAATGTGTAAATTTATGTAAATATTAGTTATAGTAAACCTTCTATCTCATCTCTTACACCTTAAACTGCCCCATATCAGTCTAACTATCTATTTGTCCATCCAAAGGTTGCCTGTAAGATATTGCTTTTTAGCGATAAGGCCGCCCATTGTACATGTCTTAATGTTAAATTATGTTCTTTAATGTGTCTTATTTTTTGGTGTGCAATAAAGTTTATTCTATCTATTCTATCTATCTAACATGCCTATTTCGTCATGTATACACGGGTTGTAACTTGTAACCCCACTCGTTGCAACTTCGGCATGTGCATAAAAAAATTAAGAACGCTTTTCAACATAAGACGAGGCAGACATACCATGAAAATTTGAGTATGATGCAAACAATTTGTTCTATACAGGGCCCGAAGTTCAAAACACACTCACATTTCTGATTTAAAATTTAGATAATCAATTTCTAGTGCGACTTTATTTGTTTCATGTACTTGAGATGTTAATTGCAAAATAAGTTTTATTTTCATGCTAGTATTTTCTATTTATAAAATTGAAAATCACAATTCATTTAATGGCCATCCTGGCAGACCGTCGCGCGTCGCCGCGTTCTTGCAATATAAAAATAAAATTACAACCAGACATTTTATCGAAGTACCTTCTTTTTTCTTAATAATTTTAAGTCGGTGATGTATTTTTTGTAATAAACATTTTCAGGATAGTGAAAATGTTTAGCTGCATCGTTATCTACCAAGGCGAACTTGCGTACAGGGTGAATATGACATCGTGATGAAGCCACTTACCAGTGATTCAGTACATGATTATGAGATCCCAGGTGCAAAAAAAATCACAACGAGAAAATTTTTAGTTTTTTGCTATTTTTCGACTGGTTATGGAAAAGTAGCGATATCCTAGACTATGCCAATACATTTCTTAACATATAAATTTTATAGGGAAAGCAGCTTCCTTAACTGAGATATTAGCCATATTAGAAAGTAGTGATACTGAGAATGTGATATATTATTTATCAAAGATTAGGACATTTTAGTTTTGAACACCCGGCACTATTATTTGGAAAATAAATGTTAATCTTAAAGTCTTCATAAAAACACATTTATAAATAATCGTATAAGCATCCTAAAAGCAAAAAGGCCGCGTAATAACCAGGGCTCGGAATTAGGTAGAGTTTTTTATGTACTTGCATCGAAATGTTGATATTAATGAGGACCATGCCGGGATTTCTAATGGACAATCCCGTGTGGCCAACAATATAACGAATAAATAATAATAAAAACCACAGAGATAGACAAATAAAACAAAGATAATTAACATATTTTTTTTATTAGTTTACATTAATTCACAATACAAATTGTTGAAAGTCTGTAGTAAATTCTCATACGCATTTTTCGCCTTTTTTATAAATACGAGCAAATACTTTTGCTTCTAGCCTAGACTCGTGAGGTTTTGCTTATTCAAACGGCCCATCAGAATCATTTTCCTTGTCCGATTCATTACCAGTAAGATTTGAAGTGTTCGCTTCCGACATTACTGTATAAATTTTGTGAGGATTAAAATATTAAGTCGCGCGTGCAGTAGTTTAAATTGTGTAAAAAAGTAAATAACTTTTTATTTAAGAAATCATGGGACTTTTTTCTGCTCTTTAAAATTAACCTCGGGATTTGAAGCATATCCACTTTATTCTTTCGCTGTATGAAATCAGTGTAAGTACATGAAAAACTCTACCTAATTCCGAGCCCTGGTAATAACTTTAAAACCCAAATATTACATTCATTAGTTCTCTAACTTAGGAGTGAGAGTCTTTAACACATAAGTTCTTAAAGAAAAGCTACACTGCAATATACTGAAAAACTTGTTTCAAGAATTTGTAAACTTTCGTGCAGAAAACTTGTAGCAAAGTGGCATTAAACAACTGTCGTTTAAATAGCAAGAGTTAACGTCTAGACAAATATTCATCCGATGTACTTTTAAAGGTGGAATATTCTCTTTATAAATATAACATCTCGCCTTTATTACCTACAAGGAACGGAGAACACCAACACTTCACCTGTCATGTTCAGGTTGCATATAATAGGGTGTTAGCTATAATATAATAGGGCTTAGAGTACTTCGGAAAAATTGCCAGAAAGATGGAGACAAAAACTGGTGGTCCCTGGCAAAGTGGAAGGAAAAAGAGCGCAAGGCCGTAGCCCGATCCGTTGGTCGGACCAAATACGCACCACTTTTGACGCCACTGTCTACGATGCTCTCCGAACGGTTGAGGACAGATTAAAATGGCGTAACATCGTAAAGTCAAGCCTTATAGATGGAGGAGGTCACGACCCTCAGACATGAGGAATACGACTGACGGAGGATAATAGGGTGTGAGCCTATCGCCATCCACCGGACTCAATTCCAGCGCCGTGCTGCTATTGACGATGGAAAAATCTGAAATAACAGTGCCCTACCCGGTAATGTAACCCGTGACATCGTTGTGAGAGCGCGCATACGGTAGCTATTGACCCAAAGAGGCAGTAGACCAATTCTCTCCGCATTATATATATATTTTTTTATACTACGCCCACAGCGAACGAACGTGTAGTCCACCTGATGGTAAGTGGAGTACAGCCCATGGACATCAACAATCCACAAAAGCAGATTATAGATGCGCCGCTGCAGCTGAGGATTACGGTGTTATGCCTCATGTGCCAGTAATTTCAGGGCCTGATCTCACCACCAAACCGGAACACAGTAATGGAAGCACTACTATTTGGCGGCAGGTTAAAGGTGAGACGGTGGTGCTGCCGCCCTCGAGCTCTTTCACAGGAGCCCTACCACCAGTAAAATATTAATAGTCTACGGTGCTTTAAATGTCAATTCTCATGACTGATTTGATTTGATATGAGAACCGAGTTTCAATTATTTCCGTTAATATTGCGATTGTAATCCGACCGTATGGAGAATATGTGATGCAAATGGGATAAGTCGTATTTGGGTATACCCTTATTAATAATACAATGATCACCCGTTCAGATTGAATGTAAAGAGGTTTCTCTCTGTTTGAAGAGGAAAGCCTGCCTTAATAATAAAAAGATGTTTGTTGTCACTTATAGCAGCCCGCGTGGCTAAAAAATATACACAAAAATATGTATATAATAAGTCAAGACGTTTCGAGAGAATCTAAGAACTTACACTGTGATGCCAATATTTTATGTGTCTAAAGATTGCATATTTTTTAACGTAAGTCTTAAAGATATCTATTTTTTTTTCATCTATTATAACCATAATAAAGTTAACGTATTTATATTTAAAACGTTATTTTTACTTAATTTTTTCGTAGTTTTTCATAAAAGTTAGAGGAATTGATCCTTTTACTGATTCTGTACAATCGGTTTTCAAGTTGCTGGATACTTAAAAATAACGTTTATCAACGTCGCAACACCGGAACGCTCGCCATCAGCATTGATATTTGATTTAACAAAACTAACATGTGCTTCCAGCCAAATTACCAGCACACTTACATAAACGAACGTGTGATATGCGTAACATAGATACGACTCGAACAAAAACATGGCCTCACGTCACGGCCTCAGCCGAACCAATTTGTGATCTGTTTGACATGCAAAAGTCGTCTGAGCTCGTCACTGACATAGACCAGTTAGATAGGAGACTCTAGTTTTTTAAAAATAGTAGCTCAATTAGGCAACTACTTTTAAATTGCTACAGGTCGATTTATGCACGGCCAAGTGGCCCCTTGCAGCTCGTCTACTGACGATACTCCATGCGGATTTTTTTCTCAGCCAGAGAGTACTTTTGGTATGTATTTAAACACCTTAACGATATAAATAATGCCATAGTCTATAAAAGGATTGAAATCAATTAGCTTCACTTAACAACGTCAATAATATAAATACTAGAAAGAGTTCTGCAACTATACAGGGTGGCTCATTTATATCGGTCAGTATGGGGAAGTAAGTAATTATAAGAAATAACTACCATATAACATCGATTTTAGTAAAAAGCAAAACTGCATGTTAAGATTTAAGAAAAAAAATGTACTCAACTCGAAAATCGAATTCAGTTGAATTAAAAAATAGAATCAACATAATTTCTATTTGGATATCGATTATGTAGGTTATGAGTAGCCAATTATACAATGAAAATAATATCTTAAATTAATAAAATTCATTATATTTTAAGTAAATATTCGAAATGGTATCCCTTTTCTTCAATGCATTACTATACTCATTAAGGGAACTAGGCGGCAACAAATATTTTTCCAAATCTAATAATATGAAATTCAATGCATTTTATTCATTTTAGATATCATGTTTCATAGTAATGTTTACTGCTTATGACCTACGCAATTGATATCTAAAGAGATATAATATATGTTTTATTTTTCAATTCGAACGGGTCCGATTCCTGTGCTGAGTACAAGGTTTCTCATAATTCTAAGTATCCAATTTTTGTTTTTACTCAAATCGATGTCATGGGTCCCTAAAATCAGATTTATTTAAGTCTAATAATTACAGACTTCTCCAAACGACCGATATAAATGAACCATCCTGTGTAGTACCAAGAATTAGCAAAGCTTTACCAACTGAACTAAACAACTTGCAGTTCAGTATTTAGCTTTCTATAAATAAGTCTTAACGGAACTTGCAGCCAATCTCGATTACTCGATCTCTAGTTGCAGATCTGCCATTAGTTAGTCTCTAGTTAGCATCGATTCAAGCACTTGTACCACAACTGTGACACAACTAACAACGATGTAAACGCTTTGATACAGAATCTATAACCCGATTGCCTTTGTCATAGAATGTTGCTGGCAGAGTATTTAAACTATCGGAAATATGGAACATCTTGTAAATAGAACATAACATCACGCCTATTGATTATTTTTATAGCTATGCTTAGCAAATTATACTAGAAAACAGTTGAAAAATTATGGACCTACGACCTTTTGCACACCGGGCAGTCGCTTTAACCAACCAGCTAAGGTTGCCTCTTTCCAGAACCCTAAATTTCTCAACTGTATGTTACGTCATTTCGTGACGTCACGTTCATTCATTTGTTCCTATCTTAGATAAGATACATACATCACGCATATATTTCACAGAAGGTTGTGGCAGAGTCGTACATGTGATAGGGGGTGAGCTTATCGTCATCCACCGAGCACAAATCCAATTCCGTGCTGCCGTTGAGAATTTTGTTTTTGTTGAGAACCCGCGAATCATTGTGCTTCATGTGCATTTAATAGCTTTTAAACTACAATAAATGACCAAAAAAAGAATTTTGACAATGTTATAATATCCCATTACCAATTGCCGTATTTAGTTAAAGAACTACAGAATTAAATTGTAACAATTATAGTGAATGCCGTGGCACCACTTGGACAGCGTGGTAGACCAAGAAGGAGAAGAGGCCCGTGCCCAGCAGTGGGTTATAAAAGATTCTTATGATGCAACATGTATGCAAATTATTGCAGATTCATGAAAAAGAGACACTGATGACAGAGATTTTAGTGCAAAATAGAACATTGATGTGAAGTAAAAATACTGACGAAAAATTGGATTGGATGGAACGTGTATGCAGATTTAAAAAACAGGACACCTTACCTATACATTAAGAGAAGAAAAACAATGTGACCACTGCGGTTCCATGACATAGATTGGATTGGATGCAGAAAGAAAGTTCAGATACAGTGAGCAACATAAATAATTAAATATATAATATAAATAATCTATATCGTTAAACATTTAAAAAAATTCAAACTTTCATAAAACTCAAATTTTCACATTGATCATATCACTAATATAAAATAATGTGCTAAAATATAATAATAATTATGTATTTTTAGGTTAAGGTATTTATCTATAGGCCTATGCAGCCTGAAAGACAAAATATTATAATTATATTATAGTAGATAATAGCATCGCATTTTTTTTTTAGAAAAATATTAAACATTTAAAAAATTTCAAACTTTCATAAAACTCAAATTTTCACATTGATCTTATCACTAATATAAAATAATGTGCTAAAATATAATAATAATTATGTATTTTTAAGTTAAGGTATTTATCTATAGGCCTATGCAGCCTGAAAGACAAAATATTATAATTATTTATTTATTTATTTATTTATTACAACCTTACAACTATCATTACAGGCCTTAAACCTAATGCGACAGTGCAGCTATCAACTTAACCTAAAATCACTTATTTTTAAGTCTAACCTAACCTAACTAACACTAGTATGTAGGTACATAAATTAGTACTTAATAATAAAATAATATGTCTTTCTTATTTTCTAACATAAGTAACTATATTTAATAAAACTCTTGCGAATTCACTCAAAGTGCACGAGAAAATATCCAGTCGCTCGTGAACTTCGTTCACGACGCGAATGGTTCTGGTGAGGGGTGTTTTTAACAGAAGATTGGTTCTGGCTACTGGCACATTCATCAGTTGAGGGCGTCGCCTCCTCTCAACGTACCGATCTGGTACATTTAATTTGAGGTGACGCAGCACTCCCGGGTTAGTTGTTACACCCCGCAGTAGTTTCACTATATATACTGCGAGACTAAATTCCCGACGTACCCTGAGTTCATTATATCCCACCATACCCAGTACGAAAAGTGTGGGATACATTAGGGGGTAAAATGGATAAACCCCATATAATTTTAAATATAAATGCCGCGTAAATTTGTTTTGAACCCTCTCTAGCATGACAATGTATTTTTCTTCGTGTGGTGCCCAAATAACGGCACTGTGTTCAAGATGGCTCCTCACTAATGCGTCATACAGAACCTTAAGCGTTGTTATGTTTGTGAAGCCATTCGACTGCCTCAGCACGAAACCTAGGTTTCTGTACGCCTTCTTACATACCTTAACAATGTGCTCGCGAAAGGTGAGTTCCGGCGTTAGACATACACCCAAATCTCTTACCTGTGTCACTCTCTGCATCGGCGTTGCTTCGACTTTGTATTCGTAGCATATCGGCGTCCGTCCGCGAGTGAACGTCATAACCGAACATTTGTCAACATTGAAGTAGAGTTTGTTATTATGACTCCACTCTACCACTCTGTCAATATCCTCCTGCAAACGTTCACAATCCGACTCATCCTTAACCTCGAGCAGCAACTTAAGATCATCTGCAAACAATAAACATAAGCCATGTCTGATGACTTCTGGCAAGTCGTTTATCATTATTATAAATTCCAGAGGCCCCAAGTTGCTGCCCTGGCTAACCCCTGATCTCGTGTAATATAGCTCGGACTCACACCCATTGTAATCGACATACTGCTGCCTATCCTTCATATAGCTAACAAAGAACTGCAACAAATGTGGCGTACAGCCAACTGCCGCTAACTTTTGTAACAAGATGTCATTGTCAACGGTGTCAAACGCCTTTTTAAAATCAAAGTACGTTGCGTCTACTTGCACACCAGCATCAAGTGACGGTACTACCTTTGCAATAAAGTTGAGCAGATTGGTGGTCGTACTGCGCTCTGGCCTGAATCCGTGCTGCGCATCCGACAGTTGCGCTCGCACCTGTCCCTGTACGCAGCGCTGGATGGCGGACTCGAAAACTTTTGCAGGCGTTGATAGTACTGCCACCGGTCTATAGCCACTAATATTTGGACCTGCCTTACCTTTAGGTACTGGTATGACACGCGTGATCTTCCACCGAGCTGGGAATGTCGCTTGTTGCAAACAAGTGTTAAAAATATGATGCAGCGGTTCTGTTAGCACTCTTCCACAGTCTCTAAACAGAAAAGCTGGTATACCATCAGGACCAGATGAACGTTTCGGTTTGAGATTTACCAACGCCTTACTTACGTCTTCAAGGCTCAAAGACCCTATATGTACACGTGCACTGGTCGCACCGACCTCCTCCACCGCCGCTCGCGCGTCTAGTTTTGGTGCTTCCTTATTGTATACAGACTCAAAAAAATCTGCGAATTGCCTCGCACACTCACCGTCCGTAAGATGTTGACCATCCTTTATGATACACTGCTTATTTACACTACTTCTTTGTGACTTTACATATTGCCAGAATGATTTTGGATCTTTAGCAAATTGGTACTGAATTTTAATTTTGTGTTCTTTGTGTGCTTTTTCTATCATTTTTTTTACATGGGTTCTATGTTTTGCATATTTACTGTAATCACAATCAAGTTTAGTTTTTTTGAATTTCTTGTGAAGTTGGGCTTTAATCTTTATGTTTTTAATAATATATCCAGTGTACCATATGGGATAAACGTACCGCAAATTCCTGTCATTAAGTTTTTTACGGGGAACAGATTTATCTAATATATCATTGAGTAATTCATAAAATATATTTAACTTATTTTGTACATCATCCACCTCATAGATAGCACTCCAATCAGTAGAAGCTAAAGAGGAGTATAACAACTGAAAATCGGCCTTATAGAAATTCCACTGTGGTCTATTATTGCTACTATCGGTATTATCGGCTGCATCGGGCAACTCAGGTGCGGGGACGGGGGCTAGACGCACTGTCACCGCGAGTGGCGGGTGATGCACGTCAACAGGCACGAGCGGCTCGTCTGCCGCCACCACTGTCACCTCTCCTATATAATCTGTAGTCAGAACCAAATCTAGTTGCCGACCTAAACAATTGGGTACTTCGTTGCTTTGAGTGAACTCGCAATATGACATAAAACATTCATAATAATTACTAATATTTACTGGACAAGAATATAAATTAAAATCTCCTATCACAATTACTTTTCTATATCTATCACACATGTTTTCTATTAATCTAAATAATAATAAATAATCATTCTCCGAACTATTCGGTGGAATATAAATAACGCAACACAAAAACAAAAATTTACTATTTAAATAAATCGTAGCACAAACCATTTCAAAAACGCAGTTGTCTATCGACGCGTCCTCGATATGAACTTTCCGTATTTCATATCGGTGTGTGGCCACGAGAAACGCGCCGCCTTGTTTCCGCCCATCCGCTCGATCACAACGAAGTATGTGATATCCTGGTGGAATAATTTCTGCATCATGTATAGAGTCATTACATCCGGTTTCCGTGATTGCATATATGTCAAAATTTAATGCGTCGATGCCATTTTTGAACTCTTCCAACTTCGTTCGAAGCCCTCGGACATTTTGGTAAAATATTTCCACGCTATTCATTGGATGTTGTTTTCGTTGACTTTCGAAAGTTCCGAAACCAAATCCACTCATTAAATTCCGCATTCATGGGCCAGACATTTGCTTGATTTAACGTATCATAATACTGTTCAGGGACTGATATAATAAACGATGAGTAGTCGCGTTCTACTTTGTGTTTGATTTTGTCTACTTTTATAAGTACATTAGGACCACAAACGTTTTTCACGTGGTTGTTTACAGCTTCAAGGGTTGTTTCTGGATTTAATCGCCAAACATGCAGGTACTTTTTCCGATCCGTAGCTTGGATTGCCTTCAATTCCGTGTTTGTTCCCACTCCCACGTCCTTAGGTGGCCGGTTATTCTTTTTGTTCCTTATAGTTGTCCAGCCCGATTCATTTTCCTCCACCAATGTATTTATTGTCTCATTAGGCACCACTGGGTTATCACTAGACGTAGTCTTTTCTGGCAAGACCGCGGACTTCGTGGCCTCACCGTTGTTTACCTTTTGCGACTTGGGTTTGGTAGATGAAATTTTCTTAGGCGCCCGTGTTTTAGAACTACTCTGTTCCTTGACTTTTTCTGCAAAAGTTGCAGTAGAAGGAGGAGGCAGAGGAGGAGAGGGAAGTTTGTCAGACGACTCTTTTATGACGGGTAGAGTTTGTTCGTCATTATTCAGCTTTGCAAGTTCTTTTTCCTCCACTATACCTATAATTCTAATTATATTCTTGAGTTCAGTTTGTGTTTGAGCAAACTGACTTACTAAAAGTTTTATTGTTTCTGCTTGGCTATCCATGCGAGATATCATATCTGACTTAAATTCTCTTAGTTCCTCTAGTAGCACAGTATCTGCATCCATAATAGTTGGTGAAAAACAAGCCTGACTGCCACGCTGAATATTCACATTATTAATTGGTGTTGTGGTGTTGTTTCTGAAGTCAGATGTATTCAAAATGACTGGAATTTCACTATTCCATTTTTTGGGTCTTGAACAAACACATTCAGGACATATCCAGTTATTCTTGTACGCTTGCGTATATGCCATAAACATGTCTTTATTTACTTCAAGACACGCTAAGTCGTATTTCCTATTGCATTTTGCATTGGAACATTCCATATATACATCAACAATTATTGAACCACAAGCGCCACAATTGTTAGGCATTTTTATTTGATTGAAATCAAAATAATACTTAAATAATTGTAAATATTATTATTTATTCGCCGTTGGCGCGTGCCATAAACAGGTGTAATCGGGGAAACAGCGGGTTGCGGGCGGGATACGAATCGTGGTACATGTCCATGCGCAAAGGGTGTACGGAAATTTAGTCCTTAGCAGCACTACACAACCGTGCGAATCCTGCGCATTCGCAACACGCGTCACTAGTAAATAACTGTTTACGGATTTTATCACTTAACAACACTGCACAAGCTTGCGATTCCTGCACGCTCGCGCGTAAGGTCTTTGGGTCACGGGCGCAGGTGCACTTTGCCCTTGAACATTCGGGAGCACTTCCGAGAATTTAAAATAGAATTTGAATTTAATTTTTGGAATAAAAATATTGTAACTAGGTACTGAACTTTATAACTTATTGGTTGGTAATTAGACTGATATTAATAATATTTTATCATGGTGAATTTAATAAATGAACTACGGAGCAACGTGTAAGACGTGCACCTGACACGAAACATCCTATTATATTATATTATAGTAGATAATAGCATCGCATTTTTTTTTTTGAGAAAAATATTACCTCTAATTGAAGTGTTCAAACGACATACGTTGCTGACTGAACATAGGTAGCATTTATTATAAGTTTTCCGAATTCTACAAATCACAAATTCCTATTGCGATTCCAATACGCCCCGTTAGGAGAAAAGATATTAAACTTTCTTTGAAATAAATTCTTATACGGGCTAGTATGCACCTGTGATAAGGCAGAGTGAGCAAATATAATATTAGCCGTGGTAGTCAAAGATATCGGCATTTATGTACGACTAGCTCTTACCCGCGACTTCGGGTCGAATTCATTGTATTAAGTAATAGCTGCTTTCGCGCTTTGACCCACGTTAAACGGTACTGCCGGGCTTTCGTGGAGTTTAGCGTATTATTAAATATCAAAAAACCCTAATGAATGTTAATACTATCAAACACAAACATAATTATTAAAATCCAATCAGTAGTATCCGAGATTAGCGCTAACAAACAAACAAACTAACTTTCTCCCACGGTTGCGTCCGCGCGGTAGGTACATCAATAAAAAGCCTATGTTACGCGCCTTGTAGTCAGTTACTTGCATATGTTTTTTATTAAAATAGCTTAAGCCGTTTAGAAGATTAGCCGATACAAACAGATAGACAAACAGACAAACATTTATAAACAATATTTTAGGCATAGGTATCGTGCAAATAACTATATCAACTTGAAAAATGTAATTTTGACATTAAAAACAGACACTTAAATTTTATTTATTTGTATTGGTTCAAGATAATATTAATGATGATAATCATATCATCTTGAATGAGAATTGTACACTTTTGACTCATCATTGATATTATTACCAATTTTCTAACATTATTAATCAGTTCTGCAACAAAATGATACGACTATTTCCCCCTTCCAACCGAACCAGTCACAGTAACAAAAAACCGTCGGAAGGTCAAAATACAAAGAATTTCAATCATTATAACTGTGTTTCGTTAAGATATTTATCATTTTAAATTCTCTTTTAAAACAAAAGTCTGTTTGCCGTCAGTTAATACAATATAAGCCTCACTTTGAAATAACAGAATAAACAGATAGAGAAGTCCAGGTATTGTTGAAAGCTGCCTTTATTCGTAAATGTTAATCTAATAAAAGCAACATTGAATTATATTGGAAGCAATTGTAGAGGAACGGGTGTGATGTTCCTTCTCCACAAAGGGAGGATCATTCGACAAGGCGCAGTGGTACTGCCATATGCCAGTCCAACGGTGGCGTCTTGAAAGTAGTATTTATGTATACTTGCTGTGAACATTGCGTTATCGCGATTCAGCGCTTTTTGACATTTGTGACATGTATGTCACTTCTTGACGTTGTGAATGTCATCCGACATTTATTATGTGCGGATACCGCCACAGCATTAGTGAACATTTTTCTTCTACCCGCGGGTTTTTATAGATGGCATTTAATTCTTAAACGTCTAAATAGACTACCTCTCGGGTTTCAAGGTTCGGATCCCGAGGCTTTCTTTTTTTTAATTTTTTTTGATATTTGATTTGATCATGTTTACCACGGGCCCAAATAAAATCATAAAAGCCAGTTAATAGTTATAATAATAAATATGGCCAGTGGTCGTCTTACGAATTTTTTATAAAAGCTGAAAGATAGTTAGTTAGGCCAACACCCCTAAACTTTCGAAATTTAAGGGGTTCAGTTTAGGGTTGAAAAAAAAGTTAAGTGTCTGGCTAATGGGGGATGATTTCTACTAACACTAATATCAACATATCCAAAAATTTACTTTTTATAATATGACATAACTTTTATGTTTTATTAACAACATTGTTTGATGTCTCTCAAAGCAACCACGATCCAAATTCCATATTTGGCAATCCATTTAACCTCTATTAAAGGCACTAACTAGTTAGCTTTTATCTATACTCTCAATAATCTCATATTTTCAAATGAATTCGGTGTATTATTAGTGTTTTTGCAACAATTTTGTGAATGTCAGTAATATGTTTTTATAAATTGTGATTAATATAATTGGTTCCTGTGGCCGTTTTAATCAAATAAATAAATAAATATATAAATAAAATAAATTTATAAAATGACGTAAGCGCGGCGGGTGGTCACTAGCTCTTGGGCTATTAGTAAATGTTCATTATCTATAAAGGTCTATTTTCCAAACTTTACAAACAAAGCTCTTACGACATTTTAGATAACACGGGATATTTACCATGTATTTTTGTTGTGTTGTAAATATCTAAATAACGCGCCAGAACAAATATAAATAATAAATAACCTGTAATATCTTATAATTATTATCTATCCATTGTCCGAAGAAATCCATACTGGAATAACTTGTTTCGTTGCTGAGTGCCGATGGCTACTTTACGACTTCAACGTCAGCGCACTTCCATTATTACATTGTGCAGACTCAACCACCCCGATATGTTTTAAATTTCGTAACTAATATTTAAATAAACCTATATTATACAATACACACCCATACAATACAAAACACGTGCATTTAAACAAATGTAAAACAAAGCCTTGCAGTAAGACAAAAGCAGAAAATTAAATGTGGAGTATTACACTGCATATAAAACTAAAGGCTTGATTTACACTGCGGCAACACTTAGTCACATTATAGCATGTGACAGAGACGCATGTGTTGCCAACCACAACTAGCAATACCTTGTGTCAACGTGAATATTAAACAAATTTCACATAAAATTGACGCTTGCACGGAAACATGCTATAATTATGCTATGCTTAGCTACCAACACAGAATAACAAAACATAGTCTCCAAATAAATAAAAGAGAGACAAAAAACAACAGCTGAAAATTATTTTACATTAATTGCGATAACTCAAAAAAAAACAAGCAGCTTTAAATATCTACAAAAACTTTTTAGTATTCGTAGCAAAGCTTAAGTAAATCAAATTGTTTAATTTCTTTACCTGAGTCTGAAGGCAGGGGCCATGGGCGGACGCAGGCGGGGCGCCCCGCCCGCCGCGCGCCCTCACCTCAACCCCTCCATCGCACTACAAAGGCCTGTCAACAAATAATTAAACAGTTACTTCATTTGAGTCCGTATACGACTTAATCGCATTACATCCGCAAATTAATCTATTAAAACGGACCTCCGGCCGGCCCACGGGGACTGGACAAAGATTTAAACATGCGTTTTTAGCGGACTTCCTTTTTCCGGTACTGTCTGTATGTGAAATAACGACAAGAATATCATCTTTCTCTTTTATTCAGTAGTCTGAATGTAGAAAATTACAATGCAGTATTACTCTTTTTGGTGAAAATGAATACAAAATTTCCGAGTTACATTTTCAGAAGAAATTTCTTGAAATTTGGTTTCCGGCTGAGTATAAACACACCCTTACTTCCCGCGGGTGTCATACAAGTCGACGGAGGGATCGCCAGCGCCGTCAATCTCCGTGTACTTTTTCATCTTGCTCCGATTACCCACCCGCCTGCTACAACTTAGTGATTACACCTTGACGCCATTATCGGCAAAAAAGTTATTGATTTTTAAGTATCCTTGTTACTAAACATATTAATATATTACGATCCTTAAAATATAACCAATCACGATTCATCGTTTCTTTCTTTACAAAAAGAGCGATTGGAAGGTAAGTCCTAAGTCCAATTTTATTCCAAAATCTCTAAGCCAGAGGATACCGAGTCTGCAATATAATTATTACCAATTCTCAATAATATCTAAATTAATTTCAAATATGTTTTATAACAACACTCGCAAACATAGTATAACTTATTAAAATTAAAAAAATCCGACACACAACTAACGCTTGTTAGTTTTTCCCAGTAACACCGTTCTCTCGTTACTGTCGTTATTTCGTGAAGTTACGTTCTACACTTGTACAATGGCTCCTGTTTCTGTTGCAATAATATCCGCCCTCCCTGTCTCTCCTTCATTCAGTATTCCAGTAAATTTCGCTCACAAAGGCAACATTATATTGCTTCATATACTCCAGTATTCTAGAATATCGACACTGAACGCTAGTCTTAACAAGCATAGCCTCGAATTTCCTATGAATACAGCATACAGGCTTTACACATAGTGGCTAGGTGGTGATATTTTACAAGGAATTACCAAGAGTTATTCTACAACCGGTCTCCATTACTCGGCCGCTGCAGACTTAAAACGACCTGTGACAGTTTGGACAGTGTAGAACCTGACAAAAAGTTAGTTAGTGAAACTTTTCTTTTGAAAATAGTTCAGTAGTTTGAATTAAAAGGGGCTTGTTTGAGTAGATGAGAGGTTTTTGAGAGTTTGGCGGCGATCGATCAGAGCAATTCAGCGCGGTCAGTTGTCACGCTCTGGGCGGTTAGCCCTCGCTTGAGAGAACACGTTAATCCGATGGCACTAGCAGTTATGTGAACATCTGTGATGGATGTTACAAGTGCTTGAGGCGACGTAAATGTGCTGCACGTTTGAACTGAGTTACATTGTCACAACGGTGGCAAACACAGGTACAATATTTGATTGTGTGTTGTGAAACTGTATACCGCATAACTTCGCATATTATTGATCAATGCTGCAGCCCATTATTTGATCCGTCAGATTCTAAATGAAAACCTTCATTACTAAAACCAGCTTAAAGAAATGACATGTGGTTTAGGTACTTAAACACAAAACAGTTTGCTAAGGTGACCACTTCTTGAAAATGTACCTAAAAAAACTATAATATTATGATTGGTAAAAATAGAGATGCTTAGAGGACATGGTAATTAAATAATAGTTAGATCTGATTTTTACTGGGTTGTAAAAGATTAATCCTCGCCAATATTATTACTGTAGTAGTTTTATTATGAATAAATAGCTGAATTATTATTTAATTCAATAAAAATAAAAATCAATATCAACAGTACGAATTTTATTTTGTTAGGACTTATTATACACTGCCCGTTTTTCTTTGTTGTATAACATTACATCACAGCTACAAACATTTTCTGCGAAAACATTTTTTGAAATCATTGTCAAAATTTAATAAAAGCGTCCTTTATTTAGAAAAATACATAATAATATTTTATACAAAATAAATCCACTGGGTCTTCATTTTACAAGGAAAATATCAGTTTGTGTAAACAGAAATGAAAACATACATATTATACTACATTTTATTGGAATTTCTGTTACAATACAAGTAATAAATACGTATATTTCAGTACAAGTACTATGAAAACATTTGTAACCACTAAATACTCGTAAATACTTGATTGTAGAAGATTGCCTGACTTAAATATTCAGCCCTATCTCTATAACTTTTAACAATACCTCCGCCGTAGTGGAGAAAAATTAAAGGAATATTATATCATGGCTGTCTTGAAAGAAAATGGCGCATATTCAAAATTCAATTATACTTAAACGGAAATTGAAAATGTCGACTTGATAGGACCGCTGTCGTCGCTAGAACCTCTCACCCGCTAGTTTCAGGGCTTTAGTTGACACCCTGTCGTTTGATACTTCGTGTCAGCTTGAAAGACAACTATGAGTCCTCTCATGTAATTACATCTTCTGATATTATTATATTCTAAGGATTTTGCCAATAACGTTTCCTCTGCTCCAAATATATTCCAAAAACTAATATTCTCAAGCTGTGGTTCTAGGCATAATATATACAGAACGTATTAGATATTGTGTTATTTCTGATATTGTACTCCTGTTACAAACCATTACTTGGATACAAACCATTTTTATGTGCACAAATGGATACCTACAATTTTTGCTTCAAAATTAGCGAAGCTCAATAAGTATTTAAACAGAAGCTGTAGAGGAACAGGGTGTGATGTTCCTTCACCACAAAGGGAGGATCCTCCAACCAGGCTCGGTGGTATTGCCTAGCGGACAGCTGTCCAACGGTCGCGTATTGGAAGTTATATTTATGTACATTTCGTTATTGCGATTCAGCGCTCTTTGACAGTTGTGACGAGTGTGTCACTTCTTGACGTTGCCAATATCAACCGTCATTTATTATGTGCGGAGACCGCCACAGAAGCTGCCTTTTTAGGTATGCATGAATTAATGTTTCATTTATTATAATTATAACAAAACATAAATGTTTATTTTATGTCGACTTGATAGAAAACTCAGTCGATATTAGTACAGTTAGTTAACCGATAATATAGCTAACTAGTCATAAGTCTACTTGACGAGTAAATAGTTAATATAAATACCATACCATAACTAAACGCAGCGATAGACGAGTGGGAGACCTTAGGACTGCGAAGTCTAAGGTCTCGTGCTCGAACCCACAGCACATACCTCTGTCAATAAATCGTTAAGATTAGACTTTTCGAAGATATGTGTGTATTTATCATATAAATTATATTACGGTGAAGGAAACATCGTGAGGAAACCTGCATGTCTGAGAGTGCCTAAAAAGTGCTCGAGGGTGTGTGAATTCTACCAATCCGCACTTGGCCAGTGGACTATGGTCTAACCCTTCTCATCATGCGAAGAGGCCCGAGCTCAGCAGTGGGACATGTATTAGATACAGGGCTGCTATTATTATTATCCCATAATCAAATACTCATACTTTACGGATTTTCCATTTACTGTAACAACAAACCGTTTCATATCCATCCACAGCATAATAAAACAAAGCGATTACACAGTGCACAAAAGATTCACCCAAAACGATCAAACATAAAAGCTTTTCGAGCTCTGAAAGACTAACAATAACGGCTTACACATCATGACACACGTCTGAGAGGTGCCTTGTGATACAAAACGTTTTGAATAATGTACGTGTTGCATGCCAAAAACTTAAAATCTAAGAATATGTTTTGTGCTCCAGCAGCGAGGAGGTTTTCAGCGAAAAATAGTCCCCCCGAGCGCCATTACCCACCCGACGAAGACGCATAGGCTTTTAAACCAAACCACCCTTAAACTGCTCGCAAAACAAATTATTTCTGAAAATCTCCGGGGAACAAAGCAGTTCTAATCAAAAGTAAAACTCGAAAAGTTAAACATTCATCTTGAAAGAAGGGTAAAAACACATTAAAACTTGTTTAGATAACGTCACAAAGAATTTAAAAACAACTAACTTCAAAAGAAATATTACAATCTAGCTAAAATAATAGCATTAAACATTACCATAAGTCATGATTTATTATACCGAAATCATGTGCACATTTTAGCAAGAAATATAGCACTAGCATTCCATTCGCGCTTACTTTTCACCCTTTTTAATTCGGTTTATATGTGAAGAGGTTAGTTTACCATAAATCGTGGGTGGCATTATCCCCGCTCTTCCATTCTTCATGTTTATATTTGACCGTTACCGGAGAAGCATTACAATATTATATTTTGCCTTCATTTTATTTCAATTATTTTTATTCTGTTAAGCAGTTTTGTAGGTATTAAAAAAATAAAAATAAAAATATATTTCAACCTGTGATCAGTTACTCTAATGGTTTTCAGATACTAAATACATGTACTATCTACTACAAAATTTCAAGATCACCACCGTCGACGGATTTATCAGACTTAATTCATATTTTATAGCAATATTTATCCCTTTACTACGTGATAACGGAGTTTCTAGTATTTTCATATGTACGTAAAATGTAACAATAAAATTTTAAATGTGGGTATTAAATAGACATTTTTTTTTATATGAGCTCAAAATAGTAATGTGATATTTTAGTCTTAGGAAAAAAAAGAAGCGCTGAAAAATGTTAGTCGATATCTTAGTACCCAGGAATAAGATCAAACACCGTGCAGTCTTGGTTTTTAGTTAAAAATTCTCAGATGTAGTTTCGATTTATTTTTCAGAAACTTTCCTGAACGGGGAGATGATTATTTTCTAGAAGAGGTCTCTTGGCCATAAAAATGTTATTATCACAGTTCGCAATAATATTGCATAGTCACGAGAATTATATAACATTTTATTTCAACACTTTGATGGCATAGTTAACACTCATAATGAAAATTTTTAGCTTTCTAGCTCTAACAGTCTTGACGCCAGGCCTCGACCGACGAAAATGGTGAATCTATAAAAGTTCCGTAGGACAAAACCCTAACTAAAAAAACATCGTTGCCGTAGTACAACCAAACATTTTAAACTGAATCATTAAATAATTATACCTTTTACTAACGTAACTATAGATAAAATTCACATACATTTAATTATGTAAGTGCCCTGAATGTCTCGATAAGTAATGAAAAGTCAACAAAGACGAACAAGGGAGGCCGTCGAAATGGCCATGGCGTATAAGTTTGATTAGTTCGAAATCTACTTACGATTTCGGGTTGTTTGTTCCATATATCTTACTAAATTTTATGTGGGGCTGTGTAGTGGACAAGTTTAATTGGTTCCCGTTCGGTGATCAATCATAGTCGCGTCGGATCGTGTCGTCGCTTGAAACGAGCCCTGGGTCTCTAAATACAAAATGCATAGACTATGACGGAGATCCAAAAGTCCCACTTTGATTCAGTGCCGATAAATATGGCTGGACTACAAAATATCTGTAAATGGGAGTGTAAATGCTGCAAGCTTAAGTGTTAACTTGTATTATTTGCACATTGCAAAATTCTACCGATTTTTAAAGAACAATACTTTAATGCAAAAGATTAATATTTAAAAAATTCTGTAAAAAAAGAACTGGTTTAAAAAATTAAGTAATATTGCATTCAATTTAAAAGAACCGTAGTTGTAGGCTATATTTGATCATAGATTCATAGAGAGTGGGCCGCGGGGAAAAGTTAATTTAATTTACACAAATGTAATTTTATTATTATTTTATTTGTCATGTAAATAAAAAGATTTAGGGCTAATTTCAAAAGTTTCGGATAGATCTTATCCGATCTATAAAATACAACCTGACCGAATTTGAAAGTGGCTCAAGTTACACCTAAAAAAAGGACATTACTGCCACTTTAATTTATGTGTGTAATATGCTTATCCTACCATTACAGTTTATTTAACACCTGAGAAATTAGGGCTAAATAAAGTGACATTTTATACATTATATCAGTATTTATTTCGTTTAATGATCGAAATTAATTTATAGTGCTTGTGATTCGATCGTTTTGTATAGAGTGGACCTACTTGCTCGATATATCAACGGTCTAGCAGTGGCTATGATATATGTGGACGTTTGTGAACTATAGCCTAGCGCTTTTTCAACGATAAACATCGCCTGCACTTTGACTTTATTTAGTACTGGCCGTTTAGGTCACTTCACAATATTGATCAAGTATTTTAATAGACTTTATTTGGAAAAGCTGTCTATGTTATACTTAAAAATATGTATTGAATATAATTGGCAACTTGGTTACTTACTTCATATTACCTCTGTCAAACATGAAAATTATACCTATCTTCCACAAATTGTTCAATTCTTCTAAAGTATTGCTCTCATTTTGCCAATTCACATCAGCTCACTTCGTGGGTTTCATGCCCACGCAGGAAAATTCAATACACGATAACTTTTATATTGCCTTGAAAATTAAATAAATTTACAAGAAAACATTTAAGAGATTTCTTTACCTAGCTTTCGATTGAAATTAAAAATAGCGTTTGATCTTTTATAGTTTCGATAGGTACTAAGCTTAGCCGTTATAATTAATAAACCGACATACAGACCGATATTATTTTAATAAAGCGACATCCCCGATACAGATATTGTCTTACAGAGAAAGAATAGATCCTATCAAAACACTTAACAAATATAACAAATTGGGCAAATAGCTGTGTTTGCGAAACATTCACATAATAGAAGACTTCAAAGTAATATCGTAAAAGGAAAATATCAACTGACAAAAGTAAAACATATAAAATACATAATAAAGCTTTTGGAACCGGTCGCAGCTTTGTAAACATAAAGAGAACATTCGCATAATGATGTCGGTATAAACATAATCAACGTATATATTTTATGGCATTTAATCATTATAATGCTTGTTTAATACTTTAGACTTGTAAGAAACATATTAAGAGCGTAACATATTGTTAAGACCTAGATCGTAGTCTCCTTTGGCATTGTAAAATGAAAATAATAATAATAAATCAAGCAAGTATGAAGTTAATAATCTGAAGGCTTTGAAATAGCTTGTTAGGTAACCTACTATTTTTACCAGACGTTTACATTATTGGAACTAATATAACGGAGGTTTAGTTTATGTAAACGAAACCCCCGTTATATTAGTTAAATTAGTAAATCAGGGTTTATATTATGTCGTCATATGTATGACGACATAAACCATGTTTTTCTTAGGATTTCACACCTTTGCTTGGTAGAACAAAGGCACAAACATGTTTTGTCATTATCTTTCGAATGAGATATCTAATGAGATTAAAGGAAACAAACTTTAATCTCATATTTTTCCATTTTTTTTTATTATCTCCATTGTAAAATATTTAACTATAAATTGCATATAAATGTACATAATATCTATACACATCTGTATTGTAAAATAACGGGGATCCGAGATGATAAAAAAATACAATTTTTTTCAATATGGTGTCGAAAATTTTAAGGTATGCTCTTTTAAGCTTCCTCTACAATATATCCAAAAATCAACTTTCTAATTTATTTGCATTTACGAATCGTTTAATTTTCTTGTTTTATTACGGGTGTGTACACTACGCTCGCATTAGCATGGCACTACACTATATTGACTCAATATGCTCTAGTGAGTAATCACCTAATTTAGCTGCCAAACGGTGCCCGAATCGCTATCTAAATACTCGCTCCAATTTTGCGAAATTTCAGGCTCTCAATCAAGCAAAAGATGTTAAAGTTGGTAATATTATAGCATAAAAATACAGTGGCAATTATATTGTGCTGAGATTTTTGTAAAATGAAGGTCTTTTTCGCTAACTAAATATTTGAAAAATATAAATCTGTCATGATATTATTTTGTATTTTTAACGAACTTATAACGGACAGTCATGACACCGAGGTATACCTTAAGTTTTCAGTTTTAAGTACTTTACCTAACAATAAGATAAATCGTAGCATGAAAATCAGTTTCCCAAAGATAATAACGTCAAGTCTAACAATCTATTCTTGGCTAGCCCAGCAGTTAACCGATAATGGATTGCTCGATGTGAATTTTCAGGTTTCAAGCGGATTTATAGTCGAATCAACTTCTTTCTTTATGCAGCAATCTATCAGATAAAATCTGTGGAATGACGAAATGCTGTTAGGTCAATTGCAAGGTTCACTTTGGGGAAAGCCATTTTTATTTCTTAGAAATTCGTGAGGCATTGAAGGTAATTTGGTACCGGCACTACTCGGCTAAATGAAAATTTAAACGTGCTATATAACAGTAAAAGAAGTAGGTGATAGATTTAAATAAGCATGAGAAAGACTGATGAATAGACATAAAATCTATATCTATCTGCCACTAATAATGTCAAATGAATAAATGTGACAAAGTTTGGTGACATCTGTCTTGCCAAGTGACACAATAGGAATGTATATATGCTCACTGGGATATCTCAGTGAGCATGCATTTATCTAGATAGAACTATAAGTTTTAAATGACTAAAGAGATAAAATTCACGTCAAAGTTGAGAAATTTATGGCTTTTAACAGTTTTACCCGGCCCGGGATTTTTTTATTGCCATATAACAGTAAAAGAAGTAGGTGATAGATTTAAATAAGCAAGAGAAAGACGTTTGATGAATAGAGATAAAATCTATATCTATCTGCCACTAATAATGTCAAATGAATAAATGTGACAAAGTTTGGTGACATCTGTCTTGCCAAGTGACACAATAGCAATGTATATAATATGCTTACTGGGATATCCCAGTGAGCATGCATTTATCTAGAGAGAACTATAAGTTTTAAATGACTAAAGAGATAAAATTCACGTCAAAGTTGAGAAATTTATGGCTTTTAACAGTTTTACCCGGTCCGGGATTTTTTTATTATGACATTTGACAGGCCAATTGTTGCAGATGTATAACTTGTTTTCTTCATGTTGACATCTATTATCTCTGGTATGTCATAATAATATCACGTGTGACGCTGCAGTGAGTAAGTAGATATATCACAAAAATACAAACAAAAGAAGAAGTCCTTATTACAGACATCCTATGCAAGCAGGTTTGGGGAAATCATACAAACAAACAACCGGTATTCCTACACGAAGAAATCTTTTATTTAACTTTTTTAATTAAAATGTATTCAAGTTTGCTATCTTTGTGTACGATAAAGATGATGCGGGAAATATTGAGAGAGATTTACAGAGTACAAACACAGGGAATTGGAAACTTGACAAACTTCGCTCGTAGTGGTTTGGCGCACTTTGTAATTTACGATTGTACTAACATTGTCTCAAATTACTTAGTAATTTATAATCTTAGAACTTAGTTGTGGATGCCTTAGTGCTTTGTGAATGAGTTTGCTTCACGGCTTTCCCCATAATCTGTCTCCAAATAGCTTGATTTGATCTTGTAAATGATCATTTTAAGAGATCCTTCAAATTTTATTTATTAAAGCACATTATTAGAATCTTAATATCAAGTGTTTTAAATGTTTGTTAAAAATCTTATAGAGATATTTAATTAACAAATGCGCTAATTGCATTGTATTTGACACTAAAGTCTATCTCCGTGATCAGCATGCTAAAACTTAATAATTAGAATTATTAAAATTGGGTCAAACAATTTTAGTCTCACCGTTGTGTGCTGTTTTATGGCGTGTACGTTTATGACACTATAAAATAGTGATCGAATCGTTTAGCTGACGTTGAGATACGATGCGTGAATGTCTCCATAATAAAACGTAGATTTAGTAACGACGTAACGTCCGCGGGACCTAAAAACGTAGACGGTAAACGGGACATAAAATATCAAGAATTAGCTATATTATATTTCAATGTATTGTTAGATTATATCACTGTACTTTGCGACTTCGGCTTTTTTATCCATCGATAGCAAAATTACCGTTGCACATTGAAAATGTACTCGCATAGCCGTTGACAAATTCCAGCTCGGTTAATAGATTACTGCTTCTTTTTGAATACGAAAATATTTTGGAAAGGCAGCAAGGAAAATATATTGGCTTTAAATGTATTAAATAAAATTAAACCACAGAAACAAAATAAACTAACCTAAGTCTCGACAATACAAAAACTAACGCTAAAAATACCAACCTATTCTAACAAAAAATAAACATATAAATTTTATTGCCATAGTTTGTAACATTTTTTTTTTAAGTATTAGGTTATACGGTGAGCTTAAAGCATTTAAACGTGACAAATCATTGTAGTGGCAAAATACTACTTGTAATAAAAGGTGTAGGTAGCTTGAAATATGTATGCATATTTTTCAGAAGAATGAATCCTCTCCTTTTTCACGCTCCTATAGGATCGTATTTACATAATTATTCACAATGTGAAATACCATAATAAATTTAATAAACATCGCAGGAGTGAAATTCATTACGTTAATTATTACTAATTGTACACACAGGTATCTAAACAATACAATTATAATTTCAACACGTTAATTGATCAGTATAAACGCAATAAAAGCATTATACCGTGACAGAAACATTAAAAGGTTCTCATTTGGTACTTGCGTCTAAATGAGGCTTTTCAATATTTTGCCATAATTTTATTACAATAACTCTTCTAAGAGGGTTAATGGAGTAGAAATAACACACGTGTGAAGATTTTTGTTGCCAACGAAATTAACCCTAGTTTCGAGACTATGATTTGTCTATTCGTTTGTCATAGTAGAATTTCTCGGATTTGAAGTTAAACAATGTAAATATTTTGCGCTACCTCACCAGTTAGTTATATTTGTTTTTTAGCTTAACAGTAATCTTAAAATAAATTTTGAGACTAAACATGATTATTTTCTTGCTAAATATTAGATATCACGGAATATTTACCATGTCCACCACGAAATATCGAAATAACTCGCTACAACAAATATACATGGTAAATATCCCGTGATATCTAATATTTAGTAGCCATTTTTATTGCTGTAATAATTTATGAAGCAATAACATATCTATCGAGATTTCTAATAATCCTACGAATTAAGACAATCTAATAAGAACTAACTAATCACTTTAAATTACTGACAATACCTACATTTCCTAAATAGTATAAATGTTTAAAAATGCAGAATTCATACAGTGCAATGATTTTTAATATCAGACACACATTTTATTTTGCTTAACTGTTGCCACATTATCGCAGAGGTTTTTAATTTACAGGCTATTATTTCCATAATAACGTTCCCATAAATGTGAGGAAGCTAAAATTGGGTGAAATTGTTTTCGTTAATTTGTGTCGTGGGCCTCGGCCTGTTTTCCATTATCCCAAGATAAACGAGGTGGTATATGTTGACACATGTAATCTTACACAAGACGAGTATGAGATTACACGTGTCGACTAATATTTCCCTCGCGTGGCACTGCGTCGCTCAAAATAAATAGAAAGGTATCATACTTGGTAGAAGCTATGTATCTATGTCGACTATGTCAGTATGAAAAAATATGGTTTGAAAGTTTAAAGCGCGGATTATTTTTGGCTGCATTTTAGGACATTTTAAACAGGTATGATTCCTTATCATCAAATTGGCTGTATTTTTATATTAATCATCCGAGAGTTGATAATGAATGGATGGTATCGCTTCATAATTATCATGTCTGGTAACTTACATTCGGAAAGCTTTAAAAAATATAATACGTAACATCACAAACATAATAGTTATACCATCACGCCAATATTGCCCAGAAGTGTGTACAATACCCACATTTCACCAGTTTAGGTGCCATGGGATAGGATGAGAGCACGGTTGCCGTAGCGGTTAAAGTGGTCGCCTCGCCGCCTTCAACTACGCTGGTGTTGTGAGTTCGATCCCCACATGGAACAAATCTTTGTGTGATTCGCAAAGATTTGTTCTGACTCTGTGTGCTTTGTGTGTGTGAAATGTATGTTTGTGAACACCCCCGCCACACAGGAGTTATTCCTAGTGCGGCCGTCGTTTAAAAAAAAAAAAAGGATGTGTGCCTATCAGCATCCACCGGGCATAATTCTAACCTGGTGCTGCTATTGTGAATTTCCTGACGTTCACAAATTACACTTTGCCTGACCCAGCAATTGAACTACCAGACTATCCAAGCAGTCAGGCAGGAAAAAATATGTAAACGGAATATCAAAATATCTTCTTAATTAGCCTCAACAGTAAATATTTTAATTCGCTACTAATCACCGCCATGTTCTTTCCCTGGTGTATATCCAATGAATAACTGAACGTAGCATCTAAAAAAGTATAACAAACTTCTACTGAAAAAACACTGATTATTGAAAAACACTAGGTTTTAATTTATAAATTACTTAGTTCAAAATGTTGTTTTTTTAGCTAAATAAGACAATCTAATTAATTCGCTCGTGAGTAGATACGTATTTTATGATTATAAAGCAAAATATATATATAAAGATAAAGTGTTAAATTTTCGCACCACAATTTTTTTTTACTTTCTATAAACCTATTGAATATAATATTAATCCTGCAACGCTAAGTCTTAAATCTGGGTACTCCAAGATACAAAATCGTATTAAATTTTGAAAATAATCTCGAACACGTTCCTACTACAATATGTATTATGTAAGTAAAACCATACATAAAAATAAGCACTCTATAGAACATGAGGATTGTAATAAAATATTCAACTCAAACCACTTTTCTAGAGAACAATTTTCTAATGCAGCACTTAATTTAATGTTATACTAGCTATAATACATATCCAAGCAAACCAATCTCATTCTTTCTAGGCATGAAAAGGCTTGCGAATAATTAATATTGCAAAAATAAATCTTGTACGGTCTCCGAGACAAACATTACATGTTCCAACACATAAGATGTACAGTAAAAAAAATTCTAGAGTAATTGATTTAGATACTTCATATGTAAGCATCTATAAAACGTCTTCCTGTAAGTACATTAAGTTAGACTCCTACACACAGAGCGTGCTATAAAAAATAACTTAGTTCAAAAATATAACAAAGGTAGGAACCATTGGCACTTAAAAAAATAAAGTTGCCGCTGTATAAAAATATTTTTCATAAAACGTCGTGGAACTTGACACTTTACGCCTGCCTATATTTATACGAAGCTCGTTTCTCGCTGTGGTGTATGTGTGTGGGTGTGTGAAACTTACGTATGAGGAATGGCGACGTGTGACATACTCGCACAACGCGGGTTTACGACGTATCGTCGCGAACAACACAAATCCTCCCCGGGGCGTTGGGCTTCTCACCTCGGGCTCACGATCGACCGACTCCCCATTATCATTCAGCCCCCAAAACCTTTTAAAACATTCTTAATTTTATTGGAGTTCAGGAATTTTGAATCCCTAATTTTAAAAAATCTGTTGCCCAATTCCAGCTGAACGATTCACTAATGTTTCGTTCCCCCTGTATTCAAATTTCGAACGGTACATTTATAAATTCCAATTGGTTGTTTCATACTCAAAAGAAGTTTCAATATTGCAAACTCCAGCTAGTTTGCACTGTGGTAACTAAGTTAGTTGATAAAGTCCACAAAGTAGGATTTCCTGTTGCTAACTGTTGTTTTAAGTCTTTAAGTGGGTTAGATGTAGCGAGTCCATTTCATCACGAATGGTCTGAAATTAAATTGAAAATGGAACGTGACTGCGAGCGTTTGCCACGGTATACCCCTTCTTGTGATAAAATGTTAGTTACTCAGGCAATGGTCACGGGGCGAGAGGACGCTAAAAGAGTTTTTACAGAGACAGTTATGACACGAATAACTGATGGACGTCGTTCTGCCCTCATCACTCGATTAACATTCAGAGTAGCTTGCGACTGCGAGCTTGGCATTCTTGTAACAATACCCGAACACAAAATAAAAGCTTTGCACGTTCACTCGCTGAAAGGCGGACTTCCCCAACTTACGTCATTCCAGTTTCGCGTAGTTGTAGAACTTTATCGAAAACAAAACCGTCGTACCTATTGTCAATAGAAACGGCGCTCATTCATGCTGTAGAAATATTTTTTAAAGTTGGAGCGTGTTATTTATCAGATGTTAGAACGAAGTTGGACTGAAATCAGATTTATTGCACGGAAGCGAGCGTCGGCGGCACTCGAGGCAGAGGCGCATCAAGTTGTTTTGAGACACTAAGTTATCTAGCATTCAGCGGAAAAATACGAGGTAGAAAACGGCACGTTGCGACACTAAACATAGGTAAGAAAGTAATTTTATTATTAAGTTAGTAAATAATTTTATTTTGTTTAAAAAAATATATTAGTATTAAATAAAGCCTATTGAAAAGGACTTATTAAATAACATAATAAATTTTAATATTAACTTAGTAAATAATTTTATTTTGTAAAATAATGTATTAGATATCTGACAAACATCTAAATAGACTCGCGTTGGGTGGCTGGATCAAGGGTCTGATGCAGAAGGCGGTGCTACTCGACACGGCACACATTGTGAGGAGGTTCCTCTCTCTGGAGCCCTAATCATCGGTAGTTTGGTCTCTGTATCAATTACGGTAGCGTACCTATACTATTTTTTATATTTTTTTTTTTGTACTTATATTTAAAAATGTAGAATTTTATAGTTTTATATTTTTAAATGTACTTTACTTTTATAATTTATATTTAAACATGTAAAAAATGAGTAAAGGAATAAAAAAATAATGTATTATTATTACATAAAGCCTTATTAAATAACATATTAAATTTTTCACCTCGAATAAGTCAAGAGAGAGACAACATTTATGTGCGATCGTTAACAATAGTTGATATTTATTCTTTGAGCACTTTCACTACAAGCTAAAGTACATTTAACCTATGACGTAGAATCATAAAATTCGTTATTGCCTATTCCCTTCCGTTTATTGTTCGCGCGTTTAGAGTTGCCATTGTCACCCGAAAGCTTATTAGCCGCCATTACTTTCGTCTGTCTACCCATTTAAATTTTAATTAAACGACGTCTTCTCAAAGAATGAAGTAATAGACTTTGTACTGGCAACACATTGTTATAACAAACGAAAGCTTATTTTCGTAAATAAATTTAATGAATACGCGTGCTATCAATATGGATTCTGATAGATATATTGCTTTCTCATTAAAATAAAAAAAAAACACTTTTATCTTCTCATTTTATAATGTAAAACCGATTCTGCAGTGCATCAGGTATGTTTGCACAAAGCCATACAAATGACTTTTTTGCAATATGGCGCAAAAAAATCTGCCTCCTTGCTCTGCAGGCTGCGGGCCAGCTCCAATAGCATTCTGCGAATGATTGCTGAGAGGTATGACTCGCCTATTTCGAACCACTGTATGCGTAGATGCATGTCTGTCGCACAGTTGGTCTCGAAATAATTAATGTAAATGTTATCAAGTTTGTGTACTAACATAGTTTCTAAGTCATTTTTTGTTACTAACACTATATGAATCCAATGTGTTTCGAAATAAAATATATTTTATTTATTTATTTTATTTAAAACATTATTACCATATAAATATCTTAACTTCTACTATATAATTGTACTAGGTATGGAATAGCGGGGCCTCCTAGCCAAAATAATGTCATACTAAAAAGGAAACCAGTATTATCAATGGTAAATGGTAGTAGCTTTAAGTTGCCGAAATAAATAATTTCGAATATTTTTGAATTTTTAATATCTTATATATGTATATCTGTAATTATGTGCAAATATGTATATCCTAAATGTATATTTACTACTTATACGAGATATCTGAAGTTATGTTATAACTAATTTGATAAACGTAAACGTCATCTATACTTTGTGATAATAATTGATATGGCAAAATAAGGTATGGTACATATTGCCGCATTTCATTTGACAAAAATGAAACTATGTTCCAATCTATTCTATGAACCAATCATAAGTGTTACCTCACTTCAATTACCTTACGCATAAATATAAAATACCCAGATTTAAGCAGTATTTAGACGAGTAAGTAGGTCTCATGAATTCTCAATGCGCAGTTTAAATCGAATGTCCGTCATATTTATTTCACAAACCCAAAAAGCGGTTCGAGGAAAATTCCTTCTAAGTCGTACGTTGTTATAAAAAATTGTCACGAACGAAAAAGTACAGAAATATTTTATTTTTGCACACAAATTTATTAAAGGAAAAGCTGCCAATCTATTTAGACAAATTTACACAATTTTGAAACAACCAACGTACTTTGATGCTATGTCTCACTTAACGCTCCACCAAGATTGTAACGAACATTTTCAAATTCTAAATATTTACCAACTCAACAATTGTTTTAAAGGGTACCGATCCGAAATAAACATGCAAATGAGAATAACACGGCCTCTGTTAGCGCTCTCGTGCTATATTTTTGACGCGTCGAGCATTGCATTTGGCTGTTAGTTTGCTAGTTTTTGGCAACATCATTTTTTTTAATGAAAATCGACACGAGGTTTTAATAGCTTCATCGGTTGACGGTTTATTTTAACAAACAAATGTATTCGCATTTAAATTCTCTGAAAATGTACGATTCAAATCTGTAGAGTACTGTTTCTAGGTTAAGATAATCTGTGGTAGTGCGAGTAGCTAGTTACCTACATGTCGGGCACACACAATAGCTGTTCTTCTTGTAATATTTAGTAGCTGCAAGTCTGGCAACAATTCCCAGAAGTCTGGCTTAATCTGGTGTGTTCTTGATATCTCGCACACATGTTCTTTGTTTCGCGGCGCAAGATAAATTTCCTTATGTATATTTAAACAGTCTCAGGCGATGGCTTAAGGTTGGGCATTGTCTGTTAGCAGAATGAAAAAGGTCTGAAATTAATTACATTGTGTCCGATACTTCCGTGGAATTACGTTGAGATTTTTTGTTATAAAATAATCAAGGAAAATATAAACCTTGGCTAAATCATTATGTATTTTATAAATCGCATATTTTCTACTTTTAACAAACATTTCGTGCCAAGGAAAATTTTGATGAAAAAAGAAGTATATACTCGTATTTATAGCTACAAATGTATAGCTATATCTTTTTAAAAGGTTTCTGAAATAATACCTCCACTCAATGACCTCGATTGCCGAAACATGGCTTCAAAGTAAATTTCAAAAGTATGAGAGGAAATAAAAGCCACACTCGGCTGTAACGCACCTTTTTCCTTAAATTATGTATATTTGTTAAACAACCACAGTTCGTTTATACATACGTGTGTATTAACGAACGACCTGATTCAAAATGATTTTATATAAAATTTTGTATTACAGACGTTTGAAAAATGATGGAGCTGGACATTTTAAAATCAAAGTTTTTAACAATAAATACAGCTTAAATTAGCGTAAATAGATATTAATTATTTTGAATTTTACTTGACTTTTTTTGTTTATTATCCGTTAATTACAAGAAGCAACATCGAATTATTTTACTTTTTCATCCTAATATAAATAATCGACAAGTCTTTTTATATACCCATAAAGTTGTTGATAGTTTTTTTTTATTTATTTAACTTTAGCACAAAATAATGTACAAGGTGGACTTAGTGCCAAGGGCATTGTCTAACAGACTGTGGTAGGTACATTTGATATTTGAGAACAATAATATTGGAAGAATTTAATAGCGTTTTCAATAAGAAAGATATTGTTTCAGCCGATAATAAATAAGAAGGTAATAGTCACTATTTGTACTAAAGGGTAGTACAATAGTTTTTACAAAAAAAATATCGCACAAGTACAGACAGTTCGCTATATCAAAAAGGCTAATGATAACTTGACATTTTAATATAGAGCAAGCTAGTAAATTGAATCTATTGACCTCGTTTACTTAACGCTAACTAGTTTAGTCTTAGTTGAGACAAGCTCGAAATTGTAACATGGCGCTGGAAAAATAGAATCACGGGAAACGTTACAGCTGCTTTTATAAATGCTTTATTTACAAAGTAAACTGAAATTGTTATTTGTGTAATAAGAGAGCATGGTTAGTGTTTTCTTCAAGTGCTAATGATGAGTCCCGAATAAGCGAAATATTCTATAGTATTCTATGTTAGAATCTTGAGCGCAGTGAGGGATTGAAAAGCCCGATATGTACTTTAATCTCGTGTCGGACATACAATTTTCACCTCAGCAGCTCGAAATAGTACCCAAAGTACAAGTTCTGCTTAATTTGGGACTAGATGACGTGGTGTGAAAGTTGTGTGTTTATACTTTTTAATATTTTAATATTATTTACGAATAATTTTTAACAATACAACCAAACTATGTTTATGTAATGCACGGAATGCCCTAATGTCTCGTAATTTCTTCTGAATGCATGTTTTAATATGATGTAAAAGCTTTAGCAAACAAAAATGATAATTCTATTTTGTACAGTATTGGACTGAAAATGTTTGTTTGATTTCAATGATTGAATCGTTTAAATGACCAAAATTAATTACAGTGTCAATACATTTTATTTCTCTATTATAAAATCAATTCAACAACATAAATAACTATTTATGTACTACTTAGTAAACGCTATTGGATGACTCAGCAAATGACTTAACAAGGAAAGGTTAGTCAAAATGTCAATCTAAGCCACAAGAATGGATTTTTTTTTAAAGAAATTCAGCATGTCTAGGGATAATTTATGAAAAAATCATCCTGCTTTATTATAACTGAATTTTTCACACCGTCTCGTTTCAAACTGTCACTTGCAAATAAAATGGCAGTTCGCGTAGTATTAAAACGAGTAAATTTCTCGTTGTGGCCATGTAATGTAAAATGTTGCCAGAATAAAATCACACTATAAAAAAAACGATTTTTGAATTCAGACATTATTTTCATAGTCAGTATACAAGTGACAGTGGGATTTCAAAAGTGAAGTGAAACCAAGCTTGTCAAAGTCCTACAAAAATAAAAGGTATTTAACGTACACTAGGCACTGCCTTCAAAGCCACGTCTTTACTTTTGCACGTATAACTTTATTATACAGTTACGCGTTCAGAATTAGAGAAAGCGTTAGAGCGCCTGTTTTAATTAGCATCCCGGTCTCCTAGTCTCAAGTGTGTACACAACTTTAGGTAGATACGCGAATTGAAAGTTTCAATTTTCACCATACTCTTGTTAGGCAAACTGTGAAGTTAAGCTGTCACTTGACTATCCAAACAGTAGTTGAACATTTAACTTTTACATATTTCGCTCTCTGTTTTACCAAAGTTTGCTATTTCAATTTGCTTAGTAAATTATTATTTATTAAAACTGTTTGCGTTTATGTTAGCAACATTTCTGGGCATTTTCCAGATTTTAACATGAATAAACAGAAACAAATTATGTTTCGTAAGGCATATTTGTCATTAGCAAAGTTTATGAGGTTTCATTAATTTTCATCAAGTCCATAATAAATATGTTTTGATATAATACAGAGTAAAATTCGTTCGTAGGAGGTAATCTCTCAATCTACGAGTCCAATTTTAATCATTATTTATATTTTTTAATAGAAAGGTGTGTTCAATCTTTCTCAATATAAGCTATACTTTGTTAGCAATCGATATACAACGCCGGCGAAGCGAGTGATTGCCAGGTAATAATATTATAATACACCTGTGGCGGTATCCGCACATAATAAATGTCACGTGACCGCGAGTGCTGAATCGCGATATCGAAATGTTCACAGCAAGTGACTATATATACCACTTCCAATACGATACCGTCGGACAGCTGTCGGCCAGGCAATACCACCGAGCCTGGTCGGAGGATCCTCCCTTTGTGGTGGAGGAACATCACACCCTGTTCCTCTACATTGGTGACCCCGACGTGATCAAAACACGCAGCATCACCCCCACTCACTGGAGAATCTCACCGCTCCACCGCGCACCTCGACTCACTGAGGAATTAGCGGCACACAGTCTCGACTCACTGTAGACTCAGCGGAATTCAGTTCCGACTCACTGGAACTCTCATCGACCTCCGGTCTTGGAGGGGAGTGATGTGGCGGTATCCGCACATAATAAATGTCACGTGACCGCGAGTGCTGAATCGCGATATCGAAATGTTCACAGCAAGTGACTATATATACCACTTCCAATACGATACCGTCGGACAGCTGTCCGCCAGGCAATACCACTGAGCCTGGTTGGAGGATCCTCCCTTTGTGGTGGAGGAACATCACACCCTGTTCCTCTACATTGGTGACCCCGACGTGGATATAAGAAAACACAAAGATTTGAAGTTGTATATACGCTTACAATTTTTTTTCCCCTTATCGCTTTTCCCCTTTAAATGAGTTCTTAATAAGTTTTAAGAAGGATCCGGTCTTCGGACTCGGCTTAATGAACACATTGTGATGACAATAACTACCGTCATTACCATTTCGCGGACCTTTTCCCAATTACATTAGTGTCGTAATATAATCAAGCAGTTTCCGTTGAAAATCAGTATCTTACGCTAACCAGCACCAACTAAGCGGGTACCGTGATTTTGTATATATATTTATTTTTTAAAGAGTATTATTAAAGTTGCAACTTATTGTATATTTCCTAACCTATATAGACATTCAAACTTTTTTTAAGTTGTTTTAATTCTTTTTTTAAATAAAAAAATTGCAGTGTTTGTTTTTATTGGCAAAATAACAATGTTTATATAAGCTGGTATTGTTATTTGCTAGATTTATAATTTAAAAACCCGGTAACTGACTACGAACGCCTCATTTTTAGGGTTCCGTAGTACCTACAAGGAACCCTTATAGTTTCGCCATGTCCGTCTGTCCGTCCGTCTGTCCAAGACATAGCGACGAAACCGTTGGTGCTAGAAAACTGAAATTTTGCATAAACATGTATGTTAACTATACAAAGAAAGTCGTAGAATAAAATTTGGAAAAATATTTTTTTGTCGGGTAGCTCCCCTACATGTAAAGTAGGGATGTTTTTTTTTTTGTCGCCTACCCCATAGTGTGGGGTATTGTTAGATAGGACTTTTAAAAACGTTCAGGAGTTGCTAAGACAGTTTTTTGATTTAGAGATCCGTTTGCGAGATAATTAACTTTAAAGAGCAAATTTTTGTTCGAGTAGAGCGTCCCCCCCCCCTCTAAAAGCTAAACTACTGGATCCCAAAATCTGAAAAAAATTGTGTCGGTAGTACATGTAATGAACTTTAAAGGAAAACTATAGCGGATAAGTTCACTTCATTAGTTCAAGAGGAATAGGGGTCCGAAATGTCAGATGCAGTTACTCAAAATATTTCGTTCAAAATTCTTGAAACATAAATAAACATACATAATACATATATAAAATCACGCCTTTATACCACGGGGGTAGGCAGAGACGATGGAACGCCATGTGCTTCGCTCCTTACATCTCGTCATACGTGCTAGCTGGTTTCGTGTACTACAAACATTTCCTTTCTGAAGGACGCCATTTATCTGGTTACTTTAACTTAATTAGTTCTAGAGTAATTGGGGTCCAAAGTGTAAAATGCAGTTACTTAGAATAATTCGTGCAAATTACAAAAACCTTTGAAAGTAATGACTTGTATGAAGATGTTACTTGCCTTATACAGATAGTAAATCCCTTTTAAGTCGAAATTATGTTGTTACGACTAGCTACGGAAGCCTACTGCGCGTGGCCCGACACGCACTTGGCCGGTTTTTATTGATGACACAGCCGCTGGAAAGTTTAGCTTAATTGTTTGATAGCGCCTATCTCGAGAACTTACTGGTCGGATTTTAATAATGCTTTTGTTTGATAGTCAACTTTATAAAAGGTTTTAAGATATTTATCATTACACATTACACGGAAGCGGAGCGGTAAGGTTTAACGAGGACTAAAGCGTGGCATAAGCTACTATTTATAAAATAATATCCACATGGACATGTCACGGGTAAAAGATTGTTAGTTACAAATATAATTAAAGAACTAATCAAATAAGAACTTTTACCGTTTTAGTATTATTTTAACACGTAATAATTCTAAGTTGTCATTAGATCATGTAGCATTTTTAAAAGGATTAGCTTCTTAACTTAATAAAGTTAGTTTTTTCAAGTGGGCAAAACATAAATCTGCATTAAAAATAAAGTTGCTTGGCCGGTTGTAGTGACGTTATGTACGTCGTATTTAAAACGTTATTCATCTTACTACATTTTGCGATGAAAATAACTGTTTGTCAATATGAACATTTATTCCCCGTGATAAATGTGCCAGCAGATATGAAATATTATTATGTGTAATACTTATTTATGACAATTCTTGCGGGGATAAATGTGGTATGTCTATTGTATGTTTGTATACCTACTTGTAGGCTTAATAAAAATATGTTTTACTAATAGGAGAGTTTCTTTTTTCTGTCGACTAGGTGGCAAGGAGCAGAACTGATAGGTGGTCACTGAAAATCCATCAGTAGCTCTTCCGATTGAGGTGCCATCGACAAATTTGCTTACAGAAGTAGGATTTGGCAACAATTTGGTGCATTTGTTTCAAATTTTAGTTTAACCATTAGAAAACAATAAATCTTTTCTATGGCCACAATATCTATAAATATGAATAAAATTGTTAAATTGCTATATCTGTACGTTAAAGAAAAAAAGAAAACCGGCAAGTTGGACCCGCGCATGAAGGGTTCCGTCTCATCTTCTAAATCTATACATCTTTTATACTTATTTTATATATATTGTGTATACATGGCTTCTATTATATTTAACTCATTGCCTCAGTGGATTTTAGAACTGCCTTTTCAAGTTCTGTAACCAGCTTCATAAGTGGTTAGTGGCAGAATGTTTCTATTCAGTGCAAGACTTTCTAATAAAAGGCTTTATATATCATTTTAGAAATGTTTTGTAATTAATCTATAAATATAATCTAGTAATATGCTATTTCAAAGTCTGAATTACTATTATAAAAATATTATTATATTTTATTTTTAAGATGGTACATGTTTATGTTGAATAATTTATAAGATTTTTGATATGTGTATTTCCAATTCTAATGTTTTTTTTTGTTTGTAATAATATAATATTTAATTTTCGCATGTCGTTGTTAGATGGCGAAATGTGTCCTGCGCTAAAAATGATATTAATATCCTGTAATTACCACATTTTATGCATATAAAAAATGAACTTTATTGAATTACATATAATAAAATTGAAAAATTGCCATGTCTTAACATTGAAGATATTTAAGAAAATTACTACGAGGCGTCCTTATAGCAGCGTTAAAAGCCAAAACAATTTTATAAGAATGTCTGTCTGTCTTTACGTTTGTATACGCATCACGCAATAGCAACTGCATGGAATTAGATGCATCTTTCACAGTTGTGTAAATGGAGGTTTAACTTAAAAACTAGTATATGTTTTATCTTTGTATTTTATATTTAAAGGGGTATATTAAGGGTTGTAAGTTTATATGGGAAATTAGTCAGTTATGAAGGAAATTGCACGAAATTCTGCACATATGTAACACGTCATAAATTATTAACAATAAGATAGATTTTATGGCAATTCAACCTACTTACTTAGGCAACAGCTAGTACCCAATAACAATCCTCGGCAAAATCATGACATTTCCATGATCAATTTTGCAACTGAGTTCTCAGAATCATGTACTGAATCACTGGTAAGCTTTACACTGCATAGGTCGTCGCTCAACCGGTTTATGAAATGTTCACATCTTTCACATGAACAAATATATTCACAAGGCGAAACCTTTGGCTCAGTCTGTCTTAGTGTACTGTATTCCTAACTGGGGAGGGTCAGCTAAAACTAAATTCATGGTAGTAGAGCGTGCCCAACGAGCCCTTATAAAAACTATGTATTTTAAGAAAATGAGATACCCGACAGATAGTCTTTATAAATTAAGCGAATTACTCTCAGTGAGGAAGCTATACATAGTTCAAACTAAATTGAAAAAACACAAGACCCTACCGTACGATGCATCTAAATTAGCAAAACGAAGGAAGCATAATATTGCGGAAGTCCCCCAAACAAAAACGTTGGTTGCCTCCATGCAATTTAAAACACGCTCTGCTCGATTGTATAATCGGATAAATAAAGAAATATGTGTATATAAAGAACAGTATTATACATGCAAAAAGAATTTACTAAAATGGATCAAACCTCTTACTTATGAGGAAACCGAAGAACTCCTTAAACTAACCACGTAACCTAAACTCTCATACACAGGCACTCAAACACACATCATACACAAGCATACACATACACACACACACACACACACACACACACAAACTGTATTTATGTCAATCCTGTCTGTTTTTGTAATTTACTTACCTATGTCTAAATTATTAATATTTTTCTTTTTATTTTATATTTTATTTTTGTTATGGAAGAGCGGAGTCTTCTAATACAGGCATCTTTTGCTTAAAAGAAGGCTCCAATCACAAACTAATTGGTGTTAACTTGTTAAAGAAAATAAACAATTTGAATTTGAATTTGAAATTTTTTGAAACCGACAACCGTTGACAAGTCGTACTTTATGGTGTTTTGTGTATGTTGTGTGATATGTATTTATTTTATTTTAAAGAATTATAAGCGGCCGTGGCGCAATGGATAAGGCATCGGTCTTACGATCGAGAGGTCGTGGGTTCGAATCCTGGCCATTACACCATGGACGTGAACTTCTTCCTAACACAAGCGAATTCAGCTTAGCTGGAGGGGGTTAACAAGAATACTATTAAAAAATTTTTTTTAAAAAAAGTAAAAAAAATTGTGAAACGTTGTTGTTGAATTAGACACGATGGATGTGACATAGCGACATTCATTGAAACCACTGATTCTAGACGCGGTTCGTGTTAATTACCACACGTAAAATAAAAAAAACATATTTGCCTAGCAAATAAGATGATTGAATTTTACATAAAAATAATAACTTGGGGAAATTAATACTGACCATGTATGGAAGCTGCGGTTTCAATGAATGTTGATATATAACTTTATTTGTAAGAATGCGTGAACAGAGTATTTTTTAAAGAATTGTGAATTGTTGTTTGATTTTAAATAATAATAATAATAAATTAAACATGAATGATGTTTAAACTGTATTTTATCTTGGTACTTACAACATGACAATGTGAGTATCGAAAAATACAAATAATAGACTGTTTTACGGACTTTATCGCGATATTGCAATTAATTTCACTTACCTTGATTGCTCGACGTTTTATATGCTATTTATTACATTGATTCATTGTCGCGGGTAGACTACAAATCAAAGTAATTGAAATTAATTGAGATATCGCGATAAAATCCGTTAAATTTCAGTATTCATTCGCGTAAACTAAAAAAAGATATTACACATAACTGTATTAAAAAGACATGCATACATACATAACATTACGCCTATATTTCCCGTAAGGGTGTGACGGAGCTGAACAACACCCACACTTCACCTGTCATGTTTAGATCCCATGGGATAGGGGGTGAGCCTATCGCCCTTCACCAGTCACAATTCCAACTCCGTGCTGCTATTGTGAATTTTATAGGAAAGTTTATTAATAACACTTTGACCTTTTTGTTTTTAAATTCAGAAATCAATTATTAAAATTATTTTATCTTATTTACATTACAATCTAGCCTATCAAGACTAATAAGTAATATCATGTTAACCTAAATTGCTACGTTTAAGTGTATTAATAACACTTTGACTGACTCGAGAATTGAACCCGAAACCTCGCGGTAAGAGGTGTATACGCTAACCACTAGACCATCGAGGCAGTTAAGGATATGAATATTATGTATTCCGCTCTATTCTCTGCCTTAATGCTTTGTTCTTATTATAACTCTTGATGAGTATATAAGAGCTAAATTAAGTTGTTATACCATAATTATAGTATCAACTGAGTCGATAAAAGAAAATATTTTAACGAACACTACATATTTAACACTTTACTATGTCCAAATCATCGCCCTGTATAATGCATATTTAGCATAAAACAAAATGCTCTAATTGGGCCATCTAAATTTCAATTGAAATGAAATAATTATGCTAGCACTGAAATACGGCTGTTAAACCACGAAAACGCGGTCATTATCGGTACAAATTAATTATGGTTTTCGGACAAAGTGATGTACGCTATTCAATCATTTATTTGTATTGTGTACCTAAAACATGAATATTAATATTAACTAAAAGCACTTCAATCCTTATTCAAATGAAATTAGTTGGTATCGAGAATTTATGTTAAACAAATTTTAAATAAGTACTCCATTGAACTGTAATTTAATCAAAACTGCCTCGTTGGTCCAATGGTTAGAAGCGCCTCTCACCGCGAGGTCTCCGGTTCGATTCCCGAGTCGGGAAAAGGTGTTATTTGGGATTGTTTCCTCAGAAGAAGAAGCACAGAGTTGAAATTGTGCGCGGTGGATGGCGATAGGCTCACCACCGTGAAATGTGGGTATATTAATAAGCGAGATGTTATGTTAAGTTAATCTTTAACTGATTTCTACAAAATGCGAGTCCTAAAATAATATATTTAAACCGATAAAAACCTTTGGAAGCAACGCTATTATTATTTACAAATAACTTCACTCATCATAAACTTTATAATTTAAGTTCGCGCGCTTTTTGAAAGTAACTTAAAAATGGTAATTATAGACTGGTGAGGTTTTCTATGTTTCCTACAAAAACCCTTCGTTAAAAAGGTCACTTATAAACTAACAGATTTTGTAGATATAAGGCTAGGGTCTGATGTTATCTGAACGAATTTAAAAGTGACACAAGTAACACTTGAAAAAAGAACACAGCCGTCACTTTCATTTATGTGTGTTATATGCTTATCCTGCCAATAAAGTTTATCTATCACCAGTAAAATTGGGACTTAGTATTGAAGGTAGTCTGAAAAGTTGAACAACTGTCTAACCTTAGGTCACTAGACTCGCTAGTTTGATTCTATTATAGAGTTACGACGCGGGACTTGTTCTGGGAAAATAAAGTTTAACTACTAACTTAAAGTTCTTTATCGCCACTGTTTAGATCTAATCTCTCGTTCAACATTAGAGAAATGCTAGAAACATGTTGCTAACGTTTATATTGGTCATTAAAAGAAAAACTTAACGTTTCGTTTGTAATCATTAGTGTTTGACATTCTAAGGGCCAGTTTCTGAGAATCCCGATAGATCTAATCGACCCAAAATAATATAACCTGGCCGAATATAAAAATGACTCAAGCTACACTTGAAAAAAGAACACAGCGTTCACTTTTATTTATAGGTGTATATCTATGGGGTTAAGTACCGATTTCACCACGAGTAAAACCGACGTTTAAAGGTAAGCTAAGACAGAGATAGAAATACTGGTTTAATAAAACCGTAAATCAAGAAGTTTGATTAAATCGGGGCTCAAAGATAACTTTAAAATGTTAAACACGAATAACTGGTAAAAATATAGCTGGCCTATTAGCAAACAAAAATGCTTCTGAAATAGATTGGTTTCTAAACCAAATGTTTAAATAAATACCATTTAATTAAGTCTCAAAATGTCAACAATTTCTAATCGTACTTCATTCTTTGCTGTAGGTCTCTAGTCCGATTCCATTAAAGAGTTACGATGAGGGATTTGTTTCTAGTAAATTTAGTAAAACTGTTAACTCGAAACTCTTTATTTCCACTGTTTAGTTAAATCTTTAAATCCGATCTCATTCGATACCAGAGGAAATGCTGGAAACGTGTTGTTGGTCATTAAGAGGAAACCAATACTTTCACATATCTATCTGTTTGATCTTTCTATATCCTGGCTCTCTCTAATCAAACGCATATAAATGAACCAAAGACAAGACAATGTTCATTTTATCCTGTTTAGACAGATTTGTATCGCATAATTTGACATTTAACGTTTATATTCTATGCCCATCCCCATATAACTTGGTGTTTTACGGCTGTATTTACACTTTTAAAGTTCACAGTATCTTTGTTAAGGCAAATATTATTACTAACTTTGATCGAATTCCAACCAAGTCATTTACAATCTATCAATCGAATAATACTTTTCATAAGAGCTCACTAGGTCCATTCAGAGAGCATGTATTTAACTATTTGTTTTAAATTACATTGTAGCCACTGCGCGGTTCAGATAAAATTCATGTCAAAGTTTAGAAACGTATGGAATTTGATAGCTTTTACCCGACCCGTGGATTTTTTTTTATGAAAAGGCAACAGTTTTAGGTTATAAAACTGTATCGCCACCATAAGATAGTAAATAATTTCTAGTTTTGTGTATGACGATTATCTGGTAATAAGAGACATAACTTAAGCGCCATATAATAAACAAAACTGATTTTCTATTTAAACATGAAAGATGAACTGGGTGATGAACATTTTTGCATAGAAAAAGCACGTGTTTTTACATGCGTTCACTAACTATCCGGCTCACAATTTAACTTTAACGTTATTCTTCACACAATACAGCAGTTTTTATCTTGACAAAGCCATAGAATAAATAGCACAGCGGCGATAAACAATCCCATAGTCAATTGGTCATACCCCTTTACAGTACAATTGTTGCAAAAGTATAACCGTAAATTTTGAGGTGCATGAAAGAGCTTCCTCAAATGACGCACACAACGATTCCCTATATCCGGCGCACCCTGGACAATTCGCGAGTTCTCCAAAGCGAATTGGCTAATCCTTTCACCACGATGGCAAGTCAAAATAAAATTTGACTCAGCCATCGACCGTAAATTTTCTTCATGTTACATCTATTATCTTTGGGTCCGTTAATTGTCTATTCTTACATAATGACAGTTGCCATAAACTCTGAAAAATACTAGCAAAAAGCTCCGTATTCAAAGTGATAACAAAAAATCGTAAACATTCACGCTCAAGCGTGTTTCATTTATTGCTGCACTTCCTTTCACAGGAAAAATAAACGGGGCGATAATTTAACCTTTGTCTATGGGATATATGAAGCACATAGTTAAATGGCTATAAAAAACCTCATAGATCATCTACGAGTGACCGCACACCCTCGCCCTCGTACTGGCCGACGAGGGAAGGCTTTTCAAATCTCATTACCAACTTAACCGCATACCAAATGCAATGCTCAGCTCTATTGGCATATACGTACGTGTTTAGAATGAGCTGATTAGCGAATAGTTTCTGTCTGTAGTACGGTTGGAATAGCTTTGGGTTTCAGCGGACCGAAATTAAGAAAGAAATTTTGCGAGTGTTCGGAAGTGGTTTAACAAAAATGCTGTAGAATTACATTTTGTTCTGAAAGTTTGAATGCGTTGGCATTTTTTAAATACAAGTAAATTGCGAAAACATAAATAAATGAAGATGCATATGGAAATAAAAGCACCCAAGTTTTTTTTAAGTAACATTTTCGTTTATGAAATTCACACACATTCATTTCTGTTTAAAATAAATATTTTATTTATTTGTCATTGTATTCACGTGTTTATTACAATAACTTATCCCTAACTGATTTCCAAGCCTAAATCTAAGTGTTATTTATACATACACAATTCAGAAAAACGATTTAAGAAATGGCCTTTACGACACATTTATGTTCAAAAATCAAATATTTTATATATTCAAATTACAGCATGTAAATCCTACGTCCCAATTCATTGAATTCAAATTCAAAAACTCTTTACGCGTCCAGACTCAAACGGCTTTGCCAAGGCAATAAATAAAATATAAAGTGTATCTAGATTCTGAATAGATATTTGAAAAGAGCTGTCGAAACGAGGGCTGCTATGCCTTTATGGATTAAGGGGATTATTCTCCAAAATGCTGCACCAAATATTGAACTTTAAAGGGTTTATGGAACATTTTTTGATGTAAAATATATAAATAAATAATATAGCGGTAATCGGTCATTGTGGAATAATACAAAGTCGATAATAATCTCTTTTCCCTATTAACTGGGGTGCATGAAAGGAGCCTCCCCGAGTGACGTACACAACGATTCCCTACGTCCGGCGCACCCTGGGCAATTCGCGAGTTCTTTAAAGCGAATTGGCTAATCCTTTCACCACGATGGCCAGTCAAAACCTTGACCACCTTACTGACTGTCCAAAATGCCCTACCACCTGCACAAGGGAGGCGCTCATGAACGCCGACGAGAGCGCCATAACAGTGGCCACTTATTGGGCCAATAAACATTTGACTCAGCCATCGACACGACGAAGAAGAACTATTAACTGCCTCGTAATCTAGTAGATAGCGAATCTCACCGCGAGATCTCGGGTACGATGCCCGGGTCGGCCAAATGGCATTTCTTATCTTTCCGTTAGGAAATTCACAATAGCAGCACGGATCTGGAATTGTGCCTGGTAGAAGGCAATAGGCCCACCCCCTATCCCAAGTGACATAAAAAACCTGAAAAAAGTGTGGGTGTTGTAAACCTCTGCCATACCCTTCTGAATAATAAAACCGTGATGTTATGGTATTTATATTGTAAGCAGTATGTATTGCCCGCCTTTTTATCAAACAATGGAAAAATATATACATCTACATTCCTACATAACTAAAGAAACAAGAGCGCAGTCGTACAGTCTTGCACTTCACTATTATTGCTTTTGTTCTTAACAACCTACGAACGTAACACCTTACGAGCTTGTTACCTACCTGCTCGTAAATTGTAACTGTAGAACAATCCTCAAAACATTGCTGATGCTTTTTCTAACGGCAACTTAATAGCGAATACAAATAATAGGCAAGGTGCTGATACAATTTTTCGAGTTCACAGTAGCTCTACCATCCGCGATCCAATTTTATATAAAATAAATGTATTTATCCGTCCTGGCGTAGTAATAAAAGAGGACATGCCGTTTCTATTCAGCACTACATCCAGGTTAAATTATTCCACCGCTATAAAGGTTAGCCGGTGGATTTTCGCAATTATGGAGGAGCGAATTTTTTACTGTCCTGCGTAATGAGAGAGGTGCAAAAACTCTAACGCTGCTTTTGTACTACACACCTATTAAAATGAGAGGACTAATAGTGAATGCTTCTCCTGGGGCTCAGTACACGATTAATGAGCGTCGCCCACATGTAAATCTCGGCACAAAATAAATGTTTTGTAAAATGTTTGCCCCCGACGCGACGGTACAACACCTGATAAATTATTGCTTCGGGCGTTTTATGAATATGTGAAACGGTAATATTATTATGTGGCTTGCGACACATGCTCCGACAGGTTTTCTGCAAATATGCATTGAGTAATAGAAACTGAAAGCTTTGTTTTATGATACAATTTTGCCAGCAAAAGTTCCTGTTTATTAATAAAACACAGTTTTATTTTAAAAACGTAAAACGACACGTCGTAAATTTACACGTAATTGAGACACCCTGTACAAAATATGTTGTCAGAACCACTGCTTTCATATACGAACAACTGTAGCAACCCGGGTAACAAGGATTATGACTATAATATGATAAAGTTAGTACTTAGTAGATAGATCTTCTGATGTTTGGTTGCTAAATCCTGTTGCTATACCTATTACCTATCTATTGTTAAGTTAAACACATTACTATAGCGATTAGGAAATGTATTATCAAAGTCGTAATCGCACATATAAAACCACTGTATACAGCACAGTGTAGTCTTTAAAAAATCATTACTGGTGGTAGAGCTCTTGTGAATGAGCTCGAGGGCGCAAGCACCACCGTCTCACCTTTAAACTGCCGCCAAATAGTACTGCTTCCATTACTGTGTTCCGGTTTGGTGGTGAGATCAGGCCTTGAAATTACTGGCACATGGGGCATAACACCGTAGTCCTCAGCTGCAGCGACGCATCTATAATCTGCTTTTGTGGATTGTTGATGTCCACTCTACTTACCATCAGGTGGACTACACGTGCGTTCGCTGTGGGCGTAGTATAAAAAAAAATATGTATAACAAAGGTATCAATTACTAAATGGAGTTATCGCATTACGAGGGTAAAAAATCGATAGCAAACGAAGTGAGGCTGGCCGCTCCACGCGCTTGAATGACTCTTCAAAATGATAAGAACAATGATTTATGTACTTACGCCCTGATTATTTACTTTTGAAAACATTTTACGTTCACACTCGAAAAATGGCATTATTTTTACTCACAATGTGCATTATGTATTGAAAAGTATTTATTCTTATCTCTTAAACACGTTTCTAGAAATTAAACTGATATGTACTTATAAACAAATATGTAATTTAAAAAGAGTTGATTTTTTTGTGTCGGGAAGGTCTGAGTAACTATACTAGCTTGCTAAATGCCATTCCAAGTGGACTCCTTCTTTTCGGTTGCACACAGTTACTTCAAAACCTCCATCTAAAAAACCTCATTTTTCTTTTACATGCTCATACTGAGCAGTGCGTCAGAAACAAACATCTTCACAAAAAGGTTGAAAAAAGGTCATACTAACAAAAAGGTGGTACGCGTAGAGCCTGCGTACAAAGGCATATTTAATCAACGGGAGAAATTTAATTAAATCAAAGTCAACAACGTCATTAGGAACGTGTTTACTCAACATATTAGATGGCTACGTTAATGATAATTTACTCTAATAGATGTACGAATAAACAAAGTTGTAAAATTATACAATGTTTGCTTAAAGTTGCACTAATGAAGACGGTAAACAGTTACTAACTTAATTCATCTCGGTTTATATATAACATGGTTTATGATTTAAATTTCTCAGTTACAATTAGGAGTGGATTGTAAGTTTGATTAAATTAGACTGGAGAGTCAAAAACATTATTTGATAACAAGAATGATCTAGGCATAATTAGTAGTGCCATATTAAATTGCATCGAAGGTGTTGACTTGCCGTCGTGGTAAAAGATTCGTCAGTCTGCTTAGTGGAAATTTGCAGACTGCCATGGGAGCGCTGGACTTATAGGTAAGTCGTGTATGTCGCTCGGCGAGGCTTTCTTTCATGCCACGAACTGGGCTTATTAAATACGACTGATTAGCCAACGACACGAAAGAAGAAGTATGTATTGAAACTGTAAACAAACATTAACAACCTATGTTTTTATGATTAAATCATAGCTGTAAATTAATTCCTGTGAAACGCAATGAAACCACTCAAGAGTACATATAAGTGTGTTCTTTTCCTTATTGCTAAATATTATTATAATAAATCAAAAAATAATTGTAAATATTATTAAAATATTTCTTCAAATATAATAACTTCTGTGAAATTACAGTTTTTCTGCAACAGCCTTCAATTTAAACTAGTTGACAGTACATTTATTTGTTACGGAAGAAAATTCACGCTGCTGTAATATTGTTCAGCGAAAAGACCTAACAGTTAAGGGCCAGGAATTTAATATCAACTGTCCAATATACAAAGCATCGTCGTAAAATTATTTGAAACACTATTGTACTAACGTTCTAGCTTCGTTAAATGAAACAATAAGAAATAAAATGGCTCGTTTGAAATTTCCTTATTAATATATAGTAAATTAAAGTGACATAGATCAAAGATTTTGAATATGATACCGCTAATTGAATTATCCTTACTGGCTTAGGAAGCCATTTCAATAAGCTTCCTTTACCATCAAAACAAAGATGATTTCGAAGAACAATTACTCGAAACAAAGCGTCTATTAGAAAATAATATAAAGTAACTGTGTATTTAGTACCATAGATTTAATACTGGTAGCTGGGAGAAAATTGCTTTATAATATTCTCACTTTCCAAGAAGAGACCGTATTACCTAAGCCTTGTTTATGTATATGGGCCAACACATTTTATAATTAAAGCTCTTTGCTTCAGCTCAACCTTAATCTCACCCGCGTTTTCATCAAAACAAATTATGTTAATACAGCTATTGATCGTACGGTAATGGTACAGGACTAGCGAAGGCACAATTTTACTAGAAAAAACCTAATCATCTTCAGCTTTTGTTATTTTAGCTAGTGAACCAACAATAATAATAATAGGAATCCTAGCCGATTTCGGCTACAGCGACTTAGCTATTGTGGGATTTCTATTTTACGAGCTTGGATGTTTTACTCTTAGATGACTAATGTACCCTATTTTTGTGGTAAACACACGTGGACACTGCGGACAAGTGAGAGCACCATTGATATAATTAAACGTTATATTCGAAGGTGGTTGTGCTTTCAGTTGGTCTCGTTTAGTATCTAGCTCTCACCTTTTTCCTTCTTTAAACACATGAACATTATTCTGCACAACACGTCGCCATTCAGGACGATTGGCAGCATCAGTGTCCCAATGAGAAGAATCTATCTGGCATTTCTTCATATATCTCTTCTGAACATCCTTGAAGCGAAGAAACTGGCCTGCGCGTTTTTGCTTACCATGTTCCAGTTCAGAAAAGAACACACGTTTTGCTTTCCTCTCTTCAGGCATTCTGGAGAGATGTCCACACCAACGTAATTGAACCAACAAAACGATATATCTACTACTAAAAAGTTACAAGGTAAGTAATACTATGTCCAAGAATCAAGCAATCACCTTCACCTTAAGTTAGAGTCGAGGAACGACAAGTGTTTTTTTTGTAATGCTTTTGTTTTTTCAAATAAATTTGTATTTTCACATTAGATAGAACGCCACAAGCAATTACACAATCCAATGGTCCCAATAACAAGGCGAAATACACACATTCACACAAGCACACCCAGTCTCAGAACAACTCTTTGCAAATCTCACAAAGATTTGTCTCATATGGGGATCGAACCCACAGCAACAGTGTAGTGGAGAGCGGCGAGGCGACCGCTTAAACCACTACACTACACGTGCAGACAATTGATTTGCCGAACGTTGATAATTATGTTTTTTCGTGTTACAAGGATGATATTTAAATGTGTCTCGCTGTGAATAACCTATAAAGCCATAAACTTAACTATTTGACTTTCATAACACAAATTAGCATACTTTCGGTTTTGGCCATTTTGTATGCAAATACAATACGGATTCGTATGTTGTTAAGATCTTTTCTTCTTGTTTCAAAAAACATCTTAATTAGTGGATCTATGATGAATGTATGAATGATTTCGATTGAACCTTCACCACTTTATTTGTTAGCTGCTGCCAAAGATTTGCTTGCTCTAATGTGTTCCGGTTTAGTGCACTTAGCGTTTGAGTTTAGTCGAGTTTAGTTTTACATCGTTATTCTTGGTATAGTTTGTTGGTATAGTTGGCGTTGAAGTGTTACGTCGCTATCCTTGATATAGTTAAACTGTTATATTGTTATCATCGGTCACGGACCGAGGGCCCGCACTAGGCATTATTTTTTCTAAAGACGCCCATAAGCGCACTAGTTTTAACTCCTGTGTCGCGGGGATGTTCACAAACATACATTTCACACACACATAACACATTTAGATTCAGAACAAATCTTCAATCGAACCTACAACACAAGCGCAGTTGAAAGCGCCGAGGCGACCGCTTCAAGCACATCGCCAACCATGCACTCGTAGTATTTATAAATAGCATATTTTTGTTCATCCCTTTAATGTTTGTTTATTTAATGGAATAAAACACTTGCCGCACTTCGAAAAGATTGCACATCTAATGTGTGCGAGATTAGTATCGTTACCTTACGCGTTTGCCCTAAGGCGGGGTCGCTCGCCTTAAACATCACTCCAAAGATATACACTTCCTGATCTTTCTCTAATCAGAATTGAGCAGCCCTTACAACTAATTTAAATTCATGAAAGCTAATAAACTATAAATTATTGCTACAAAATAAAACTACTTTACAATCAGGTTAAGTTTTTCGGGCACAAAATAAATTTGAACGTGTTTGCCGAATTCCTCCAATATATTTTCCTAGGATGTTGGCACGGAGTTTTGCCTTGTTTGACTTACGTTTCTGTGGAAATTTTTGCTTGTAGTTCCTTGAATCACGTTTCAAGGAAGTTTCATGAATATATTACACCAGTCTATTATTATCGTAGTAACTAAGTTAGTTATAAATTATAATACTAAATATTGAATAGCAATATCTCGAATTATTAGGTAGAGCCTACGAGAATCGGCCAGATAAACATTGACGTTATCAAAGACTTTTTTATGCATGAGGAACCAACTGGAACGCATTATACCATAATTTTTAATTTCATTTGATATTGCAATAAACAGTGTTGTGTGCTTTATTATTTTTAGATCATTATTAAATTAATAATATTGATATTGTATAGACAGACACAACGCAATTAAAGCTATTATAATGGGTATTACTCACCGCGACGTCTCGGTTCGATTCCCGGGACGGACATAGTGTTCGTCCCGGGAAGATCACAATAGCAGCACGGGGTTGGTATTGTGCTCGGTGGATGGCGATAGGTTCTCCTCCTATCCCATGGGATCATAACATAACAGGTGAAATGTGGGTTTTGTACACCTCTGCCACAACTTTCTGGGTAATATAGGCATGATGTTATGTTATGTTATGTTATAAATATTAGTTTAATGTTATATGTTGAGTATACTTCATTGTTTTTGTTCCAGGTTCCATAATTATTATATTATTAACGAACACTGTTTATAGTGAGAAAATAAAATAAATTATCTTGTTCAAAGCCTCAAATAAGAGTCTTACAACAAAAAGAAACGCAGATATCCGAACCACAATTTGAGTTGTATTTTAGTTATTCTATATCTCAAACAGAAACAGCGGAGCAAAATAATTTCCCCGCCTTTGCGTTCGCTTATGAAACGTGATCATAAATTCGTCACCGTCCACATCCTAATTGCGTCGCCGGTACAAAAACAAAAGTGAATTTAATACGAAAGGACGTAAAGAATAAAACGGCTAAGGGTAAAAGTATATTTAGCTAACAATTCGAGGCAATGAGTAGCGTCAAGTCCAAGAAAGCGGCGAAAGGGCGGACGACGCATAAGTCACTGTCATGAGCCGCGACCACCGACACTTTTTTGTTCTCCAACGCGGTTTGTGCTACCAACAATGATTAAATATGTGTACCGAGAATCTCTCTCCCGTAATGACGTAGCACCAGACGCCATCTTTATAAAAAACAACTTCAGCTTCGCTTTCTATATTTTCAGATAGCCATTAAAACACATTCAACTCAACAAACATCGCTTCTACTTGTATCTTTTATATTCGTGTTTTTGTATCTCGACATATGGAAGCAAAAAGTTTTCCTGTATTGTTGAAGCACAAAACAACTGAATAATGCGAAAACGGTCATCGTAATTTATTCTCCCGCTAGATCCTCATACAAAAACGGGTTTTGGTACTTTAGGTGAAATAAGGCATTTCACGGTTATTCCGTAACTCCCCTTTATACGGCCTTTATGTAAAAGAATAGCTGCAATGCGTGATGCATTTACTAACATTTATATTCACCACCGCCCTGACTCAAATAAAAATATGAGCCTTCAGTTGCAGTATTTACATATTTGTGACGATACATTTAAACCCACTGCTTTAATAAACTACTGAAAATTGTATAAAACATTGTATTTATCAATGTTTTTATACGATGACTTAAATCTACCATATAATATATTCTTACACTAAGCCCCAATTTTACAGGTGTTAGATATACCTTATTGGCAGGAATAGCATATAACTCATATAAATCAAAGTGACATGTGTGCTTTTATCAAGTTGATTTCTTGTCACTGTTAAATTCGGTCAGGGTATATTGTATGGGTCGGATAAAAACTATCAGGAACCACAGAAACTGGTCCCTTAGTAAATCTAAACGTTAGTGTTATAGGCGTGAGTAAATACAAAAAACACAAAGAAACAACCTCTAATTTAGAAAATTATTAAAAGAGCTCTAGTATACATAAAATTTACCCTTATTTGATTTTATGCTTAAATATTACAGGCGAATTTAGAGTTTATATTTACACACGATACGAGCCAAATCCCCTTGGGTACGTGGCTAAAAACGGCCATAATTTAATGTAGAACGTTAATAACGTAACGTTGGTCTAGTTTTCTGCAATCCCAGTACACGGAGAGAACATAAGTAGACATTGGCCGGTAAAAGTAATAAATACATGTACGAGGGCAATGTCCATGTTGACCACTAACCTGGTGTTGTTTCAGCGAGCTTTACTTGATCAACCCCATTCATATTTAATGAATGTACAAATGTTTCTTTATGGCTGAACCCGCAGGGAGATTTAAGGATTACCTCAGTAGATACATTACTTTAAAACAGCCTACATGTAAATAGAGGTAAAGTACTTGATTTATCCCGCGGCCCCGCTCCAAGGGATTTACACTGCTGTAGGAAATATGTGACGGCATCAATATGATACAATATTTTTGCAGAGTATGCTAGGAAATGTTTTATAAACCCTCTAGATATAATAAAACTGCATGTAGTACGTATATTTTTAATCAACCTGGAAGGCAAATAACGTTTGAAAGTATGCTCAAAAATTATAGTTCGTTAGTTCATTGTATGTGTATTTCTTTCAACACAGGATTATAATATTGTACTTTCACAATGCTCGATTTTCGCTGCCATTTTGTAAGAATCTTAACAAAAACTATGGCATAATATCTTCTTACTTGCCTTCGGGCACGTTGTATAATGATGGTTACGTTTTTGTCGGTTTATCAGATCAAAAGATTGTATAATGTTAATTAGATTAAGTATGATTTTGCACAAAATTTCTGAGCTCAAAGTGAAGTTCAAAAAGATGTTGTAACCTCAGTCTGAACTTTGGAAGTACACTTCCAAACCTTCAAAGAATAAAGTTCGTAAAGAACGGTTTCATTATGTTGAAGACAAGGAATGAAATTGAAACACATTCCATGTTTGTATGATTGACTAACAATACAAAAATAGGTCCTGAGTTGTAGAACTTACCGTCTGAAAAAAGGGTTTTACAGGTTAATCACAATTCCAACTCCGTGCTGCTATTGTGATTTTCTTGACGGAAAGTTCACAATTAATACTTTTCCTGACCCGGAAATCGAACCCGAGACCTCGCGGTGTTAGGCGCATACGCTAACCACTACACATAACTTTAAATATTAACATATAATTTTAAATATTAATTTTAAATATAAGTTTGCTTATTTATGTAATGTTTTATTATTAATAGATGTAGTTGTTTCTTATTTATGTAATTTAGTTGTTTTTTATTTATGTAATTTGATTTAGTAGTTTAAGGGTATATTTTGTTTTGTTTGTTTGTGACACAACATTATAATATGTAATTTTTTTTCTGTTGTCACACTGATCCTTACTCACTGGGCGCATCAGAATTATCAGCGCTGCGGTGCTTTTAGCGCTGCAGTATTGTATTGAGATGCGTACCATTTCCGGCATTTTAAATAATGTTTTTTTTTATTTTATTATATTTTTTTTAGTTTTAGACGTAATTATGCCAGAATAAATGTTTTTTTCTTTCTTTTCTTTCTTTCTTTCTTTACACCATCGAGGCAGTAAGAAGTATGTTGTAAGTATTGAATTACTAGTGATTTATAATGAGACTTTAGAGAGGTTCCGGTGCGAAGTGTTTTCGCTTGGAAGGTATTTGTCTACAAACATTAAATTACCCGTCTCCCCCAATTACAAGTTATCAGGAGTCGAGACGCAACAGCTGATAAAATTACTCGTGTTTTGCTTTCATTACTTGATCATTCATGCCTAAATTAAACGTTTGTAGAATCTCGTTTAAATGGTTTTATTTACATTGTGTCGCAACAGAGGATTAAAATAAATGCAAACGAGATTAACAGCGATAGATGATTGAACTATGCAAAATAGCTAACACAATCACCCCGTTCCAGTACAGTGAGGCTCGTCGGCCGGACCACGAACTGTTTTTGCTATTCAGTTCAGCGAGTTTTTTTATGTCAATACGATTCAAATTATGACTAAAAGTGAGGCTACAAGCTTTTATTACAGGCGTTGGTTTCTCACATAATAAGCTATTTTCCACTCGCTTCTTCAGCCGTGTACACCTACTTACTTAATAGGTATGTCGAAAAAATCACAAGTCTTTTTTTCAACTCTAACGAATATCTCATGTTTTTTTGTGTAATAAATAAACATAAATACCTACGGACTGAGCCACTTTATCATTAAACCCAGTAATTATTACTTTAGTAGTATAAAGTGAGAATATTATATTCTATGGAATCCTTAAAAGATATGAATCAATGATGTAAGACTTAGGATTAAAACCTCGACGCTAAGAAACGATTCAGCTAAAATTACTTATATACCAAAGAGATTAGTGGGATTAACTTGGTAATAAAATTATGTATCGAGTGAACACGTAATATAGTGTAAAATCTGTCTAGTTACATTTCTCTGTCTGCGTTTATATTAGATCAAAGAGTAGTTGAATTAGGAGAAGAATATTCTTTTAAAAAATATCACTAGTGGTACGAGTATAGCTAGATTTTGTGTTTAAGGAATATTAAAAACTAAAGAATTCATGCACTCCGTCGAGTGAAAGCAAGTACGATAAATTGTGAAGTGTGAAAAGTTACATGATACCTTGAACTTAGACAATAACTGAAGTACTAGTATGTACTTTAAAAGATTTTAAGGGATGGATCATACTAGTATATTCATGATTCACCGTAATAAAAATTCTGTGAAGACATTTCTAAATATTAAAGTCTAAGACAACGATCTTCAAATTCCATTCAAAATAGTGGCAGGTGTCATATTTTAACAAACGTACAACTACCATATCTAATGTGACAATTTCAAATAAAACGTTCGTCAAATAGGTCAGGTATCTACTAATATGATAGAACATACCATTCTGGCAATATCTCAATATTCGATCATAATGAGGATGAATAAATCTGTCCTTAAAAAATAAAGAGCACATACTTAGCTTCTTAGGTACAAAAGAGGGTAAAAGATAAAATGGAAGGCCTCTCCGACCGTGACCCATCTCTTGCTTTTCAAGATTCATACATCCTTTTTGTGGCATTGTATCTACATACTCGACCTTTCAGAAGGATCTCTCACTTCTACAGATTTAGATCTATATGTGCCTTTCGAGGAGCATATCTTCTCATAGTGTTACAAATTGCATCAACCTATGTAGTTACGCACCTATGCTTATCTATCTATATGATGAATGCTTTTTAAATGACTGTTTGTCTAGGTAAGGCTGGTCCATTTTTGAACTTAAAATATTTTCTTAGCTAACTTATCATTTTAGTAAACGAATCACGATTATAAGTAGAATTTAATATATTATTGTGTATGTGTATTTATAGAAAGAGAAACGAATTCTATGTTACATATACCACAACAAGAATAAAGAGAAAAATATAAGGCAATATTCGGTTTTTCCATCGAAACGTAACGTAACTGTTCATTCTCATCTTAATTATTACGATATTGTAGAAAAGGGAATATTTGCTCGACTGTGTAATTATTAATAAAGAGTATGAGAGTGCTTCTTACTGAAATACACATTCAAACGAATATTATAAAGGCGAAACTTTTTGAGTATGGTTGTATGGATGTTTGTTACTCTTTCACGCAAAAACTACCGAGACGCGGGTGTAAGCTGGTTGATAATTAAATATCAATTTTAAAAGATACCTTTAGTGAATGAACTCGATGTAAGAGTTGCATTTCACCTGTAATATGCCTTAAAATTATTATTAACTAATTAGTATAATATATATAATTAGGTAATAGGCACATAATTTACAGACACAGAGGGCATAATATCTTTTTATCTTTTATATCTTATAAACTACATCACTGGCTTTAGCGCGGCACAAAACCTCACATTGTCCAGCAGTGGGCAGCAATAGACTGATATGATAGCTTTAGATACAATTTACCACATACTTTCTTTTAAACTGAATTCTGGTTCCACCGAGTAAGTTAAATTGCTTAAAAATATGCACCATTGTTGCTTATACATACTTTTTTCTTTTCGGTGGCATGATAAAACTGGCAGTAGTATTAGCTGACAACTTAATTTGATACCGTTTAAAACCGAGACACGACGAGGGGAGGCGTTTATGGAGCTAATGTGACATAAATGTCATGGAATTTAATGTATGCCTGCATTGGTTTCGGCACCCCAATTTTCCTCTTTCTTTTTTGCAAATTTCAGCTGGATTTTTCTGAAAGGTATCATAATTTAGATTTGTGCAACTCGGTTATTGATAGAGTATCTTATTAAATGTGTGCAAATTGAAAATATGTTTACATATATGTAGTAACTGTCACTGTACTGTGTCGACATACAACAAACAACAAACTACCTTTAATAAGAATTGAAAGTCTCACATCATAAATTCATAATCGTCGGGTATGAGATAATCGTCACATAAATTATAACTGGACTGTATATAAAAGCGAAACAAGTCAAATTTGAATATGAACACAGCAGTATCTTTAATTAGTTCGTGTTAATCGCCAAGTTATGTAACTATTTGGGTAAATCTACCCAACGAGTTACATGACTTGGCGGTTGTGAAATAGGGTCATTAAAAACAAAGAAATCTCAGGAATCTTACTTTAACATTGAATTAATAAGTCATGACACAAGAACGTTAGGTCGTTTACAAACATTACGAGCATGAAGATATCATTGGGAATATAATATGTGAAGCAACAGTTAATATACCAAGAGACGTAATAGATACACAAATAAAACTAACAGTTGTCGACTGATATGTTTATATGGTTTGGGCACAAATTCTTCAGTCACCGACATCGCTTCCGGAAGCCTGCAGCAGTCCTCGAAGGCTGCTATCGTTCTGGACCGATTTAGGCTGGCTGGAGTAAACGGGAAACCTTTCACGCACAACGGTCCCATAGGAGGACTAAGTGCGGATACCGCCCAGGAAAACTAAACTAAACTAAACTAATGGTTTGTGTAAATTTTGTATGACTTTTTTAAGTAACTAAAGCTTCTACCCGTGTTTTACGTTAGTGACTTGCTGCTAAGCGTTCTATAATGACGTTAAATTATTAAGAGTTAGGCCCCATTTCACCAGGTCCATATAGCGCAGTGCTGGTTAATTATATACACTGGCAGCGGTCATATTATGTTTGTACATAGATATTTACTTTAGCTTTAAGTCATTTATTTTTAGGTTAGTAGTAATTTTGTTTTTGTTTATTAATAATTTCATTGCAATTAAGACCTAACATTATATACATTTCTAAACAAATTTGACATTTCATCTGTCAAAAAGTCAACTGTAAGTTTTCTAAACAATTAAAAAAATGTGTTGCAGTATATAAAACCTCGCACCATATTGTGCTACACAGCTCTGTGTGTTAATGTGTAAAAATACAGTTTATTAAGTATACTGAAATAATTTGGTATGAAAATTCGTTGAATATGAATATTGGTTTTCATATTTATTGCACCACAAGTAAAGCCTTGTCCTCAATGTGTCAATTACATAACAAAACATAACATGACGCCTACATTACCCAGATGGATGTGGCAGATGTATATTACACCCACATTTTATCCGTTATGTTTAAGTCCGAAGTGAATTTCAACTCCGTGCTGCTATTGAAGAATTTCCTGATTGAAAAATCTCAAATAACTCTTTTGTCCGACTCCGGAATCGAACCCGAGATCTCGCAGAGAGGGGCACATACGCTAACTACTAGACCAACAAGGCAGCATGTGTCAATTAAAGGTCTTCCAATACGATCACGAATATTGTCGCCAGTAAGGATGTAAGTTAGGTTTAGAAATAAAAGTGCACAAATGAAAAATGCAATTTGATTTTAGACGAAAGTTTACAGAGTTTAATCTCTAGTAGTTTTTATATACCTTTTAATAATAATAATAAATATACTTTATTGTACACCAGATATACATAACTTAAAACTAAATGACTAAAACTATACGCAGTACAATCGGCGGTCTTATCGCTATCCGCGATCTCTTCCAGACAACCTGGATGGACAGGAAGTAGATGGAGACCAAAGTTGTGGCGGTAGGAGGTGCACGAATAAACAATTAAATTACGAATACAACTTTTCTGTCGTGTTTAAAAAGTTGCTCGACAGCCGGCCTAGTTAGGTTAGCTATAAGTGGTTGTATACATACGCATGAGACCTATATTAGTATGTTTAGAGTTGGTTTGGCTTTGGATTTCCTGAGGCAACAGGATATACGATAATAGAGGTATAATACTGTCCAGTCTTTTATAAAGTATACTTGGGAATCATGCGAATTTAGGTGAACACACATCTGTCGGTATCCATCATGTCGAACGACGCGTTCAATATAGAAGTCCACCTTTATACAGCAAATATTCTGAGAATAAATAACTACTTAGGGCCAATTTCACCAGATTCAAATAGTCTATCTGGGATTTTATCAGGTTTTTGTGAAACTGGCCTTTATAACGGCAATCATCCCTAAAAATATTTGGTTAACCAGCGGCTTTACAGAAATTTACTGATTTACTGGACCAAAACAGCCATAATATAATTAAATAATTGCATTATTAAAATTGGAATAGCAGTCAATCGTTTTAACTATTATGTATTGTATCCATTTACGGTTGGTTAGGTTGACCGCATTCGTAAATACATTATATTATTTTATTTATTTATGCCCAATATTTTACAACCACATGTGCATAATATTAATAGGCCGTTTTCGCTGAATAAAAAGCACTAAATTAAAGCAGTTGAAGCAAGAACCTTACCTTGCTTTCGTCCTGTATTGTAAAATGCTCTCAATTTCAAAATGTAACCGTGCATCTTTACAAGCCATGGCAGAATGTTGTCCTTCATTTGGTTGGATTACGCATTGTGTATTGTTGTGTACAATATTTTTATTACTTTTTATTATGAGCAGCCCGTTGCAAAGGTTTTTCTGTTGTTGAGTGCATTGTAAGCGATAAATACACAGCCTTGATATAGTTTGATTATTAATGCAATAAAATATTAAAAAAACTGCGAACAAGAAAATTTTCCTAAGAAAAATCGTGAATTTTGCTATAGAAAATCATCTTCAAGTCATTTACACCCAATATTGTTTATAACTTAGATAAAAATAAATAAAGGCTACCTTTTATTGACACAAAAACCTTGTGAGCGGAAGTTTGCCTTTAATACATCAATACAAATTAATAAAATTTAAATGTCTGTTTTTCATGTCGTAACACCGAAAAAAACATGCCGGTATAGTATATATGTTTTCTCTCTGTTTGTCAAATTGTCCGTCAGACTGTTTGTAACTGCAAAGTTTCTAAGCGGTTTGACCGATTTAAAAAAAAATTGTAGACGCAAGTAACTGAGTATAAGACGCGTAACATAGGCTATTTCTTATCGATGTACCACGCAGCCGCAAGCGCGTGTGAAAGTTAGTTCGTTTGTTATATAGCGCTAATTTTGAGAACTATACTATATACTACACTGGTCTACTATACTAATTTAATTTATATTTATTAATTTAATTTATATTTATTTATATAATTTCAATTTTTTTTTATGAAATTGTATTTTTTTTTGTCAGACAAGCATTATTTTTTAAATTAGCGTAATGAGTTGTCTAATTTCTAATTTCATCTAATTTATTTTATAATAGTGCATGTTGTGCTCCTCTATAAGTAGTGAGACGCTTAGAATTAAGTTCACAACGTTAACCCTTATTAATGTAACAGTGTACTCATTGTTGAAGAGCCAAATAATAAATAAATAAATAAACTATACTATACTAGTCGGCTAATTTTACTTTTTGTTTTTGATAGTCTAATTTTTAAGAAAACCTTTCTTAAAAATTAGACTGTCAACGTATTAAAAAAATTAACATTACGCTAAACGCCACGGGAGGGGAGCAGTAAAGTCAAAGCGCGCAAGCACCTTAAACAATATACCTAATACAACGAATTCCACACGGGCGAAGTCGCAGGCAAAGGCTAGTATGAAATAAATGTTGGGCATATTAATTTATTCTGACGACAAAGTAGGAAGGATTACGTCCGTCGTTCTCTTCTACCTACGCAACTTTTACATAATGAGGCTAAAGGGATTCATCGAAGCGAGAGGACATCGATAAACATTCCCAATAATTGTTATTTTAGTACATAATTTCCACAATCAAACCCTACCTCTATTTATAAATGTGAAAGGTTTTGAGGACGAATGTATGTTATCAATCATACACGCAAAATTAATTGAATGGGTTTTGATTAAATCAGACACTTTGCTTGGCTGTTCTCCATACAAAAGTAATATAGGTTTATCTTTAATATTATTATAAGTTTTTATCTATTATTATCGACAAATCATATCTAAAACACTAAAATGCATGTTTGTTGGCGCTCACATTTTCCTAATTATTATTTAAACTTTTCAGTTTGGATGTAACTCAATTAATCATTTAAACAATTTTGACAAAAAGGCCACGAACAAACATGCATTTTAGTGTTTAACGTATGATTTGTCAATAAAAATAAATCAAAATTTAATAATATTATATAGTTTCAAATCTTGATTAATATGAGAACTTATTCTTATCAACGTACAATTTTATCACTAGTTTGTCGTTAAAACTAGTTATACAATATTACTACCTTTGGTAAAAAAGTAATAGTGTAAAAGTAGTACAGGCATCAAATACCTCTCTTCTTTAAATATAGTTCTTACTGTTGCTTACAAATTTGACTTCGTACAAAATTTATTTATTCTAGCAAATAACTACGTCGTATGAGGAATCCACCTGCCATAATACAAGTTTGTAAGTTTTATAGTTACTACACTACGAATGAATAAATGAATACCATTCGCATTTATATTATTTAAGTCGTTTTAATATTTTAATTTGAAAGTAACTAAACGACTAAACTTAGTTGTCGATGAATCAAATTAGTCAAATGAATTTTAAACATTTTAACTATTCTTGACCAATTCTCTTTTTTTTGGTGGGATGATATTCAGTGGTAAAGGTCACCCAATTTCCATGGTATTTTTATGAATACCTATTTTATTTTTTTCAATCGACGCCCGCACTTGGTATAACGCCTGTATCGCGAGGCTGTTTACTAAAATACATTTCACACATACAAAGCACACTCAAATCTTTGTGGATCACACAAAGAGTTGTCCCGTGTGGGTATCGAACCCACAACACGAGCGCAGTTGAAAGCGAAGAGGCGACCGCTTTAACCACTACGGCAACCGTGTACTTAAAAATATAATGTTGACTGACGGTTTATTTTTGTCCCGCTTTCGCGGCTAATCCACGGTACGTCGTGATGAAAATTTGTATGGGGATAATTGTTAACTCCAGGAAGTCATGAGCTATTTTTAATCGACGAACTACGCAAGAGCCGCTTTTAAAAGCTAGTCAAATATTAAACGGAAGGTCGACAATTACGTGACGGTACCCCCACGTCACCATTTATAAAGTCACTAGCTGACCCGGCGAACTTCGTACCGCCTTAGCGTAAATTTGATGCACTACTTTCAGGGCCGGATTAACCATGTCGAGGCCCCTAGGCAATGGAATGGTCGAGGCCCCATGAATCTCTTTTTTCGTAATTTTCGTATTATTAAAGATAACGTTTTATAGAAAAAACCATCAAACTATTATAATGAAACTGTATGAATTAGAAAAATAAATGTAAATGTGGATATGAGTCATAGTAGTCCTCTTCACAGTGGTTTAAAATGAAATAAAGTTTAATTAGCATTTAAGTTTGTATATATATAAAAAAAATCCTTCGTCCACGATGGGCCCTTACCGATGCGGGGCCCCTAGGCAGTTGCCTTTTTTGCCTAAGGGTTAATCCGGCCCTGACTACTTTATTTTGTATAGCTGACCTATCTTATGTATGCGTACCTATTCAATTTGAACGGTTTTCCGATTATGAATAGCACCATGACGTTCAATGTTGAAGCGTTGTCTGAATGCACGCTGCGCCGCCACGACTGATTCATTGCTCCTCACAAATTCGTCGTATGCAAACACGCGGTGAACAACACCCCACTGCTCCATAGTGGTAACTAAATGGCATGACCTGACGGTTCGAATGAGCTCTCCCCGACCTCCCTACTCCTTTCCTGTTCGGAGAAAACCCCGCCTACTTTTGGGCCCTATTCCCGTGACCCACCCTGTATAATATCCTCCATATAAAAATGAATACTTTTCTTTTTTTTTCCGTAAGATCCTTGTACAGAGTATTAGAAAACTACAAAAAAAAAATCAGCCAAATCGGTCAAGCCGTTTTCATGCTATGTCGTGACAACGAAAAACGGGTTTCATTTTTATATATATATAATAGATTTTACTTGTTTTATTGAGGAGTATTCATAAACCTCTTCTAGTTGAAGTGCTGTATTTTCAGTGTCATTTATCTAGATGGCATATCGATCGAATATTCTATCTGTCTATCAGAATATGATCAGACTTCACTTGACTATAGATTAGAATTTGAAACCGACGTGATCCAAAACGTTTTCTATTGGATCGGTATCAGGTGTGTGGAATCATGTAGAATATTTGACATGAAAAAGTTTTGAAATGCATCATGGTTTGTTTTGTTCGTACTTATAATTTTTATAGTGTTCGGTATTTGTCGTAGATATTTATTGTAAGGAATCACAAAACGAAAGTAAAATGTCACACATTTAAAAAAATTTTATTAGAAAATTTACGGTTTTTGGATATTTTGCGACTGTCTGCTGAATAGTATCGTTACGCTAAGCTTTCAGTTTTCGATAATTTTAATTTTTCGATCAATAATATCGCACCTTAAACTTCAAAATTATGTTTCTTCACAAGCTTATTCTCATAAATAAATATTTGTGTGCATGATCTTGGTTGTTTGTCTTGGTCTGGGTGTTTTTATGTACAATAAGTATGTAGTTTATATAATATTAAAGTTGAAAAATTAAGAATCTAGCAGGATTTGAACCTGCCACCTGAACAAAAAAAGGCATAGCAAAGGTAAAATTTGCTTTAAAATATTACAATAAGTATGTATTTACAAAAGAAAAAGTATATTTGTATTATTATCAGTTATTCTACTACCCATAGTACAAGCTCTGATTACTTTGGGACTAGATGAAGTTGTGTGAAAGTTGGGGATATTTATTATGACGTGTTTTTTTGCACTCAGGGTCTCAGTCTAACTGACTGGTAATCGGTTTTGCCCCGATATAATTTACACCCAGTATCGATGACATTGAGTCCAAAACAACCAAAAAAAAAAACAAATAAATCTTAAATACAAAGGATTATACTGGCTACTAGGAACAAATTCAAAATTATCTATCGACAACAAGCTCCTCATTTACAAAACTGTTATCAAACCTATTTGGATTTATTGAATTTATCCTCTTGCAACACAAACATAAATAAAATCCAAAGAACCCAAAACTACATCCTTAAACAACTCAGCAACGCACCCTGGTTTATAAGAAACTCAGAAGTACACGAACACCTAAACATGCCAACAATAAAGGAGGAAATAACAAAATGTGCAAGTAAATACAAAATAAGACTGGAAAACCATCCTACCCAGCTAGCTGTTCAGCTCACCATCCCAGATTGCATCAAGAGACTAAAACGATGCAGGATTCTAGAACTCGGCAGCATCGAATGAGCCAGTAAATTATATAGTAGATGTTACTAAAGAGAAACGTCTCTACCCCGAAAATAATCCTATACCACATCTGCTCATAGTCAAAGAGACTGATTGCATGATAAAATAAAAAAAAAATAAAAAAAAAATAAAAAAGTAACGATGACATGGCCTGTAAGAATTTTTGTTTGTCTTATAGTTTTATTTGCCCATACTGACTGAGCTAAATGTGCCACCCTGTAGTAGGATATAATGTGTGGTATACATACATTATATCCTACTACGGCTTAGTACACTAAGCCTTGATGCAAGCAAATTAGGCTACAATAACGGATACTAATTACATAAATCTTATCATCATGTACGATAGTGACAATCAAAATGTATAGTGCAAATTAAATTTAACATATTGTACTTATCGTAGTTGTGCTTATATGGAAACGGAGAAAAATTATCTAAATCTCAATGTGATATAAAAACTATCTTCTAAGCACAATATATTCAAATAAGAAAAGTTTTCTTACCTGTACAAAACATAAGTTTTTACTTCATTCAATCTAGTACAGAATAATTATTTATCAGAAGTACAAGAGATCGAATCGTCTGGCAATAAAAAGGTTATTTACCTCCAAATATTTACGCGATAAGACCCGTAGAGCCTATAAATAAATAAACAACGATGATACGGCAATTAACGCGAACATGCAATTAGTTACCTTTATGAGCTTTCAACCAAATTATACTGACTCTGGTTGCTAACTGCCTATTTCTTTTTTATTAACATGACGTTTGCAACAAACGGGTGTGTATATCACCCATTTAAGATCCATCATTGTGTATATCCCAAACAATCCATTTAAGATCCAAATGTGTCGCATCCCGCTATCAAGATTTTATTTGACTACCGGATAGCGGAGTCGGTAGTGCAACTGCCTGCTGAGCAGAGGTCACGGGTTTGATTCCCGCTCGAGACAAATCTTTGTGTGCATGAACATGGAGGTTTGTCTTGGTCTGGATCTTTATATGTATAATAAGTATGTATTTAAAAAAGAAAAGTATTTCATTTATTAATATTAGTTATTCTGGTACCCAAAGTACAAGCTCTGCTTAGTTTGGGACTAAATGACAATGTGTAAAAGTTGTGTGATATTTATTAATTTTATCACCTAGTTAGCATAATATATCTACCTTATTGGCCTTTCCATCTTCATGAGATGATTCAAACATCGTCTCTGTAGCAGTTTTTAACGTGGCTGTATTGTCCGTATGATTGGCATTTGAGTTGAGGATCGTTTGGAGGCAAAAGCTGATAAATCGACTATCTCTCTCCAGTGTATTTTGTTACGTCTGACGGCCAAAGTCTCAAACCATTTACTGTGTTTTGCACCTGTGACGGGTTTTCTCCACTAAGTACGATATTGTACTAGCTTTGCCCAGTTATTATAGTTCAGGTCTCGCATATCTCGTTTTGTGCAGTCTTTCAAGCACAGCAGGGGTCTGCTAACTCATCTCTTACTTGCTCTTAGGAAAGCAACTTCGCCCAGCATAGCACGTCTTGGCAAATGAGTGGCATTCTTTCAATGCACATGCTTCAGTCATCGCAGCCTTCGCTCCTTAAACATTGCGATGATGCTAGGCATCTGAGCAATTTGCATCACTCGTTCGTTCCTAACCTAATATAAAGTTAAGTCGAGCCGTTTCAGAGGACTTCGGTAAAATACACTGTGACACGTGATTTTTTATGTAAGGAGATTAGATATCAAAACAAACGCCACAAGTGCGTTCCAAAGTTAAAACATTAACATCGAGTTAACTGCTAACCCAGGATTAAATACGTTACGTTACGTTTAAGTTTAATTCTAACTCTGGAACGCGCCAATGAAACTAAGTGGATAAATTATTGTAAATATTTAAGGAGGTCTCTATCAGAAGTTATAAATGCGAATGGACTTAATTATACATATTTATTCAAATCCGAAATAAGGAGGAGCTCATGCTTAAGTTGAAGCGAGGACCGATCAACCTTACAGGTTAAGCAATGCTAACCGCGGTTGGCCGTTGGATCGGTGGCCATCGTAGTATAACGAGTTTTCGAGGCACGAAGGAAAATTTCGGTAACGTTTTCTCGATTGCTATTTGAGAATCTATGGGAGTCGTAAAAGATAGTCAGAGGCCAAAAAGTTTGACAAATAGTCTAACAAAGAGTATCGTATTATCTCTTACTGGGTTGTTCTTACGTCAGAAAGAAAGAAAGAAAGAAAGAAACATCAAATAATGATATTCAGTTAAATCTGTTAGACTAGAATCAAAGCCCAATATAATTGGGGAAAAAAGGCTCGGAAGATAATTCTAATCCGAAATGGTATTAACTCATTTACCAAACGAGATGTTTGTAGTTTTCCTTTCGCTTTATTTTATGGACATTGTAGTTGTGGAATTGTTAGGCTTGCTTTTTAGTTAAGACCCATTGTTTACTATCTAACTATCTAATTAGATAACGATGAGTTGGCAATGCAATTAGTCACCTTTATTAGCTTTTGACCTGATTAAATCAACAGCAAATTGTTGATTGTCGTTGTCTATCTATATAATAGCAGCCCTGTATCTAATACATGTCCCACTGCTGGGCTCGGGCCTCTTTCCATGATGAGAAGGGTTAGGCCGTAGTCCACCACACTCGCCAAGTGCGGATTGGTAGACTTCACACACTCTGGAGCGCTCTTTAGGCACTCTCAGGCGTTCAGGTTTCCTCACAATGTTTTCCTCCACCCATAGCGAGCAATAATTTATATGATAAATACACACATATCTTCGAAAAGACGTATCTTATCGATTTATTGACATAGGTGTGTGCCGTGAGTTCGAACCCGAGACCTTTGACTTAGCGGTCCTACGACTTTCGGTATTTTTTTATCGTTTGTTAGTTTGTACCGAATAGGCTCCAAATTGACTGTTCTAATCTTGACGAAGATTGATGTTCATAGTTAAAGATCTCAGAAAGAGTAAAGTCATAAGTAAAAACTATGATGGCAAATCGCGAAAGTATTAGATCGAGGCAATAATTACATAAGTACGAGTATGTGTGTACTAAATACAAATATTTACGCCTATATCATCCAAAAGGGAGGGGCAGAGGTATAGAATATTGACATAAATAGTTCAAAAATATCCCTGGATTAAAATGACAGCTGTCAGACCAATATGAATAGTGCAGGGACATCACTATTTATTTTAATCGCGTTTTATTTTTTGGAGTATAACTTGTTATGTATAGATCTCACGTGATAGGGTTTGAGCTTATCGCCATCCACCGGGCACAATACCAACTCCGTGCTGCTATAGACTAAAAAAACCTACCCAGGAATCGAACTCGAAATCTCGCTGTGAGAAGACGCAATCGCTAACCTCTAGACTAACTCGCAGCCTACCTACTAAATTGGTAATAATCCTATTTCGTCCTGATTACTTATTACACACAAGTTCACAGTAATTCATTACGTCTATCTAATTATCGTTCGATCAATCAAACGATTATTAGCCGCCCGGTTCAGTTATCGTTCATATTTACTGCCTAATTATAAATGAGTTGTATAACATTCCAATGATTTATATCACGATATTGGCGCTTAAATCATTTTGTTTTGGTACTGGTTACGTATGCTTTATCGACAATGTGGTTAATGAAATTGTACTCGCTTTAGGGCACACGATTTTTTAGTCGCTTAAACGCGCGGTTCCGATTCTGTTGCCACATCGTCGATCGCCGATGCTAAAAGTAGTGTGTGTGCAATGGCCCTAATTTTTTTTAAAACATTGACATTGTTATTAGTGCTTTAACCAAACTGCTACATATATAAAGAGCTTGTCCGGCCCCTTGTTCTGTTTTCAAATAGTTATCACGAGTAGTAGTGTGTAATTTCGAATGAAAATGTAAACATTAATTACTTTATAAATATTTCTAAAATTAAAAACATATTATGGTTACTTCTTATCGTCAAAGCGAAAATCAAGCCACAGGAAATTGCCGCCGAACACATTTCCTTACGAGAGAGAAACCAGATTATCTTATTTTATAAATTTATTTTATACGAGATTACATTATATTATAGCTCATACAATTTATTTTGAGTAATAAGCAGGTATATTTATATGGCCGTAGAAACGCTGTTTAAATCATAGTTAAGAGAATAAGCTTAAGCACACTGAATACTTACTGTATTTAAATACAGGGATACACGTTTAAGACAGTGTAATATAACACCTCGCTAATATATGAAGCAAAATACTGACATTTAAAACACTAAGAAGTGCCAGGTTGCTATAATCAACTACCATTCTGTTAATTTTCAAATTCAGGATCACTTTACTGATAAGAAATAATTATACAGGCTACAAGGCTCTGTTTATACAAAACTTTTGACGAACAATCATAAAACAAACCATTCTTTAATAGCAACCGAGCACAGAAATAAAATCAACTAGTAACTACAGGAACAAAACGAACAGTCACATCCACAGTAATAAACTTCGTGTACTTTCTCAAACAACAGCTCCATCGGCAAGAAACATCGCATCCATTTCGTGCAAAAAGTTGACAAATAACAGCCATAGAGATACGAAAAGTTCGATTCCCCGGGGACTCAAATTTCTATTAAAGAAAGTGCAGCTCGGAGCTACGTTATTACATTATACACAAATGTTATAAACATAGTTCACCTGTTATAATGTTAATATTAATCACTTGGGATGTCACTTTTAAGTACCAATAATCATGCACTCACGCGCGGGTGGACATTACGCGTTCGCGGTGTACGGCTGAGGCGGTGTGGAGCGAGCCCGCGACTGTCGTAGCGCGCGTCGTAGCCGCGGGAAGCCAACTGTCGTAGCTCCGAGCTACGAAATACGCGCTGCATTCCTTCGCAGTTCGCGCAGTCGCAACACTTGCACACATTGCTTCGGACACCGGACGGATAAGTCTATTAGATATAGTTTTTTGTAATACAAATGGATAAATAATAGAATTACTTGATAAAATAAAATTAATAAAACATATTTAAACATTTAGGGCCAGTTTAAGAGGTTCCGGATAAAAGTTACAGTTGAAAAATTACACAGCTCTTACTTTCATTTATGTGTGTTATATGATTATCCTGCCAATAAGGTTTATCTAACACCCGTGAAATGGGGGCTTACTCTACGTAATTAAATTTGAGAAACCCCAACTTGTAGCTTTCTCCACGTTACTAAACAAGGTGTAAAATGCGATTATGTACTAATTCTTTCACATTTTACAATCAAACAAGCTTCGCTTTATAATTTTAGCGAATATTAGACTTCATAATCTGAACTAATATAAAGAGGAAATATTTATTACTGGACCGATTTAAATGAAGGTTTGTGTAGACATAGTTTAAAACCCCAGATGAAATATAGGCTACTGTTTAACGACGTACCACGCGAGCGGAGCGACGGATAGAAGCTAGTAGTTCATAAATATAAAAGTATGTATCATAATTTGCACGCTTTTCATAAGTGTTTCACGTAAACTAGCTCTCACGTGAAGTGGAGCTCTTCTCTGCCAAGCAACGCCACTTGACTTTACCCCTTGCAGCCTTCATCGGCTTCATCTTGCCATATTATGCTGATATCTTTCCTTTATATTATTTGTTCTTCGTTTATCTTTTGTAAAGGTATTTATTTGTCTTCCCTTTTTACCTCAAGCTTGACATACACACAGCCCTTCTTAAGGCGAGGGTGCGCTTATTTGGAATGCCGTTTTTTTGTTATGCCATAATGTTGTTTTGGTTGCTATAACTTACACATAGAATTATTGTCAAAAATAACAAACAAATATTGTATGAATTATTTGCAAAGATGAGAAAGTTTCTGACCAGCTCTTCTCATGATGCAATACCCATCGGAGCTGGTACTTGGATTGATTTTAATTCAAATTTCTATGTTGAATTAAATTCAATCTAAGCTCCGGTGTCAAACCATTTTATTGCAATAAGTATTATAATTTAATTAGCTAAGTGTTATTAATATTTTCGTTTTGAAGCGCCCCTTGTGGGCCCATGGAAATAAATGATTTGATTTGATTTGAAGTGTTTTATTATATAAATAACTAACTTGCCCTCGACTTTGCCCGCGTGGTAAAAAGTAGGTATGTTGTACCTTTGTTTTTCCTGGCATTTTTATCAAGATCGGTCCAATAGTTTCGGTGCCAATTGGGTACAAACAAACAAAAAAGACTTGCCTGTCTACTATTATATTAGTATTATTATAAATACACACTTAAATTTAAAACTGTAGCTGTGTTATTCTAAAATATAAACCTAAGCTCAGTTTGCTATCCAATTCAGGTTTTCATATTTATTATTTCAATTCCTAAAAACAACTCTCCAGGCCATCTGATTGTAATCTAAAAAGCAATTTATTTAAGTTGTATTAGGTTTTAGATAAATAAAAATTTATTGACATCAGTGTTTATCAAAATATTACTTTTAAAAGTCGCAGTTTTTAAATCTTTTTTTAATATAACTAACACTTACGCTTAAACTTAAAAAATAAAAACAAAACATCACACCTATATACCTATATTTAAAGACTCATTTAAACACAAGCATTCCATTGCTACTTAGCTATGTTTTCACTTTTTAATAATATATTATTATTGTTATAAACTAGTTATTAAAACCTCTACTACTATTAGCGTAACTTAATTATAGGATCTAATTGTTATAATGAGAATGAGTAGTAATAAAAATCGACAAGACAGTAATAAAATGTACTACATTTATTGTGTATTATTGACCTACCTTGCATTATCCCTCGTTTTGGTGATAATAAATAATTAAGATGTTAAGATGTATATTACTCAAAAGGGTGTGGCAGAGGTTTACAACACCCACACTTTACCTGTTAGGTTTAGGTCCTATGGGATAGGTGATGGGCCCTATGGCCATCCACCGGGCACAATTCCAACTCCTTGCTGCTATTGTGAATCTCCTGATGAAAATTTCACAATTAACACTTTTCCAGACCCGGATCGAACATAAGACCATGAGGTGAGATGCGCATAGAGATGAGTCAGTTTTTAAACTTATAGTTAACTTCAAACTTTCACATTTGCAATGCATTGCACGCCTGACAATGACACCTCCGGTTGGCTCATTTCTCTGAGACTATATACGAATAATATATTCAAATATTGTTTTTTTCTTTTTTTGAGTAATGATACGCGTTTGACCACGATCTCACCTGATGGTAAGTGATTATGCGGTCTACGGTGGAGCACGCTTACCTATGAGATACCTATTAACTCTTGCTTTGAAGAGATCTAAGTTGTACTCATGCGGAAACACAGACTCGGGCAAGGCGTTCCATTCTTTGACAGTTCGCATAAGAAATGTAGAGGCGAAACGCTTAGTGAGTATTAGTAGAATATCTACCGTGAAGCGGTGCCTGAGTGCCGAAAAAGCTGAATTTAATGATATCTAACTAAATGTATTGATCTCTTATCACTTGGGACTTTGTGACGTCGCAACCGCACGGCCACCGCAACCTCAAGATGCGCCCCCCACTGCAGACCCCTGTGGGGTATATAAAGGACCTGCGTGCGCGTCGCGCCCTTCTTGCCTGCGGTCACCAGCGCCGAGTTAAGTGTTCCTCACTTCGCTGCACCAGGACTTACCAAACCACTTACCTACCTACCAACCTACGCCTTGAGACTACCTTGTATTTAATAGATATAAATATATAGAATAATAATACCTTTGTTAATCTATCGATTGTTTCTATTTATTCTGCCTACCTAACTAGTCATTAGTAGACTACGTTACAACTTTAATATAACTGGTGAATTCTGCCAGACCATTCTGGCTGGATGTTTATTTTTCGTCATACGTTCTCCTTGGCACTGAAATCTTCGCCTTAAAATACACTTGTGCAATAAATTTCCTGCCTGTGTTTTTCGTTTATCTTTTATGTCATGTTCTGTTTAGTTACGGACTTTCGCTCGCTTTAATGCTTCGTGTGAGTGTAGAATCATTTTACTGTAAGTTAAGGGTCACGTAATATTTTGTTCTTAAGGGAGAACAATTGCTTGGCTGTTTTTCATATAAAAGTAATATAAGAACTAACTTTATTATTATTAAGTTTTTATTAAATTTTATAGACAAATTGTTGTTTAATAGATAAAAGATATAATTTTACATTAGTATGAAAACACGGCGCTCGGGAATCTATCCTTAAAGATCGGTCACTCTAAACTGAAAATTTTATGTTTTATATAATAAACGATGCGTTGGTTGTGTATTCAATCACCTTCTTATTTTTGTTACAACGGTTGTTACATTAATTACAATAATAAAGACAGATTAACCAAATTAAATTAAGCATATAGAACATACAATATAATTTATAGGAACATGAAAACCTAAAGAATTCATCCATTTCTTTCACAAAACCGCAAACACACTGTAAACACATTTGGCCATCCATCTGCAAACAAATCACGGGTATGGGTAGCAAAACTAGCAAATGCATTGAATACATCTGACACCGGCCAGACTGCAATATTTTCCTATGATTTCGTTTTTCTCCCCCTTCCCCCCGACAGTGTATCTCTTATGGTGGTGAGGTCAATCTTCTTCGTCTTCTGTCTTCACTTCCCTCTATCCTCGACATCGTCGTCAGCTTACATGCACTCCTATAGATCCGTGTGGACTACCTCCCTCAACCCTATTTTGAGTCTGCCCTGGATTTTTGACCGGGGATGAAGAGCTGTAGGGCCAAGTTTCCAACATAATCTGGTAACCTTCTTTTCAAATGGCCATACCAGCGCAGCCTACCATTTTAACGTAATCGCGGAAGCTAGGCTTCCTCGCAGGTACTTGGTGCAAATTTTATTTCCATTTAACAAATAATAATATAATAATATATCTTCTACACAGCAGCTACTAGCTACTACCAGTGGCGGCTGTACCTTAAGTGCGCTCGTGCGCTGAACCACCAATTTCAAAGATTTAAAAATTACATAATAATTCTTCATCTTTTTGTTTAAAATTACCATTTTAATATTTTTTCTTAAACATACATACCTACTAAAACATAATATAACAAAAGAAAACACTAAATTTCTTAAAAAAAAAAGAAGATGTATTCGATTTAACGTAAATAGAGAAAGAAAAAATCTACTAACTCGTTCGGCACTAACTTTGCATTTGTAGCCGAAGCACGGATTTGCGGCTCCGCTATGCCTCGTATGACTATTGCAGAAATAAGCTCATCACATTAACTATTTAACTATACCTTTAACTATACGTAACCTTAACAGGGCCGGCGAGCATAATCGGCATTTATGTGGGGTATTTATCGGCGTTAATACTCATAACCTCGTACAAAATACAACGGTCTAAATTATTTCTTAAAATTACTCCAACTACGATCATTGGTAACCTATTCGTTAAGCCTAGTCCTAGCATCACCCTTCAAACAATTACCAATGCGGGAAAGACATTCGTTATCATTCCAGTAATTTAAATTTCTGGCAAAGTTGGATATGTAATAAGATTGGTTGGATCTTACCGCCGTATTGATTGAGCATATCGCATCGATGATGCGATCGGTTGCGCTTAAATCACGATCGAAAGCAGGGCTCACTGGGCACTCCGGCGAAGACGGCGTAGAAGATCCTCTACCTGCCGACACCGACCCTCGACGCTCTGCCTCGGTGGCAGTCACCAATCGCGGCCGTAGTGCGGCACTCAGCTCACGTAGCCGCGGCGACGAGGAACGGCGTTGCTCCTTTAATGCCGTCAAACGATCTAGAATAGTTTGAATTTTTTCGGTCGTTTGGAAGTACGTTTAGAATGCGATTTTTGGCGCCTAGCACCGGAATTGCTATCGCTAGAATGGGCAGCACTATTTCTATGCCGTGAGTTACGATTTCTAGGACGACTTCTATTCTTACGACTTTGATTAGGCATTTTGTTTACCGTAGATAACGATAAATTACGTAAAGATGTAAAGCACTTAAAGTGGGTAGTTAGATAAGCTAAATTTTACATGAAAGGAGTATTAATCACAAGCCGTCTTAAAATGTTATTCACAATCACGCACAATTATAACCAAAATCACCAGGTAGTAAATAAAAATTGGAACAAACTCACCAAAGTTCTTCGGTCGTATATACTTTACCACACGATAAACAAAAACTGCTAAACACTTGAAGTAAGAAACAAAATAACGTCATTTGCTTAACGAGACAAGAAAACCCGTTTACTGATTCGAATAGTCAAACTGCCGTATCTCAGGAATGCAAGGCGAATTAGGACACGTGAAAATTAAGTATCCCACTTCTGATTTTAGGAATCAGAGGCGGAATTGATTTAAAAAAAACCGGCCAAGTGCGAGTCAGACTCGCGCACCGAGGGTTCCGTACAAACCTGTAGGTATATAAGTAAAAGTTATGGTATTTTAACGTTTGCTGGGTCAGCTAGTAAGTTTATGATTATTAAAAAAAATATACTATGTGATGTAACTAAAAATTTAAGATTTTCGGAATTTTTCCTATATGTGTACTTTATAACGTTGCTTTATGCCAAATTTCAAGATTCCAGGTCGTCTGGAAGTATCCTTTAGGTTTTGATTCCCTTGCGAGTAGTTGCGAGTTTCAAAATATGCGGCTTTAATTGCTGTATCTTTTGATTGCGTTGACGTAGAAGTTTGATTTTGTTACAGCTTAAAGATATTATAGACTTAAGTATTTGTTAAGAATTTCAATATAATACCACTACGCGTTCATGAGTAAAGGGGTAATAAGTTTAAAATTATTAAAAATATTTTTATTATATGATGTAACTAAAAATTTATGCTTTTCGCAATTTTTCCTTTATCTGTGTTATAAGACGTTGCTTCGTACCAAATTTCAAGATTCTGAGTTCACGGGAAGTACCCTGTAGGTTTTGATTCCCTTGCGAGTGTCGAAAATTTGCGGCATAAACGGGAGTATCTTTTGATCGCGTTGACTTAGAAGTTTGATTTTTTCACAGCTCCAAGAGACCATAGACTTGAGTATTTGATATGAATTTCAGCTTAATACCTCTACGCGTTCCTGAGAAAAAAGGTCTTGACAGACAGACAGACAGACGGACAACAAAGTGATCCTATAAGGGTTCCGTTTTTACCTTTTGAGGTACGGAACCCTAAAAACAATCAGAAACAAACACACTTTTATTTTCTATTTAAGAAATTAAATTTTACACAAATACAAATTAAGAGGTATTTATTTAATTTTACCGAGTTACAAAGTAGGCAGTTTGACTATCTAAACGGACAGAGGTTCCCCTTAGGCAAGTTATCGGTACACACAAAAACGTGCTAAATGAGCTGCGCACCCGGTTATATAACCTCCGCCCCACTACTCGTCGTTCGCAATCCGTTGGGCATTGACATTTGACATTATGCCTCTAACAGTATTATAATTTAGTTAGCTAAGTTTTATTTTAATTTTATATTTTTTGTAGTTGTGTGTTGTGTTCAAGCGCCCCTTGGGGCCCATGGAAATAAATGATTTGATTTGATTTGATTTGATTCTCTCCTTATAATAGTTATTTATGCAACTGTTCTATAATGAGGGGTATTAAAATACGAGTGTGATAGAATAGAATAGAATAGAATAGAATAAAATTTATTTCCCAGAATATGGTGGTTTACAGGTGTTGAAGGCGATTATATACAGCATATTCTGCCATTATAGGCGTGCAAATATTAAATAGAGATTACATTTCTAAAAGTCATAGCTTCATTATCAATAGTATCACATGAGTGTTTTAATACCTAATTATAACAGTTGCATACAAGACTTTATCTACACCCATGATATGAATTTTGTAAACAACAAAATATTTTTTTTTTTCAATACTATTATTGAACAAAAATGGCGGGATACGACGTCAATTCAAAAATTCGAATAAGTTTTTATTTAAATTACGGCGCTGTGGTAGTGAATGCGCGCGTGCATGACATGTTCTTTTTTTGAAATTCATAAAGATGCCATGAGAATGTGGCTGTTCGATGAGTAAAAAACCGGCCAAGTGCGTGTCGGGCCACGCGCAGTAGGGTTCCGTAGCTAGTCGTAACAACATATTTTGTCCATAATTATATCCGCTATAGTTTTCCTTTAAACTTCATTACATGTACTACCGACACAATTTGTTTCAGATTTTGGGATCCAGTAGTTTAGCTTTTAGAGGGGAGGGGGACGCTCTACTCGAACAAAAATTTGCTCTTTAAAGTTAATTATCTCGCAAACGGATCTCTAAATCAAAAAACTGTCTTAGCAACCCCTAAACGTTTTTAAAAGTCCTATATAACAATACCCCACACTAAGGGGTAGGCGACAAAAAAAAAACATCCCTACTTTACATGTAGGGGAGCTACCCGAAAAAAAAATATTTTTCCAAATTTTATTCTACGACTTTCTTTGTACAGTTAACATACATGTTTATGCAAAATTTCAGTTTTCTAGCATTAACGGTTTCGTCGCTATTCCTTGGACAGACGGACGGACAGACGGACATGGCAAAACTATAAGGGTTCCTTGTAGGTACTACGGAACCCTAAAAAGGAGTTGCATAATGAATTTCAGTACAACATTAGTACACCCATTTGGGTGTTATACCTAATGGTTATTATGACACTGGCTGTTTTAATGTTGGCAATAAGCTAACTGTTTCAAGAACGTTTTATAGAGGATTTATAGCATGGGTGTAGATAAAAAAAATATTACCCTCTAATAATACATAATACAAACATAATACTATTAAGACGGAACGCTTTTTCGGCATAACATTATTTTATCAGAAACTCCGTGACATTGTGGCGTAATTTGATACATTAGATGTACTTCACTTTTCTATAAGAAAAATTGCCTAGTGGTAGTTTGTAAGATAGCGAAGTCAAATATTACGTGTTCAAGCTCGCGACACACTTTTTATATAACTTTCTGCCAGTTTCATGATCTAGAAGTTATGTCTGTATTACCTGATTGAAGAAAAATATTAACGGAAACTTGTACGCCAGAGTTTTCTCGACGAAAAGTGATATCTAGATAGAAAAGTTTTTATTCAGGTATTCGAAATATTATCATTTTTGTTTTTGCATGTCCAGACGAGTCTATATGTTTTTTATACCCATTCTTCTATCGTTCATTTGATCTGAGAACGAAAACAATAGTCTCACTGTTCATTTTCACTTTCAGCGCTGCATACTGAAATTGAATACACCTGGTGCACACGACTGCATTTTCATATTGCTAAATCAAGACACTGGAGCTTTTATCACTTTTCAGTTTGCCACGTTCGTAGATCTAGGACTAGTAGATCTATATATACCTACCCATTTTCGTACAATATAGAAACCTGTATCAGTAAAAAAATGTGTAAAATCGCAGAGCAGGATTATTAAGTTTACTGATAGTTAAAAGTCGGTTAATTTGGTTGAGTCAGTCGTTACGGTTCACCTTTGGAGAGTGAACTAATTTCAAGAACGAATAGAATGTATTATTGTTATCTAACATCTATTCGATACGCATTACCAAAAACGCAAAAACACTACAGACATTGATTTTACACTGTTTAAGTTAGGTTTCCAAACAAACCTAACTTAATAATAAAGTTTTCACATCATGGATGTTTTTCTTAAATTTTTGATTTTTAAAGTAAATAAAGGCGTAAATAAATCCACAGTTTCGCGTGATGTGCAGCATGTTGCGCCATCTTTCACGTTACATCACTTGGAAATTAACATTAGGAAGAAAATAAAAAAAAATATTTTTTCTTCGGTGCCACACTCCGGAGAATAGATCTAAGAAGAATTAGCTCGCAAATGTAGGGAAATAAGCTACAACAGTAATTTTATTAAGCATATTATTATGCTTATGAAGCTCAAAATGCGAATTTTGTTTTGAATAATTCTAAAATCGACTGGGAAATTGCAAATTGGGAAATTGCAAGCTCGACAAAAAAGAGTACAAAATAATAGGGCGACACTGTGCCAATCGTATGGGAAGAAAATTACAAATCAAACATGAGCTAAACCAATTTTAAACCTTCGAAATTGTGAACCAATCGTGGAGCTTTGTTTAGATGACATTACTTACTTTCAAAAGTATGAAACTACTATATATTTATGCACTGAATACGTAGACAGAGAATAGTATAGACGACTGATAGCTTCGATCTCCCTCACACAAGACAAAGATAAACTTACGCCAATTTTGTGTAAAAAAACAAGACAGGTGATAAGATTTTTTGTTTCGCCATGCGTGTCGGGTTTTTGAGCAAACCTTGAGGTTTGCTCAAAACTTTATCAATCAAACTTGACATATTTGACAACGCCGGCAAAATAATTTGGTATTTTTAAATTTTAGTTAGTTTAAAGCTATAAAAGTTACGTGAAACCTGAAAAATATTAGCAATTTTTTAACAATAGTGTCTTTATTAAGCATTATTGTAGGAAATATGGTGCGGTGTAGTGTTTTAGGATGTAAAAGTGATAGTAGAAGAAAACTGCCTGAATTATCGTTCCACTCGTAAGTATAACACATTTTGGCCTTTGAATCATATGCCAGGTTGTATTTTCAATGATTTTATCTTGTGTGAACTATGTTTGTTTATAATTTGATCGACAAAATCATCTAAAATATGAAATTTTAGTATTCATAACCTACTATAAAATATTGTTAGATGTTGTCAACACTTCCATATTTTTTTCCCCAAAATTGTGGGTAAAATTTTATGTTGCATTTCTTATGATAAATATATCATGTAGTATTTTAGTCAGTTTCAATATCTTAATTGCATAACAGTTTCCCGGAAAATATTGATTTAAATACGAAGTGGATTGAAGCTACAGGACGAACAAATTGGGCTCCGAGTAAATTCTCTTAAGTTTGTAGCAGACATTTTGGACGACATGAATTATTAAAAAAAGAGAGTAACTCTTTTGTTAATGAATGCTGTGCCACACAGGTAAATTAATATTTAACCTGTAGGATACATTATATACAGCGTGTATATATAATATTAATTATTATTTGAGTATTTTCAGTTGAGTATTATAGGGGGCTATTTATTTATATATATTACAATATTTGGGTATAGTCAAGTTGAGATACTTTGAATTGATGCGCAACACTGAAAGGAAATCTACGTTTTTTACGGTCCTAAGGATTTTACGTGCAATATAGACTTGAATATTTGATTTCGTTTTAGTAAAACTAGCTATGATCCGTGACTTTTGCTCTGTGGGATTCGTTGATCTTCACGTTTTTACCTGTGGCAGCCGTAACTGCCCGTCCCCGTGCGTGAGTTAAAAAGTATGTTAAACGCCATCTATTTAAACTTTTGCGTAAAGTTCCTATTAAAAATTTTACAGTTTCAGGCAAAAGAAGCAGTGGATGAGCTAGCATAGTAATGCCGTCAACGAGTAGCCAAGAGTATGTGTCTACTAAACTCAATACTATGATGCCAGCAGTGACTGTTCAAAAACACGCAGCTGAAACGCCAGATGTGAAACTAAACTTCCAACATTGGTTGATCGACTTAAATTCAGTCATTACCTATGCAGTATTAACATAACAGTACATCACGCAATATGTTCACTAAACCGAACAATTGTTCTTTATATCTGTTTTATTTTCATAAAATAAATACATTTTTCATTTTGGAATTAGTAAATAATATATCTTAATATTTTGGCAAATTTATCCAAAAACTAGGGTAATTTAATTTGCACTGTCGCCACACTGTGCCGAGATTCTCTGTCTCGCTGTTGACCACGCCATTCCCTTATCCAGTACTATCCTTCATCCAAGACTGAATAGTGTCTCATGTTCTTATAATACCTGCTTTTTAGGGTTCCGTAGCCGGATGGCAAAAACGGAACCCTTAAGGATTTATTTTCTTCCAAATGTTAATTTCCAAGTGATTTAACGTGAAAGATGGCGCAACATGCTGCACATCACGCAAAACGGTCGATTTATTTACGCCTTTATTTACTTTAAAAATCACACCCATTATGTGAAAACATTGTTATTAAGTTTTGTAAATTTAATGGTCTTCATCTTTTTTTAATGCCGGATATATACCTGGCAAACGAAGGCCAATGGACGCGTTCGTTGATTCCTGTTTTGAGCATTTTTGACGGCTGAGCGGACGCCATCGATCTTTCGTTGGCGTTCGCTGGCAATCCAAAGCGTGGTAGTAACATCAAAAGATTCGTTAGCGTTCGCTTAGCCATCCAAAATCCGTTCGTTGGTTTTCGTTCGTTATGTGTGTACCCGTCATAACAAAAACAAAACGTTCAGAAATTTAACAAGAATTGTCAGCTGTCAAAAAGAAATGAGTTTAATATTAAATGACACTAACGACATTAGCCAGTTTTGTTGTGTTTGTTTGTCTGCCAGTAGTGCCAGTATTTGTACGATAATTTATTTTACTCCTTTCTACTTGTTCGTTTACCGGTTTATATAATTATAAGTTCTAGCCGTGTCACCATTTCCATATATTTTTTCTAAATTTGTGATAATGAAACCTAAATCCGGTCTTACAAGATTTGAAAATTGCTACATACTCCGTGATAGTAAAATAATTAAAGAAGATTTATTGATTAGAGATGGTAAAATTGAAAATCCAGAGAAAGTATTTTATGTTGAACACTTAATACCAGATGAAACTGTGGATTGTGGAGGTCTTTTGATTGCTCCTGGGTTTATTGACATACAAATCAATGGTGAGTAATGTTTTATTCATTTTGTCCTGTTGTTCTCAAGGTTAATGACCTACTTCAGTAGTACGCCCCCTGCCCTAAGATAACCCTTCAAGCCTTAAGGGCCGGATATAATTACATTATTTTAAGAAGTTTTAAGTGTTTTTGCCTGATATTTGTGATTTCTTCATTTTGTACAAGATAATGTAATCAGGGACAGGTCCCCTGTGTCATCCCACGAACCTAATTAACAGTAAAATGAGAGATAAAATAATAACATTGCATTATTGCAAGATCATTAAAACATTTTTTAATGATCTTGCACATTGCATCTATCCATAATAATAAAATAGTTAATTTGCTGTCTGTACATTGAAGGAATCTCTCTTACTACTCTTTATAACTACAGTAGAAGCCATAACATATTGTTACAGAATTTATGTTTGTCGGTCTGTTTGTCTGTATGTTCATACAGGTATCACGCTAAACTACTACACGGAATTGGATGCGGCTTTCACAGTTGTGTAGCTTGTTTTTACTTAAAAATTGTTATATATTTCATTTATTTAAATGAGGGATTTAAGTTTATATGGGAGGTTTGTCAATTTCAAATGAAAATGAATTAAATTCTGCACATAGCTTCCTTAAATAATATCAATGAGCTATGAAATGGATTTCTTAGAAATGTCACTTCCCAAGGGGGTGAATTAGGGGTTGTAAGTATATATGGGAAGTTAGCCAATTTTGAAGAAAATTGCGTATAATTCTGCACATAGGTTCCTTACATGACATAAATGCTTTAGGAAATAGCATTTTATCAATATTACATAGAGGATAGAAATATTGAATTTTACAGCAGCAAAGTTTATTTATTTATTACTTAGTTGCGGGCAGCAGCTAGTTCTTTATAAAAGATAGTAGTTGCTCATACTCACAGGCCACTTCACAGTTTTTTTTTAATGGTAGATAACGCAGTGAGCTATAGCAAAGGTTAAAAAATCAAAATCTTGAAAAGTGTATTTTACTTGTAACAAAATCTTGTTCATTTTGTTTATTCAATTATTTGTCTGTGTTTACAGGAGGTTGGGGAGTAGACTTCTCATATGATTCAGAAAGTGTTGAAGAGGGCATTGGTAAAGTGTCTAAAGGGCTGCTTGCCCATGGAGTGACCTCATTCTGCCCCACCATGGTTACATCGGATGTCGAGAAGTACCACACAATCTTGCCCAAAATCAAACAAACTGCAGGGGGCAAACACGGTGCCACTGTACTTGGGGTGCATTTAGAAGGACCATTTATTGCCTTGGAAAAAAAAGGAGCTCATATGGAAAAATACATTCGAATTCCTGAAAAGGTTTGTATGAGAACTATTAATTAGTTTCAGATAGGATGAGGATAAAAAGCTAGTTACTGAATATAATTTTAATTACTGTAATAATAAGGACTGAAAAAATAATGGATGTCACCTTTTCCCAGATGTGGCCAAGTAATGATTGACATAAAAACCAATTATATTGTTCTGAAAAATATATTTTATTTATTCTGACTCTGATTTGAACCAAAATGGTTGCAAACAAGTGCAAGTTTACAATCTGTAAAACCGCAATTGTAAGTTTTATAAGTGTATCATTCATATAAAATAAATGAAGGTATTGTGTGTGTGTGATGTATAAATAGGAGTATTGACCACAATAATAAACATCATGCAATATTCTGTTATCTCTCTTGATTTAGTGTTATTGTATTGGATGCCACTTATCAGTAAATATTGACTAACCTACATTACATTTATTGCAAAATATGTATAGATAACATTCTATTGAACTTTTTATGTGATTGACTACTGTATTTAAATATTTAATTAGTTACACACCTATAGGTTTTTGTATACATATGTTTATAAGCATGTTAATATTAATTAACTTGTTGTCTAAGGCCCCATTCCCTCCGAAGCAGATACAAAATATGTGATTGAATAAGCAATCAGGTTTTGTTGCAGCAAAGCAGACAAGAAATGTGAAAATAACTAAACCTGATTGGATATTCAAACACTTTCACTTTAAAACACCGAGATTTAGATTTTATTGCATCTTTTCGTTTGGTGCATCTTGCATGTAAATTAGAAACTCAACTTGATAGATTAATACCACTTAAAACAACCTTTAAGTATGTTACAAACTACAAAAAAAATATTTACGTATTTCAGGGCTTGGAGACTGTAAAAGAAGTTTACGGTTCACTGAAGAATGTAGTAATAATCACCATAGCCTCAGAACTGCCTGGCGCCACAGACGCAATAAAAGACTTAACTGATCTCGGCATTAAAGTAGCTTTAGGTCACTCCACTGCCAGTTTAGCTCAAGGGGAAGAAGCAATTGCGTGTGGAGCAAATTTAATCACACATTTGTTTAATGCTATGCTGCCAGTAAGTATTTATAAATTTAAAGAAACAATAATATTATGCAAAAAAATATTGATAATAAAAAAGAAAGGATTTGGCTACAGAACAGTGTATAATACAATACACTGTTTTGTAGCCAAATCCTTTCTTTCAATAAAAATATCGTCATTATGAGGGTTTACTTTGGGTTAATAGTTGATTAAAAATACAAAAATTGTTTCACAAAAATTTGCTGCAAAAGTAGCAGTTTATATTGACTGTTAGAGTCTGGCTAACCAAAGCTGGCCCCAGAATATTGGCGGCAAATTTAAAAAATACATGCATGACAACACTAAAATTATACTATGAAAATTGGAATAACCTACTTTGATACTTGGTAATTCATTATTAAAAATATCATATATTTAGACAGTATAAGAACATTATGTTAGGGATATAAAGACACAGAATTTATCTACACATGTATTAATTTTTGATATGTACCAGGTTTGTAACGGGATTTAAAGGATTTATTGATCTGGTATAGGATGGATCTGTCCGTATAAAAGGTGAATATGGGTGGAATCCGAAAATAAATAGAGAAATAAAATACGATAATATTCCATACATAATAACTTAGTTTTATTCATCATAATCAAAATCAGATTCTAACACTTCAATGCCAAAAGATTCATCACTGTCACTAGTATCACTGTCTCCAACATTTATAATAAAACTTTCTAAATTTTCTTCTGTTATTTTATCACGTTCTTTATATTTATTTTCAACATGTATTACATGATCAGTAATTTTCTTCCAATCCTGTGAACTTACGTTTTCAAATGAATCTTTAATTATTTCTTCTAATGCAGCTGTAGTAACTGCAATATTTTTGCTAGCCACTTTACGTTTTGCCAAACTCCACACAAGCTCAATCGCATTTAAATCACAATGGTAGGGTGGAAGTCTCAACACCTCATGACCACATTGATTTAAAATTTCATCAGCTTCATATATTGGATCAGGCGTATTTCGTTTTACAATACATAACAGCTCTGCTTTCGTGTGGTAGTCCTCATATTGAATTCCATTATCACGGAGCCACTCTCTTATATTATTTTTACGTGTTTGTGTGTTAGGAACCTTATTTATAATTACCGAATGGTAACTAGCATTATCCATTATGATTACACTTGGTTCTTCCAAATTTGGTATAAGTTTTTCTTTAAGCCATTTATTAAAATTTTCAGCATTCATATCATGGTGATAATCAGCATTTTTTGATTTAGTACTAAACACTAACAAAGAGTTTGGTACTGGGCCTTTCTCTGATCCAGCATGAACTATAATGTACCTTTTTCCGGTCGAAACATTTTCAATTGCACCACTAGTTGAAGGACCTTGCCATGACTTCTTAGGCTTGTAGTTTCTATGGACATAAGTCTCATCTAAATAAATGATTGGCTTGCCTTCTGCACGTTTTCCTGCTATAGTTCTTAAAAATCGATGTCTCCAAGCAGATATGTCATAGCGTTCTATTAATACAGAACGCTCATTTTTATTCTTTTTAAATTCATAGCCATTGGCTAATAACAAGCGGCGCAGAGTTTCTCTGCATCCGTTAAAAGCAATACTTTCTTTTAACTCCACCAACAGTGTCCTCAGTGTAGGAACTTGTTTTTTAACAATATAAAATTCGTTTATCTTGTTACGCATAGCATCTATGTCAAAGTTATCTAGGTTAGACACAGTAGGTTTCCGTGGGCGTTTCTTCCCCGGGGTACTCCAGACACCTTCATTTACTGCACCTTCCCTTTTTACTCTCTTTAGTGTTCTGACACTCACTTCTGCAAAGAAGAAATACAAAATATGTAATTAATTCTTGGTATTCTTACGTGAAAATCCAAAGGCTTTTTATGGCATAATTTCACAACATCATTCAAAGCATAGTAAAAACTTACCGGTCATTAAAGCTATTTCTTCTAAGTACTGATTCTGGTTTATTATCCTATCTTTCTGCTCTAATTCAGTGAGATTTCCAATAGTTCTAACTATTTCATCAACTCCTTCGACATCTTGCAGATTCTCTGTTAAAGAAAGTTAATCGTTTTAAAATTACCAACAAAATACATCATAAATTAATTATGAGTATACGTAAAACATAGGTGATGTTATTAAAATAAATACGTTAACTGATGCAATGTACGAATGAATATAATTAGTTTTATTCAATACGAAGAAGCGTAAGTAACTTATTTGCAAGGATACGTAAAATTATAAATCAATATTTTATTATGACGACTGTATAGGTAGGTGTTCAAAGTATCAAAATAATATTGTCTACTAACCTATGAAATTCAACACCACACGTAAACAATCTTGTTTTTGTTTAAACGCGGCATCACGCTGTTGTTGTTTTTCGTTGAACTTGCCAATCATGCAAAACAACATCTTTCGTACACCACTTTTAATAGATTTGTTCATTTTAAACCGTAATTTAGAATCACAATTTTCACAAACGCATACAATTTGAAACCAGAGATACCGAACGACAACCTTGTCAAATTGACGTTGACGTTCCTACAGAGTTGCTATATAAAAAGTTCGCAAATAATTCCAGGGACTACTTTGCTTAGCCAGACTCTATTAAAGTTATTAAAAAAATTACATTTATAATTTCATTTCAGATAAGCCATGTTTTGTAACTTTGAATACTATATATTTTATACTTAGTATTAGTGAACCTATTATCGGCTTTACATAATATTTGAAGGTGGCAAAAAAAACAAGTTTTGCATGTTCTGCAATGTTATAGAACATTTGTTCTCTTATCGTGGTTGACAAAACCACTAAATTTAGATAAAAATATGTATGTATATTTCAATTCAATTTGCAGTTCCACCATCGTGACCCCGGTCTGGTTGGTTTGCTGGCGTCTCTAACAAAGAAACAGGTTTACTACGGCATTATATCGGACGGCATTCATACTCACCCAGCTGCTTTGCGAATTGCAAGTAGGACGAATCCTAAAGGTATGTAACAATGCGAGTTAATGTATTTGTATATCATTGTGGCCCCAAGAACAGGATTTTCGTTTATTGGGTTTGTTGATTTTTTAGGGAAGCGCTTCCGTCACATTTAACTACTCAGACAAATTATATTTATACAACATTAAAGTTGAAAAATTAAGAATCCAGGAGGATTCGCACCTGCACCTAACATGAATGCCTCAAGTGCTTTGCCAATTTAGCCATGGAGTTGAATGCTGCTAGACTCGAAATTTCTCAACTCTTTTTGTGCCAGCGTCAGCGAATCCTGCTGGTTTCTTAATTTTTCAACTTTCAATATTATATAAAATACAAAAAGGCATAGCAACGCTATAATTTGCTTTAAAATATTACATAAATGATATTCTTTTTGTGCCTGGGATCCCCTGATATAGCTACTCTCTTTGGGGTGCAAATACTTACCACAAGGTGTACAAGTTATATTACTATATGCAGTCGAGTCATCTCTTATTCATTAATTCCAGGATTAGTGCTAGTAAGCGACGCTGTTGCGGCCATGGGACTTGCAGACGGCAGCTACCGCATTGGACCGCAATTAGTGACGGTGGAAGGTGGGCATGCCTACGTCACAGGTACTAAAGTACTTTGCGGCAGCACTTCTGCACTTGATAAGTGTGTTGCGACGTTTAAACAGTCTTTAGGTTAGTACCAATCACTATAATAAAATTACACATACTAATTCTATAATTTTTAAGCGTAATATTTTCTCTTTTGATCTAGATTGTTCTATGGAATATGCCCTGGAAGCTGCTTCTTTGCACCCAGCAAAAGCATTAGGTATTGACCACAAGAAAGGAAGGCTAAATTATGACTGTGATGCTGATTTTGTGATAATTTATCCGGATTCTTTGAAGATCGCATCAACTTGGATAGCGGGAGAATGCGTTTATAAATGTGATCAGTAAAATATGTTTATATTATTAATTATTATTGTTACGTAGGATAGGACGTACTATTCCATATTATAATATTGTGTAAATATTGTTACTAATTAAGATTTTATATTTTTACATTTCAAATGTTTACAAATCCATTTTTATAATAAAATTTAATGAGATTAATCACTATGGCTTTTACAATCTTAAAATTTTACTACCCTTGCCTTAATTATGCGCAATGAATGTATTATTCCGGAAGCGAACAGAACACTAGAGCTCAGTTTTTAATGGACATCACATTACCTAGACACAAACAGGTACTCGTTGCATGTTGTGAATAGCAATATGCCCAACTGTGGCTTATGCGCCGCGTAGGCTGCCTGTTCATCGTGACCATATCAGTTGCGTTTCACTAGGAAGATTTAGGCCAGTAGCATAGGAAATTTAGAATATTAAACTCTTTTTAGTGGCATGGAAAATCTTTATTGAAGTAAATATATTTATAAAGTCAGTACAATTTAAGTTCAATAGTTTCCAAAAATATTAAAGTGCAGGTTGCTGATCACCTGGCAATGTTAAATATGATTATTTCTTAATTAAAATACAAGCTAATATTGAGAAAACTGTAATATGTGAATAATAACATGTATATACCTAAATAAAATCATGACAAAAATATATTTTAGGCAGGCTCTGAAATACACTGCTCTGCTGTTATCCTGGCCACATTTCACATTAAATAAACTTATATTATTAATAAACCGCTAACGTCACATGAAAATTTGCACGCGCCATTAAAAAAAATTAAAAGAAAGAGTGCAAAATGGCAATCATCCAAATTCTCAAGTAACTTTAACGAATAAACAAATTTGGTCAAAGCAAGATGTGCAACCAGTTAAAACATAAATCTACTTCTGTCCACAAGTATACATCGAATATTCATTAAGTTGAATTATATAGGTTAAATATCGATAACGCTCAATTCCTCCACGCTCGTTAGCCGTGGACAGAGAACCAGTTGGGCACCTTAACTTTACAATAAAATAATTAAACATCAAGTTACAAACCACGCAATGTATATTCATATTGTATACGATATTACTAGGTGTATGTATGTATATAATGTAAATACATTTTCATGAAAAACAAAAATAATATCATGGAATATTCAAAGAGCCAAAATATTTGAGATTAACTCTACCTTGATACCATTAACTTCTAGATCTAGGCACAATGCAGCAGAGACTCCTGTAATGGATTACATAACAATTTCGTTGACTGTGGGGCTAAATGGTACAAGTACAGTCACCGACACACAAGGTATACTGAAGACATTATATAAACTGACATTTACGGTACATATTGATGAAAGAGATATGTCGGATAAAATGGACTATAGCGGAAAAAGCTGTGTTGTGCTATTCGTAACTAGCAGTATAGTATAATGTTTCAGAGCCGAGGCCCCTGTGCGGATGCTGCCGTGCCCCTCGCGGCTTGCACCGCCCCAAGGCAAACAACTACATCTAATTAAACTTCAACATTTAAATCTTCAAATGTTTTCGGAGGGTATTGTCTGTTAGATATAATTTCGTGTTTGGAGTCCACATCTTACTAAACACACGGTGGACTACAACTAGGTTTAAAATACTTTTAACAGAATTAAATTATTGAGCAATATATTCTTAAGAGAATATTAGTAGAGGTTTGCCCGGCTGCACCAACTCTACAGAATAATTCTTGTTACTCCTATTATCAAATACAAATGCATACTCCACAAATGTCATTTCCGCAAAATGAGAATTAAATAATTAAATTATAAGGAATTATTGAAATCTTTGGATCAAAATTAAAATATGCATTTGGAACTTGCACCTTTCACACTAACTATTACAATAAATTTCAACATAAAATGACAAGAACATAAGACAGTGTAACTTAGTATATACTTAAACCTACAGAGAATATAAAGGAAATAGCCATTTGAATAACATCTAAACCAACCATGAGAATTAATCACGGGAGTAGCAGACAATTTTTTGTAAACTAAATTGATTCGGTATGATATGTTTTGTTGTTACTGAATAATTTGTGAGATGAAGAAATATCTGAATGGCCGCTAAAGAAAAAAATTATGCTTATAGTTATAGAATCAAAAAATAAGATCACTACAATACGTAAATACCAAGTTGTATATTAAAATATTTGTACTTTTACTGACTAAAGGAAAACATTGGCAACTGCTAATAATCCTACAATTGTAAAAAAAAAAAATTGTATAATGTAGACTGAAAACGGTCATCTCAAATTCGTTCACTCTAAGATGTGGAATGCAATTAGAATTCTTTAACAATATTAAAAGGTATAATAATATATTAAATTTTTATAATCAGCTCAACAATGTATATAATCTATAATAATTTAAAAGCCTAGATCCAAACTGTGATATTTATTGCACAAGCACACATGTGGCTTTTAAAATTCCAACGGGAATAGAGCTCACAACCTTATTATTTATTTATGTTGTTTTTAGAACAGTGTAGACTATATCGGATTAATGGGTGAAGGTAACATTAAATTAAATCGTTTGAGCATGCCGTCTTTAAATAGGTTATCATTGGAATTATTTCGAAACAAAGTCAGATAAAATAGAGAATGAGTGTCCCACCCACGGTTCAACGTTCAACAGATTCAGGGTTTTTGCTCATGTTTCTACCACACCTTTCGTGATTGAGAATCAACAATAAACGGTGCAATACACAAAACATTTAAAGATAATTGCCATATATTTGATGAGTGTGGTTGGCAAGCACCAAACGCACTTCATAACTATTCCACTTTAAATGTACTGTTTACTGCAGCTGCAAGTTCTTTCAATAGCGGCTCACGGTTGATACGTGAGCAATGACCTAGAATCGTTACGCCACAAAACACTCCACGAGACCATCCAGCTGTGCTTGGTGCCACTAATAGGCAATACGCCCACCTCCAATAGGGAGGGTAACATTAGAGCTCACCTTGTGCGCTGCGAACCCTACTTCTATCACATTACCTGGCACCAAGTATGCAAATGTCCTTGACACCCCAACCCCACACTTGTCCATCGCAACCCCACAATAAGAGCTCACTAAATTTATGAATACCAAGGAAACCTGCAATTTTCAGTGCCATATAAAGTGATACTACACAACTACTGAAGTAATTTATTGCTGGATACATAAGGGAATATAGATTCAAGAGAAATATCTTTACCAAAATTGCTTTAAAGTGTATATAGGTAACTTTTAAGATTCCCGAGAAAGGCTACTGTAATGTACTCTAATGATACAATTATTATCAAGTAATGTCAATGGACAATAGATACCATTTGACTGCCATTCATCCATGACATAGTGCTTACTCGCTACGGCAAATTATACAGCCAAGCAGACGCGACGAATACCCGCCGCGGCCCGCGCCAACCACTAATAAACATCTCTAAACAACACCACCATATAGGCAAACTTGTGATACTGTATGTGTGTATATCAATTGAAAAATACTAGTACCTACTAAACATCCCTACGCTGATCCCTACATAAAATACATGGCAAGAAAAGAGGAAAGTGTTCATATCACCACAATTAATATCAAGGGGATAGATCAGTGACGAGTTAATACTTTTGAAAATAGTTACAAACATATAATGTTCGTCATTGAATAATATAAACGGATGTTGCAATCATATATCTGACTTTGAAATTTAAATGTTGGAAATTCACACATAAAATAGTATAATTTGTAAAATTATCCAAAACTTATCACACCACTTTTTAATAATTTTATGCAACCCTAAAGCAATATTATTAATAGCGTCAAACGCTCCCTTTGGGGCATTAATAACTTCTATTTCGGTTAATTTTACTTCACTAACACACAATAATTTTGATCAATGACAACGAATTAAAATTGAACATCATAATATTAAAACCCTGAATATTATAATAATAAAACAAAAATTGGCAACAACTAATAACTATTTTTTACAAATATTATACAATAAAATAATTACTATGTGCATGCACAAATATCGTAAGAAAATAATTTGGCAGTAAAAATTCGTAACTCTAAAGGCCTAAACACACTGGCCAAAAATATTATTTATATAATAATAGGCCTGGAACATATAATTAAACAAAACAATAAAATGACAAAATTAAGAGTATTACTCACACACCTGCTCATCCGCGAGGGTATGTACACTCATTTTAAACTAGTTAAAATAAAGAAAATAAAATTCCCTAATACTATTGGGACAAAAATCCTGAAACAAATAACTTAAAAACAATATGAAAAATAAACCCAAAAGTTACTCACTAATCAATACGAGGTTTCAGACTAAAATGTCAAAATTCAACTTATCACTGGCTTTCAAAGACCGACGTTGCTCATCGCTCGCGTCGCGGCGCGGCGGCGCCTCGCAAGTGTCTTTCTTAATATTGAGTCATGTAAGTCTTTAAATGTTGGTTCATTATGTCTCTCTATTATTGCTCATATCACATCTAATTTTGCGTATCGAATATTGTAAAACTGTTCCAATACACAACACATACATAAAATAAATACCTATTTCTAATTAAGTACACATACTTATACATGTTACTGTTCAATAATGGTGAATTATTAATCAGTATAAATAATATGGCTCAGCAATACGAAGAGAGTGCCTGACTAACAACTAATTTTTATTTATTTTTATAATTATAATTTAGTAACATGAAAGTGTATTCTATTTTCAATGAGATGCACGACTTTTTGGAATTTAGGAATTATAATATTAATATTGTAAACAAGTATACCACGAAAACATTAGAGAGCATGTAAAACTGACATTAATAATATTGGTAAAATATCACACTTAATTTAGGTGGTCTGGGGTTAAGTACTATTTCCAAAGTGTTTTATGTGTAAAACAAAATAATGGTCATGTACAATAATGTAATTCCAGGTAGCTTTTCTGTAGAATGAACATAACATAGCAATGTTACACCTAATACTTTTGTATTATATAATATATTACAAATGAGTGTTCAATGTTCTGTGTTACTGTACATGGTATCACTGTATGTACCGCTAATAACACAAAAATGACATTGCACAAGTGCAATCAGGATTACTGACAGTACATACTGGGATAAATGTAGCTACTATTTGGATAATTCGTTCAAAAAGCCTAATTATACTTGGAAGACCACAGATCCCTGATAGATTTCAGTTTATGTTGGCATTGTATCTGACCATTAATTCTGTGTTACAATAACAATTTTGATACCATATTAATAAAGATTCTATCTGACGTCACATGTCCCATTTTCCACACACTAGTTTTTAGTTTTAGGAAACCTATTAAGGGACAATATTATTAATAATATATGATGTATATAATGATTATATCTATATATGGTATCGCTTTAATAAACCGCATTTTTGTACCTACTATCTAAAGACTATGAATTCTCAATTTTGAATATAAATGTGGATAGTTATAAAAATATATATTTTGGCGAACTGTATATACTCATCGAACATAATATTTTATGATGGCAAATTCGTGTACATAACAAGTAATAAGCAAATATGCTTTTGGTTATAGTACATTTTTCTAAGGTGGAGTATTTGACTCATAATAATGCAAATAAATAATTATCTCAACAACATTATGAGCGCCTTTACAAAAAAAATTAAAGCTTGCATTAGAATGATTTAAAAAGCTCGCTACATACAGGAAAATGCCAGATAAAAACTATTTTTCTACATCAATTTTTAACTATCCAAATAAGTTTAATGTATGTTGTACAAAATGATTGCAAAGTTTATAGCGGTTGTCTAATAATAAAGCATTACATTCATCATTAAGACGTTAATTTACTTAAAATAAATGAAATCTTAACAATGTAAACTGTAATGCTTACGCATGAAAAATCTTTCAAATATGTAATAATAGGCTCTCAAAACAAGAGTACACGAAAAACATTTTGTATAGACACAAGAATTCTGTAAATGGTAAATATATTTTAACGGACAATATATAATATTGTATACGAGATTAACCTAAACTAGATGGCACGTTATTATGGTGTCGCCTCCTTTGGTCATGACAAGACAAAAATTTCGTGTTTTAATTTTTTTGTAAACTCAATTGTGCGTTCACATTTTGTTCTCTTTCGAAGCGAAATACAGATATCAAAGAATAAGATAAATAAAATTACGTATGTCGGGCTAGCATTTGAACAAATCAACTTTTTCTTCGAGGCGACACTCTCACGCAGTCCCCTAATTGACATGTTTAAACTTTACTCGAACTAGGAACCTTACCAGCTGCTAAAATTTAGAAACAAAATACACAAGTCCAGTCGATGGGATTTTTTAGTTAAATTTGGTTATGGTATTCCTTTGGCAGGAAGTTGGATGTTCCGGATGTATCCATGAGTGTGACTACATTTACAATACATAGTGTATAAGCCTAACACACTTATTAACATACACTATACGAACGCATCGCTAAAGACAGTATGCGTGCATTTAATACATATTATAGTCAGATATTAAACAAATCCGAAACTTTGATCCTCCATGACCAAATGTAACAAATTAGTATACAAATCGGACTAAAATAAAATACAAGAATACTATAGACTAACCTTTGGATTTTCCATTACTAGAACTAAATGCAATTACAAAATAATAATGACAGTTGAACAAAACCCAAACAATACGCAAGTTTTCAGTACTTTGGAAATAATAATGACTTGTTCGTCCATAGCAGTGAATAAAAATATAGTGCATCTCTAAATTCTAGAATGCCATAAAACAAAAAATCACGAAGCATACCAAACGTAGGATGACTATAGTTCACTGCAAGTATGGACAATGTTCAAATATCAGACTAACAAGAAACTCAACACAAAATAACGAAATAAGTAGTCAAATACTGGTTTAGCAAAAAATGTTAAGCTTTGTAAAAACAGCAATTAATATAAAATATAGGGAATAAATGTGAGATCTTGTAATATGCAGACTTACAGCCATCGAGTTACTCCTCATACAATATAAAGGGTGTTGAGGACTAGAACATGATGATTATTCTTAGCCAAAGTGACTATGTATCCCTCAGATGTAATTTTCAGGCCGCAGCAGCGTGACACCTGTAATTAAAAAAAAATTGTCAACATCATATCAAATGTTTCTCACTTGGATATATATTATGACATTTTTTTACCGGATTTATTCCGAGATCCTATAAATTTACACGTTGTAAGCACGATAGTCGAGTCGGAGACCCAGGGCCGGCGTTAGGGTTGGGCGCGGCTGTGCGACCGCCCAGGGCGCCGAAAATAAAGGGGCGCCTGCGGGCACCGCAGGCGCCTATATTCGTTCATTGAGCGAGGCCTACTAACTCGTAATTTGCGAAAAAATTGTTATGTTGGCAACACTAGAATGGAACTCAGTCTTCAAATCGGAGCACTGCACTGCATGCATTTAATTTTACCGGGAATCCCCGACCATCAAATCAAATCAAATCATTTATTTCCATGGGCCTCAAGGGGCGCTTGAACACGTCAAAACAAAAATCAAAATACAAATTATACAAAATGAAAATAAAAATTAGCCAATTAAATTATAATAATTATTGCAATAAAGTGATTTGACACCGGAGCTTAGATTGACTTTAATTCAACTTAGAAATTTGAATTAAAAGCAATCCAAGTACCAGCTCCGATGGGTATAACATCATGAGAAGAGCTGGTGAGAAACTCGAGAACATCGAGAAAAACATTATCTATCTCTTTTTATGGTTCCTTAACCGAATGGCAAAAAACGGAACCCTTATGGATTCGAAATGTCTGTCCGTCTGTCCGTCCGTATGTCACACCCCCTTTTTCGTAACTATAAGAGCTATATTGTGGAAACTTGGTTAGTAGATGCATTCGGTGAACCGCATTAAGATTTTCATACAAAAATAGAAAAAAAACAATACATTTTTGGGATTCCCCATACTTAGAACTGCAACTTAATTTTTTTTCAAACCCATACGTGTGGGATCTATGGATAGGTCTTCGAAAATTATATTGAGGTTTCTAATATTTTTTTTTTCTTAACTGAATAGCTCCCTCCCCCCGGAAACTTCTAAAATAAGGGAATGATAAATGTAAAATAATATATGATGTACATGACCATGCAAACTTCCACCGAAAATTGGTTTGAACGAGATCTAATATTTTTTTATACGTTATAAATCGTTACCCTCATTTCACTTTTCATTCAATCAACTCCAAAATAATAAAGAATAAAGAAAAACATTTGTTTAGATGTATAGTGGTACGGAACCCTACGTGCGCGAGTCCGACTCGCACTTGGTCGGTTTTTTACGTTTAAATTAGAGAGAGTTTATGTAATTTTTGACGAAGCGGCACACACTCAGCTCATTCTAGTTTTCATCAGCTCATTTTAGTGGGGAGAGGCGTTTTTCTAAGCTTAAGCTGATAAAAACCTTTCTGCGATCGACAATATTGTAATCCTGATTGACAAACTTGGCAACTTAGTCAATCGAGAATGAAATTGCTAAAAACCTCGATTTTGATAAAATAATAAAAGAGTTCGCCGACAAAGGCTAGGATAGTCAAATTTTTATATATCGCCGTATAAATCTCGCCCAGGGCGCTGGTAGTGCTAGAACCGGCACTGCGGAGACCGTAGGATTGCGAAGTCAAAGGTCTATATAGCTAAGATTTATGTGTGTATTTATCAAATAAATTATCGCTCGCTTATAGTGCAGGCAAACATCGTCAAGAAACCTACATGCTTCAGATTGCCTAAAAAGTGCTCGAGGGTGTGTGAAGCCTACCAATCTGCACTTGGCCAGCGCGGCAGCGTGGTGGACTATTGCCTAACCCTTCTCATCACGAGAATGGAGTCCACCAGTGGCACATGTATTAGATACAGAGCTGCTATTATTAAGCTCGTGTTTATTATACATGCTTAACTTTGCAAAATTAAACCATACCTTCACATAGGGGCATTCAAACTCGGTAACAAGCACGCCGTCACGCGAGAACACAGCCACGTGGAACTTGTTGCCATGCGAGTCCCCGATGAGCACGTCGCCGGCGTCCGACACGTCGATGCCGTTCGGGAAGTTGGTGACATTCTCGCACCCAATGCGGCGGAGGAAACGGCCCTCGTCGTCGAACACTACCACGCAGTGCCCCTTGAAATCGCACACGTAGAACTCCTTACCTGGAATGACAATATTGCTTTATGTTGTACTTGCCTGGTGTAATAATAGTAAGTATACACTAGGTATGATTACAATTAACGATGATAGAAAAATAAATTTCACCAATTTGTTGCTGATATAAGATAGAAAAGGAATTAAAAATGATGTCAAAAGGAACAAAGGGCATTGAAATATAATTTAGTAACCATTGCTTACCACTTATAGCAATATCTGATGGCTCCCTCATGCACTCGCTGCAATCAAACCAGCTCATGAGGTCACCTTCTTCAGACAGTATAAATACAGTCGGAGTCACGCTGTCAACAGCCACGATCAGACCTTCGGCAGTAACGGCCAGCCCGGCCACAATATCGATGAATCGCACCTATGGACAAACATGAAATACTCAAGTATTTGTGCTACTAAATAACGAAGTAAAATAATTGTTTATAAACTGTGACATACCGGTAACACTATATATACCAGGAATAAAAAGCTACTTACGGCGATTTTCTTCAAGAAATGTCCATTTTTAGTGAAGATTTGCATGCGGGACCTTTCGTTACCGCGGTCGCACACCACAAACTTGCCGGTGGCACGAACAACTGCCACCTTGCGGGGATACCACAACTGTCCTTCCTCCTTCCCAGCAATGCCGAAGTTGAACTTGTAGGTTCCAGACTTATCAAATACCTGAAAATGGTAATATTTTTACAATTTGTAGGATAACACCCTTTTGACTCGAAAATAGTCAATAAACTTAAGTTTTATGATTAGTGATAATTCTAGTCCATGGTCATCTTATTAGACGCGTTGCTTCAAGAATCAATTTAGAGAATAATTAGTCGCGTATATAATTTTGTTTTCGGACACCTCAATAGACGATTTGTCACAGCCATGGTAAGTATAAACTAATAATGTTTTACTTAAAATTACAAAAGAAAAACGTACCGTGATTCGGTGGTTGTTGGTGTCGGCGACGATGATATCCTCATCATTACCAAGACAGAATCCATGGGGTGAGTTAAACTGTCCCTTGCCACTTCCCAGCTGGCCGAACTTGAATCGAATGTGCATTGGAGTAGCTTTGGTCGCACGCATGAGTGGTGCCGGTGGAGGCACGAGAACCGATTCTTCTACAGCAGTCAGTAAAGGTCTTCCTGGAGATACGCCTCGTGGACCTACGCCGCCCATTCCTCCTACGCCACCGACCCCTCCAAAGCCGTTCACTTCTGGAATAATAGATGTAATTCTAGAAACACCAGCTGGAAAATGTTGTACAAAATTATTGATTTACTATTATCTCAAACAGACTTTCTTGAAACTGACTTTGATGAAACTAATATACGTATTATAATAAATATAAATAAATAAATAAATATTTCACGACGCACACACAACGCCATCTAGTCCCAAACTAAGCAGAGCTTGTACTATGGGTGCTAGAATAACTGATAGTAATACATATATACTTTTCTTTTGTAAATACATACTTATTATACATAGAAACTCCCAGACTAAGACAAACCCCCATGTTCATGCACACAAAGATTTGTCTTAAGTGGGAATCGAACCCACGACCTCGCGTCGCAGGCAGGTACACTACCCATTCCGCCATCCGGTCGTCAAATAAAATAGTCATATTATCAACTTTCGACTAGTTGATCCAATCGTTAAAGAACTTCTCATTAAAACAAGAATGTTTTAACCAAGTCATACACTTCAGAGACCATCATGTAACATTATTCAGTCTGAGAATGATTGGTATAATAAAGTTGAAGATAAATACTAACCGGTATTCAGGCCCAGTTTAGCAAGAGCTTGCAAATTGTTGTAAGCTTGAGGCGAATTAAGATCTCCAGCCAACAGCTCTGCTAGTGTGAAAGATGGAGCGGGGGACGCATGTGGTGGTGGCGGGACTTCCTTTTCGGCAATACTAGCCAGTTGCTGCAAATTGTATTCAACCATTGAAGGCAGCGCAGGAACTCCAGCAACACCGCCTACTCCAGATACATTACTGATATTCACGCCTCCAGGCAGGACGCTAGAGTTATTAACTCCAACGCCAGTAACAGCACCTACGCCTGGAACTCCAATAGAGGGCACGCCACCGACGCCGGGCACTCCAACCATGCCTCCAACTCCAGTAACACGGCGCACCCCAGGTATTGGGTAGTCATCAAACACTGGAGCATTAGTTATCGACACAGCAGGCGAATGAGAATTGGATGTCACAGATACAATAGCTGATGATTCGCTGGCACGCTTTCTTTCTTCTGCACGCGTAGTTTCAGTATGGAATGATCCAAAAGTTTCTTCTATTATGGCATCAAACTTATCCATCTTGGTTACGAATTCCATAGAATAATCAACATCAAATTCCGGGGCCCCTTCTAGTAACCGCGTAAACTGCGAGGTTACGGTTTTCTTCAACATCACAATTTCAGTTCCATCGCCGCAACTAAGGAGCCTAGCCGCAAATTTACAAGCACAGTCGATACGCAGGACAGTTTTATCGACCCGATCGAAGAGGTCCATGACCTTGAGCTCTCTTTCTTTGTGCAAACGTTCGAGTTCTTCTAGAGCCTTTTCACGGCACCTCTCAAGAGCAGTTTTGTAAGTGTGGAAAGCTTCATTAATCACACCTTCAGCTTCATCTCGCTGACGCTGCAGATCTCCTAATGAATCATCAAGTCTGGCAGATGCACTACCAGCAGTAGCTGCTTGAGCATTAGCTTCCACAATAAAATTTCTTAGTTCAGCTCGTAAATTAGATTCCACATCAACAATCCTTTCGCAACGATGTTCACCAACCTTGTGATCAACAGTCAGGCATTCTGTACATGCGCCAACTTCGCATTCGCAGCAATAAAACTTGAGACTTTCGCCTGCGTGTCTAGTGCAAAATATTGGCTTATGCACAGCAGCTTTTTCCTTAGAGGACCTTAGAGCATCAAATGGAACTACTCTGTGATTTTCGAAGCATCGCATAAATTCGTGAGCAGAGTTGCAGTTGGAACATAAAAAGTGAGAGCAATCAGTGCACCTGGCAACAGCCGGTTCCTTGCTCTTGCAACAAGTGCAAACAACAGACTGATCCATAGAAGAGACATCGAGAATGTTTGTAAGCACATAGTCGGAAGGAAGAGATACAGCCGCGCCGCCAGGTACCTGTTATAAATAGAAAATACTGTAATGAGTTTGGTTATTTTAGTTTGCATTTAAGAACCCAATACCAAGAATTCCAAACCTTAACAGTTTTAAAATATCCCACATCCATAGCCATAACATGCTTGAATGGGCATAATTTACCAAACAATCAATAGGCATGCTAGGGGTGGGGTGGCGTCGGTTAATAGTAGGGTGCCGATAGCTTACCTTGGTTTCTTGTTTGCACAGAGGGCATTCCACGCCCAAATCGAATTTCAGAGAATCTCCAGCTTCATTAACCATTAACTTGTCAATGCAAGCTTCACAAAATACATGAAGGCAGGACAATACACGAGGACTGCATAACTTATCACTGCAACAAATATAAAACAAAATATAAAACAAAATATAGAACAATGTACGATAGAAAACTATCTCAATATTTTAGTGCATAATATACTCACTCGCAAATATTGCAATTTTGCTCCTGCTTGCCATCAGTTGACTCCAAGGAGCCTTCATCTCCAATACTAACTAAGCCACCCCCAAAAAGGTCCCCATTCATTTCTTCCATTTTAACTTATTATTATGTTGGTGTATAATGAATATATTCCTCGACCTTACTCAACAAGTATCTGTAACAATTAAAGTATATTATTTTTATATACTGACTTTGTTTCAGGCCCGTTGCCCATACAGTGACAGAAATTAACATTATTAATTTGTTAAAATAATAGATAAGTATAATATACGTAGAAAAATTTGTAGTTAGCCCGCAAATTTTATATCATGTGTCGGTATAAGTCACACTCGAGTATAATACTCGTGGATTGGGTTGACACTGTTTTAAAAAGGTTAAAACGAAACCCTATTTACTGAGATTTCACTGTCCGTTTGTCACCAGATTGTATCCCATGAACCGATATAGGTAGACACATAGAAATCTTAATAACTAGTCAATAGAAATGCTATCGACTATCTTTTAACACTGGGACGCATGTCGCCGGTTTTCAAATACCACTTTTTGTATTCCTGCAAACAAAATTATTCTTTTTGGCGATGACATTAAGACGACAATTCCTCAACTCGCACTGTTGTTCGATTAGACAAATGCGCTTGTATTCCTGCAAACAAAATTATTCTTTTTGCGATGACATTAAGACGACAATTACTCAACTCGCACTTGTGTTTGACTTGACAGATGCGCGGCGACAAGGTCACGCGTCTTTGACATTTCTATTGCCTTATTATTAAGATTTCTATGGGTAGACATGATGTCAAACTGTTGCCGCTATACAACGAATACTACAAACCAAATAAAATAGATATGTAAGGGGGAATCACTTACAACATACATGATTTCTTAACCGATTTATAGGATACATTTTGGAGAGTGTGCCGAGAAACTACACAACCTTATCCCTCCGTCCCCGTTTCACCATAGGACTACCAGACAAACGGCAATCAGGCACCGCTTTACGGTAGATATTCCACTAATACGCACTAAGCGTTTCGCCTCTACATTTCTTATGCGAAAGCCTTGCCCGAGTCTGTGTTTCCGCACGAGTAGAATCTGGATCTCTTCAAAGCAAGAGTTAATAGGTATCTCATAGGTAAGCGTGCTCCACCGTAGACGGCATCATCAATTACCATCAGGTGAGATCGTGGTCAAACGCGTGCCTATCCACCATAAAAAAAAAAAGATTTTATAGATAAAGGTACAAAACCCTTCAAAATTAAATCAAACATATTTTATTTCTGGCATCAGGGTCCATTCATAAATACCCTATGTATAACTAACATACATAATTGTATTTTAAACTATTTAAAACGTTTATTCGGCGAACTGTTACGCAATTGCGCGAGGTGTCGTGTAATCTTAGGTGTCGTGCTGGTTGTTGTTTTGGCGTTTTGATGACGCTGTGTTTACATTTGACGTCATCGTGACGGAGACAGCGCGGGCGCAGTGTGCAAGTGCATCGTTTGCAATTGCTGGGGATATCGGCGAACGCAATAACGCTGACTCGACGACACTCGGCTTTGATGCGATGCAAGTAGAAGCTTAGACGTGTTTTCGCGTGCAATGCAACCTCAGGTGAACTACATTCCGATACAGTCTTGCGTAACTGATCTATATAGGAACGCAACTCACTGATGGTATCTTGAGATGCATCACGCAGCCTGTTGACATCGACAAGGTCATATAGAAGAGCCTCTGCAGCTCCTTCGCGACAAATGTTGGCAGAAGGTGGGGTAGGTCACTTTCGAAACTTTGATCAGGTCGTAGCGGCCTTCAGCGTAGCGGCATCTAATCACTTTGAGTGTCTCGTGCAGAAGTAACTTGGATCTGCGAATCTAATCTTTACTAAAGTTTGACTTGAAAATCTCGACGAGGTAAGTACCTTGTCCATGGCGTCCATTATGTATTGCGGGAACGCCAGGAGCTCGTTCGCTAGTAGTATGTCACCAGACATCGTGGCCGGTTCGGGTTCGGGTCGGTCGTAACCGCGTACGACGTGAATTAATTTAATTAATTCGATAATGCAATGAAACGCGTCCGCTTACGAGCGCGCATTGCACTATACTGATAAATATTTATCAAAAGGTTTAAATTAAGTTAAAGAGAAAGAATATGCAAAACAAAAAAATACAAAATAAAATATAATTAAACTGAACCATGAAAGGGTTTCTAATACAATAACGACAGCGATTGTGTCCTGTATCGCGAAGGTTTCATAAAAATACATAACACATGTTACACAAAACACCCACTCATACCAAAATGTTGCCGATCATACAGAAATTTGTCCCATGCCATATTCAAACCCATCAGTCACAAGTTCACAACACAAGCGCAAGTGGGCGTGAGTGGGAGCGGCACCAACTGTTCCTAGTATTAAAATTTACAAATACCACCCCTGTATAATTATATTTATTTATGTATAGCCGTGACCTAAGAAACGCGTGGCTCGGCCTACCAATATGTGCTATAGATAATGACATCAACTGCATGCACCATTGCGGCGATCCGATCGATACGAGACACGAGTAAAGTGTAAATATATCTTTATACAAAAGGAAACATTTTATCGTTTATGTTAAACGAATAAAGTTTGTAATTCATTCGATTTAAACTTCTAATCGAAGTTATAAGCATTATAAATATAGCCTATTTCGATGTAAAATCCATAAAAACATGGCAGTAAGGATGTTTTAAGAACTAGAACATTCCTACTGGATTGTTTTCTATGGAATCTCATCATTCTCCTAACGATCCTACAACAAAGAAAGACCGAAATAAGAGCCAGACTAAACAACAAATAAGTACTGTTACTAAGCAAAGTGTAACAAAAATAGGCAGCTCGTGTTACAGTTCTTACGTAATAAGCCGCATAACAATAAATATGTGACTGAATAAATATAACTTCAAAATTATAGCATACATTTTAATGCTCTAGTATTCTAGTATAATTTTATTATAATAGCAAATACAATCATATTACTATATGTATCTACATGCTTATTTTATTATTACGAACACATAAAAAAAATAAAGTGTTAAGGCGTGTTTACATTTGCTCACCTCATCCGTATCCATATCCATAGGTATCCTAGTTTTGGATGCTTTTACAATAATAATTTTACAAAAAAAAAAACCGACTTCAATCAATTCAAGTATATCTAGCTTTATTTACAGAAAAATATCCATATTGAATCTTAAATTAAACTAGTCTAATAACTAATAAGAAATACTTAAGTAATATTCTACGTCTCTGCGTCTTCGAGTAAAAAATACAGTCGAATTGAGAGAACCTCCTCCTTTTTTAAGTCGGTAAACTAAATACGAACGATAGAACTATATTGGCAGTCATGATACGCGTCGGCGAAACGGATACGGTGATCGGATCAGATAAGTGATACATATATAGACACGTCTTTATATATATTTTTAGGTATTAACAGCAAGGACATAAAATCATTAGTATCTAAGTTTTACTAGATCACGACCGCAATACCTCGTTTAATTACCAGCCTAGCCCTTTCTTGTAAATTTTAACAACAGAACAGGTTATATGACAAATACAAGTTTACATAAGGGGAGACTGATTTCAATTGACAGCTGAATTTCAGCAACGTCTAAAATCATTCAGTCAATAGGGGCATCAATCAAAGCCTCAACTAGTTTGGCTCCATTGCAAGGCATTCAAGGGTCAGACGATATAAACTAGCTTTATAAACCGGTCAAGTGCGTATCGGGCCACACGCATTGTAGGGTTCCGTCCGTAGTCAGGCGTTACAGCATTCTTATTTAGGGGGTTTACAACGTGTATAGTGCTCGAACATACCAAAAGCAGTATCTGGACATTTTTGAAATCAAAATTTGAACAATCGCTTAGTTTATAATTACGGTGGTGTTTATTTTCCTTCACGTTCCTCCACCTTCCAGGCGATCAATAATTGCTTTAAAATTTTATGTCGCATCTGATTCTGCTTTTAGTACGTTTGCGCACATTGCGGGCCTACAGCTACGCGATTTTTTCATATTTGGTGAGTATTTTCCGTATTACCGTGATTTTGATAAATGCAATAATCTAAGGCCATAAATTTTCGACCGATATTCAGTAGTTATTGAGATATTTATATTTTTAGGTTATTGCTGAAATTTCCCAGATTCAGCCACTAAAAATGAATTAAAGTCATGTCAATAGTAAATGTATTAAGATTTCAGTATTTAGTGCAGACAATACATTAGTTTAAATATTTTTAATTAATTAAAAGTTGAATTATACAAAATACTTAGAATTAGAACACTGAGGAATTAATACTTCTTCGAAAGTTTATTTTCCCTGTAAAGAAAACGAGGCTAGCATTAAAATAATATACTACACTAATCATGCAAATTATAAGAATAATACCCCTTGTTTTATAAGCTTTAAAATGGTATTACTGTTGGTACTTTTGCATTTGAAGAGGAAACAGGAGTGTTTTACAAACATTAATGGAGGTTTGGGAGACTGCTTACTAATTGTATTAGATGTAAAAAAGTTCTACCAAAATAAAAAATAAAAAATATCGGTAGAACATTGGCTCAGATTATTGCATTTAGGATCTGTAATATCGCCGTACAGGGCATACGTTGAATTATCAATAACTCTATATAAGCAACAGAAAATCATGTGTATATAAATTATGCACGGTTATGTGAACTGAAAATTTTCACCTTTCTAGTACTAACAGATTCGACGCTATTCTCGATGCTGAGAGACATACGAACCGGACATGGCGAGACTGTAAGGGTTTCATGTAGATACTACGAAACCCTAAAAAGGGGAAAAGGAGAAAGAACAGGACTAGAAATACAAAAAAAATGTATAAACGACAGACGACTAGGCTGGACGATGCTAGTACTTACGAACAAAACATTCCCTATTTGTCTATCTCCATTCTTTGAAAACGTTCACACAAAGGAAGTAATCTTCTCTTTTTTACCAGTCGCAGTTGTATTTTAAACAATGCTATGTTTGTTAAGAGTACACAGTATGCTTTTATCGTGCGTATGCAGCAACATCGGACTCAGAAATTGTTGAATAAAATGTGTAAGTTATACCTACTAGTGATGTAAAGAATGTGCAATATTAATTTAAAATATTCGCGAATGCGAATGTTGATGTGAAAGGGCGCGCAAAATGTCAGTTTGCCATTTAGTGGCAGCCATGTTTAAATAAAACGAAGCCGTACTGGCCCGTTTTGAGACACTCACACTAGCAGTTGCACAAAACTTCGTCTGCGTGAAATAAATTAATGTCTGTTTCAAAAACCATACGTAAACTTATGCTTACATCTTCAACTTAAGCGCGAAACATGCTTTTTCTGTGAAATAATAATATTTTCGTAAATAACTATGAATTAGCACTATAACGTCTTCACTACCGAAATAACTCGTTTTTAAATATTCACTTTCAAACTAAGAAGCTTCCGCCCAAGCGTCTGAGAGTGCCGAAGACGCCAAGTGGGTTTGTAATACACAAATCAACATTGTTTATTGGTTTATATTATAAATCACTGATAACTCCCAACAGGAAAGATTTGTAGATAAAAATTATCTCAAAACATCAATATTTACAATAAAACCGGCGAGCATGTATGACGAGGTTTAAGGAAGTTAAAGGAAGGAACGACTAAGAAAGTGCTGAAGATGCAGACAATACCACACATATTCTATAAAAAATAAAAGTGGCACTGAAGTATCCATGCCACCCAGTAAGGAAGCGCCAGAGGCGCCGCCTTTTTGACTCATTTTCTTTAATAACAAAAGAAGCGCCACTAAAGAGCATGTTTGCTTTTTAGGTAATTATTTTATTCAGATTCTTTATTTATGATTTATGAATATTTCAGAGGAGAACAGCAGATATTGGGACAATCTTGGCACATGGCAAAAGGAAAAATTGCCTTTATCGTGACGATATGTTCCAGAGAAAAATATATCCCGAGTCGAATTCTAGGCAACATCCTTGTTCTGCTGAAATTCGTGTCTTCTGAATCAGAATGCACAGTGAAAGGGCGGGGCTTGGTGAGCGTGTGGACTGGTGATGTAACGAATATTCGCCATTTCTTGACATTGGTATTCGCCAAATATATGCCGAATATCAACATCCGAATCTTATTTCCATATGAAATAACTCTTAGTAAATGAATCAAATTTTAATTTCAATACAACTTTTATAATAAAACCTTTAAACGTCGAACGTCTTTCAATTAGGGACGTAACTACCGCTGGATCAGCCGTATCAACGATATAGGGTCCCGCAACTTAGCCGACCCCAAGCCGTCTAATCTAACGTTTTTTTCCAAAGTCATAAAATCTCATTTAAATGATTAGTTATCGATTAATTATATTTATAAACCATCATTATTATAATAATATTTTTAAATCAATGACGGACTTATCCTCACATGGCGAATTTATGAAGCAATAGAAAAATTTTGCTTGAGGTGAGGTTAGCAAGATGTTAATGAAAAATCAAAAATATTAAAGCAACTTCCAAAACTTAAAAGCCGGTGCTTTAAATGTCAGTACATCAAAAACTATTTTCGGAGTTATGCTTTTGAGAAGAAGGTTATTTTTTTTTTTCTTTTTTGTGGTTAGCAATACCAATACATATACAGAATACTAATACAGATAAACGATTGCACAAAACGCGTTTCATTAGCTGTTCTATTTAGAAAAGTCCCATTGTCTGTCTCCAAAGATCTACATCAGATCCTGATGAATTATATAATTATCTCTTCCTTAAAACACAAGGATGAAAATACCGAAAACTGCATTCAAAGCAGACCAATAGTTGCTAAGAAAATCACAAAATTTATACATTGTTACATAGATATCAACGTAAAATATGGATCAAATACAGAACCAACTAATTTTTTATTAAGTTTGTTAATAAGTAATAATATTTTTTTCAATTAAGTAATATAAATATTAAATAAACCTCATTCTGTCACTATTACAATAGAAGTCAATCTAATAGAAAGAATCAAAGTAGATTTTGGAATTTGAAAGGTATGTAATGTTGGCACAAAGGGTTAAGAAATTTAGAATCTAGCAGCATACAAATCCATAGCTGAAATTGTATAAAATTACAAGACTACAGAACATTGATACAGCCCATTTTTGAAGAGTACCATTATGTCTCCGTAGATTTTTATGAAATCATGATAAATGATTTAATAAAACCTTCTTTGGGACAAAAGAGTAGAAATACCAAAAATGCCATTCAAATCCCATCAGTACTTTCCAAGAAAAATGTGAACATACAAACATATGGATGGAATGTAGCAACCTCCTTTTTTTAAGTTCATACAAAATAGCTTCAGCAATGCTATTTTCTGAATTTTATGTCTGCACTTCTGAATAAAAAACCAGACTAGCAATGTTTCAACGCATTGTTGATTTAAAAATACTTTCTTTCCAAAATTTTATTGGGAACATCATTTCTTTGAAACCCCCACAATATTTTATGTTTATGGTAAATTACAAAGTAATTAGTAAGGCAATGGTATTCATTGCACTGATTAAAAATGCAAAATGCACTTGTGAGTTTGTAACAAGCAATATTGTTCTTGCTGTCTTCTGAACGCAAATTGTCATTTAGTTATTATTTTATATCATATAATAAATAAACTTTGATATCCCTGTATAGTGAGTGCATTGCAAAATACAAAACATAAAAGTAGTATGTATAAATTCAGGGTCCTAGTTTTGGCAAAAATCAAGATCCTTTTAACTCCAGTAAGCCATTTATTTTAGTTTTGCAGTGTTTGGTAGAACTATAAGTACCCATATCTTATTTGTCTTAAAAATAGATGTAACAAGATTAAGAAGTAAGAGATTATGTGTTAGTATGTAGTCTAGTCACTGTACTATACTTAGAGGAAAAAACAATGATGTTTTACAAAGAATTATCTAAGTGATATATTTTGTAATAAGACCATATTGTATGGAATATATTTTTATCACTTTACAGTTCAAATTGTAGACAGATCAATATAGTAAAGTTCGTGAACAGATATTTTTTTGAAGTATGTCTTTCGGTGATATTAACAACAGTAACAAGAATACTTGTACAGTGGACCGAAGATACTATTTTCCATCACATGTAGATGCAAATAACTAAAGTAATATCATCAAAATGGCTTCATAAAATAATAAGTACTTAGGTACCTGTCGTACAATAAACGCAATGCACCATGCAGACAATGGCGAAGGTCGATATTCCGTACAAACACGTTTTATCCCAAATATGGTCCGAAATTATAATAAGTACATAATTTAAGAGCATCATAATAATAATTAAGGATTTACTAACCTTTAACAGTTTATAATTTGAAGGAAAAGCTGATAATCTACGCGCAGAAAGTTCTACCACGCCGTAACTATGAGAATACTCAAACTTTGTAAATAAATAAAAAATGAGCATCAAGTCTCAACAGATATTTTTTTTTAAATAAAAGTAGTTTCTTCGATGAATTAAATTAATGTTTTGTCACGTTCTCATTTTAAAAAGGCGAATACATCACGGTGTATTGATTTTCTGCGTAGACGGTTGCGCTGTCTGTGGCTTGATGGTGATGTGATATACTTTATTCCAATCGATTACAAGGATGGATGGTGTCCATCCTTGTAATCGATTGGAATAAAGTATCGATAATCACGTCTTCTGCGACCCAAAAGCAATCAAACTTCTCTGATAAAATATTGTTATTTTACGAATATATTTTTTGAGAATCCTCCTATTGAATAAATAGTGTTCCTTTAATTTAATTAATTTATCTTAAACAATTAATTTGCGGCAAAATTGCAGAGGTACACAAAATTTGCCCAAACAATCACGTTCAAAGTTTAGTTAAAGTTACAATTTTAATTAAAATAAGTAAGTGCGTACAAATTCATATTAACTTTGTAATAATAAAATAAGGATTTAATAATGAAATTATTATACAAATATTAAATTTGTAGTCTCCAAAAGAGAAATTGTTTGAATGACTGTAATGCATGCCTGTGATTTGTGATTTACCTGTACATTATTATAAAAGTTGGTATGGCTCTGTGTAATTATACAGTTGATGTGATTATTATATAAAATAAAATAAATGAAAATAATGAGAGTTGGGTAACTTTGAATGTATTATTTTATCAAAATTACTTCGATTTCCATCGTGATCTATACTTTATCAGTTGTACGCAAATTTTATCTTTAATTATGTACCGATAAAGATAACGATTTAAAAATTATAATATTTAAACGTTTACATAAAGATATACATCAAGAGATAATTGGTTGCAATAAGTTATTTACAATAGGTAATTTTGTTTATATAATTACGAATTCAAATCAGAAAAAAAACGCAGCCACGAACACCATCTTAGAAAATACGAGTAATTTGTTAAGTTTACGATAAAAATTGCATCGTAGGGTATTCTAAAATAAAAATATTTAAATAAAATCTTTGCAATAAAAATATTTGAAGTTTGAAGTTTGAAGAAAGCAAGACTCATACTAACCTCAATATTTATATAAAAAGTTTAGCTTTTGAATGAGATTGAATAAATGACGCAGTGACAAATGAAATAAAATCAGAGATCTTGACGGTTTAAGTTAACCGCAAATTAAATGTTACGGTTCGGTATTGGCCACGCTCGAGTACGATGCTCGTCGATCAAATTGGTCAAGCAGTCATCTGCGGCTAGCTTCAAATCCGCCAAGATCCCTAATTTAACTTAAAATATTTTCTAAGTGATACATTGAAATCGATGAAATCGAGTAATCGCTTAAAGTTGAATTATTTTATTTTGATGTCGCCTTTCCCTATTGCTGTAAAAGTGTTGCCAGTCTTAATTTATCTATTATGTATTATACTGTCTCCATTCTCTCTTTCTCTTCTCTCTCTCTCTATAATCTGCACGTGTGGTGTAGTGGTTTAAGCGGTCACCTTGCCGCTCTCCACTGCACTGGTGTTGTGGGTTCGATCCCCACATGGGACAAATCTTTGAGTTATTTGCAAAGATTTGTTCTGAGACTAGGTGTGCTTGTGTGAGTGAATGTGTGTATTTGGCCTTGTCATTGGGACCATTGGATATTGCTTTGGCGTTCTATCTAATGCAAAAATCCAAATTATTATTTTTTATTATTATTATAATCCATCCATATCCCAAAATCAACAAAACACGATCATTCTAAACTACAGTAATGCAATAAAATCGGGGCTTCCTTTGGCAGCGTGCACAGATAAATCAAAAATGACAGGGAATGTCAGCAATGTCAGCATGACCAGAAATTAATACGTGACATGTCATTAATCCTTTGAGATGGGCTTATTTTTTTTGTTCAATATCGAAAAATACGAGGATTAGATAGCTTAGCCATTGTAGTCAGATTTTTTTTTAATTAGAAAATATATTTGTAAACAAACTATAAATACTAAATAAATGACCTTTCATGAAGCGCCTACTTAAAACATTTTTGAAACACCGATTTAACAATGAATACAATGAAATTCTATAGATCCTGTATGAATAAAACAACCATGTGTAATTATTTCAATGAAATGTACTATTTTCCGTGTAATAATATCAACTAATTTGTTAATAAACATAATTTTAAAGGGATATGACGCTTCTCAAGATTGAGTTAAAAAAAATGCCAGTTAAGGTATCTAGAAGGCATAACTTTCTTGGACAGAAACATTTTGTTTGTACAGTGCCATCTCCATTTTCTACATTGTCATGTCAGTGTTGAAAGTTCCGTACAATATTATGATAACTATAAAATCGTCATATATTTTTATTTATTGCGATGCGCATTGATTTTTTGGTCTGGTTATTATTAAAAGCGCATTTAGTTATTTTAAAAAAGCTATATCAATTTTGTCTGTAATTAACGTAATATATTGTCAGAATTATTTTATTGATTCTTCTTCTTCTTATGGTGTCAATGGCTTGTTCAATTATTCTGTGTTAGACCAGTAAGTGGTGACTTCAACCCCATCTTTGTTGACCCGCATAAGGTCTTTGGGGTGCAAGTGAAGGAATAAATGGCAAGGCAACAGATGGGCCATACTTTGGGTAGAGGATCCACATTCACAACTAGTGTTGGATAAGTTGATATAGCCCCACTTGGCCAGATTGTCTATGCAACAGCCAACCTGAGTCCGAAGACTGTTAAGGGACTTGCAGATCGGTCACTGCAGGTCATTCCCAGGTGGCAGATGTTCGGCTAGTTCAAGAAAATTGGTAGGTACAGGAAGGTTAGTTAGGCCTTCCAAACACCGCATCGTAGATTGGTGGGACTTTGGTCCGTTGGTTTCGTCTCTCTAATAAAGCTTTTGCGGCTTTTAATGTGAACTGGTGGTATGACATTACTGTAGAGTGGATGGCGGTTATCATTCTCCTGTTTCCACTTTTCAATCTGGCATGAAATTTTACAGCGAGCAAAGGGTGGTGCTATTCCTGCTATTCGGCAAAACATGTCAAGAGGTGTTGGTTTTAGGCAGCAGTGATGGTTCTACAAGCATCGTTTAGCACCACATCTACTTTCTTGGCGTGTGTAGAACAATGCCCCACTAGGCATGCAAATTTCCTGTAGAAAAGGAATGCGAAAGACCCATCGACCTGATAACTTGTTGTGAAACGTCCAGGTCGTACTTTTGAGTTGCCGTAGTATGTTGTTTCATGCACAGATTTTTTGCTTGGTCTTTTGGCAATGATATCGGAACGTTAGGGATCTGTCAAGTGTCACGCCCAGGTAGCGGTTTCATCAAAGACTACTAAAGACCAAGGTACCGTGTAACGGGGTGTGAGATAGCAATATTTTACTACAGTGTTGTCAGGGTAATCAGATTTCCCTAAAAAGTTGGCAAAAAGGCAGTGCATAATTTTGTGTCACTAGTTCCTCATAATATAAATATACAGGTTGTTTGGTACATTGCATCGTTTGCCAAATTGAATTGGCTTAAAAGTAGTATCCTTAACTATAGTTAAATAAAAAGGCGAGTATGTGTTATTTGAAAGTAATTCTCAATTTTATTGAGAAACACAACCGTAAACTTTAAAAAAGTACAAATAAAAAAAAAGTAATAGTGAATATCAAAAATTGAATTTATTGGTATATTGGAAGATTTGCTTGATTATTTTTTTTTACAAAAAAAATGCTATGGAATTCTTTGCATTAAAAGTGCCATATTGTTAGATAGGTTTGATCCTTATGATTGATGCCACGGATTAATGCCATAACCATACAGGATGCTATTAATTCGGCAAAATAGCTGATGCCCAATTCAGTTTTTTGATCATAAATTAAGTTTTCATTAAATAAAATGTTCTTAGAACATTTAAGGTAGTACCTACTGCATTAATTTATCAAAATTCTTTGTCCAATGTATGCTTTTCAAAGAAATGAGACGACTTAATCAAATAATCACGAACAAAATCATGATTTTTACGTTCAATTAAATAAATTCGACAGGAATGTTAGATAAAATTAAATGTAATAACACCCTGAGATAATTTATCTTCTGTTGATGTCGTCCTTTTTTTCTGAATAAATTTTAGAACTACATAATTTTTGTTAGCAATAGGTTTTGCTGAGTATGACAACCCCAATGATTTGAGGTTATACTTAATTATTTGATTTTTTAATATATGATTCAATGTTATATGCTTTAAACCTTAGTTATAGACAACTTTATTTACATTTGGAACACATCACCACTTGACTTAAGTTGCTAAAACAAAATTAATTGAATTATTTTACCTGTGAAATGTAATACCACTTTGTCCTTACTCGGGTCGGTTTTAACACGTTATAACGGAACATTGAACCACCGTTAATAGTTTCGTAAACACTAATAGCAATACAACGATACGAAAACACTAATTTCAATATGTTTTTCAATATGTAATTTGATAAAAATGCCAAAATACTTTAATGTTTAGCACCAAGCTGTCAAATTTGCTTGGTGCCAACCCGTTACAGCGATAGGGACAGAAAATATCATCGTATTTCTCTTTCTAACTTGAAAGATTTTCATAGCGCCTTTTCATGTATGAGGGAAAGAGACGGTATGTGTGATTTGGTCTATTGGTTTCTCTATCTACGGGTTTCATCGATATAAACACGGCTTATCACGTCGCATCACTAAACAAACCACTTTTTGACATTAGTTAGACACGACGAAATATAGTTGTGAACGTGAATAAAATTCATAAAGAAATAAATTAAATTCGAAAGGTTTAATAACGTCCCACAAGCAATAAATAAATACATTAAACATGACCTTTATATCTAACTGGGAAGAATTTGAGAAATCTGCTGAAATGTTGTATATAAGGGATCCATTAAATACTCGATACAGTGTAAAATATTCTCATTCAAAAGGAGTATTCATCGTAAAAATAACGGATAATAAGAAGGTAATTATGAATAAATGTATCTTGTTTTACACCTGTGAATGACTTGTTGAAGATAGCTTGATAAATACCGGCAGGTATATGTATGAAAGTTGTGACGATGGTTACTGCATGTCAAGTTTAATTTCTGGCTCAGACGATAGTATTGTTAGAATAATCAAACAACTGTCCCGTGCTACTGTGTAGCAAGCTATCTAAAGTTTTATCTAGTGGCTAAGGAGAGATAGGATTGTCTGTAATTACATGAAACTTCAACAGTATAACTGTGGGTGTTACTCTCAACCAGATCCACACGTCAGACACAAGCTGTGTTAAGTGTATGATGCGTTATGAAGTTTTCATATTTATTTAGTATTACTTTAAGATGTTTACATTGAAATCTATCATATTGGAAATACTGGATGTTGGTTATTATTATTCTTGGGAAGAGGCTTTGGGTGTTCATGTTGACATCTGTGGGTCTATTGTGATATTGATATTGGATGTTGGTTAATGGCAGTAAACAATGTAGATATTGTATCTTTATTAAAGATAGTTCATTGTCTCTAATCTTAATTATCAGTCTCTTGAGCCCATGGACTAGTTATACACATTAAGTCTAAAGTATTATTTTCTTTATGTTTCAGTGTCTACATTACAAAACAGAAGTACAACAAGATGTCAGAAAAATAGACAAGTTTATTTCAAACTTAATAAGGCATATGGCATCTAATGATAATTAAGGTTGCATTTATAATATTTTAAGTTATATACCTATACATAATACATGTTTTTATTGTAAAAACCATATTATTTATGTCCTTATTTTCATTTTCTAATAATAATATTCGAGCCTTTTCAGGAAGAACATCGTAAGCGCCAAAAATCCCAAAAAACTTTTTTAATATTAACCGCCAGATCAACTGATTTTGCATCTTATAGCACTTACTTTAGACTTCAAAGTAGAAATATAAATAACTTTTTTTAATTTTGAAATTTTCATTGTAAGTTACAACCCATTCAGTTTTTTTAACGTAACCTCCACCGACTGACAGATTGTAAGCATAGTACCTGTTGCTTACGATATAATACTAGGTTAATAATTTTATTGCAAGCATCCTACTTGGCACTTACGATACTAAATTATGCAACGTAAGTTAAATACTTGTTGCTTGCGATAGAAATAAAATGCATGCGAAAAGAACCATTTACGCACCATCTGAGTGGCAGACTTTGATTGGAAATGCTCGGACTAATCCCAAAAAATATGAGACAATTCTTTTAAAAAATAATGAAATAAAAGATTACAAATTTTCCTATGCAACAGCCTTCCTACCAAACAAAATTAAAATACTAACAAGTATAATTATGGGCAAACTTCTTGAGCATTAGGTGACGTGGTAGGGGAAAGTTTGCGCATCGTACACGTACAATTTATGAGTTTACTGATAACAATTTGTAAGATACTGAGAGTATCTTATAGTTTTAATTAATAAATAATTTGTATATCGACAACTCAACAAATAACATGTTAAATATCCCGAAATAAAATGCTCAAGAAGTTTGCCCATAATTGTAAGCTGCGTAACGCTAGATTTGAAAAAGGCGATTAGTTCTATCTTAAATACGACTATGATGGACCCGAACAAGCTGTTGATGTGTCTCTTATATTGAGGTCTCGGCAGAATCAACAAGCTATTCGTGAACCTAAAACTGCTTACACTGAAAAAATGCCCATCTCAAAGGCGAAATACGAAGATTTAAAGAAAATGTGCGAAAAGGATGTCATACCAGAAGTTTACACAAAAGAATATCTGGATTTGCCCTGCGATAAAAATACAAGAGACGTTTTACCTGAGACTGAATAAGACGAGGACTGATTTATGTGTCTTTTGTATTTCATTTTATTAATAAAGCTAATTCACCCCAAGTGCTTTGCCAATTCAGCTATGGATTCGTATGATCCTGGACTCGAAATTTCTCAACTCTTTTGTGCCAGCCATAGCTAGACGAACCTTACTTGGTTTCAGCACCATCTATGCGATGTGATAAGTCACTTATTCACATACAGTAAGTTTGAATTAAGATCAACACTATTACTGTCGAGAGATGACGCATTTTTATCAAATACCTACTTGTAATATTTTAAAGCAATTTTTTTTAGCTTTGCTTAATTAATTTTTTTAATTAATAGCTGAATTGGCAAAGCACTTGGGGCGTATACCCAGGGGGTGCAAGTTCGAGTCCTGCTGGATTCTTAATTTTTCAACTTTAATATTATATTAAAAGACTGCGAAACTTGATTAACTTAACACACCCTATCACATGCTGCGGGGACATCTGCACTCACCTTGGATATTGTTAATTTGCCTACTGCAGTCAATTAAAGTTATATCCATAGATAGACTAATATACTATACTTATACATTTCTGGTCAAGTTACAACTTTAAAAAACATTAAGATAAACCCTTCCTTTTGAAAAACCCAGTACCAAGGACAGTGGCGTAACTATACCATCTGGGGCCCGTGGCAAATTCTTTTGATGGGGCCCTAATCAGTAAAAATCGTCACGTTGTACCCAGTTAAATTTTAATAAATCTCGAGTTTTTCAGCGTACTCAATTAGACGTTGTATATGTCCCACTAATGTCCATAGGCCTCCTCTCTTATGCGATATGGAATATTAATAAATCAACAAGGTCTCTAATACACGAAGATTTTTCTATTTCGCCTCTGAAGATGGATCGAAAACTGAGAGTTTCTTTGGCAAATAATTCAGATATATGTTTTTTATATATCTCAAAAAATTCAAGAGCTTTTTTTAATAGAGCAGTGTCATTTAAAACTTTTAAAGTGGAAGGCTGCAAAACACTGAAATTTTAAACTATCTCATTTATTGGAAGGAAAAGCGATTACAGTTGTATTTGCTTCCATTTCTAATTTATGTTAATACATTTCCAATTCTTCTAGACAAATTTTAAAACGTTTTAAGGCATTTGAAAGGTCAGTTTTAAATTGAAGTGTTTTAGAGCTTCAGTAAGTAGGATCTTGCAATGGAAAACCAATAACATAATAAAATTGTAGTTTTAAATCTTCTTTTTGAGTGAAACAGCTTCATTTCTTTCATTTGATTAGCAATTTAAAATAATTGTTTTCGTTAGCGCTTTTTGGACTTCAACAAACCGAACTTTTAAAGCAAAAACGGCATCATAACGCCCTGCCTGCCTGTTTAATGTTATTAATGTTGAAGACTCACTTTCTTTATTAGATATAAAACTTGATAAAATATTACATCTTTTGATGCTATGCCCTAAAAAAATATAAATTTGTTAAACTATTTAAAAAAAAATCATTTCAATAACCTCCTCATTCCTCCCTGCATCATTAAGTACTAGATTAAAATTATAAGCTGTATCAGTATCTATCACTAGTAGTAGCCAAATGCCGTATATGTTCACTATAATAGTGAGCCAAATGCAGTATGCATTTGGCTCGACATATTTTATGAGTTTTTGTCCTCGACACTTATTTAGGCCCGAAACTGAGTTAAGCGGACGCCCGCGCGGTTTCATACAAAAGTGATGCGTCACGGGGAACTGCGCGGGCGTCCGTCACGGGGAAGCGCGCCCCGCACCCGCGCAACGGGGCATGCCTCCGGACGAAAGCAGCCGTTGCGGGGGCACGCGCGGGGCCCGCACAGCAACCTAGATTCAATAAACGGGCTTATTGGCTGTCGTTTCTTTTTTGCTAGTCGTCGTCGTTGTGCTATGTAATAATACATTAAGTTCTCCATCGACACGACTATACATGCACTCCGTTAAAATTGTCCATAAAATAATCCGGCCTCCGCGACGGGAACACGCGACGGGCACCGTCGCGTTCCAACGGAGCCTGCCCGCGTATCCACGCGCGTTGACACGCGACGGCTGCCCGTGGCGGGCGCCTGCTTAACTCAGTTTCAGGCCTTAGAGGAATATTTTTGTCATTTATGGATTTAATAATTCATCAGAGTAACATCAAGGAGCCTAGAAAGTACATGGCACCAAAAAGATTTTTTTTTGGAAATATTTTTGAGTTCGCGGCCTCTTGGGCCGGGGCCCTCTTGGGTCGGGGGCCCGTGGCATTTTGCCAGCCCTGCCACCCTATTGTTACGTCACTGGTCCAAGGATATAACTAACTCGCTAAGGGCTGAACATTAGGGACCAATTTACGAGTGAGACAGCGATACACATTTTTAATTCGAAGTATTCCTCGCAACACGCCATAGGAAGTCAAGTCAAGAACAGAAAAAGCTCCGGTGCCACGTCTTAGTTTTATAAAAAAATATCCTAAAACGGCGCCTTCGAAGCTCTATGAGTCTATGACGCTTAATTTAATAAAAGGCATTTGGTTGTCACTCTTAGATTTTTAGAAAAATACCCAAAAAAAAGTCAACGCCTTTGGCGCAGAACCTCCGCATTCTTCCACCTCTTCATTTCTCATAATTATGTCCTCCTACCTCCTTCTCCCGAGCCAACAACTGCGTACAGGTAAAATGAGGGTGTCATACACCACTGCCATTTCCTTCTGTTATGATAACTTCACACATTAATCATAAAAAACCGGCCAAGTGCGAGTCGGACTTGCGCATTTAGGGTTCCGTACCACTAAACATCTAAATAAATGTTTTTCTTAATTCTTTATTATATTGGAGTTGATTGAATGAAAGGTAAAATGCGGTTTACGATTTATTACGTATTAAAAAAACTATCTATTAGATCTCGTTTAAACAAATTTTAAGTGGAAGTCGGAGGGAATCGATCAAACGAAGATCGATGAGAGGCGAGAAAGACGCTAACGATTAAAAATAAATTTCGCTTAAGGATCTCCCGTCTTGGCGGTCACCATAAACAGCAACAAAAAATATAAGGTAGCAACGGCCCTTCTGATTTGTAAATAAAATATTTTAAAAACAGTCTGGGTTCCCTGACTGTTTTTAAAGCGCTTTGGTGCGTTTTCTTATTTCTGAAAGAAAATATCCAAATAAAGTCTGTGATTTCAGCGCTCTCTGTCTCTTGGCGACGAAAGCACTTTGGTCAGGGGGGTGTCACTCCGCAGTTTAGATATTTGAATGATATCATTCAATGAAATCTAGCATTTTGATTGGCTGTTCAAATGTTTTGTTCAGGTAAACACGTCGCAGGCGAAGTATACTAAACTCCAAAGAAGCGGAGCAGTAAGATTTTTACGCAGATAATACGACAGCAGCAGCTGCACATGTTAACACAACGAATTCTACTCAGGCAAAGTCGCGGATAACAGTTGATTAAAAAAGTTTTAGTAATTTTCCTCGCTCAAGACCCTACAAAACTCACGTACAAAATCAACACGATAATATGACTTTTGCGAAGGCAACTTCTTCGGTGCACTTCTTAGCGTTTCAATAAAATACTTAAATAAATCAGCGCCTCTAACTTTCCTCGTACCTAGGTTAAAAAAAATATAAGATAAAAATTCGATCTCCTGTTCTCTTTTTTTTAATGGCTATTTGTTGTAACTTTTAGCCAGTGTCGTAGTCCTGTTCTCTTCTCTCTCTTAATGACAAATCGTCGTTTAAGTTCTATTACCACGTAAGTAATTTTTAGTAAAAAACTTTTCAGGCGAGGCAAAAACCCGATTAATTTTACTTCCATTCTGTTACTTTTCCGTAAATTAATAGATTTTTTATTGGTGACACCTTGATTCTGATAAGACACTGCGTTTTTCGATTCTCTAGTGAATCGCATTTAAATGTCAAAATTGTAAAAAAAATACTTATGTGGTGATAGAACTTAATTGACAAAATTTTATATTAAAAAAAGTCGCAAAGTAGCGCTCTGTCTCAGTTTCGACAGTGAAGGCACTTCAGAGTCGCTTTTAATGTCCCGTTTGAATACAAACACACGTTTCACAGCCCTAACAGATTAAATAGCTTAGAGCAGCACTTTCCTACTCGAAGACCGCCTGGTATTTTCTTCACCGCGGGTAATCGCGAATACTGGCGAATTTTCGAAGACTGAACAATGAGAAAGTAAGTGGTAAGTGGTGTGATTCAAATTGATCATGTAGCCTCGCTGTAAACTCGATGTTTTGCGAGCTCTAATTATTTATCGATAACCTGAATAGAAGGCTTTTGGCCTAGCTAGGCGAAACGAAAATACACCAACTTGGTATATAGTACGAAAATCATAAAAAGAGTATTTCATGTAACTACCGATTATTAGAATTTTACAACATCACATTATTGGTAACCTTTAACAAGTCATATTTTGCCACAAATTTTGCTGGAATACTATTAAAATAAAAAATAAAATTAAAACATTGTTTTTTCCGAATACATCTTCAAATTCATCGATCAATTAAGTGATGTGGACACCTCTAAATTGTCTTCAACAGACACTGTCAAAAATTGTTGATGGACATTGGACATGTTATTTTACTGTCATGCAGTGTGAAACATAAATAAAGCATATTAGTTTTTGTAAAAATTATGACTTAATACTCAGGCCTAAACTATTAATATGAAAAATAATATTTAATAAATTAACTGCCACTTTCACATTTGTTTTAATTAATGACACTATGGATTGGAACACGGCATTGGAAGCTCAGGTATTTCGCTGCTTTCTTCTATTTATTGGCTGAGCTTTACTTATTTAATAGGTCTTACGTGTTTCCTTGTTTACTTACAAGAGTTTATATTTCAGGTAATACTTGACCGGGCGAAACATGTGAACTCAAACTTGTCACAATATAATAGTGGTGTCCCAGACCACAAGATGACTTGGACCCATGATAAGATTCACCTTGCTGAATCCGTGGATGAGTCTAGAATGAAGTTCCAGCGTAATTCGTCCGGTTCTGCTTCCAAGGCAACTGAGAAATTTGATTTATTTAAAAAACTTCATGAACTTTACAACGAGCTAAGCAGAGATGAATCGCTACAGGTGAACTATGTAAGTAGAAAGTTCTCCATGACGAGACCCTTAAATGTGTTTATTAGTGTAACCCTTTATTATATGAAGTGATGATAGTGAAGCTTACATTACCTAGGTTTTGTGATACCTTGTTATAATGTGATACACGAGTAATGTGGTAAACAAGTTTTCTACGAACACACTGCCCTAGTTGGTTAAATACCATGGTATCAGGCATCATGTGGTATTTCTATTTTAATCAAACATTTCCTTAAAATGGAGATGGTTACATCAAATGCTTGTTCAATTTTTATTTACTTGAATAGTCTTATTAGTAGGCCCTTGAGATACATCATTTGTTATTAAATCAGAATTAGATTATAATTAAATCAATAAAGAATTTAAGTAAATATTCAATGTTTTTTCAAATTTTGAGCAAATAATGTTGTTATTGAAGTAGAATTTAATAAAAACCTTTGCTAAAGTACTGTTTAAAGCTGATAAAATGTTATTTTATTTGTCTAATTTGGCCACTTGCCAACTCAGGGAGCTATGTTTATAAACACTAGCTACGGGGGGCTGTTACTGTTTGACTATGCAAGAAAAATGTGTAATTATATTGTCCAGGATTCCCTGATAAGTAATTGCATTTTTCAATTCAGTCCAGTGGCTTCTGAGATTACTGTATTTAATGAAACAAACAAATTCTTTAGCTTAATATTTTAGTATAGATAACTTACAGTTCAAAAATATAATTTTAGATCCTACATCATGACCCTACAGTCTTAGATTTTTAATCACATAAAAACTTATAACATTAATAGTACATACCATAAATTAAGATTGAACAAAATTTATTAACTCATATCTCTAGCTATTCTATAGTACTCAACAAGTAATTTAGAGTTCCATTATATTATTATCTAAACTAACTAGTGTAGGTATACACACTATATTTGGTTTTACATATCAGAGAACTCTACATTGAAATTGTAACCTTTCTTTTAATCATTGCAGCAAGGCCTGAAGACCACATCATATCTATTGGAGAAGTTATTAGCAATATATAATCTTAATACATTAATAATTAATCTATATCCAGGCAATAAAGGATATTCTTTGTCATTAAAAGTAAATGGTAGTTCGCCATATGCAGATGGACATGTAAGTTTTAAATGTTTTTACACCTACATTGTTATTTTCTATAAATGTCAAAAGAAAACTCATAAAAATATCTTACTATGTTTATGTCAGTGTTCTTTTGCGGCACATGCACAAAACGAAACAAATAACTCCTGTGTTGTGTGGGTGTTCACAAACATATATTTCACAAACACAGAGCAAACCAAACAACAGAACATATCTTTGCGGATAACACAAACATTTGTCCCCGCTGGTGGTGTGGAAATTGAACCCGCAACACCAGTGCAGTTAAAGGAATTAGGCCTGGCACATCTTTTCACAGTTTCCTTCTTGATAAACTTATCTGTTAGTCTGAAATAGAGGTGGAAGCGTTGCTCTATTTTTTATTATATTATTATTTAGTCAGCTTTACAAGCTACTTTAAAGCTATTCAATAAATTGCAATTTATTAGCTCAAGCATTGAACACACAGAATAAACTAATATTTTTTATTTGTAGTCATCATCAAATCAGGAAGAGACACTCATAGAAACCCCAAGATGGCCATACGAAGAGGAGGAATTATTGAGTTATATAGACAACGAGGAACTGCCTGTAGTGCTACTGGACCTGCTAGAGTCTGAACACTCATGTCTTTTCTACTCAGGATGTATTATTGCACAAATAAGAGACTATAGACAGGCATATCCCAGTTTTCTCTGTGATACTCATCATGTGCTGTTGAGGCCCACTAATCAAGTATGTTTACATTTTATTATTTAAAAAAAAGAAACAAGCTATGACATTTTCACAAATAAAAAATAATTTATTATGATTTATTAAAATAGAAACTTTTGCCGCCGTATTCCAGGAGAAGGGCCTGTTTATGAGGCACAGTAAAATATATCAAGTATTTTGCCGTTCCTGCTCTGGCTTATTCATAGTGAAAATCAGTCCAGAGTAGCTAGGGTTCATTTCAAGTATTTTTCGAATACCTATTCGGATTCTAATCAATTACCTTGCCTGTGCCTTATTTTTCATATTTATTCCACTGGTTTTTATTCCATTGTATTGTTACTATTTTATATATAATAATCGTATTGCAGAGCATAATAACCGATGCCATGTGCATTGGTGGTCGTTGCGGCTGGGTCGGCGAGGAGCGTGGAGCATTGGAAGCGGTAGAAGCAGCTTTAGTGCATGCAGCTGCGCCGCCTCTATGCTTAGATCCAAGACCTGCAGTAGGACTGTTGGCAGCGAGGCTTCATGCGGCACCTAGACTGTTTAATACACCCCGGATTAGGAGACAGGCTAAGAGATTTTCCCAGGTATTTATTGTATTTAGATTTAGACTTTTAATAGTAATTATAGTATAATAATCTTTGCCCTAGATCTTCAATGAGAGTGTCAATGATGGTTTCAAATAAATAAAGTTAGACTGTAATATTATTTATTTTTTCTAGGTCGCAGTGAATAGAAAGAGAAAATTGGACCAGTTTACACATTATCATGGATTAGAATTATTAGACTTAATACACCGCCAGAGAGCGAAGAATAGCAGACAAACACTTCCACAAACTCGGCTTACGTCTAAATATCCTAAAAAACCACCAGAGGTAAGAGACACAAAATAACTTGCTTGAAGAAAATTGACTTGCAAAAAATTATTGTATAAGTTTGTTTCTCAAATAATAAATGATATGTATGTTTGTTTCTAATTTATTTAATCTAATTTACAGGTGTTCAAGCCAATAGAGCCCCCAAAAATGGAGCCATTACCATTAGCAGTACCTTCAGAGCCCAGTGGTCCTTTGCGGTTAGCCCGGGCATACGAAAGACCTCGACCAACACCAGACTGCCAGCCGCAACTCGTTGAAGAATACATTCTAGAGACTGAAAAAACATCCCCGCATGCGGGTGCAGGCTACTTTCATATAAAACTGTCAATATTACAAAGACCGTCCGACCAGGAATTCCTTGGAGAATTATATGTAGACAGGGACCATGTTGAAGGCGAGAGGAATGGTGCTGCGTGTCGATTTACTTTAGGTATGTGTTTAACCCTATATAATATGACAATAGTGTCATATATTGTTCGGTCCCTTGCTGGTGTCGGTGCTCTATGGTGACCCATTGTCCTACTTTGGCGACTGATGGGACAATGCTACGTTTTGCTACGCTACGCGATGATATGCGCGAACTGAATGTAAATAATCAATAGGATGACGAATAGACAAAAAAAAACCTTTTCTGTCAGTTGTGAATCTGTACCATGCTCTAGTCGCGTTTGTTGCTAGGTACGACACACATCGCGTAAAGTATTGGTCAAATTGGTCGTGCGCTAAAGTTCAAGTAGGACAACGTCTGAATTTAAAGAGTTAGGTCAGACAAAGTGTTAAACTTGATCCTTCAAATGTTTATCTTTTAGGTGCTTAGATAATACTTATGTCTATTTTGGATTCAACATCAAATATATTTGTGTATTTTGAATTGAATGTAGTATAAGTCGTAAAACCTCTCATAGATAACTTACTTGCACTTGCCCTCATTTTCAGAAAACGCTTAACAACATCGCATCTAATTATGAAACAGTGTCAATGATAATGAATTAATATTTACTCATTATCGTGTTGTAAACAATAATGCAACGTTGTTTCAGGGTCAAGACTTCAAGCCAATAAGTACATACAGCAGTTCACTGAGATATTTACCGAAGAGGGCCGTAAGTCGGTTAGGATTAGACATATTGTGCCTGGGCAGCTACCGAGGGTGTCTTTTACTGGTGGAATGAGAGAATTGGTAAGTAGTATTACAGATAATAATAGTAGTCCTGTATCTAATACATGCTGGGCTCAGGCCTTTTCCTATGATGAGAAGGGTTAGGCTATAGTCCACCACGCTGGCTAAGTGGGGATTGTGGTAGACTTCACACACCCTTGAGCACTTTGAGTCTTCACCGTTAGCGAGCGATAATTAATATGATAAATACACACTTATCTCAGAAAAGATGAACCTTAACGATTTATGGACAGAGGTGTGTGCCGTGGGCTCGAACCCGAGACCTTCCTACTGTCTCCCACTTGGCTATCAGTGCTTACTAGTTTCAGTCAGGGGTCAGTCGACTCGAGGGGATAGTTCAGTCAAGCTGGTCTAATTTGACAGTCTATCAGATGTACCTTGTAAATGAATTTGCGTTGATGTATTATAGATGAACGCCCCGAAATTCACTCTAGTTAAGAAACCAAAGGTAAAGGTTTTGTAATGTATACACACATTACAAAACCTTATATGGACCTACGGGATATAATCCCACCCACACGCCCACCACTGTGACTCCTGTGACGCCAGGATCTACAGCGGTAACCAACTGAAAGGCGCCGTGCAGGAAACACGGGCAATCCCAGGGAGAGTTAAAATTGTCTTGGAACCCGCAACGAATTTAATCAGAAGTATATAGTTGGAGTTGGAAAGTATATGGACCTATATGGTCACACTTATCGCTACAACCCTATGAAAATTATTTAAGATTAAAAAAAAAAACTACTTGTTGGTGTAGTGGTTAGCGTATGGACCACATAGTTGTTATTTGTGATTGGTCCGTCAGGAAATTCTCAATAAGAACACGGCGTCTGCACGTGTGGTCTAGTGGTTTAAGCGGTCGCCTCGCCGCTCTCCACTGCACTGGTGTTGTGGGTTCGATCCCCACATGGGACAAATCTTTGTATGCTTCGCAAAGATTTGTTCTGAGACTGGTTGCGTTTTGTGTGTGTGAAATGTATGTTTGTGAACACCCACAGACACAGGAGTTATTCCTAGTGCGGGAGTATAAAGAAAAAAAACAAAAAAAAAAAAAATTGTGTCCCACCGAGGGTGAGGGATCACATGGGACTTAAACGTAACAGTTGAAATGTCAGTGTTGTACACCCTTCTGATTAAGAATATAGGCGTGTTAAGTTATATTTTGTTTTGTGTTTATTGAACACTAGATTCCATCCGCGGCTTTACTCTCATAGTACGTCGATAAATAGAAGCCTATGTTATGCCTGAGCTCTTGAGCTATCTTCAAACCAATTTTTATCAAGACCGATCCAGTAGATTCGGAGCTTAATGGGTACAAATAAACAAATAAAAAATATTTCTTCTATTTAATTTTAGTTTAGATTAATATTGTATTTATTATGTCTAGGGTTCGCAGCTGTTACTGCAGCAGCGTTCGGCCGCCGGCACCGTCGCCACGGTTCAAACTCATGCCACTGCAGTGCCTGTCGTGTAAGTTACATTTTTATTTATCTATCATATTAATTAAATAGGATACAAAATTCAAGAACAGTCTTATTTTAAATCTCATAGCCTCCTTTTCTTTTTCATTATAATGGTTGCAGTATTATTTCACCTCGAAGGGTTAGTGGTTGGGTTATGCGCCTCACACCACAAGGTTTTGGGTTCGATACCGGGATCGGGCAAAGTGTTATTTGTGAACATTCATTCAGGATGTCCAAAATAGCAGGACGGTGTTGGAATTGTGCTCGGTGGATGGCGATAGGCTCACCCCCATGGGAGCTAAACATAACAGGTTAAATGTAGGTGTTGTACACCTCTGAAACACCCTTCTGGGTAATATAGGCGTGATGTTATGTTTAGTTATTATTTTGCCGGTCTCTTTTTAACAAAGTCGGATGTACATTTTGACCACTTTCTTTATTTTAGCCAGCCCCATTAAAAAGTTCCTTCTCTTAGTATCTATGTCGAGCATGAAGTTTTGTTTATTTTTTTAATTTTTTCATGTGAGCCACGTTAACATTGTCGTATATTCTTCGAACACAAGCTCACAAAGTAGTTTTTTTTTACTTTAATGATGTATTAATTGGGTTATATTGAGATCCGAAATTGTTTAAAGGGCCCGTTGCTTTTAGTATTACATGTTGATGATATAATAAATAATTGAGAGTACGGTTATAATAGCTTTGAGGTATTTAAGTCTTAACTTTTCAATTACAGAACATCAGCAATACAACCAACGACAAATACTCATACAAATGCGCGACAATTACCCATACTGGTAAGTAAAAGTATAGATATAACAGTATCTGTTTTGAGGAAATTCGACATACTAATAATAATTAGATGGGCGGCTGGATCAAGGGTCTGGTGATGAAGGCAAGCAAGAATGCTAATCGACACGGCAATTATTGTAAAGACTCTTTACAATAATTGCCGTGTCGAGTGAGAGAGAGGACCCTCTTTACTAAAGAGGGTCCTCTCTCTGGAGCCCTATCCACCGGTAGCTTGGTCCCTGCATCCGATGTCGGTTCCATTTTTTATATTTTTATATATATTTTTTGTATGTTACTTATACGGGGTGGATGCGACATAGCGACATTTATTGAAACCACAGCTTCTATACATGGTAAGTATCAATTTCCACCGGATAAAAAATCTCTGGCGAAAAAAAAAAAATCACGTTCTCCGAACAATTTGAACATTGTGATCGTGCAATTTGTTCGGAAGACGTGGATTTTTTTTTTCGCCAGAGAATTTTTTATCCGGTGGAAATGCATACTGGCCATGTATAGAAGCTGTGGTTTCAATAAATGTCGCTATGTCGCATCCACCCTGTATATAAAAAAAATATATAGTTTTATATTTTTAAATGTACTTTAATTTTATAATTTGTATTTAAACATATAAAAATTAGAAAATGAATGAGAAAATTATAGTAATAATAATAAATCTTTATTGTCACATGATAAATTACATATTGATTTCTATTCCCTGGTGCACTAGTGTAAACTGTGTCGAAGGTACCACGTGAAAGGAGGTAGAACCTCAGCGAGTTTTCTTTTAACATACTAAACAAATTATTTACATCAAGATCGTGATTCAACGTAAAAGATTTCGGTCAAATGGTCCCATAGACAAACATGCTTATTGGCATACACTTTGTTTCATCATTTGGGCGAGATTGAAAGGCTGAGATTGACATTTGTAGTCTTCTCGACAAATCAGAGGCGCCCATTTTATCTTATTATTATCTGAGCGAAATCTAATGGCTGAGTTAATTGACTTATTGGTTTAAGAAATCCTTTTTTTGTCAAATAATACTTTTGGTACTTCAGTAATTGTTGTAAAACTAGCATTAAGACAAATATGGTAGTAATATCTGAACCACAGGTTCTTCTTAATCAGACACCAGTCTCTGTTTGTACAAAATTCTAATGTATTTTTTTACCAATTTGTTAAAGAGAAAATAAATATATATTTTATTATATAATTAAAAAATAACAAAAGAAAAGAAAAGTTCGACATAGAGCCCATTTCATCTCATCACCTGAGCGACATCTGGTGGCTGAGTTTTCAGTAAATACTACATTCATATTATTCTGATACAAAGACCTATTCTAAGTTTTACCTTGAATTATCTAGCAAATGTTTAAAGTAAGTTTTTTTTATAACAGCAGGCGCAGTTACAGCAAGTTGGCAATGTGACTGCAGTGAGCGGCGTTGTGAGTAACGTGGCCAACGTGGTCGGCAATGTGGGCAACGTGGTCGGCAGTGTTAGCAATGTTGTCGGAACCGTAGGAAATGTCGGTACAGTTGTCGGCAACGTGGGTAACGTTGGTACAGTCGTGGGCAACGTGGGGACGGTTGTGGGCAACGTGGGCACGGTTGTGGGCAACGTGACTGCTGCAACCGAAACTGCGATGAAACAGCAGCCGTCGCCTACTACGCCACGGCTATCGCCACAGGTAAATATTTATATACTACATTTTGTCGAAGATTAAGGCTGTAAGGGTGCTTTTCCATTGAAGTGGTGTGGAGTGGAGTTGATTGAAACGGAGTGGAGCAAAGCGCGGTGGACTGGATATCACTTTTGTGATAGAGATTATTTATTTATTTATTTAAACTTCATATACAGAATTTGTATACAAGGCGGACTTAATGTCGTAGGCATTCTCTGCCAGTCTACCTTTGGGTGATGCAGAGATTAACAAGGCAGGATTATGTCATGATTGTCCTGGTTGACGAACGGATAGCGGAGTCGGTAGTGCAACTGCCTGCTACGCAGAGATCGCGGGTTCGATTCCCATTCAAAACAAATCTTTGTCTGTATAAACATAGAGTTTTGTCTTGGTGTGGGTGTTTCTATGTATAATAAGTATGTATTTACAAAAGAAAAGTATATATTTATTAGTATCAGTTATTCTTGTACCCATAGTACAAGCTCTGCTTAGTTAGGGACTAGATGATGTTGTGTAGTATTTATTTATTTCAAACGATGTATCTAACTTACATTAAAATTAACACCATATTTTTAATTCCAGGCGTCCACAAATCAGTTGCTTGCCCAACAGCTGACGAATCCCCAGCAACCGCTCAACCCACAAAAGATGCAATCTGCCATCATTCACATACAGCATCCGCTTATGTCAACCGCTGGGACGTCGCAGGTAAAACTTCAACCTTGTTTGATCCATATATTTCTATTACAGTATTTTCATAGGTTTAAATATACATGACACAAATTCGCGAATTCATGTATCTTTAACTTTTAAAAATAGAACACCATTTAAAAAAAAAAATCATCATCTGATATTGTTGTTTGATAATATAATACAACAATACAAAAATACAAAATACAAGTTCGGGCGTGCAGCATACTTGAGCGCGCGCGGTGAAAACACCTGATTTCATTTCCTTGTTTTCGGCAGGTTTAACGCTAATGTGTGCGTAAATCCTGCGGGCCATTTTTGTTAACATACTGTTTATTCTATTGTATGAGGCCAGGGATGTTATGGATATGATTTCGGATACGGATTGGTTACGGATATAAGATTGATTATTAAACCAGATATGGATTCGGATATAGTCTACTAATCCGCACTTGGCCAGCGGGGTGGACTATGGCCTAACCCTTCTCATCATGAGAAGAGGCCCGAGCCCAGCAATTGGACATGTATTAGATACAGGGCTGTTAGTATATTTATTATTATGGATTCGGATGCGGATATTAATTTATTTCGGATTATCCGTTAGTTACGGATAATTTCGGTTACGGATATTAGATTTTTAAGGAATATAAAAGTGAAATACATATAGCTAATAAAATGGTTTTATTTATTATATGTCACCATTTGGTACGAATTACGGCCGGCCGATCAAAACAACTTGTAATAACGAGTCTCAATTAGGCTCCGCCCCTATCTGATATTATCCGGAACTTTTATTTCGGATTCGGTTACGTAACTCCCTAACATCCCTGGTATGAGCGTAGATAGGCATACGTAATTTATTCTGGCACGTTTCCCTATTAATAACGTTTATAAGAATATCATGAATAGACACGAGAGACTTTTTCAGTAAAAATGTTAAATTTCCAGGTGCAAAACATCCAGTATACCACCACGACGACGACGCAGCAAAAGGCGACCATCACAAAACCGAGGACAACGAATCCTGCCATCAGCGCGCTTGTTACTAGTCTTATGAACTCTGCTCAACAGTTCCAACAAGGTTACTATGTTTATTTTTTATTTATTTTTACGTTAGATGGAACGCCAGAAGCAATTACACTATCCAATAGTCCCAATGAAAAGGGCAATACACACATTCACTCACACAATCACAGCTAGTCTCAGAACAAATCTTTGCGAATAACTCAAAGATTTGTCCCATGTGGGGATTAAACCCAAAGCACCAATGCAGTGGAGATCGGCGAGGCGACCACTATACCACACGTGCAGATATATAAAGTGGAAGGCTGGTTTTAGAGTCACGCTGATCGGTGGCGCTGACGACGTCCTAATGTATGGTTTTCCTGGCAGCATTTTAGACTAACGCGAAGTTGACAGCGCTCAGCCATACGTTAGTGCCGTTGACGTATCGGCACTGAACACCGCCCGCGCGCCTTAGCTGCTTTTCAGCGCTGTTATCGATCTATGGTTGTATAACTATCTTAAAACATACAATTTTGTTATTATTGTGGGACTACCTTGACTGCGTCAGCTTTAGATGGCCCGAAAACACTCATAACCGTTCAGCACCAAGCTTCAGTTTACTGTTGACCAATAGGATGAGGAATATTTACATTTAGCTCTGACTATTGCCGCCATGGTGGCTTTAACTATATCAGGCATTTCTAGATGAAGTGCAAAACTTTAGTTTTTGTTCTGTGGTAATCCATCGTCGCTTCGAGACTGCTTTCAAATATTCGCATCTCTTCAATACACAACTATGTAAGTTTGCTTGCTTTCCTAACTTACTTTTCCCTCCACCAGCGGCCAGCCAAAACGCAGCGAAGTCAGCAGTAGTCAGCACAGCTAACAGCAACGCGACGATCCTGAACCTCCTCAACAGCGCCCCGGCGGCCATGACACACGCCACGTCCAGCGCTGAGAACACCATCGACTCCCACAAACTGCTGGGCAGAGTGTCCATCGCCGGCGCTAGGATCATCACTGCTACCACTGCGTCGCATACCATGCCTACTTATACGCAGCAGGTAATATAATCTACTAGCTTTTCGCCCGCGAGGTCTGTTATCGATTAAAAGTAGTGTAATGCTAATAGGCATAATGAATAATTTTTATTTTTGTGTGTAAACAAAAAACTTCTTGATATTAGAAACATCATCCTGAGATAGTACAATTTTAAATTTGCATTTATAATAGACTCGCCAAAACGCTCCGAACAAACGGCTACATAAGCGTGACGTCACGCTTATGTATTTTGTATGTGAAGTTATGAATTTTGTTTGATAGCTATACGAAATATTGCGTTTATGAAAATGGTTTTATTACAGAAGTTGCTTTGAATTTTGTACTTTAAAAGTAGACACGCCCATTAAACTTTGAATTATCATAAAATAAGTTAGATTTATAGTATGTAACTAAAATTCATGCATTTGGTTAATGTTTACCTATATTTTGATACGATATTCTATATTCCTATACAGCTTATAAGCTACATCTGTGCAAAATTTTGAACGACTAATAGCGGAGTCGTTAGTCCAACTGCCTGCTGCGCAGAGGTTGCAGGTTCGATGCCCGCTCAAGACAAATCTTTGTGTGCATGAACAAGGGGATTTGTTTTGGACTGGGTGTTTCTATGTATAATAAGTATGTTTTTTACAAAAAAAGGATATAATTATGTAACGTATGTATGTACCAGTTATTCTAGTACCCATAGTGCAAGCTCTGCTTGGTTTGAGACTAGATGACGTTGTGTGATATTTATTATTTTATTTCATCAAAATCGACTCCGTATTTTTTTCGTCATAGAGTCATAGATTTTCGGGCATCCACATAATTATCTTTACAAACTTTCAAATTGTATAGTAATAGTTTTAATACAGTTAAAATATCTATTGGGGATTATATTCGAAATGATGGAAATTTAAGAAGAATGAATATTGTTTTATTCTGTTCAGTGCCCACGGACGACATTTACTAGGTATTTAGTTGAGACTGAACTGAACTTATCACAAACGAAAAGTGAAAGTGGCTATTGCGCATTAGATACTACGTTGCTAAGGAAATAAACACGCCTTATTGTTGCATTTCATGGTGGTCTCAATACTGTATTGACGACTGCCCTGTATGAAAGGCGAGAGCCCCCATTAGAGCCGCCTGTGCCTGATTCAATCATCAATAATATTAATTTGTTGCATCAGGGCGTCGGCGTCCAAGTAATGAGCAATTATACTCGAGAACAGAACGACGCCACCAACGTGTCGAGTAGCGAGAGCGCACTATTGGAGAGACTCATCAGTCCCGATACCGCCAACGCGCCCGCCTCGCAGCCACAGCCAGTGTGCCATCTGCAGGTACTTATTGTATTATCTTCGGGCATGTATAGGTGTGGGATTTATTCAGAACTTGTAGAAAATTGTATGGCTTTTGGGTTCTGATAGGATCGCAATCTCAATTTGTTGAAAATTTGGTTTGTTCTGGGTTCGCTTGAATTAACGATACGGTATTTAACAAATTTCAATATAAAAATGAAATGCTGTATTTGAGAATCGGTTAGCTAGCGCATATTGCACATGTACAAAATTTTAACACCAACAGTTACATTAATTTTATTTTAAAATTCTTATACGGCAAATCCGGCTCGAAGGACCAACATAACTAACATTGATTTTATATGGATTTCTTTTTTACTTTACAGGGGTTAAGCTTAGCATCGTTGCAAGGACTCCAAGGTCTGCAGGGCCTCCAAAACGTGCAAGTCCAGATCCCGGGCCTATCCGCGCCTATATCGTTATCGCTGAACGTTTCGGGAGCGCCGAGCGGACTACTCGTGTCTGTACCACCGACCACTTCTGTGGTGCTCACAAATCAACCGTCGGTACTTTCTTTACCTATAGGTAAACTTAATTATTATTTAATTACTCCATACTGTTTTAAAATAACGATTATGTTTGTTGACGCGATTGTTTGACCTATTGTCTGCATTGTTAAGTTTGTTTTCACCACACCAGCACGAAAATGATCGTTTGCTTGCGAGAATTCAGTGAGTAATAACGCTTATTACTCACTAGTGAGGCAAAGTGATTTAAATTTCGAAACACTAAATCCTTCCAATTAATAGGCGCTAATCAAAACAAAACAGCCACCATGTAGGTTATAACCTACATGGTGGCTGTTTTGTTGTTTGACATCAATTTTATTTAAAAACTACAAACGATACGTTTTAATTAGTTTAATAGTTATTTATGGTACAAGTGAGACTGCAATTTTTTAACAAAAAAAAAAGTGAATCAAGTGATAAAGAACTTTGTGGAACTTCAGAATAGTTGAAACAACTTGCTAGTAGAAGCAAGCTAGTACACAGAAGTTTGCTTTTTAGCAGAAAAATCACGTGAGAAGTATTTGAAAGCATACGACATATTTAATAAGTGGCGACTTTCAGAAGGCGCTAAAACGCATTCTGAATCGGTATTCTCTACTGTCGTATTACATAGAATTATCCAAAGTTAAGCAATCGAGTACGACTTTATTTAAATCTTAATATTTTCTCACTGGAAGAGGTGAAAAGTTTTGTATGTAACTCGTAAGAAAAATTTAATTTCCAGTTCGTGACCTCTTAAATCTCTCACTTGCGAAGTAGTCTTTATTAGAATCACTCGCTACGCTCGTGATTTAATTCAAGACTACTTCGCAAGCTCAAGATTTAAAATTGGCACTCACAACAGAAATATAAACTTTTTCTCACTTGTACCATAAATAACTATTATTGATCCTTCCAATTGTCAACAATATAGTAAGTAATTAATTGAACAATACTTGTAATATTTTAAAGCAAATTAATGCTTTGCTATACCTACACAATTTTAAGGTTGTAAAGTTTAGAATCCAGCAGGATTCGAATACATGTCTGAATTGGCAAAGCACCTAGGGCGTTTACCCGGGGTGTGCAGGCTCGAAACTCAGTTTTTCAACCTTAATTTTGTATAGAATTGAATAATGATCCTTTACTTCTTACATAGACGATTACACCGACGAACGCTCACACTATATTTTTCTCCTTCAGCGCAACTGATGTCCGGCGGAGTGAAAGGCGCTGCTCGCGGCGCCAACGTGCAAGTGGTGCGCAGTGCCCGAGCGCCCGCGCGCCCCCCGCCCCGCCCGCCGCGCCCCGCCGCCCCCGCGCCCCTGCAAGCTACCGCCGCGCAGCCTGCCTCCATGCCCACTCCCACCGGTGAGTAACCATCTCTTAAGCTTCGGTTTCCTCGGAAAGCAGTGTGAAATAAGCCGGCCGTAACATGATTAGAACGTAATACATTATGTCGATGACTGCTCTTTTGGATTCACTACATTATACTTTACATAGGCAACGTTCTAGTGACGTCATTCTACCGTTATCATTATGGCCGCATTATTCCACATCGCTTTTCTAGGCAATCGAAGCCTTAGCCATTACATATAGATACGATTCATATGCAAGACTCACGCAGACTGTTGTCAAGCTACAAGGGATATACCTAGCCTCTCCCTTCAAATTGGAAATTCGTACCAGCGAATAAAAGGAATAAGGGAATAGAGACTTGTGCTTTTGTTTCTATAATATAATTAGTGTCTCACGCGTATCTAGCCTCTTTAAGAATGGTGGCCGTGCCCAAATTTATTTATTTAGATAGATAGATAGAGAGAGATAGAGTACTCTTTATTGTACACCAATATTAACAAAGGTAATTTTGGAAACAATTGCACTTAAAAGTTATGTTGCACAATGGGCGGCCTTATTGCTATAATTAATTTCTTACAGGCGACCTTAGGATTATTTATTTATTTATTTTAAGGATTTTCTACAAGAAATACACACACATTCATAACTTGTATTTTAAAACAACATGCCCCGTATTTCCTCAGTTATAGGTGACCACAGCGTTCACATATTTAAAAAAATGATAAAGCGATTAAAATAAACAATACAAAAAAATTCAATTACATAATACCCATTCCGATAAATACTAACAAACAAAAGATTACATTTTTGTAAATAAAAAACGATAGTAAAATGTCAAAAACTAAAATTAATATTAAATTTAGAATAATTAATTAATATTTTCAAATTTAGGCCACGGGATCATGTTTACAATTCAAATTCTCATTATATCTAACTGAAACACATTGTATTATTCCAGGAACGAGCCAGTTTATAAGTCAAGCGGCGGCGCAGGCGCTGAGCGCTCAGCAGGTGCGGCGGAAATCTAACGCTGATAGCTCTTAGCCTGGGGACGAAAATCTAGTGAAATGTACTGTAAATATTACTTTAGTTAAATTATTTTAATATACAAAGTGGCAGTGACGCGGTAGTGATGTGGCAGTGAAATTCCTTCCCGGTACTCTAAAAGCGAATGTCCTTTGAACGAGCATCGGCCGTACAGAAACCACCGATAGCCTCGAGTGCAAGCGATTTTAGTCTTTAAAATCGTCAACCGCTTCCGTCGCGGAAACTTTTCTCCGATATTCAAAATAGACTTTAAACATTTTGCGTGTATAGAGCAGTTATATTGGATTTGTAATTATTTTATTCAAGTTTCATACTACAGTAATAAGATCCTCAACTTTGTTATATTACGGCACTTTATCGCCGTGAATATCGTTTTCTAGTGACTAACTATTTTCAATATCGCTATTAGATTCAATATTTATAAGTAGTATCTTCAATGTTGCTGTATTCGAAATGTCAGGAAAACAACGACTGATTTTTTACCTAAGCAATTTAAATTTAGATACCTATTACAAGGATTTGTCAGTTCTCATCACACTACATCTATTATGGAATTATTTTAAATCATATATTTGACGCATTTTATTGGAATTATTTATGGTATATTATTTGTCAATCATGTATTTTATTATTTGAATGTCACAAATTAATGGTATATATAAAATTTTATTTTTTAAATTGCAACATTGAAAGTGATTGGATCATGACATGAATAAATTGAGAGTTAAATTGTTACTTCATAGTGTTAAGTTATGTTGATAAATCCGGATATTATTATGATAGTAAAGATTTTATTTGTTGTTGGTATTGTTGGAAACTACTGTAAATAGGTAATGTTGTTATCAAATTTGTTAGACTAAAAAATTGAACAGAACAATGGGAGGTGTATAATGTAATTGAGTAGTGAGATTGGGTTCCTTTTGATAAAGTAATTAGCATTGATCATGTATTCTAATGTGGTATTTAGCGTAGAGATGAAATTATTCATACGACACTGATGACTTGAACCAATGTATTAATTAAAGACAGCATATATTGTATTTTATTTATAATGTGGAATTCATAGATTTGACAGAATAAAACTATAGTTTAAATCATTCTCCTTAGTCCAGCATCATCAAATTTTTTTTACTAGCCTACGGGTGTGTCCCACTGCTGGGCAAAGGCCTCTCCACATGGCTTCCAAGTCTTTCTGTTATTTGCCATCCCTGGCCAATTCTTTTTGAAATGCATCCAAGTCGTCCCGCCGTCTCCGTTTGGGTTTTGGTTCATCAATAATACATTATTAAAAAAAAAATTATAATGTATAATGTATACATATAAAAATATTGAGTATTTCTCAATCTTTTTTTTATGTTATTTTGTCAGCATTTTGGCCCAAGTTTCCTGATAAGAAAGAGAGGCTTAAGATTATTTTATAGACAATATATTTCGTTTATTTAAACGCAACGTACAAATAGTAAACGAAACATGGTCAATGCTAGCAGATCTTATATCTAATACTTTCACAATTTAACCCACTCTCTAGGAAACCTTTGATTAAAAAAACACGCGTAGATCAGTATTAAAAAAAAAACTCTTTGCATGACAAGTCGGTACAGGCAGTTTCGGGTATGTAGCTAAGTACAATTTAGGACCTGTTTACACTGCTCGTTGCGTCGATGCAGCACGTCGTGTAAACAGTATGGATCGCTGCGTCGACACAACTCGCTTTGTACACAGGCCCTTACATAGCAATAACTATGTGACTATGATACATAGGAGTGAATCGTGAATCTTTGTTTGATAAGTTGTAAATATGTATTATAATAGTATGGTAGACATCACGATGGTTAAGATTTTGTATGTTTTTGACTGTTGGTGTTAGTATGTGTATGCTAATAGTTTTGTTTGTATGTGATACTGTTTTCAATCGGTTCTGTAGATTTTTGTTGTGTATTTGCGTTAGTTGTTGATGGTCGAGCGTATTTGTGACCATTTTGGGGAGCTAAAGTGGTGAAATTTTCATGATGCAGTGGAATCTCTATAACTCGAATGTAAAGGGAAATGCAAAAAAATCGAGTTAACGAGTTTTTGACTTAACAAGAACTTCGAGATACATATGACTTAACTGCTGAAATTTCGACTTACAGAGGCGTTATTTCTAAGTGTATATTTCGATTTGTAGAGTCAAATTTGAATAATAATTCATTGCACGTGTACAAGACAAAAACAATAGATTAGAAGCCCCGTACCCGAACATTCATTTTGGATTTTATTGTTACATATTTCGGGGAATTCCAAGTAAGACGTCATTATATTTTACTAACTACGACTTACGGAGTCTCCTTTTTGAAATTCGAGTTATAGAGCATAAATATGTATCATCAATACTTTGTAGGGAAATAACATTTTGTTCGAGTTACAAAGTCTAAATAATTCGAGATACCGCGTATTTAGGCGTTCAGCGGAAAGGAATGGCAATTTTTTTCGACTTACTGAGGATTTCGACTTAGCGAGGTTCGAGTTATAGAGATTCCACTGTATTGTCATGTTATATTTAACCAACAGGTTAAGGATTGGAAGTAATTAATCTTTATCACAATACAGTTATCTGATTCAGATTGTATTATAAGTTGTCCATTACTTGGTATTGTCTCGCGATGTATTTCTTCTTTATGATACGTAATAAACTATTTTTGAACTACCTCGATGAGCTAGTGGTTAGCGTATGCGCCTCGCACTACGAGTTCCCAGGTTCGACTCCCGGGTCGAGCAAAGTGACGGAATATTCACATTAGCAACATGGAGTTGGAATTGTTCCCGGTGGATGGCGATAGGCTCACTCCCTATCCCATGGGACCTAAACATAACAGGTGAAGTGTGGGTGTTGTTCACCTCTGCCATACTCTCCTGGGTAATATAGGCGTGATGTTATGTTAATCTATTTTTTTTTATGGCAATCCTCTTTTTAATTTATACAAAGATATTACATTTGTATTATTTTAATCATAACAAAAATCTATAGAACCCTTTAATATTGTGATGAAAGAATGTAATTATAACAATGCAATCTAGATGTATCGGAGTGGATAAACAATTATAGATAAATGTTATGGATAACACAGTATCACAATTAGAAATTGGTATGTTATGGATGTTTCGATTTCGGTTACAGTTTTATCGGATATCCGAAATTTTCGTTTTCGTATATGTTTAACGACAATTTTGCGATATTTGTCGACCCTATTGTCTACTATTGAGTAGGTAATTATTTATTAGGATTTAGCAAAAAACGCAAATATTAGAAAGGAGTAAGCAATTTGCACGTAGATTGAATGTTATTCAAGGTGAAATTTTCAATAATAAATAGGGTTACAGTAAGCTGATTTGTAGCACGTTCAATTAACTGGGGAGCTTATGATGCTGTTGTAGTCGAACGTTATCTATTGGGTTTTGTAAAAAGAATGTTAGGATAAATAAAATGTCATTAGGTTTTTTTATTTCAGTGGTAGGGGAAGGTAAAAAAAATATCTCATAAAATATTGTTGTCTTGGTATAAATTGAATTTCAATTTTAATTGTGACTTTTTTGGTAATTTAATAGTAATTTTTTTCTGTAAATTGTAAATGTAATTGTGAAGTTTTTTTGGAAGTTTGTGACCTACCTCCATTTAGTCAGAGTGAAATCGTCAGATTTGATATGCTCATTTTTGGTTTAGGAATAAACCTCCATTGCCTTAATCTGAAGGATTCGAGTACTTCTGTTGATTTTTTCTAGGGCTCAGTAGAAGGTCTTATATATTCCTGAATAACTTAATACTTTGTAAGTAATTTACCTAACTCTGAAGCGCTCTAGTGATTCAAAAATCCTTTCTAGGGCTCCTCTTTTTGCCAATGATTACAGCACCATCGCAGAAACATATCTGCTATAATTCGGATAGTCGCTCTGTTTTTTTGTCACGAAGATCCATAACATGCCTATAAATATCAGAGAGAACGAAATTAATCAGTTGATATCTGTCCATTGCATAATTCGTATCGAAATGTTATTAAAAATATCTTTATAATATTATAATTTAGTGTGCTTCAACAAAATCTGGCAGCTCAAATAATCGAATCGTAATACTATTTCATGCAAGATTATTATTGGAATATAGAATGGTTGAATACTTATACTAAGAAACTGTTGAAAAAATAAACGACCCCTGCATACCTGGCAGCCGCATAAACCACTAAGCTATGGTCGTCATTACGTAACATACAGTTAACAATAAGAAACTGTTGATTTTTGTTTCAACTGTGTCTTAGTATAATTTGCTAAGCATAGACAAATGCTATAAATCCTATTTAAGATAGGAACAAATGGATGAACGTGACGTCACGAAATGACGTATCATACAGTTGAGAAATTTAGGGTTCTGGTAAGAGGCGACCGTAGCTGGGTGGCTAAAGAGGCTGTCCGGTGTGCAGTAAGGTCGCAGGTTCAAATCCTGCCGGTCCCATATCTTTTTCAACTGTTTCTTAGTATAATTTGCTAAGCATAGCTATTTTATATTTATTTTATATTTTATAGCATTTGCTATAAAAATAATCAATTAGAAGTTTAATGCTATAAAAATAATCGATAAAAAGGTATTAATACATTTTAACATAAAGATAGCCTTTAGAAAGTACCATTTGCTAAAATACCAACATTTCCTAATTTAATCTATTATTTTCATATTTTATTGACTATCTTTAACAAAAACTAAATGTTATATTTATTAAATTTTTATCAAAAAGAAAAGCAGAGACTAGATTTAGCCGACGAGACGGCTAGCCGATTAGTCGACGCTCAAACGGGCGACAAGTCGGTGAGACCGATCATTAGATTCTGTTAAATTTAAAATGCATTTGAAACCTAGTTTTATTTGCATTGTTCGTCGCAACGCGACATACAGTATATATATCAAAGCGGCAAAAGTAATGGAGCACTTCTAATAATTAGATTATTGAAATTTAAAGTAAAGCCAACTGGTCACATATATATTCAAAAGTTTCCATAGCCAGTACTTTTTTTCGATACATTTAATTTCAGCATCAAATATTAAATTAATTTAGTTTAGTGTGTATACACCATTTAGTATTTGTAGGTTTTGGACAGATATCAATAGTTTTATTTCTTCTCAGTATGAGTACGATACTGTGTCCCGTAATGTTATCAATTAGTTCCCAATAATTGTTCTAGCTAAGTAACTATTAGTTATTTGTTACTATATGCACACGCACAATCATACGTTATGTATAATATAATGTTACCTGCCGAAGCATTGCAATAGGCATACCATTCATATATTTTATTGTGTACAGTTTTTATGTACTCGAAAGTAGCGTCGATGTATTTATATTTATTAGTTAGTTTAGTTAACGAAATGTGTTCAGACAGGCATTCTATGACATGCCTATATAAGAAAACTATTTTGTTTTGTACATATTGATATAAATAGGTGTATGATAGATTGCGTGGACATATTTTGCTATTAACACAAATATTCTTTAGACGGTGTGTAGATGAATTACGTGCGTTTTGTTGATCTCATTTGTTTACGAACGTGTAGCTCAATATGTAGGAGATGTAACATAAAGTTTATTTGAAACATGCGAATGTACCTATACTTTAAGAAATAATAAAATAGTTACTGTATATATTTTCGAATGGAGATTTTTATAAATAATAATACGATATAATTCAGTTCGTGGTTGTATGAAGTTTTCAGTGTCAACTAGATCAATTTAAACCGCAATGTAAATATTATTTTATTTCAGATGACATGTGATAATGCATTCAAACGTTTATAACATAGATGGTGTACAATATTTTTTTTTATGATTGCGTTGACATGGATTTTGTGTATAAAATTGGTATTGTAAAAATTAACTTGAATTCGTTGTTCAAAGATTGACGGTTCGAACATAAATAAATAACTTTTACACAAGATCGTTTTTTAATTTTATCACTCTTAGACAATTAAAAAAAATAACTGGTCATACACATCATAAAAAACTAGTTGGCAAATCATAGATGCGCGGCACAATATCGCTTCCCCGCGAGTTTCTTCTTCTTTAATCTTTCCTCTTATTATGTATCGATGAAATTTCAGCGTTTCCAATTATCTTGTTACCAATATGTTGAAAATAGCTGATTCAGGTTTGTACCTATCGGTAAATACTTACGAGAGATCTTTAAAACTTATAAGATCATAATAATGTCGTGCCGGTCCAGGGTTCAGAAGGGGTAAGGGTCGGTAAAAAAACTACAGTTTGGTTTGGTTAAAAAAGTATGCCTTTTTATTCTTTCAAATAGTCTTCATCTAAATTTTATAAGAACATTGGACACAATGAAGCTTTTTTACCGATAAATAAGTATAAATAATTTCATATTCACATAAATCTTATTTATACATACATTACATTTATTTTAATATCAGTCCTCTCAAAAGGTCCATTCTCTCCCTGCAAATTAAATTTTATTATTTACACAGCGATAGGGATTCGCATCTACCGTACATACATACATCAACAATTAACAATTAATAGAGACTATTTACAAAATATATTTTCACTCACTCACGCGATCATTCGTCACCGTTTACACACACCTATTCACATTCACACCATTTGGCATATGGATGGCGGCACGTCACTAGCAGCTATCGTCCCAGGCGAGCCACCAGGGCGCGCGGCAGTCCTCGCGCTTCCGCCGCCGGCGCTCAGCGCGGTCCGCGCGCTTCTTCACGAAGCGGATGTTGTACGGGTCCTCCGCCAGCTCCGGGTAGCGCGCCACGTCGTGCACGTACTCGCCCTCGTAGCCCGCCACCTGCCCCGCCTTCTGGATCTCGTCCAGCTCGGCCGCGGACCAGTCCAGCGAGCCGCCCAGCCCGCCGCGCAGCGCCTCGCGCTCGCGGTGCCACGCCTTGCGCACGGCGGCCGCGCGCGCGTGGTGCAGCAGCCGCTGGCGCTCGCGCTCGGCGCTCGTGCCGTAGCGCAGGTTCACTATGCTCGTCTTGCCGTGGATCTTCACGTCCGCGTACGAGCGCCCGCCCTCGGCTACCTCGTGGAATGTCACGTTCAGTTTGCCCTGCATGCGTTTGAGTTGCTGCTTGTCGTCGGCGGCGCGCCACGTATCCTCCTTCACGAAGTAGAAGACGTCCTGCTGATCGCCGTGCACGATGAACGAGAACGGCAGAAGATGAGATCTGTTAAATACTGAAGTGTACACGTCGCGGTAGATGGCGTTGGCGGACGGTACGGTATTGACCACGGCGCGACCTCGGGAGTTCCGAGATATGAGGATGCCGCGGCCAAATGGTGGCTCGGAGTCGGACCCGATGCGGTTAGGTGCCAGGTTCAGGGCGTCAATCTTGAGAGCCGACATGGCTGGTATTGAGAGACTTCTGAAGTCGGCTATTCTCTTGTTTGACATGTGTGAGAGAAAACCTGACTCGATGGTAACTGTTGGTAGCAGCGACATAGAAGATGGCAGGCCAGGGTTGCTGTCGGCAGTCGTGGTGCCCCATACCGGGCGACCGCGAGGAATGCTAGGCAACACCGAGCCGCCGGGCAGTTCATCAGGATAGAGCTGTGGTGCCAAACTCTTTGTGTCGTAACCGAGTAGCCTCAGCCATGACAGATGATCTGGTGAGAAAAAAGGCAAACATTTATTATTCTGCTCAAATGCGAGTATAACCATGTGAAATTATAATTTTATTATTTATTTATTTATGCATTTTACCTGTTGGCTTCTTGTTGTGTGGCCTTACGTTGATTGGGTCGTTTCCATTGAATCTATACAGATGCAACTGCGTTGGATTGTGTATTCTTTCAATGAGATTCTCCCATAACGGAGACATCCATTGTCCAATCAGAGGGTCGTAAACTTTGCCGTTTGCCATGTGGACTAATGACGTTACTTGGTCGAGAAGACCACCACAGAAATCTACTGGCAAATATAAGTAAGGGTTTGAATCGTATACGATGTGTCCATATGGGGATCGCATTATTTCTCTAATCCCTTCTCCATATTGATTAAAGATCATGACTGGTGTTCCACACTGATCAGTGGCGATGTAATATTTATGTCGAGCAACCTGAAATAATTATTCATTTATTAGCATTTTGTTCTTCAAGAACTGTAAAAAACCATTATTTTAATATACGTTCTTGGTTTATCATACCTGTGTGTAGATTAGATGTCCTCTGTCATCATAGACTAATGTCATGAATCTGTTTTCCCGAGGTGAGTAAATGTGGCTTACTTCATGGGGTTTGGCTTTGTTCGTGTAGAAAAATTGAGTTACATTGCCAAAGTTGTCCTTTCGGGTTGAAAGCCTGCAAAAGACAAGGTAAATTAATATTGTCTTGTTTCATTTTATTCGATAATTTTGGCTGAATTAATTTAGATAGAAAAAAAAAACAAATAGTTACTTACCTATCGAGATGATCGTAGTAATAGCGGACATCAAATCTTCCACGTTTAGTTGCTCTAATCAGAAGACCCTTCGAATTATATTGGAACCTCTCCTCTCTAGCATTTTGCGATACCAGGCCACGGCTGTCATATCTGTACTGCCCTTCTCCGAATTTGACTATACGGTCCATGTCATTGTATTCCATTGGGATGGTGTTCCCTCTGTAGGTCAATGACAACATATTACCATTGTCATCGTACCGGAAGCCCCAAGGTTCTTGAGCTTCTAGGCCTGTGAGTTGACCATCACAATCCCAGGTGTAGTTCTTCACATTCGTATAAGTATTGACTCCCACATTCCTTGTATGAGTACGTGTTTGTGATATTCTGCCATGTTTGTCATAGGAGAATTCCATTCTAAATACTTCCATTCTGTGAATATTTACAGTTACTTCTTTTTCCAAGAACTGATCGTTAAATACTCGAGAGAACATCGCAATACCATCATACACTGAGGTTTCATTCCATTTTTGCTTGGATACAGTAAACTGTCCTAAGACTTCAGGTTCACCTGTTTTGCTATTGTACATCGTATGTTGTGTAATAAGAGTTTGACCACCAATCCGTCCCTGGACGGAAACTATTCTGTAATTGTTATCATATTCGTAAATTATCTTTGCGTTGCTCAAGCCAGTTTTGGCACCGTAATCCAGTCTTTCTTCTGTAAGTAACCCACCGACATAAGTAGATTCCCAGCGGTAATCAACATCGCGGTCTACATGCAGTATTTCTGTCGGCAGGCCACTGGTTTCCGCATAATGAATCTGAGTCTGGCCATCTCCATGTACCACTTCCGAAACTTTATTAGTAGTAAAATAACGGTAGATCACTCGTGCACCATCACCAGGGAATACTGTCTGAAGAAGTTCGCCTGTATGCGAATAGTGTTGCAAATATTTCTTTGACGAACCAGGTGGAGAGTAAGTGACCCTCAAGAATCCTATGGATGGTTGAACACTGAAGGAATGGTTTGATCCCGATGGCAAAATTACATGAGTCAAACCACCATCAGAGTCATATTTATACTTGTAGCTCTTTTGACTGGCCAAGCTGATTTTTGAGACAAGGTTACCTTCGTTATAATAAATGAATTTAGTTCCATCTTGATGACTTGTGATTTCTGACAACATACCATGAGGATCATAACTATAGGTTTCCTCGGTGTCACCCCATTTCCAGCCATTTATTCTGTTAAATCTATCATAAGAGATGTTTAGAGGAGCTCCAGCACCATGAGGATTGAACGAAAGAGGCAGTCCAGCGACATCGTAAGCAATAGTAAATAGAGGATTTCTGTCAGCATTGAAGAAAGTTTCACGGCTCTTGAACTGATCAAATTCAATTATCAGGACTCTAGAATCATTTACCCAGATCTCTCTATTAAGGGTTTGCTGGGGGTTCCTTACGTCACCCACCAAAGTGTAAAGAGAGTACATATTGTTCACAAGTCCATCTCCGAAAGTCGTTGTTTGGTGTGACCACATGTGAAGCATCTCCGCTTCAATAGGTAACGCTGCTTCTAATAGGGGATGTTTAGCAGCTGCAATGCTTTCGAATTTGCCTTGCCACGGTGTATCGAGAAGTAAAGTATTGTTCGAGTAAATGCGACCTTCGGTAATTTGTTTGCCATTATTAATGGTAATTTGCTTGAATGACTGTCCATGTAGTACGTATTCACATTTCTTTGCAACTCCGACAGGTATGGTGCTAGATGGATTTGATACAGTCACAGCCAATCCATAATTTTTCGCGAGACCAGATGTTATATGAACTTGTTCACCAGAAGGCATGATTATTTTTGTTACTCTCCCTAGTTCGTCATAATCATAAATAACAGTATCACCAGCCTGAAAAGAATTATTTATTAAATTAGAATGAAAAGTTGAGAATATATATTATTGTTCTGTCTTAAGTTTTTTTAGGTAAATAGTATAGGTAGGTAGGTATACAAAATGTCATCGTATTTTGACTATAACTTACCCCTGATCGGCTGTTGAGTAATCCAGTGCTCGCGTCATAATCAAATTCTATTGAAATAGCACCTTTCTCTGCTATTTTAGTCAGGTAACCGATGCCAGATATTTTCAATTCAAGTTTGTGATCTTGTGTATTTTCAATAGAGCTGACAATATTGCTATAGTCTCTTAGAAGTTGTATTTTATTGCCGGACGCGTCAGTGACCGTAGATAGTTTTCCAAAGCTTGTATTCTTGGAATATAAGAATGAATATCTAGTTTTGCCTGAGGTTAAGTCTTTTGTTGTGATATGCTGTCCATAGCGGTTAAATACATATATTTCGGAAGTTGGCGGATATGGTATTCTAAATTCTCCGTTTTCGTCATGAGTTGGCAAGTAGTGTTTCAATGCCAGAATATGAAGTGATCCTGAAAAGTAAAAGTTAAAATAATTAGAAAGTCTCTCCTTGTATAAAGTTAACAACAGAAATGTGTAAAGTACATTGTTATCTTTTGAAAAAATAAGTTGAATTAAGTACCTTGGTCAACCACATTAAGGACTCCATCAGGGGTTACAGTAAGAGCTGATATTGTCTGGAATTTGGCGTTAGAAGAAAGCAATGTCTCTGTGCTGGTAGGTGGTTCGTCGCCAGCAGCTACGCTTAATCTGCACGGACAGCCAGCACCCTCGTCACGACTATTTGTTGGCACTACCGTCGCAGATACTGAGGAGTTGCATTCACAGCTCAGTTCCTTCAGGTTTTCAACAATTTTACCAGCGAAGTGCATAATTTTGCCAGAGGGATCTATGGTTTTTATTGTATTCGTTTTCTTGGAATCGGCTTCCGCAACATACAAGATTCCAGTCGGTGCAAAGGAAATAGCCAAAATTGTACCCAGGTTTGATTCTTCTCTGATATCTGTGTTTGTCTTGTTAGTGGGCTTGACAATGGGTTTGCCGTCACTGCCTATGCGACAATGAGAGGGTTGGCCAGCAACGACCTTGATCTTCATGTCAACAGTGAGTTTGAGGATAATTCTATCATCAATGAAGTATAGCGATCCATCGAGAGGAGACAAAGCTATACCAGTTGGCCATTGCAGCTGAGCTTCCAGTGGAGCTATCGCTCCTCGGCAAGGAACTGGTGCCCAGTGATTGTGGTGGCCGTGATGACCAACAAGAGTGTGTATAATGCCATTTGGATCGACCGCTCTGATGTTGGTTCCATCTGCAATGTACATGGTTCTATCTGCGGCGATTGCTAGACCTGAAAGAATTGAAACAAAGTTAATAAAAAAAATATTATTATAAAATAACTGTATCGGTGCGTTACAGTTTGATTGGAACCAGCATATAGCAATATAAAATTTTTGTAGCTACGTACCTTTTGGATGCGCTAACTTCGCTTTGATAGCAGGACCTTCATCACCACAATTGGAATCGTCCCCAGGAACACAACGGTCTCCATTGCCAACAATAGCCTCAGAATTAGTAGCTGGATCACGTATTTTCTCCAAAGCAATCACTCTACGAACTTGATGTCGTTCTGAATCTGATATGTAAAGATATCCATCGGCTGGTGATATACAAATGTAGTATTGATATGCCATTTGTGTTGTTCTGTAAGAAATAATCAACATGAATGTAAATAAAAAGTTGAAAACAATCAGAATTTAAGTGATCTTTGTATATTTATATGAAATTCTACATACTGTAGTTGGAGAACTGTGGTGACCACACCCTCAGGAGTGATGCGTCGTACAAAGTTGAAATCTCCAACATACAATGATCCATCTGGACCAGAAGTCAAGGCTGTAGGAGTCAATAGCCGAGAGTCTGCAGCTTTGCCGTTGCAATGGTCAGGGCATTCAAGCTGTCTTTGGAGACCGGTTCCCATTACCACCTGAAGAAAGATTAATTTAATTTAAAACATCTGTTTATTGATTCTACTCTTTATAAATAAAATTGAAAGGCATTGTTTACCTGGACAGTTCTAGGATATTGTTTCAAATGCAGCAAAGCTCCATCGCCCTTCTGCAAGATGCCTTCATGGAAGTTGTAATGATGGTGAATGTCTAATCCCCAGCCGCCGATGTCTGAGATATCGACATCGAAACCAGCTAACGTTGCCGTTTGAGTCTCCCAAACTGTCGCCAGACATGTCGTGTACTCGTAACCGATTGATATCTTAGCTTGAGCTTGACCGTACACCTGAAATAATAAAAGATTCATTTTTTAGAGTGAGTTTTTAGTTTTTAGATGTTTTAGGCAACATTTTTTGACTAAGTTAAGTAAGTTTAAGCAACGTTTTTTAACGTGTTACCATAAGCTGCCTGACTGTCTTGATGAAACATCACATCACAGACTACTTATTTATTATTAATTATTTTTCGTGACTAGTTGTAGTCACGAATAAATAATTAACCGGTTGCCCACAACATTTAGTTTATGTAAAAAGATATGTTTTTTTACCTTCTGTTTGTAAACGTTCCTCTTGTTCCACGCAAAGATATGAGTCAAGTCAGGATCAGCTTCGTACGAATGTGTATGCAAGGAGCCTTCGATTTCCACTCGCACATGTACTCGAATCAGCGAGGCTGGTACAATTTTCCGCGTCAGTTGAACGTGCACGCATGAGAGGTAGCCGGCTGATTGAGACGAACGGTACGTTAGTTTTACTGACGAGCCAGGAATGCCGATGGATTCGCTCACGATCTGGAAAGTAGACGAATGAGAGATTAGTTATTGTTATCATTGTCACTATTGTGCGATAGTTAAGGAACAAAAGAAATCATAGCCACCGCAATGATTTTTCCAATTGTTTTAAAGCTGTTATTTTAATTCTTTCTCGCTATACCATAAATATAGATAAAACTTTAAAATGTGGTTGACGAATTTGAAATTTCAAAGCTACCATAATTGCTATTAAAACGATTACAATAGCTACATCAGGTAGTGGGCATTCGTAAAAAATCTAGAACTATCACATAAAAAATGTCCGCCGTTGTACTATTTTTAAGTGCAAAAAGTTGTAAAATAAAATAAATAAAAAATGCCAGAAGAATAAAAGTTCCTAAAAACAGTAAATTTCATTTATGTTTTTTGGAGGATTTACCTGTGCCTCTGGGTAAATAACAGTGGTAGTTGTAGCAGAAGACGCAGCAGGAGATGCCAGCGGTGGTACAGCCACCACTTCAGGTCGAAGTCTCTCGTGGTCGTGGGCAGTACACGGCGGGGTCTCCTTCTCCCACCATTGTGCATGTGTCGGCACCCAGCTGACCCGAACTATTGATCTGTTAGAATATATTCAAATTAAATTATTAGAACATTAAGCAATACAATATGGAATATTTTGGTTTAGGTAGAACGTCCCTGTCCTGGTGCAGCGATGCAATTAGTTTAGTCTGTTATTATATTATTATTAGTTGCTATTTTTATTGCTTAAAGTGCTAATGACGTTTTTGCTTATGGTTCACGATGGATGAAAATGAAATGGGTGCTATCTTTAACCTACTGCTATTGTTTAGTCTTTATTTCTACCCTAGTTATTTAGACGACAATAGCCCCTTGTTAATTTAGGATCTTGTGACCGTGACCCTTTTCTAAAGGCAAGATCATCCCTTTGCCATGTCAGTTATAATAACTGAATGGTCATATTTGAGTGCCTGTTTTTATGAGCCATTAGTAAATTACATGCAAATACCAAAGCAAAATATTTTTAAGACCCTACATGTACTGTCTGCCTACGGCATAGATCTCGCTTGAGCAGCACGCGAGGGGGAGGGTCGGGTAAACCCCTTCCTGATTCGATGCCTTAGGCATTCAGGATCGCCTGAGTGCGCACTAACCCCTAACACTATCTGATATTGTTGTGTTTATCAGGGAGCAATATCACTCATCTGTAAATATTTAAACGTAAAGTATACTCGCGAACAATTAACTTTTTTGCCTAATAAATTAGATAGATAGATTCATAAATAATAATTTAAGGCCAGTACGTCTCTCTCATTATATTTAAATAAATGAGACAAATGACGACCTACTTCTGTGAAATTAATTGACGAATATTCGGGTACTGGGGGTTTTCATACCACAAGGCGTTCGCAACGTCTTTATTGCTGTTGTAGCTCATTTGTAATGATATAGAATCGTCACTGTATCGATAAACGGAACAGTATCGTAAACAAGGGTTAAATCGATTGAATTTATAGACAGGCGCTATTGAATTAAGCGTACCTCGCTCACAATAACTACATCGAATACTTAATCAAATAGTACATGTAAATAGATTCACTTGATTATTCGTTATGAGATTGGTCTCTACGACATTAGGAGAAGTGATGGGGGCTCTGATTAGATTATTTTGATCCGTAACCCTCAGGGAACGCAAAGTGTTTATGAAGACGCTGTTCTATTTATTAGTCTAAAAATAAATACTGCTTTGTTTTATTTTGTATTATTTATTTTCCTTTTATTGAGAGATGAGTTTACGAAGAGATTACTTTTTCGAGGAACTACGCTAGTTTCGTTATATTTTTTTGTTTCATTCTTTTTTTTTTATGACTACCTCATTAGGAATAACTCCTGTGTCTCAGTGTGTTCACAAACAAACATTTTACACACACAGAGCACACCCAAACTCGAAACAAATCTTTGCGGATCATACAAAGATTTGTCCGTGTGGGGTTCGAACACACAAAACCAGCGAAAGCGGCGAGGCGACCGCTTTACCACTACGCCAACCGTGCACTCTAAACACGCAGTCTAAATTATAAATCGATCTCATACCTTGGCGTTGGCACTTTCATACTCTCGTCACTAAGATCCATTTGCACAGGTGGTAGCACGACAATCTGGTTCCATGGCACGAAGACAGTCTTCCTCAGGGGTTTGAACGGCGATCGCTGGAACTGCAGCGTCACTGCGCCTCCTCCATTCACCAATACGTCGAACCTGGATGGCAAGGCTTTGTTAGAGACTATTTTGGGATGACATTTCCAAAGAGAATGCTCGTGAAGCCTTTGGGATTTAACCCACGGAAAATTTTAGCAGATTCGTTCTCAAGGGAATATGCTCAACGTCAAATACCAAGGTAGTATTTTGAGAGATTTGTTTACGTTTGTGTTGATTAATGGTTGTTTTTAAGTATAAGATTTGCGTTAAATTTTTTTTATAATAATCTTGCGCACGGGTAGTGTTAGTTTAAAAATATTTAATTAATGCTGCTTTTAAATTTATTTTTTTGTTTTTCTGAATTATTTGCTTATTACGTATTAATCAAAAAGTTTCTTATTATTTGTATAATTTGATGTTTATTAAGTGTACGCGTACTATTGGTGTTAGAAGAAAGGATAGAGTTAAGTTAATAGATATAAAAAGTAAAACGAATTTCAAGAACGCATACACAACATACAGAAGACTAAAATGGAGATGGACAGGACATACGGGGTGGATGCGACATAGCGACATTTATTGAAACCACAGCTTCTATACATGGTAAGTATCAATTTCCACCGGATAAAAATTCTCTGGCGAAAAAAAAAAATCACGTTCTCCGAACAATTTGAACATTGCGATCGTGCAATTTGTTCGTAAGACGTGGAATTTTTTTTTCGCCAGAGAATTTTTTATCCGGTGAAAATGCATACTGGCCATGTATAGAAGCTGTGGTTTCAATAAATGTCGCTATGTCGCATCCACCCTGTATGTTGAGAGAGAAAAGGGAAAAGTGGACAAGACTCATAACAGAATGGTACCCCCGGGATGGTAAGAGAGGCAGAGGTAGACAATTTTTGAGATGGGAGGATGACATCAAGAAAATAGCAGGTCCAACGTGGACTCGAACAGCAAAAGATAGGACTAGATGGAAATCTTTAGAGGAGGCCTTTGTCGGAAGACAAGCTGTATAAGTACTACAACCGTTTGCCGAAAGAAACTAATTATAATCATATTTTTCAAACTAGATATTTATTTAGAAGTAATTGTTAATAATTAATGGGTATAGGTATAGTAATTATAGATATAGGCATATTTGTTTTTAATATTGGTATATTTTGTACTACAGCAATAAAGGATTTTTATTTTATTTTATTTTTATTTATTTTATTTATATTATTTTATTTTTATTTATAAGTGTACGCGTAAAATTAAATAAGGTAACACACACAACTATCTGTATTAATCTGCCACGTATTTCTCAAAAACTTAGTTTGCTTACAACTATCCTTTTAAACCACACTTGGAATATAAAGCAATATTCATAAATCTACTCGTTCTGATTTAGAAAAGACACAATCACCACAATACTTATGTTGTTTTTCTCATTTTCCAACTCAAACGTTTTAAACCATTGCTTGTTTTATTTTGTCCTGCGATTCCATTGCAGTCTTTGTTCAAGTCTTATTTGCTGTCAGTTAGCGTTTATTTGTGTTCGTTTGTAAGCACTGTCCAAAATGTTACCCAAAGTTTAGTGTTTATTTTGAAAATTGTAATTCTGGGTATATTTGTGAAGTGAGTACAGATATCTTAATACGTAATTTCTATGGCAAAGTGTTTGTTGTGTTAAGTGTTATAAGGCAAGTTGAAACCCCATTTTCTTTTCAAACAAGAATCTTATTACAATTTCACGCGTTCAGAAGCAGCAGTGGCGCAATGGATATCGGGTTTAAATCCTGGACATTACACCACGGACGTGAACTTCCTGCTAACCCAAGCGAATTAATCTTAGCTGGAGGGGGTTGTTAAGAATACTAGCAATTTGAATTTGCATACTAATTAGCTTTTATAAAAAAAATATATATGAAGGTTTTACTCGATTCGCTATAACCACATTTAAGAAATAAATGTGTGAATAGTAAGTAATAGTTATTTTAAATTGTGTTTAATTTAAACATTGACGACCTTGGTTTATGACTATTGCACACCTTTGTTAATGAAACACTGTTCGCTTAGTCAGTTGAAATTGCAATTAAAATACGGTTTTTTAACAACACATTTACAACATAAATATTAAGAACACGTAAAGCACTGTAGTTATGTCGAACTTACCACTTTTGACAATAGGTAAGCAATCATAGAATAAAATTACATAGTACAAAATATAAAATGATGAATTTCTGACAAAGTTTTAGATAAAGAAGATTTTATTTTTCTTAGATTGTAATATTATGTGTATTACGTTAAGGTGTATGTAACGTTGACGATCCTGAATAAAAAAACGGCAAAGTGCGTGCGGGCCATGCGCAATAGGGTTCTGTAGTCAGCCGTTACATATTTATAGACCTAAAATGGAGTTTAATATCTATATCAAACAATAAAAACTTCCAGAAGTCATTTACTTCAAAGATTTTTGTTTTAAGTACAAACTATTGCAATTAACGGCATTTTGCAATTTGGCTTCCATTAATCTTGAACTAATAAGTTATCGTAGCCGCTATATTTTTCACCGAAATATTACTACAAGTATACTATCACCATGATTATTTTTAGTTTTTTTGAGCCCACAGTTAAACTTGGGACGCCCTATTCGAACAAAATTTGCTTTTTAAAGTTAATTATCTCACAAGCAGATTTCTAAGCAAGAAAGTGTCTTAGTAGCCTTAGATTTTAATTTTTAATAATAATTTGATGGTGTTCTAATAAATAATTATTACTTTTTTACTTTTACTTAGCCTTTCAATGTTTTTATAAGAGCTATCTTACCACACACATTACATACAGATAACAAAAAATAAATAAATTGTATTCTACTACTTTGTTAGCTTAGTCAATTTACATATTCATGCAAAATTTCATCTTTTTAGTACTAACGGTTTCACGGCGCTATGCCTCGGACAGAAGGACAGATGGACAGACGGACATGGCGGACCTTGTAGGTACTACGGAACCTTAAAATGGTAATGACTAGTAATTACCATTGCGGTATTAATAGAAAAAAGAATATTTAATATTTATTAAAAAAAAATAACTCTCACTTATATCCGTACGCATGTTTTCTTTATTTAACGTAGGTATATTTTGATTTCTCCTTCGTTTTTATTTTGCGTATTAAACTAAGTGCCCATGACAGTGCCTCTTGGCTAAGTAACGGCTCATTGATGGATCGATTTACAGATTAAGCGACACTTGCCGCGGTCGGTCGGTAGTGTTGCCCAAATGCAAGAACAAGACGAGACTTAGCCAGTCTTGGTCTTGGTCTTGCAGCAATACGCCTGGTCTTGGTCTTGGTCTTGGTCTTGCAAGTCTTGCAATTACCTATTAGACTATTGGTATTTATTAAAGTTTACTTTAGAACTTAGAAAAACGTATCAGAATAGGAACATTTTGAGCTTGAATTAACATAGCCATAGTAAAGACCAACCAGATTAATAAATGTCTAAAGATTTTATGAGAAATTCGAAAAATCATCTGCCTCATGGTTATCAACTGAGCTATATGCGAAGCGGACAAGCGCGCACCCTACGCAGCCCCAGAACAATTATCACGAAGAGAAGAAAAATCATCTAGCAGTAATCGTAGAAACCATGAACGTACGTATTTATCGAATGATTCAAATAATAAAAAGTGCCCTGTGTGTAAAGCAGAACACGTACTGATTAAGTGACCTAAGTTTTTAAACTATGATACGAACAAACGATGGAACATAGTACGCCAAAATAAATTGTGCTTTAATTGTATAGTAAGCATGCATGAAGCGAAGAAGTGCGGTAATAACGGATGCGAACAACCGCATCATAAATTATTACACGCCGAACGAACGAGCGAAACCACGGCGCACGTATGTATGCATCACGAACCATCGAGTGAGCGCAAGCAAGACGCCAGCGCAGCGCCCGGCCACCCGGCCGCCCCGATACGCCGACCTTCGTCGCCGCTGCGCCCGCGCAAGCCCCGCCCACACTCGTACTAAGCGCATCGAACACAGCGACAGCGATACAAGGTCATGCGTACTCTGCTTGACTTTGATGAATAATAGAATGATGAAGGAAGCACAGTTACATTGTTGGACCACGAAATCGCGAAGACAATTGGGACTGCAAGGTAAAAAGGCGCCAATGCATGTACAAGGCATAGGCGGCACGGAACGTGAGCCTGTGTGAGTATACCTAGGCCCTGTGGCGGCAATCAAATAGTGTCAAATGTTGTGCGTTCGGCGCGGCTGCGACGATTGTTTGTATATGTGATTTCAATAGAAGCCGCCGCGCCGGCGGCGCGTGTATCGTCACCATGTACTGCCGAAAAGCTGCAAAATGTCTTTGAGAAGTCAGTACAAAACCTTTGATGATGCCGACGACAAGGCGCCGCGCATAATCAAAGTGCCGATGGTTAAAACTATGAATGCACTCTGTTTTCTTTTAATGGATATTTTCATTCGCTATGTATGTTTATGGTATTGGTCGTAATGCGCATAGGTCCAGTTTTTGCGTCTCATAGAGTCTTGCAGGACTTAAATCTTGCGTACGGTCAGTCTTGGTCTTGGTCTTGCTATAATTAGGCGGTCTTGGTCTTGGTCTTGGTCTTCAAACATGCAAGAACAAGACCAAGACTGCAAGACCAAGACTGAATTTGGGCAACACTATCGGTCGGTGGGTGGATTACTATTTACTCGATATAGAGATTATGCGTTAGTTAAGCTCTCCATCGCAGTTATCATAAAGAGATCACAGGTATCGTTATGAATAGGGACAAGTCAGACAGTCTGACGATTGATGTCCAGTGACGATGACCATACCACGACACTTATAAGTGTTGCTTAAAACGAAAATGAATATTGTTACACAAGATGGCAAGCTTTGAATTTGAGAATTTCCATTTCCCATCTCCACAATCTGAGGTTCCTGAACTACGATTACACTTATTAATTTAATTGTAAAAAATCCAAATATTTATTAATTCATTTCTTTCTTCAATGAACCATAAACATCCACATTCTACAGAAGTTTGCAGATGCGTCGCTACGTCTATACATCTGTGGACCGTAGCATTTTGCCGCACGTGCCAGTAATTTCAGAACCTAATTATCTTAATCTCACTACCAACTAGCACGTAGTAGTGGAATGTTTTATAACGTTTTAGTGACAGGTTAAAGGTAGGTACTGGTAAGCTCTTTCAAAATGTTAAGTCAAGCTGCCGCATATTCGTAATTAGTGCTGATTTCTCAACAATGATCACTTTGTACGTTAATTACACACATAATATTTGCTTACTCACTGGAGTGCAACAACTAATACGCATCCAGGCAAGATCAACCAATTAGCACGTCTTGCCATGTGATCGGACTGCATTGTACATACAGGTATATCAAATATTAAAATTTCATATACATAATATGAAATTTAATTGAAGTGTTGACTTTGACTGTTACTTTGTGAATTCAAGAGAAACCTAAACTAAACCAATAAAATGATAACTTAAACTGTTAAGATAGTATACTCAAAGGACGTTTCCTGTATAATGTTTGGGTTATTATCATTATATTATCATATCTATTTGCATAATTCTAGACTCCATGATTGTTGCCTCACGATATTTGCTATGCTAGATTGATATACCAATAAGGCAGAATAAACTAACGTTAGGTTTAAGTTCAGGTTTTCTTTAGTATTTATTTATTTAACTTCAACACAAAATTATGTACAAGGCGGACTTAATGCGTGAGGCATTGTCTGACAGTCAACCTAGGGTGATGCAGAGATTAAAAGTGATAGGTGCAATCAAAGAATACCATGGTAAGACGTACATTTTGTTTAACAATAGATTTAAAAAATATTTTATTTATACATATAAATATAAAATAATGTATAATATAATTGTATGTTTGTTTATTCATTAAGGATACACAACGGCTACAAAATAATAAACCAATCGTTTTAGGACATAAAATGTTTGTAAACATAAAAATAAAATAAAAATTATGGATAACCTTGCTAAATTTTTGACGCAAATTTACCGGGCAATTTCTCTAGAGGGTCATTACTTTGTATTATTAAAAGCTCTTTCAACAATTTTTATAATCTTGAAAAAATATGGTGGTTAAAATTAAATACATTAAATTATTGTGATGGCGAATTTAGGAAAAAATCAAATAAAACAAATAATGTCATTTGACTTAGTTGTACCGACCGAACAAAAAAGGCTTTTCCTATTAGATGGACTACAGACTGGTTACAAATATGATACATATTATAAAATTGTAAATTAACATTGAAGATATTTAAGAAAAAATATTTGAGAGGACTTTATTACAGCAGTAGAAGCCAAAACATATCTTTTTAGATTTTTGGTCTCTCAGTCTGTCTATATGTTCGTACGAGCATAACGCAAAAACTACTGCATGAAAATAAATGCGGTTTTCACAGTTGTGTAGCTAGTAGTCTAACTTAAAACATGTATATATTATTATGTTTCATGTTTATATCGTACATCTCAGCGGGTATATTACTTAAACTTACACCCCCTAGGGTGTAAGTTTCTATAGGTTTGTCAATTTTTAAGGAAATTGCATGAAATCCAACACATCGGTTCCTTACATGACGTAAATGAAGTGTAAGTTAGATCTTTTGGAAATATCTCTCCCCAAGGGGTTGAATTAGAGCTTACAACCCAATATGCAGACTTTAGTCCTATGTCCTTTAAAATTAACAAACTTTCCATTAAAATTTATATCTCTAATGCCCTTTGTGGAGATAATAATCAATAATTCTACATTTGATGGAACGCGAAGCAATTTACACTATCCAATAGTCCCAATGACTAGGCCATCTCACACATTCACTCACACAAGCACACCAACTCCTTATATTTGCGGATCACACAAAGTTTCAAGTGAGATTACCAAAAAATCTCGTTCACAGTTTCATTTAAGTCGTGTAAGGTATGTGCAAAATATTATGCAATTTCCTGCTAAATTGACGAATCGCTAATACAATCTTACACCTCCTATTTTACGTGTAAAATAAACAGATGAAACATATGCATATAAAAACTACTGCATTCAATTTTATGCAGTAATTTTTGTGCGATACGCGTACAAACATGGCTCTTTTACAATTTTATTATCTATTAGCTGAGCACCGTGGTTTTATCCGCGGCCAAAAAGTAGCCTAATCTCCATACGAAATTGCATCAAAATCGATTTAGCCATTCACGCGTAATGTCGCATGTCGTGACCAAGGAAATAGGATTAATTTTTATACAAACGAACAGTGGTTGGCGCAATGATCGACATAGTATTATGAGAGATTGGAAGGATTGTTTGCTATCATAGACTCCTAGATTAAAGGTCTAATGTGTCACGGTTCCAGAGATATTATTATTATATCAATGTATTAAAAACCTAATTTATCTGGTATCTAGTGGATGAAATACTATATATTAATGTATAATTGCTCCAAACCAATTACATTTAACTTTTGACTTTCTCCAAACAATTACCTAGCGAGCTTCCAGACTTAAAAATTCTTAATCATGAAACGTTTTTTCCAAACATCTCTGATTAATAGGCTTTCTAATCATTCAGTAAATGGTAAAAATACCATTATTATTGTATGACGATTTAATTATATCCTATTGTATTGACCGAGCAATAATTGCATGTTTGTTTGTATGTATATATAAAATATTAGCTGAGTCGTTCTCGAAAACAGCTCTAACGATTTTGATAAAACTTTTAGAATAAGTAGTTTTGGGAATTAAAATAAGATTTAAAGGGTACCTATATGATTTTGAAAAGAAAATTCGATTTTAATATTTTTACGATTTTAAGTTTGTATGGATATTAATATGTAGTACATTTGGGTCGAAAAATCTAAATTCCTTCAGAGTCAGTTTTTGTGATCGGAACTGATTGAAATTTGGTATACATGTATAAATTAATTGAATTCCCAATATAATGGGATTATAAACCTAAGCTGATCATGATGCCAAAAGAAACCCAGGTGTTCTCGATTTCTAGTTTATCAAAACCCCATAGTGTTTGGGCACTTTAGATTTGTCTCATTGAGCAACTTCCTGACAAGTTATTTTCAGGGTCTGATCTTGGATTCATGAAGGTACCCAGGAGTTCTCCACTACTGCTTCCCGTAGACCGTGTTTAGCGTCATTCAATTTGCTTGGAAAAGTAATGGTCAAGGATTAAAAGTGGGTGCTAAATAGTATCCATAGAATATAGCATACTATAGTTTAGGCTCGTTACATTTGCCTTAATAAATAGTAAATAAAAATAAATTAATACGAATAAAATGTCATCAAAACAAATAAATAAAATTTACGTGTCTGTTATTAAGATGTTTTTTTTCTGTTAATATAGTTATTTGCAAGATATCCGTGCTGTCTGTTTGTATCGACTAATCTTCTAAACGGCTAAGCCGATTTTGATAAAATTTAAGATGCAGGTAACTGTTTATAAGGTGGCAAGGTGCGTAGCATAGACTACTTTTGATTGATGTACCTACCACGCAGATGAAATCGCGGGAGAAAGTTAGTTTGTTTGTTTATTAGTGCTAACCTCAAGAGATACAGATATAGAGCAGATTTTAATAACTCTTTTTGTGTTTGATAGTCTAACTATCCATAATAGTTTTCATATAAGTATTTAATATTAGCTAATCTTCACAAGAGCGGAGCAGTTAGGTTTAACGCAGGTCAAAGCGTGGGAGCAGCCACTACTTAAAATAACGAATTCCAACTGGACCAAGTCGCGGACGAAAGCTAGTTATACATAAAATATGATTTTGATTGTATACATTGTATATTTTATTTCCTTTTCAAAGCTAAATAGCTCGTCAGTCTAATGCAATACGCTATGACGTTTTTGACAGGATTAAAGAGTATGTCAATTGACTGGTGGTGTTAAATACCGTATTGCCACGGCTCCCGAGCCAAAAGCCCGAGCGTGGCTCGCGAGCCATATTCGGGCTGGTTGGACCGAGTTATTCTTATTTTTTCGACTACGCTGCAAAAATTGTCCCAATTCGTGCCAGTGAACAAGACTAACAAGCCAGTTTCAAGAAATGAACATTTGAAAAGAGACATACACTATTGACGTTAGGGAATCCAATTACTTATAATAGGTACATCTCACAATCCTTACTATCCTAACTAATATTATAAATGCGAAAATAACTCTGTCTGTTATCCTATCAGAGTTAAATTATTGAACCGGTCCTAATGAAAATTGGTATAGAGATAGTTGAAGACTTGCGGAAGGACATAGGCTACTTTTTATCAACAAAATTTCAAAAAAATTCAAATTTCGCGCGGAAGCTTATTACATATTAGGCTAATTTTTATCAACAAAATTTAAAAAAATTCAAATTTCGCGCGGAAGCTATAGTATTACATATTTTGTGAAACGTAACGTACCTAAACGTCTTAAAATTATGATTTTATAGGAATTTGTATAATTATTTTAATTTATTTGCATTATAATTTAGCATAGTCTCAAAACGACAAAGACATAGACATAGACAAAGCGACATTTGTTGAACACTTGCTACTTCTAGAAACTATGGTTTTAATAAATTTCATACAGGTATACAGGTGTAAATAATAATTTATCGTGACGAAGAATTCAGTACATGACTGAGATTCTGGGTGCAAAAATATTTCACCGGATCTGTTAAAATTGTTCCATTGAATTAGTGAATTTCTTACGATAATTTTCATTGTTATCCCCCCTGATTATGGAAGAGTAGACTATTGTACTATGTTTTGAATGAATTAATTTTTGGCCTGTTGTAGAATTTTCCGGACAAAATTTACGCACCTATAGCTTAAAAATCATGTTCTTAATCACTGATTGTGACAAGTGATATTGCGGACTTGATCTCATATGTTTGCGATTTTCTTATGTCGTGTGAAAAAAAATCAAGACCGATTTTACGATGACACAGGGTCTCAGAATTATGTACGGAGTCACTAGTAGGCGGCGTCGTCACGACGTCATTTACACCCAGTATGATTCCTATTGTGACGTTTTTGCAATCCAAGTTTAGGTCGGTTAATACTTTTTTAGACTGAAGTTAGTTATCTATATTTTTTTTTGGTAATTTACTTAGATATTGTCATAAAGATTTCTTATATTGATTGTATTTTTTGACAGAAAAAGCAACAAAAATAGCTTCTGCTTTGCAACTGTTAAAATTAGCAATGAAAGTAGTAATAACTTTCAATGAAAATAAATTTTGTCGATGATTTTATATAATATTAAAATTGAAAAATTAAGAATCCAGCAGGACTCGAACCTGCACCCCCTGGGTATACGCCCCAAGTGCTTTGCCAATTCAGCTATGGATTCGTATGCTGCTAGACTCGAAATTTCTCAACTCTTTTGTGCCAGCGTCATAGGTGTATGTATATATACATATTATTATATACCTTAGCTAGACGGACCTTACTTGGTTTTAGCGCCACCTATGCGATGAGTGATAAGTCACTGAGTCACCTCTTAGTTCCTATTTTATTTGTCATTTGAATTTTAAATAATGTTGTTTTATGAAAATGGTAAAAGACAAAAATGCACGTAAATAGAAAACAGGCACTTGCGTGTCTATTGAACCAGTTTATAATCATTCTACTATTTGGCGGCAGTTCAAAGGTAAAACTATGGTGTTTCCTGCCATCAAATTGATTCACAAATGTTATTCCACCAGTAAAAGAACGGAATAACGGAAATAAATCAAATATCTAGCGTTTTACTAAACCCTTAATAACGAATAAATGAATAGGCGAAACTGTTTAGAATGTTAATGCTTTAAATAAGTCAGTTAAAAAGAACAAGGAGACTTTCATATAGAATATTTTGTGAAGTGATTTTTTCGTTCAGTGATACAGTGAATGGACGTGTAGTCCATATGACGGTGAGTAACAACTTAAGTTCATAATAGCTACAAGCAGGTTGTAGATTCTTTGTTATATTTGATTATTTTTGAATTTAATAGCTTCGGCGACTCTTAAGAGGTCCATCCTTAAATTTAACCAATAGCGACCTTGCTTTTCCCTAGATGTAAAATACATAATAATTTGGCTTAAAACAATGTATTATTTCGTTCAAAACTCCTACTTAGTACAACTTGCTATGCTGCGTTACTTTGAATAGTAACGCATTATAGCAGTAATCTAGTTTGAAATATTAGGTTATGTCAGAAATGTGCACTTAATGGAAATATAAAATCCAGATATTTATTTACCGTCAAAATCTACCTTAATTACTATGCATAAATAGATTTTGCTCATATTATTATTGTCAGCAACACCTATTGAAATATTAACGATCTTCTTCTTCGTCGTGTCGATTGCTGAGCCAAATTTTATTTTGACTTGCCATCATGGTGAAAGGATTAGCCAATTCGCTTTGGAGAACTAGCGAATTGTCCAGGGTGCGCCGGACGTAGAGAATCGTTGTGTACGTCACTCGGGGAGGCTCTTTTCATGCACATGCATTAACGGTAACATAGTGGTGATGCGATTAAGACACACACCCATCCTACCGCGAGTAGAGCAAATGCTGTCATAAGGCCCGCTTTCTAGCTAGTTTTGAGGCTAAACATGGTTATTTTCTTACTAATTATTAGTGAACAAAGAAAGCGATATCTTTGAAATATCGAAATAACTCGCTACTACAAATATACATAGTAAATATTCCGTTATATCTAATAATTAGCTTTCATTCGTTTGATGAATCATTAATTATTAGTTCATTTTAATGCTGTATAGCTAACATCGTTGCCTTTATTAGGGATAAGAATAATATATTTAATAATATTTATTAAGAAGAAGAAGAGACAAATTGTAAAATTGATTTTGTTTTTTTTATATTCAAGCTTTAGGTAAAGTTATGCTATTTACATGATAAGTAAGGAAAAACATAATGTTTTAATAACTTTATTAAAAAAAAGCCATATAGGAAAACAAATACATTGGTCATTGCTTAATTATCGGAGACTAGTGCTTGGGGATGGAGAATTATGGACATTTCCTGTGCTACCAAGAATTACTATTGTTGAATTCCATTAGCAACGGTTACCCCTGAACATCTGATGAACCAATAGCTCGTCTGCCACCGCTTGCAATTAAAATCATGACGCAGTGTATTTCAAATAAAACACAGAATTTACTAGACAAATAAATTATTTTGGGCACGATTTCACATAACAAGTCCTTTAGCATGTTAGCTCACTCGGCAGTTTTAATTCTCGACTATCTAAACACTTAACTGAAAACTACATTGAGTAAATTTTTCAAAATCATCAAAATAGTTGGAAATTTAACTGTCGAATGGGCACTACTGATACACCTATAATATTATAATATAATATTTTTTTTCTTTGGTGGCGGTTATATTTATAAGTTTACAAAATGATATTTTTATATTCTCATGTAAGTGGCTTTTGTGTCTTTTATGAGAATAAATGATTTTAAACCTTTACATAATACATTATCCATAAAGGATAAACATAACATAACATTACACCTGTATTACCTAGAAGGTTGTGGCAGAGGTGAACAACACCCACATTTCATCTGATATGTTTAGGTCCCACGGGAAAGGGGGTGAGCCTATCGCCATCCACCGGGCACAATTCCAACTCCGTGCTGCTATTGAGAATTGCCCGACGGAAAGTTCACAAATAACACTTTGCCCGACCCGGGAATCGAACCCGATACCTCGCGGTGAGAGGATACGCTAACCACTAGACCATCGAGGCAGTCCATAAAGTATATTGTCGTTAAATCTATCTAACAGGTTGAGCCTGTCCTACCCTACTTCCCGGGGAGCCCCACAGTTAGTACCCATGCTAGCAAGATTTTAGATCAATGGACACAGGTTTTTATCTTGTGGGACTAATTCTTTATAACAGGATCGATAATTTTATAACACTAAAATAGCTAACAGCAATTTTTACAATCTGCTGACATAGAAACAGCAAAAAAATTAACGTAAATATCAAAGAACGTTCAATTTACAATTTTCTTCAACAAATCAGGCTTTGACTTTTATCAACACCCTTATTGCTCAATATTGTTTTTTTTTTATATACTACGCCCACAGCGAACGAACGTGTACTCCACCTGATGGTAAGTGGAGTAACAGCCCATGGACATCAACAATCCACAAAAGCAGATTATAGATGCGTCGTTGCAGCTGAGGACTAAGGTGTTATGCCTCATGTACCAGTAATTTCAGGGCCTGATCTCACCACCAAACCGAAACACAGTAATGGAAGCACTACTATTTGGCGGCAGGTTAAAGGTGAGACGGTGGTGCTGCCACCCTCGAGCTCGTTCACAAGAGCTCTACCACCAGTAATTAATATTTGAGAAGTTTGCAAAAATATGTGTCTTGTTTTTCTAGTTTACCAATAACTAATTATTATTTTTAGTTGAAACGGCTAGCACCAAACACTTTAAGTGCAAATAAATAAAAAGCTATCCACCTCAAAAAAACACCAGCTATTTGTCGACCCTTCATTTGCTGCCATATGGTCTCAAGCAATTACATTTAATTACACTACACATTATTACTTTGCAGTGATTCAGTTTTCGTTTTTAATAATAGGTTTCAAACGAATATCATCATTTGTTTTAACCGTGGATTGCTTATTATATATTATTATTATTATTGTTTTCGAAACGAATAACTCACAGGATAGAAAATAAAACAAAAGTCTCAATCATTTTGTCACATTTTTCCGATTTAGAAAGAACAAATAAAATCTATACATGTGTCTGTACATTAAAGATAAATGAAAAATCAATACGAGGGTATTTTATAACAGCACTAGAAACCAAAACGATTTTTTTTTAATTTTTGCCGGTCTGTTTGTCTATCTGTCTGTGTATTGGTACGCGCATCACGCAAAAACTACCGTATGGAATTGAATGCGGTTTTCCCAGTTGTGTAGCTGTTAGTTTAATTTTAAAACTGGCAACTATGTTGTATCATTGTATTTTATCCCCAAATAAGGTTTGTTAATTTGAAACGACAATGTATGACGTAAATGATCGGAATGAAAGCCTTTTTAAAATATCACTCTCCAATAAATAAAATTTGAGTTTTTGGAAATTCCACTCTCCACGGGGTTAAATTTGGGGTTGAAAGTGTATGAGTGATGTGCCAGAATGTTGTGGGAAATAGCATGGAAATATCGAATTCCACGCGTACGAAATTGCGGGGAAAGGTTTCTAAAACAAAATTAACTTTTGCAAGATGGCAGAGAAAGTAAAACGGAAAAATACGTTCAATATTTTGACTTAAGCTTTTAAAACTCTTACTACATATCGGAATAGATTAGTCTTTTTAATACATTTATTTATGCATTTTATTTGTATCTAATGACTAGACAGCTCTAAAATAGTGAGTAAAGTGAGTTAAACCTCTAAAATATTTAAAATAATTTTTATTCTGCCTACTTATTATTAATTTATCAATGCTTATTTGATGTGTTTTTGGCACGGTAAGTAGCAAAAGTACTTTGCAGTTCGCAGTAATATGCGAGTTATTCCATTTATAAAAGTTGTCTTTATTGTAATGTATCGGGCGTGTATTCCACGTAATGAAAAGTAGCATTTACTGGATATGAATAATAAATCTATAGCCCTCTAAAGAAAGAAGATATGTCCTAAATCTACTCTCCCACTACAATTGGACCAAAGTTGTACCAGTTTAAAGATTTGCGAAACATTAATTATAAACAATCTTATAACAACAAAAGTATCAACAGGACTCTCTAATTCAGAGATGAATCAGAATTCTAGTCAGATGGTCCTAGATCAAACCATTAAGAGGAACGATCAAAAGCTGTATCGGGATCTGTGTCACGAGTTTAGAATAATGTATAAGTAATTTCTAGTTTGGTGTATGGTGATTTTATTTAATAAAATAATGACCAATTTAAGACGTTTCTTTGAATACAGAATATTTTGATTACTACGTTTTTTTGACATTCAACTCAAATGTATGTAATAATATTTTTTTATTCATTTTTAAGGAAAATTTATAAAATATTAGTCTTTATAATGAACAACATTTTTTATTTTGACAACATCGATACTCAGAAAAATAAGGCAATCGGAGACGTCATTGTCAGGCATGCTCCACTGCCAAATGTGAATGTGCCGCGCAAGTGTCAAATCATAAATAAGATTTGACACTAGTGCGGAACTAACTTTTTTGCATAGATATTTGCGTTCATATAGTGTCTATATTGGGTTTTTTAGTCTTAGCATTGATAAGAAGTTGCATAGCCCCTTGAAAAATCGCCTGTCATTATCATTGGATTCCAACCTACTTAGGCTGCTATTAATAAATATAATAGTATATCCTACCTATAAGTGAAAGATAGACAATTTGTTAATGGTATTGGATCTAAATCTAAAGCATTTCTGTGTCTTTGATTATTTAATATGGTGTCAAGTCTATATTTGACATCGCATCGGTCAGATGATATTCTCATAAAATCGGTCGTATAGTTTTTGCCCGCTATCGCATTCTGTTCTTATACTTCTAATGACCAAATAACATCATTATTTATGAAAAGACATGATAATAATGTGTAGGTATTTTCTCCAAAAGAACTACTAATGTAATAATATTATTATATTGTAGTAAATAATATTATAAATAACAATAGTAGTGAATAATATTATTATAATGAATTTATATAACGTAGTAAATCGTATTAATAATATTATATCAATTACCCTACAGTAAGTGTAAACAAATATTAAATAGCTGGTTACAAAAACTAAATTTTGATGAAACAGAAGAACTACTTCACATTCATGCCTAAAACGAACATTCACTCCAAAACCTACCACACGTACACACTCAACCCACACACAAACATTTACCCACAACATCTACACGCCACACACTATCTCAATATACATACACTTCCATATTTTATATGGTATCTGACTCATATTTTATATTTTTGTCATTTACATCATTTTTAAAAAATGTTTATTATTATTTTATTTTATTTTATTCTCTTAATTTAACAAAAAATAAATAAAAAAATAAGTAATTTTTAGATTGCTGTGATACAGTTTATACTAGTACAGCTGTCAGCGGCGACCTCTTAATTACATTATAATTACATAATTTAAGTTAAGTCTAGCATATATATTTAAGAGCATCTGTAAAAACTTATGTTGTGAAAAATAAACTTTATTTATTTATTATATTGTAGTAAGTTTGATCGGTAATGTACGAAAAACAATTTATGTTTGTTTTTTTATTCTTCTGTAAATTTTCATAATAGGAATTGTATAACCTATACACCATGTTTAGTTTAAATTAATTAACGTTTAATTAAGACCCAGATTCACAGTAGTCTGATTAACCGTACTTATCGGTTAAACATACTGGGTATAAATTACATCGTGTTATAGCTGCTTATCAATGATTCAGTCTTACACATAAAAAAATCGGTCTAAGAAAATATTTAAACGTCATAGGAAAATTTACAGTGATTAAGAAAACATTTTTCACCTCAGCATCTCGAATAGGCGCTCTTTGTTTTGTGCTAACAGTAAGCAAAACTCTTTTTGTTTTGAGCGTGAGGAAAAATGACTTCAAAATCGAATCAATCAATTGTATTTTTCACCTTCGCATTTCGAATCAATACGTTTTTTCATCAAATAATACTATATATTGTTGCTGGAGTTTAGAACACCGCGTAAGACTTCTTATATTTTATTTCGTATTTTCTTTTCCCCTTATTTCATTGAGAGTGTATTATTGGATCGCTTCAGCTAGGGGTTAACTTTAATGATCAGCACCTTTTATAAAAGGAAAAAAGTGGTTTTCCTTCCTCCATTATAATTAAAATAAATCCATCGTATCGAGGTCCATAACTGTACTTTAGCTGGATTTAATTTCGATTAAATATGAAGCAACTGAATTTAATAAAACATTTACTTCTCGCTTAGCCCCAAATTTCTGATGATTTTGAATTTATAGATAAAACATAACATAATAAATAATAAATATTTCACAACTAACACACAACGCCATCTAGTCCCAAACTAAGCAGAGCTTGTACTATGGCTACTAGAATAACTGATACTAATACATATATACTTTTCTTTCGTAAATACATACTTATTATACATAGAAACATCCAGACTAAGACAAACCCCCATGTTCATGCACTCAAAGATTTGTCTTAAGCGGGAATCGAACCCGCGACCTCGGCGTCGAAGGCAGGTACACTAACCACTCCGCCATCCGGTCGTCCGTCCATCCGGTATCATGTTCAATACCCATACTTCACCTGTTATGTTTAGGTACCATGGGATAGAGGCTGAGCCGATCGCTTTGTCCGACCCGGAAATTGAACGCGAAACCTCGCGGTAAATAAGGCAAGTAAAATAAAAAACCGAAATTGGAGCTGTATCCGAGAATTTAGAACTTTTCTTCTATGCTATATATTCGTTGAAAGGACTTCAAGATAAGAATCTCAAAACAAAATGCTTAATTAAACAGAAAACCTAAATCTAGCCGATGGTGAATGGTATACATCTATAATAGGTGTAACCGCGTGTTGTCGACTGCACATTGTTCTAACCGGGTAGAACTAGGTGTGTTCGCACTTGGGCTATTAGCCGTAACATATATAATTAAGCGGGATCATGTGCATTATTTAAGTCCAAAATGGATTACTTTTCTAATAAGTAATATTCAACATTGACAGATTGACATCTTTAGTATAAAAGACCCTATATACATCTATATACATACCTACTATACAATGTGATGGCTGACATATCTAATTTTTAGACCATTTTGATCCATTACAGATTTTCGTATGACATGGGATGACACCTTAAAAGCTTTTTGAGGTCTGAACGCTGCCTGATTTAATAAAGATTAATGTTACCTTATAAAGGACTAGTGCTTGTTTTACCTTCTAGGTCACTCCATATTAGTTGACAACTCCTGGGCAACTTGACAAATATCATAAGTTTATTGAGGGTCCAATATGAAATAGACTTTACGCTATCAATATTCATCGGACTACATCTTGTGTTTAGTTTGCACAGCTTTATACGGGGTGAATGCAACATAGCGACATTTATAGAAAGTACACATTCTAGACATGGTCAGTGTTCATTTCCCACGGTATTTTTTTTAACGTTTTTCGAACAAACTGAATGATCTCATTCTTGTTAGGAAAACTTTTTTTTTTTTCGTGAATATGTTTTAAATCGGTGGAATTGTACACATACCATGTGTAAAATCAGTGGTTTTAAAAAATGTCGCTTTGTCGCATTCAGCCTGCATAAAGTAATATAAATAAATAAAATTAATTTGGATTTTTAACATTTGATAGAACGCCAGAAGCAATTACACTATCCAATGGTTCCAATGACAAGGCCAAATACACACATTCATTCACTCAAACACACCCAGTCTCAGAAAAAATATTTGCGAATCACACAAAGATTTGTCCCACGTGGGGATCGAACCCACAAAACCAGTGCAGTGGAGAACGGCGAGGCGACCGCTTGAACCACTACACCACACGTGCAGCCAAAATATATTATGTTTGTATTATAAAATGTATCTTTACCCTACTTAATCCGAAAGGAAACTCAATGTAGTGTAGAATATTGCATATTAGTGTAGTTTTTTATAAGACCTGACTAGTTTGACAACCAGAAAAAGGTTTAGAAGGCTTTCGCTTTCCCATGACAAATACTAGTCATCAGTTTTGGAAACTGTGTACATACACACTATTACCGAGATACGGTAATTGATTTTTAAAAGCTCAAACGTGACGTGTTATTTGATTACGTTCACATGATACTGATTTGGTACCGCCGCGTAATTCAATTTCATACTTGATGCCTTTTACGGACGTGCAAGGAATACCAAGCACCGTGTCCGAACATTAATGACGACTTCAGAACAAATGTTTGTATTCGTATTCGTTCAATATCTTTCTTTCACGCCATATTCAATTATTTTCTCCGATAAAACTATGACTCAAATTTATCGTGACTAATACGTTTTTCTTTTGACACAGTCGTTACCTAACGCCAAATTTATTTTATTTCTGTTCGTATGTTTACGTTGGAACGTATTGGAGTTACGGGTGATTCAGTGAGTAGATTTATGTTGCTTTTATTGAAATAATTGTTTTGTGGTTTTGTGGTTGGATGGCCATTGGGCAGATCGATCCATCTTGGCTTTAAGTTGCTGCGGTCAGAACGAGTCTTACAATGAATTGCGAAAGTGATTGGTTCTGTCTGGTATGTGAGAATTTACGACAGTTTTTACGAAAGCAATATAATATATTTTTCTTTGATATTGAGAATGTGGCAAATTGTTTCACTTGGCTAAAAGAGTGCGCTATTTCAGATTTATTTGTTGATTATTTTGTCTGTGGCTGGGAACCTTTGTCAGTAATAATATTTGTTTGGCAAAAGTATGAGCTTATCCTCAAAATACTCGTTTTTATCGCTAAAGTTTTAAAATAAATAGTTTTAGCAGCAATATCTAGATATTATCAAGTTACCTTGATTATGAAATTAAAACAGATTTAATCTTTTCCTTTGACTAAAACTTTAATAGCTTCTGTGTTAACTTTTTTGCTACAAAGTTAGTTTTAAATCTGAACACGGAATGTTTCTAATTGCTTTGACGACAAGCGTGGAAGCACTAGCTTTTAGCACAACGTTAAATTAAAGTTTTTTTAAATAGTTTATTTTTACTGTTTGCTTAGAATGAATGACGGCAAGTTTATATATTTAAAGAGGAACAATTGCTTGGCTGTTTTCCATACAAAAGTAATATGGGTATAACACGGCATTTGGGACCCTTATAGTATTTTTGTGGTTGGTCGTAGAACTTATATTTTTTTTAGCATACATACATAAAGCAAAAAACGTTCTGTTAATGTATGCGTGACAGTAACTAGTGTATTAGACTTCATACTTCGACATGTAATATATACTACACATACATTACATGCCTTAGTAATTATTAAGTAATACACGAGACACTATATTACGCTGAAGTCTTGTACAGGTAATAAATTGATTTAGACACATAGAGAAAAAGTAATTTTTTTTTAGAAATAGTATAAGATTAGGCTTTTTTTAATAGTTCTCACTTCTACTTACCTCTAGAACATACACAAAATACAATCGAAACCATTTAACATATTACCACCACCAGAAACAATTCTTTACTAACCATCCACCCTGTCTGGTGAGTGTGAATCCGAAGCGGGCCTCTCTGTCCACGGAGACCCTGATACCGATGATGCCGAGGCCCTGGGGCGAGACCACTTGCCCCCTCATCACGGACACGCGGCTGCACAGACCACCTCATCAGTTGGGGTCGAAAGACACAGCACACGGCATGGGGCGATACGATTCACACTGACGTAGCTCAACAACTGTTTTTCAGAATTTATGATGCTGAAGCTCTAAAAGCTCTTTTTGTTTTCTATCGATATTGGGCTCAACTCAGCACATAGTTGAAGATAAAGGAGGTATCGTAATTAATAATAAAATTTATGCCAAGTAGGAATAATCACGATACTTTTTGCGTTGCATAAAAAGCTTCAAAGTAATAATGTCAATACATTATAGTTGATAGTTTTATTCATTTATATTTTAAGTTTTCTTTTAAAAAGGTTTTAGAAAAATGAGAAAACGTAAAATAAATATGTCTTCTATAATATTGAAAAGCTCGTCCAATAAAATTCAAGGAAATATTGTGTGAAACGTATCGCCCTATGCACACCTTCGGTCATAAAACTTTGATCGAGGTCTCGTGCTATGCTCCATAATTCATAGTGTAAACGCTGTGAGAGTGAAGTAAAGTATGAAAATAATATCGAAAAACAAAATAAATAAGAAGTACCAGCATTGCACATTCTCGTATTAGGATCAGCTAATTGTCTAGACACATTTCAGTTTACATTCCAATTGGCAGACATCTTTGAAATGATTGAATGTATTTTTCATTTTATTATCAGAAACAGTTAAGTCTACAATTAATTAGCTCAGTAACGTAAACGGAAATCTACCTAGGAAGGTATGTATGCATGTAACAGCTGCCACACAAACCATAGTCTATCAATTTTGTTATATTACTTCATGTTATGTTCGGTTACATCATGATATTGAAATTGGTGCAAGAAAATCGCGGCAAAAAGTACTATTAATCTCTCTATTTTATGTCTGCATTATATACTTTACAAGAAATAGAATAGATAATTTAGAAATGCTATCTCTAAGAGGGTGTCATGAATCATTTTTCCTGGGAGCTGCTAATTAGCTGGACTATAAACTATCCTATATCCGTCTCGCTGACGCAAGCTTTCTGTGTCTACGGAATTCCTTTAAAGTTTTAGTTCGTAGAAGTATAAAGTAGGAATATAACAGACACCAATTGAACTGAATATAGGTTCTGTTTCAAGTTGAGACGATCATTAATACGTCTTGCGATTCTAATGGAGACGTTCAATGTAAACGAGAAATTATAATAAATTCGTATTGGATATCAAAGCAAAGCTTACCGAAAATTAAAAATAAGAGAAAAATAAAATATTACAATAAAATATATGATATTCATACGTGTCTATCCTAAAGATTATAAGACATAAGCAGATCTTCTTTATGTCTATCTTCGAAGGCTTAAAGAAAATGTCAAACCGCATCATTATAACAGCATTTAACAAGTAGGTACAATATACATTAACAGGAGATAAAACATTGTTTATTACAGTAAAATACGTAAATATAATAAAGTAAACCTGTCAAGGAAGAAATCTGTAAAGAGCACACATATTTGATTATTCATTATATACAATAAACATGGTATTGTTATCAATATCTAGCTACTACAAATCTAGCGTAATGTTCAGTTGTTGATTTGCACCATAAGAAGATTTAGAAGGTGTTATACAGCTTTCAGAAATGTACAGCTCTTTGGTTCAAAAATGCGAAAGATTCACTAATAAATGCTATATAATGTTAGTGAGAGAGCGGACACTTCTGAAAGCCGTAAAATAAATACAGAAAACGTTCGTTGCACCAATTTCAAAGTGTAATAAAATGTCGTAAATGACTGATAAATGGAAGCGATGGTTGTAATGTACAATGTCGACAACTCTGCTATCGTCTCGCTGTGAAGTAGTAGGAATACATTCAAATAACTTGTGTTTTGGTTAGTTACAAGGGGTGAGGATCTAAACACATAAAGAGCTTGGGCGAAGGGTAGGGGGTTGGTTAACAGATGAAAGACGCAGACAAAGGGTAAGGAGCACATAAAAGGGTAAGTTTATTTGAAGCTAAATTTGCGTGTTCGCTGAAATTTTGCTCAATTGATAATATACAATTCGCGTATCGATTTGTATATTTTACAAGCCCTACGCCTAACGATTGTGTTTAAAACGTTTTGCGTGAAAGCGTAAATGATTTTCCTAAGTTTCATATAGTATAACAAAATTATTCCATAGTATATATGTGAACTATATATAAGCACAGTAGACGAGACAAATAAACAGTACAAAATACAACTGTGACTGCGGCAAATCATATTTGAAACGAAACGCGGCGTTGGCAGACGGAAGTCTGCTTTATGTTTAGATAGCGAGCTTTTGTCGCAGTCACACGAAAACATTCAAGACAAACATACAGATGTTACATACACATAGAGAATGAAACGAATACAGACAAAGGATTGAACGAAAAGTGAAAAAGCGTCTGGCAGCAGTCACGTGTCCGGTGGGACACGCGAAGGTCACCGGCATAACACTCATATGCAGGAGTCGCAACAAAAGGAAAGAGGTGAACAGATACTGAACACTGAGGGGCGAGGGCGGGCTGACTGACACTTACCATGGTGTAAAGGAATTCCAGAACTCGCTAGGAGTGGCGGACACACGGCGGCACAGGGACACAGAAAGACAGGACAGATTACTACACAGATACCTACATCCCTCAGTGCAACCCCACCCCGGTTTGCAACCGCTCCGGTCGATTGCACTCGTCTATACTGGTTACCTTGCGTTTCAACACTGCTTTACCGATCAAAGATGTCTCAGTTTTGAATTAATTCACAGACGAAGCCCGTTTGCATTAGAACAGCACCACCACTATCGATTGTTATACAAAATGCATCAATGTGTTCGGATAAATTTAGAAAAGTTAAGAAGGTTGCACCAAAGATTTTGTGTAGAAAATAAACATGCTGGATGGTGAATGCATGGAGGAACCCCGTCATGTGTTTTGATTATAAGGTCTGATGGAACAGATGCCAGAACGCAATATAACCACTCTAGACTTTTGAACTTAAACAAAATAGTGAAGCGGCTCGTGTTTTAATGCAAACAAACTTTTAGAGGCGCTTTTGCATATTAAGCGAGGTGGGTTGACTACTTTTGTTATTCAGTTTTGCTTTGTCTTATTTATTTTAGAGATCGTTCGAAGTTTTATCAACGCACACGGTATAAAGTAGGGCAAATAAAAACTTTAATAATTTTGTTTCAAACTTAGATCATGAAAGAGCCATTTAAGAGCTTATTTTTACTTATTAGTTTGAGAAAAGTAATTGCGAATTCATGTTTTGTCTCCAAAAAAGTTATGTTGAGGTTTTACAGTAATGCTTTCATGATTCAAGTTCCATTAGTTTAACCTTATTTAAATAAAATTATTTTGCTATCGTGAAGACAAACAAAACTGTTCGAAAGCTTTTGAGCGCTTAATTTATTTCTAATTTCAGTTCGTTATTTACGCTTTTGTTTTGTTTAGACAAACAGGTAGGGTTAGACACACACAAGGGATGAACATTAGACAATACACAACACATCGGATCTGGTGTGAAAATAAAAATAAAATATTAAAACTCATGATGTAACTTAAAAATTCAATGGTAAAACATAACCATGCTAGGATTGCTAACAATAAATCAATATTTTATACTCGCGAGAAAACAGAGGAAAATCAAAACACTTCCACCAGATGAGAAAATAAATTGTAATTTATAAAAGTATTGTTACCAATTAAATTAAAATAACCACACCAAATCCTCGGAGAGGTTTAGGAAGATGAGCGGGAATATATATGGTGAAGGTGCTAGTTCCTAATATATTTTATGTCGTAATGATTCTGTATCTTCTTCTTACGGATTTACATTACAGTACGGCGATGATATCACGGATCTAAAATCATTGTAAAGTGCAAATATATTAAATTCATGAATTGTGCAAACCGACAAGTCAGTCCTAAACCAACTGATGTAAAAGATATCGTTGTCGTGGTCATCTTGTTACAGATGCAGTTAGTCATTACTTGAAATACGAACGACATCTTTTACGTACATGAAGTGATTTGGTGTTTGTTAATATTAAGCCATTTTCTTAGGATATGGACTCACCTCTCGGAGTATTCGTCCATGTGTGCGTAGCTCTGGACAGAGTTTTCTTCGATAAGGAACTTGACGCGTTGGTAGAAGGAAGCGGTGACAGAAGGTGGTTGTTTTCTGAGGAGCACTTCTACGGGGTCGTTGGAGGCTAGGCACATTATGTGCTCGGCGCACTCTGGTCTACTGCAGCATTCCGAGTCCGAGCAGTCCGTCATGCCATCTTCAAAACGGTAGTTCCATTGTCAAGTGACAGCCAATATTTTGTGTTAGATTTATTTGGTGTTAGTTTTTGGTATTTTTCTGTGAATAGAAAGGCACTTACCTTCATCGTTGTCTTCGTTGTCGTTGCAAGAGAGTTCGAGGGCGATGGAGCAGTCAGTGCCGGCCCAGCCTTCGGAGCAGGAACACCGGTATACACCATCTTCCAGAAGACATTGCCCGTTACGCGAACACGCGTTTGGACAACCGGCTGTGTAAATAATCAAGATAAGTAAATTGAAGTAATTTATATACCTTGTCTTACCATTCCTGGAAAGCCAGTCTAAAATGAAGTATCAGTTATTTTTTTATATAATCTACACAATGATTAACTTTTATTGCTGCTCGTGATACAACCCACGTCCGTCTATTTTAAGAAATCAAATTACGTTCTACTGTGAATTTTTAGCTTTGTGCCACGTTGAACACTCTGTTTTTGAGTTTTAATATATTTTTTTACAGGCAACTTTACATAAAAAGTACAAGATAAATATTTTCTTTGTGTTGTCTAATCAAGGCTTATATTAAGTATTCTCATGAAAATATTGTAAAAAGGTGCATCAAAGTTAATTTGTGTATGAGGTAGAACAAAAATTTGAGAATAGTAAACAGATTGAAGGCTGCAAGGAATTAGAAATGTTCCAAGCATATTTGGAAGAAAATAGTGTTAAACTTACGCAAAGTACAATGTCTGCCGTTCCATCCTTGCGTGCACACACAGGTACCGTTCTTGCATTGTCCGTGGTCGTGGCACCGGGTGTCGCAGGGTCGCTGGTCACACATGGTGCCGGTCCACCCATCGTCGCAGCGGCATACGCCCTCAGCACAAACTCCATGCGGCCCGCAGTCCAATGAGCATACCACTAGAATGAGATGACACGATAATGTTATAAATACTACATAACCGTCGAAGTGTGTTTAATGTTAATTGAGTTTTGAATAGAAAATTTCGATTTTGAAATCAACTGATGAATGAAAAACAGTAAGAACAAAATTTACAAAGTGTCTAACATATTTAATAATTTGAGGTATCTTAAGTTCTCATCATCGGGTGTCTGACGAAAATGCTGGGTAATTGGTAGACATAGACAATGTTTTTTTTTAAATGCGTTGTTTTAAACAATGTGCCTTGTCTTTCATAAAGCTTGAATATTTAATGGGACAGAGTTATTCCATATATGACAACTGAAAATAAGAATTGCGAAAGTTATTTACTTAAGTCAGTCAGTATAGCCGGTTTTATTACCAAAAAATGCATATTACCTACGTGTTTACTCCTCCTTCGTGATATTTATGTAATCAAGTTAAATATTATATTCTATATTAAAACTGTTAAACTCGATTTAAATAAAGTATTCTTAGTATACCTTGTGAGCAATCATCGCCAGTGTAAAGTGGATCACAAACACATCTGCCAGCATCAAGATCATAAACTCCTCGTTGAGAACATGCAGGGAGACATCTTTGGACCCTGGCATCGCGCTCACTGCAAGATGCACCGCGCCATCCCGCGCGACAAACGCATCTGCCGCGCACGCACGATCCGTGCCCACCGCATGTCGGATCCAGGCAATCCTCTGAACGTAATAAATATTTAGGTTATTCCGGAACTATTCAAATTTCATGTTTTCTATTCAAATATCTCTAGTGTTGTTTACCTTCATCACATTTGGGGCCTTTCCAGCCAGCCTTACAATGGCAATGGCCGGCGATACATTGACCTCTTCCGGAACAGTCGGCGGGCTCACAATCGTGTGCTGGCACGTCACATTCCGCGCCCTTCCACCCCTCGGAACAGTGACACACACCACCTGCATACGCACCGTGCCCTGAACAAAGAACCGGGCAAACACCTGCGAAACGATTGTCAGTTATTTACGGTCGCGAACATTTAAAACGATAATGAAGACAATTACCATGATATTAACATACTTTTCGAGCAATCGTGACCCTCGTAGCCGTCCATGCAGTCGCATTTTCCAAGGTAACAAGATCCGTGACCAGAACAGTCGTCGGGGCAAGAATTCGTGACACCCTCGGCTTCAGATACGATCATCTCGACATTGTGCGGCTGCAGCTCGTCGTTGTACACTGATATGAACCATCTCCCTGTGTCAAGATATTGTAATATGCTGACGTTCACTCGCATGTCGGTTGACCTTTTGCTTATCGTGTGGTTCCATCTCTGCAGCGGACTAATCGTACTCAGTAATGCATCCCAGTCGTTTAAACTACTTTGAAATAGATCGTCGCTAAACGACCTTCTCCTTCTAAGCCTGTGGTCAACTCTGCCGCCTCTAATGAATTCTACAAAGTCGTACTGTGTTACACTGGGAGCAACATTTCGTCTACCATATACGGCAAAATTAGCTCCCCAGGGCACCGTGAAGTTAAGGCTCACGTAGGCGGGCTGTTTGTTGCGGAATTCAGAACTCCAAAATTGATAAGCAGGTATAGTTGCACTGTGTAATTCGTCAAATTCTCTAACTTCTAGCGCAGGCGACCAAGGTGGCGGGGCCGCTTGTTGAGCTTGCTGTGGTATTATTACTGATTCTAATGCCGCTTCTGCTGTCGTTGACCAACCGCCTAAAGATGATGTTGATATAGATTCTGCAATATAAACACGTACAAATTGTTTTTATTGGAATAAGTCTTAAGTTAATTATAACATTTCAGGTTGTAAACAACAAGGACATACCGTCTGAAGGCGATGACGTTGATAAAGCATCTCTAATTCCTTGCGCATGTGTTACTGCTTTTACATCTTGTACCAGGATGCAATTTGAATTGTCTATATTACTTTTAATTGACGATAACGCTGTAACAAAGAAAATAAATGTTTAGTTCACCTAATACCAAATCGGTAATCGTATTTAACCAAAACGAAATCATGCCTATATAAAGATTGTGATCTATCACTCGAACCCGATCATCCAATTAAGTTTCCGTTAAGTTTGTTTCTTATCGATGGTTCGCATCGCATCGATAGCGAGCAGTAGCCGAGCAGTAATTCTATTAGAGTTCACATGGGTGTCACTTTGGACGGACCGTGTTACGAAATGCAATACAATAAGAGATGTCATTTGGAAGTTTAAGAGGTGCATGAATGCAGGGTAGATGACGTGACGTCCCGTCGAGTTTTAATTAAGCGCAGCACGGCTATGCTGCATTTTGTGGCGCTGTGACGGAACGATTGGTTCCGCTGCCGCGGGCCGGGCCTCTGGCGAGCACGTAGGTGGCTCAACGGCACCCAACCACTTCTTGTTCGGGAGAATGCTGTTGTCTCCTCATTATGCGACAGTCGCGGGCGATCGAATCGATCATAAAATGCCGTGCTACGCAATCTAATTGGATAATTCCTCACGGTGTTAACTGAGAAAAGCAAGAACTTTTTCAAGAACACGAGTCTGCTACATATTTCGAAACTACTGAAGCATCGAATAATCTGGATTAAAAATCTTTCAAACTTAACTCGATTACATAAGGTATATTTAAGAATAACAAGATAGTATTTCTTATTCCAATATAAGGATAGTTTCCCGTTCGGTAGCGCTATGAATACTGAATAGAAGTGCAAGGGAGCGATCAAATGTCGCTAGTAATGTAAAGAGAATTTATTGCATTTATTTATTAGTTCAGTAAGAAGCGCACGATCGTACAGGATTTGTGCTTCAATGGGGATGCAACGTTTATTTGTTTCGGAGCGTGTGCAGGATGTGCGCCTAATATGTTGTGCGTTGCGTCAAGGGTGATATATCAATCCTTATAGGCTTAATTGACGTAACCCAGATTTGGTTCCAGATAATTAACATGTGCAGTAATTTGTCGAGAGACATGTGGTTATCGTTTTTGGACGACACATTTATTGATCCAATTTCATGTGTTAACATTTTACATTACGAGTAAATTTCCATAATTTGCGACGATAACCCCGGCGGCGGTGTCAGAGCAATTAAGTTATATGCCGGCGTCCCTACAGTTGTCTATCTCCAAGATTTACTCGGAGATAAGATCGCGAAACGTTGACGCCATTTGGCCGTTTGCTTTTAGGATTGGACAATTTAACTTTACTGTATAGCGAGGGTAGATAGTTCGATGACAATAACTTCTATCGGCTTAACAACCTATAGTTAAGCAGGCAATTTATATTCAGTGTTAATGCCGCATGCGTATGTGCAGTCCGACTTAAAATCATATTTATAAACTAAGATGGATAGAGTTCAAAGACATAGTAATAAAAGTCGAGGTACGAGGGAGAGAGTACATTGGCCTGCATTGAGTATTGATGAAATAGAAATAAATAGCACACACGCTTCAATGGGCAGTCGTAAAAATGAATTAAAACTTGATCAAGCTTCGATGTTTGACAAACTCTTCTTTAATAATATAACTTTACGATACACTTAAGTGCTATAATTTTGAACAAGGACATTTGGAATAAAATACCATGTTTTTATGTTTTATGTACCAACAGAAAAGTTTCCGCATGCTTTCTTTTTAAAATATCCCGTAAAGAGAATCTATGCAACAAGGAACATTATACACCGCGCTACGAGAGCGGTGCTACGCAATTATCAGCTTAACGTGGGCATGCGTAAACTTGCCTGATAGTACAGTGTTTTCCTCCAGAGTTTTCTGGGTAAGGCCAATCTTTTTTAGAATGATGGTCATTTAACGACCAAAGGACACTCAATATGAAAAATATCGAATTGGATGACCACTGTCAACTTATTGAAATTCAAACCCGAGGAGTGTAGTTTGATATGAACAACTATTAATGAGTTTGCTAAGTGCCGTTACTGAGTCACGAACTCTCACCCCAACTTATTCTGAAATAATATCAACCATCGATCGTCTAACACGTTAACAGATAAAAGAGTGAAGACGACGTAATTTCCCGCCAGACCATAAAATATGACAATGTGGTAAGTCGCGACTTTTCCCGATGATCCCTCGTAAAATCTATAAATTTTGTGTAGAAGGGAGGAAATGGAGGGTGCTCGAGATGACGAGGTCGCCGGCCGATGCATGCGACGATTGTGTGCAGATGGACGATGTTTGACTCTATCTCTACTATTTTTCGAGTTAATACAATTTATTGTAATACGATTCAGCATAGATTGCATCGTGGGCTGGGGGAGCAGAAACTCGTTTGATGGAGTCCCGAGGGACCGACGCGTCGTCACACAGACTCGTATTAGTCACGTGATAAATCTTCCTGTACTCGTGTCGCTGTCTCTTTTCATTACATGGGGGATCCAATATCACTATCCTTGTTCTTTGCGCATATTAACTACGAGCACGAGGTCGTGGTTTGTTTGCCCCATTTTTACGAAGAGAGTGTAAATAAATCAAAATGTTGATTACAAGATTATAAAAAAACCTGCCATTGAATTACGTGATTTGCAAAATGTATACTATCGTACCAAATAAAACAATACAATATGGTCATATTGTATTGTTATTTTTTTACTTCCTTGGAATTTTGCATGATGTATTGTTAGTTACATTGAGTTGGTACGATTCGAAATATTTGTTGAAAGATACTTTTCGACAAGGGTCGGTTCAATCCATCATTACTTGACCTTGATCTGTTTTGATCTTTTGATGACCTTAATGACTCTTCAGAATTATATTTTATACTAGCTTCCGCCCGCGGCTCCGCCCGCGTGGTATGTCAATTAAAAGTAGTCTATATGTTAATTCAGACTATAAGCTACATGTGTGCAAAATTTCATCGAAATCGACCCGGTAGTTTTGGCGTGAAAGAGTAACAAACATCCATACATCCATACTCACAAACTTTCGCATTTATAATATTAGTAAGGATTGCACGACTTTTTTAATCCTTAGTCACAGCGAACGGCAAGTTTATGTATAGAATATAAAATATTACGTCAATAAACTTCGAAACGAAAACAAAGCCCGGCTCAGAACGGTTTACTTTATCGATAATGGTTAATATACAGCTCCCAATATGGTGTTTTATTACTATGTGTATGTATATTATTTTTAATAACAAAAGCAATATCGATCGCAATAGAACGTGCGCGTGAGCCACTTCAGAAGCGTTAATGCTTGGCGCACAGTGCGCTTTAATAAAACATTTGGGGTCCTCACAATTTCAATTACATTAAAAAGTTGACGGAGTTGTATTTGCCCCCATTCACCGAACACTATGTATGTAATGAAGGGTGCAACAGATGGTTCACATTTTTTCATTACAACAACGAACTACCGGCACAATCTAGTAGATTTATGTCGGATTATACTATAGAACTCCGTTTTATTTGATACAAATCCGGAACGCCAGGAGGCGTGTCCCAAATTTATTTTATTATTTCTGAAACGCGATCGGTTCTAACTAAATGAAATCTCCGCAGTTAAACGAAATGTTTATAAATAGGTAGCGTTTAACCGATTCATTGGTTTTGATATTATCAGATGGAAATCTAAAAGTGGTAATTTAGAGGCGTGTGTGTCGTTGTGTTAGAAAAAAGAAGATACCGTTTTGAAGGGACTGGTCGCCGGCTATCGGCTAACGTTTGCTACAAGCATCTCTTAGCTTATCTACTGCGGTATAATTTAACGGAGCTCTAAATGAAGTGAGATCCGATACGATAAGGCCCATTGACTTGAGACACCTTACATCGACGCGGCTCATTACATTACTTTCAAGAAGCATTTGCTAGATTTATTTTATTATGCTTTTATAAACTCTCAAAGTTAGAGTATCGGTTTAGAAAATAATGATTATTTTAATAAAATATTAAACAAGTTATCAGATCCGTAAGCCATTATTACAAAACATAAAGATGAAACATACTAATGATTGAATATTAGTTTGAGCAACGCACATATGAATTGAATTGCGTCATACACATAACGAATATAGAATTATCTTTCAGAATAATATTTTTTATAAAGGCCACTAAAATGTAAGTGTAGACTTTCAAAATATTTGTTTACGTCGAACAAGTGCAAATGGGTTGTGTTCCCGAAACTAGTGAAGTAGTTAGTGGTTCGTAGCGTGCTCCAAGTGTATTATTTAGTGTTGGCTCAAACTGTTTAACTGAACGCTGGCTCAAGTTTAATTGAAACTATAGTTTAGACAACCCAGAAGCAACATTTATAATTACTATTTATAAACTACGACCTTTGCCATATAGACTTAAATTTTAGAACATAAATTTGAATACGATGAAAGATGTAGAATAATAGAGCCAGAAAGTAAAGTTATTTATAGCAAGAAGTTAAATAAACTTCCAGTAACGAGTGCCCTTAAGTAAACAGTTTACAAAACCGACGGGTGAGTTAACAGATGATACCAGCAATGAAAGTTGAAGCCCAGATTAGAATGAAAAGGGTTAATCAAAAATACCACACTCAGTACATATTTTTTAGTTGGTCACACACAGTTCACTTATAAAATGCCTCCTAGCGTGATTCGACTTTCGTCGTCTGTTGTTTTTTGCAGTTCAAAATGTCCAAACTAAATTTTAGCCTGACCTAAATCTGAACACGCGGAAAGAATACGGGCACTAGAACTAGCTACGTTTTCGGTTAGGAACTAGACGTGTCCCATGTGTTTAATGTGTCTTACTTTAAAGTAGAATTTTTATTTCTAGGTCGACTGGTCGAGGTAAGTTTAATAACCCTGGATTTATTCGGGTTAATGTGGTTTTATTATACCTCAATTTGGTATGCATCAACTGTTGTGGCTATCTGACAAAGAAAATTCTTTTTAACGAAGCTCCTAAGAACGGAAGTAATCCCATTTCGCGTAAATGATCATTTATGTCCCTAATTGAGTTCCTATTAGGTATATAATTTGCTGCAGTGGCTACCCCTCGCTTTCAAAAGATGTCGTCGCTTGAAGGGAAATAAACAAAAGTAATTTCCCGACATTACAGCGAGTGAGCGCTTTCAGTGTAAATGGCAATGCGGCTGTGCACCCAACGACACATTGTTTCTGCGAACTACTGTTATACGGTTATACGTCGCGTCGGTCGCGTGTCGTATTCGCCAAGTAGGTGCCAACCCTGCTATCTACCTGCGATAGCACACTAAGCTACTTGAATCGATTAGGCTTCAGCGGTGTTTGTGGGTTCAAGTTTGGCGAAGAGTATAGAAATAAATCTCTCATTCTATTATGTACTTAGCTCGGAAGTAAGCCATATTTTGCATCAAAAATATAAAAGCTCCGAACAAAACACAAACTACCCTAGTCATATTTATACGACGTTTCAGCCGCCTCCTTGTTCCCATTTCTTATTCTGCCAACTCTCCACGAGCAAAAACATTTTGCCTTACCCTCTAAGGGGTCGAATTTCCGAAATAACTACTTTGTGAGTGCTAACGTCATCTTAATATACTTTTGATAGAAACCTTTCAAAAAAACAGAAAATTTAAGTCGGATAGACTATAAAATTTGATAGATAACTATTGACCTATGTGTAGAACATAATTATATTGGAGAGATTATTTCAGTAATAAAGAGTTACAAAGAATACCTACATAATCATTATCGTTCGAGTTGTTATAGTAATTGCGAGGGCTTGGCAGGGTAAATGTGTGTTCATATGTAGGCCAGAAGTATTGCGTCGGTAGCGACCCGTGACGACTTTGATGTTATTTTTGTGATCGCAAGCACTTGCGGTCGACTTATGGCGGGTGATTCGCTTTTAGACGATGCCGTACTCGGCTTGATTGTATATAAGTCACAGCTTATTTATAGAAATAAATGATGCTCTCAGAAAATGATTTGTTTTGCTATCAACGATAGAGATATATGTAATGTCAAGTAACTGATTTTGTTTTCCTTTAGATTTTTTTCAGGTTAAGAATTAGCTTTTTCTGAAACGGTAAATAGTTAATTTATGTAGTTACATCGAAGAAGCTGCTGTTAAAGTGCCTGTTTTCTAAAAGTACCTACACGTACTGACGCAGGTAATGATATACAATTATTGTATGGAAACTAATAGCAAAAAATAATACAAAATAAAATCTCGTAGCCATTGCGTGGGTGTCGTACATTGATATCATATTACATTATTAATACGTATTTTAAAGTGACTCATCATAACGGCTAGCGTTATTGTTTGTCAATCTTTTAATCCGGTACAAATACATTGCTACGTTTTGGTTTCCAGTTAAATAAATTGTATTGTGCTTTGTAGCCACTACGCAAACAAAAGCCAAAACGGACTCTATGTACATTATAACTCCGTTAATATAATTTTGCAGGACATTTCTCTAAACTAGCTGTTCTACAAAGCCCCTTTTTTTACTGGTAGAACATACATATAATATCTGTATGTATGTGGCAATGACCTGTTTAATTACGACAAAACATTGAAGCTGCCACAGCCGTTAGTGTACTTGGAACCGTATGCCACCTCCTTTATAATGCCGTGTCTTAACATCGTTAGCTGAAATGCTTTCTGTACATGTATACATGGAGCAATAAGCATTACATGCAGTTCATGGAATGTGCCATTCCATTAGATATAAAATGTAATGTATTGTTATATTATACCGCAAAGAAGGATTAGTTTCTCGTCGTTAAATCAAACTGGGATTTATTTTTGCGATTTATGAAGCATTTCGTATGTATAAATTATGATTGGTCGGTGCCCGGGTTTGTGGGTAGGATATATACAGGGTAAATGTTGCCGGGATTGTGCGGATGACGTATTTGATGTAAAATAACACGGGACGTAGCAGTAAGATAATTTATAACCAAGCTAACACGGGCGCGAGAGCCCGCGGCACGCAGCGCGTTGCCTTAGGTTAGGCGCATCATTTATATTTTTCTGATGTTTGTTTAGTTTTTTACGAGCCTCTCTGTGGCTGTCGGGTGAGAGATATAAACAAAGAATGGTAAAAGACTAATGGTCCACGTCTGTTTTCGTCCAAACATCAATGTTTAATCATCTCATTTGCATGCACCGAGTGAATATTTGAATTTATCGCTTTCGGTAATTGAGTTCTGATGTGATGATGGAAATATTTTTCTATTATGATTTGGCCATATAACGATAAACGAATAAATGTATTTTATGAGTGTTTTCCGTTAGTATTTGACTGGACTACACAGAAATGTTTTTTTTATGAAAATAGTTGTTTATCGTTGTTTATGACAGCTTTTATCTGTTTTGACTGGTTTTATATTTGATTTTATTATATGAACATAATTATGATACCAACATTAAAAACTACAAATAAAACTACATGGTAATCTATTTATACACTAAACTATCTTAATTTAAAACACCTGATCCTTAAATGGCAAGTGTAGCTCATGGATAGGTGTCAACTTTTACAAAGGAGATTATTTTATTTCGTAGAGTGCGTGTAATTTTAGAGTCAAATATAATCATTAAACCTCATATTTGACAGCTAATTATAGTTAAGGTGGTATTGCTCGCCGCCAGCCCATAACGCCTCATAATAAATTAAAAAGATTGCGCCTTTTAAGTATTTATCTCCTATTTGCAGGCAATCTCTAGACAACAAATGGCCAGTAATTTGCAGAAGTCAAAGTAATCTGTGCTACTGTTAGAGGGTAGCTCGCAGAGGGTATATAATCTGTTTGCCTCGAAGGCTATGCCTTTGTCGGTTTCCAATCATACAGTGCAAGAACTAGTCCCTTAATTGGATGGAATCTCGCTCCAGGCACGATTCGGGTTTAAGGGGATAAAAGCACACGAGTGCAATTTTACATTGCTATGTAATCTAGTAAAACAATCCGATTGGAAGCTTCGGGATTAGACTGTAATGAAGTTAATAGTTTTTGTCTGCTTTATTGTAATGGCGCATTACTTTTATTTCTGTTTTGTATTGCATTCAACATTTTGGTGCTTGTTACCCGTATTATTAAATGTAAATTTGTTTTGTTTTGAAAGTTCTTTATTAGCATCAAATAAATACATGACAATAATATAAAAATACATTGCACAAGATATAACATTAATAGATTTTTACAGACAATAGTCTTTATAAATCATTAAAACATGATTGGTAACATAATTTACAAGAAGGAACAATTTGATTTAATTATAAACAATCATTAAAAATAATCTATTCAGCTTGTTTTTACGCCAAAATTGATAAAATCTTGCAGAAATTATTATAATAATATAGCCTTAATACTTAATCGTAAGAACGAGTAGTAAAAGATAAATTTAAAAAGGTATTTAAACATTAAAATGAAAATTAATTTTTATAAAAATAATGAAGGTGATTTTAAAATAATTCTGCGAGTATTATCACGCTGTCGCATAATGATCGCCCGGTAGGTGAGCGTTCGGCCGCTGCCGCGGCCGGCGCATGCACTCAGGTAAACAGGCTACGTCATCCGTACTCGAGGAAATAGTGATGTGGGAGTCGGTATCGACAATAGTTGTCGGCATATGACAAATTCCAAAGTCGCGATATTCCGATGTTTGAAATTAATTTATTACGGTGATTGTTATTTGTAAAAGTATAAAATTTTTTGGATAGTTTTAAAATGAAATCTTTAATTAATGGGAATTTAATAGATTGATGTAGTGTTTTTAAGTTAGTGTAAAATGTAGTATTATGGGCAATTTTTAAGGCTTTGTTTTGGATGGTTTGTAATTTTAGGTAGTTAGTGTTACTAGTACTGCTCCAAACTGGCGAAGCATATGTAATGCAGGGTCGGACCAGAGTAGTGTAGATATTCAGTTTGGTCTTAGCACTCAAATTACTTTTTCGATTTAAGATAGGGCTAAGGGCATTAATTGCTTTAACGCCTTTCATGTGCAGCGATGCGATATTTTTAGTCCAGTTGAGTTTTTCATCAAGAACAGTACCTAGGTATTTGACACTCTTACTCCACGGTATCGTCTGGGTCCCATCCACTCTGAGTTTACGAACAGGTGCTGAGCGTTTACGGGAGAACATAATGGCTTCAGTTTTCTCCACGTTTAATTTAAGCTTCCACTTGGTGAAAAATTGTGTTAATCCTTCGAGGGACCATTGTAATCGAGAAATGATTATGTCTTGATCATTGGAAGAGGTAAAGCAGGCAGTATCGTCAGCAAAGCTAGCTAGGTGAGTATGGGGCTGCTTGAATATGTCATTTAGATAAACTAAGAATAAGTGGGGTCCAAGAATCGAGCCCTGTGGTACTCCGGCCGGTATGTTACGGGATGACGAAATATGGCTATCGAGATGAACAAAGAAGTTTCTTTCGGATAAATAGCATTGAATCAGTTTGACTAAGTTTAAAGGAACTCCGATGGTTACAAGTTTATAAAGTAACCCTTTGTGCCAGACAGTGTCAAAAGCTTTTTCTAAGTCAAGCATAATCATTCCTGTTGATTGTTTTAAGTTTAGATGATGAGTTACATGCTCAGCTACCCTCGCTAATTGTTGAATAGTTGAATGACCACATCGGAATCCAAACTGCTCTGGAATTAATCTATCATTTAATATTGTTAGAAGTCTAGTTGCTATAAGAGATTCAAAGATTTTGCTTAAAGTAGGTAGAAGGCTGATGGGTCTATAGTTCAGAGGAATGCTATGATCTTTGCCAGGTTTTTTAATACTAATAATTTTTGCCTGTTTCCAAATATTTGGAAAGTAATTCATTTTAAGGGAATCATTAAATATTTTAGTTAAAAAGATTATAGCTTTCTGAGGAAGGTATTTTAATAAAATATTAGTAACATCGTCAAAACCTGGTGCTTTACGGTTTTTCAGCTTAGAAAGAACTTTACGAACCTCTCTAGGTGTTACAAGATGATGTTGGTAGGCTTCATCGTGGCTGTCAAGGTCTTTAAGAGTCTCCTTAATAAGATCGTTTGTTTCGGAATCGCTTGGCCAGTTATAAGTTAGCAGCATATTGGCGCAAAAGGCATCAGCGAGCACTTCACACTGCTCCTGGGTATTAGCTGTTAAGGTGCCACAGTTACGTCTGAGTGGAGGTATGGTCGTGGATTTTTTACTTATAGATTTTACAACTCGCCACAGGTCAGCGCTAGGATTGTCGATTTTAGCGAGCTTCGCGTTCCAAGTTTGGTCGTTAAAATTCTTAATGTGAGCTTTAATACTGGACTGAAGGCTGTTTATTTGAGAAAATAAAATTTTTCGTATAGTTAAATCATTTTCTAAGCGAGCTTGGTGACGCAGTCGATTTTTATCATTAATTAGGTTTTTTATAGATTTTGGTAATTTAGGTGGACCAATCTGCGATGGGCCATGTGGAACAAAAGTGTCGCGAGATAGTATAATCAGGTTTGTAATTTTTATTATAGCTAAGTCAATTTCTGTAGTAGTATTAAAAGTTGAGGAAGTTAAATTTAGATTTCGATTTATATGATTCTTGTACCCCTTCCAGTTGGCTTCAGAATATCTGTACTGAATGTACTGTTTTCGAGTTAGAGTTGCATCTACTGAGAATAGCACGGGTAAATGGTTGGAAGAAAATTTTGAGAGAGCTTGCAACTCGGAAACATCGAAGCAATTTTTGATTATTAAAACATCAGGATTAGAAGGTAAGTAATGCGCAGAGTAATGTATCAGGGTTGGAGTTGGTGGCGATGTTACGTTGTAGTCGTTTTCGACCATATGGTCGTATAGAACAGAACCGCGTTTATTGATGGTGTTACAATTCCAATAGTGGTGCTTAGTGTTTAAATCACCCATGATTAGAGCACAAGGTTTTACATTGAGAAGAATATCAAGGTCATTTACTAGTAGTGGCAGATTCGGGGAATGGTATACCGATAATAGAGCAGTTTCTTTACCTGATAACAAGATGCTGACTCCTATACATTCCATGTGCTGGGTGTTAGGAATGTTTATTGAAATGTGAGGTATATCAGTTTTTATGAGAAGTGCGACTCCTTGTCCGCATCCATCACTTCGTTTATCTTGACGAAAACAAACGTAGCCGGGTACATTTAACGAGTGTGTTGATGTTAAGCGGGTTTCACATAATGCGACAACGTCGATTCTATACTCTAATAGGAAATCGGACAGTTCACTAAGTTTTGAGCGAATGCCATCGGCATTCCAGTATAATACACGAAGGTTGGTTGAATCAGACATAACTACCAAGATGGGTAAGGATCAACATCACCTTGTCAATCATAGAATGACAAGCCAGGAAATCATGTTTAAGCGACTTGATGGTAGATAGGATTTTCAACATTTCAGCGGTTGCATTATCCTGTTGTCCAAAATGTATAGTTTTTGCTGTGTTATCTGGAATCTTTTGCGAAGCAGCTGGTTGAGAAGCAGGCTCTCTGTTTGCAGTGACCGCTGACCACGTTCGTCCATCTGAAGGGATACTGCGGGGCAGACGTTTTGCAGACTGAACAAGTTTTTGCTGTTCCCTCTTATCTTCAATATTTTTAAGATAACTTTGTCTTTCCTTGCACAACCTGTAGTTAGCAGGGTGCATTTCCATGCATGCATGCAGCACTGCGCAGGTGAATCTCTGTCCTTTTTGGGACATTCTACTGTGGAATGTGATTCAGTGCACTTCACACATCGTGGCGGCAGGTTACAATGCTTCGACGAGTGTCCAAACGACTGACACCGGTAACATTGGGTGCCAAAGAAGGATTTTGCTCTAAATTTATTAATTCTGATCACACAGTTACTTAAGTATTTAACTTTTTGGAATGCTTCTATATTAGAGCCAGTAGGTAATTGAACAAGGTATGGTGGACAGGCTGATGTATTAGTGCGAGCATTTTGCAGTTTTCTGATGGTGGAATTTGCATATCCAAGGGAAGATAATTCTTCTGTTAATTGACTTTCAGCATCAGCAGGAAGACCAAAAATAACGTATTTGTACAGTCTTTCTTCTTTTCTTGGGTGGGTAAAGAAAGGAGCGTTTTCAGATCTTAGCCCCTCTTGTAGTCCTTTGTGTCCATCAGGAGTGTGACAATGTATAGAAATTCTATTATTGCCTATGTATTTAATGTGGAAACCACTAACATAGCGGGCAACCAAGGTCTTTATATATTCGTGCGTCCAGCTCGAAGGTATCTGGAGGAAAATTGGTGGAATCTTACTTGGATTTTTCTTGGTGGACGTCGCCTCCCGGAGCTGCAGGTTGACAAATGACGTGCTTTGGTCGCTCTGAAGAACCCCGTATTGGTTGGATGTATTGACTGGTTGGTTTGCTTTCAGCTGGGCACCGGGCGCCACACGCTTTGGGCTTTGGAGTCTTCCATTCCAGATCCTGATCTGCAGGTCTTTTCGGTCGCAGGGAAGTCAGCGATGGAATGGAGTTCGATCGGTGGATATATTTATCCATTAAGATGTGTATTACGATGTATCGATATAGTACCAATTTGATGGTCCCATCACTAAGGTAATACGAAAGCGGACGGACAATATAGGTACAACTTAAAATGCGTGCGACAGCTACGGGAGCGCGCTGCGTAGCTTGACAGCTAATTATAGTTAAGGTGGTATTGCTCGCCGCCAGCCCATAACGCCTCATAATAAATTAAAAAGATTGCGCCTTTTAAGTATTTATCTCCTATTTGCAGGCAATCTCTAGACAACAAATGGCCAGTAATTTGCAGAAGTCAAAGTAATCTGTGCTACTGTTAGAGGGTAGCTCGCAGAGGGTATATAATCTGTTTGCCTCGAAGGCTATGCCTTTGTCGGTTTCCAATCATACAGTGCAAGAACTAGTCCCTTAATTGGATGGAATCTCGCTCCAGGCACGATTCGGGTTTAAGGGGATAAAAGCACACGAGTGCAATTTTACATTGCTCTGTAATCTAGTAAAACAATCCGATTGGAAGCTTCGGGATTAGACTGTAATAAAGTTAATAGTTTTTGTCTGGTTTATTGTAATGGCGCATTAGTTTTATTTCTGTTTTGTATTGCATTCAACATTTTGGTGATTGTTACCCGTAATATTAAATGTAAATTGAGTTGGTTTTAAACAATAAAAAGTTACGTTTGTTTAATTTTAAAAATTAAATCGTATTTTGCACATAAAGGAGAACTAATTCATGTTACAAAAGGAATTATACCCAGAACGAATTAGTAAATTGATACATCAACTTTTCAGCAGAAGACAATAGTACAAATTTTATGCCACCAAAACCTAAAATCGAGTACAGTAGCCAATAGTAATAAGTTAACTGAAACCACTATACAAAACTCACAGTCTCGTTAAAATTCAACGGTATTTATAAATTCAAAATTGATTTATTTTATGTTGTTGCAGTTACCCTACATGACGTCATGATTACGACACAATAAACTTTTGTTTGGAGCGTCCAAGAAGGTCGTACACTAACGCTAATGGATTGAGAAAGAATAATGTTATGAATATTCTATTCGGAATGCCGAGCGAGTTAATAAAAATACTGTTTAACAAAACTTCACTGCGTCCCGCTGCGTTTTTAAAACAAAGATGTATCGGCCGTCTAACTAGTACTTGGATATTTCAATGTTAAATAGACAGCATACATTGGTTTGTAAAATTGACAGTCGAAGTGAGTTCGTTAGTGGCTTCTGATAAATGATTTAAAAATGCAGATGTTGCTGTTGGGCGCCTAACATACGACATATCAAATTGCGCAATTTTAGAGATAGCGTATCATTAAACATTAATCAATCGTTTCGAAGATAATTGTGTAATTTAAGTTGCGAGTAATCAAAGTTTAGATAGACAGAGATGCCTAAATTTAGTCACGGTTGACTCTCAGGATGACTCAGAATAAACCGAAGATAATTACGAATCTGCAAAAGAAGTTTTGACAAAAATATTATATCGATGAGTTCTTGACAAACAGTTTTGAAGAACGAAACTGATCGTTTGCTTAATTATAAATTTATAAGTATAATGTTGCAACTTTTCAATTAAACTAAAGTACGTAACAGTAGATATAACTTTGTAAGTTTTCGAAGTTTTGCAACAAGCTGCTTACTTAATGGACAAAGAATATAATTAATTCCATCTCCTAGTTATTTGTTTCGTCAACTTTAGTCATGGACCTACAATATGATTATATAAAATATAATAGATTTATTATAAGCATATAAGCTTTGTTGTTTTTTTGATGATTTTATCAAAACCGTACAGTATTTTAAGTAACAATACTGTCGCATTATGTCATGCGATGGATCCATATAAATGAGTCACACAAAATTATAAAAAAAAAAAATGATCCAGTAATCTATATATTATAATATCTTTATTTTATTGGACTTCATCGTATTAAACTTAGTATACTTGTAAATTCGAGAATGAATTTGTAATTAATATATCCATAGTGTACTAATTATACTGCTCATTATTTATGCGTTGTGTTTAGTTCGTGGCAATATGCAATATCTCTGTGAATCATTCAAAGGTTCTATGCGGGCATCGACCTCAAAACATCAGGTCAAAGGTGACCACCTAAGCCACTCCATCATGCAGTCATTGATTGACGAACATTAGTGAACAGGTGAAACTATGAGCGGATATTCATAGTTGTTGACGGAATGGAGCTTAGAACTACTATTTTTGTTAGCTTATAGACAAGAAAAATGTCAAAAGATATAATCTATGAATAATTATAGATACACGTATCAGTAAATATAAAAAAACTTACCTATAAAGTAGGCGAGCATCGCCGCTAAGATGACACAGAGGCATATCATGGCGATGGCGAGGCACTTCCACGTGCAGCGGTGCTGACACCTCTTGTCTATGTGGAACCTCGACGGGGAGTATACAGGGACTGGGCTTGGCTGGCTGGCCCTTAGGGGGAAGACGGGCATGACCAGAGGTTGGTTGGCCAGCTGGCAATGACCACTACCTAGTGTGCCTCCCATCCCGCTGGACATCGGCGCACCACCCAGTCTGAAACAAGAAGGAAGATGTTTAATACATATTTATATGGGGTTAGGGACATGTTCTTTAAGGTGGACAATAAACACGAAATTGTGTATGATTGCTTCATCCAAGATATGCGATATTTACCCTTTAATTACAAATTTTGAATGATGTTTTTATACCGCATTCAATCAACGATATCACTTCAATAGAATTCACATCTGATGTAAAACCCTGGCAGCTCAACAAGAATCAATATAGAATGACGGTAAAAACGAATATTATTTTTGTTATTTTTAGCCAATAAATAATTCCCAACACCAATAGGAAAGTTTCACTTGTTTTGATCCCTAAAACATTGCCATGACCACAGTCAACAGCGTTGACATTTATTAAATTGGCCCGTGCGAATTGGGGCAGTTTTTGACATTTGAATTACGAACGCCTTAAGTTTCTGAAGCCAAATAGAAGAAAAATAACATCTCAAACTTTAAGTGGGTGACCCAGTTGCAAACGTAATAATTAATAACGAAAAATGCCCATCCTGTAGACATGTTTTTAAGAATTCATTTTGTAGAAAAACACTCGTTCAAAATCCGGTTCCTGTGGTTAATCGCAGGTAGACGAGCACTTGTCGTATCGATATCGTAACGTGTTGCCAACTGTTGCCGAATCGAATCTGAGCCCGCGCCATATGGCGCTTCTTATATAAAATTCCATGGAAGACAATCAAAACGTATCATTACCGGGGACTCCGACAAAAAACGATGACCGTAGCGTTTAAACACGTCCGCCCTACAGCCATTAATCAATTATCCGAACTTCAGTGTCACGAGTGAATTTAAAGGCCTGCCTGAGAACATATGGCGCGGCAGTCCGAGGCGCTCACCAACTGACGCTACTATAATGACCTCTCGCATAAAGGAATGAGCAAAAAGAGAATAGAAATAATTGGACCAAGTTTAGCGAGAACGAAGCGTGACTCCTAAAGGGTTTTGTTTCGAAGAGGCTCTTGACTGTAATTTTCTTTTGAATAGCGGCCGAGGAGCAGAGGAACGTTCGGAGGAAGGACGAATTCATTAAAACGTGTACAGAAATCACAATGCCCCGGCACGCAGATTTTACCCTTAAATGGCTTTTAAAATGTCCGACTCCTTTGTACATTGTATGAACTTCGGCTATAATATTATATGCTAAATACTGTTCATCGAACAAAAAATACCTTTGTAAGAAAAGGTATATATTTTACGTATAATAAACATAAACCTATTGTTGTTATTTCAGTTCTAAAAATAATGTGTATATATATTTTGTACAACACAAACTGGAATAATATTAATTGAAATTCTAAAAACGATTGGTCTTCGCCTTACTTCTAAGGAATAGGTATGTTATGTTTATCTACATAACAAACTTATCAAGCCGGTCGTATTTAATCGGAATTTGTCTATTTTCGTTGGATCGATAATTACTGAATCATTAAATAAGGTGTAGGCGTTACCTGGGATAAGGTAAAGCCAGTAAAGCTTTTACAAGAAATATTAGGTAACAGAATTGATTACATTTATTTCCTGTTCGCTAAAAGGATTTCGGCTACTATATGGAGGTTGCTATAAAGAAAAAAGCTAGCCATAATAATAAATAACACAACCTATATTTAAAAGCGATTGAAGTCGTGATCGCGAATGGCTGCTCGATGTTTTGGAGATAGCTGTAAACGAAATTGATTTTTTAAATCTATCATCATTACGGTAATGGGTTTTATTGTTTTTAATCTAAGTTATATGCTATTACCGGTCATAGCGGTGTGCGTCCGCACGTTACCGAAATGAGCTGAGTGCTCTCATTCTGTTTTTGTTGGAGATGTGGTTTGTAATGAAAAGTTGCTCAATACCGCAATGCGTTTGGAACGGAAGCGAGCATTCTATTTTATGAGTACAAAAGTTGCTTTTAAATAAAGAGATGTTTTGAAGGGAAGGCGACTAGCGACTAAGACAATTAACGAGGTTGACGACAGCGTTATTGTAGGACAATGCTGCGATATTTCAGGCGTCGGACTGATGGTTCGGCGAGATTTTGACAGCTCTCGTCGCGAGCTCTTAATGAAGCGGTAAATAATGAGCTGAGGTGTTGCGCCGTGCAGAGCCGTGTCTAATTAACGCAACACAACCACGACCGGTTTACACCAAAACATATATTGTATGCTAAATTGCCGTAGTAAAACTATGTAAACTATACATTACAAGATGGAAATGTAGGCTTTAAATCGAAAACGCAAGTCGTAAACTGACCTAATTTATAGAGATAGGATCTTCAAGCATTTACAGCATACTCTGAAAGGGTGTACTATACGTCGTACATGGTGCTCACTATGTAAGCTAACGTACCCATCACTGGAAATAACGGTAGACAAAGGTATGACAAAAAGCTCGCAGGTAAGTTCAGTTCGTTAGTAGCCGTCGCCCATCGCACAGTTTTTATCGCTGCAATCGCGTGGAGCGGTCAGTCCTAGTGTCTAGTCCGAGCGGGTCGACCTCTAACTCGGAAACAAAAAAAAAATAAAGAAACGAAGGCACGGGCCGTGAGAACGCGTCTCCTTGGCCGGTCGCCTGTACCTTCCATTTATCTTGCACAGTCGTGCGGGAATGGGCAAGACGGCGATGCTTTTATTGCATTGCGCCCCTAAATATAGGCCTGCGGAGGTTCGACGCTTTTAGCCCTAAAATGATTGGTTCGATTGTGGGGAAAAAATGTTTATCGTTAAGGCTTTATTCTTCATAGCTTGTACTTATAGACTTCTTAAGAAAATATTCACTCATTTTTAATAATCGCTGCATTCCATCTTCATCGACTCACTTGTAACTTATAATGTTTATCTTGAATTTTTTCATAAAGTATATTGTTACCATAGAGAACGTCGATTCGAATAATAATAATAATTATTGTTAAAATTTAATCTAAGAAAGTTGAATTTCTACTGCTCTTAATATTTTTATTTTTATTTTTGCACGCCATTGTTATGGTAGAATGTATTGAACCATTGTTTAATTACTAACACCTGTATTTATACTACATTCTTGCAAAATAAATGATTTGATTTGATTTGATTTGACTGTAGTCACGATGTGATTAACGTTTCTACGTTGATTAAACAATCTAAATGAGCTCGCCGTCTGTTTTCAAGCCGTGCATATAGTCAGGCAGGAACCTAAATTAACGTAAAATGACAGGTAATGAGGCGCTTCTACAGGCCTACAACGTAAATGAACCATTTGCATCTACTTCAATAAAGGCTTCAAATATTTAACTTGCCGGCACTTTTACAAATTGATTTCTTTATAGTAAAGAAAAATACGTTTGGGATTGCATTGTATAGACGGGTACACATCAACTTATTCATTTTTAGTAAAAGATGGTCTTGCGATGTATAGGCTTCCCAATATGCAATGTGCAATGCAATACCTACCATATAATACTGGAAACGTATAGGTTGAACGGTAGCCGTGTGTATAATATCTATCAAAAACTACATTTACAATATTCAAAAACAAATTTCATCAAAATTCCTATCTTTATATAGCACTAAATCATGTATGAATTGTACACAGCGATGATAAAAGATGCTCCTTGAATGTAAAATAATCTCATTGACTTTCTATTTAATCCGGACAAATAGTAAAGGCTATCAAGGCAAACTGCACCGGAAATCTTCTAGAAATAAAGATCAAAATCGTTTGATATAAAAGTTACCGATTTGAGGCCTAGAGCCTCATAATCGTGAATCAAACTCGTTCTACAACAGTTTAAAGAAGCTTACTAGCTATTTGTAGCGCAAATGAATAGAATTATTGAACTTACTTTTTTTTTGCTAAATATGCTTGCTATGCCAGAAGAAGATTCATAATAGTATGGTATACCTATGTCGAAGGTGCAATGGAACAAATCAAATAAAATGTACGACCAGGCTTCAAGGCCTGGTCGTGAATTTTATTTTATTTATTTTTTGATCTCCATCTTCAAGAAGAAAATCCTAATAAAAATAGATTTTATTTTAAGACACGGAATAAAAAAAACTTCAAATTAATTGATTCATTAAGTTATTGCTTTCTTTTTTACTTAGCTAGAAACGCTGGCTAACATGCTAAAGAGCTTATTAAAAATATTATGAAATATAATTCTAACAAAGCTGACAAACCAAAACATCAAGTACGAATATTTTAAACACATGTTTGTTACAAAACCACAAATGTTTATCACTTTAGTTACATGAATTGTTTGCTAATGGTTGTGATTTCAATGGTCGGACAAAACGCATTTGCTGTTATGAAAATGAAACGATACCGTTTGTAATATAATTGGACTGGAATGAATTATATTTAGTTAATTTGCAGAACAGGTGGAATGTGACCGGTGCCGGCAAAAGCTATTTGCGTGAATATTTTGCAGATGACTCTTGCATTTTAGTCTAAAAACTAGTGTGGAATTCGGCATATGGAATACGCACCATATTGCTAAATGTTACGTCGGTACGATGAACTATGCGTTCCTGCTATTAGGTCAGATGACGTGAGATGGTTTTTTGCATAGATGTAAGCTTGCATCACCTGATGCTAGGTGGCAGCTGACAATGCAAATACATTGCAGTAGATGTCTTGTCGACATTATACCTTTTGTGCCTTTAATTACATAATCTGATTTTGTGTTACGCACAATGGACCAAATGAGAGTCTAAGTGCGGCAAAATGAGTCCACTTTCCATTCCTTTCCATCTGATTTTGTTTCAGAATAAAAGAGAGTACTTAATAACCTATTATTTATTTTTTATTTTTATTGCCTTGTATTTTAGATTGCATTTAACTTTTGAACATTAAAACTTAATTTTAAGTAAATATATGAGATCACCAGTGCAGATGTTATGATGTCAGATTTAAATTAAACATATATAATATAACATCACGCCTATAACACCCACATTTCACCTGTTATGTATAGGTCCCATGGGATAGGGGGTGAGCCACACAACATACACAACATTTTGCCCGACCCGGGAATCGAATCTGAGACCCTGCGGTGAGAGCTAACCACCAGACCATCGAGAAATGATTTAATGATGATTTTAGTCAAACTAATTCAGTCAATAGTAGTTAAACTTTTGCTGAATTAGCATCACAAAGGTGTACCCGAAAGCGAACCTTTTATCCTTATTCCTGTTGCTTTAATTAATGGAATAGCATTGAAGGGTTTGGTTTCTTACAAGAAAAATAATCTAAAACAAGACTCCATCGATAGACTTCCATCGATATTGTAGGTGTGGTCGCGTTACTCAATAAGTGCGTTCTCTTCCTTTTGTGGTAGATTTTAAAACGCCCCTACATCCATTGTGAGGGTCGGGAACGATCGAGAGATGTTATCGACTTTATTTTAATACGAATAACATTTTATAATAACGCTATTGACTCAGTTTATTTAAGATGCCGTGGAACTAATTGCCTCTTCTGTTGAATGAAGGACAATGGGATAAACGTGAAATAAGCGCTTTGAACCGGCGAGGCTTTCAATGTTGATTGTTTCGCATAATTCATATTGAACGCAAATTAAAAACGCAAAAGGTATTCTCCGAGAATTCACAATGAGGGGGCCTCCAAACGACTCATTCAAGTGTCAGGCAAAAAGGAAAAAGATTAAAAGGTGCACGAATAAAACACTTGGCGGATCAATCGATACAAACACGTAGCCTTAGTTGTAAAGCGGCTGCCCTCGGCGCACCCTCGCCTTGCAAGTCACGGGTGTAAATTCAAGAAAGCTCCCCAATTTAAAACGAAATGTATAACAATAGCAGTCCCCGCTATGCCAATTTCCTCCCTCGACGAACGTTTTCACTACAAAGAAACTGAATAAAATTATCATCCATACATACTACTTACTATTTAAGACGGAAAGTTAGATTGAAGCGTTCCGAAGGAATTTATACGGATGTGAAACGTGAATCATAAAAAAAGAAAAAAATGGAGATTCAAAATAAACAGAACTAAGAGGTGGCTCGTACATCTCGACGTCCAGCCACGCCTGGAATCTGTCCACTTAAATAGCTGCCTTATTCGACACCGATCACACCCAACGGATTAATTAAAAACATTTGTCAAAATGGCTTCTCCAGAGAGAATTTTCTACGGGGTTTTAATGTACGACGGTATTAATTACACGTTGAAGTTATAAACTAGGTTAACTATGACAGTCAATTAAGTTTACACAATCGGTTAGATGAATCAGGTAATAAATATAAATCGATGTGGTAATTGATTTCCGCAAGTGGTAGGTCCTCGGTGCGGAGAGTAATCTGTGGTCGTGAAGCGAATGTAAGTGCGCTCCAATGCTCGAGTGAGTCGAGTACTCGAGTGCAGCATATTGAAATGATACAGCGATTTAAATACAGTACATACGATGGGATTCATTGAACTCGCAATTCTTATTAATAACTCTCATAGCGTGATGTTTGTTTTAGTCGTCTCGTGCGGTTAGGTAATGCTGAAGTTGATTCATGAATGGGAGTGCGGCGAACGGCGGACTAGCGCAAGTGCCCAGCGCCCACTCGCGTATATTTAGCCAATATAATTTTGTGTGAAATGTACCAGACGACGGAAGTGCCACTATTTATAATTTACGTTGGAATAAACTAATATGGCAATAGAAATAAGTTCCTTATTTAATAAGTGCTTTAATAAAAGTTTTTTTTTTAATTTTTGCAAATATAATCCAGTAAAATCGATAAATTAGGGTTAAGTGAAAACTAAACTTCTATTGCAAATTGGATTACTTCTGAATTCAATTGCATGGAAAACCCTTCACCTTCAAATGACCAGTATCTCCATACACTTGGAATTCTTGTGTCCTTTACTTAATCACTTGGCTACATCTAAGCTAAATTCTGATAAAAATTTTTATTTATTTTATTTATTGTGGTACAAGAAACAAACAGTATTATTAATTAAGAACAATTACCAACACATACATAATTAACACTGTCACCAACAAAGTTTCTAATAATAAAATTACACTCGACGGCTTAATTAATCGCACAGATAAATAATAAATATTACAATTTTAACAATTTAAGAAGATAATATATGAATAAATATAATATTTGTATTTATATTCGCATAATATATATCTTATATAAGATTTAACACATTTAATAGAACATTAAATATAATAAAAGTAACCTAAACAATTTTTTAGAGTTATTCCGCATTAGAAAATAGTTGTAAAATAAACTTATTTAAAAATCTGAAGCAATGTAAAATAATGCGAAACAATTTTACACAGTGAAACTTTAAATTACATTTAAGTACACCTACTAGTAACATGCAACGATCGATAATCAAAACTGGAGATAATCTTAGGAGATATAATCGAAGGAGCTCCCTGTACGTCGTGAGCGCGCCCTAGGCAGGGCTCGGCAGGTTTATCGCTGGAAATGAATGGAAGCGATATCTAGTAAGCGGCCAATTACTGGCCAACTGCTAGACAGCGAGGTCCCGCACGTAAATAATCGTGCTCACGCGCAGAAACCCGATAGTGATAAACAATTTTCCATTAGCCAAGCTCAGCGGGGACGTGCACCTACAGTACTTACAATTTTCATACCTAACGGAAAACGATGGCTACACGATGGCCTTTTATTACCGAGTTTGTCGTTTGAAGATATTATAACGGTTTTACCCCAGAAATGCAAATTAAGCAATAAATACGTACCCAAAGAAATTGGCCGGGTAAAGCAAAAACGGAGACATTATCCAACGACCGTCATATGAAATGAATGCCGTTCATATAGAATTTGTAATCGTTTTTAACTCATAAAAGTAACGATGCATAATATAAGCTAGTTTTTTGAATAAACTCGAGTCCTTACCTATATTTGCCTTTTCCGCCTTGACGGTGTATTGGTAAAGTAAATAAACAACGAAAATGTAGAGAAAATGTGTGTACCCTTTAACAACAATTGTATCTTTCGCATTAACATAAAAATGTAATACTTATCACCTCGTCTCAGGCCGATTCGCAAAGGACCGAAACGAACCAAAACTAAACTAAACGCTGCTTTTGTTCAGCGAAACGGAAAAACGGTTTCACAGGAGCGTCCCTCCGTGGGCGCTCGTATTTCACCCGAAGTTCAATATTATTTCGACAGTGGTGTACAAAGAGGCGGAAGGCCCGCACCGGCGTCGCCGCGGTGTCGCCGCGGGCTCTCGCGCCTATCGCTCCACAATATTGTCCTCCCGCCTGCTGCCTCGGGTTACACTGTAAATATTTTTCGGTGGATCGGTTGCCTGATTGAAATTTTTTATCGCATTCCACCCCCGCCCCTCCTGATAATAGATTGTACCCGCTCCGCATACATTGATATGGGTACGGCAGTGGGAACCCGCGACCGGCGTGTGTACATATGGTCATAAAATAATAGCCTTTAAGCCCAAATGTATGCAAATTTAAGTGATATAATCCCGTTTGCTTACATTTCCTCTGCTTTGGATGATATTGCACAAAATGTTCAAGTCAAAATATCCTCTGCTCGTTGGGTAGTTGTAGAAATATAATACTAGGACTAACACATGTACCTTTTCATAACAACTTGGAAATATGGCTGTCGAGCGTACGCTTCCTCCATGTACATAGTTGGAAACTTTTGATGGTATTAGTTCCTACGTATGGTTTCATTTCAAGTTTGCCGGTCCGTATGAATTCAAAATTACATTGAAAGTACGAGATATTCACTGAAAGAGAATCTGCTAGACGTACCCTAATTCTGCTGTCGTATAGTGCATCAAATAAAGCGTATGTAGTTTAAAAGTTTGTAAAGAATAACAGTCCGAAATTTGAGTATTGGAAGTAGAACGCAGGGGGACAATGTCTCTCTAATTATATTTGTTTTGGGCGGCTGCAAGGCGCGGATCGTCGCCCGCCGCCATTATTTATACAGAGGAAGATACAAATGAGGACCCATTACTGGATTTCCTCGATCGGAGCCTAATGAAAGACAAATAACTTGGAGTTCAAAGCGATCGATAAGGGCATTTGCTTTAATTTGATCTACTCGATTGCTGAGGGCTATTAGATACCATTACTTAAACAGATACAAATGATAGGAAATTATATTGTAGACCCGCAATAAAAGATCGTACCCCTAGACTTATATTTTTAAAGTTATAGAATAGAATAAAATATCGATAACATTGTAATAAAAATACAAACTAGAACAAATGGTCACAGTGGTAAAGATAAAACTATTGACTGAGTAGCGTAGGTAGCGGAATAGGGGAGTGTAAGATTTCGCCACTACAAATGGCACTGGAGTGCGTTTGAATTCAATTTTCGCCTCAAAAGCGAACATTGTCGAAGCAAAGTGAGTTGCTATTTGCAAAGCACACAGTGACACAAAAACCAGTGAGATGTGTTGGGGGCGCGATTCATTTGTCGCACTACATTACCCATGTCCCAGCAAGTCACTCAGACCCTAGTTTTGAATTAAACACGATTGACATTTTCTCTCATCTACATTTTTTGCCTATAACAACCCCATGGTCCGTGAAATTTATTAAAGGACAATTCCATGTGTAATATTTTATCAATTAAGCACGGTCGGTTTCAATTTCAAAATTATGGCGTGGCGTTTTAAACAACCCGCAATTTATTATTACTTGCTATAATTTTATACATCAAAATGTCACAGTCATATTTAAAGCGTGCAATTTGCTGAGTTGGCAATTTGTATTTTTCACAAGTAATTTAAAATGCTTTAGTACGTTGGAAGTGGGAAGCGAGTGTGAGTTAGGTACAACTTAATTGTCGCTAAAGAGGACGGCGGAGTATTCAAATGTAGAGTCTTTTTATTTCCTTTGCGAGGGTAGTGTGCATATTTCACGAAGATGACGGTAGTTTATAAATTATTACGTTTAAAGTGGTCGGTGCGTCCGTCGTATGGCACGGCTATGCTGTCCAGGGCACGGCGAATGATAAGGGTCATTCGTTTGCTTGCGCCAACCCATTGAATTGCAAAACAGTTTACTTGCGCGGTGAATATTTACACGTTTAATGGCTGTGACGTCCGCTAATGATCAGTGCATAAGATTGGCATTTAGAAACTGTGAGAAGTCAAACAGGTTGGCAGGACTACGACACGTACTAACCGCTAGCTAGTGTTCGTCCTCATTCAATAAACCTGACCAAGCTGTTATTATGGGATCTTCTGTTACATGGAGTAGCATTTTGATATTTACGACGCTTATTACGACGAACTTATAGCACATAGCGTCTGAGCGGTCTGAATAAGAAACGCAATAACAGTTATTACAAGATATGCGTTTTTAAATGATCACACATAAAATAGGTGGGTACTATAGACAGTATAATATATTACATGTTTTAATCAACTAGTCACTTCTATTATGGAATAAATTAAAGCAACGGAATTTTGGAACGTGCCACTGACAGGCTTTAAATATTTTAAATTAAAGAGTATGTCATCAAAATTATGCGGTAGTTGACAGTTTCCAAATTTAAATACATTACGTAATGGAATTTTGGAGTAAGTTAATCAAATGTCGTCGGTTAATAAAAACGCTAGTCATTAAATAACTTGAAATTATTTCAGTATTCGGATTTTTAGAGAAACGATTTGCCGCTGCAATAATAAAACAAAGTTTATAGTCTAAGGCTTGTGTGGTGGCAACAGAGAGCTATGAACTTATAGAAGCCACAAGAAATGCGGTGAAAACAACTTGAATCCTTCAAGGGTTTTTGTGTCGTGTTATAATGCGATTACTACAGAAACGTGAAAGGGGAGAAACGCTTTTTACTAACGGTAGGGGACGCTTTTTTGATGCTATTTATAATTGTGTAGCAAGAATACAAAACTGACAAATAACCGCTCGGAAAATTAATGATAAAATATTTGTTTCGAAAATAACTGCACTATCTCACTTATTTCATCTGCTATATTCTTGATATAACGTATACGTGCATTCTAATAGTTGATATAAATCAGTGATATAATGTTGACGTAAATAACTTCTAAACGGAGCGTTAGTCATATCTAATAGATTGATCAATCTCTATCAAAGCTTAAATGACTCGGCATGGTTTTATTAATGTCTGTGAGATTTGAATTAAGTATTCACCGTTTTTACTTGCAGTTGATAATTACATGTTTTGTATCTCAAGAATGCAATGGCGTCCATTGATGTTAAGAAACGTTTCATCAATGCATATTAAACGTAGAAAGTTAATGAGTAACGCTAAAATTTTAAGCTTTATTCTCCTTAATTTGTACGTCATCTATTTTTATCTAAGATACGTATAGGTCTTAATTTTATCAGTGGGTATTTACTGTGTATCTTTTGGTTGGTGTTCCTTACAAACATTAAAATGGAAAAGTCATAAGCCGTTGTTGTCGTTATGTATGTATAGTGTGTAAGCAATTTTCTAACTATTTCAAATAAAAAAGTGGGTGATATTTTTATATGAACTGCTATTACTAAGATTTACAGAAAAAAAATAGGTAATGTGTTACCGAGGTTTCATTAACTTGTTTTCTAAATATAGATTGTAAATGGTCGTAGAAAGCCCTAGCTCTAGCAATAATGTTAGGCATAAGGTCTCTTAATGCATCCATACGGAACATTGCTTGCACAAGTCGGACTCGCACTTAACCGGTTTTTTATTGCCCGTCACGGTGGCTCCGCTTGTTTTATTTTTACAAGTTCAACTGTCAGGACTCTATGGTCGTAATAATGGTTGATATAGGGCGGGAGCGTTGACCTCCAATCAAAAGGGATTAATGTGTTTCAAGTGTTTGGTGTGTTATTGGTGTCTCTAATTACGTTTATGGGTCGGTGAGAGTTATGGTAATGTTAGGCAGCCTTCGGAGCTCCGCCAGAGGCCGTCACCGCGCTCTCTCGTGTCTGATACTTACGACTCAGAATTTAGGGTCTGTAGGGCGAGCCATTCGTTAGTCACGCCCGATGACGTGTACCTTGGACAAGACCAAAACTGTTATTAGAAAACTGTCATCAACCTTTTTAGGTGCTTGTCTTAAAAGGTTTTTTATGCTTTATGATATGGTTAATCTTACAAGTGTGTTTACACAGAAATATTTCGGTAATGTAGAATCGTGGATGTGACTCGTAAATAAAACGAAAAGGTAATTTCTTTGGTAACGTATCCTTTAACTGCACATCGCGGTAAAATGCATGAATTTCCGGAGCAAACAAAGGCAGTCGGCACGCAAAGCATGCAATGCCGCGAAGCCCTAAAGGGTAAAAAAAGACGTTTCGTGGTAAAAAGTGAGTTAGGGTGCAGCTTTGTTTGTGTATGGCTTGAGTTAAGTGTTTAGATAAGTGCAGGCGAGAGCACGTTTGTTATCTGGGAGAGCTCAGACAAATGGAGCCACCCTGTGTGGTCCGCTATTTGGCCGCTCTCACCAAATATGTGCACTTGAGTCAAAAACGCGCCTTGGACGAACGAATGTGGACTAAACGACTACAATGTTCGAAGTTGAGGCAATCGGAAACACTATACGTCTATTTGTTAGTAAAGAATGCCAGTTCTTTTTGACATTTTCTTAGCCAGAGGAAAGTCTTGTTATTTTATTCTGAAGATATTCACGGAAGAGTGTTATTTACTTGTATTCATGTTGAATCTATGATGTGTGATGATTTTGGTATGGTGAATCCATACCAAAATTATCATACATCATAGATAGAAATTAAAACATCAGTATCTCTTAGATCGTTTTATATCCTTCACTTCGCTGAATATGTGTTTAATTAAACGGTTAATTAAATTATATCTATAAGAAATACACTGTCTCAGAATAAATCACCCCTAACCTTTATCATTCTTCGCAAGTATAAGTTTTACATTACATTTCATCTTTTGAAAAAAGCTCCTTAATAATTTAAAACTTATTCAGAATTTATGAAGCTTTTAAAATACCACTTGCATCTTTATAAATATGTAGTTATATGCAAAATAAAAACTCCCACAATTTATCGTTGTAGATATATCAGTTATCTATCTAACGGTTCGTATTGCTATTAATTAAGTTATAAACGAACATTTACGGTAATTAATTAGATACGGTAGTGTAAGGTTTCGATGTTGTGTGCTTATAAGTCTTATAACCATAATGTATATACAGTTAGGTATGTGGCACACCTATCCAACAAGTCGACGGCGACAGGCGCCCGCGCCGTCGCTCTTGCACTTTGTAACCATGCCCTCTGACCCCACAAACATATTTTATCTCCCAACTCGTCCCATAAACCTCCATTCTATTCCTTTGTTAACAAATAAAGAAACATCCTTTCCAATTATAAAATATTCAAATAAGGAGAGAAATAAATCCAGGCGAGGAAACGTCGACATTACATACATATTACTGCGGGAACGCCAGCCGCCTATTCATTACAGTTATTTATAGGGAGCAGTGTCAAAGCGAGGTTTGTATTTATTCGGACGGGACGCAGTTTATTTATTTTTGAAACGGGTTAGGCTGAAATATCCTATTCCGATAAGCGTCCGGTGTCGGTGCAACCGAAATATCTGTCTGCGCCAGCGCCGATCTGCGATGTCACTGTCACGCACCGATATGCGCTGTCTCCGAGATGACGAAATATCTCATCCTATTATTAGAACATCATTATTTCACGCGTTCAATGAACCTCTCAACTTCCGAGAATTACCCATACTGACACTTATATCGATTCTAGATACTTATTATCATTCATAACACATCTGCCATAAAAATTAGCCTCACAATTTCACCGGAAAACAATTTCCGAAGGCATTCGGAGTAATATAAGAGATGAACTCAATCAATATTGAAAGGAGACAATAGACATCTCTTATTCAAAACGGAAACTATTACAGTCTCCATTGTGTTGGGTGCCTCACCTCGCCGAGTGTATTATTCAAACGAAAAGTGGTTTGTTTACTAACGTTAGAAGTAATAAGTATTATGGGACAGTCAGTGACAGCAGGAGATTATATGTGTGCGCTGCTAACCAAGGAACGATGTGGTTAGTAATGCCATACGTTTCTAGGTAAATTTGGGACATTTACAAAACAATCGACTTAAGCGAGCACTTGAAATTCAAATTCAAATCATTTATTTTCATAGGCCCCAGGAGGCGCTTAAACACGTCAAAATATTACAAACAAATGATATAAAAATAAATTATAAGTAAAACTAAATTTAAACTTGGATCCTTTGATTTCTCGTAATGATTAGCAATCAATTTAGTTATTATTATTTCAAGCAAGTTTTGCGTATCTTTTGCTTATTATTCTATTTGTGCAAATTCTATTTGTGTGAAAACTACACGTAAATTAGAAAAAAGGCTTGAAAGTTGGAAAGTCTATCGAGACAAACTCTCAGTTCTAAAAATCAGAACATTCCACTAATGTTAAGAATCCTGGTAACACTAGTCGTAACTGTCGATCGACGTCAACATGAAAGATTTATGTCCAAGTTTGTGACAGTGATATCGTCGCGGACGATCCTGGATTATCCTTCGTTGGATCCAATGCACCGTCACACATCGCGATAAGCTTTGTTGTGTTCCACTGACACAACCGATACGAAACAGTTGGATCGAAAGACAATATTATGATTCCATTATTTCATCACTTTGTTTACACAGGCCAGGCGTTTCATGTCCAGCCGTATTTTCACTGTTTTATAAATAGTATGTGAAAGTGATTCAGTTGAAACAATATTCAATGTAAAACAGTTTGGATTAATTAAAATTTTATCACGTAAAAACAAAGCACTTTGTTTTCAAACTTGAAACGTGTTATTGAAGGTATTAATTTACATACGAAGCTCTATCGCGTTTGATTCGTGTAATTAGAGACGTTGCAAGCGCTCCTCTAGCGCATCACAGTAATTGCTCCGTTTGATCATACCAATTATGAGCGATTGATTCACAAAGATTCAGTTTAATGAAATGATTGTGTCGACATTATGCATTAAAGTTAAAGGAAGATAATTGAACTTCCTGCGGTCGCTGCGATTGGTTTGAAGCGGACAAACACCGCGCGGCATTCACTGCGTCAGAGCCCCTTTCATAGTCGCACAAGAGGACATGCGGTGCGCTTGATGGGGCGTTTCCTCTAATTATATGATCTATTAATAAGACGTGCACCAGCTACAATAAACAATCGATCACCAACATGCCTAATGGCTTTCGAGGATCGTCGGAGAAATACCCTCGCATGAAGTTCAAGGGTTACATTTGAAACCGTCTCAGTCTCAAACGTAATTAACTTTGAAGCTACATTTGATTATAAAATATAATGAAGCGTTCATACCAGACACTAAAATGCTCGTATATTCTGAACGACGATATAAAACACAAAGGAGAGAACAGTCTGGTGTAATAGAAAACATTTTTGAAATAGTTTGCGATTCAGCGGACAGTGCACTCCGCCAAGCAATCTCAATGTCTGTAATAACAGCGGGTATTGGCATTCAGAGCAGTCAAAGCCTTGTTAGCCGAGTATTGCCGCTCCCGTGTGTCACTTGTCACAGTCTTATTGTACACGATTGTTATTTGATGCTACTCGACGTCTTGTGGTTTCGGTAACGTTAATTTATTGAGAAGGGTGATCAATGACGAGATTCTCTAAGCTTTAGATCGATGATGTGTTTGTTGTGACGACATTCTCCAGATGCAGCTTAATGGAAGAAAACAGGTCACTGGTTGAGCCGAAGCCCTACTTGAAACAGTAGCGAAGCTTATTACAACATTGTTAGTCGAGGAAGCTGTGCAACTAACAACTGAACTGGATTATGTCGATGCATACGGCGAATGAGAATTCAAACGCTACAAACGTTTGCGATCGTCTAAACGCTATTAACTAACTTGCAAGTTTGTGTTGGAGTTTGATGGGTGAACTGTGTTTGCCTTGTCCGGGCCGTATGGAAATCATTTCTTGCTCGGTCGAACTTCTCGGCTCCATATATGGCCAAATATTTGCCACCAGTTCCCAACTCCTCCCAGTTTGGCGATCGTGTCTTTGCAGACATATGACGCATTTGCTGATGTTTACACACCGACGCTAATTACGAAACTTCGATGCTTTTAAGTAATTTTGCGACGGCTTTCGAAAATAAATTTACTTTGAATTTTAACGATATAGGAGGTGGAATGTTCCGTTGCTTGTTGAACAGGGAACATTTAAGCAACGGTTATAATACTTTTATGTAACGTATGCGAGCTATTAAGAAGTTGAAAAACATGTGAGGGTTTTATGGTTTTATTTACATTTTGCAACCCTGGTATACAGTATATTTACGACGGTTACAGAAAGCGCATGAGCTTGTTAAGACATATACCGTCACAGTAGAAGTATCTTCAAATGACAATTTCCTTCTGGGAGCGTGGCAAGGCGCGCTTGAGCATGAAGGGCGCCCCACGATGCTATCTATCCACTATTGTTGCGTGCACTTAACCGTCATATAGTTTGCCTCGTTGTTCGGCCCTTGTTAACACATTGTAAAGGAAATTACATTCTTAACTCACCGTTAGTGCACCGACAAATAATGTTTCCGTTATCTATCATCGCTCTAGCGTGTCAAATTGTTATCATTAAACAAGTCAATAATAAATTTAATTTTTGACCTGGTTACTATAATGGTTTAGAAGGTGAGATTGCTCATGAGTTATGGCTCTGAATACAGGTGAATACTGATTTTATGATATGAAATTACGTTTATCAGAAATTATAAAACGACCATTTAATATGCAGTTAGATTGGTAACGAACAAGATAAAGCCGAAAACGTGTATGAGCTTCGTTCGGTGTATTGGATTTTCATTTTGTTAGAACATTACGTATTGATGGTGCCGTATTAATAGTTGGGATTCGCCCTCGAATCTGTTGAAATTAAGCTGCGGCGATTGGGGTGTCGCAGATGGCGGTAACTGCGCTATCTGCGCTGCCCGCTCCGAGCGTGCGCCAAGTATAAAAATATGATTTATGGCTGAACATATAGAACCGCTATCAGCCTCGGTCTTCCCGGTCCACCACCATTAGCACACATACCATATGCATAAATATTGTTCCGTATCCTTTACTCGCGGAAAACTACTAAAATACATTTTGGAATGAGAATTTCTTATTGTGAGAACTCCGATAGGAAACCCCAAAGGACAACCCAAATAAGAGCCGCAGAATTAGTTTTGTGTAGTGCCTTACTTTAATAATGTTCTGTGGTCTTTGGAGGTTTGTGGGGTTCAGGGCGGCGCGGCGGGCCGTGTTTATGTAGTCGTGCGGTATATGAAATAGATGTTTTTTGGCTTCAGGCTCTTTATTATTACTTTGAACAGCAGCTATGAATACAGGGGTCCGCCCTGCGGAGCCGGGGTCGGGAAGGTAAACAAGTGCCGTCAACTGATTCAGATACTCAATTGAATTCAACGTTTTCCTTATTTCGTTCCCATTTCTTTTAATATTTCCTATTGGATGAGGCTTATCATCCAATATTAGGATGTCAACTCATGTTTTGTTTAATTCTTACAAGATTGTGTTGTCTTAAAAGGGTCTTCAAGGCCCTACATAATTTATAATTTATCACAATGGTCATGTTTTCCAAATGATTATGAACCGTTTGTAGCGTGTCGGCTTTATCAAAAGCTTAAGTAATTTATGTACGTTGTCATCGGCTCCACTAATGTGTTTTATCTTATTGTTGATGAATATTTTATTTTTGTGTTCAGAAATACTATAGCTGTATTTTTTTAATCTTGTAAGGTTGAAGAATTTTATCTCAGGCTTAATGTATTAGGCGGATTAAAACCAAAAGTTAATTGTAAATGACGCTGTTTAGATGTAATTTGTAAACCTTACCGGGTTATCGCGTTATTGTGACAACTAAAAGAAATGTTGCTTGGCACAAATTTGTCACCATTTTATTCACGTAATAGTAACTAGATATAAATGCATTCATGTATGAAGTATATTGGTAAAGTAAAAAAATCATGAATTCAATAAATGTAGTGTAGTGTTAGTAAATGGATACTTACCTGTTGTGTTGTTAGTTGTAGAATGAATATTCTGAAGGAAATTACTTACCTAGGGTCTACGAAGGGCTCTGCATAGATGTTCCTGACTGGTTGTCTGCGGGGGAGAGGTGGGGGCACTGGACTGAAGCCCTCCATCATATCCTCCCGCTCGCTGTATTTCAGCGATTTCATCGTCATCCTGATCGCTTAACAAGTCCACTTCACTACTGACTGATCTCCGAACTCAACATTTCACTGTAGTCTTATCACTTACATTGTCACACAAAAATACGTCGGTCATTTTGGAAAATTTTGAAAATCACTTAATGTTCAAATGTTTATTCTCGACATTTTAAAAACACTTATTTATATTTTATTTACTGAAAATAGAAATTACGAAGTTGTTGTTGTTAAGTTGCTTGCGTGCGAGACGAGACGCGAGTACACGTAGCCCCGCGGGTGTGCACAGCCGACTGCCGGCCGTGGCCGTTGCATCTACCGTGTGCCTACCGACCCGCCCCGACCCCCGAGTTTACAGAGAGCTTTTGTCATTTTTTGCGCCCGCGCCGAGGTGCCGTCAAGCTCGTCGAGGAACACAAAAACTTTGAAACATACGCAAGACGAGGGACTTTAATAGACCTGACGCAACAGGACGACAACGTACCCATGTTATACACGGCATGCGGTTCAATCTATTGTGTCTCAAAAATATTGTGTAAAGTGTGAATACCATCTGATCTGCAGAAACGAGGGTGCCTTTGAGAAATACCGCATCACATTTTATAGCTTTCGCAAACTTCATATTTAAAAGATTTATTATATTTTTTACAACACAAATTAGTAACATGTGGTTTGTTTTTTTGTAAAGTCAACACATGGGACTTTGTAGCTTTCGAAGTTATTTATGTAGGGAACATTTCGCTTAGTGGGGAAGTTAAGTGGGAAAGGCTAATGACGGCATTAGGTCAAGTAAAAAGAATGCAAGGTAATCGAAGTAGAGACGAGAAAGGAGAAAGTATCTAATCGATACGATTATCGAGTGGATGAGGGTCGGGCCGGCCGCGGGAATCGCTCGACTAAATTACTGTGAATGATAAGATAAGTGTCCGTTTATACCGATTGCTCTTTTGTTTATTTTATTTATGTGTAAATACGTACTTCGTAGATTGGAATTGTAGGTCTCAATTACGGTAATGAGGTAATTATGTGTGTAAAGTACGTTTATATTTTATGGCGATAGGCTCGATAGGCCCCAATCAGATGGGACCTAAATTAAGCCGGTGCAGTCACATTGACTGTTATAAACTTCTACTAAATTGATATAAAAAATACTGTCGTATTTTATTAACTAAGCTTATTAATTGTTATTGGTTAAAATAAAAAGACGAGGAATTTTTCAACAAAAAAATTATTTGTATTTTTTGGTATATTTGAGTTTGTTGTGACGTGATAATATTCGAGTTTATTTTCTTACTTCTAAAGTCAGTTATTGATTTTAATATTTTATCTTTTTAGTAAACTGTGCGCCATCAGTCTGTTGTTCTGTCTATTTGCGAGTATGTTTGGTAAACTCGTAAAATTTATTATTTATTTTTTAATTTTACATTGTATTATACAAGTACACACATACACTTTAGTAATATTATTTAAAGTTTTACAATGCTTTGTCAGGGACCTATTTGTCTTAATCTAGGATACTGAATGTAACTTAATAATATAAAATCATCGTAGTTAGTGCTTTATAGAAATAATGGGAAAATATAGTGCGTTCCCAAAATTTACGAACCTGTTATTTCAGTCGTTTTTATGATGCATTAGAGAAGTAATAATATGTGAGCTCTTCCTATAGTAACTGGTCTATAATAAAGGCTATTTTACGGAGTAATACCATAAATCTTTCTGCGCATTCTCCGTGTAAACATGAATCACGTGGACTATTACATTAACAGATGCATATAAACCACTGCGTGGCGTACTAACGAGCAGCGAATAAAAGCTCAATAGACATACACCGGCCCTTACACACACTACACACCAAACGAGTATGCAACTGTATGCAGTGAACAACATCGGACTAGTTCAAAGACCCGTTCCCCTGTACACAACCCGATCTCACTTTGCATCTCCAACAATTACCTCAACAAATATTGTTCGCGACAAATACGCCGGGCGTACACCCGTTTACCCTTTTTGTACTCTAAAATGTTTGTTTTTAAAACTCGTTCCATACCCTCCCAACAAATTTTATTTACGATCACCGAAATTGAATTACGCGCCTGTGATTTATTGAATGTTTTCTAATTTAGCAACGCGTTACCGTGTGACTAATAAAAAATCCCGAAAAATGTGATTCCGTAAAAAACGTACTGCCTGCCAATAGAAAGGGATGCGGTAAAATTATGTAAAAACCTGTCCTATGGGCCCGAATTATCCCGCAAGGATAAGGAATAAGAATATAAAAGAGGCTTAGAGTTTTCCATACGGCTTTTTGAAGAAGCAACGAACGCAAGATTTACATACATACATACATGCGGGTAAACATGGTCGTTGCCGAAGTGTCTTCGAGCACCTGTGTAATAAATTGATTTAGGCGCCTCCTGACAGATTTAAGTATGTTTTGACAAACATTAGGGAATTTAAAGCCCCAGTGACTAAACTTTGTTTTGTGTTCCGCCGAGGTCTATCGACGGGCCAGAGTGGATTTGCCACGAGCTCTCCGAGTGCGGACGTTTCCCGGAATCAACTTCGGCGGTGTTGTTCGTCTTCCATTTAATATTTCAACTCCAATCATTTCTTCGAACTTTTGAAATTATAGTTAAACTTCTTAATGAACGTAAAGTTGAAAGTGATTCTGTTTTACAAAAATAAGATTTTTTAAATGTATAAAAAAATAAGAGTCATCGATCGCTTTGGTTGTTATAAACTCTAACATGAGGTTTTGGGATAAACTAACATCTTTAAGTCTATTATTTATGTTTTTTTTTTAGATTTTTTTTTTTTTTTTTGTGACATTTAGAGTTGTTGCACAACAACGAGGTTTTTATATTATATTTTCCAAATGATAAAATGTACAATGTGACTCTATGAATTGATTATTGTTAACTCTACATATTACTGATAGAGAACCATTGTGTTCAAGTACATTTTTCCGGATCTGGATACTAAATGAGGTTCAATTATTCTATTACCTAATACCAGGAATGTTCATATTATGTATGCAAGCGAGTGCATGGGATATTTCCTCCTTTGAATGGGAGCATTAGCTCTGCGAAAAACTGTTTATAGTTCAAGGAAAAACCACGCTAGAGGAGACATTGTTTAGTAAATATCTCAAGGCCTATGAATTCCGGAGTTGGTGTACGAGCATGCTCGCGCATAGCGGTTGTTTCATATAAGGCAAGTAGGAAGCGGGCCGCGGCTTGAACGTTTTCCCATGGCTTAGACGCTGACTGATGTATTTCTGACGGACTGATGTATGCCGAACCCTGTTCTTGAACTTGCTCATAACGTACTGCACACGACGTGGACGCATTACTCCCGCTAACTAAAGATAAGTACGAGCCACTTCAATTTGAACGAGAATAAACCTCACAATGGACTCGTTATTGGTCCGAAGCGACTCCGCTCTAGTAGCAGCGTAAAAACAATGTTGCATAACAACTGCACCAATTACACAGCATTGTTTGTTTTCGAGTGCTCCAGCCTCTATAGCACACTCGAACACACCAGTTGTACACTAATAAACACGTTTTAGTCAGTGTATTTACACTAACATTAACAAGGCGCTGCGTTCGTTTGAACCGTATTAATCTTCACTGGCTGGCCCAAATAAATTTCGGCATCCGTCAGCCGCTGCGCTACAAAAAGTTACTTAGCTATTTTAATTGGCGTAAAGGTTTGAAGTTCCTACGCGCCAGGAACAAAATGTCAATGTTGGAAGCTACGCGCTACAGATATTGGATCGGAAGATTTATCTTCGTTATTATAAATCTTTAGAACACCATAGTGATATATAGTAGCAAATTAATATTTATTTTTTAGCATAATATTTTATGACGTGTCTCAAAACCTCTGAAATAATTTCTTCTAATTTGTTCTGTGTCAACTATATCGGACCACAAAACAGGATGCAGGAGCATAATAATTAAACGGAAAACTAATATCACGAACTCGAAAGCGAGATTTAATTAAATCTCCAGAGTTTTAGAGAGCGTGCGAACAAACACGTGCAAGAACGAAGAAATTTGGATTAATTATCGCTATCTACCTCGTATTTGTTCATTTTATTCTGGTACGTTAGCAACCCTAGGCACCGGGGTGTGTGTGTGCGCGGCGTGCGCTGGTGTGTGTATGTGGAGCACGTTTCATAAGATAAAAGACGATATTGATTCCGTGACGAGCCGAGAGCGGGCTGTGGGAAACGATTCCTGTCCGTTTAATAGATGCCCCGAGGAAACGAGTACGTTCTTCGACATACATCGCTCAACCCTCCCGAGGACGCTCATTAAAAATATTATTTTAAGTACATTTGATATCCCGAACACTCGGAGTTATTCAAAGTTGTAAAATGTGAAACGGGTAAGTGTATTAAGTTCCCGAGTGTAATTAACGAGTTAAGGGTACCGCACTGAGCACTTTATTCCTAGTTTAGCGACGCGGTCGGAGGCTGTCCCGGCCGCAGGACTTGGCCACATTCTCGTCGGGTAATTACGCACGCCCGTCTCGTTCCCAAGCCTCAGCTCTAACATTTTATGCCTCATTTCGTAGTGTATGATTTGCTGCACACATTACTTGATGTAATTATCGTGGGAGCAATCCATGCTCGCGTGCGAAGCGAATCATTACTGGATATCGATGATAGCCGTTGTTTACATACATCCGTTGTCTCGGGAGGCGACGCGATTTATTGAACTTTTTACTGTGTTATCTGAATATTAATAAAATTTATGATGTCAACAGATTCATGTGATTCAAATCAAAATAAAATGTTGTTTAAACAAGGTTGTTTATATGGTGGAAGTTTCATAAAAATAACGAGTGGGAGAGCTGACTAGGTTTGAAATAGAGATCAAACGGTTTTTGATTAGGTAAACGATGATTACGTCGGACGTCGGTTGATTTAAGTTTGGTCGTCGAAGCGCGAACACGTTAGTTGCCAAGCGTAGTCTCTGTGGTGTCAGAGTCCGAGAGTGGACTTCGTGGTTCAAAATGCTGTCTTCGCGAAACACGCCCGGAGATAAAAGCTGCGACTCGTTACTTTTTACTCTTATACTTTTTTACTCTTTTCCCCGCCTTTCCACGAGTTTTTAACGGTTAATTTGTCATTAGCCCTGCATCTGTCAGCACGCTGAGTTTTGTCGCCTGCAGACATTGAACAAAAACAAAGCGGTTTAAACCCAAAAGTTTTCCAACATATTATTATTCTACAATACCTGAATTGTCCGTCAAAGTGTTTGCATTTATAGAGTTCACAATAATTAATTTTGGAAATAGACTATGAAAACAAACAACAGTTTAAAGCTTTTAACGATTAATCACAAAAATGTTGAGGAGGTGCGGTGTTTTGAAGGATTGATTTTTAGGTAATAAATAATGATGAAAAGACAAAATCAATGTGAGGAGGATTAATGGTAGCGGGGAATCATTAATGATTATAATGGTTATGGAATTGTTTCTAGTGGGTAATGGCGGGAAGGTAGGGGCGGGCCCGGAAATTGTCCTCTTGTCGGGCAGCGCGCATTAGGCGAGGACATTAGGCCACCACACCGTGCCGTGCGTGACGTATCATTCTTGACACGTGACACTGGTCGGCACATGTGAAACGAATAATGATTCAACGAAATTCTGATAGATTTCATAAAGACGTGACAGAGGTTAAGCTGCATGCACTGTGAGCAAATCTAATTAGGTTTGCTTTAGGTAACGGTATTGCCATTTCTCTTAGCAAAAGGAAATGTATAGTGATAGAGTATATGGTGAAATTAGGTCTATCACAGAGCTGTAGACTGTTATACTCAGAAAATTATGTTAATGGGAATTATACCGGCGTGGAAAATGTTATGCTGAAAATCGCGCACAACTTGTATCTAATACAAGTTTCTTTATAGTTATTTTTTACACATTAATACCATAATAAAATACCATATTCTTTATTTATCTTTTCTCCCTTCCCGGTTACGCCAAGAAAAGTATATAACCATACGTTGAGCCACAATCATAATCAAATTTAGAGTCACGTAGGTTACGAATACGTTGTAGGTAATTATGGTCTGGTTGAAAAATTATTTGATAAAACGATTTACAATAGCTCTGTATCTTTATTTCAAGTAGGTCCCATAGTAAAATAAACTGTCGCCCAAATTAGCATGTTGTTTAAACCTTTCATCAGCCTAACCGTGTGAACAGCGTGCTATCTCATCATTCTCAGGCGTGTGTCGTGGCGTGGACGAGCCGGTGCCGTAGTGCCGTGGTGCCGTGGCAGCTAGACCCATTAGCGTCGACGATTCTTCCAGCAATTTAGTTTGAGCACATAATTGCGAGAACAAGTCGAACCTAATTGATGTCCGGACTCGAGTTCGGCTCGAGTTCAAGTTGCCGTTAATACCTACTGGCTGGCTCTTGCATATGGTTCCGTCGGTAATAGAGACCGTGAGATTCTTCGTTTGTACAGTCGATAACGAAAGTTGTTTACCAGGATGGAACACTTATCATAGAATTTGTATAGAAGAGAAGAAGAGAGAGAAGAGAAGACCCTACCTTTCTGTAATAAAGTTTCTGAACATGCCTAATATGAATGACCGATGGCTGTACAGATTTAGCACAAAAAAGATGTTGCTAGCTATCATTTTTAAACTATAAAAAAAACGCTGTTTGATAAGGTTGTCGAAGAGCGAGTTGTCACTACTCCTTTTGTTATTTTCTCCATAATTGGTAGAGTAATTTAACAAATAAAGATCGATAAAAAGATATATTATTTCTTCTCAACTAAAACCGTATAAACGCGCCTCTATTATTTTCTATCTCTTCTTTTTTGACTGCACTTTGCCTCTTAAGAATATAATGTTCAAATGACAGATATCTGTTGGTTATTCGGATCTTTATATGTTTAATAGAATGAGCGTTTATCGCACGGAAGAAAGTCAAAGAATAGCAAGCAGATTTCCGTTAAGGTTTTTTGTGCCGATTGTACGTCGAAGTATTAGTCAGCGCCAAATAATTGAACCGACAGTTGAGCGTTTTTTCAATTGCGTTATTATCGGTTTATATAGATATTTATACATACCAAAAATATTGACGAATGATCCATAAATTATAATCAAACGAGCCGACTCTCGAGACGCCTCCTAGATAAATATTTTTGACGTAGTTTAATTAATAAACTGTAAAAAATTAGATGTTTTCGTTGTTTGTAAATTTTGTTTACCTATTTCGATAGCTGACTGTACCTAATTAAATAAACTTGTCGTGTTCTAATACCATTACATAAGGCTATAATAGTTACGGTGTAATTATACATGGTGTTTTAACTGTGTACACGAGGTTAATTGTAAAACGTTTTTTTTAATTGTATCAATATGAAAATTTTTAAAGAACTGAATATATTATATATATATTCCTTTAAGTACCGCCTTTCAAACAGGTTTTAAGAATTAAAGATAGGTAAGAAGTACGGCTCGCCGCACACGCAATATTTTTAACAATATTTCGCGTATCTACTCCACAAACGCATTTTAGCAAATAAAGCATTTGATTTGATTTGTTTTGAAAATAAGTAATTGGAATAAGAGCAGATGGATGATGATTTTGCGTTTTTACTGGTTTTTTATAGCTATGAGATAACGCGAAATATTGTCAATACTATTGCGTGTGTGCGGCATGATACCATATAATTCTTTATTAAGCATACCGATGTCTGCTCATGAATGTAGTAGCTAATCAATTAAAGCTGTGTCTCACTCACTCTTATAAGATTTTTCCGTTTGCATCTTTGTTAGAGTTACAGGTATCGAATTTGTTTAGTAATACATATAAACCCAAGCTAATCTTAGTAATCAATCAGCTGTGTATGAGAGAAATGAGACAGTCAAAATTATGTATTATAATTAAAAACGTACTCTTTCATTACCGCATTATGATTATTGGAAAAAACTTCTTCAAGTTCTTAATCGTTTTTGCAGCAATATAACGTACATTTATGCAAAAAAGTTGTCATCTTTATTTGTATCTTTGACAACTAGCCAATTTATTATTGATAGAAAATGGATTTGGAAATGGAAAGTGGATTCTAAACAGTTTGATTAAAATTAATCTGAGCCCCGGTTATTCAAATCATTGTAATTAGTATAATTTAGTATTATTTATTATTTACTTTTATATCATTTTTTGTAATGTTTTGACGTGTTCAAGCGCCTCCTGGGGCCTATGAAAATAAATGATTTGAATTTGAATTTGAAATTTAAATATCTTTGGCAAAATATATTTCTTTTTTAAATGCGTAATCTTCTTAATCTTACCACATGATTAGGTGATCTTACTAAACTATTTTTGTATTTGGCTAAAATATTGGTGCAGTCATTTTAGAAAGTGTACAAACTAACTAATCTGAATCCAATGAAACTCTAATATTTTGTGTTTCAACACTAAAAATATTTTTTTTATATATTTAAAACATCACGTAACATAGCATCACGCCTATATTACCCAGAAGGGTGTGGCAGAGGTCAACACTCACACTTCATTTGTAATGTGGTCTATAAATAAATAAATAAAGTTGGATTTTTTACATTAGATAGAACGTCAGAAGCAATTACACTATCCAGTGGTCCCAATGACAAGGCCAAATACACACTTTCACTCACACAAGCACACCCAGTCTCAGAACAAATCTTTGTGAATCACACAAAGATTTGTCCCATGTGAGGATCGAACCCACAACGCAGAGAGCGGCGAGGCGACCGCTTAAACCACTACACCACACGTGCAGTCAGGGTATAGGGTGTTAGCCTTTCGCCATCCACCGCGCACAATGCCAACTCCGTGCAGCTAATGTAAATTTCCTGACGGAAAGTTCACAAACAACACTTTGCCCGACCCGGGAATCAAGCTCGAGACGTCGCGGTGAGAGGCGCATACGCTAACCGTTAGACCGTCGAGGCAGTTATATTGAAACAATACTGTTACAAACAATTTCAAAATATTAAAAGTGTTTAAAATGCTTCAGTGTAAATCTTCTCGTTCTTTAATTGGAAGTGAAGCTTAAGCTTAAAGTGTCTAAGTATTAAGCTTAAAGTGTCTAAGTAATGACGACCGGATGGCGGAGAGGGTAGTGTACCTGCCTGCGACGCCGAGGTCGTGGGTTCCATTCCCACTTAAGACAAATCTTTGTGTGCATGAACATGGGGGTTTGTCTTAGTCTGGGTGTTTCTATGTATAATAAGTATGTATTTATAAATCTTCTCGTTCTTTAATTGGAAGTAAAGCTTAAAGCTTAAAGCGTCTAAGTAATGAGTTTTGAAGTCCAAAGAAACGTCAGTAAGTTTTATGATTCTTTGCCCCCTAAATTACTTTTAGTGATGTAAGCATATAAAACGTCTTATTTATAGACGCAAAGAAATTAAATTTATTATATTTTTTTTAATTGGATAGTTAAATTAGATATTTATTATTTTATTAATTGTGGAATAATTGTTTGTTAATGATTATTAGAAAACTCAATAAGTTATTAAAAGAAAGCATTTAGATGTAAATTTAAATGTTTTTGAAATGCCATTCATAATATATTTGGGGACCTTTATTAATTAACTAAATGCTAATACTTTCTTTTCAAATACTCAGGCTATCTCGAAATTTACAGAAATAAAATTGTGACAATTCAGACCAGACCAGGTATTTAAGAACTGGAATATAAACAAATATTAGATGATATATATCAAAAACTGCAAGTTAAAACTCAACAGATGTCAAACAGATGTTATTAAACTATAAATTAATTTTCCAACTTGCATATTAAATTTTCTCAGTTAGGCAATTTTATTCACGGGGAGGACCGTTTTATGTGACATATTTTTCTTGTAATAAAAATATTATATTGTAGAGCTATATTATTATTATTCTAAGATTTAAAAATAACCATTTGGTTTAATAATTAACTGAATTATTTGTAAAGAAATTGTAAAACTGACTGAATTCAAATGTTAAACATTGTCATCACCAAGATTTGCTGACAATGATTCTTATTCTATCAATAAAGTAATTGTCAGAATAGCAACATCGTAAATTTAATTAAGTTAAAAATATATTATTTATATTTTCCTATATTAAAGTAATTTGAGTAGTAATATACAGCAGCATTGTCATACAAAATGGCAAGTCTGCAGCCATTTGAGTACGGTCCACATTAGCGACGGCTTGCTAGAGTGAGTTCAACTTATTAAGTTAATGACATTTATGTTTTCTCTTTAAAGATTTTTATAATAATAATATACTTCCATAGATCTACTTAAGATTTCACACGTTGTTACCTCTACTAAGTATGCGTATCTATTGCATCAGTACAGACGACAAAAAATATTCTTTAAATAAAATTAAAAAAATGTTTATAGAAACGCGACAACGTAATTATAGAACATGGCGTTGATTAAAATAATAACAATTTCGTAGTAGAAGCACACGCAACTCATTCACATTTTATCACATTCATTTGTATGAAAAAAGTTTTATGTTTTCGTGATTGTTTGTCGTAAAGTACGACCGAATGTATGCATGCTATATACCACATTTTTGTTTTGGCAGTCGAGCACCGCAAATTTATTATTTTGGCAAGCTTATAGTGTGGTATTCTTAACAATACTACATTTTATCTCAGAAAGGATCAACTTCAAGAGCGTTTAATATTATGGTAAAAGATTTAATCGTAAAACGAAACGCTGCTTATTTCTAACTAAGATGTATATCAACCTACTAATTTCCTTAACAATTTATAACACGTACTTTTCAAAGCTGATATTCTTATCTCATGATCAGATAAAATTCGTTTTTATTTGAACCATCATAAATCGTACAATATATTATGTCTTACGGTATTTTTGTACATTCTAGTTATTTTAAACTTCTGATTAATTTAGAGTTTAAATGCAATCAAAATAAATTGATTTAAGAATTTTGTCTATCTAATAATATAAAGGTGATATTACTCTGCATAAATAACAGGACAATGAATTGACAGTCGGTCTCCATTTTTAAATAGGAATCCCGAGTCTATGTCATATGTTTCCAATCCAACGTGAAAATTTCGTGTTAACAGCACAGCCAGCTATGAAATTGCTGGCTATGCTATAAGGATAGTAAACAAATAAAACTGCGATAAATATAAGTGTAAAAAAGTACTAAAAGAGACAATCCATCCATAACTCACGGCCGCGTCGAAAGGCACCCTTACACTACACGACTTAGTCCATCGGAATTCCAGGAATTTGACAACGATGAAAACACATTTAGGGAAAAAAACACCGAAAAACAATAAAGAACAAATTAGATTTGGACACAGGGTACTGAAGGATGGTTGGGTATCACGCTATGGGAATCGAGGGAGGTTTAGGCTGGTGGAAAGTGCGGCGCGCTAGAGCGGGTCCGGTAGGCACTAGGCAGGTAGGCAGTAGGCTTTACGTCGCGATCGCACGGGGCGGAGGTCAAGCGCTCCAGCGGTGTTTTTCTCCGTCGGTATCGGTCACTGACCGCGCATGGAACTCCGAGCACCTCTCGTCTCCGGAGGTGTTGTGGCGAGATCGCGCGGGACACTACGAAACGCGCGCGGCACGGCCGCCCTCCGCAGGCGATTTGATGCCCTCCGCGCGACGCCGCTGCGCGCGCAGCCAACCCGATGGATAATGCCGCCCTATCCCATGTCGAGCTATCGAGTTATCCTCCAACGCTGGATATCGTGCTTACTCGAAACACTTTCTACAACAACTATGTGAAAGTCCTATTTGACTTGAGAAAGAAAACCCGTTCACTTTTGATAAAAAAATCCGTTATAATGAATTTTCTGCCCTGAATCGTCTAGGGAGTCACTATATTATCAATATTAAAGACCAGGGTCACGATCCCTAATAATTTCGAGGTCCAGTCAAATCATGAATAATTTGCATAACAAAAAATCTTAATCGACAATAGACATCCCTAAACAGATTATAATTGGAGCATGCGTGGTGCGAGGGTTGAGGGTAACAGGAGGACGAAAACGGGGGTGTGCAGGGCAGCGGCGGAGTGCGTGGCGGGGTTTTGAGGGGGTAGTGAGGGGTGGTGCGGAGGGTTGTGTCACCCGCGGCGGCGCGACGCTACGCCGACGTGATCTTGACACCGCACATGCACAGCTTGTGACGTCCACCGCGTGTCAGTTCTGATCGCTTCTCACAAAATGCCTTAAAGCCCCTCTCGTTGGAAAAACACTGCCTTTAATATCGTCAACCTCAATTTCCATATATTGGATAGAAAGATATAGAACGCTTATGGTTGATTTCGATATCCGTTCGTCAGATGCAATAACTTAGGCATAATATGTGCAAATAATGTAATAACAAAATTTTATCGTAGCTATAAATGGTAAAATAAACAATAAAAAGTTTAGTAAATGTGATATGTATTATGAATTCTGATCTAGCTCGAAATAATCGTAATCCAGCATCTTATAATCGATAGATAGTTAATATAAGCATGTTTCAACTTTCGTAGCATTGGCTTTTAGCTGGAAAGAAAAAGATTTCCCTATCGTTTTCCTTAATTAGTACAAGGACATCTGTAGTGTGTGCTTGTTCAAAATATTACAAGCCCACAGATAGTAAGAAGAGATAGGCTGACTATGGGTTTGGCCGACTGTGCTCGAACAGCCAACTAGTCTGCAACTGCAAAATTAGCCGAGTAGTCGGCGAGGCCTATCATTAGATTCGGTGTAAATGTTTATAAAGACAGTTTTATTTTGTGTTGTTCGGCGATCCACCAAACAATTACTTATACTAAACGCAAATAAGTAAACGCAATCTCAAATGTATTTTTAACATCTTTTATCATACGTAAACACCAGTAAATCAATAAAGGCATCAATTTACGAGCGTACCGATTAATATATTCACTTCTGAATTGATCACTCAGGTTCTAATCTAAGAAGTTAGCTTTTTTATTTATTTTAGATATTCAAAACCTGGCCGCTAATAAAATTAAATTAACAGCAACAATGAAATAGATCAGCCCCGATAGTAAAACCGCGACGTATTTGCCGAATAGTCGCCGTCTACAAAAGTGGCCGACTAATCTGTACAACCCTGTAATTGGAGACACAATATAATAAGGAAATAGGTAGAATTGATTTTATCGAAACTTAACGTTGAAGGACTGTCTGTCTCTATTTTGATTTTCAGTGCTCCGGTTAGAAGGCCACGTGTATCAATATATTTACAGGAAAAGGCTACGGTTTCTGTTGGCAGTCGGTGGATAGCTTAAAGGTCGAACTTTCTGTGCTGTACGGCATATAATGAAGAGAGCCTTCGGAGAGCACGTTAGGCTGTGTTGGTTCCAGCTTTCAAATAACGTCTATGTCAGCTGCAGTAGAAGGTTGTGTAAGATACCTGAAATCTGACCACTATTACTTTCCTTAAGAGCTGTGTGGATTAAATGGCCACAACTGGTTATAGCAGAAACCAACTGCTAGTTTATCAGAAAATAAGTTAACCTTTTCTCACCTCACGAAAAAGTAAACAGAAGTATCAAAAACTTGAACACCTGCCCACTTCAAAATTGACTTATAAAGCCTTAAATCCGGTATCGAGGATATGGATTCACCCTTCAGTTTCGGGCTCCCATTTCCAATCTTCAAGTATTATGGTAACTTAGTAAAAACAATCGATAGGTAAGGATGGACTGTGAATGGACGGGAAGTCACTTGAGAGCTTTTATGCTTGGAATATTGAGCATTCGATGTAAGAGAACTTTTGTGATGGCATTGAGAGAGTATGTAATCCACGCGTAATGTCAAAGTTTACCACTAGTCGTAATATAATGAATTCACATTATTACAAAAGAAGTAATTTATAGGCCTTTTCAGAACTTTCTTAAGGAACTATAAGCGCACCGTTTTACTTATGAAAATCGCCGAAAGTTGTCCTGGGTTGTGGTGTTCATCCACCCCATAATTTCTTGTATAAGAGTTATTACAACAAATATTTCAATGTAGTCATTATAATTGAAAAGTTGCAGGTAACATGTTATTTTTCAATTGTAATTACGATCAAGTAGGGTAGGGTACATTTAACACCGACACTTGTAGCATTTTAAGAAACAGTATAAATTCAAACTGTTAGTAGTCATTATAGAATTGAGTAACTATAAATTCTTCCAAGAAGACTGACTTTACATTCATCAGCTATATTCCCAAAAAAACACACAAAATTGAGATGACGCGGGCTAAGACGTGTGGACGCCGAAATCCGTGGCGCGTGACTCTCGTTCACGCTCCATCGGGCTTAAGATATGCCGTATCTTGCCAACCATCTAAGAACAATGTTAAAACTTACAAACAAGCATACCTTGTACTTAGTGGGCGGGTAAAGTACTACATGCACGACATGTAGAATGTAGAACCTCTATGCTCTACATTCTGCATGTCGTGCATAGTGCGTACCTAGTGTACTACGTATCACAGGTACAATATCTAAATGCGCCATGATCACGTTATTTATTCTGCCTCCTTCAAAGCACAGACGGCCACTCTTAGCTTAAAGATTCGACTATAACGTCAACTTCAGTTGTCTTTTGACGTGTCTTTGTTGATACCTACGTCATAGTCAAATCGAAATATCTAGAGTGGAAACTGGTGCTAGAAAGGCTGGCTGGTTATATTTGCTATGAAAAGTTCAAAGAGTAATTAAATTAACGTATACATAGTAAAAGGGTATCGTTCATTATAAGATTTAAAACACACTTTATCTATTTGTGTTGACTGTAAGTAAAAAGTAAAAGTAAAAAAATATTTATTAGAACACCAAATCATTATTAAAATTAAAATCAAAATAAAAAGAAATCGAATTTAGAAACTAGATAATAAAAATAAATACAGAATAATTACAATAGTATTATTGTAATTATTCTGTATTTATTTATTAGTAAAAAGTAAAAGTAAAAAAATATTTATTAGAACACCAAATCATTATTAAAATTAAAATCAAAATAAAAAGAAATCGAATTTAGAAACTAGATAATAAAAATAAATACAGAATAATTACAATAGTATTATTGTAATTATTCTGTATTTATTTTTATTATCTAGTTTCTAAATTCGATTTCTTTTTATTTTGATTTTAATTTTAATAATGATTTGGTGTTCTAATAAATATTTTTTTACTTTTACTTTTTACTTACAGTCAACACAAATAGATAAAGTGTGTTTTAAATCTTATAATGAACGATACCCTTTTACTATGTATACGTTAATTTAATTACTCTTTGAACTTTTCATAGCAAATATTAGCCAGAAAAATTTGGCAACGTTGATTTTTAGCTGGAACCTCAGGTGACAAGTGATAATAAAAATAAATACGATGTACAGATGTGATATATTTATTAAAAATCTGATATATCTTAATAACTTTTATAGTGACTGTCCAAAACAGAAAACGAACTTGAGCTAGTTTCTAGACTAGACCAACGAGAGTGTCTTAAGAATATTTATTCTTAGTGAAGTATGCTGTTTAAAGTGCGGGACAGAATTAAATCGAGAATGGATATTCAGTACACATAGTGTCATTACTAATATATTCTATAAACTTATGAAAATGGAAACACAATTTGTCTTTCTAGTTGCATGTAAATGTGAATAATGCATAATGTATAATTTTGATTTCATGATTTATTATTACATCTAATGCTACACAAATAATTTATTAGTCTCATGTAAATCAAGTCCAAGATTAAACTATTTTGAGGTGGTTGAACTATTGTGAACAAGCTAGACTGACTAAAGACGACCTTCTGTCTGGACTAATATCATTGTCATCTGCTTAATAGTAGAGAGTGCTTGCGCTAATGCTTCGTACCTATATGTAATTTAATCAAACAATTAGTCAAGCAATCGCTCCATTTATTTGTCAGACCAAATTGACCTAAAAACTCACATGCCACATTCGTGGTATAATAATGACTGAGTAATGAATTCATTCACGTAATAGTTGAGCGTTATATTATAAATGGAGCGGTAAGGTTGAGGAGGAGGGCGCAAGGTTTCAGCGCAGCCCTCGCAAGGCGCGCCGGATAAAGGGTTTTGTTTTCTTTATAAACAAGCGAAGGTGCTGCTAACGACCCCGCGAACAAATACGAAATTCGATCTACCATTACGAGTACAAATGGCTCCCCTAGCACCACAACCATTGTCTTTGCTGCACTCTCGATACCACTCGTTATGCTCTAACCTTCTCAAATCACAACTATTGTTCCTCTTTATAAACAACAACACCTGCTTCTGACGTTTTGTTACACAAAGTAAACTCTTTCAATAACACCAAGATTGATTTCTGTAAATTTGCCCGATGTCCTTATCGGTATATTAAATCCGTATTAAAAAGGAAATGAAGAGTAGGTATCGTTTCCATGAAAAAGTTGAAGTGCCGCTATCACTTTGATCTCGGGTTGGTATTGCCTTAAATTTTTGACATTTAAATTCGACATTATTTAAGTACCCACCCGATACTGAGGTACTCCAGTTTTGAAAATTGGATTGTCTTAATCAAGAAATTCACGAATATCGAATCGTTTCTTTGATCTGAAAACTCCACTTATTAAGTCACCCCAAAAATAACCGACCGTATGATTACTTAATAAATGTAAATAGGTATTTATGATGTTACAGCGTTTATAAAGTTATTTAGAGTCTTATTTAAATGTTACTATTTTGAAAGACCGCAACAAAATTTAGAGTCAACTAAGTCAAGCTTCAAGATTATAAAAACCTTGTTAAATATTCATACTTTTCAACAAGACCAGTAATCTTATCCAACCAAAACAGCAGCTGCATGTAAAATAATATAGTCAGTTCTGCAAGACGCCCGTGCCCGTAGCAAATAGTCTGCAGTTTACCGTGACAATAATGCAAAGCTCGCGATCACACAAGACTGTAGCGAGACTTGCAAGTTCAACGTCAGCTATTCTTCAGGAATAACAGTTTTATGTAATGGCTTGTGCCACGAATCGAATAAAAAAGACGTCTGACAAAAAGTAGAAGAGGAACGTAAATCGAAGCATTTCTATTGAGGGCCATGACGGCGCATAAATGTCGTCCACGAATGTTGTTTGTCACCGCGGCCCGACCGCGGCCGAGTACAGTCGAGTTCAAAAAACGTTTACTACCATGAGGTTTATAATTGAATGCACTTATCTATGACACAAAAATAATAACAGTTAAAGAGAGGGAGAGAGATAAGCTATAAATACCAATAGATACTAAAGACACAGTCTCGGATCCAAAATTCAGTTTTTAAATCTCATTTTTGAAATCGATTATCTAAAGATTCTGATCAAAATAAGGAGATTTCATTTTCATTTGATTTACAAAACATGTACGGACGATTATTCATGTCGAAGTTTTGAGAGTGCGCTAAATTATGAAGAAAAGTTTCGTCAACAAAAAACAATAACTTTCTTTTGTAGACATTGAAAACTATTTAGGCGTAATGAATAACAAGCGTTAACTACAGTAATTATATATTTTACTGCTCGTAGTTTTATAAAGAATTATGTTAAAAACCTGGAAACATTTTGAGAACGCGACTGTACCTCCGATCGCGCGATAGTGGCGCAGCGGATGGACGAGCTTACTTATATTGAAATAAATAATATTGAAAAATAGCTTATTCACAACTTTGTTTCACCATTAGTCTGATTGGAGATTAAAATAATCCGCTTACGTAATAGTAATAAATGGTTGTGTGGTGTGCTCGTTTTCTTGGTGTCGTGAAACTAACAAGATATATATCAAAGGCGTCTGTCGTTACCTGGCCTGAATTCATGTTCCATAAAGTAATCATCGTGATTACTAATATAGAGTAGTATATTAACATTAGTAGCTACTTCTGGCAGCACAAATTACTTTGACACAAATATTTAATATGTACAGATTTTGAGCAAATAAATGTTTCGAAATTCTTAATATCACGTAGGCTTTGTAACTCAATCCGTTTTATTTGATTAGACTGAATAATCAAATTTTGAGATCAACATGTCTAGGAGAAGATTTAATATGGAAGATTAATAAGGATACATATTTTATGTGTACGAACAATTAGTCTGAGATTAACATGTCTGGGCAAAGTTAATAAGTTTATTTAAACAAAGTAATAATTTTTGATCCAACTAACTCGTGTTAGTAAAATTTTACCATTCAAGTAACGTTGTACTTACAAATCTTTTATAACTACATAAATAACATTTCTAAAATTAGTACAAACACGTGTTTTGAAGCTCAGAATCACAAAGAGGCTTTAAGTATTAATCTATTCTATTTAATTACTCTAAATAAAGCTTGAGATCATGTCTGGGAGGAGTAAGTAAGTAGGTAAGGTTAATTTGAACAAAGACAATTTTCAATCCGAATGAGTACTAGCATTTCAAGAAACAAAGTAATTACTAACAGAAACTGGGGCTTGTGTCAATTCAACCTATGTACGGGAATGTGGGTGACCTTAATCTGAAACGATTAGAAGGTTACTGGAACGATTTAGTTAGATTTCTCACATTATTTCCAAGACCTAGGTTATTAGGACGTTACCAATCGTCAAATTTCTTGGTGGCTCGGGACAGCGAGAGCGAGACATATATATAAAGCGTGAATTCACACGAGTGACTGATACAGTGCATTTTACGTCCCGCCAAGTTCTTTGTTTCACCTATAAACGTCTCTTATGTCCAACCTTCATTAATTCTTCATTAAGTCTTCATTAATTAAGAACAGTATTGATATTATATTATTCCACAGATTTAAAACAATAGTATTCCGTCGCTCTTTAGGCTCTTTTTATTTTTTAATAGAAAAACATTACTGAAGACAATTGTTTCTTCAGCCTAAAATTAAATTTAGTACTAATAAAAGACAATATTTGATTTTCATGGAGATAAGGATGAACCGCGATTTTACCATAAACCTGCAACGTATACATTTATTTCTCTGTGATTTTCTATAAGACAGAAAGAGTTCAAAGGCTGAGATTAAGATAAAAGGTAACTAGGCTCAATAGTAGCTATCCAACGATGTATCACATGTATGTGTAGTATGGTGGGACCAGATTCCATAAAAAATGTACATCTCCTTTGAAGGTCGTAAGAAGAAGAGTTGGGTAAAGCTTTTATGAAGAATAATCTCAAAATAAAACGATTTTTATTTGATTTCTTGCAAAAATATGACTCAAGAGAGTTTTATTAAATTACGCCACGTAGAAAAGGTCGTCACGGCGCGACATCCGAGTCGCCGTGTTGTCGCACGGTGCGCGTCTCATATCGGGTTACAATCACATGTTAACCCATGATCTGGTAGTCTTACAACCAACGAGAATGCGTCTGATCGTCAGATTAGGACACAAACAGTGTAATGAACTTTGAACATGTATTTTGTATGTTGGCATTGTTTGAGAGTTTTAAGCCGTGTGGATTGTATGCATGGCGGAGTGAAGCGCCATTGTGTGTTCGTTCATTATGTGGCTGGCGCCGCTCCATTAAACACCAATTAATAATAAAATTTCGTTATTTTTGGTTTAAATTAATTTAATTTATTATTGCGATACTCTCTTTCAATAACAGTTTTTTTGGTATAATTTTTATTGAGATGGATCTAAAACAAATAGTTTTTTAATCAAGTGCTTAAACATTTGAATCATTTGCAAGTCTTGACTACTTCGCAAATATTTAAAAGGTTTACGTAAGTAACAAATTGAAACGACTTTTGGAGGACTGATAACATTACGCATTTTACGTACATTTTAGTTTTAACATAATATATTTTGAAGCTGGCACAAAAAGAGTTGAGAAATTTCGAGTCTAGCAGCACACGAATCCATGGTTGAATTGGCAAAGCACCTGGGGCGTTTACCCAGGGGGTGCAGGTTCGAATCCTGCTGGATTCATTATTTTTCAATTTTAATTTTATATAAAATAATAATTATATTTTGTTTCTAGGAACATAAACTTTTCTCGGCACTACCGCCTTTAGGATTTTGAAGGAAATATGATCGCTACAAAATTTTAGAAAAATGCTACAATTGTTAGGAAATTAAATAAGACACCCTTACAAAAGTAAGCCCCTTTATATTCAAGCGGCTACGATTGAATTTCACAAGTATGACGTAGGTAATAAAAGATGAAGTAAAACGCACATTACAATGCAAGTTTTAAAGGTCGGACAATGTTACAAAAAAGTAAGGTTTTTATCAAAGTGCGGTGCTTTTAAGGTTTCCGTATTGTAAAAATATACACTGCGAACTTTTTTTTATTCTGTATACAGCGACAAGGCGAGTAGTCCACCTAATGTAAGGGGTAACAACAGTCCAAGAACATAGACAGTCTGCTAAAGATTGCAGAGGCATCGCTGATGAGGCCTACGAATTATACTATTATATTATTATTTAACTCATTAGAGCCAGCACAGGTAAGATGAGTTGGTGGTGGTGCTCTTTCCCTCAAACTACTTTTAAAAAGCTATACCATTAGAAAACTTTTTTATAAATGTAATATTTAAAAACAAAACTGACTAAGAGCGAGTTGGACCTGCGTACGAAGGGTTTCGTACCATTATCTATAAAAACAACAAAAAAAACATGTATATTGTATAGGAATCCCCTCAAATAAGTATTTCATTCAAATTCAATTATTTATTTCTAAAGTAAATGTATAACTAAATATTCTGTGAATATTTCAAGGGTCTTTCTGTTACCGTTATCAATATCGAGCTGAAACGAGCAAAATAATCACTATTGTTGTAACTTGTATGGGAGCCCCCCTCCCCTAAATGTTTATAATATTCGGTTTTTAATATTTGTTGTTATAGCGGCAATAGTTATACATTATCTGTGAAAATTTTAACTGTTTAGGTATAGGGGTTCTGTTTTTACCCTTTGGGTAAGGAACCCTAAAAACTTTAATAAATCACATCGGTGCTGCAAGTTTGATTCTACTCACCAGATTAAAGGTATAAACATTGTAAATCTTTCAACGCTTTAAATTCATAGACAATACCGTCTCATCGCTTAGATTCTTTGAAGACGCAATTCATTGTTTTTATTAATGCTTGCTCGAGACTATGAAATTGAAAACGAAAAACAGGACTGGATTATTGAATGTAGTACCTCGACGTCATTAAATCAGACTGTTCGTAGCTATTTGTTTTCTTTAAGCTTTTTGCCGTAATCCCTCGCGGGCTCAAGCTTAGCTTCATTTGAATAGTCACAATATTTTATTAGATCGTGATCGTGGGCTTAAAAAAAACCATGATTAACTTATCTACTTCGCAACTATTTTATCATTTGACAAAGCTTCTCCTTAATTTTTTTACTTGAAATGTATTAGATATTCAAATAGATGGATGGAGAATAGAGTTTTATGGTACTAGTAGTATAGTAGAAAAAAAAAAGATCAATCCGTTTGTTTGTGGTCGACATTCCAAAATTAAACGTCATCCTATGAAAGTTTAAATAATATGAGACTCAGAGTTGTTATAATATTTCAATAATAATTCCAAACACAGAGAGTCTTATATAAATCCAGAGAGAGGTCTATTTGCAGAGAGAGATGGATAGATTTATGATAAGCCTGTTTCATAAATTAGATAAATATTCAATCAACATTGAGCTATCCTGGGGAGCAATCCTTGTGGCATGACAGGCTAAATTGTAGTAATAGTAATTTCTTAGCGGCACAGCAGGCCAGATGTTGTTGTCATAATGTGACGTTGTGGCATCAGCTACACGCAACCGCGACGTTCAAGTGGCGTACACCGCGCTCCGTTCGCCGTCACGTCGCCGTACCGCCCGCTCTACCTCGCAACCAGAGCAACAAGTCACTATTATATTGTTTATGCCGAATTATATTCATAATTTTTCGACTCAGGGTCGAGCCAAGCTCAAATTATGTTCCACGCGGATCAAGACAAAATGAGCGCACGTTGGCGTTACAATTTATGGGGCAACGGACTATTGTGCCGATTTGTGCCGACACTGATTACTCTTTATGGAGATTTGGCGTCCTAACACGACGCGCCCTACATGCTCCGTTTACGTACACCAACGGGTTGTATGGACGTAAAACTTTTATGCTTCCACCGCGTTTTACAGCGGGCCTTTTATTATTTAGTGAAAGGAACGACGGTGATGTCATAAATCTCCGCTCCTGCGTGAACTTTCGCCTCTTATCTCGGCAAAGAAATTATAGAACTTTCTGGCTTCTCCTAGACAAAGTGTTTGGCTTTCGGGATCTCGGGTCACTAAAAGCTTTTCACAAATTAATGAGGAATTTGTACAGACGAAACGATAGACAAGAATAAATATAATTTCATTAGTAATGTATTTAATTGAGAGTTAAATTGGTCAAACTTTATGAAATCGTGGGCAATAAATATTGCGTCTGTAGAATAGTCATGTATCTGTATCGCAGGGCTCATTAATCTTGTAGTAACTAGGTTCTGTGTGGGCTTAGACAAGGTTTATATGTAATTAAATTACGTTTAACGTCGTCGTACGGAGCGGACGAGCCTCTTTAAATCATATCGGACCCGTAGAATGAAAGCTAGAGCAGGCAGACAGGTCATTACGAAAAGGTCAAACGTTTTTGTGTACTGCTTTTTGTTCCCTCTGTTTGTTGTTTCGTGTGAGGATTTGTTTGAGCATAAACATTGTCTCGTATCGTATCTGCACCTTCGGTTTACGATACTAGATAAAATTATTTTGGGTTTGGTTTATTTTAGTTTATGTATACGGTATGGTTGGCAGCTGCGACAAGTGATGGAGCTGACAATTTCATTTTTGGTTTTGAGTGCGCTCGTATGAGAATTTAGATAATACATGGTGTACCTAAAAGACATCATGACGGAGCCGAAGATGTACTGAATCTCTCGTAAGCGGCTTTGTCATCATGTCATTTACAATTTGTATACCTATACGGTATACATTCGAATCAATTACTATTAGTCTTTTGTCTAATTACTTTTTAAAATTTTACATGCCTACTAGTAAATTTAAATATTTTTATTTTACAGTTTTTAGATTTCTCGATGTATGATTCCAATATAAAGATTTAATTTAGATATAAACACCCTGTATGGTTTCGCTTGAGTAACAAATAACGCAGAGTAGTAATAAAATGGGAGCTTATTTTTCACTTCTTAATTGTCGTATCGATTTCAAACTTTGGTAACAAGGTATTCAGAAGTTTGTATCTTGATGGTGAAAGTAAGAAGTCTTAGTTCTTGAATTAATTAAACTTAATAACTTCCTTAGTCACATGCTTCGTCTTTCGTATGTAAAAAACTTTAGCGGTGTCAACGGAACGAAGTTCCATTCGATTAATTAGTGAAGGAATTGTAATATTTTTTTTTTTTTTTAAGTTAATGTTTTTTTTCATTAGTTACATAATCTAATACATATATCTATATGTATACTTAATCTAATATATATATTAATCAGTAGGCACAATTTTAGTAATATAACTGGCTTGCTTTCTATGAGAGAGAGAGAGAGAGAGAGAGATAGATAGAGAGATAGAGAGAGACAGAGAAACACGCGCACTAGAAACATGTTCATGTAAAATGTTGCTTAGACGCGGCCATAAGTGTCAACAAATTATCAGATCTCATGTAGTCAAGCTTATAATCTACATGGCCTTATTTTACAAGTCCTACCTTCATAAACTTTAAGTCTTAGTCAAAATTGATTTGGTGTGCATGAAAGGAGCCTCCCCGAGTGACGTAGACAACGATCCCCTACGTCCGGCGCACCCTGGGCAATTCATGAGTTCTCTAAACCGAATTGGCTAATCCTTTCACTCCGATGGCAAGTCAAAATAAAATTTGACTTAGCCATCGACACGACGAAGAAGAAGAAGTCAAAATATGTGGCCTGGCCGTTTTGTTAGTACAAGAATTGCTGTGTAACAAAAGAGTGTTTTCTTTTTTCTTAAATCTGCGTAAATCTGTCAAAGATTTACTGCGTTACTAGGGTGTAGCCAAGTAACGATAAATCTGCGCAAATCGGTTTGCACAAATTATTCGCTACGATATATCGTAACGTGCTAAGCGGGCATAATGATGCAAATACAAGTTAATTGTTACGTACCAAGCAACAAGTACTAAGTTAGTACAAACTGGACCTAATTCTTTATTCCTTTGCTTCGTCATATCCAAATTAATAAACTACCATTGACGTATTGGAAGCATGGCAGTGGCACACAATATACAAAAGTCTATTATATTGTTATCGCATGGCGCCTCTTGCAGCCATTCTATTTCAATTTTACACTGTGAGCACAAAGCTTTATTGTTTTCAATTTTATGAATTTCAAATCCCAGAACTATTCGACTATAGGTCACCGTGAATTTGTTTCAGAAGTTATTGAGCGAAATGTGAGTCCCTCATGTCTGCATTGCCTTTGTTGGGGTGCATGAAAGGAGCCTCCCCGAGTGACGTACACAACAATGCCCTACGTCCGGCGCACCCTGGGCAATTCGCGAGATCTTAAAAGCGAATTGGCTAATCCTTTCACCACGATGGCAAGTGAAAACCTTGACCACCTTACTGACTGTCCAAAATGCCCTACCACCTGCACAAGAGAGGCGCTCATTAACGCCGACGAGAGCGCTATAACAGTGACCCCTTATTGGACCAATCAAATTTGACTCAGCCATCGACACGACGAAGAAGAAGAATTGCCTTTGTTTATGTGTGTGACGTAATAGAGCTTTAGTCATAAGCTTTTACTGGTGGTAGAGCTCTTGTGAATGAGCTCGAGGGCGGCAGCACGACCGTCTCACCTTTAACCTGCCGCCAAATAGTAGTGCTTCCACTATTGTGTTCCGATTTGGTGGTGAGATCAGGCCATGAAATTACTGGCACATGAGGCATAACACCGTAGTCTTCAGCTGCAGCGACGCATCTATAATCTGCTTTTGTGGATTGTTGATGTCCATGGACTGTACTCCACTTACCATCAGGTGGACTACACGTTCGTTCGCTGTGGGCGTAGAATAAAAAAAAAAAAGCTCGAGGGTGTAAGTTACTGAGCTTCAAAACAGACCAACCCTGCTGATTGCTTTTTCATATTCTAATGAATTTATGTTGTGAATGTAATCATTCACAACATAAATTCATTATCCTTGGACCCCTAAAATACTAATGTATTTTAGGGGTCCGTTCCCAAAGGGTAATAGGTAATCGAACAGTGCAGTCTTACTGTGCTGTCTTTCTGTCACCAGGCTGTAATTTTAAAGGATAATGGTGATTTATAACCGTTGTACGAATTTGATAACGGCAACAGGTAGACGCTTGAATTATTCACAGAATAATTAGACTTTAAGAATAAATAATTTTTATATAAATATTTTAGAGGGTCTTCCATGCTACAGACATGATTTTTTGCCATTCTTATAGATGGTGAATGGTACGGAACCCTTCGTGCGCGAATCCGACTCGCATTAGGTCGGTTTTTAGTTTTAATCAAATCCATGTGAACATGACTATGGCTTATGAAAGATAAGATGATTTTTTCATATGCGGAAACTTGTAATTGGACTTCATAATGTTATAAAAGTGTTTCTAGTTTTAAGTTAGCTGTAAGTAAAAGTGTTTCTAGTTGTAAGTTTTATTTCATTTTTATTGAATAAAAATGAAATAAAATAAATGAGAAAACAATTATAAACGAAAATTAATGTCAACCTATCATTGCATCCATCCATATTTGGTCAAATAATAAATATAATTGAGCTATCACTGTTTTTAATCTCTGGTGTTAGATAAAACACTGATTAATTAATGCATGCCGGTTTTCAACTACATTCAAGTAATAGCCCCATATACAACAGTTAATAGAAAACAGTAAAAACCTAATTAATATTAGATAATATAATTTTACGATGACCATATTAAACGTGATCGACTTATCATAGGATAATATAATAGGGACATAACGATTGGACCGAAATACTGATATGACGCAGCCGACGACGCTGGAGGCTCATACAATTAAACAGATAACATAAAATTAACGAAGCTCACTCGTAAATACACTCGCTTTATTATCTATAAAAGTCACTAATTAATTAATTGAATAATGACAAAGTGCTTTCTTGTGATGACGTACCGCGCGGTGAGACGATGCTTCCTCCGAGCAACAATATTGCGGTATAACTTAGTTGTCGAGACATTTACCTTGTTAATGCTTTTATCTGTGATGTGGGTCCTATAAAATACATACCCGTCCATATCGCAATCAATTAAAGCATTTACATTCTGATAAACATCATGAGTTTGTTGGTTTAATTCACCCGCGGCGTAGTTAACAGCTCAGCTGCGCTTATTATTTAGCTGTGTTAGAACCTTCGTTGCGCAGTAAATCTTCGCTCCTGGCCGTGACGGCAGTTAATGCAGTCTACCTAGGCTTCAAGAGATAAGCTAACAAGCCTCTTTAGCTAAACAAGAGGCGGCCAAACAATAAAGGCGAGTTAAGCGTCGTGAAATATGGCAGGAACGAAGTGCGATAACTCAGTGCGCTGGGTTCGCTTCTTTTCCTAATTAGCCATTCAATTCCCGTAATCTTGTTTACTCGTCGCGTCGGGGCGGCTCGCGCTGCCCAGGTGCGATAATGGCCGAGCTATTTGCATGCCGCCATATTGTTTCCCCATGTTCGGCTCGCAGGCTCCGATCCCGTCCGATCCGACCCCCCGTTGTTTTGGCTGGGCTTATTGGATCCGCTTGCGATTACTTTGTATTGATCCCGCCGTCCATTATCTACATTCGTTTATTTTCGTATCACAGTAATGATACCGGCTGATGTCCGCAAATCCAATGAATCCACCCCTTATGTTGTTGTACAAGTATGAGTAATTAATTTGTGGTTGATATCGATTCTATCGGTATTATACCTTGTTATTTTTGGGACGTAAATACTATTTAGGTGAATTTCGTGTGTATATTGTATATTAAACTAATATAAAGTTCAGGTATACGTGCGCGCGCGAATGTAGGTAAGTTAAGTAAACTACGATTCGTGTAACTTGTATAATCTGACTTCCCCAAATGCTCTTTTACGACTGTTAGTCGCTTAATTAAATTATCACGATGTATTATTCCATTAATATGATTAACAAAGTTGTAAACAAAGTTATAAATCAATGAATTAAGGCATTAACGCGATCATTCTCGGTAGTATTTACGTTTGATTCTTGTTTGATGGTTCCGCTAGCGTGCACTGGCCGTGGTAAGTCTTACCACAGAATATTATTGTTACCATTTATTGTAAACGATTATTATCGTCCATTCCCCTTTTTGTTTATTTTAAGAAGCCAGATTGTTATCAATTCGTGACCATGGTCCGAGCAACCTGTCCAGGCGTCAAACAAAAATTAAACATCAATTGATGTCATTTATCAATTTTATCATGATCGTGAATTTACTAATAATGTTTTATTCTTTTTAATATTTATATGGAATGACTTTTGAGTAAGGTTGTACTTAGTTAAATAGGATTTTATTGAGAGTGTATTTTGCAGTAGTGCGGCGTATCTCGGTCCCCGATGGCTGCAGCTTTAATGTAAAGCTCGATTGAAAAGCTAATCGTAATCTCGAACAGTAAATTGAAGGCGATCCGTGCAACGAGGCGATGCCGGCACATCTTCTATAAATACATTACTGAACACGCTTTATTACTCCGCCATCTTCATCCAATCCTATTAAGTGACTGTTCGCGAGCTCGTCTTCCTGCGATGGCGTTCACTTTTAGGATGGCCATTTTTTAATAATATTAGGGTTCAATAATGGCTTTAACACGGGGCGTCTGCGAACGTCTACATTATGTCTCGGTGTGAATTTGGCGAGCTCAGTCGATATGCTAAACTGAGGACGGAGCGTTGCGAGTGGCGAGGACCGAGAGGAGAGACCGAACGTCCCGATGCCCGCAGCCGCTGACGCTGCGTCTGCCCCGATGAGATGCGATAATTTAACGACAACGCTTCCCGAAGATTTCCCTTCGAGCGGCGATATTGCCGATATTACATCCTCGCCCACGTTTTATAATTTAGACGCCCGTTGCCTCGGGCTGCATAACATTAAAGGTATTTTATGAAAATGTTATTTTGCATGTTAATCATTCGAAAGGATTTTCGCTCGTAATAACTCGACATTGTTATTAAATTCCGAAAAGAATTCGTGGTTGGAGATCTATTAATATAACAGAATTGGGGTATAATGTCAATATTCCAGAGAATGGCATTCAGACAGTGTCATACTTGGAAATCGGGTCAAATTATATTCAGAGCAGGCATTAAGTTAATTACGATGCTTTATCTGCTCATATCGGCAGGCCTGTATAATTAGGGGTGTCAACACAATGCTTCCAGGTGAGGACAATATGTCTGCACAAACCACATGTCAATTTAATTTGACCCCCAATCCAAGATGGCGTCCCCTCGCGCCGCGGCGGACTCACCCGAATGCCTGCGGTTTACGCCTGTTTACTAATTGACGTGTTTTAGAGTAACACTGCCTGGTTTCTGTCAGCATTCCGACGCATACATTTAAATATGTATTCTAGTTGAGCCGTTTTTCAACTAGTCCTTTTACTTAAAACTATTTTTAGATGGAGACCTTTGTCACGAGAAGCTTTAGAACCGAACTTTGAAACATGAACCCAGTTTTTGCTTTTATTATCTTTATAGAAGAGATTTTCACGATGTTATTCATTAATTTTGAATTAATTTAGGACTTTACTTGTTACGTATTAGTCTAAATTGCCTAAACTTTTAAATGTTATCCACAATTCATTTAATTACTAGTCTGGCAAAATAATATTGTTAACGTACCGTAAATTACAATCTCTCTCTCTCTCTATAAATTAAAATCATCAGTATCATCTCAAAACTAAAATCTTAGGCAAGAAGAATTCGTTTTATACATTTCGGACCTCATTTTGTATTCATTCGATGTGACATTACAATTAAACCAAAAAATTCTGTTGTCCATGGATTCAAATAATCAAATATCCATTAACCATAATAATAGTCACCTAAATCAGTACCCTTAGTTTATGGGCGAAGGTACGAGAAGTAAATATTTAATCGAGGACGCTACGACATGCATATTTTATGGAGACGTAAAGACGGCTTACACGCTGACAGGACAAGACTCGCCGCGATTCAGATGACCGAATGAAATATTTATTTTGATTTATAATATTAGAATTTCTGAGAAATAATAATAATTTAATGGAAGTAAAGGATTTGTGGATAAGTTCCAGGGGGTTAACACAAGCCTGTTTCTTTTGATAAATTATATTATAAGTTGCGCCAGCACGACTTTGTGCTAGTTTGATAGCAGCATCCTTGTAATGGTTAACACATAAAGCATGTAGTCTTTCTCCTTCAGCACCAAGTTTATCTATTAGATTTTTGGTGACGTCGATGAGTCACAGCTATGTCATATCACCAAGTTTGTGTTAGAAATAGTAAAACTGACAGGATTTTCTAATTTAAGTACCAGCAGAACATTATATTTTGATTTCTTTTGTAGCTATATTAAGTGTCCTATTATGTACTTACTGATTACCTATTGAAGATTATTGTGTTAAAATATTTCTGTATTTATCCTTTAAAATAAAACTATAATGTAAGCTAAATGTTATTGGAGAAAATTACATAAAAGAGGCGATCTTTATCTTCAGCTCCTTCACAAAATTCAATTTAAAAATACTAAACCACACCTTTAAAATATTTCGACGCCGACGTAAACAATGATTTCGCAATACGTCATTTGTCTTATTGCGACTGTCTTGCTTTTGTAGACGTTATAAGAATAAAACCAGCGAGTTCGTGACTTCCCGTGGGTGTCGTAACTGAAGGGACAGCATTAGAAGGATATGTTGCAACGTTTACCTGTGAGATAATAAAAGGGAATTGCCATCTGATTTGATTAGGGCGATAGCCTCTGGTGACTTCAGCGCTGGTGAGGTCAAATGTCAGGATTAGTGCCTTGATGACTTCAAAAGGTAAGAATAAAGAACGTAATGAGCCGTGTGTAGATGATACTAATGCTGTTTACTTCGAAACGCGTTTGTAGTTGGAACACAAAAACTACCATTGGGTAGATACGCACATTGTCAGACTACAATAAAGTGATAACTCCTCTTCAATTCTAACTTTCAATTAAAAATAAACCAAACTTGGAAATAGAGTTTTGATTCCATCAAAGTCTGTAACTACCAACTTTCTGAAAACTAAACATATGAAATTGATCATTTTGGCAGATTTTAAGTGGACGCAAGAGCAGTAAGGATGATCGATGTAACTTTCTGCAAGCTGAACAAAAGCGAGCGTCAAAATACTGAAAATGTAATGTAACAGACAGAAAAATTACTTACTGCTTTTATCTACGAAACGTTGTTTTTTATCTTCAAGCACTGGAATGAGCCTAGAATTATCTGTCAGGTAAAATAATGGCCTTGTTTTTGAGTAACTTTTTATATTATAACATTGGCACTTAAAATAATGTTATCAGACGAACTAGTTATGATAAAAGCAAGCAAATTAAACCATTTCAAATTATAATGTGTGGAATTTGTAATAAGTGCCGAATTTATTTAAATTAAAATGCCGCAACGAAAATTGAATAACAAGAGTAGTAACTACGAATAATAATCTATTCGTAGAGTAGTAAGTACTCACTTAAAGTAAAAATATTGAATTTACTCATATTACATTTTCTCTTTTGCTTTGATAAGAAATTCATATAATTTAATACTTGCCACCGTTTTTATATTTTGAGAGCCCACATGAGGTGAGTTAAAATATGAAGACTTTGATGTTATGTCTGAAAATAACTTAATACCGATAATAAATTTCTTCTGCGGGTCGTATTGCTACTTTATTGCGGTATAAGTATGTCGTCGCATCGGCGGTTATGACTTATTTAACTGCTATTTAAATCAAATTCTAAGAAAAGCCCGTTCTCGGTGGAGCGATGAAAGCCTTCGCCATAATATGATATAGCTGGAATATTCGGCAGCACAATATTTTCGCGCGGCCAACACAATGGCGTCTATTTTCAAATTGAGAGCGCGGGAGGCCGTCAATAGACGCGAATGACATTAAATTGGTTAAATTGCTTGCCGAGCTTGGCTCTGCAGCTCCTCTGGGAGGTGTCCGTTCGTCGCGACAACGACGTTCGGCCTGTTACACAGCACTCAATCGATTCACAGCTCATCTATTTTTATCGATACACGCTTCCGTTCTGTGTTATCAACATTGTGAACTATTGCTTTCTGGATCGAGTTTGAACAATTTACAACTTTGCTCTCTAACGATGCTAAGCTGGCTTCGTTAGAGCCGCGTGTTGATACTGTTCTTTCTTTTTTACTGGCCGTGTGATTTAGAGAGAACGTTTCACTAAAACCACAATGAAGTTGGTTAATGAAGCGTTAGATAGTCAGGTGCGGAGCGCAGTGCGTCTGATAAAACAGTGCGGTGAGCCCATGTCGCTTCACTAATTCAGTGTAGAACGCTGAACGCGGTGAATGTCTTTCGGACGGATACAAACAGGGCCAAAACCAATCAATCAGCCCGGCGAACCGTCGCGCGATAATTGAACTCTTCCCTCGAAGTACTGCGATTCAATAGATAATTACAATCGCAAACCAAAAATTACACGCGGCATTTAACCGTAGGACCCTATTACGTTTCACAAAGCCGGCTCGGTCGCATTCGATCGGCGATCTTTGCCGGACGGAGGATTAACTCGCAACGGCGCACAATGAGGGCCCTCGAGAGGAGACGGGCAGGGAGGGGATGTATTAATAATGGTCTTCGTATTGAATGGAGCACTTACACGCTCCGGCGGGAGCTGAATGTGTGACTATCGCGTTAGAGCAAATCGAATCGGTCCGGTCGGCCGCCCGCACGCGCCGAATTCGCCGTTTAGCCGGAAACCCGGTACACGAAGAAATATGTAACGGGGCAAAAATCACGCCAACTCCTCACGTCTACACGTTGTCGGACAACTTAGCTCTTTCATTTGAATTGTCGACCCATTGAGTAGCTATATTTGTTTTGTTTTCGTAATATTTTATTATGTTTATGTTTTGTCTCTACGCGAACTTATATTGGAATAACATAACATAACTTTACATCACGCCTATATTACTCAGAAAGGTGTGGCAGAGGAGTACAACACCCACATTTCACCTGTTATGTTTAGGTCCCATGGGATAGGGGGTGAGCCTATCGCCATCCACCAGGCACAATTCAAACGCCGAGTTGCTATTGTGAATTACCTGACGGAAAGGTCACAAATAACACTTTGCCCGAACCGGGAATCGCACCCGAAACTTCGCAGCACTTGATATTGGAATACTAACGACATTAACGTCCGTAAACACACGTAACGATTAATCTGTGTAAACTGATTTGCTCAGATTATAATTTATAGATTCGTGTATAGTGGACAAGTAGGTAACGACTAAAAGTAGAACTCTAGTTTGGAAACGGAACCAAAAAGGACTTGATCACTACTGTGCACAGTACCTACTCAGCGAAGTGCACTGTTTCGGCCGAGTATCTGGTTGGTACGTGTGTCCAAGGAACTCGCCTGGTACACTTTAATTTATTTATTTGAAGAATTAAATTCTATAAAACTGAAACATAATAATAATAAGCCAATCATAAGACTAAAACTTAACTTAATATATTATTCACACACACATACACACCTATATTTAAACCCTATAAACGTATACAAACTATGCAATATATAAAGTCGATTCTACATCGCTCCCGTTCAAGCCACTTTAGATATTCAAATTCAAGAAGAAGTAACTAAAATTCCGGGAAAATTTTAACCGACTGAAGCGTATCATCCATTGTTTATGTTTTACAAATGATTACACTCCATTTCACACCTTTATGGGCTATGCTCAAAAATCCTTTCTTCTTATCCGCCCCAATTTCAAGGGAGTTTCATTTCACATTGACGATTTTTATCATTAACGGCACAGAGATTATTTTGTCGGATTCTAGCGGAATTCAGTGTTATTCCCATACGTATAAAGTATTCTCAGGATAAGGTATTGTTTTCTTTGAACTTATTAGAAGAATACGCTACGTCTTCAGTGTGAATCTATCAGAGATAATGGGAAAACTTTGATGCACTCTCTGTCCTGTATAAGCAGGACACTGAACTCCGACTTTTGTTTATATTAACATCGTCAGCCAAATCATTTCACGGGTTATCTTATGTTTATTTTGGGGAAAGAAAAAGTTAAAATAAGATACAGTTATTCAAATTATGAAATACGGGTGTTACTCACGTAATGTTGGTCTATTTAGTTTTTTTTTTTTTTTTTAAATAAAACGCCGCCCGCACTAGGAATAACTCCTGTGTCGCGGGGGTGTTCACAAACATACATTTCACGCAGAACGAAGTTGACCGTCGAATCTCTTGAAAATGCCTAAAAGTATAGAATAGGCGAAACCGCGGTCGACTAAATAGACCAACATTACGTGAATAACACCCGTATTTCATAATTTAAAAAAAAATAATTATTAAAAAAACAAAAAACCCGACTGCTTAAAAAAAAGAACTGAAAAGATAAAAACAAGTATAGCATTATCTACATTAAATTCATTAACAACAAATGAAATATGTCAAACTAAAATCTTTATGATGTTGCAGGCGGTGACAAACGAAGTTATATAGTACCTAGTAACAAAGTATTGTTTGTCCCCGCCTGCAACATCATAAAGAATTTAGTTTGACATATTTCATTTGTTGTTAATGAATTTAATGTAGATAATGCTATACTTGTTTCTATCTTTTCAGTTCTTTTTTTTAAGCAGTCGGGTTTTTTGTTTTTTTAATAATTATTTTTTATTTCACTCTTTTTAGTTCTTTTAACTTTTATTAATTTGTAGAAATTAAATCTTTTTGAGATCAATGAGCCTTAATCGTGAGTTAAACTATCAAATGCAAAAACAATTATTCAAATTCGACCGGCAGTTTCTAAGATTAGCGTGAGCGAACATACAAACTAACCTCCACCCGCTTCGGGCGCGAGCGTGCCGATGTATAAATTGGTAAATTGTGTTTAATCAGTTATATAAATGTGATAAGAAGTATATATTTTTGAAATGGTCTTTTCATGGCCTTTTATGTGATACCCATATTACTATGATGAAAAGAAATTTCAATCCCCCCCCCTCTTTTTTTTCATTTGCCGGCGCCATTTTGAAAATTTATATAGCCTATGTCACTATCACTGTTTTGACGAATTCAACGACACCTCATTTGTCAAAATCCGTCTAGCCGTTTGGGCTGTAGGGCGTGCCAAAGAAATAGACATACATACATACATACATACATACATACATACATACATACATACATACATACATACATACATACGCTCGAAAAACATAACCCTCCTTCTGACGCAGTCGGGTAACAATGTTACAACAAACAAACTCACGTCAGTTTTAATAAAATAAGAATAAGTTGAAAAAAAAATTGGGATAGACCGGATTCGAACCTGCGACCTTTTGCACACCGGGCAGTTGCTTTAACCAACTTGCCACGGTCGCCTCTTGCCAGTATTTTCAACAGTTTCTTAGTAAATTTGCTAAGCATAACTAAATGCTATAAAAATAATTAATAAGAAGAAAAAAGTTTTGTTTAAAAATCCAAGCTAAAATGTAGCCACGTTGCCCGACTGTTAAATTCAGCTCTTTTGTACGAATATGATTAGGGTTGGCTTTATAAAGGACTGCCGCGTTCAGACAATTTTGTTCCTGAACTATTTCTAGGTGAAATTGTGAAATTATGCGCATTTAGTTGGGAGATCTTCATAATATATCAGCTTCTGCGGCTTGAACCCTGGATATTTTAGAAATCCAGAGTTGAATATAGCCGACATTTTTTGTACTTTAGCACCTATAGTCGACATTGTAGAAAACTGCAATTTTCATTATTATATGTCTTTAAAGCAGAGACTCGGCAGATAAAAATAAGGGGCAAGTGAAAGAAAATGGGGCAAATTGCTTTTAAACCTACTATATATACAGGATAAATGCGACATAGGAAATTCAATAGATGCCCCTATTATTGTAACCACTTTTATATGGTAAATAATAATCGGTGGTTTTCAAATGTTATCTATGATCTGTTACAAGTTCATTCCAGATTAAAATAAAATAAAAATCATTCCTGATTATAAATGCACAATTAAAATATTCGAGACCTTCATTAAACTTTGTTTAAACTTGCCCTTTGCATTTTTTAAAGATCGGGTGTTGCTTAATTAAGTTTTTTTGAATGTAACTAAAATATTTAGCTGCTGCAAATATTTAAATAATGTTAATACTTAAAAAAATAATAATATGAAAAACTTATTTCTAAAACAAAGCTTTGTAATTATTACCAAGTACCTATGACTTCAGTTAAATTTAATCTAAAAACAACGTTTTTTAGATGTTTTCTTAGCACAGTCTTAATTAGAAGTAAGAATACTGAAAATTTAAATTGCGCCCATTTGATCGAAAAAAAATCCATCATCCCCTCAAAGCATTACTAATTAAACAAAATTGTATTCTTAAATTAATAGTATGAGATTGATTAATTTGAAATTAGAATCTACCCATATTTTATTTTATTACAAATAGAATTCATTAATGAATGCCGACAAAATTTCTCGGTTATTTTGCCTTCAATTCAAAATTTTAATAATATGTATACTGGGTCAGTAAAGGGACGTCTGTAATTAAAGGACATAATATAATGCATTTTATTCATTCTAGATATCATATTTCAAAGTAAGGCTTAAATTGTTGCTTATGACCTATACAATTGATATCAAATATTAATCATTTAGGTTTTGTTTTTCAATTCAACCAGGTTCGATGCCCGTACATGTATTTTCTTAAATAAAAGTATGCAAATTTTTATTTCACTAAAATCGACATCATGGTGTCTAAGATCATATTTTTGTATCTCCTAAATCTATATCTGAATGGGTGGCCCATTCAGATATAGTATATATACTGAAGGTACAAATTGACTTTACATCCATAAAATATAAATATTATTAACATAAGAAGAGCTTCTTTTCCTGTAATGAGCATCATTATGCATTTACCTATTTGAAGACTTTGTTTGTATAAATGTAAATGTGACGTGAAAAGGAGAATTTCGAATGAAAGTCGATTTTCAAAGTTGTGCGACGTCGAACGCGGGCGGCATGCCGAGTAGCCCGAGTGCGCCCTTTGCATACAACGATACCGTCCCTGCCTCGTGCCGTGCCGTCCCCGTCTCGTGCCCGTTAGCACGTACCACGTGATACTGTACGGAACCTATGTGATCTTGTAACATATTTTGTGCATCTTATTCTTTCCTAAGCTGCACGTTACTGTTACAAAATGAAAGGAAAGTTTTGTATAAGATTGGATCTCCGATAGTTTTGATACCAACTTTTGGATTTTGCTTTACCTGATTATATTACACAGTATAGTAACGGGTCTGCAGAGTTCCAGAGGGCGCACCAGAATACCAGCGCTGTAGTGCTGATGTGCTGCAGTAGTATGCTGAGGTGTGTACCTTTTTTGGCACATCAATTGGGGGTGCATGAAAGGAGCCTCCCCGAGTGACGTACACAACAATTCCCTACGTCCGGCGCACCCTGGGCAATTCGCGAGTTCTTAAAAGCGAATTGGCTAATCCTTTTACCACGATGGCAAGTCAAAACCTTGACCACCTTACTGACTGTCCAAAATGCCCTACCACCTGCACAAGAGAGGCGCTCATGAACGCCGACGAGAGCGCCATAACAGTGGTCACTTATTAGGCCAATAAAATTTGACTCAGCCATCGACACGACGAAGAAGAAGGCACATCAATTTATTTTTTATTATAAGTAGTTTTAGAAGTGATACTAAAATAAACGTTTCTTTCTTTTTTCTTTCTTTCTTCTAGTTCAGGTGGTATATTCTAGTTGAAAATAAATCTTTCAGCGAAAGTCACTCACATTTTCCAATTATATTAGCTGAAGTCAAGTCTACCTAATAGAATAGTTTTAGCTCTGTGCTAAACTCATTATACAGCCGTGTAAAGGAATCTTTTTAATACGATTTTGGATAAGTTACGAACAAAAGTGGAATATTCTATCACTCTTTGGAAAAAAAGATAGGACTGAAGCTTATATCTCGATGCTTCTTTACAACCACAATAAGACCCATAAAAGGTTCCATGTGCTCTACTTTTCATAACATCTTTATGCCCAAAAGAAATATAACAAGAACATTAAAGAAGTCAGCTGTTTATCGTCGCGTATGCAGTAAAAGTCAGCCGGAGGGTGGTTACGATTATGCATGTCACATTAACTATGGACTGGTAAATAGTCAGTACAAAACAAAGCTTCAATAATATATTCGTAAAATATTCATAAGTATAAGGGGAGCTGATGTTGACTACCAAGCAGGAACAAGCTACTTTTTATTTATTTACGGGTATGGCATGTTATTCGGCATTCATACTTCTAAAGCCACGACTGGACATAGTTTAAAACTAATTTTACGTAGTTAAAAAGCTTCTTTTTTTTTTTTTTTAACTTCTTCTTCTTCGTCGTGTCGATGGCCGAGTCAAATTTTATTTTGACTTGCCATCGTGGTGAAAGGATTAGCCAATTCGCTTTGTAGAACTCGTGAATTGCCCAGGGTGCGCCGGACGTAGGGAATCGTTGTGTACGTCACTCGGGGAGGCTCCTTTCATGCACCCCTTTTTTTTACTTTAATTTTATTATACTAAGAGAGAGTTGAAAAAATTACAAGACTGGCAGGATTTGTATCCTACTTAAATAAGAACTAATGGATGAACGTGATGTTACGAAATGACGTAACATACAGTTGAGAAATTGAGGGTTCTGGCAAGAGCCGACCGTAGCTGGTTGGTTAAAGCGACTGCCCGGTGTGCAGAAGTTCGCAGGTTCAAATCCTGCCGGTCCCATAATTTTTTCAACTGTTTCTCAGTATAATTTGCTAAGCATAGTTAAATGCTATAAAAATAATAAATTAGAATTTAATCTTATTATTTCATTACATATTTATTATTTACAACATGAATAATCAGTATACGTGCTTCATGAGTTTATGCCGTAACTCTAAGTTTGCAGTAATTTGGTTGGCTATCACGACACTGTATCATGAATTCGACAGTTTATTAGTTCATCGGATACAACACTATTAACTACCCGTTACCCTTGGTTGATGACGGCTTGTCTTGGCTGGCAGATAACTAGACTAAATTGTTTCTAGCTCACGGTCCATCCAACTTGCAACTATCCTAATTCAACTGTAATATATTTTTCACCTCGACAGTTTGAAAAGTTGTTCTTTGTTGAATGAAAACAGTGAGCAAAACTCGATTTTGCTTATTTTATGCTGTTATACTTTTAATGTCACACTAGATTTACGCCACGTCATCTAGTCCCAAAGTAAGCAGAACTTGTACTATGGGTACTATTAGAGCTGCTGACGTGAAAAGTTGTATGTGTGACACGAGATCAAAGTTAATTGCACCTCGTGCTATTAAGCTCCTCACTACGCTCAAGATTCTAACCTAGAATAAACAACTAATCTAGATTCTACTATAGACTCTTTCGCTTATTCGAATTTTTTCCTTGAGTGCTCGAAGAAAGTACGAACTTAGCTCTCTTGTTGCACAAACAACCATTTCTTGAAACAGCCTTGTGACTCGTGAGTAAAGGTTTACTTTACGCTTAGTCTTCTTTTATATTATATATTTTTATTTTATATTTTATTCATCTGCAATACTATTACATATATCAAGGTCTGAAACTGTAATTCTACTTGATTCGATCTAAAAATATCTGTAAATGGTATCACCAATATTAATCAAAAGATATTATTACTTACTATTAGTAAATTGTTTTGCTCAATACAACATAAAACGTCTAAATGTAGCAGTGACTTTGATATCTATGAGAGTAACTTAATATTGTCCTTAATGTATCAAAGTTAAACCTAAGCATACGCCTCTCTAAGCCTGAACAAATAAAGGACTTCTACAACTTTAATTAAACTGAGATACGCAGGTTATAGTTTCACAGAAGATAATTATAACGGACTTTAATGAGAAAAGTTAACCATCATTTACTTTATTAATTACATCAGAGAGATAATTATTCTTGCGAATAATGAAACGCAGGATAAACACGGGCGTGTATTTTTGTAGGTAAGTAATTCTAGGTAAAAGTCGACGTATGAATAAAAATGAATAGCAGAGTTGAGAATGAAGACAAACTGCGAGCCTTGTTACAGACGGTTGAGCGTTCGACGACGTCATGAAGACGTATTATGCTTACAGAGAATATCGCCTAGCAAAGAGCATTCTGGTGGTAGAGCTCTTGTGAATGAGCTCGAGGGCGGCAGCACCACCGTCTCACCTTTAACCTGCCGCCAAATAGTAGTGCTTCCATTACTGTGTTCCGGTTTGGTGGTGAGATCAGGCCCTGAAATTACTGGCACATGAGGTATAACACCGTAGTCCTCAGCTGCAGCGACGCATCTATAATCTGCTTTTGTAGATTGTTGATGTCCATGGACTGTACTCCACTTACCATCAGGTAGACTACACGTTCGTTCGCTGTGGGTGTAATATAAAAAAAAAAACCAGCTCACCCCCCACCCCGCTTAACTAGAACAACTATTCTACTAAAACATAAAAGAGAACATAACTATGAATTGAATTATGTTAAAATGACCTTCTTCGTTAAAACAACGAATGTAAATGATCTCTTAGCTTTGTTTCAAATTTATAAATAGGTAGGTTTGTTAATTCCAAAACTTTCCAACAAAAGAGCTATTGATTTTTACATAATAATATTGTTGTAAGAACTTTACTGTGCCGAAATGTTCTTGTCGACTGATACCGATTTTATGATAATTCAAACTTTGTTGTTGTCTTTGTACTTAAATAACAATAGTCTTTACTTTTTATTATTACTCATTATATATAAAAATGAATCCCTATCTCCTAGTCACGGCATCACGCGTGAACGGCTGGTCCGATATCGCTGATCTTTTTTATTGTGTTTTTGATTGTCTTATGAAAGGAAATTGAAATTCGCGAAAACATTTATAACTTAAGAATACGTAACCACCGTATAATTTTTTTTAGTGATTTGCTAATGTAGCACTTTTGACTATATGAACTTTTTTAATGTAACCTTATGGGGTTTGACATAACATTGTCAAAATGCGTGTTGCAATATATCGTCAAATAGGATGTATGTATACAGTACAGCGTCTGTCGGGTCAGTTAGTCAATTTATAAATGTCTGTGTGTGTTTTATTTTAAATCATTTAATATTGGTAATAAATTAAGTGTTTAGAATTTAGCTTTCAAGCAGAAGTGAGTGAGTTTTGTTGTAGGGACATTTAGAGATGGCCTGGCTATAGGTTTGACTAGTCGGTTAGCCGATTGGTCGGTGCTTGACTGGCCGTTTTATAGCACTTTTAATGCTAGATAATTGGCACTTATAGTAAAGCTGACTAATCAGAGGCTACAAAAGTGGCCGAATAATCGGCACATATCCACAGTTACTAGCTATTTCTTATCATAAAAAAAGATAATTTAATTTGGAACATGATAATCAACAAAAATGTTTTAAATTTGCAATCTAGAGGCAGTAACGTTAAAAGTGTTGTGGGTATAATTTGATTACCATGATACAAACGAAAATGATTAAGTGTACGATGTAGGCACTTGGAACAGAAAAAAATATAATACAAAATGCAACTCACAGCTTTGGAAACCCATGGTGTTGAAAATAATGCGTATATCGACACTTTTAAGGTTTATAGAGGATGTACAGGTTATAAAGGCCAGATGTGTGGCCGGCGCGTGCGCTTCCGTTTCCGTGACCACCATAGACAGGTGGTCTAAGCTCTATGGATCGATATCTATTGATCGAATTCCAAATTAATTTATGTACCAATAAATTAAACACGAATTTATTATATTACGCTTGTTGACCCCTGATTTATTGAACCGATAAAACTGTATTGAATACAAATTAGTTTAGATGAGGGTGGACTCTACACACTTGGACAATTCTTTTTTGAGATCGAAGATAAAATATGGTAGTTTATTTCTTGAATTGTTAGGTACTTTTCTTGTCCTGTTTATTTGTAGTGACAACTTTAAGTTTTCAAAGGTCTGTAGAAACTATGTCTGCAATAGGAAAAACGAAACCACATTTCTAAGTGATTGGAAGAAGAGTTGAGTTCATTTTACTTCAGCTGTGGACTGAAACTTTTCATTATAAGTAATTTGAAATGGTCACATAGGTTTTAAAACTATGGGGTCGGCTAGCCGATTAGTCGGTGGTTGAATGGCCGACTAGTCGGTGACTGCAAAAGTGGCGAGATCATTCATTACTTTAAGTTAGATGAAAAATTGAATACCTAGTTTTATTTCTTATTGTTCGTTGACCCACCTTATGCACTAAAAGTATTACAAAATGGCACAAGCTATGTAGCATACCTAATCCCTGATGTTGGCATAGCAACGCCGACTAGTCGGCACATCTCTCGAAAAGACCAGTCGTAGCTTAAGTACATTTTTTTTAATAAATATAACACTATGCCGCTGCTACATAGAGCGTTACAGCTGTTGCAGAAGCAAAACTATGCCATCAATTTTCACAACATACATAGTTTATGAGAGCAGTCTTTGAATGTTGGATTATTACTTCTAGTTATAACACAATAGTTAAAATATTATCCTGTGCACGAACAACAAAACTAATCTTTCATCACACTTCATACAGATATAACAAGTACGAAAAAGAACAGGTGCACATATTAAAGCAGACAACTAATAATACAGACAGAAATAAGCTCCACACCCTCTCACTAAATACGAGTGTATAAGAGCAAAAATTTCCAGCCGCTATTGCAGCGAGCCCGTGTGTGTATTGTTGCAATTTCAGAAATTCCCATTATCGTGGAGTAAAAGGAGAGAAATAAGAAGTAACGGACAATAGTTCGGGGTGTAGCTATGGGGTATGGGAAAGCGGCGAGTGCGAGCCGTTTCTTAGCAACCGTCGCCACGCCGGCCTCACGTCTCATGCTTCTATTAGACAAAATATGGGCTCAGAAGCACCACTATAATAATTAATTGAAAATATATTAAATATTTGCCTACTTGCGTCTTATATCATCTTGCTGGTGATGATAACATATTCAGCTTCATTTTTGAATGCAGAGTATAAAGCACACTGGATAGTGAAAGAGAAACGGCAATCCAGTTTTCGGATTGCATCTCCCAGCTAAAGCTAAAAAATACTAGCCCAGAAACACCACAATAATAGTTAATTGAAAATTAAGTAAACATTTACCTACATTTCCTTAGCACAGTTCGCCACTCTTGACATAACGTCTCGACTATGACGTCGCTATCAACATTGATACGATTAAATACTAAATAAATTGACGTTTCTATGCTGATAACTTTAAATCGTAATGTCAAGAGTGGCGAACCGTGCTAAGGAAATGTAGGTAAATGTTTACTTAATTTTCAATTAACTATTATTGTGGTGTTTCTGGGCTAGTATTTTTTAGCTTTAGCTGGGAGATGCAATCCGAAAACTGGATTGCCGTTTCTCTTTCACTATCCAGTGTGCTTTATACTCTGCATTCAAAAATGAAGCTGAATATGTTATCATCACCAGCAAGATGATATAAGACGTCTTCGACAGACATTAATAGTGTTTGTAAAGAAATTGCCTAATCAATTGAATATCTTGCTTTTTACCTGACACGTCCAGACAAAACCACCAACGAACACGCGTGAACGCTCTTCAAAATCAAAATTCAAGCACGAAACGTCTACAAGTCCGTTCTAGTGAACCTTCGGTACTTGTATTTTCAGACTGGAACAAGTCGCTATTCTAGTGGTCGATTGCATGTCGTCATTGATATGCCTCGCACCATTCCCAGAACAATTACTGTGTTGCGTTTATAAATTCCATAAAAGGAAAAACCTTTATGAACTTTCTTTGAAAGGTGACACAGGTTTCATGTTTCATTTCACTTGAATTATGAAGTGGCATGTTCTGTTTAGTGAAAACAGTAAAGAAAAATAGGTGTGAGCCTAGGGCCGCACGACAGCCTTTTTAAAGGGTTGATTGAGCAAATATGAATCATATGTTATCCTTGGGAAGTTCAAAATGCAATACACAGCAATAAAAAAAGAACCAGGTATTGTAGTGACGTTACTAGCGTACGTGGTACTCGTTAGGGATGTCAATGATGTCACCGATAAAAGTGTGGTTAGACTAGTTAGTGTTTGTGTTGTGGCATTACGGATGAAGTATAATTTTACTTCTGATATTATTGATTTATAGCAAAGCCTTTTATGGCATGTATGGCATTAGGTTTACTTAAACTGTTTGCCATTGTGAGACTCGCTCATGACAAGTTTTGAAATTTCAAAGGCTTTAGTAAGCTCTCATGTCATTTAAATTATCATTATTTATTTGTAATATTTTAAAGCAAGTATAATATATAAGCTATAAGCATATATAATGATTTTTATACAATATTAAGGTTAAAAATTAAGAATCCGGCAGCTAAAGGTACAAAGGATTGAGAAATTTCGAATAAAGCAACATACGAGTCCATGGCTAAATTGGCAAAGATATTTTTTGTGCGTAGATTTTCGGATACAGAAACAGTAGACATGATGATTGAATCAAGGCATAATTGGAACACACATAAATATGTCAGTGAATCTGTCCGTATGAAAGGAAATGATTTGAATAGCCGAAATAACCGACAGCGGAATGCTATTTCAGTCGAATATTGACTGTTCATAATTCATAATGTTATATGCAATTAAATTATTCTAAGACCTTTAACGACCATGCTACAGCTTTTAGTAAGCACGTGGGTGTCAAATATAGAATAATGAGTTTGTGACCGCAATTAAGTGTGTTGAAAGATGCTGGTGAAAGAATCTTGAAAATTAGGAGCAGGAATAAAATTAGGTTAGTTAAGTCAAAGGTATAGCGTAGGGATATAAAATAACTAAATTGAACTTCTAAACACAATTTTAAAAAATCAGTAATGTTTTGCAACCGAGAATTTTAATTTAATCCATTTAGTAACCTACTTTTATTTCCTGTCCACGAGACATCTAAAACAACATTTCTCATATCATCAAGATATGAAAATATTCATGGTATAAATAAATGAGATTTGTGCAATATCTTCGAAAAAAATCCGTTGAATAATATCTATAAGTACACAAGCAATGTGAAAATATACACTTACAATCGAAAAAAAAGGATAAAATAATGACTTTACGTTATTACAAAAGACTTTATATTGATAAAATATTATTATGAAAATGTTTGTTAGATATTAATTTTTACTGATCAATATTTATTCATACTGCTAGTCTTACTGCAGTGTTATTATGTCCATAATCGTGTTATTTGTGTCCATCATTTCGTCGCATATCATACTGAGTATAAACAGCAATTGATACATGCATAATTATGACTTACATTTTTCTTAAATCCTCAGCTCCCCCATTCGGGAACAGCCCTTAGCTTCTGTTTTAACAGCGGTGACTAACGTATAAAGACATCAAAACATACTTCACTTAGGTACATACAACTTATAAAATATCCAAACGAATAAGTAAGTTTTTTAAATAATATACAATGTACACTTAAGTATACTTACTTATTAGTACGATTAGCTTATTCACGATATTAAATCAAAGGATGCAGGTACTAAGGCTAGATTCTTTTGGTTGGAATAATCGAATCTTGTTGCCTTCAAAAACTACAAAGAGGTGAGCTTCCAAACTTGGGTATAAGCGGCTCGAGAACGCTTCCTTTTCTAAACAGAAATGCTGTCGATCGATTCAGTATACGGCGGCGTTCTAATAACATTCCGGACGATATTTCACACACCTCGATCGCGACTGTGTACTTCACTTAGCCGAACACAATGGTACATGGACGATTTATTGTGTACAGACTGTACCTGATAAAGCACAGACAATGGGCTATCAGATGGCAGCCGATCGACACGTGTATGCTTTTAGCCCTAGACTTCGACACCCAATTACGTGGCCGCCACCGAAGCCATCATTTATCACTACAAACGAGCGATTTTTTATTACACGCCCGCCCGAGGTAAGGGAAAAACGGAATCTTACGAGTAGATGATACTCCCCGAAGTTACTTCGGATGTGGAGCAATTAAGGACAAAATTACTTGCGCCGACGGATTTTTGGTGGATTACGGGCGGAAAGTTAAAACAGTGATTATCATAAGATGGAGGATTTTAGACTTGTATCTTAAGTTAAAATTTCATCGCATTGAGTCAAAAGTTTGTTTTCTTTGTAATAGATTTTGGGCTCAGGTTATTAAGTTAATTTAAGGTAAACATGTGACATGCTTAACAAGAACAAACGGAAATTACAGTTGCGGGCAATTGACTTCTAATGGTTCATGTGTTCAGCCATTGTTGCGATCAAATTAGGGAAAACACTCTGAGAAAAAGATAATAGATTCTCAAAAATGGAACAGCAGATAATTTACGCCAGAGTTCATAAAAGGCCGACGGAGTAACCATTAGGTTTTTTATAGAGTGCCAACTTTTTTATTTCGTAACGAGAAGTAGCAGTGTGTCAAAAACCACTAAGAGCATATAAATAGGTTTTACTATCATCATACGAGATGGTGGAAGTATGGTCTGGCTATAAAGATTTTATATCATCATTATGCCATCAAACTTTATGATTAGACGCGTCCAGTCAGTTGCTGAAACAAGGCCCGTTGCGCCAACTGAATGTTTTTATACACTAGCGAAAATAAAACCAAACGTAATTTGAAGAAGGAAACTATTCGGATAATATGCCTGGTTGCATTAAAAGCCCGTAAGCACATGAAGAAGGGTAGAACAGACATATAGGGGCAGTAATTATGTAATTATAAATGTTCCGTGTTTCAACAATCACGTTTTATCTGAATGGGGTAATTCAACGCATATCATGACACATTAAAATGATCATTCCAATTTATTATCTGCGTGTAACTAATTATGTCATTTATAATATCAAAAACTTAACAGCCGGCGTTTGTCGTGTGTTCATCAACGGGGAGGGGTGGGAGGTGATGGTGTAAAGAATTGGATAAAAGCTATAAAACTCGCATTGTGATATAAAAGGTGAAGTTGGAATGGTTTAAAGCCGGGGTGCCAACGTTCCGATTCACCCCCGCAGCGGGTGGTCGCGTCATTATATGGCACGCGCCTGCACTGTGTCGAAGCCTGCTGCTGCCCACCGCACGAGCTTTTCACACACCACTAGCTGCCAATATATCAAAATATAAGTGAAAATGAATATGAAATAAAGTGTAATCTAAATTTTAAGCAAAATCTGAAGGAAAAACATTGTTTAGTTGTTTTTTGAATCTTGTCTTGCAGTCTTGCATACTGCCTAATGGTAGGTAAGTGGTGAATACTATCGATAAATGCCGAAAATTCGAAACACAATTTTTAACTAAAACATATACCCACAATCTACTAATAATTTTCTCACTTTACATATTCAAAGAATAAAACAGGATGTCTGAGGTTTCCCGTTATTTTATTACCGTGTTCCGCATAAAAATAACCTATAAATATTTTATTCTCTCCGTAACTTCTCCTTATTTGTCGGTAATAATCTAATCTCCTTATTTGTCGGTACTTATCTGATGAAAAAAGAACCAGGTGGCCGAGGACGTCTGCGATCTAATTTTCTCGAGCAAGTGTTTTGCGATTAATATTTATCACCAGACTGATAAAAAACCACACGCATTAGCAGTTTTGGTCAACAATACATTTCTTTTTTGTTTCTGCATAACACATATATACGCATAAATATCCATATACATACACATACATCAGTATACTCAGGATACGAGCATTAAATTAAGTAATTGCGTTTTCCTTTCATCTGATGGTGCATTTGACGGCGTTTCTGCTATCACGAGATTAGAAAATCATATCATTGAATCAGGTATGAGTATGATCTTGATGTGTTTTTTTTAATGGTGGGTCATAAAGAAAGATAAAAATAGTGTAATAGTAACAGTAGTTGTAAAGAGACAGGTGTGTAATTGTTGGGCGTTTTAGCTTATTTAAAAACTACGATATATTTTATTCTATTTCAGAACCCGGTCTTGGTGCAAAAAAGAAACGTTTTAAAATTGTTGTTTAGTAGTTTCAATTATTGTCAGTATACTAGGAGTTCTATTCACCAATTTTCCAAGAAACAAGTAATTTACTGAGTGTCATAATATTTAAAAAAAATATAATGAAATTAAGTTAATTATAATGTTGTAAATCTTGCACGCATGAACTTACTTGTGTGCAAATTTATATTGCCGTTCATATCTAATTTGGACAATCCGTTTGCATAAATTGATTATGCAAGTAAGATGGAGCATGCAGCCGGTACCTTACTTACTGCCACTTTTTATTCAGTGGATCCAGTGATTTTACACAACTTTCAAGGTAGCATTGTATTTAATATTCCGTGGAAACTAAAGGGCTTTAGTACTTTTTCACTAGAGGAACACGTGGTTATGTCAAAGCTACGAAGACATATCGCTCTCCAGGTGAAGCAATGCTAACCGCGGTCGGACGTTCGATGAGTGACCATCTTAACTAAACAAGTTCCTTCGTGCCTGTAAGAACACTTGGAGCCGTCGGTTCCGGTTGCAATTTGAAAATCAATGGAAGTCGTTACGGGTAGTCAGAGACCAGAATGTCTCTTTACACATCAAGTCTCATCTATTCCAATCAACAGTGTCGTATCGCCTCGTTCTGTTTTGTGAAGGTAAGATGGTAGCCGCTCCCCATATAATGCTAATCTACTGAATCTGTTAGACTAGAAGGTAACCCGATTTAATAGGGATAGGGCTTGGAGTAAGATGGAACCTTACCTCCATGTACCCAACAAGTTAGTCGTCACATACGTCACATATAAAGTCTCTTTCACAAGAGACCACTTAATGGCGCCCCTTCGTCCTTGTAAATCTCAACTTGACTCTCAATCGGTTGACTTTCAAAGTTCGAGCAGTGACATTTAAGTACATGTTTTATGTTGGGCATTGGAATTGATTAATTTATAGTTATATCAGTCATGGGGACGCGCACTGAGCTGCATGTGACAGGCCATGGAACCGTGACGTCACTGTTACGACACGACTCCTCTAAGCGACCCACATACGTAATTATTTATGGATTTTGACAAGACAATGATTAGGTACGCTTTGTACTTTAAACCATTTTATGTGTATTTTATTTAAATTTAAATGTTTGTTTTGTGAGTTACTAGGTATTTCAGGTGATTGTAGGTGATATTTTCATCTTTGCGCTAGATAAAGATTAAATAGCAAATGACAAAACATGTTAAACTAACCAAATTACATTTATTAATAACTTGATTTGTTGAACCCGTGGCAAAAATTCCACTATGTCATCTAACTAACTGTTATACTAACTTTAAAACCCTAAATTACAGTCTTGGTATATTTTAGGCAAAACCTGTTTAAGAAGTTCATTTATTGAAGATCAAGTATACGAAATATCGTGCTTCAAAGTTCAAAAATGACAAAGTTCCATACAACCGTTCAACTCTCATTTAATCTCCTTACGAATAGAATTTCCACAATATTCCTACTTAGTGCACGCTTACGTCATGCAAGAAACCTTCGCGCAAATATTCAAGATTCCAGTCCTAGCGGTTTAGGCTCTCCGATGATGAATCAGTCAGTCAGTCAGTCGTACGAACAAGTATATATGTATAGGTAAATAATGACGGCTAGGTAGATACTAAAGGATTCTCAACTAAAACTTTTTTTTTCAAAAGTAAAAAAAGTAAATTAAAATATAATATAAGAGTAGTGAACAAATGACAAATTCGAGTTGAGACAATTGACTAGATCGAAGTTTTATTAATATTCATAATAAAAGCTTTATAACACACTTATTATTATAACTATCTTCAGATGTCATTTCATTTCAAGAGGCTGTAGTTTCATACACGAACATGTTATCAGCAAGAGCAAGTGTCTCTAAAGCTACGACAATCTAGGTTTATAGAACCACCTTTCAAAAGGTAGAGCTTCTTCCAGCGGTGAGATGAATAGCCTGCGTATTGAGGCCACTTGAGAATCACGATTGGAATCTATTTTCAGTATGGTTTCCATACATGAAACTTCTTATTGATAATATAAACAGCAAGCTTGTATTCAATATTGTATTCTTGGCAAGAATATCTTTTAATATACTTAAGGGGTCTTTGATATCAGTTTCAGACAAATCTCCGTAAATTGTTTGTGGAATTCATGTTAATACTTTATTATTTTTGACCTAGTTATTTTTAAACAGGTCGTTGACATATAATCATTTATTATAACCATTTGATATGATTCGACACTGATTTAGGTTAGAAAATATACCTTTTGATGGAGTTTTGAATAATAGGAATATGAGAAAATTCATTTATAGATAATTTTGTACCGAAAGATCAAAGTCTGTTTAATGGATTACCCCTGTTTGGAAAAAAGTATGTGGGTCACTAGCAACCGATCACATGACTTTATTTGACAAAATGATTTAATTATAGGATGTCATGAAAACCTATGGACTGCCAGCAATATAATAAGACCTACCTATAACAATATTACAGAAGATTATTCACCAGCCCAAATTATGGATTAAATCGAATAACAAACCAGCTATTAATCAACAACCTGTAGATTTAAACCAAAACTGAACATTAAAACTGTTGAAGTGAAAATTATATGTTTTTAAACTTCCACGATTTAGTACTTAGACAGCGGTTTATTAAGATTTCATCGACAGATAACGACTTATTATCTTTAAGTAGAAAATAACTTTCTTTAAATCGGTTTAATTAATTGAAATCTTTGGGAGTAATTCTATTTGAAGTTGAAATGCTCTGTCTATTTTAGAGTTGTAAATTAGGAGTTCTTAGGGGATAAATTGTATTTTGCCAATAATTTGTGTTTTTGTTCGGCAAATATACCTTTATGAATAAGGAGGCGTTCATAAATAGAGATTGGATTCCGTGAGGTGGTTGTTTGTTCGAAAGTGTTTTAATATAGTGCGCGTTTATTTATTTTTAATAAATATGTGTTTATTCGTAGCCTTTGTGTATCGAAACATCGAAATGGTTCTACCAAAGATTTTTATTTTTTAGTTTTGTTATCATTACTTGTAGTTATAAAGTTTATAATGGGTAACTCCTGTTGAAAAATTAGAGTCTTAAAGCTTTACACTAATATTCGTAATAATATATAAATATCATCTATCAGAAAGTTAGACTGGTCTAAATTGAAGAATATATGTTATAAACTATTAGGATGATGTTAAACTAAATATTACATGAGCAAAGCTGTTTGCTAAAATAAAATACATATTTAGATGTCAACATTACGAGACAAAATAATATGATGTAAACCCTTGAGGTAGAAAACCTTCCCTTTTGGAATTTCAAAGTCAGTGAAAACATGTTGCTCTCATGAAACTTGAATTTAAGCATAAAGTAGATAAATAGTTTGTATGAAAAGGTAAGTACTTTGCCATAAAAACTGTGTTTGTTGATGAAGTACAATTATAAAATTCAACTACTGTAAATGCGTTTGACATTAACATGATGGCTCTTGTGGGAATATAATATCAAGTAGTATTTATGTGTGTAATTGCGTCGCACAATTGAATTATTTAATGAGGACCTGTCACAGTGACATTCATTTTAAATATAGGTACGTAGATAAAAATAACTAATTAGTAACCGTCAGGTAGGATATTCAAAAAAGGTTGTAAAAATACGTGTATGAATGAAACACCACTGAGTATTTGCATTGTGGAAAGAAGATAATAAAAAAATACCACATTATCCAAGTAAAAGCGTGCGTTTCATAACTTTTGGATTGCTGGCTCTTCTACGATGTTATTTTTTTATAAATAGCGAACGATGAAATGTTAAATGACAGTTTTAAAACTCATACGTGCCGTGAATTACATGTTGACTGTCTTTCTTTCAACTTACCTTCTTTATAAGTTGTCGTCAAAACATTTTGAATCTAAAGCTTTATTTAAATTAAACTGCCCGTATAAAACGTAGTTGCGACATTGGACAATCAATTTTGTTTTGTCGTACAAAAATAATAGTTGGTGCGACGCAGCCTTTTCCCCTGTGACATCTATCGGGGCCGCATCGTGTGTCACAATGCCGATAGACATCAGTTCTTGTCGCTACGTAATGCTAAAGTGATTTTTATTACATTCGATTCGGTTGCTTTGTTCATATTCCAGGCCCTTGTGTGACAATAAGTCTTAGAGGCGCATCAGTGTGGAAAATAGTATCAGATATTCGTACATTTCTTTACAAAATTGGATAATATGACACCGTTATTAGGTTGGGAAATTATTTTCTTATACTGAGATTTGGTGGGATGTAATATTGGGCGTTTTGCGGAGTATGCGAATACAATTTGGTTTTGTATTAGAATATCTTTTATGCTGGAATTATTAAATGTTTTTAGATATTGTGTTGCCTTAATATTGTATATCAGTCTTTTATTATTGTGTTCAATAAATAATGTCATAGGCGTGTTCTGGAAATAGTTGGACAAACTATATATATTTATACAGTTCGATGAATATATAGGCTCCGACATGATGAGGTCTAAGCCTATCTCTAGTTATCGGGCACAATTCCAATTTCAGAGTAAATCGGAAAATTGTTGTCCCACATAGAATTTATACAAAGATTTTCTGTATTCCTGCTACAAAAGATTACAGCTAGCTTCAAAGATCTAAAAAAGTAAAAACTGCACAACGAATTTGTAGTGTATATATTTTTACTTACAAAACTATTCGAGATTCAGAAGGATAGGGATGAGTTTTTTAAATTATTTAATGTAAACACATCTCAAATAGGCGCTATAAATAATATTATTTCCAATCCTAGCAGTGAAGAGGCGGTTATGTTTCTCAGTATTTTTGTTGAAGTTATGTAATGTTACTATTAGTATAGTTAGATTTAATCGGACTGACATGTACATGGGTCAATTTCAACAAGCGATTATTTTTTGTCATTTCGGCGGACTTTTTTAATTCCAATGCTATCTATATATTTTAAGTGAAAAATGAAACTTTAGTCTATTTATAACATTGTGTGTGAGTGGACATCAAATAACATCAAAACTTACATAAATATTAAAGGACGAATTTTTAGAGTCCACTGAAATGAAAAGTGTCTACCGTGGGCTTATTCGCTATTTGAGATTTTGGTTTCTTAACAAATAGTTTCTGTCAATTAGTAATTCTTTCACTCAAAACATGAATTTTTGACATAACGAAACCACGGATTACTCTCCTGGTTACTTGCCTGATATTAATACTTACGCTTAAAAACTCATTTCGAAATAGCAAAAAATCAGAGTGCGTGTTATTAATAATGGCTTACGACAATAGGCAAAACTGAATGGAAATGACCAATTTGTAAATTATTAACTGATATTAAATTATTTCTTATTTAATAGGACGAGGAATATACAAATTTATCCACTTTTATTGTTGTGTTATAGTTTTAATAGAAGTAAAAATTATTTTGTTTTACAGTTTTTTACTGAGTTGTGGCGCGCACTCTATTAGTTAATGATGTTTTATCTGTGGTTGAAATAACTTGAGTCGTAATAAAAGGTTTAATGGTTTTATTAATAATAGCTAATCCATACATATAATAAAATTTAAAATTATAAATGCCTGTTGAACACATTTAAGAAAAATCAATAAGAGGAGACTAGAACAGCAGTAGAAGCCGAAACATATTTTTTGGATTTTTGTCTGCCTGTATAATTATGTTAATAATTATGCTCCTTACAAGTAAATAAAATAAATTTTGTAGATGAATTTGGGATAGATTTTTTCGAAATGTAAATCCCAAAAGGGGGTAAATTAGGCAGGTTTCTCAATTTTGAAAGATATAATAACTCAGAAATATCGAACTTAACGGGGACGAAGCCACGGGCAGAAGCTATTTAACAATAAAATAATACTTTTTAAACTACATTTGAAATTGATGTAAAGAGTGAAATATAACTTCTACATTTTTAAAAATATTTTTGCAGTGAAAAGACGCCATAAAATTGCTGACTGCCACTTAAAAAAAAAAGAAAAATATTTTTAGTATTAAAACAGAGGTGAAATTTGCGGCCGCTTACCGTGAGGTTTCGCCATGTAGCTATAAAGAGTATAAACACAAAATCATAAAAATTAAGTTTTTGGGCTTTCAATATTTAACTTGAACTACTTTTCCCGCCACCTCGTTTGCGTGGAATTCATAATATTAGTAATAGCTACGCCCACGTTTTGACCCGCATTAAACCTTACAGCTCCACTCCCGTGACGTTTAGCGTAATCTCAAATATCAGTTCAATATTCAGTAGATCGCGAGAATAAAATAATAAAATTAACGAACTGACTTTCCCTCGCGGATTTGTCTGCGTGGTAGCTAAATAAATTAAAACTGGATTTTATAAATAAGTATCGTTCATATAACTATAAATATTTTGGCATTAAAATAAAAACAGACAATTCAATTTTATTTATTTGTATTGATAAAACCTTCTTGTTGACACCTACTAAAATGCATTTTTACTCTGTGGCAACTAATGTCTTTGACTGAAGAAAATTGGAACGTTTCATTACAACAAAAAGCATATAAATAGCTTTAAACTGAAATAAGAAAGTAACAAATTCAAACAATAAAACTCAAATTATTTAACTGATTATATCAAAAGAAAATTGTACATACTATAACAACAAACACAATATAAGTCATTATGGTAAGAGGTATTTTCGGAGAGATTTTCTCTTTAGTGTAAAACGAGTGCATAAAATTAAATAAAATAAGAATGGAACGCGATGTGATGGAAAAAAAAGTTATCCTTAATACAAAATAAAATATATCAAAGATCAAGATAATCTTTTAAGACAACTATAAAAACCATATATAAATGTGATTTTAACTCTTTGCTACTGTTATGTACTAGAAACAGTGAGTATGCGTTATAATTTCTACTTAGTCCTCCGTGACACGATGAAATTACATAAAATATCTCTCACATGTGTTGTAATGTTTTTTGTCTTTCAGGTACAATACACGAATATAGCACACCTATATTATAATAGTATTATGATAAAGATGATAGCGGCGGGTGATTTCAGAGCTAAACATTTTTTAAGACTTAAGTTTCATAAGTGCAAGAACAGCGAACATTAGAAGAAATGTTCCTGAAATTCTGTGAAATAATAAAAATTTTCAAAACTTCTGATTTTTCTTTAATATATTCTTATTTCTCTTACATAATTATCATAGACATAGACACTACGTTACGTACATAAGAAATTATAAATGTAAACTCCAAATAAATTAATAATCGTGAATACAGAATGTAAGTAGTTACATTATCTGGTGCATAACCTGTATTGTCCCATTGTTGGGCAAAGGTCTCCACCATCCATGAAATGGAATGAATCAGGTTTTTCATTTTTTATTAAAGTATGTAACTAGATTTGACTACGTCGATAAAAAGCACTTACCCGTGTGCCAGAATTCATTAAAATTTGTTTAGTTTGGCGAGAAAGAGGAAGCCTACAACCTAGCTACATAATATTAATGTTTTAATATTTTGAAGATACATTATTTTCATTTAGTGCTTTTTATATCCCAGACTGGCATAATTCGTGCTACTTGTCATATTTATAAGTTTTCGTATGAAAAATCTCGAGATCTATGACTGAAAATAATATGACCTAAATTCTATTGCATTACGTATTTAATTAGTATTTTATGACATACATTAGTATTAAACAGTTATTGATTTGTTGTATAACGTTAATCTGAAGTAAAAAAACCTTTTAAATATCATTATTTTATCTCATCAAAGTACAAGAAATCACTGAGAAACTGCTCCATGACCAGTTTCCGATTTTGACATAAGAAATTGCGTTACTTGCCTGTAAAGCTGTCAAATCTGCAAGAGGATAGTAACTGGCAAGCTGTCAAATTTTTTGCCAAGCAGTTATCAACCGTATATGTATGGATATAAGGATGCACTAAATCCGAGATGAACCGGTTTCAAACGAAATTATTAATTGCTTTCGAAATCGACTGGAAATTAGTCACCTTTACGGAATAGCCATACCGAAATGATAAAAAAATAACCACTGAAATGATAAACTGTGCACCGTTTCTTACTGTGTGATAAAAAATTTAAAACAATATGGACACTACTCAAGCAAATCAGTACTTACGGCAAAATTAAATACACAATTTTGAAACAAATTAAAGAAATCTAGCTCGAGTTTTAACAGCCACCGAAATGATCCTACTTTTGTCCCCACATCACTGAAATGATAAACTTACTTTTATGGCGGGAAACCGCAAGACGTTGGGACTGGTGCGATCGCGCCTAGAGCTTGAGCTGGCCTGATCCGAAGTGAGGAAAGGTGAGAAAGGCATAACAGTGCAATGTTGACGTGGCTATTCTACCAAAACTTACTGTCCTCTGAAATGATAACTTTTTTCCGGACAAAAGTTGACTGCCTGTCAAATCCATGAGAAAGAAGATAAACAAACAAAAATGGTTTTATTTGATCGAATATATTATAATTTAATGATAAAACTACCGATTCAAATCCATATTATGAATATATTTGCAGGGTAAGGTATTTTATGAGCGGAATTGGGTCCGGGACAGGCCACTGTGATGATAAAATGACACTTTGTAATTTTTTTTTTGGTATATTATTGGGTAGAAATCAATGATTTTTTTTGCCAAGGTAGAGAAGTACTTACTTTTTTGAGAAAAAATATATTAAATAAAAAATCAGCACATTGCACTACCGTTCTCACGTTTGCCGTGTATTTTTTATGCTTGTGCAATTCACCCACATAAATGTATAAAAGTCCTTAAAAAAAAAAAAAAAAAAAAAAAAAACTATTCGAGATATGTAAATGTTCTTTAGAACGTACTTATTTTATCTTAGTACTTACACGTGATCCTAAATGGCGTAAGGTCCAAAAATATCACATTCTTCCTAGTTCAGCAGATGCGGTTGCACGTGCGTCAAAGGAATGCCAGCAATTGGTCCCAGTTTAATAAGGCTTCGTTCAGAGTAAGTGCTGTAAGGGCCATAAGGTGCAAGGCCCATAAGGTGCATAGGCACGCGACCACATTGTCTTGCAGCTTGCATTTGCACTTGCAGCCTGTCATTATTGTGACATACGGAAATTAACGCGATTATCATTCCGTGTGTGATAATGAGATAAGTCTGCGCGTGTGTTTATGTATAATCTAATCGAATACTAATATCATGGCTAAGTACTTAGTCTGGCTATCTTAAAATCTCTTAAATAAAATCATCTGTTTTGCGGTTGTAAGAGCACGAAAGAATGCCTACTTACGGTTTCTTGGGGAGGCATTCATTTCATACGTCTCTGCTATACACATTTGCAAAATAATCCGCAAAATACATTCCCGTAACACGCATTATGATCTTCCTTAATTATTTTAAACACGACATCTGCAACTTCAAAGCGCGCAGCGATAGAAATACTCATCCAAATCTATGGTTAGACAAGTAATGTCTGGGGTATAGTTTGAATGGAGGTATGTCTGAAAGTGGCAGCTGAACATAAAGGAATGGAGAACGGTGTGCTTCGAGATAGGCACTCTGTGCAGGCTTGTAATTTTAGATATCGAACCGCCCCCGCCACCCGCCGAATCCCCCGGCTCATCCCGGCTCCGCTGCAGATTAGAATGAAAATACAACGCTTTATTATCTTTCCTTTGACCGTATGTCTTACCTTCGCCGATCCACTGTTTCCCTCTCCCACCCCTGGCGGCCAAAGGTGAGTGAATTGTTGAATTTTTTTTGTAATCTCTTCTCCTTTGTATTCAATTATCTTTGTTGCGAGAAGATTATCTATTCGAAATGTAAATTCAAACTTCGCTCCTACTTGTAAACGACGAAAGATTTTATTTAACTTGCTTCCCCGAAAAGTATGCGTTTTATAGGAACACTCGAACGCGGTGGATTTTTATTAGAGACACGTTTTTACCGACAGTAGATCGTGCTACAGGCGACATTTATCTTCCGGCGAGCGGGAGGACGAGGGGTGTCTTTGTAAAACGTTTGCGGATGAAAGATTTTCCTCCTTTTATTATTTTACATGTAATTTATGACACTTCTAAGATTCACGATTTCTTAGAATAAAGACACTTGATTCATACGGACGAATTTTTATTGGTGACTTTTAACTTTTCCATTTGTATAAAGATCTTTTTATATAATTTAATTCGAAACGAAAGCAACTGGGATTTTATTCTACCTGGTAAGTAGGGAGCGTTTCTGCGATTTAATGCAAGCGAAGTGCGGAGATCAAAGGGCCTTATGCATTATATTAAAGTTTTATTCGCCGCCGGTGTGCGGCCGGCAGCCTTGCCAATTTCCTTTTCAATTACGCCTACTTGAAATAAAAATACACTTTTTATTTGGGTCCTGGTAATTAAAAAGGGATTCTGTAATGAAAAGGTATACCTCCAGTTCCGGGCGCTCCTCTCAATTTCACTTCCGTTTGTTTGTTCCACGGCCACGCCTTTGGGTAAGGCAAGGGTTGTCGCGAGCGTGCGGGTGTGTCCTCAAACATGGCTAAATCACAAACACATTAAGGGAATTCGTCTAATGATACTTTGTATCGGCTTTGTAGCGTGCACTTAATTTGGAAAGGTGTTTCTAGTTCGTGAAACAATGGGTAGTGACAAAGAGCGAACTCTATCAGACGGATGTTCGCCTGATTGCCAGCGCGATGGCGACAGGATCTGCTTCCTGCGCCGAGGATGCGAGCAACACCTACGATTGTATACACTCTCGATCGTATTGTTGCCAACTTACATAACACTATTTCCTTATATTATTACCTTTCATCGGATGTCATGTTTAGGTAAGAATGTAGGTGATTTCCTATATTTGTTTATTTGATCTTGTATTTGACCCAACATAATTATTTTCGGCTCTATTCGGTTGCTTTGTTCATATTCCAGGCCCTTGTGTGACAATAAGTCTTAGAGGCGCATCAGTGTGGAAAATAGTATCAGATATTCGTACATTTCTTTACAAAATTGGATAATATGACACCGTTATTAGGTTGGGAAATTATTTTCTTATACTGAGATTTGGTGGGATGTAATATTGGGCGTTTTGCGGAGTATGCGAATACAATTTGGTTTTGTATTAGAATATCTTTTATGCTGGAATATCTAAAAACATTTAATAATGTTTTTAGATATTGTGTTGCCTTAATATTGTATATCAGTCTTTTATTATTGTGTTCAATAAATAATGTCATAGGCGTGTTCTGGAAATAGTTGGACAAACTATATATTTATACAGTTCGATGAATATATAGGTTCCGACATGATGAGGTCTAAGCCTATCTCTAGTTATCGGGCACAGTTCCAATTTCAGAGTAAATCGGAAAATTGTTGTCCCACCAAGAATTTATACAAAGATTTTCTGTATTCCTGCTACAAAAGATTACAGCTAAATCATGGCTAAATCACAAACACATTAAGGGAATTCGTCTAATGATACTTTGTATCGGCTTTGTAGCGTGCACTTAATTTGGAAAGGCGTTTCTAGTTCGTGAAACAATGGGTAGTGACAAAGAGCGAACTCTATCAGACGGATGTTCGCCTGATTGCCAGCGCGATGGCGACAGGATCTGCTTCCTGCGCCGAGGATGCGAGCAACACCTACGATTGTATACACTCTCGATCGTATTGTTGCCAACTTACATAACACTATTTCCTTATATTATTACCTTTCATCGGATGTCATGTTTAGGTAAGAATGTAGGTGATTTCCTGTATTTGTTTATTTGATCTTGTATTTTGACCCAACATAATTATTTTCGGCTCTCTTCAAATCGTTTTCTTAGATTAAAAAAAAATATTGGCATTGTATTAAAATTAGTTTATGGTGAGATAAATGTTATAAAATCTAGTAGTTGCTCAGAATTTCCAAATCCAATTTCCATTATATTAGCTTTTTTCAACAACATGATTGTCACGAATGACGAACTACCAAAACTGATAAATAGACTTATTGCCTCTCAATTTGCTGTAATAGACGTCTGCGCGAAAATTTAATATAAAGCCATAAATATCATTTATAAGAATATATAGTTGCCGAAAATATCTAGAAACTTTCTTCTAATATTTACGCGAGCTTAGGTTGCGGCAGCAGTTGAAATAAACTCATGAGACATAAATGCCGCCATGATAGCATCGTATGAGTCAGACACTGCTCACTATAATATGCTTTAATGTTAATATCATATTTTATGTAGAGGCCATATAGCAACAACTCGACTACGGCCAACAGTGCACTTTACCCTCTCAACAGGAGATTAGCCATCTGAGCGGATTAACCCAAGGTACGATCATATATACAGCATAAAACGCGTTTTCATGTCAAAAATGTTTCGTAATACCCTCAAATATAGTCGCTTTGATAATACTCTGAGATTAAAACGAGCATACACATAACTGATACCAAGTTTTGGCGTTTAATAATCTCTACGGCAAAATTATTTGGTCACAACACACGGAAATTGGAGGCTGGATGTCAACTTACCTTAAATTTGTTAGTTTAGTAGCACTACGGAGGGCTCGCGTTAACTTGAGCCATATTAAAGTTTAATTTAGAAATACAATGAAATACTGAGCGGGATCTTGAATTTTATGAAGAGATAATGTCCTCGAAACGCCAGCGACCCTCTTGAAATATTCTAAGAAATTTGCGATTCAAATACGCAAAGCCGTTTAAAACGCCTAACAAATTAAAGGCGGACTCGTTAAAGCAATAATTACTGATTACATTATGAAATAATACCGCGTAGATGTGAGAAATGGTCTTTATTGCGTTCTTACAATCAAGCGCTTGGAGTGTTGAATATATTTCATTATTGCAAGTTTTTTGTGAAAAGGTTTTTGCCATTAAATTCAAATAAATTAATAAATATCACAAAACATTAAACAGTAACGTTATCTTTATATTTTATTTTTATTTTAGTCGTTTTATATGCTGAAGATGAGTCTGTTTTTCGGACATGAAAATATTATACAGGATATTGCAAACAAACCTAAATTTTATCAGTGTGCAAAAAGCATAAAACACAAGCACTAATAAAACAAGTTGTACAAAAGCTACGACGAAAATGCATGTGGATTTTGTATTATTTGCCGTAAAAACAGTGAAGCCGCAAAGGTTAATGTTCGAATCACCCATGTCAGAATCAAAAGAACGAGTTTTGCAGTTGTGAGTGGAGCAGGGCGTTCGTGTTTTAATATTTCAGCAGAAGCTTTGCGCTGAATCGCCGAATGCGCAAACAAAGCTGCTACCTTAATAACCACGTCGAGGCACAACTGTACGCGGCTGGGAGCTCTCATAATCCGACCTCCGACCTCGTGGAAAGAGGACGTCACTGAACCGTTTTAAAAACTCGTTCCACCTTTAGATTAGCGCCGATAGAGATAAGTCTACTTGTCATCTTAGTCTCAGATATATTTTAGCCCGAAAGTCCTCCGGGAAGAAAAATAAACAGGCAAAAGATTTAATCTGTGAGCGTTTCCCTGTCTGTTTAAATAGAAGTCACAGGAGACGGCGTCTTATCGTCGCGGCCCGTACCTGTTTGCCGAGCCGCAGCCGCCGGCGCCCGCACCGCTCGCCGTAACTTCCCTTGTTTGCAAACTCCGATTGGATCTCGCGTTCTACTTTCCACAGGACATTCTCAATCTAGTTTTATGACTAGAGAATCTTAACGCTGCCCTGTATGCTAATCACTTTCGATATGAATCCTTCCTACTACATACCGTCAGGGGCTATGTTACTTATCTTACTTTCAGTTGTTAGTGATAATTATACTGAAAGGTTACATTTATGTTCCGGGACACGATGGTAGCGTAACGAAAATTCGTTTTGAATTTCAATATTTTTATTAAGGTATATTGAAAACAACATTAATTAGTAACTAGCATCATAACAAAGTAATTTATATTCTTTAGGTACTATAAACGGTAGAAAATAAACATACCTTATTTCTCAGTCAAAGAGTTTCGGTTTCGGTTCTAGTCGGACAGTTAATAGCCTCGAGCTAGTTTACAAAGTCTTCCTTCACTTTCCCCTATATTACCACAGTATAATATTTCAGGGTGGCCCCCTGTTCGTTGGTTTTGTATTTTAACTGATTGTTTTAACCCCATCAGCTGCGTTGTCTTTTCGTGTCTACTGTTTATACATTAACTGCGTTCAATAATGGACTTTTTTACTATGAACAGATAAATTCTCAGAAGTTTGGGATAGTATTGACGGGCGGAACGAGATCGGTAACGTCACAGTTGGATTCCAATTCAACAATAGGATTCAAAGATGTGTCTAAGACGCGATGAATGCATAAATGACTTTGACCAATTGATTCTAACACCGCATTGTACCGCAAAGAATGATGGGCGGTCTTTTTACGTTTACCTATTCCATTTAACAAGTACCGACATATGACCTGGCATCTTTAATCAATGTCTTCGATAATGCGCACGAAACAGGTGAAAGTAAAAGCTTTTAGTTTTAACATTTTGTAAGTGTAAACGCACTGTCAAACCTTCAATTCTGTGAAGATTTATTTATACAAGTAACGGTTAATGTAAACACTGAAATATAAACAAACGCATTTGTAGAGACACGTGGTAGGAAACAAGTGCATGCGCAGCGGGTGTTTGCGGGGTGAGGAATGGGGAAGGGGGCAGAGGTTGCGTGGGAGGAGGGGAGGCAGCGGGAGCGCTGACGAGCCTTTGTTTAGAACATAAAATTATACGACACTAATAAATTCTTTGTTTACTCGATAAATGAACGTGTCCGTTCGTATGGGAGAGCGATTGACTCTGCGTGACTCGAGGGTATACATGTATGCAGATAAAAAAACTCTGTGATAGTAATAAACAATCACACAAATTGACAAAGGAATGCTTCCACAAACGTAATGCAATTTATTATTTTAGATCGCTATCTTAATGAGAACCGTTTGAGAATAAATCTCCTAAATAAACAAGCATTGTCAAAACACTCGACTCCACAAAAGTTTAAGGGAAGAAATGTCAACTCTTTCTGAGATAATGGCATTATCTGGTTTACCTGAGGACAGCTTCGGCTAACAATGGCGACGTCGGCAGATGTCTCCGCAAAACAAACTTCACAACAATCCTAAATCATCGCAGTACATAAAAAAATGGTTAAGAGCGAGTCGTACTCATAGCTTAAGGGATTCATTCTGCTAAATATGGGAATAAATAAATTAGTCATAGACCTAATTTCATTGTAATTCGTAACAACCTTATGGAGCCATAGTAAAGGTACATACTTATCTTTACTAAGAATCTATAATACGAAGATAGTACGATAATTTCAAGAAATTCCGTCTCACCTTTAACCTGCCGCCAAATAGTAGTGCTTCCATTACTGTGTTCCGGTTTGGTGGTGAGATCAGGCCCTGAAATTACTGGCACATGAGGCATAACATCGTAGTCCTCAGCTGCAGCGACGCATCTATAATCTGCTTTTGTGGATTGTTGATGTTCATGGGCTGTACTCCACTTACCATCAGGTGGACTACACGTTCGTTCGCTGTGGGCGTACAATAATAAAAAAAAAACTTAGTAACCGCAAAGGCAAAGCTCTTTTTTGTATGATATGCCAATAGCTCTCTATTCAATTTAATCAGAAGTTATTATTGGTAAAAAAATACAAATGAAGCTCATTTCAGATTGAAAAAGTTTAGTTACGGAGATAATAAACTGCGAAAGACAGACATATCCACATAAAAATACATAGACAATGAAGTCTCACTATAATGGTTCCTTTTGTGCCAGATGGTACGGAACCCTAAAAATGTCGGATTAATTATACCACATAGGGCTGGCCGGTGGTGCGCCAATAAATCGTCATCAATGACATGAATCGGTGTACAAAACGTTAATGCCGCGTATTATGCCGTGACAACAATGACGCATTGTCGCAGGAATTCGGCAACCGCCGCGCAACGTGTGTTCCATGCCACACAAAACTTACAAATGTTGTTTAACTAGTTTTTTTCTTTTTTTTGTGTACAAACGAGTGCTATCTTCAACATCTTTGACGCGTGAAATTTTACTTTTAAAACTGTTGAATTGTAAGGTTTAAAGTTGTGTCTTGTTAGAACACATACTTGATATGATGCGGTAGAAATTATGTAAGAAAGAGCATGGAAATAAGCACTAAGTCTTCATTCGAAAACAGCGCACAATATTATTTGGTTCGATGTAATTTGTAATAAGATAAATTTATAAATTATGCCACAAGCAAAAAAAAATATGTTATCGCTAACTGTTTAGAAGGGAATAATTGCTTGACTGTTTCCCATAAAAAAGTAATATGGGTTTAATTTTAATAGTATTAAGATTTTATTATTGAAAATACGGGTTACTCACGTTACTTTAGCCGGGATATGCCGACTAGTTTCGAATCTAATACGTAGATTCATCAACTGGGCTGTTATTCGCGTGTCGTCACCTCCGCGCAACGACGCGCGCGCGAATCTACGTATTAGATTCGAAACTAGTCGGCATATCCCGGCTAAAGTAACGTGAGTGACCCGTATTTTCAATAATAATGTCTTCACCTCACGTCGGTTTTAATAATATTATTAAGATTTTATTTCTTTTTATACTGACTGCCTCGTTGGTCTAGCGGTATAATTAGTGTATTACGCTAAAGTTTTAAAATTTTACTGGTGGTAGAGCTCTTGTGAATGAGTTCGAGGGCGGTAGCACCACCGTCTCACCTTTAACCTACCGTCAAATAGTAGTGCTTCCATTACTGTGTTCCGGTTTGGTGGTGAGATCAGGCCCTGAAATTACTGGCACATGAGGCATAACACCATAGTCCTCAGCTGCAGCGACGCATCTATAATCTGCTTTTGTGGATTGTTGATGTCCATGGGCTGTACTCCACTTACCATCAGGTGGACTACACGCTCGTTCGCTGTGGGCGTTGTATAAAAAAAAAAAGTTTAAAATCAATATTAAAGCCAGATTACGTTAGTATGAGAACACGACGCTCGGGAGTCTACTCTTAAATGCACCATAATTGTAAATGTATAATTCACATAACGAGGTGAGTACTGACAAATAAGGATTGCTCAATCGTAGTATAACCAGTTATTTTAATACAATGTCAAATAAAAATACAATTTCAGCAAAATAGCTTTAGTTACGGTTGCCTCAAAGGAATACCTCAAAGCCTTCAGCAATAGCTGGACGATGATTGACGTATCGATTCCAATAGCAACTACGCCAACTGCCAATGTATCTGAGTCGTACCTAACTAAAGTTCACTAGACAATGCTGCACTGTTTCAATATATTTGTGTATCAAAGGAAAATTGGTATACATCACTGTTACAACATATTTGTGTATCAAAGGTAAATTGGTTTCCATTTTAGGCACTTATTTTATCTTTTAATTTATTTATAAAAGCTCTTTTCATAATATAAGTACTCTTTTGCCTCTAAAAATATGGTAACTAATACATGCGTTAATTTGATGCCACTAGATATATGTAATGCAAATTAGGCTTAATGTTTTCTTAATGAATAGTGTTGTAATGTGCAAACTATCCATCGCTTAGCATCAAGGTAAGAGTAAGACAGTGATGACTTATACGAACTTGATATCAAGAACTATTTAGGGAAAAGAATAAGTGAGTGAATGAATTGCAATGTTTCTTTCAGCAATAGATGCACTTTGACTGACGTGTCGGTTGTAATAGCAATCACCGATTTGTCCAGAGTCGTAACACTTGAGTACCCATACCTATCATACTATAGTACAACACTTCACACGGTTTCAAATAAGGTTGTCAAAAGATTGTTGTTTAGTTTTTTTATATAATAATCAGTGATTGGACAAAAGCATGCAATTTCATAGGATTGTTACAGCTTTCCGTTAGATGATAATATAACGTAATAAGACATGAAATAGTAGGTAGTAATAGATTCATGATATTTTTTAATTTCTTACAGATACTGTTTGGAGAACCCAAAAATACCTATTAATTTAATAATCGTTAATACTATATTATTATAAGGTTTTATAAAATAGTACATAATAAAAAAAAGTTTATACATATAGATCGATGACCAAAAATGTTATCAAATTCGTCGGTTTCCGGCCGTACCTGCTAAGTTGCAATACATTTGGAGCGGATTACGTTTCGTCCTTGAGTCTCCTTCATCCTTAAAAGGAACCGATATTGTTGCTTCTGCCCGGTCGCACCGCCGAGCTTCTTACCCAAGGAGGATTCCAGAATATTTGATTATGCGACGTCCTTATCTGGCTTTCAAGCGCTATTAACATTCCCTTTCTTCGAATGAAACCATTCTCAGATTTATTGTGACCCAAGTTATTTGTGCATGCATTCATCGATACTATTTAGCATACAATATTATTTTTTCTGCAACCTCTCCGATTCAACATCAAGGTACAAAAGACTGCATTGAGAATCTTTGAATTGTTTGTTTTTGTTGTTAAACTGTTTTTATATTTAAATCAATTGGTACCATATCTGGGTTTATATATTTTTGAGGTGGGAGAGGTTTCGTTACGACTGTGCTGGTTCGAAGTTCGAAAACGTTCAACGTAGGACCTGCAAACTAGTGGAATGCATCCACTGAAAAGTGATGCTTAAGACAAAGATTATTGTATACAAACTACATTTTGTTACTTACCTTAAGCTTATATTCCATAAGTACATCCATAAAAAATATTTGTCCGGATATTCTGGGCATACGTATTGATTTAATAAAACCTTTCTGATTCATTACAGGTCGCCAGAGGCAGGAAGCTACGTTCATGTTATTATATTATCCGATCTGGCTTGTTCACAGATGTCGCCGTGTTTGCTCCGGATAACTATTACGTTGTAGGCTTCGGGCGACGCACGAAAACATACGAATAATCGTGGTATAATAGCACAGCTGTTCGACTGTGTACCGTCAGCAGCGAAAGTTGTTTCAGAGAGAGTTAGTTCAATATCACTTGGAATTGATTTCATCGAAATAAACCTAATCAAAGATGATTACAAGAAGGGCGAAACATATTAGTTACAGCTACAATTACAATACATTACCATCTTACATTACATTAGCACCTTCGCCAAGGCTAGGCACGTTGGTAAAAATTTATGTTTTTGATTAATCTAATATCCATGTGCCGATTATAAAAACTTAACGTCATGACACATTGTAAAAGTAAAACTGTAAGTAGACTACTAGAATTGTAATTGACACTTTAGTATGGTGGCAATTCTGTAATGTTTATTTTGTATATTGCGACTCGTGTTGCTGCCTGTACAACGAATATTCGCTCAATCCCTAAATATAAGCCGCGCAGAGTACAAAAGGATTTGTCTCGTTAATTCACGTGTATTATTTACGATTCGTTTCACTTCTTTAGCGAGCGAGATGATAAGATCGAGTTACGATACACCCAATATTGTCTCATATTTCCATTGTCGAGTGTGATCATAAAAACTCTTCAATTCTCAATTGTTTGGTATTAAATTAAAGGCAGGCAGGTTTATGAGTCGTTCAAGAGATATTCGATAAAAATTTGGCCTCAAAACGATAATTAAATTGAATAAACCTGGGACAATAGTGAGGTACGAGTAATTGGAATTATTATGATAAATGCACTTGTTTATGCAAATCATAGCAATTATTTATTAAATATTATTTTATTTGATTAGCTTACCGATCGACTTATTTGTAGATAATGTAGTGTTATACATTTTCTAGCTATAATTATTGTAACACAATTTTGTTACAAAGATATATTTATGTAAAAACTAAATGTGTAAGTACCTAGCTTCACATATATCGTATATACATGTCATTTTAGTTAAATTTTCTTTATGTATAACATCAACTAACTTCATAAGATAAATATGTTTTGTAAAGGCAAAGTTTAGCCTGTAAAGAACACCTACCACATGTTTGTTTCGCATAATTTTGTATGTTCTTTTTTCAATATAATGTGTGACTAATTGTTGTAATAATTGAAAATAAAGATATTTTAAAATTAAAATCAAATAGCAGGAGCAGCTAAAATCATAGTAGATATAGTAAAAACCAAATAGCCGTGCATAAAAAGTCATTTACCCGGCCTGTACCAAGAAATGCCCAAACTTTACGACACGTATCGCTCTCGGCCGCTCTCCGTACAAAATAACGACAATACAGACTTTTCACTGATATCATAATACCGGCCGCGCCTGCGGCCTGCCCGCGAATGCGACAACTCAAAAACACCAAAATTTAAGGATTAAAATTGCACTTTTTGTCATGTTTTTAATAAAACACAGTTTTAATGATTAAAAACAACTTTCTTTTTTATAATGTATTACAAAAACTCCTAAAGCAGTTTCTTGGTTTTAATTCAAAAACTCAGTTATTGGACTTTTTTTTGGCACAAATATAAACTTAATCATTGGAAATTACATTTGTTCCTTAAAGAATTAAAATTAGTTGACCATTTATTGATATTCATCATTATTTAACTTTCACCCCAAAAAACGATAAATTTGAAGTTATTACAGTTTGCCGTTAGGGGTTTGAGACGTCAGAGGTGTTAAACCCACTCTGCCGTGGTATAACTAAAATGCAGTTATCTGCTAAAACCATTTTTTTTTGATAACAAATAAAAACCGCGGAAGAAAAATTAAACCGTTACATACTTTTCGATGACAAAATTTATTTGAGATTCAAAGATAAAATAAGTTTTGTCATCGGAAAGTTACATCGGTTTCCGCGGCTTTTATTTGTTATCCAAAAAAATGGTTTGAGCAGATAACGGCATTTTAGTTATACCACGGCAGCACTACGGTATACCGTATATTAATACGGGGCAAACATCTTGAGCGGGTCTTTTGGTTACGAGGCTGAGTTATGGTTTTGTAAAAAAAATATTTATTACAGCGCCCCCTGGTTCGTAGTCACCGTAAACCTATCCAAGAATATTGTTGCTCCTGCGATAATAATGCACGTTATAGAAAATACTTAATTTAATAAAATAATGATGACAATATTTTTATCTCATTGTAATACAGACGCCAAATGTTTGTAATACATGACAATTTCTCGGACTATGATCCCCTCGTACCAATAAACGTTTGTTTACACCGACTTCTATCGCTACGCCGGCTCGGCGCCTTGCGTTTAGGTTCGCCGCGATCCCGTTTCGGCGTGCAGTGGTACAGGGGCCGGTATGACCTTTTATGCACGGTTATTTGGTTTTTAGTATAGTATTTTGTATTACACATATTGTGACATGGTAAGAGTTTATGTGACCAAGCTCGAGCGAGAAACCTCCCTTACCCGTTTCCTGCTTTCAAATTGCTGCGGGGTTATTTCGTGAGATTGGACCCTGAAATTACAGACACAGAATGCGTATGTCCTTCGATGTAGGGACGCATTTGCAAATACTGTTGATGTTTGTAGGCTGTAGTTACAAGTTACCACCAGGTACTTTTATGAGATCGTTTACTATATTCATCGTATGAACAGGTCGTTCAATCGTCGTACTTATTATTTAGTGGTATTTTTTAACTTATTTGAATTAAGATCTTATAATAATGTGAAGCAACTTCCATTCTTCTCTCCGTTCTGCCTTTTTTTTGACTGCCTGATAAAACCCAATATCTTGTTCTCTTGATTACTTTTTAGGGTTCCGTAGCCGAATGGCAAAAAACGGAACCCTTAATGAGTCGTCATGTCTGTCCGTCTGTCCGTCCGTATGTCACAACCACTTTTTTCCGTAACTATAAGAGTTATACTGTGGAAACTTGGTAAGTAGACGTATTAAATAAACCGCATTAAGATTTTTATACAAAAATAGATAAAAAACAATAAATTTTTGGGGTTCCCCATACTTAGAACTGATACTCAATTTTTTTTTCATCAAACCCATAAGTGTGTGGTATGTGTATCTATGGATAGCTCTTCAAAAATGATATTGAAGTTTCTAATATATATTTCTTTTGAACTGAATAGTTTGCGCGAGAGACGCTTCCAAAGTGGAAAAATATGTCCCCCTGTTACTTCTAAAATAAGGGAATGATAAATGTAAAAATAATATATGATGTACATTACCATGTAAACTTCCACTTAAAGTTGGTTTGAACGAGATCTAATAATTAGTTTAGTTTTTTAATACGTAATAAATCGTAAACCGCATTTTACCTTTCATTCAATCAACTCCAAATATAATAAAGAATTAAGAAAACATTTATTTAGATGTATAGTGGTACAGAACCCTACGTGCGCGAGTCCGACTCGTACTTGGTCGGTTTTTTCTATTCAACTAGAACGAAACATTTGATTTTGGCTAATTGGTTCACAAAATTATCTTTCACCATCAAGATAAAGCTTACACATTTCACAATAAGCTTGTAATACCGAACCCTCAATATTTATTAGACGGCTAAAGTAAATGTGTCTTTTGACCTCACCTCTAATAAACTGAGCTAGAACATTGCCGTTTCAGTTTGCATATATTCACGATATAGCATCTAGTATAGTTCTTACGTTCAAAGTTTGCATAATTTCGCCGTGAATGCAAAACTATCGTTGTCAATGTTGACATTTGTTGTAGTTTACATCGGTTTATGCGATGTATTGACCCTTTTAGTAAGCCCTTAGCTTTGAATAGCAAATATAGTTTTGTACAATAAACATAACTTTGTTCGTGTTAGTCTGTTATTGATTGTATCTATTATAATGTACTTGATTTGATGAAATGTTTATGAGATTTTACTCAGTTCTAGGAAAATCAACAACATGTTTTAAAAGACTTTTCAGTCCACACTTAATTGCTTTTAAAAAGCTACATACCTAGATAGAAAAATGTCATCTCTGATATTTAACAATCATCTCCGTTTCTCGACTGATTAATAAATACATTTTTAATTTGCCATTTATAATAAATACGCACATTGAGTGTCCGTCATTGTTTGGCATCTGGCGAGCCAAAGCGATCGCGTAAATGCACGCCATTTCACAAATTGAGATCATACATCATTCATACACATTCAATTTAATACGAACAATGTTTTCAGGCGGATATTTATCTCGGCAGAGAATGAAAGCCTACGAATGCATGCGTGGAGGTATTGCATTGAAAAAAGTGAAAAGTTTATCAATTATTCTGCAGAATATTGTGTTTGTAACAGCAGAGTTTGTAATAAGGAACAAGTTATTTTTCATTCCTTCATTAAAATTAATTATGTATATAAAGATTCTATTAACGACCGTGATTGCAAGGTGTATTTTAAAGTTTTCTATTGCGACAAAAGTTGGTCAAGGAAGTCGTGTACCGTATGTCAAAGAGGCTAGAGATCTGCTTGTCTATAGGAGCACCTACTGTGTAGTGATTACTTAGTTGATAATAAGAGAGACATCGTTCAATGTCATTCTTTTTATCGGATCGAGTGCTTACTTTCTTGATTTCATTAATAAGTATCAATCCTTTGATTCACTACGAAAAAACGGGACAAACAAACACTCTAGCACATAATATTAGTTAGTGTATTAGTCTGTTATTGACACCACAGGAAGTTCACAGGAAGCAGGAAGAACGCCAAGTGTAAGCTGTGTGGTTAAAGGAAAATATGTGCATTTTCGTGTAATACCGTGCGGGAAGCTCGTTACCGATACTACCGTATTAGGAGAGGATTATTATTTCGTTACCTGCAGGCTGACATCATTTTACTAAATATTCAATTTTCTGTATAAATAAAGTACAAGTTATGACCTGTGGATATATCTTGTTAAAAGTTGACTTCCAAGCGTCGTGTTTTAATACTAACGGATTATGGGTTTAATTTCAATATTATTAAGTTAAAAAACCGGCTAAGTGCGTGTCGGGCCACGCGCAGTAGGCTTCCGTAGCTAGTCGTAACAACATATTTCGACTTAAAAGGGATTTACTATCTGTATTAAACAAGTAACATCTTCATACAAGTCATTACTTTCAAAGGTTTTTGTAATTTGCACGAATTATTCTAAGTAACTGCATTTTACACTTTGGACCCCAATTACTCTAGAACTAATTAAGTTAAAGTAACTAGATAAATGGCGTCCTTCAGAAAGGAAATGTTTGTAGTACACGAAACCAGCTAGCACGTATGACGAGATGTATGAATGTTGAGGAAGCGAAAGAAGTATGTAAGGAGCGAAGCACATGGCGTTCCATTGTCTTTGCCTACCCCCGTGGGATAAAGGCGTGATTTTATATATGTATTATGTATGTTTATTTATGTTTCAAGAATTTTGAACGAAATATTCTGAGTAACTGCATCTGACATTTCGGACCCCTATTCCTCTTGAACTAATGAAGTGAACTTATCCGCTATAGTTTTCCTTTAAAGTTCATTACATGTACTACCGACACAATTTTTTTCAGATTTTGGGATCCAGTAGTTTAGCTTTTAGAGGGGGGGGGACGCTCTACTCGAACTAAAATTTGCTCTTTAAAGTTAATTATCTCGCAAACGGATCTCTAAATCAAAAAACTGTCTTAGCAACCCGTAAACGTTTTTAAAAGTCTTATCTAACAATACCCCACACTATGGGGTAGGCGACAAAAAAAAAAAAATCCCTACTTTACATGTAGGGGAGCTACCCGAAAAAAAAATATTTTTCCAAATTTTATTCTACGACTTTCTTTATATAGTTAACATACATGTTTATGCAAAATTTCAGTTTTCTAGCACCAACGGTTTCGTCGCTATGCCTTGGACAGACGGACGGACAGACGGACATGGCGAAACTATAAGGGTTCCTTGTAGGTACTACGGAACCCTAAAAAACATATCTAAAACAAAATCATGTCATTGAGTTGCATTGTCACACAAAATGAAAAATTAAAATAATAATTATAAAACATTAAAATGCATGTTTGTTGGCGACCAATATGATTTGTCTATAAAATAAAAAAAATCTAATACTATTAAAGTTAAACCCATTAAACTTTTTGTATGGAGAAAAGCCAAATGTTTGTACCTCTTTATTAAATTTAGTAATATAACAAGACGAAAATTTAAATAAATTACTATAACTAGATTTGGCTTTTATTCCTCTAAAATACCAATAACAAGTGACTTCTTTAGGTTTTTGTGCGCAATTTGCTGAAGAAGCTAACCACTTTTATTTAGAAATAGGTGATTAATATTAGCTACCCGTATAATAATTCTGATATTATCTATCTATACTATTATCATTACTTAAATTGTTAATATTTTATGTGCCTTGTATATTTATTGTAATAATATCTACTATTTGTTATTTATTAGGTACCTAGTGTTAAGAAAACATTATATTCAAACACACGTGTATTTTAAATTGAAATGAAATACTCAAAGTGCCTAAAGCATGTAAATAGAATATTCAGCTTTCCGGTAAGCTTGTGAAATGTGATCAATGTATCTAATCATTTGCATCGTACTGCTCGTTTCTATTTGTATACACATTTAATATATTCCAGCTTGTCAGATCAAAGCTGAGCTAACTAGATACATTGATTTCACTACGTGCAATGCATGAATATGGCATGGCAATATTAAATAAACAAAAGTAGATATATCTACATTATTGTTTATTTAAGATTACTCCCAAGAAAACAAGATTTTGGAATAAGAAGATTACCTATTCAAAATACATACATAACATCACGACTATATTACCCAAAAGGGTGTTGCAGAGAGGTGTACATCATCCACATTTCACCTGTTATGTTTAGGTCTCATGGGATAGGGGGTTAGCTTTTCGCCATCCACTGGGCTCAATTCCAACTCCGTGCTATTGTGAATTGCCTGACGGAAAGTTTACAACCCGAGCCCTCGCGGTGAGAGGCGCACACGCTATCCAATAGACCATCGAGGCTATTCAAAATAAAGATTCGTAAAATCCAGTTCTTAAATACATCTTCAATATTATGGTCTATATCACTCGTAAATGGTAGACAAACATTTAAGCTTAACTAACAAGTCATTCTGCGATATTAAATAAGCGTGCTAACGTCAATCAGCACATTGCGACTATTCCAGACTTTATTTGTACCACCAATCCCACCTATTCAAAGCGATTCATCACCAATAAAATATTTCCGATGCCGGCTTCTGAACGTAGCTGGAACTCGTCTATTTCTCGGAAATCGAGGCAATGTGCTCTGTCCGGCGCACTATACTGTTAAAGAGTAGAGCTTCCGAGTGTGAGGGAAAGTGGCGATGCTTGGCTCCGAGCCAACCGCCGTCGGCCCTCAAAACCAACACAAATTTATTAATTCCATCTAATTTCTGATATATATAGTACGCAATTATTAACTTTTTTGTCATCGAAAGGATTAAGGATAACCAATTAATTCGAGAAATAGTCAGACATATTTATTTGACGGGCAATAAATATGTAAACGTTTTATATTACCCTAAGTAGCATTCTACGAAATGACAGTTGTTTATGAGGCAACTAATTGCCACAACATAATTTAACTATGTTTTTAGTATTGTTTTCGTTAGTATTTCCTTCATAAAATACGTATTTACCTTTATTTAACGGCTGATACTGGCGATTCACATAATAAATATTGGCAAAACTTTTGCTTACTAAGTAAGTACTTAATTGCGTTTGAAAATTGGTAGACACGTTTCTGAATTTCGATTTCCATTGGTGCTTTAATTTAAATTCAAAGCATACACCGATGTGTCGCTGAGTCAACAGAATATGTTTGTTTGTCGAGGCCGTACGAGGACTGTCAACACACGCCCGCGCGCCTCACCGATGATGTGCCATGTGCCACGCTTACACTGCTCAACTAGGTATGCGAATTATACCACACCACGCCACTTCACAATAAAGAAAACAAAACAAACGAACACATTCCAACCCAGCCTTCAACTTCTTTATTGTTGACGTTATAATGCGTCTGCGTTCGGACTTTCCAAACAATATCGTTGTTCTCGTCTTATTTTGATACAAGTTCATTAAGAAATTTACCAAATGAAATAAGTAACACTTTTATTTCCAACAGTTCGAAGAGGTAAATGGGTTTTTGGTTAAAGTTGCTCTCAAATATTTTAACGGTATCTAAGTCTGCTATGATATAAAGTTGAAATATCCTCAGTATAAAGTTGCATAATTATAAATTTGGCAGGAATTCAAGACATCGTTGCGGGTGACAGTTGTCTGTGTTTAGGTGACAACATAACAGATTTCCAATCAGAGTCGACGGCGCGAAAGAGATTCTAATAACATTCAGAACTCGTCCCGCGGGAGTCGGTGTCAGTTTAATTACAAGCACCGCGGCTGGGACACGCCGCCGTCTCTGCCGGCATCACAACGGATTTTTTTCTGTGGGACAAAGGACGATTAAAAAAGTTCGTAATGAAAGTCCTCCACCGAAAGCAAAGGGGTGAGACTAAACTCAAAATTCCCGAGCTTTCATGTGCCCATGCCTGCATACTAACCACATGTAATAATTAAAACTGAAATCGATCGACAGATTTTAGAAAATCAGCCTCAGTTTACAATGATAGATAGGAGAACTAAGTACACAATTAATAGGACTCAATGGATGAATAGCGCCACTTAGCTAAGAAGAGCTGCTCGAATGCATTTGAAGTGCGTGGGTGGTACAATACATTCGCGCTTCAGCAGACAGAAGCGAATAGGTAAATAAATCGGCACACACCGTACAAAGCCGGCTTAACTAGCTATTACGAGAAGAGCTGAACTTTCTGCGGCAAGTCTCTCCGCTCGTCACAAAGTTACAGAGCTGTTCTCCGATTAACTCTTGTCAGACATAAAGGGGAACGCTACGGATAGGCCGTTATCCTTCAATGGAGCGCATTGTTTATTTTTGAAACTTATCGCTTTGTTTTAATTCATTTAATTTCTTTCATAAACTTTTGAAGCTTATAAAAACTTGCTGTGATAGCTGAAATAACCAACCTTGTTAGTTTGATTTTTAAATTGTTGTCATACGCGAGCCGAATACTAAACTCGTAGGCATGTTGTATGTGTGTTTTCATTCAAACCCAGGTTCGTTAAAATCTAAATTTTTCAGGCTTGTTATTTAACTTTTTGCGTATTGCCCACTGACTCTCGTTGAAAAGCAACATCAAAGAGATGAGTCACTGTGATATATCGGTTTAAATTATTGAGATAAATTTCACACTTATGTCAGCGTACGAGAGATGATACTCGTATTATTTATCCGTGTACTTACTGTGCATAGAAATAAAATACGCCGGCTAGCGGCGACACACGGTACCTGTAACAAACAGAGAATTTTAAATGGCAAAAGTGTTTGAAATTTAACGACGTGGGTGCTTATGGTTTTTTCAGGTGATCATTAACATAATTTGAGCTTGCGTAGCAGTGGCTCGTGACCCGACCATGCGGAGGGACGGTAATGGTATTTGGAGTGTAACAAAATGAGCGCGTAACGCTAAAATGCCGTCCACGAGGGCGCTTTGTGTGGTGCAGGAAGAGAAACAGATAACAGGTGAGGATGCCGGCGCGGAATTGATGCCGTTATTTGAAGAACGCCCTGATAAGTCCCCTCCGGTCCCAAATAAAGGTTGAATTTCAGCCGACGGATAAAGGTTTCAAAAATGTTCACCTTCATTTAAAGTTACGCGAGCGTTGATTAGAATTCTCTTTCATTCAAATGCTCGTATAAAGTTTTTTTTACAAACGTATTTAGCTTCTTGGAGTCTTAATTTGTGACTGCTTTTTAGTGTTGATGTTCATTGTTTAAACAGCTATTTTAGTTAGTGGAGTTGTGTGCTTAATATTCGCAAGCGTTCGGTGTATTTTGGGATAGCTAATTATCGGTTGTGCTCAGTAACTGGAGCGGGTAGCGACAAATATTTACCGTCATTTGAATGCAATGTGTAGAGCGTCGTGAATAGTTTCCGTGGCTATTGAAGCGCGTGTGCTCACGAACTTAAGTGGTGTTGACAATGTTGCAACACATGGTAATTTGTCTCGTTTCGTTCACTGTAAACAAATGGAAACTAGTTGTTTTCATATTTTAGGTGTAGTACGCAGTTAAAGTTTTATGTTGTGAACAGCTTTATTTTCAACCGACTTCCGAAAAGGAGGAGTATGTTTGTTCATGTTTTTTAATGTTTGTTCGCATATTACTCGAATATTCCTTGACCAATTCAAAATTTTTTTTTTTTGCCTGAAAGTGTATACTTGTCATGTAGTCCCATGGTCACCAGGTCACGATCTAATGATGGGATTGTAAAAAAACCCCTTAAATGGCCGAATTATTCCTGTACTCCTAAACGTCGAGTCGTATCTTCTAGCATTAGCTCAGCAACGTGAAAAACTGACTGGTAGATGCAAATATACGAACAGCTTGAGGTAACATACGAAAAAGAATATAAAAGTCTGAAAAATAAATTTGATGTTTATTTCGCTGCAAAATATCCTCAGTGATAGCAATCAATTTACCAACATAAATAAAACGGGTTTGCCCGTATGTATAATATAGTACAGATGTGGCAAGCAATCTAGGCTTCATAATTCTCAAGTTGCGTTTCGAGATTATATTCAAATGCAAATGTTAAAAGCAACATAATTTAAGGAAAAATGCTTGTGGCATACCTAAGTAATATATTAAAGCGAGTGCATAATGCACGAAATAGTTGCGCCTGCGCCGACGCAATGTTTATTCCTTAGCGGTGAAGGTGCGTGGGACGGCACTCCGCACAAGGATCTTAGTACTTTATAGTTATTGGATACGATATTTTAGAGTATAAATCACGGTTTATGATTGGTTATTTGTCGCGAGCTATAATTTGAAATTCGTCGTGGTTTCCAATGTTTTAATTTAGGTATTGTACAATTTAATTTTGTTACGAAATAATTTAATTATTACAATATTTAAACGTTATGATTAGAATTACTATATTATTAACCTAGGTTTTGTTAAAAAATGTCTATATAGTCACTTTTAAATACAAAGTGTAGTACACTTTTCAAAATGTAGGAGTTTTAAATAAGTCTCAACACTTTTAAAGAACATAAAATACATTTGTTTCCTTTTTCACACATTTAATTTTATACTGTTCACAATAGATTTAAAATAGTACTTAAACGTTTACTGTTATTATCCAATTCACTCCACTAAATCAATTTAATTAGAGACCGTATTCAATACTTACATGTAATTTAGCCATATTTTGCAAGACTGACTTAAATATCTCGAAATCATTGTTGATTAAGATCATTATAAAAAAGAATAGCTTAATCGATATTCTGTAGCGAATTGTTTTAAATTAAATAAGTAATTATGACAGAAGCCTAATAACATACAATTAATATTTAAAATTCAATAAGTTATAAAAAAGGTTAGGTAAGGAGTGCTAAAACTATAGCTATGTATACTATCTTATAGCTAATTCAATTTGACAAACGGTGTATATCTACACATAAAGCTACTACCTAAACCTACTTTTTTATAGCTATCTCAAAAAAACATGTTTTGGAGATATCTCAGTCTTGCAGTTAAGTGAATAAAAATTATAATTTATTGAATGCTTCACTGGAATAAGTTTTTATAGAAATGCGATTTTCGTTGCTAAGAATCTATAGATTTATTCATGTAAATGTGTCGTCAGGTTTTCTCAATATTTTTGGACGTTTCAACATCTTGTTCGTACTTAGCGAGTCTGTCTATCAATTTCGTCTAAGCTTTAGAAGTTTAGACGAAATTTAGTCTCACTTGAGTTTATAGTTTGCAATAAAAACTACTTAAGTCTTGTTTGTATAAGTATCAAATTATAGGTTAAATCAAGGAACAATGTAACAACAGATGTTGCCTCCTTGGATCCTTCCCAGTTGAATGTGTACGCCCACACAGTCACGACTCGCGTCGTCTTAGTCTGTCGTACGCAAACGACAAATGACGCGGCCGTCGCAGAACAAACTACCGGAGTTATCTGATACAGCCACTTCGTGACAACCTTCTCTCGAGTCACTTCTACTGGCACTGCTTTGAGGTTCACTTGTATCGAGGGATTTATCAAGAACTGTGTAATTTATTGTTGTTTGCGTTTGTTTTAGTTCTTAACGCTAGTGGTTGAAATTGCGACCATGTTTATTGCCCACCGTAAGTAAGACAGTTTGAGGTGCAAGCTTGCCAGTTCCCAGAATTTGTAAAATATTAAACAGCTGTAGTGACATAACATACATTTATAATGATAGCCTTAAGCAATTTCACCAAAATATTGTTAATTTCTATAATTAAGTACAAACACATTGCTAAAAAAAAAAACATAATTTCAATCAAATTTTGAAACAAATTAATTTATTACCTTTAAATTTAATTTAATATTGGAAGTGTATTATGTAACTGTAATATTACTTAACTTCCAAGTTTAAGATAATTATTATTCATAATTTTTACTGTATATTTTTTACTGCTTTACTATTTTGTGCATGCGGTGTTAACCTTTAAGTAATTGTTACACTTATTTAAGTATTTTAAGTTTGTTAATATTGTAATCACACCGTGTAAACAATTGTTGGTTAACCATAAATAGATAAATAAATGTTGATTTGCACAAGTTGAAGAAGAAATAAGGTTCATCGTTCCCGTTGCACTTAATTCTAGAACCGAGTTATTAGACATAAGTAATAATAGCCACAAAGGTAGCGCTACTATTAAAATTCTTTCACTCATATTATTATGTGAGAGGCATTATCCTCCATCATGAAGCATAATTTTCATTATTTAACAGTGTTTAGTTCAAAGCTAGCAATAATCATTAGCGTTCATTGAATCGTATATATAACAGAAATACTCACTCAAAATTGCCAACTAAACCTGGGCCGTCGTCGGTAACCATTTACCGTCGATAACATTCTGACAGCTGACAGCATAATGACGTGGAATACAGGACAGCGTATACAATATGCACCTTTACGGTATCATTTTTACACAAACAACGTGTTATTATACGCGATTTAAAAACTAAGGGCTGTTGTAATGATGCTTGCGATACGGTCTATACGACGAGCATTGTTTTTAAACATCATTGGCTGGATAATTAGAGTGATTATTTGTAGTTGATACGCGAGTTGAATGCAATCAGAGTTTAAGGTTCTACCCATACCCAATTACACATCTACCAGCAAATACTCGAAGCACTTTCTGAACACTGCCTACACAATCTTTACAAAAGATATATAAATATTAGTAGTATACTAAAATAAGTTATGAATACATACATTAAATTAAAAGGATCAACGGCAAAAATGTCAATCTTGCTGATTGGTGAGTTTGTCAGGCAAATTCATTAATGTTAGACCCAAAATATCTACTAACGTAATATGGGTTTATTTTAACATATTATTCATTTTTTATTAATTTTTAAATACAAATCAAATCTAAAACACTATTATGCATGTTTGTCCGTGGTCATTTCGTCAAAATTGCTTTAATCATTAATTTAGTTACATTCAAACTGCAAAATTCTAATAATAAAAATTTTAATGAAATATGAACGTTTAAAGTGGGTTAAAATAGCGTCCAAAGGAGTCGATTACATACAAACATACAAGCGAAGCTAAAATAAAGCGTGTAAAAAAAAGGGCGCCCACAAACATGCATTTATATGCATGCTTACATAAAGATAAACCCATGTTACTTTTGTATGGACAACAGCCAAGCAATTGTTCCTCCTTAATTGCAGCCATAACATCTAGATTCATTTTACATATATCCGTATACCTATGTATAAATCATGCCCAAATAAAGGCATGACCTAATATCGGTTCATTTATTTGTTAAAAGCGTTGAGTCTTTGTCACGCAGGAAATTAATGTGTGACAAAATTTAAATTATGTTAATCTTTTCCTCGAAACCCATACGAAGAAAATATTATAACAAATAATAAACAAAAAATATATAATTTTAATCAAATGAGCGCACGTTATTAAGAAAAAGCCTTTGACAGTGCCTTCAAATGTTTTTATTATTGCATTTGAACTTAAGTAGATTGATGTATGGATTTAATAACGTGAATACATCAAGGCTTAGCTTTAAAATAAGTTAGCATAATGCATAAGTTAGCATAAGTATGCAATTTTTAATTCTTGTCTGTCTAATTCTATGGTTTTCATTAAAATTTGTTTCATATTGTTGTTAATGAATTCATCAACAAAATATCACAGTAATTAAATTAAAATAATGAAGTTCATAATAATTATAAATTCAGTTTTGTGTAGGTAGCTGACAAATTGTTTCAGTGATTAGATTTTCACAACACTATCTATTCGTTTCTGTTGTTCTTCAATCCTTCTAAAATTAAAAAAAAACTTCTCAATCTGCCATTTGCGGATGCTTGAACTACTGCTAGAATGGCTGGTCTTTAGTACATTAGTTCACGGGAGGCAGTATGACCGCTAATCCTTTCACGACGATGGCAAGTCAAAATGAAATTTGACTCAGCCATCGACGACGAAGAAGAAGTATGACCGTTTTGCTTTACATTGTGTTATGCATGTTCAAAGGCTGATGTTTCCATACTGAAGTTTCCGTATGACGTATTTTATAAAAGAGTTCCTTACATGGATTTTTCTTATTTTTAAGAATACCTTCATACATTTATCTCACCTGCAGCACTGTTATTAAAAGAAATAGCTTACTGTTGTACCTAGGTACTCTTCTTAACGTGTTTCTAAACAGCAGTTCAATGTTGCCTTAATACAATCATTATACGGGCATTTACCTTAGAATATCCCATCATTAATGTACTCGTACTAGATAATCTCACGAGTCACGAGTACCAAATGCAATCGTAAACCTAACTTAATATAACGTTTTAATACTTACAGGCAGTAGTAAATGTACTCATAAGGAGCCTTGTAACTCTCACGTTTCCTAAAGCAGTTTTATTGTTATGGCTCCATTTATTACATTAATAATATCACTTACTTTTAAGTCTATCGAGATCCTTATCGATGTTTATAGCTCTTTATAAATAAAGCTGTTGAGTTGAAACAGTTTATAAGTTCTCAATTTGTTATGTATGTGTGTATTGATGAAATATATTACGTAAGGTACCAGATGTATTATTCATTTAGGGCCAGTTTCATCAGCTCTGGATAAGTCACTGGTAGCTTATTAGAAACTTTTTAAAGATGAGAAATCAAAATTGTATAGAAATTTACAAAATTAACCACCACTAAACTATTTGAAACCTTATCAGGAACTTTTAAAATTCGGCCTGGGATAAGTAGTTAACCAATGGATTATGTATTGATTTCGTAACTGAGTGACATTAAACTATCTATTCTTGTAATCAATATGAAAAAAATTGCTTAGAGGTAGTAGAAATGTGTGGCAAATAAATGACCAGTTGAATATGATTTGACTAAGGACTCGTGAGGACCTGTAATTGGCTGAATGTTGCATAATATTTTAATTAATATTAATTGTTACTGCTGTTGGTCTTCCGAAAATAAATAATTAAATAAATAAATAAATAACTAAATAAATAATGTAAAAAAATACCAAATCCAAGACGCAATAATATAATTATTAATTTTCATTATAAATACTAAAGATACTACCATTCTGTATAAATATAAACTTTTGTAAACGCATTTGTTTTTATTGACCAATCAATTTGTAAAAGTTTATGTAAGATTTGTATAAGATTAACAATATTTAGCATAATCTTTTGTATAGCTTATAGACTATATAGCACTTAGGTATATATAACTTTTTATTATAGTCAAAACAATGTTGTATAAAGCTATTGGCGAACATATAAATAAACATGGCGACTAATCGTTTCCTGGACCCCGTGGCTACCTGGTCTCTCTATTAAATAGCCTATTACAGCTTATAGCCACGAGCCAGAGCTTTGTCCGCGTAGGCTCCTATGGCTTGTATATCAATTCCCAGTCATCGGTAATGTACCTCCTACGGGAAGTTTTATAATCTTAATCTGTTTTCTGACTATAGAAATCCTAGTGATCCTTATTTAGAGAAGAAAATAACATGTGATTGTGAAGCTAGACAATTTGCAATCCAGTAGGTATCTATGAGCCAGTTACTAACAACATGATTAAATATAATTATTTTGAAAATCGGTGATTAAGGTATTTTATCGCATAAAAAATACAAGTTACTCGATCCTTAAATTGCCTCACTTACTGCCTAATAATTCCAAATTTCCAACCTTTTGTTTAAAATAAACTATAGGAATTCCGCCCCAGGTTTTGTATGTACAAATATTCCCAATAACAAATACCCATATCACGTTTATGCAAATAAAATAGTAATAAAAGGACCAACGTATCTACATTTCTGTGCGAATTTTGAAAAACATACAATGCCATTTTCATCTGTACAAGTACAATGTCACTTTTCAACAGCGATCGCGTTGAAAAATTCATAGCGCAATATTCCATAAATCCGTAATACGCGGCAGGTATTACCCGTACAGTTTTACTCTTTCATATCCGCTTCGTCATTTCGGACTGCCATGCCAAAAACTGCAGGTGCTCATTACTGGCATTTGCAGAGAGCGCGCGTAGAGGAAACCCCGCTATCGACTACGAGCTAATCAACCAAACGGAATGCCGAGTGCACTCGTCAGTTACAGCCTCCACAGATACCCAATGCACCCGCTAAATAGCTAAGTATTAAACTTGTTGCCAACGCGTAATTAGGATTGTGCGCCTTTTAAAAGTGTTTCATTCCTCTTTTTACACACCAAGTGCTTCGTTTTATCTCATTCGAGTGAATGAAACTAAAGCTCTTTCATGCGGTTTGCTAGTTCGTTATAAAATAAGGTTCGTTAGTTTATTCATTTTATAAGTGCGTTAGTAAATTATGCATTATGTAAATTGCAAGAGATAGTAGAGGAATAAGTAGAAAATATAAGAGATATCTCAGCGCATAATTTCACAAAACAAGCATATTTGCAGCGCTTTAGTATCTATATAAAAACAAACCGTGTAGAGTATGAAAATGAAAAATGATGACCAAATGAAGCGTCGGAGTTCCAACGTAGCGTAAACAGGATTGGAAGGGCGCAATTTGGTCGGTATTCAGAATCGCGGCACTGTAAAAGCGCGCCGTATCTAATTATCGCCGGGTTACAACGTGGTGTGGCGCCACTGGCGTTACTACGAGTTCGCAAATATTTTTAGTCGAGATACAATCCTCTTTATTAGCTGTCCATAAAAGGAACACTCAGTAAATGTTTAAATTATAACACTTAAATATTACCTTCATTTTTAGTTCTAATTTTCCAACTGAATAAATTAAGACCCATTCTACTCTCACTTAATCAGACGGAGCGCGTTGAATTGTTGGCCGTATCCTTTCATTTTTACATTAAATATTTAATAATATAAGAAATAAAGTTACCGTGATTAAAAATTAACACTACTTACTCTTATTTTTAAATTAAATATTTTAGACTCGATTGAAATTACTCACAATGTTAACAATCTTTCGGCTTTCATCCCAGGTATTACAAGGGCACTTTTTAACAGAGACATTAGAGTCAGAGTCAAAATTCTTTACACGTCTGACATTGATGTTAAAAAAGAAACCCCTTTTCAAATGTAATTGACAACATTGAAGATGCGATGGTTTATTTACAATTCTGCATTTCTATTCTCTTTCGTGTGGATCATCCGAATCCACAATCTAAATAAGTAAGTTTCAAGTTTATCATGGAATATGATATCTCCTCCGCTAACTTTTTCCCGACATCCCTCTTCAGGATTTTTTAATTAGCTCAACTTTTTATCAGGTGAAAATTATGGATATTTTTATCCTGTCTAAAGTGGGAACGAGCTTATCTCATTGAGAAAATTATGTGTCAAGAGAGGGAAACATCCGATTCTATCTTCATTTATGATCACAGTCCATAAATTTTGTTGAACCGTTTGTTATGTTGTTACTGAGGCATGAGTTAAATTGATTTGTTTTTAGATTTTACGATTGGCAGGCAGATGTTGTGGGTAACCCGAATAAATAAATCGTCGGTTCGGATTGGCACAGTTTCGAGATGCCCAGCTCGTAAAGGGAGATGATATACTCGATACGTTGGTACGTAAACTAACTAGTTTAGGATCGAGTCGTGACAACTGTGAATCATAGTTGGGTTATACGCGAGCCGGTGTGGTGGTGTGCTAACTGAATTACTAGCGACGTTTTTAAAGCTTTTTGCAGAGCGAGCGCCCGTTTCATAGTTAATCAGGCTAATATCGGGTGTCAGGACACTGCACTCCGCCGCAGCTGACCCTCGCAAGCACCCTCTTACTGTCTAATCAAATTAAACACAGAGCGTAGAAGAATTTTTGAGAGGTTTTATCAAAAATCTTTATGATTTTCCCTACATGGATATTTGACTTACAATGGAGCTTAATGTTACCAAAACTGATAAGATCTCATATTTTAAGGCCATTGTGAAGTTTTGAGCTTAATGGTAGTTTTAAGTGGGTGTCAGCATTCAACACTACTATATTTTATTACGCAACAAACGTGTAATTTACTTGAAAAACGTGATATTACGTGTATTTGTACCTACGCTACGCAGCTACGCGTTTATGGAGTGGGATGTCTTTGTCTGCGGTTACGCTTATGAATTACTAAGCAGTGATAGACGTTTATTAATATCTCGCGTCTATTCAAGACTAGGGGGAGATTGAACTTTGAATTGGTCGGACCACTCATCTCGCGCTGCATGGTGGTGTCGCTTTAAATTATTCGGATTCAATTATTTCCCGTGTAAAATACTTTAACTGCGAAGCGTTTCAATCAATCACTCTTCACGAATTTAGTGTGAGCGTCATTTGGCAAATTCAATTGCTTCTCGCATTGATGGCACTAGTGAGAGAATAAAACACGCGACGGCTGCTATTGACGGTTGTGACAGAGCGGTGCGCACCCATCCGGAGAGTTTAATTAATCTCCTAAACTAAATTTAAATAGGTAGGTGTGACGAGTCAGACTCGAGTACTTAGTCGAATACCTTTAGGGGTTGTCGTACTTTGATACCCGTTATTTGATACACGGATCCGGCATCAAAGATACCGTTGGAATAGTCAGGCATTTTCCAAAGGATTGGATAGTCCTTTAGCTATCTGTTGTGGTCAGAAATGAGCTTGACCTCTTTTTGGAGCTAAAAATAAACATTATTTGTCCACTTGATCATTTAGTAAGAGATCACTATTCGATTGATACGTACTCAATAAGAGTGTATATCGAATATTATCTAACGAGTACTAAAGTAAGTATTTATTACTGGTGGTAGAGCTCTTGTGAATGACTCGAGGGCGGCAGCACCACCATCTCACCTTTAACCTGCCGCCAAATAGTAGTGTTTTCATTACTGTGTTCCGGTTTGTTGGTGAGGTCAGGCTCTGAAATTACTAGCACGTGAGGCATAACACCGTAGTCTCATCTAAAATCTGCTTTTGTGGATTGTTGATGTCCAAGGGCTGTACTTCACTTACCATCAGGTGGACTACACGTTCGTTCGCTGTGGGCGTAGTATAAAAAAAAAGTATAATACTTATTATTCGAATACGAAGCTCCAACTCGGCTCAGCTCTAACCGAGTAGATGTACCACACTCGTACCACTACCGGTGCACTCAACGACACTCGCCTAGCTAAATTAACCCGGGCATTATTCAAAAACACCAAACATAGCGCGCACAACTCTCTTTATGACGTGATCATAATTTTCGTTCTAACTTTCAGTGCCGTCTCCGTGTTATGTCTATTCGGATTGAGTTAATCCCTGAAGATTAGGAAAGCGATGTTTTGAAAATAAAGAACGTAATTAATTTGTATTTGATTGAGTGGTTTTAAATTGTAATATTTATTGGAATGTTTTTGTTATTTTTTATGAAGTGTTTTTAGAATAATCTAACCTTGGCCCATGACAGTCATTTTGATATTTTTGGATAACGTGTCGAATTTGGTATTATAGTTAAGAACAACATTCTATTTATCAAAGAGCTGAGTCACTAACGTGCGTAGGAGGATACCATGGATAGCCCGTTTGAGATCAGTCCTTATTTTTAAAACATCGCTACAGGAGAGCTATATTTTTAAATGAATTAAAATAAAAGGATTTTGTATGGTGTTTACAAATTAAACATTACATGACATAACACAACATCACGCCTATATTAGCCAGAAGTGTGTGGCAAAGGGTGTACAACACCCACATTTCACCTGTTATGTTTAGGTCCCATGGGGTAGGAGGTGAGCCTATCGCCATCCACCGAAAACAATGCCAAATCCTTGCTGCTATTGAGAATTTCCTGACGGAAAGTTCACAACACTTTGCCCGACCCGGGAATCGAACTCGAGACCTCGCAGTTAAGGCGCAAACGTTAACCACTAGACCAACGAGTCAGTTCAAAAAAGTTACTTATATTTTAAACATCCGCATGACAAATTGTACACTTTGAATCTATTTTACAACTTTCAGTTAAAATCGATTTTGTTTAACATTTCAGAAGCCCGATGTTACAAGCACTACGCTGCGGTTGCGGTCACGAGGGGGCTGAAAGCTTCAAAGTTGTCAACAAATAAAAAGTCACGTCAACTGCAAGCAATGTTGCCCTCGAACAAATTTAATTTCATAACATATTAGATACAACGTAACAACCGATAAGTGAATGTGTTAGCTAAATTTACCCAAGTACCTATCTACTGGTGGGTATATATAGAAAACGCTTAGAGCCATAAGCTAACCGGAGGCATCATTGTCAGGCGTTGCCAAATGTGCATATTATAAAACTAGTTAACAAATCATAGATGTGCAGAACAATCTACCGTGTCCCCCGCGAGCTTTGGCAATCTTATTTGCATTGATATTTGCTTAGGTTTCCTCTCCATATTGATTAAGTGCTCTTTAAGGAAGGAGACTGCTAGTGTCGCAACTGTCGCAACTACAAAATCTAGCTCCACCACCACCAAATAAACGTGACATAAATCTTTTCAGCTAAAGTTACACCTGTATCCCACATTATATTTATTGGAATATTCATCGCCTAGTATTGCACATCTGCAATAATATGTATAATTTATAATAATTTGTATATAATGGTTTTAGGATTAGACTTTTCTCTTTAATTGGAACATTTATTAGTGCACCTACCTTTGTAATCTCTGCACCACCTTACGGTTGACTGGTAGAGAATGCATATGGCATTAAGTCTCCCATTTTACATTTATTACTATATATGTGCAGGAAGTTTTAAAATAAATAAATAAAAATAATATGTATGAAATAACTGAAGGCCAAAAATTTAACGTCTATAAAAAAAAAATAGTCGTAAGTGTTGTAAGAAGGAGTGTAATACCATTAGCAAATTACAAAAGTCACTGAAACCTTCTACTTCATTATTACTTTTCTAAATCAAATTCCTTCAAAATTTCACAAACCCCTAACTTATTTATTCCACAATACCATAAGTTGATAGTCGCGACCAGAAATCTTTGTATCGTTTAATATTCGGGGTGCGGGACAGCGCCTCTGGCGGTAGCCGATATCATTATGCAAGGTATATGTGCCGAGCTAGCATATGTGTCGGTGCGCATGTTTAAGCCCACGAAATTCACACGGCTGGCTTGCCGCCACGCGCGAACGCCTCCCACCCGATGCGAGAGATGTGCCAACATAGGCAGTATCGGATAGTTACTGGAATACCTAAAAGGATTCGCGTAATTTGAATATCCGACTAAGAATCCATGGACTTGAATACAAGATTGAAGGTACTGCAATACTTATATAATATTAAAGTTGAAAAAATTAAGAATCCAGCAGGACTCGAACCTGCACCCCCTGGGTATACGCCCCAAGTGCTTTGCCAATTCAGCTATGGATTCGTATGCTGCCGGACTCGAAATTTCTCAACTCTTTTGTGCCAGCCGAAGCTAGACGAACCATTACTTGGTTTTAGCGCCATCTTTGCGATGTAATAAGTTACTTATTCACATAATCGCATACAGTACGATTGAATTAAGATCAACACATTACTGTCGAGAGATGACGCATTTTTATCAATACTTGTAATATTTAAAGCAAATTTTTGCTTTGCTATGCCTTTTTGTATTTATATAATACTAGCGACCCGCCCCGGCTTCGCACGGGTACAATGCTGATACTAAATACACTACAGAAAAACTGTGAACGTTGTATATTAAACACAGCGGCCCGCTCCGGATTCGCACGGGTATATAATAATAATATATTATAGCCTATGTCACTCACTGAAAAAATGATTAAAATCGATCCAGTAGTTTTGATTTATTCATTACTACCCGTGGCCCGCACGCGTTAAATTAGGAGTAAAACAATTCCCCTTTCCCTATACCATGAAGATTTCCTGCTATCTTTGGAATATTCGTGTACGTTACGCCAGCAAGAAAGTGTCACCTAGAGTGATATGAGTAGAACGTATAATTAGTGCGCAATCTGCTGTAAATGTGCGCCGCATAAAAAATTTGTGCGTCTTGTAGTTTTGAAAAAAAAACGTAAAAACGATTCCTGCTGGAGTAACGTTGTTATAGCAGAAAATTCTAGACGAATTATCGGAGAGATAAAATACATACATGGGCAGAGAGCTTATATTTGTGCAAATATGTGCGCCAAAAATATAATTTGTGCGTCTTCAGGTTTTCGAGATATTGCGTTTCCCGCTGGAGTAACGTTTTGCGAATTCGTGTATCTCTAAGACCATTTTATGTGCGCCTGTAGAATGAACATACACGAATAGCTCTTAATTTGTGCATATTTGTGACATAATTAGATGCCAGATAATATTTATAATTTTCAAGTAATTGCGCTTTATTGAAAACTTAAAAAAATATTGTAGCGCCTAAATGAGAAGACGTATAAGCTCGCTAAAAACTGTATTCGTTCCATCTTGACGTTTATAATTACCATAAAAAGTTTCAAAACAGAACCTACAAGCGCTAATGAATAATATTACTAAAAGTCAAAACGACGGCATCATAACTTTGACGCCATCAAACAAGAAACTGGCTCAACCTAAGATGTGTAGATGTAAACCAAAAATTTGTGCATTTATCAAATAATATATAGTAACAATATCCAGCTTCAACTGTTTCGTATTAAGTAAATATTAATACTAAACCAAAACAGTTATTCGGCGCAGGTTATCCGACCAAATTCGAATGACTACAAAAAAGCGACGGATTCATACGTATCGATGACCTTCTTAACTTTACTCGCTAACTGGTTGAAACGTATTGTGCCCGAGTACAGTGCAGTAGAAAATAGTTATTAAAATAAATTTAGATTTTTTTTTATTAGACATAAATAAATTTAGCCATTTGCATTTATTATATCAGTAGAAAAACGAATTATAAAAACATGAATTTTATTGGTTCTTGTTTTTAAGTTCAAGAAATGTGTGATGAATACTACAAAAACCCCACAACAGTAAAAAAATACACAAAGCATGTATACATTTTAATTATAATATTATGCTACATATAGGTCTACTTGTTAGAATAACATGGTTTATCTCAATTTATTTAGCATTTGATTACCCTTAAGAAAATTATTTATCAAATAATATATAGTAACAATATCCAGCTTCAACTGTTTCGTATTAAGTAAATATTAATACTTAACCAAAACAGTTATTCGGCGCAGGTTATGCAACCAAATTCGAATGACTACAAAAAAGCGACGGATTCATACGTAGCGATGACCACCTTTATTAAACGTATTACACCTAAACTGTGTTCGTACAGTCACGCTCAAATATTCGTTGGGAATTATTATTATAATGAACTAATAAAAATATAATATATATTAAATGTACTTTCTGATCATATGAAATCAAAGAGCTTGTTGGTTTAAAAAAATATTATTTTTATTATCATAATCATGATTCTTAAAGTAATTATGGCATCAAATCACAGATCAAATTGCCTACCTATAAATATTAAAACAAACATTGTATAATTAAACTATTTGTACCTTGTATAGTCATTTGGTATTATTTAAAATCACAGATCAGTTTTTCATTTACTTAAGTACACAAACAATAAAATCACTTAAAGTGGCTCAGTACCATCATGGCGTGAAATTTAAATATTAAGTAGTTGTTGTTTTGGCCGAGATATAATTAAGTTTTAGGTATGATTGCATAGTACGCGAACGTAATAAATACCTATAGAGCGTTATATGTTGTTATCAGTTTATGCTTCTTAAAAAATAGCCGGGTTTGAAAACTTCAACCCAAGTTTCACATATCGGGCTGCTTAGGTTTGGGTTTTCAAATTAGGCTAATTTTTAATAAACATAAGCTGATAATAATTTTAACCGGTCTATACTACATTCGCGTATCATACTATCATATCCAAAACTAAATTATATCTCGGCCAACAAATAGGTAACTACTTTATACTTGAATTTCCCGTTATGATGGTACTGAACCTTTATCACAGAAAAACACAGTTTTAAGTATAACATTGCTAATTAAAGCTATATAAACTATGTAAATATTTAACAAATTTTAAATCATAGATAAATAATTTTCTTAAGGGTAATCAAATGCTAAATAAATTGAGATAAACCATGTTATTCTAACAAGTAGACCTATATGTAGCATAATATTATAATTAAAATGTATACATGCTTTGTGTATTTTTTTACTGTTGTGGGGTTTTTGTAGTATTCATCACACATTTCTTGAACTTAAAAACAAGAACCAATAAAATTCATGTTTTTATAATTCGTTTTTCTACTGATATAATAAATGCAAATGGCTAAATTTATTTATGTCTAATAAAAAAAAATCTAAATTTATTTTAATAACTATTTTCTACTGCACTGTACTCGGGCACAATACGTTTCAACCAGTTAGCGAGTAAAGTTAAGAAGGTCATCGATACGTATGAATTCGTCGCTTTTTTGTAGTCATTCGAATTTGGTCGGATAACCTGCGCCGAATAACTGTTTTGGTTTAGTATTAATATTTACTTAATACGAAACAGTTGAAGCTGGATATTGTTACTATATATTATTTGATAAATGCACAAATTTTTGGTTTACATCTACACATCTTAGGTTGAGCCAGTTTCTTGTTTGATGGCGTCAAAGTTATGATGCCGTCGTTTTGACTTTTAGTAATATTATTCATTAGCGCTTGTAGGTTCTGTTTTGAAACTTTTTATGGTAATTATAAACGTCAAGATGGAACGAATACAGTTTTTAGCGAGCTTATACGTCTTCTCATTTAGGCGCTACAATATTTTTTTAAGTTTTCAATAAAGCGCAATTACTTGAAAATTATAAATATTATCTGGCATCTAATTATGTCACAAATATGCACAAATTAAGAGCTATTCGTGTATGTTCATTCTACAGGCGCACATAAAATGGTCTTAGAGATACACGAATTCGCAAAACGTTACTCCAGCGGGAAACGCAATATCTCGAAAACCTGAAGACGCACAAATTATATTTTTGGCGCACATATTTGCACAAATATAAGCTCTCTGCCCATGTATGTATTTTATCTCTCCGATAATTCGTCTAGAATTTTCTGCTATAACAACGTTACTCCAGCAGGAATCGTTTTTACGTTTTTTTTTCAAAACTACAAGACGCACAAATTTTTTATGCGGCGCACATTTACAGCAGATTGCGCACTAATTATACGTTCTACTCATATCACTCTAGGTGACACTTTCTTGCTGGCGTAACGTACACGGAATATTCATACACAACATTTTTACTTATTTACTTTTTACATTTCTCAGCTCTATTTTTATCCCGAAGCTGACTGAGTCGAGCCTCACGCTCTATTGACGATTCTCTGTCCCTCTGAACAGGCTCGCTCCCGCGCCGCCCCGACGACCGGCCGATACCGCCGCAAACTCTACGTCCCGCAATTTTTAAATCTGTAATATCTTCGAAAATATTCATTTAAATCACATGCTGTAAAGGGCAATTTTGATCTACATGAAATGCACAACGTATCTAATGTATTTAATTGGATAAGTAATGATACTGTATCGTTTAAAATAGCTTGGTAAATAACCCATATTTTTTTTGTAATATGTAAAAGATAAAAATTGTTACTGTGGGTTATCTTTAGGAGATAAACATATGCTGTTGCGGTCTTTTTTAATCATCTTTTCAAGATATACAATTACGTAGTACATAAATTTGATCTATCTCGTAAGGTTTAGCCAGCGTTTGCAATGTAAGCGCAGAAAAATATGTTTGTTACGACATCACATTACAAATCTTTAAATTTCTCGGCTTTTCTCTACTATAATATGCATGTTTTATACATAAAAACCTTCCTCTTGAATCACTCTATTCATTAAAAAAAACCGCATCAAAATCCGTTGCGTAGTTTTAAATATTTAAGCGCACATAGGGATATAGGGACAGAAAAGGCGACTTTGTTTTATACTATGTAGTGATACATAAAAACCTTCCTCTTGAATCACTCTATTCATTAAAAAAAACCGCATAAAAAACCGTTGCGTAGTTTTAAAGATTTAAGCGCACATAGGGACAGAAAAGGCGACTTTGTTTTATACTATGTAGTGATGATTAAAGTTGAAAAAATTAAGAATCCAGCAGGACTCGAACCTGCACCCCCTGGGTATACACCCCAAGTGCTTTGCCAATTCAGCTATGGATTCGTATGCTGCCGGACTCGAAATTTCTCAACTCTTTTGTGCCAGCCGAAGCTAGACGAACCATTACTTGGTTTAAATATTACAAGTACTGCAATACTGGTATATATTTGCCAGTTGTTTTCCAGAGAGTCAGAGTCTAACGATCAGTGATAAGAAACGACAAGCTAAGACCAGATGGTGGTAGATCTATAGTGAACGAGTTCGAGGGCGGCACCACCACCGTCTGATCTTATCTTACGAAATCAGGCCGTGAAAAAACTGGCCCATGAGACCATAGTCCTCAGATAAAGTGACGCATCTTCAATTTGCTTTTTTCGATTGTTGATGACTATGGGCTATAGTTACGACTACCATTTACCATCAATGTATATATATGTATAGGTGGGCTATAGGTCTGTTTTATAAGTCATATGAAAAAAAACCCAAGTTGGTACTCGGCACAATACTCAGGATACACAGATGAAATTTGCTGTTTGGGATTCATTAATTATAGTTCTGACAGTATTCTGTTCTTCACGAGTATTAAAATATTCGAATACCAAATCCATCATCTCACCCCAGCTCAAGCCGATGCCCGATCTCATTACCAACCCCTCGACTCCATACCTCCATGCTATTGATCACCGTCAATATGCCAAATATTATAAACATAGCATATGCTAAGTTTTAATTACGGATGTTCGAGCTAGACGCCGTTAATGATTTCATTTTCAAGATAGACAAGTGGTTGGTTTCCTCTCGAGGAGTCTAGACGCATAAAAAGGCTTTGGCGTTTTACAATTCATTTTGTAAATGTGTATTGTATTGTTTTTGCAATAGAATATCCCTGTTTGGTTTTTAATAACACTTTGCAGCATCTTTTATGTTCTTATGGAGCATAATATAATGGAAAGTAGCCCTAGACTTTAATGAGGCCACAGCCTTATTGTTGGAATGTAAAACGAAACGCAACATTGTACATTTGATTCAATAGAATAATTAAACGCATCTGACATAAGATAGTTGTCTCCTGCTCACCTACACTGTCTCGCTCTCTCTCATGTCGGCTTTTCTTAATGCATGTATCTGTTCTCGATTGTCTAAAATATAAATCTACTTTAAACTCTGAAATCATCTATTATTTTGACCCTAATCCTTCACTTATTATAAAGTATTACTAGAGAAAAGACAAATAGTATTATAATAGGCGATTTTGATCTTTTTGATTTTTTTGCCTTACATAAGCTTCACGGTTTTTTACTTGCAGTGGAACCAGGACCAGATTAGCAGTCAAAGATTTATAACAAAAATTTCAACAATCTGTAAAATGGCTTATGCCAATCAGGATAAAACCAATTGTATGAGTTTTTGTTAGTTGAGTAATATCTAGCTCACTATTGGCAGCGGTCACACAAGTCACTTTACAGCACCTAAAGCATTTTTCACATAAATCTAGTCGAGTAGATTAATAGTTAATCAGCATTAACATCAATTGTTATTTGGGGCATTAGTAATGTCATCACCTTTCGAGTCTTTGCCCACTAACATTGAGGACGGCTTCTAGTCAAACGGATTTAGCTGATACATAAGTATTTTACGAGGAGCGCTATTAATACGATACTTTTTGACAGACTTTCTGACTTTTGACTACCTGTTACAACTGCCATAGATCTTCAAATGGCAACGGCTAAACGTGCTCTTTGAGTCATGCAAGAAAACTCGTGTTGATGTCATAATGCTTAACCTATAGATCGATTAGACTGCATAGCTTTGTCTAAAGGCGGGTCCACACCTGGCAAGCGAAAGCCAACGAACGCGTGCGTTTTTCCTAAGGCTTAGCGGAATCTAACGAATCCTTTGATGTTATCGCCATGTTTAGGTTGTTGGCAAAAGCCCACAAACGATCAAATATGTCCACTTAGCCGTCCAAACTACTTCAACCAGGAATCAACGAAAGCGTTCGTTGGCCTTCGTTTGCCAGGTTTGGACCCAGCTTTAGCCACGAGCTCCTCAGCATTAGTTAATTTAATTAATAAAAGATTAAATTATTATGTGTTATATTATTATAAACATACCAAACAGGGTTATCTAGGTGCCTTTATAAGTACAAACTTCGAATGTAAAGTACTTATCTAAGTAACTCCTTAATACGGTATTAGGATCGATATTATCTGACGAACCAATAAGTGCTAGTATCGAAAAACCAATAAAGCAATTTACATTCTACAAATATTCGTAAGGATTCATTTATTGAATCGCAAATTGAATTTTAAAACCCCTGATATGCAAATATGTCTGAGAGAATAAAGGTTCTAAAACCAATAAAAGATCGAAAGAAAATAAAAAGTTCTACGCGAATAAATTTATCCCATTATCGGAATTGTAGTTTGATTACTTGATATTAATAAAAAATCTTTTTTAGGTTGAGATTTTTGATACTAATCTTAATTATAAAAGTTAATACGGCTTTTTTAGCACTTTAATTAATGTTAAGAACATTGATTAAATTAAACAATGAAGAGAGTTCATATTTTTTTGATATCTAACTTTATTTTTCGTTTGATTAGAGCTTCATTATTGTGCCCAATCGGACCTTTTTGTATATTATTTGTACATATTTAGTTTTTATAAGAATTTCTTTTATGTTTTTGACAATTAAGTTTCTTGTCAGTCTTCAGGTTTTATCTTTCTAAGTTCAGTGTTTTTCTTTAGTTTATTTACCTAATATAATTTATTCTCTTTATTCCTGGTTTTTTTGTCTTAACCCAATCCACAACATTTTCTGGCTCGAAGGACCAGAAAATGTTATATATACAAAAAGGTCTGATTGGGCACAATTATGTTTTACTTCGTTGTTTATAGAGCTTTACTGTATTTTGCATTGATACACCCAAAAAAAAGTTTGTATAATATTTTTTTTTTTGCCACAATATAAGGTAACTAATTTGTCAATATCGTTACTTTATAATATTATTGACATACCTAATTTATTTTTGACATCATATTATCATATTATTGACTTAAGTTTATTTGGTTTAAGACTTGCTACTTGATGCTATATCAAAGTTGCACGTGGGACAGTGGGAAAGAAGTAAAATAATTTCTTCAATATTTAACAAGAATAAAGAATCCAACCATTATTAGATAATAATTATGATATTACTATATCCTCGATTATTTAAAAACATTGATTTTGTGGCAACTTTTTATTTATTTCGATGAATTTTGTGTCATCAATTATTTTTTTATTTTTGGTAAATACAGTGCAAATGAGATTAATCATTCGTATATTACCTGCTCATCCCTTGTTTAAATTTTAATACAGAAAACAGTACAAATTCTTTTTAATAAATTTAATGCTGAATATTTGGCTTTTCAGCCATCAGCTCAGATCACAAGCATATTAAAAATATTTGAAATTATGATTAATTAACAAAATAACAACACGAGTAATTCAATATATAATACAGAGTGGATGCGTTAAAGGGGTATAGCATTTAAAGACAGATGCTAGATGTGGTCAGTGTTAATTTCTATTATTTAAAATAACAAATACGTTATCATTTTAAAATAATTTAAAAATAAGACAGTGATTTCTAAATTGGTACCTACAGTCTTTACTACCATTTTGCTTATTTCGGTATAGTTTTGTTTTTGATGATTTGAAAACATCATGACCCTAGAAAACGCTATGGATATTTTTACCTCTTTCATTCTTCAAAGTTGGCTTATATTGCATTTACCGCAAATAAATAACGCGGGTCACTTTTATAATGCCCAATTATACATTATTATACACAATTCAATGCTCTCCCTCACATTAGGCTTGCGGTATTGTCGGGCGTGTGAGTGCGCTGGCTGCACACACATCACATGGCAGTAACTCGCGACGCCGTGTGATGTGTGTGTAGCCAGCGCGCCCACACGCCCGATGAACGCGTACGCCTAACAAGGGTCTAAAGTTAGACTGTGACATGAAACTGACAAAGATACAGTCGGTTTGCTTCTTATATTTATGTTGTTTCCCTTTTATTACATGATGTGAGAGAATCATAGGCTCACAGTTTTATACCGAGAAATAAATAAAAATATATATATCATTAACGATAATATTTCTTCTTTCAAAAAATAGGTGCTCTATTTATTGTGGTAATGATGAAGTTGTCAGTCTTTCGGTTTGGGAAAATAAATATACTGGGTGAACTAATGAATTATTGTTGCTGTATGAAGATATTTATTTATGATATATTTCTTTTATTTGAGGTAATATTGTTAATATTATGAAGAAAAAGAAAAAAAGGAGCAAACGGCTATGGAAAGAAAGACTTTTGTTTACACATCCGTTCAGCGGAGACCAACTAAGGATCAATTTAGAATACTCGCCGAACCGAGCTCAACGCTGAACTTGCTTTTCAATCTTTCTCGCTCGTTTAATGTTTGAATGAGTGAAGGAGATAGAAAACGTATAAAACCGAGCTTAGCGTTAAACTTAATTTAACACATTCAGTGTAATCGGCATTAAACCGTGATCCCGCATTAAACTCCAGCCATAACTGCAGCCTTAAAGGAGTGGGATTGAAATGCGAAATTCATCCATAAACTGTGACTCCAAAACAAGAACACTGATCACTCAAATAAAATAATATCAAGTATTAAACTCGTGCTGACTTTGTAAACTTAGATCCTTGAGTAAGTGCCTTTCTCTTAAGCCCGTGCTCTCATATCGCGACGACATTGCTCGTAAAAGCTCGGCAGGCGTTCATACTACAGCGCAGATAAAGTAATAACATCTGTAATCGTGTAAATATCAGAAAACATATAACCTTTTATGATTGGTATTAAATTCGGTTTAAGAGTATTCAAAGCACAGTAAACTCGCGAATATGCTTGCCGTAAGAGCTGGTTATCTCTGATAAAAACTGTAAAAATCTGGCAGAAAAATAAGCGGTTCCTATAATTGTAGCAATATTTTATATGAGACGCGGATACGCGCATGTGAATAACATTTCGAAAATATGATCACAGTTTTGTCACTATGTATAATTTGATATTGTTTGCAGTTCCTTTTTCAAACAGAAACATATCACATAACGAGCGAGATTTAGATTTTGTCACGTTTTTGTGATATTTTTGTATGGGAAAACATGACAATAACGCGACAAAATCTATCTCGTTATCGTGGCTATAGTAACGCTAACTCATGGACGCTAAACGTTAAAAGATGCAATGCAACACCCAATGACTGATATTCATATTTCTAGTGCCGGTAACTGCTGAATTTATATTTAATATCAGCTTGCGAAATAATCTTGCAAGTACAGCATTGTCAAAACAGCAAACACCGACAAGTATTGTATTATAGGACATGATTTCAGCAACAATTTCATGCACAACAATGGATTAATAACACGAAATAGGCAAATATTGATCCACACATCAGCACGACCGTAATTAATATCCATAATGACGATCAAAGCACATTAGCAGCAGTACTAACCCGCGAATTGGGTCGGCGAAGTACCTGTCATACAAACAAATAAACAAGAAGAGAGTTTAGCTTCGGACGCAATTGTCGAATTGGTTGAATAGCCGCTCGAACTGGGTCGGAAGCAATTTAAAGTTTTTACCGAATAAATACAGCGAGTCAAAAATCCACCCATGCTCACAACTCTACGAGACAGTACAAATTGAAATAAACTAGGCCGGGATTATTAGAACGAAATATAAATTAGGAGCTGTTCAAGTATGAACAATAAACCTTATTAAGTTGGCTTCAAGTCAAGGACTGTTGCCGAACTAGGAAACTTTATCTAATTATGCGGAGAACCGGTTGTGTCATACAATTAGGTTGTGCGATCCTTTTATCGTTCACGTGCAAACACTTTTGGGGAGGTTTCTCTCAGTTTTATGACATTAACTTCCGACCCAAATTGGATATCGGACTCACGTGATTGCTTGTGTGCTGGGCAAATACTTCGGGCGATCGTAAATGATGCAGTTTGGTCCGGAGATAAATAAACTGATTGTTTACGTTCAGCCGTTTCTGGACGCCAGGATGAGTGTGCCATAATTAATTGATTGTTGTTCGTGACGAAATATACCCATCTTGCTATTATCTGTTATATTTATTTCCTTCGGGAAAATGGGCTTTATGTCATTTTTAAGATACTTTATTGAGCTATTAATCGTTGTATCAAGCTATTACGAGATTTACTTATGATCTCGATGATTTAAATATAGTTTTGTAATAAGTCATTTGTAAAAACGAAGAACAACCAAGGGAGCCAAATAAAGCATTCTGTTTCTATTCTCCACGAAATTTTCAATTCAATCACATGCTTCAGTTCTAATCCCTTACAATACTCATGACTGACATATCTAAACATTGCGAATTCTGTTGTGAACTGTAACGCTGTCGACGCACACTCCAAGTAAACAAATTGGAACACTCGACTTGACGTATCCAAACTTGATCTTTCTAATGATTAAACGATGAGTTATTGATCTCATCCCAAAACTCTTACACCTGGGCTTCTTAATAAGGTTATAAAGAAGCTAGGCGAATAAGTTAGACTTGGAATTCAATATTTCAATGCTATTTCCTACGAAATTTAGTATTTTTTTTAAGCTTCCAATCCACATCCGCCTCCTTGGGTAGTAGACTTGCCAAAAACCTTTCTCATTGTTAATTTTTACGTGTAAGGAACTTACCTGCAGAATTTTGCGAAACATAAGTTACAACCCTAAATTTACCCCCTTGGGGATAAAATACAAGGATAGACATACAGGCAGACAGACAGATGAACAAAAATTCAAAAAAAATGTTTTGGCTTCTCGTATTAATTTTTCTTTGTACAGATATGGCAAATTTACAATTTAATTATATAGATAAAAGGTTGTGTACTAGCTGCAAGCTTCATAGTTATGTGTCTAGTTGTCCATTTCTTCTAGAATTTTACTTTATTTTTCTCAATAATTATTTACTTTCTCAATTTGTTAGAAATACGTTGTTTTAAAACTTACTTTAACGTTCTATGTAATCATGAGCCGAATGTTTTTTTTTTCTAATTAGAAACTCTTGAAGCAAATATAAAGTACGTTAAAAACTAACTCGGGCAAATGGACTAAAAATGCTTACAGATAAATAAATACTTAGTCCTGAAGAATGATACTTGAACGATATTTTCAAGCTAAAAAATAAAAACCTTCTACAATAAATTACTCATTTCGTTGAAACAATTCAACTAGTGTTTGACTTTTAAAATACTCCTCTTAATGTATAGTCAGCCAGATTTTTGATACACTTTTTGCAAAGGCAATAAAATGAAAGAGAGAGCGTTGTTAAAACGCCCTTTGAAGTCTACGAATTTCCAACGGGCACCTAACAAAATTGTTCTTTTAGCCTTCATAAATGTGCTCGCACTTTCCACTTGGCCTTTTTATGTACCTGCGAAAGTGAACCATAGCGTGACAAAGAGACTACAAGTTGAAGTTTCAACAACATTGCCTTGTACATTTTGAACTGATATTTACATATTTTAGATACCTTGATGCTCAGTTAGCATAGACCTTGAATACTTAAAGAAATAATTTGTGTTTATTTGGCGTCATAAAGTGTATTACAAAACTTATTTTTTTTTTAAATTATACAAAGATTTATTTGTTTGGCTTTGAAAATCTTACTTTCTTAAATAATACTCTTAATCTTAAATAATATAGTCATACATTTTTCGTATTAGTTGCCAGCTTATAAATAAATTGTGACGCAAAAGCTGATTTTCAGTTGACATAGGTTATTTTACCCGTGATTTATATTCATATTTAATCAAAATACGAAGTAGCAGTCCTTAAATTCAATTTTTAGGTTTGAAAAAGTGTCAAATATGTTATTTCTAAGCTCAGACAAAAATGTGTTTCTTAAAGATTTGAATATTGAATAATAATATTACTTTTGAATTCAATTAGAATAAGAATTATTCTAAGTTTATCCAAGGATTTATTTCTTTTTTAAGCAAATACGAAAGAAAACAAAACAAACTGAACTTTAAAAAAAAATCGAAATTCAAAAAATAATTGTCTCTCTTCACCAATTAAAATATTGAAACTGTCTATTATTTGATATTTCTAAATATCAAGAGAGGGTGAGGTATGACTTTTATGGCATAAATACAATTTGTCAAAAAACTGATTACAGTGGAAATCTGTCAAGTAGAAAAGTCATCAGTCGTGAGGGAAAGCTCACCCTGTAGCTTAAGAAGTTTGGTCTTCCAGAGCTTTGATAACAGTAACTGACATTGTTAATTTCGATTTGTGATTTAACAACATTGGTCCACAAAATGTATGATTAGTAAGCAAACAAAAGCTGTAGCTGCCACAAGTAGTCGGAAAATTCTAGGTGTTAGATTTTATTTGCGTGATTTGTGTCAAACTAAATGTTAACATTTCTGGCTTAATTAAGCATGAAATAAATTGGTTGTTATTTGTTATGGACAAGCAAACTTTTAGCAGGTAGTTATAATGAGTTTATTAATGATGTTGCTATATTATTATGCTAGTAGATGGAAAAGGCACAACCTTTAACTTATGAAAATTGCCTGAGTATTGTTTCCAATAAAGATTTTAAATCAAAATTACGAAACAAATGTACAATTAGGTGTGCAATAATGTTTTATTATACACGTATTTGGTTCCCGAACAAACGCTACTAGTTTGAAAATTCAATAAAAAATCTAGTTAGTAGTTTATTGTTGTTTTTGCAACATGTACGTCAAAAAACATACGTAATTGAGAGTTGAAACAGAGTGCAAGAGTATGTTGATTTTATTTGATGATTCACATTCAACCTTTTTAAACATGCGCTTAATAATTTTCAGTAAAATATAAAAAACAAAAAATAATTAAATAAATATAAAATTTCAACTTACCTCTGTCATCAAATTTGGAGCAACCTAATCCTGAGAACATGAAGATTACGTATAAACCTAATTACCCTATCTCATAATTGCCTTGTTTTGACGTCTACCCTTTGAGGAGCCATCGCTTATTTCCCGAGTCCTCTAAAGATATTAATAACCATCTAAGTCGTCGGCTGTGTTGGTTGCCGCAGTCGGTTGTGTACCCCTCCCTAGGTTGTGTTTTTCGCTAATACCCTTTCGGAGATGATAAGATGATGGCTTTACAAGCAAGCAGTAATTACGCCCGTCCAATTACCGCCCGTCGCAGCCCGCGTCGCCCGCTCGGGGGACGAAGCCGCTCATTGTTCTACATTTTTGTTCATATTTTTGGCGTTTATACGCTGCTTTGTTACCCTCAAATTGTATAAACTGTTAATGTACAAAACACTTCCTAGGTACCTTTTTCCTTTGTTGTTTAACCTTGGAAACTCAACATAGAAACGATGGAAAATACTTTTTCTTAACAACTAACAATTTTATTTATTACGGACGTAATATATGTAAGATAGAGTATGATTGATGTTGTAAAGACAAATGAGGTGCTAAGGGTAAACCAGACCTAAGCAATTGCCTAATGACCTGGGAATGTTCAAAGATAATCCACCTGTCAGCAGAAGCATGACTTGAGTATTTGACACAATGAATTACTCTACTGAGTATCTCTAAACGTTTGAGATGGCGAAACGCGAGTACGTGCTTAAAAAAGTATCTAAACCAACACACGTGTATCGAATCATAATTATAATATGGAAAAATCTCAAGAATGTCCGTGTAAATAAAATGTAAATTTATTGAAAGCGAAAGAACCCTATCTAATGTAATCTGCATCGTAGAAGAGCGAGAAATTAGCAATGTTTCTCTAATCTTTAGAGCTCTTGAATCAAAGTGGTGTGCGTTAAAAGGAAACTATAATTAGAGTCGACAAGTTGCCGGTGTCGGTTGGAGCACTGCAGAGCTACAGGCGAGAGCGGGGGCGAGGGCGGAAGCGGGGCGGGCGATGGACGCGAGCGCGGGCGGCCCTTCATTGACGCACCGTTCGTTCCCTGTAATTTCAGCGAACGCTGTGCACGGGGCGTTTGCCAACTAATTTGTCATCCGAATATCAAATTACGCATGAAATGGCGCGTAACAGTAGACTTGCCGGTCCGATATCGAGGTTTTAAAATAAAATTTAATTCACAGTCTGGTTGCAATAACATGGGTAATTGCAGCCACTGTTCGCTGACAACTAATTGGCAAGTAAATTTAGTGGAATCGAATAATTGAATACAAAACTGTTGGTAAAATGGACTACCCATTTATTAGCGATTCCTGGTCTCGCCGTAAAGTAAACATGTGAAATAAATATTTTTCTGACTTTTATTGTCATGGGTATTTTTTAATGATGGTGATCAGAGTATGAGTTAGTGGAATCATATTTTACTTTGTAAAATTATAATCTAGCCAGCATGCAGTAAAATGCTTTGTGCTGATTTTTACTTTATTTGGTAATAGTGTTTATATAGAAGGATTTTCTATACACACACAAGAGATTGTGTATGTATAGAAAATCCTTCTATATAACTGCGAAAGGTAAAAACATGTTTTTTAACCTTTCGAAGTATGATTATATGCATAGCAAAAGTAAATATTTTCTACACATCACAATATTCAAAAATCGTACATCATAGCTAGCTATGTAAAACAGGTTTTTGTAGTAAAAGTCAAGCAAGAGGGATAGGTTATTGAATGTTCGCCACACAATTTTCCGATGGCCCTATTCTAATAACGATATGCCTCCATATTTTGACGGGTGATGTGAATCCATTACACTTCATCGGATCGCTCGGAGGGGCGCTATAGCAGTACAGATTTTATGGTGCGCTAAGTATCCGCCATTTTGAAGACACGTGGTCACGGGGTGTTGCCATGGGGCCATGGGACTGATGCCCCTATCTTGGGGGATGTCCATGGATACGATTTTTATTGCCTCATTTTCATTAGGATGAACTACGACGTTATTTATGAGTATAATCTGTTTTGTATAACGCGTAAGAGTGAGGGAGAATTCACTTATATTGACGTCATATATTCTTAAGTGCCAATTAATAGTTTATTTTTGCTTAAGTATATGCCATACATCCGTACCTTGTAGAACAGGCGTAATATATCTACTATTCACCGTTAATATCGAAATTATAATGTAATAGAGGGCCAGATATTGGACGTTGCTTTAGATTAAGTGCTTGTAGTAAAATTTTCAAAAAAAAAAGACAAAAAGATTTTGGTTCAAGCGTGGCTTTACGGCTAAAATTTACATACATTTTGTGTTTGGATCAAAGAGCAAAAATTAATTAGGAACCAACTATTTTAACTAATAGTGGGTATGTAAACATTTTTATAATATAGCTACTATGTTTATAACATAAAACTACGATTCACTCAGGGGTGTCATAAGTGGGTTTCTCAGGGGGAAGTATACTTAAGGCTGGGTTTTTCCAACAATGAAACGGCATAAGACGTAACGACATCTAATTAATATCATGTATCATATCTATATTGCTCGGCTTATACCGAGGAAGGAGATTAGCGTAAGAGGATTCAATGAGCACGCATGATTTGTTCCGCAGATACGAGTTACCTCTCATTTTTATATCAAGTATAATTTTTTTTTTCATTTACTTTTTGCGTTGCCAGGATTTTGATTTTAATTGGGGATTTGAAAACGTTGTCAGAATAAGGATAGGTAAGTTATAAGCTTAAAGTGTGATTTTTCGATCACATATAGAGCATATTATTTTATACTAGTAGATATTAACCTTATTTAATTTTATTGTAAATTGGAAATTTGACTCATTTTAGAATCATTAAAAATAGACAGCGGTATAATTAGTGCTACAGAATCTACACTGTGTAAATAATAACTCTGGCAATTAAAATAATATGTTATTCTTATATTGTTCTCAATACCAATGATGCAATGACTTTAACAGAGCTATATGGGTACTATCTACTCGGCACACAATGATGATACCATTGATTCCTTTTCTGTATTCTAAAACTTGGGTGATTATGATGACAAATATTCACCTATAACATTGGTGATATAATTAGTGATACAACATAACATCAGTTAGCATCGACGCTTGACATGTTCCATGTTAATTGGACAGCAAAGGACAAAGGTGTGCCAACCGATGCGCGCCGAGATGGGGCTCCTGCAATTATTATGACGTATTGTTCTGGATCATTCAATGATTTTAAGTTAGACCGGACTTTATTAATACCTTCCTAGCTGCCTTTTCTGTATTTGGCTGGCATTTACGATTTGCTGTAAAATGCCTTTTGAAAATGATCTCGAGGAAGACAACACTACCTTTTACGAAGTTTAAAATTATATACCAATATGGTTAAGATAGAAACTGGAAATATCGTCTTGTCGGTTTTACTATAAATGCGAATAATCTAGTTTAAGAAGTGCTATATAACTAGTTTTGTAACAAATAATAGCAAATATAACAGTTTCAAATGCAATAAAAAATTACTGAATCTAATGATCAGAATCGACAAATCCGTAGCCAGACCATCTATAATAAAAGCCTATTCGCGTCAAAAGATCTTACACATCTAGTGCCTTTAATGAGAATAGCTTCCTATCTTTACCATGAAATGCAATAAGAAAACACAACCATATTTATTCTTCTTATCTTCTTCAGTATTTTCCATATCTTTGCTCTAACCATGACAGAAATCTCCGTTCTACTAATAATCTTCTACTTCTCTGCCCCTAGCATACTTCTGGATTTGTAAACTCTTCCTTCTTTGTACAATCTGTCCTCCTCTGGCACGCGCTTCCACTCGAAACCAGGATGGCAACATCACGTTATTCATTTAAGATGAAGATTCGTGCTGTCCTATTTGATGAATTGGTGGTATCATCTCATAATTAGTTTACGTCTTAAACTATGTATTATTTACTGTAGTGTATGTATGTATTATATTAGTATATATTATCTATGTTATGTGTTTTGTTTACATATATATTGTATTAATAATTACGTAAGTATTAATATAGTATATATTAATGCTTTTTATATAGCTAGTAATTTATTATCTTAGATTAATATCTAGTTCTCACACGTGTTTAAAACTACACCTACTATCTTGTATTGTATCAATAAATATAAATAGATTTCAAGACATCCATTGTTACTTCTGTCATATCTACATCTCTGCATCACCCAAAGGTTGACTGGTAGAGAATACTTTTAGTATTAAGTCCACCTTTGTAAATTTTAGTGCATAAAGTTTAAATAAATAAATAAATATTTATAATGTTTTACTCTTCACTTTGCATAGTTTAGTGTAGAATAACATTTTCTTTGGTTTGTACCATATTAATGGCTGTTTGTTGACTTCAAAAGTAACAGTTCGATCGCTGAAAAAATTATAATCGGTTCCTGAAAATCAGTTTTCATTCCATGTATATTTGGTTTGTTGTCCAACAAAGTGCCTTGATTCAATGTAGTAATCATAACTTCAGTAAGTGAGCTCCGAATATTGTGTCAATTTTCCGCTCACCGTGCAGGTGACAGCCACGTGAAAAACATTTTTTGAACACTGACGGACGCTCTGTTAATAAATTTTAACCAAGCTTAATATCATCATATTAAAATTTCACCGCCAAAAATGTTAACTATAGGCCGCATACGTGTTACAGACGTACCGCCTCCACTGAATTTAAGTTTTAAGTGGCGCACTGTAATAAATTTATTGCCCGTTAAAAGATTCAATTTGATAACTCCATAGTACTCACGCATATTCACCCTCTAAAAGCGGAGGTCCGTGATAAAAGCAATTAAAACTTTAACAACATCTACTCTCTAGCTCTTCCCGATTTCACCATATAAATATACCCGAGTTTATCGTCCACTATGCCGATGCTGCTCCGTAATGAATCGATAAACGACTTGCCAAAGTAATAAATACGTTTAACTAAGTTTAATGCGAAAAAAATTTGCAAACTCATATTTATAAAGATTTGCTAAACAATTCGAGTTGTTATTTACAAAGTTTTCCATTTCGAAACAAATTTGTTTTTAGCTTTTATGACAGATAATTTGTCAAGGGTAGCTTTGCGCAAGTCAAAGATAATTTATCTGTCTCAACCGCTTTATTTATTACAACGCGTTCGCATCTCTGTTGAGCCCTTAAAGTTGGTGGTTAATGGAGCTTCTTTGAAGCTAGTCCACGCGGAGGTCGAGGGGTTGAGGTGCGAGGTGCGAGGGGTTGGGGAATGTCTGCATGTGGTCAGCCGTCAGCCGCGCACCCGACTTGTCTTATTTTTTGCTTCCCTTTAGTAAGTGACGGGTTGATGTGAAACGAATGAACAGTTTCGATGTGTCTTGTAAATACACTCCACTTGTTCCCCTCACCAGGAAAACGAAAGCCTAAAACCCAAACGAAATTGCGTTTAAGCGGTACATTTTGTGGAGATTCATTAGTAAGATCTTTGATGTCAGTAATATACATTATTGATGCGGAAAATTAAAATGAATTCCTTTTACCTGTAAAACATATTAATACTTGGTTTTAAATTAAAGCCGTCAACAAAAGGAACACGTGTAGAGGAATACCGCTTTCTCTTCAAATGTGTGTGTTCTAAGAAAATTACAAGGTAGCGAAATACTAAGGATTCATACATAAAATAATATTTTCTAGGTACCTAGACAATACATTGTTTGCATTCAACTTTGATTAAGACACATCTATTATGTTGGTATATCTCTGGTGACGGTGTTTAAAGCCCGAAGTGACAGGTGACTTAAACTATCGCGACCCTGAAGTTTGGAGTTTATTTTCGGCATGCGGGCTCTATGATTCGTCCTTCAGCGCTCCGAGTTGGCAGTTTTAATTATGCTTACGGGAACGAACATTGCGTTTGTGTTGAGTTGACAATCGTATTATTCTCTGACAACCCTAACCCCAGGGCTGCCACTGTTAATTGTACGAAACAATGTAAAAATATTATTAATAAATAAATTTAATTTAGTAACAAGCAGTGGGAATCCATTTGATCGAGGCTGTTTGAAGAGGGAAGAATTATGATTGATGATCGGATATGATTCGTTTCCACTTAACACATTGTAAAAGGGGTTATTTTATTGCCCCCGACTCTTGTTCCTGTGAGGTCAGTGACTAATGATTGCGCTTACTCAGCTGTTTTTAACTAGTTGTTTTATGAGAAGGATCATATCATTGATAATGCTGTACTTCATTGTTTTAAAAGCCATTAAGTTTTTATAAAGCATTGAAAAAGAAGTCGGTAAATAAGTTGGTTAACCTCGAAGTAGATCGTCTTTGTTTTCAACTAGATCACGCTACTGAAGAACTATCGCTTAAGTAAATATTTAAGTTTGCAATTTTCTTGTGAATCGCGATGTAATAGTTTATCTATTTGTTACTTTTAACAACTTCCTGGAGTGGATTTCGTTTTAACATTAGTTTGGATTAAACGAAAGTCTTTCAAACGAAAACAGTGTCGTTGCCATGTTTTAAATGTCGTAACATGTTCTGCCTATAACAAATAATTAATATTTATATATTTTTTTATGGATCAACCGTGGATTGCTGTACTTATCACATATTTTCTGGTAAGATTACCTGGTAACAATATGTAATGAATGTGTGACTATTAACGTAAGAGACTAAACCATTTATTTTGAAACTGGGAACGTTGGTTTTTATTTCTTAATTTAATAATAGTCTTTGATGTCTACAAAGTAAATAAGGCTTTAGTCAAGTAAAACAGGTCGCCAAGTTGAATAATAGAATTCACTGCATATTTTCGAAGTAAGAAGGAGTCCTTACTCGCTCGGTCTAATATACAGGTAATACGTTAAGATTATTTCGGTACAAGTCCCCTCTTATTATAAAACTAATTAACCCAGAATGTACAACAATTGCGTTTATAATTGGGACAAAGTTATACTCTATAACCAACAATAATGCCCCCTTATAATAGCGCAACAGTAACCCTTTCCCCCAATTGACTTTTACGATTCAAGTATCTCATACTCTAACCATTAAAGTTGCCACTTCTCTTTGCTGACTAATTTCTATTATGTAATGCAATGTATTGCCGCATTCCCCGTTCCATTAAGGCAAGGGTAAAACTTAGCGAGCATACGAGTTCAAAGATAGCGTTAGAAGTTCACGACATCAAACGGCCTTATTAAGGTTTTCGAACAAAGTTTTAATGGAAAATGTGCATATGTGATCCCATTAATGAAAGTTTCTTTTAAAATATGTAATAGATGTGAGAACTAGAGAGTATACAGTCAGCCACAAGGTTGGGGTGATGTAGAATTTATGTAATTTTAGTATGATTGTAGAAATATGTAAACTGTCTAGTAGCAGATGATTCTATAATGGAGATTATTCACAAAATTTCTGCCTCAAATAAAAGGTGTTCAAGAAAAAGTGGCAGTGGAAAGGTGCTGTCAACAAATTGGGTCTTTAAGGAGGGGTAATATATTATTTAGGGTTCAATTTAAAAGCTAACGCATTCGGAAACGGTGGCCTGTTTCGTGAATAAGCAAAATTGTGCGCGGACAGGATCGCACCCCAATAATATATTAATGATCGGCCCGCTGCATGATACTGGCGAATTTTAAGGTATCGTATCAATTATTCCTTCATTTATTTCTAGCCACGTCATTTTTGTGTATTTGTTTATTCAAAATTAATAAGGCTAGGTCGGATACTTTAATATTCTCATAGCGGCCATGGCCTTTTAAATTATATAGAGGGTTCCAGGTATTTTGTTTTAATAGGTGAATATTATGGGGATTCGTTCTGAGAAAGTTATATGAAATATACTTAGAATAAAACATAATTTGAATAGCCACGTCATATTTTAACTGAGCATATTCAAACTTCAGGCTACCAAATTATAAAGGTCAGCAGTCAATTAGCGACTTCAGAATAACTAGGCTGTGAAATAAAAACCTAATTGAAAAATTGTAAGTACACAAAATTCGTCGCAAAATTAAACATAAAAGCGGCACTGACACTATACATGCTAATTCTAAAGATAAAATTGCATTTGAGCATTTCGTGGAACAAAAAAGCGGAGTGGTTTCGGCGGTAAATAGATTCACTAAAGCATTTTCCGTGTCTCGGCGGAGCTGCGGGAGGCATGGTCCTCTACTCTGCTGCACACGGTGACGTGTAACCTGACCAGGGAAATGAGATAACAACGATAAAGTAGAATAAATAGATTTCGTTTAAAGACGGAGGTGGGTTTTTATCGTGTTATGCAATTTTTTAGATGCATTAAAATGCGTGAGATGATAAAGACAAAGAAAATTAGCATTAATTTGTCAATAATTTTTAATGTTGTCTCCCATTAATGTTGTCTTTTATGCCTAGGTGCACATCTCGTCACAAAGTGTACATTTTTCTCATAATTATGCATTTAGTTGCAAGAAATGTGATGCATATCTGTTCGCGGTTTCTACCATCTTTTTAACTCTGTGATTTTATGCCGTAGCTTTTCGGGCGTTTGAATTTGTTTTATTTAAACTGGGGGGTGCCAATAGCTCGTTGAATTTGGCGTGAACGTGTGAAATGTCACTTCAGTTGTAGAGGCTGAGAGCGAGGTTTGTAGGCCGCAATTGCCGTGGAAAAATACTGCAAATTGTTTGAATGTTATGACCTATTTTGAGAAGAGAATTAAAAACGTGTTGCAATAATAGAAGTTGGATTGAAAATCATATTTGGTATTTAGTTTATATGACTACGGATTAACGTAGTAAGGGTTCTTGTAATATTTTAGAGCAAATTTTAGCTTTGCTATGCCTTTTTGTATTTTATATAATAAAAAAGTTGAAAAAATTAAGAATCCAGCAGGACTCGAACCTGCACCCCCTGGGTATACGCCCCAAGTGCTTTGCCAATTCAGCTATGGATTCGTATGCTGCTATACTCTAAATTTCTCAACTCTTTTTGTGCCAGCGTCATAGGTATATATATGTATATATATATATATATAAATATATATACCTTAGCTAGACGAACCTTACTTGGGTTTAGCGCCACCTATGCGATGAGTGATTAGTCGAGTCCTGCTGGATTCTTAATTTTCAACTTTAATATTATATAAGATCAAGAACCCGATCTAATCTACCTATATGTGTACCGTTTGCGACGACTAACTATAGGCAAAACTCTTTCTTGATCCGTGCAATAATATGTGTAAACAGCACGATATTGATCCTTTCAATAGTAGTGTGTCAAAAGTGCGAAGGTGTTTGAGCCTTGACTTTTTTAAGGGTGCAGTGGAGGCGTGATTGGTCGGTATATGGTAACATTAGTGTGTGGTAAGTGTTTATATAGGTACTTACAAATTTAGCTTTAGATTTATTTTGTTCTGATTTTTTTTACTGTTTACGTTTGTTTTTATTCTGTTTTATATAAGTGAAGACTTGTAATTGGCTGCCAGATTCCTGTACTACTACATACAATACTGTAAATTTAGCTGTAAGTGTTCCATATATCTTAAATAAATAAATAAATAAATAAGTAATAAGGGTTGATTCGATTTCTGAGTATTAACTACTTTACTTATAACCATTCGCATATCGTTTCAAAACTGTTTACCTTCCGGGTCCATAAAGGCTCTAAATCAAGAAAAAGGTTACACAAGCCTTAAAAAGCCGGTGTAACAATTTCACCTTTTCCGTGAACAGGCCGTCGATTCAGCGCCCGAGACATTTTGCCAAACTCATTTCAATTCAATATCGAAAGTTTCCGGCTTATTCCTAGACTTTTTCATGTTATCACATAGTGTTCAGGCCAATCGATATACCTGCTAAACGAAAGATCGGCTTTCTGCACGTATTTGTTTGAAATTTACTTTGGCTCATCTTTTTATTTGGTTTTATTTTTTTACTTGTGTTTTATATGTGTTTATAATATAAAGTTCTTTAACTTTATATTTGAAAATTCAAATATAAAAAAAAATTTGAGAGCTGAAGTTATAGAATATTTTTTCAAGTATTGGGTACATATTTTTCTATAATTAAGTTTAAGAAGTGTTATTTTCATTTATTTAAATATTGTGAAAATATCAATATATAGTTATTAAAACTATATTAATGTAATTAACTTAAGTGAATAAATCGACCGACACTCACATGTAACAAAATTTAAATCACATTTTTTATTCTAAACCACAACACCATTCAAAGTAATTTATAAAAGGACTTATATTAATAAATATAATATATGTGGAAAACGAGCTTTTCGTCACTTGAAGCTAAGTGGCACTTAGCTCAAGCACGCATTCACCTACAAAAAATAGTGAGAGCGGTTATATCGAAGTACTCTGGAGTACTACAGTATTATGCCTCCTATGACAAAAATATCATAGCAAATAAAAACACATTTTCATATTTCTACCAAGACAGTGGTTTTATTACTTATTTTAACCGGCGAAAAAAAGAGGAGGTTTAAAACATTATCGTGAAAGGTTATGGTAACCAAAAATTTACTCGTCACAAAAGAGATATCAATACATGCTTGGAAAAACAGACCGGCCTCAAAGACAGACGTACAGGAACCTCACAATTTCAAAATAAAATTTAAACACGTGGTTTAACAATCCATCACGTATTAACGTTTCATGTTTTAGTTAGAATCACCGTTAAGTGCTCTGTGGATAATTTGACATGAACTTGACATGTTTACCCCATGAAAGTGAAAAACTTTGGCGAAACATGACGTGTGGGTACGATAACTATAATAATAAGTTTATAATAATAATAATAAGTTTATTTCACCACAATTACAGAAATATTACATAGTTTTAAAATATTACTAATAAAACTACAAATCCTTAAAACTATTACAGTCTCACATTATGTGGTGACCGGCACCTTTGCTAAGTTGTTAAAAACAACTTGTATTAAAGGCACCAGGCCCGTATCCCTGAAATGACATTTTTATAACGATTTGGACTTAATTTAGAAATTTTATGTAATAAATAATTCAAATCATGTACTATACGAACCTTTCTTTTTGTAAAATAAAATAAAATAAAAGATAAACAGTAAACAAACAGTAGATTAGAAGGTATTTACAAAAAAAAAAAATAAGCTTTCAATAAATCTAGCTATGTCGCTTACACAATGTATGTATTTATGCAATGCTGCATCGAAAGACAATAACATTTTTTACTCGTTACACTTGCTGCACCTGTATAATTAAATGAGCAGATGTGTTCTATACGTTGGTTATTGCAAAGGTAAGCTGGTCAGCCATCAGAAACCTCTCGGGGGGGACTTAACGAAGGAATATTCGGTGAGTCAGCGCACGTCCGTCGTGGCTAATGTATTCGGATATCGCCGGAAGCTATGGCGGTGTGTGGCGACGGCACACGTCCGGATACATGCAGTACATACGGCAATAGCAAGCTAATAGATACCTAATACATTATCAACTCATTTCATGCTATCACTTCTCGTAAGATTTTCCCTAACTGCCTTTGATTTTTCTGAATTCTAGCCCCTTTTCCTTCTACTGATAGCAGTAGAGTTTTTACAAGTTGTGTAAAAATATACACATTGGAGCTTCAAAGCTTGTGATATCACTGTATAGATATATGCACGCAAAATTTTGGGATCGCTTTTGATAACATTGTAGTATTTTATTTAATTTTTCATCACTTTCTTTGTTTGTACACTTCACTCTCACATTTGACGGGTCTCTTTTCCCTCAAAGGTTTGCTGGCAGAAAACTCATTTTTGAGTTAAGTTCACCATTTATCATCACCACATTTTTGTAATTTTATTAATGTAATTTATGTGTACAATAAAGTATTAAACTAAATTGCTAAAACTTCTATGTAACTAGCAATAACTCTACAATTAATTTAAAGGTATGGTAGAATAAGGATGATTATAGGTTCGTCTCTAGACAGTCTATACATGGCTTGCACAATAAAAATATATGGTCCGGTAGGTATGTCGTAGAACGGAAATTCTCTGATAAGACCCGCGACACGTAAAATGGCGTCATATCGCCGAGGGAGGATCGCTTTCCACTAACACACGGGAGCTCGTTACGTATGCACTTTGATAATTACTACTGTTTACCTTGAAGCAGGAGCTAATTTGATCTACAACTTTAGTTGAATAGATCAGCTTAGCAGGTAAATTAATCTTATGAAAACTATACCTAGTACTACAAAATGTTACATTAAGATGCATACATACAAACATAAAATTACGCCTTTATCCCATGGAGTAGGAAAAGACATTAGAGCGCCATGTGCTATGGTTTACGAACACTTATTTTGCTACCTCAAAGTTACATTACATACATCACGTGATATTTGCATGGTCGGTTCAAGTGGTCCGTGTATATTTCCCAAGAGCAATTTTTTGCTGTACTGCCAGCATATGATGCCTTAAAAAGCATTATTAAAGAATCGTCGCGTAGTACAATATAGACTCAAATAAACCGTTAAATAAATATAATTAAAAATAAAACTTAGTTTACCAACGCCAATTACAATTATAATGGCAGAAAATAAATCATTTAAACTGAATTGTATGTAAGTCAAAGTAAAACAACACACATAGGTACATAAATAACAGGGAGGGGTATGAAGATCTAACAACGTCATTCTCTTCATCGGCCTTAATGCATTCGTGACGTCAGTCTCCCTTCGCTTGCTGATGACATTCCCTTAATTACACTTTTCTAACTTTCTTCAGCCACTCCACAATCTCGTCTTCATTATAAAATGGATTACATGTCCGTGTCAACCCGTCCAACGAAATGAAACCTCACACCGTAAAACAACTCAAGTTAATTCGAACAAATTACGTAATTAAAATTTCAAAGAACTGTAAGCGATATCTACCGCGATTAACTTAGCCACTAATTTCCCTAGCTTGGCGCTAAATAAAACGAAGTAAACAGAACTACGATTAAAAATGTAAATTAGAGTACATTCTCGATTCTAAAGTTTAAAGTATTTTCTCACGGATAAGTTTAAATTAATGTGGACCGTCACTAGCACTTTTACTGGCGGCGGCCGGCGCGGCGACCGGGCGGTCCCATCAATTTTTTATCAGCTTCGAGATTCTCTTTTCAAAGAATTTAAGGACTCTAGCGATTATATTTAATTAAAAACCACACAACTACTGGTCCTTATTCAATCTACACGTCAAATGTCTCGTTGCGCCTTGTTGTCTCCGCTCCTCTATTCAATACGCGGTGGTCGGAATGCAGAGCATTTTCGATCCTTTTGATGAGAGCTAAGATTAATTTTGGAGGGCTGCTCAAAGGAAAATTTTAGAATATAAGTGCATTAATGAAAGGTTTTCAGGATAGGGCACTCTATAGCAAAAATGCTTTTATTAAATTTGTGGGCTTTTATGTGCATACTCGGCGACTTTATTACGTAAAAGCTTTTGTCAAAGTATTGAGTATTTTTATGGACTGTTTTAACCTTGTCAGTGTAATAGAATTAGTCGCATAGGGAGGTCTTTGTTTATTCTTACACAGTACTAGAATAAGTGAGAGTACTTGTGGATCCAAGTCCACACATTAAGACAAGATGTGCATCCAAGCGAGAAGTGTTGGCAATAATTTAAATGTGAAGTGCAGTGTGGGTGCTGCTATTATGAAGAAGGTTTGCAAATGCCACGAGACGACTTAATGTGTTTAATATAGCAGAATGAACATTCGGCTCTAATATAATTTATATGTTTAGTGTACTACGTTGTAATACGATACTCGTATATGATTTTAAATACATACATATTTTAGTGTGTTTTAAACGTCTGCTTGTGTAATGCAATGCATTTTAAACTGGGAAGAAAGGGAGGGTGTTTATATTATACCATATGAATAAGAGCTTAATTTCCAAAGATAATTAAGATTTGTACCCTTCTTCGTAATGTCAAAAAATTGTAAGAAATCCATCACTAACCTGTGATGACTGGAGCTGGAATGTCCGGTAGTGGAGCTGGATAAGGGAGACCTGGCAGGATAATTACCACCCACTCCTCCTTCCGACATCACGAACTCTATAACCAAAGAAACAAGATATTAGAATGTTTGAAAATCCTATGTTTTTAAGTGTGTTATAACATCTACATCGATTGACCGTAGATCGATGCATTTGAAGTTTAATAAAAAGCCAATAAGAGGGCACCACGCATGCGCATCGCGTTGTTTTGCGTCGATTGATGCATCGATTGAAGTTGATGTAATAACATCCTGAATTATCCATTTTATTTGTTTTTTTTTTTGATATATATAACAAGGTCACTACAAAACAAACACAACTGAGATCATACAAATTTATCATACTAGAGTAGTACTTACAAATCTGGCTAAATGGGCCCTATTCTTATATGTTCACTATGCAGACCTACAATTTATTTTTGCATTATATGTTGTAAATATTATATAATATATTGAAGCATGACCATCTTCCAAGAAATTACTGAGGTGAACTGGAACGCTGAATTGAGTTGCAGACATTTGGAAGACGCAGTAACATACTTTTATAATATATTAAATAAACTACGTAATATGTTCATTCCAAACAAAACAATTACTACTCAAACCAAGTACCCCCCTTGGTACAAAAGCCCGTTGATCAAAATTCTTAAAGAAAAATCGAAATATCATACAAAATTTAAAAAATACAGCAATCTTTCAGACCATCAGTCCTTCACTTTGCTTCGCCAGCGGGCCAAAGAATTAGAATCTAAACTATTTAATGAATACATTTCCCAAATTGAGTCCGATATATGTAAAAACCCTCGAGCTTTTTGGACTTACGTCAAGTCAAAAAGGTTAACTGCCTCTTATCCTTCCGCTTTTCAGTATGGTCAGACCACTTCTAACAACGGCGAGGACATATGTAATATGTTTGGCGACTTCTTCTACTCCAATTTTTTGGCAGACTTGAACAGTGATTCGTCATCAGATATATTTCAAAATGAGTGCGTTAATATGTATCACCAGACGTCGGATATAGCCTCTGTTTCGATCTGCAGGGAGGAGGTCTGTAAATTGCTTAAACAAGTGGACATAGCGAAATCAGCGGGCCCAGACAATATACCGACAGTCTTTGTATTAAATTGCGCTACGAGTCTCAGCACACCTCTCACAATATTGTTTGAGCGGTCTGTCAATGAAGGCGTAATGCCTGCTGTCTGGAAGTCGGCATATATAACACCGATACACAAAAAGGGTGCAAAGGGATCTGTAGAAAATTATCGTCCAATTTCAAAGTTGTGCGTGTTTGCCAAAGTTCTAGAGAAAATTATTCACAAACAAGTATACTCAGCTCTGAAATCTAGCTTTGGTGATCAGCAGCACGGATTTTTGAAAGGCCGATCTACAACCTCAAACCTTATAGTATTCAGTGACTACATATCTGACTGCATGTCTCAAAGAACCCAAGTCGATGTTATATATACCGACTACAGTAAATGTTTCGATAGAATCCACCATCGAACGTTGATGCGGAAGCTTTCACTCATGGGAATAAGGGGCAATCTTTACAGATGGTTCAAGTCGTACATTGAGAACAGATGTCAAACTGTGGTACTCAATGGCTACTCATCTAGGACGGTTTACATCCCTTCAGGAGTTCCTCAGGGATCCTTATTAGGACCATTGTTATTCAACATTTTTATTAATGACATTGGTTCCTGCTTCTTGTATACTAAAATTGTTTTATATGCCGATGACATGAAAATCATGAAACAGATAACCACTCCCTCGGACACTATCTTGCTGCAGGAGGACCTGGAGCGTTTCCAAGACTATTGCGTTCTCAACAAGCTTGACTTAAATGTGTCAAAGTGTTTCACCTGTTCTTTTACTCGCAAGCCCAATCCAATAGAGTTCTGTTATAGGCTTCATGACACTCCTATAACTCGGGTCAATACCATCAGGGATCTTGGTGTTACCTTTGACTCAAAGCTCCTATTTGATGTTCATGTCAATGAAGTCATCGGTAAGGCGTCGAAAGCGCTGGGTTTTGTCCTCCGCGTCTCGGCAGATTTTAGTAGCATTAAGACTGTCAAAATCCTTTACTGTGCATTTGTTCGAAGTCATCTGGAATACGCGTCACAAGTCTGGAATCCGAACTACAACACCTATGTGAATAGACTGGAAGGTATTCAGAAAATTTTTTTAGGGCATATCCAATTCCGAGCTAAAATACGTTTACCTAACTATTATACCCGCTGTAAAAAATTTCACCTTCTTCCGTTGTCCGAACGAAGAAATATTGCTGATTTGTCCTTTTTATTTAAAACGATGACCGGATCGACCGAATTACCCGAGCTAGTGGGCAAAGTGGGTCTTCGAGTGCCGTCTGCGTTTGTCCGTAGATTCCACCTTCTTTACACCCCAATGGCAACAACCACCTATCGAGAAAACTCTTACCTGGTCAGAGCAACGCGATCGTATAATGCAGCGTGCCGGAGTGTCGACATCGATATTTTCCATTCTAGTACTAATGTGCTCAAGAAAATTATGTGCAATGCATTTTTTGGCGAGATTTAAGTAAATTTATTTTTGGTTACATTGTAATTTCTGTGTTTTGTTTTTGTTTGTTTTTTTTTTTGCGTGTATCTCATTGTTATAATTATTTTTTTTTCATTTAATCTTTTATTTTTGTTCTTTTGCTGTTCGTTTTTAATTCATCTTTTATTGTGCTGTACTGTTTGTTGTTTTTTTATTATTATTTTTTTGCTATATGCTATGTTTATATGCGGAAACTTTTAATTGGCCTTAATAATGTTATGTTTGTTTTTCTAGTCTTAAGTTAGCTGTAAGTTTCCCTATCAAATAAAAATAAATAAATAAAATAAATAAATCTCATTGCACAATTCTCGCAGCCATCATTACACATTACACTTTACTAACACTCTTATACAAACAACCATACACTCATATACCTCTTCCGAAATGGATTCACACATCACAATCACAGTAATTCCGCGCTTAACGTTTAACGTTTAACTTTTAATTATAATAGAAATGTAAGTAGTTTTTCGTTTTTATTATTATTTGTTTTAATTTATTTTATCTTTAGGTACCTACCTAAGGTACCTTTAAATCTGTATCTACTGTATCTTCTCACATCAGATAATATCAGATTTTTAGTTACTGTTTCCTTTTGCTCTCAATAGAAAACTGCTTAATTTATAGCCGAGGGTGGGCACTGGTGACCTGTAACACAGGTTTTTACTCAAAACCTACATCAGGCACCAGTCTCTCACATAAGGTAATAATAAACAGATGTCTACAAACTAACCTAATAATAATACCTTTTGTGAAGAGAGAATAAACAATTTATTATTATGACAATGTGCTGTATTAGTTTCCATGCAAAGTAATATTATTAAGCCTTACACCCAATACCTACGTGAAAATTTTGATGACAGGGAATATCATCCATCAATGGATATCCCTTTTCCGCTTCTCATAGAAAGAACGGTGAGGCGCAAACCACATAATAGCATCTGGTACTGGGGTAGTGCGTGCCAAAAAGCGCATATAAAGCACGGTATTTTATGTAAAACTAACTTGCTCTGTAACATTACTCCCTTTATGTGGTAATCGAAAATTCATTACATTGATATATTAATAAAGATACGAAAGAAAAATAAATAAATAGATAGACTAATAGCCCTTCATATGCCGAGATGCATTAAAAAGCGTATCAAACAGCATTTCACAGTGATTTTTCCTTTTCTTTTATAAATATTTCAAATCATTTTATAAATTACTGCCTCAATTGTCCAGTGGTTAGCGTATGCGTCTCTCACTTCGGGTACGATTCTCATTGCAAAATTTTATTTGTGAACTTCGTCATAAAATTCACAATAGCAGCTCGGAGTTGGAATTATGACTGGTGGATGGCGATAGGCTCACCCTCTCCCATCCCATAGGACCTGTGGTGAAATGTTGGTGTTGTACACCTCAGCCACACTTTTCTGGGTAATATGGCGCGATGTTATGTTAAAATCATATTACAAAAAACAATTAATTAAGTAATGAGAACAACAATTAAAACACCAATGCGTGCTCAGCCTAAATCCAACTTTTAGATTTGTTCACTAAAAGATAAATTACTAAAATAAATTGAAATTAATTAGTTCAGCACGGTAGCATTAACTATAGCAAAAAACACACAAGGGTGTAGAAAGAAACATATTGGTGTGTGTGTACAACACACCCACTTTTATAAGTTGACCGTTTCCATTAGGTAACAAAACAGTGACATTAGTGTTCCGTGATTAATGAGTTCACTCGTTAGGTTTCTTGTTTGAACAATAATTACTTAGTATGGAACTAAATCAGTGCAGAAGGAGCATTTTTGTTCGCAACGTCGCGGCGCGTCGTCGCCCGGAAGCACTTCCATTCCATCATAACTTTGGAAACTTATCTTAGTTAAGGGCGATCAATTTTCATTTTCCGCCGATTACGAATTTTCTTTGAAATAGAAGGGAAACTGTTACTTTGTTGCCAATTGGTAATATTGGTTTCAGCGCTTTTAATGTCAGCGACAAAGATGATTAAGGGTATTTTTTAATTATTAAATAATAAATAATAATAATAGCAGTCCTGTATCTAATACATGTCCCTCTGCTGGGCTTGGGCCTCTTGTACTGAAAAGGGTTAGGCCATAGCCCACCACGTTGGCCAAGTGCGGATTGGTAGACTTCACACGCCCTCGAGTACTATTTTAGGCACTATCTAGGTTTCCTCACGATGATTTCCTCCACCGTTAGCGAGCGACTATTTATATCATAAATACACACATGTCTTCGAAAAGACGAATCTTAACGCTTTATTGACAGAGGTGTGTGCCGTGGGTTCGAACCCGAGACCTTTGAATTCGCAGTCCTATTTTATTATAAATATTAAATTAAATTATTGTTATATCTTTTAAGGCGCTTATTATCAGCTATTTTTCGCAAGCACTGCCTATCAACTTCAAATTATTCGTCCTCAGCTTGAAAATATTGTTATCTGAGTATGAGCCACGAGCATTGTTAGTTTAACAGGCTTCTAGAATAATGGGTCGTAAAATAGTCTCTATTATTACTAAATCATTGTGTAAAGGGTGGAAACAGTATATCTTTCCTGGCGATTAATACCGAACATAAAAGCTGAATTCCACATCGAATAAAATATGATAAAATACAAAATTATCTCATTTTACCAGTATTTTGCTATTAATATCAATGTTTTGAATATTTTGTGGCGTATTGCCGGAAATGAATGATTAATTTATGCCTTTCTAAAATGCATAATATCTGTAATTTTAATTATATATTCAATGATTGAAATAAAAGGGTTCTTATAATAATGTATATTATGATTTTTCTTTCCGTTGTTGTTACCTAAAACTATTGCAGAAACTAATTCCAAAATTACTCTTACAAACACGCATCATGTTAAAGTCCTCTTTACTAACGCTACGGACGACTTCAAAAGAGGGTCGTTTCTGTGTAAAGGTTGGTAAGTTAATAATGAAACATCGCATCTTATAATGAAACAGGGATCCTGCAGATTTGTTTTCATTTCTTCCGCTCAAGACAGATATTTACATATAAAGCAAACGGAAGACCTGTAATACATTTGCAAGATGATAAACAGAACGGAACAAGGGAAGTTATAATTTACAGGAGACTTTGAATCGGGGTTTGCAGCCCAAGCGTATCTGAACACGTCATATTCCCTCTTGTGAAGCATTTGTTAACAGTTTAAGGGAAGGGCTCCTGGAATTGCGAATTTTAAATAGAATTTCGTGAATATATATGAGGCAAACAAACAAAAAGCATGTCAAAACATGGTGTTGCAAGGGATATAAAAAATAGTGTTGTTTACTTTGATGCAAGAATTAAACTCAAATGACATTATTGTGTCCATAATAATTCGTGAACATATTTTTTCCAGGCATTTTTGCTTTCATTTAACATAATACTTTTATTTTTACTTCGGGTCAGTTAGGTTTGTATGAATTAATGCAATTATTTCTAAGGCCGTGTGCATTTTACCATACCTACAATTTAGAACCTCTCACCTTATCCTGTGCCCACCCCAAAAGGTTTGTGATAAATTGTTTGGCTAACTCATAACGATGTTTTTTCGAAGTACTTGGATACTTATCTAATTAAATATATATTGTTTGCACTCTCAGAAAATTTCATGTTGAGTTGTTGTTGACTAAATAATCAAGACCTACATTCCAAAATAAATCTCTTTTTTTAGTCATTTCAAATATTATTGATAAAAAAGCCCAAAGGTTAACTAAAAACCAGTTTTTAATCTAAAGCAGCTTTGTTGCCAAGTTCAATAAAAGAAAACATACAAAACTCTCTCTGCGAATCAGTGATAAATTTCTATTACAAAAAATAGCTTACTCACATAAACATCGGTCAAGAAGTAGGATAACAAAGTAAATAATTCATTAGATCGCTGCGACAACATCGAGTATAATCAGAGCCGTTGACAAAAACGGTTTCTAATAAAATGTATGGGATCTCGTCGAGGCGTAGAAGCGGCGGGAGAACACAGTCTTCGATGTACCATCCATCATGCTCAGAGTCCGAAGTCGGCAGATTGATCGGTGGCGCCGAGCCGGCCGCACTCCCATACCAGTGCAAATATAGCCCGAGGAGCGGGCAACACTGAGACAAAAATGGTGAGAGCAAACAAATGCGCTGTCGATATCGTGACAGAAGGATTGATAGTTCAGCGCTCGGCTGACGCTTCCTCGCTCGACCCTTTGTTCCACAAAAAACTTGTGTGAACTACTGGTCAGCATCTAACATTCGCTGAAGATACTTTATTATGGTGTCGGTACTGAGAGACTTTTTATTGGGCAATGTATCAGCGGGTCGTTTTAAGGTGGTGTTAAATTCAGGCTATCTAGTGAAACGGATAACCTTAGATACAGCTTGTTATATAAGGTCTGAACAGTTAAAGGCTATTCTATCGAAACATAAGTTAAAACATCGTATCACAATGAGTTATATTTCGTAAAAAGGTTTACTACCCAGAAACCTAAGGAAGAGATTCAAAACTTAAACTACATGATAGTTTTCTATGCGGCGGATTAATATCATAGTCCATTGCTCTGGCCTACAAGTTAGCAGACTACGTGAAGTCTGGTAACTTACACTTGAGCAACATTCAAGAACTTTTCGAAGAACTCAGGCATGCAGATTTTCTCACCGCGTTTCACTTCTCTGTTAGAGCAAGTAATAATTAATTTTAATACGCTTACGATTTCGAAAAGTTAAAAGTTGTTATTTAGAAGAATAGAAGATTATAATGTCATGGAATGGAATACAGTTTTAAGTTTATTCTTAAAAAAAATGAATATTGTCCTGTGTATGCTAAGAAACGAGTCACTCATAATAAGGCTCTATAGTCCGCCATTACAACATAATTTTGGACTTGGCTATTTGTAATGAATTTATATGTATTGAACCAGTAAAAACTTCATACCACTTATTATTTTTGTATTGTGTACGAACTTTTCCAAGTAACTGCATTTTACTATATGGACTCCATTTTGCCGTTTAATCGGTACGGATCCCTTCGTGCACAAATTCGACCCTGAATGGCTTAGTTTTGAGGGAAAGGCGGAATGCCATATTAAAACAAAAAGTTGCTTTTGAAGTAAATCATCTCGAATATAAATCTCTAAATCAAAACAAATCTTAGTAACCTTTCAGAGTTTTCCATCAAGGTGAGGAGTCCAAAAAAAACTTTGCTGACATGGTTGTCATACATATCCATAAACAACTTCAGCTTTCTAGCACTAACAGTCTTGACGCTAGACCTCGGACAGACAGGCAGGCAGACAGATGGACATGGCGAAGCTGTACCACAGAATAAGAATGCTATACTCCATTTTAAGATATACGGAACTCAGAACTCCAAAAACTATTGATATTTTTAAAAAAATATTACTTAATTTAAAAGGTAAAATACTTAATTTGTTATTTATTAAGTTTTGAAATAAGGTTTCAGCGTAAAAGCTAATTATTCAACCTAACATCTTACGAAGGCGTAATTTCGTTAAATGAAACCACGTTCCTCTTACCGTTAACTTTTACAATAGATATTGTTTATTTGTTATCACTTATTTTATTAAAAAAGGGTGGGTGCGTTCTGAATGGGTATTGTGGGGTATAAACGACGATAGCAAAACTTACAAAACGACCCTCGGCAAAGTGTCTCGTGCCGTGAACCTTTATGAATACCATATGAGGAGGCTGGTATTTTTACATACAAAAATCGGCATGGAATCAAAGTCCACATGTCCGTGGCGGCCTACCTTAATTTTCCTACACGACACGCGACCCGAATACCAACAGCCCGGACATCAGCTTCGTGACCAATACGGGATTTCCATACAAATGGCGGAACCTGCATTCGACTAATATCTCAACTTTCTGTATAAATATCATCCTTGATGATGTTAAAATATTAAATTTAATTTGTTAGAAACGTTTGTGGAAACGCTTTACGGTAACGTTGTTGAGAAGCCGACAATGCCAGTGTAATTTTGCTTATTTCGGCTTAAATTACTTGATCTCGTTTACGGCCTTTGAAGATTGTACCGAGTTTTCGCAAACTTTGCGTCTAATTTATTGTTTACCGTCACTTTCGTATATTAATTTAACGTAACTTAATGGTTCATTTTTAACATTGCTCTAATTAAAAACTTATTTGATCACTCATTTATCGCCTTTGTTTGATTAAAAAAATAAAATATTTAGAATTAAATTAGGTATCTCGATTTATACCTAAATTATGAAGGTTTGCAATTAGAGTCTAATGGAATTGTGTACCAATGAAGAAATTGTAAAACAATTTGAATTAGAAATAGCTACCCCTGGGTCACCGTAGCTTTAGTCAATTATTAAGTACCTCGAACAAAACTAATGGCGCGCGGATTTCAATCACAGTAAGAATTTAATCTCGACTTAAATGAAGGTGATTCCCTTATAACTTTCGTACACAGTCGCTAATAACGAAACTTGTGGTTAATAGCATGAAGGAGACGAACCGGTGCGGGGAGCGGGACAAGGGGAGGGCAGCGAGGCGCGCGGGAAATTTCGCCACAATTCAATGGGAAAATCTGCCTTTGTGAAACTTCTATTGTAGTTATTATATTCTAACTTCATAATATATTATGTTTCGTTCGAACAATTTCTATTTACGAATAATGAACTAAGTTCACACAGGCCACTGGATAAACACTACCAACTCAAAGAACTGAGTCAGCCTTCGTCTCTTTAACATACGGCCAATAACACAATAGCAGTACGTGGGCAAACAATAAATATTTAATGTGACAGTAACGTTAGTATCGATAAAGCTATGGTGGGTAATAAATGGAACACTCACGGATTTATAGATACATAATATAATGTATACTTTTCCGAGAGCAGGCTTTCAGCGCAACGCCGCGCGAACATATCGAATCTTTATGACGTCATTAAACATATTTTTACGAGGACACCGCCGTGTTCTGTATTATTAGAGCGAGGGAGAGGAGCGTCACACTGACATTTCATTGGTCAGTAATTCGCAAGTGAACCTCCGGCGAAATTGACAACATTCGGGCAATAAACCATTTATGGAGCGATATTGCAACGTGCCGCAGTTGAACGAATATGCCATGAACGGTATATTAAAACTAATTTTATGAGCTATTATTAGACAGAGTCAGATTTCATAAAATAAATTGTTTCCGTATTTATTACAGCACGATATCAAGCTTGCATCTTCAGATATTAAATAAGTGTGACGTATGGTCATTTTTTGAGCATTTAATAACATTCATTTGTTGAGACAAAACCTATAAAACCTATAGCGATTTGCATTCAACATCGACTGGTAAATTCTATTTAAGATTCGAGCCATTCTACATTTTTGCTTGGTATTATAATTTAGTTCATAATTTCTACAGAAACATCAATTTACAATAACAATGATGTGTATTTTGTGGTAAAGCAACAAAACGCAAACAATTTTTTACTAAAGCAAATTCAAGTTGTATCTGAAAAATAATTAAATTAATTGTTGATTAATTTCAACAATCGTTAAGTCAAGCCATTAAGGAAGGACAGCCGAGATTGAAAAGTAAATTATAATTAAGAAAAATAAAGAGAAAGAACAAAATTACTAGTTCTAAACAAAACACGCGAGGAAGCTGACAAAATGCCACGCCAATTCACCAAATTACGGAGTAATTGAACCGAATTTCAGAGTGAAGCTCATGTAATGAAAGCAGATAAAAGGAGGGGAGGAGCTGGTGAGGGGCTTATTCAATTCGTTCGCAAGTTCAACCTGACACTGACTTAAGTAGATAGTTAAGATTTAGCCAAGAAAGCACCCGCCGGCACCCACTAATGTGTACTCAGAAAGTAGTCTGGCCTCAAGAATTGGCCTCTTAAGTACCTACAGAAACTTACCATCCATTAGTTACTTGTGAGAACACCATTATAGTTTAACTTTTGTTACTATTTACTTACTGCCAACAAATACCGACAAAGCACCGAGGTAGTCTAACAATTCTGTTTAACTATATTAGTACTTATTCGGTGATGTTGTTTTAGGAAGTTTAAAATTCTTTGTCTAACGTGGTCTAAGTTGACACAGTTGAGCGGGAGGGAGAGTGGTGTTCAATATTGCAATAGCCGATACCGCAACTGCTGTCAACAACCGAAACGTTTCAGCTAAATAACTCCACGGAGACGGCAAGAGACCGCGCACTTTACTCGATTGGATTTGAGGTGGACTCTCCTCGTGACCTCTCCGCCACTTGAGCTCTCACAAACTAATGATTTTTAAAACACTACTTGGAAAACACTGATGTGAGCACCAACAGGTGTTTACAGCTCTTTTCAAATGGACGTACAAATCTTTCTTTACATCATAGTGTTAGCGAGACGGAATTGCGATATTTGTGTAATATTTTCAAGAACCGTTCAATTTCTCTTTTACGTTTCGGGCGTGATATATTATTCGGAATGGAACAGTGGCATATAACATATTTTATGAGCGTTCTTTCTATGAAATTGTTCATTGTTGACAAAAATACGAAGGAAATCGGTATTCCAGAAATATGTTCTTTTTAAGTTTATTTACGGAATATTTTTCCATATTTTCCCAAGGATAAGAAACTGATCCCATGCATATCTGATTCGATCTTCATTCGTATGTTTGCGTAAAATCTCCTCTGTAAAGGAATCTACATAATCAGAATCAGCGAGACGCTGTCGAAATACGAAACCATCTGTTGTGTGCGGCGTACTTAGGTGTTCATTCCACGCAATAAAAAACATATAGCGTACACGTGTGATAAGGGGGCATACGGTGGAGAAGACAAGAGGTCACATAATAAGAAAGTAATATCAAGAGTGCATGTGCGTCGATCACTAAAGTCAGAATCCTACAAAAACTGCTTTATAAATCCATTTCATCGTACAATATCTTAGATCCCTTTAAAGACTTTTGGGCCCTCCCAACTTAAATTGCTTACCAAGAAAATCGAAATAGAATTCTTTTGGTCGACGTCTAAAGATATTAATTTTGAAATATAACGAACAGTATCGCGAGAAACCAATACCCTAACGCAATAAAACGTATGAAGCGAGTATTATTCGCATGATCACATTTCCTAATAAGTTGGATCCCACAACGTGTTCAATGTGGCGAAAACTAATACCGCCCATCTCAGGCGCGCCCGTCACTCCCGTGTCCGCCCGCCCAAGCATTTAGAACCTCCACTCTATTATATTTTGTTTAGTTCCTTACAAAACGCACCGACCCCGATATATTGAATTTCGAAAAAGGAAACTGCTTATAGTCCAAGACCCTATCAGATCATTGCTACGTCATTATTTTTTCACTTCAGCAGCTCGAAAACTCGTTCTTTGTTGTATGAAAACAGTGAGTAAAACTTGATATTATTCAAGTCATTTCAGAGAGCAAAACTCGATTTTACTACGAATTTTGCAGTCGCTCGAAGCAAAGTTGAGTTTTGCTCACTGCTCAACTTTTGTCAATATAACTACTTTCACACCTTGTTATCTAGTCCCAAACTAAACAGAACTTGTACTAGGGATACTATTTAGAGTTGTTGAGGTAAAAAGTTGTATGTGCAACACGAAATCTAAGTGATTTCACATCTCGTGCAATTTGAATCCCTCACCAAATTCTAACCTTGAATATATAGCATTTATTTCGCTTATTCGGGGCTCAAAATTAGCACTTGAGTAACTATTGCGTTGTGATATTGATAATAAAATTAACAAAAGAGAAATCATTTTCCAATAGGTTCAACCAACCACGTCTTTTACAAGTTGAAAGTAGCATTATGGTCGGCCTTTAATGATATTGTTAGTTATATTTTCGTGCAGCACTAGCATTAAAACATTACAATGTTGCTAAAGGATCTGACTATTAGATATGTATTATGTATACGGATGTAGTTATATTTATCTTTTTTATTTTCTACTTAAGTTGTACACTTATATTGCCCTCTATGCCATTTTCTGCTTTAGGTTTGCTGACAGAGAACTCAAGCACTGAGTTAAGCTCGCCTTTTGTATACTCTTACTGTAATATGTTTATATATCTGTAATCTTTTGTGTACAATAAAGGGTTAAATAAATAAATAGACTATTGCTCGTAAAACTAGATTTCTCTTTCACAAATCGTTACAATTGTAAATAGGTCATACCGATTATGTTGTTGCGTACACGTATTAAGCTTGCGTTTCATTGCACTTTGTAATTACACCGTCGGTTTCCGTGGAACTGACTATAAATAACAATTTACCTACTATTTCAACCACAGCACAATTAACCTTTTTTTTTTTTTTTTTTTTTTTTTTCGCGGGGAAATGCATTTACGCATACCAACTCCACCCGTGGGGGGGACGGGCAGAGTGGCATGTGGGACTCCCGTGCCTACGATGTTAAACGGCACAGAATACCCACTAAAACCCCGCGGTGTGCCCTCGTCGCCGAAAGATGGTGGGTCGGCGAGCCCCGGATCGATATTATATCCACAGGGCTCGCCGCGGCGACCGTGCCCAGTCCGACCTCTGACCGGGCACCCGACTCTAAGTCCTCCTACTCCCGTAGCGACGCCCCGGGCACACCCAGGGCGTCACTCCGTCGCGGAAGGCATCAGCGGGCGGCGGAAAACCCCCTCCACCGCCCGCGGCCTCGCTTAGGGCGGCATTAGGCTCGCGGCGTACGCGCGCCTTCGCCGCCCAGCTCGCCGGCGGCGGAGCGGATCAGCCAGGAGTGAGTCCTCCCTGATCCGCTCCGCCGCCTCCTTCTGCGAGATGACGTCCTCACAGAAGGATGCGACCGCATCCCACGACCTCGCGCTGCTCATTGCCGCGACCACAGCCGGCAGCGAGAGGTCGTTCCCAATGACCGCGGTGAGATCCCGGCGCTGCACCTCCCAAGCAGGACACTGCTCGAGAGTGTGCTGCGCCGAGTCCTCACCGCAGTCGCAGTGGTGGCACATGGGGCTCGCCTCCCTCTTCAGCCTGTGCAGGTACTTCCCGAAGCAACCATGCCCGGTCAGCACCTGCACCAGCCTGAAGGAGAGAGTCCCATGCTGCCGCCCTGCCCACTCCTCGAGAATCGGCCGGAGCGCCTCCACGGTGCGAAAACCAGCACGTGGAGCTTCCAGCCGATTCCCCCACCGGACCATCAGCGTCCGGTGGGCCTCCTCCCGCCACGCACGCAGCTGCTCGGGCATGGGGACAGAACCCTCAGCCCGAGCAGCCGCCCTGCGCCTGTACATTTCGGCGAGCACTTCCGCATCCAAATCCCACGGGGGTGTTCCGGCCAACGCACACGCTGCGTCGGTCGACACCGTGCGGTATCCACGAATGGCCTTGACCGCCAGGACGCGCTGCGGTCTCCACAACCGCGCCCTGTTCCCGGCGGACAAGGCCTCCGCCCACACGGGTGCGCCGTACAGTGCCATTGACCGTACCACCCCCGCGTAAAGCCGTCGGCTGGCGACGCTGGCGCCACCTACGTTCGGCAAAAGCCGACCGAGAGCGGCAGCCACGCCTTCCAGCTTGGGCACCAAAATGCGGAAGTGCTCGTCGAAGCTCCACCGCCTGTCTATCACTAGGCCCAGATATTTAAACTGGGCCTCGATCCGTACGAGGACCGAGCCGACGGTAATCGAGGCGCCAGCAGGTGGCCCGCGACGAGGCCCGTGAAACATCACGGCCTCAGTCTTGGCAGGGGCCACCCTAAGTCCCAGCGCCTCGATGCGCCCGACCACTTGGGACACACCCAATGTGGCCAGGCGTGCCGCCTCCTCGGAGTTCCGACCCCGGGCCGTGACGAGCGTGTCATCCGCATAGCAGATGACGTCTAGGCCCGGGGGGAAAGCCCCACGCAGCACCCAGTCGTAACCGATGTTCCACAGGAGCGGCCCTAGGACCGATCCCTGTGGGACACCGCACGACATACAGCACAATTAACCTCCGGTAAGGCCTTTTACACAACTGTTTAGAATTTTACTGTTGCACACTAATTCGTGCAAGTTATTTATGTGTGCCCGCTTTTATCGTACTGAAACTGATGCAGTTCTTAGTGAGATCATGTCTGTAATAGGTTAGAAATAGTTATTTACTGGAGGCGGCATCAAGCTTATTTAGTAAAAAAAATACTGTCTAAATATGTATATTATACTTAAATGAGGGCTAAAATGTATATTCATGTATAAATCAGTCAAATATTTTTTTTCAGGATCAGAGTAACTTGCAGCTACAGGGGAATTTCTGTTAATTCTAATCGAGCTGAAAAAGGTATAAATGTTCGGAATACCATTATAAAAGATAACTTAAATGAGGGCTAAAATGTATATTCATGTATAAATCAGTCAAATATTTTTTTTCAGGATCAGAGTAACTTGCAAATACAGGGGAATTTCTGTTAATTCTAATAGAGCTGAAAAAGGTATAAATGTTCGGTACAGCATTATAAAATAATGTTATAAACTTCACATCGAAAACGTACTTTAAAAAACAAAACAAACATCAAAAGTCTATAAAATTGATGTATCGTGTTTTTCAGCAAAATGGTAACTTTTATCATAAGATAATGCCAGACAACATTGTATATCAAACAGTTAAAACGCGAATAAGCAATTTTAGAGACCTTTGACGAATTTTTTTTCCAAGTACTTTTCTATGGGGAGTTTATACATTCTTTTTTAGTAGTGTTCCGAACATTTATACCAATTTTTTAGTCTTCGATTCCCGGGTAAGTAGTGCTGCAAAAAAACATTAAAACATTGTTAAAGTTGTATCTAAACCGGATTATACGGTAACAAATAGTCTCGTTGTTTAATTTTCGGAGAGGCTCATTTTACTCGATGGAAATACATCTTGCGCTTTATTTTCTGTGTTTTAGAAAATCATGCATATTGAGTTGTTAACATAACAATACGTGTGACCACATCAAAGTTTGAATCAAGCAGTGATTATTGTGCATTGTTATTATGTGAATTAGAGGCGAGGGCTCCGCCATTGTATTGAGCATCGCACGTGTCATTCGTCACAGATTTGGAGGCATGAAATGACATGGCATTACTTTAGTGGCTTGCGGCGAGGCGTGGCAGCGACGGGTGCGGTCACTTACGATTACCGCTGCGGTGATAAACCTAACCATATTAGCTATTACCTATATTAACGCATAATAAACCACCACATTACAGTATGAGACTTTTTATTTCAATCATAAAATGTATCCCCGTCGTTAAAGATATTAATCTGGAAATATCATTCAAATCCTTACCGGCTATTTGCCGAGCGTAATGTTCGGCAGAATTGAAACATCTAGATAGCGCGAGATGCCTCTTCGCTTTAACGATAACCTGGATTGAAAGAGCTATTGAACAGTTTCAAAGGGCATTACAATTTCGAAGGCTTCAGTAACCTCGAAGATTAATTTGAAACGTAGCAAAATAGCTTTATGTCAAAGTCTATAATTCTTTTCTTGTGAAGATAAGGAAAATTGATAGAAAAATAAATTATTAAGCTGCAATTTTATTAATGGCAGCCTGTAGAACACTTAAATATGTCTTGATGTTTCCCGACTCGAATACAAACGTCAATTTCCGTCCACGCAAACCGCGCATTAAGGGAGTTTGTCAACCCAGTCAATAAGTGCAGGGAGACAGGTGCTTTTATCTACAGGCATTTTACTGGAACTATAATAATTTGACGGACAGCGTGGTTTTCATAATGATTTTGAAGCGTCACTGTCAAGTTAAAAATGAATGACACTCGTAGATATAAGAGTCAGTCAACAAAGTCGAATTGTAGCAGTCTTGAGAGTCTTGAACGAATATCATTTAGGGCCCACTTCGCTTTATTCAAAGAGATCCTAAATAACTCCTTTACAATCAGCGAAGCAATATTAAGAAAGCATAGTAATGTTTTTGCACCTATAATAATAGCATAAAACAACCATACACACGATTAACTGCGACATAAACCGAATTAAATTTAATTTTTGCAAAGGTGCGATTTTTTTGACGCCGAGTTTATTAGTTGAAAGTAGTAAAGTAAAAAATATTTATTAGAACACCAAATCATTATTAAAAATTAAAATCATAACATAAAAACCGATATTAGGAACTAGATAATAAAAATAAATACAGAATAATTACAATAATACAGTGCCTTTATACTACATAATATACCTACAAGTTGCAACTGCGTTCATATGTTTCAGACTTGCTATGCTATGATGGTGCCTAAAAGGCCACAGCTCAACATATTGTTGCCAGAAAAATTTGGCAATGTTGATTTTTAGCTGGAACCTCAGGTGACAAGTGATATATATATAAAAAAAAACATAAAATAAAATAAAAATAAATACGATGTACATACAAATGTGATATTATATTTATAAAAAACCTGATATATCTTAATAACTTTGATAGTGAAATTTATGAATGTCAAAATGTCATCTTTTAAAATCAAAAAAGGCATACATAATTTCTGTTTTATACGTGTGGGTTATATTTCATATTGAATAGACAACTAAGCCGTTCTATCTATTTATACTTCTCTTTTCTGTTTTTATGAAACCCGTGCCTACGTTTCTCTCTCTCCTGTAATGTTTGTACGGGACAGAGATATCCAAATCTGTAGCTTAGCGATGAACTTGAGTTTTACACGTAGGTGCAATCGGTACTCAAATTTATGTCGAATCATGATGTTCGTCTCGTAGACTTATACGATAATGCACGAGCATTTGCACTTGAAATGTTCTTGGGACTCAATGGCTGCGAGACATGCATTGATAGCATTCCACTTCTTAAGCTATCGAGAGCTGTCGACTTTTCTACCAATTCCAGCCTTCTCCATCAGGCTTGAAATGATAACGTGTATTTTTAATATGTTAAAGATACAGCTAATATTAAAATTTATAACGCAAAAGAGTTTGTTTGATCGATTGTTTTTTATTTGTTTTGTTGAATGCGCTAATCTCTGCAAATGCAAAAAAAGGTTATGTTGCACAGCCTATTTAAAGAGGAATGTTATAGGTTATAATAATATAACACCACGCTATGGTGAATAGGGCTAGACCAGCAAACAGAAATGTCATAATATATGTTGTAAAAAAATTGGCTATACGCTACGGTGCAGTAAGTTTTAGCCATAAGAAAAAAGTTATAAGTTAACAAATTTGACGCGAACAAAGTCGCTGGCGGCAGTTATATACTGTTAATAGTATAAACTTCAGTATATTGCTATTTGCTAATGCCAGTACATAAAAGTGACAGATGTGTTCTATTTAAGTGTAGATTGCGTCGCTCTTATATTCGGCCGCGCTAAATTTTATTCACCAAATAGATTTTATCTGGAACTGATGAAACCGGCCCTAAAACAACAATGTTATCTCATAATTCTTCATAAAGATGTTACATGGCATTGTCATTACCACAACCATCAAAAAGCCAATAATTTAAAGCAGTTCCCTTAATTTTTCTTATGGCCACCTAAACCTGGGTGGCTTTTACAGCAATTCAAGCTAATAACAGTTTTTGTGACACTAAGCACGAAAAAAGCTTTCCCCGTTTAACGGAGCGTAAATGTGTACTCCATGTTACCGCCACCCTTAAGGGGGACAATTGGATGGCTGCTTTCCATACGAATGTAATTTGGGTTTAACTTTAATATTATGAATTATTTATATTTTTTAAGAGAAATCACATCTGAAACACCACAACGCAAAGTATTATTTAATTTTTTCAGTTTGAATGTAACTCAAATAAAAATTGAAACATCATAAAATGAGCACGAACAAACATGCATTTTAGTGTTTAAGATATGATTTGTCTATAAAAGTATATAAAACCTTGATAATATTAAAGTTAAACAAGATATCAAATAACATTAGTATGAAAACACTGCGCTCGGGAGTCTACTCCTAAGCAGACATTATTAGGGGGGTGGCACACGGTGGACGTAAAATTTTGTAGCGTTTTTTTTTCTCTAATACTGTTAAGCTATAGACTGTAGGTCACGTTGACAACATAACTTGTGTCGAGGGCCAAATATTTGGGGGAGAGCTAAAGGCAATTTTTTAGCAGTCACACTTTTGTTTATATGGATATTTGAATTTTGGTACGCCACATACGTTCGGTTGTTTTGGCATGTATTGATTATGCGTTTACATTTATTTTGAACGATTATAAAAAAGAGGTTAACAATTCGATATGATTCATATTATGTATAAAATATTGTCAAACACATTGTCAAAATTGGACAGTTATTGAATATGTTGATCTATTTATATAAGCTTCTAAACATATGTGCCAAATTTCATAGGTGTATGTATGTTTGTCCACTTATGAGGATATGTAGTATTTATAGGCGTAATTAAATAAATGCTATTTTTATAGATTGATTTTTCCATTGAAAAACTGCAACTATCTTGTGAAAACAATATACATTTTAATATCTGGTGGCAGATTACAGGCGGCTTGGCTATGTAACATGTCCTAATTTTGTTAAAAAACCTTGGCTAACAAAGCTTCATTTCGTATATATAATGAATTAACAAAGCTAATATGTAACATACGCGAAGCATAATAAGCTCATGCACACTCTCATTCATTTTCGGATAAACATTAATTAAAATTAATGAATGGGCTATTCTCATTACCGGAAGCTCTTGTAGCAGCTAAAAATAACCGAAGCGTGGACTGAAACCTTCGATAAAATACCCACGCCAGAAATAAAGTCTAATTTTGAAATAACTGCATCAATTTGCAGAGGTAAAGAAGCTTTCGGATTCTGTAACCGCGACTCGAAATTGTACTCTAAATTATGTTGGTGTTCCTATTTTCAGTATTCATGGAAATGCCAGACAATCTGTTAAACTTTGATGTATATAACGACTAGTAGGCACGATGTTTAAATCATCAAAATAATGTAAAGATCAAAGATAAATAAACAAGAAACCAATTAGAGTTCATCACATTCCACCCAGATTTGTAGGATATTGTGACAATAGGTCATTAATGTCATTATATAAATCGCAATAACCGCATTTAAATATTCAACACAATGACATACACTAAGTTATAATAGCAAGCATTGAAATAGATTTGATACCATTGCGAACCCATGGTGGTGAAATTTAATCTATGGTCGAATTAAGCTCGGATTCAGTCGTCCGTAGCCATGACAATGCTGGTAGTTAGTATCTCCTGTTTGTAGTCGTGCATATTAAACGTGTTGGCGTGTTGCTACTAAAAGATTCTGATATTGCAACCATTTATTTTCAACGCAAAAGTTGAACGTTTTTATTGTTTTTGTTTTGGCTGTAATCGAAGGGCTGCCTGCCACAAACGAACGATGGAAGTGCTGAAGTTTCTTTTTAATCGTAATTAGCAATATTTTGTTCAACGACACAAAGGAGTGTCGCCGCGGGTGCCCAGCTTTGGGACAAAAGCGACGGCGAACTGCGCCCAACGCACTACAAAGGGCTTACTTACGGTTTAAATGTCGCCGCCAGAAAATTTGTTTCATTTAGCGGACCAGCCTTAAATTTCTTTCCCTTTTACACCCAACCAAAATTCCGGTAACTGGATTTTAACGTCAAAAATTTCATAGCTCTCCGTTTACCAAAGATATATTTTTGTTAGAAATAACAAAGGGTAAAATTGTAAGGTATCGGATGGAAATATTGGGTTCTATTTTTTGAAAGACTTCTGTTTGTTCGGTTCAGTTTTATTAAAAGTTTTATTCGATAGTTTTTTCTGGTGCGAGGCGATGCGTACTGTATTTATAGGTCATGCTGCGTGTGGATGCGGACGATAGAATAGCCTCAAATAAGTACACAGGTGATTTAAGGCAAAAAATAACAAATCAAATTATTTATTTAAAAGGATAGTTTTAGAAGGAAATGTCAAAAATGCATATCTACACCATAATTGCAATAGTGTATGTAGGAACTAAACCTAAATCTTCTATAACTAAAGTGCCTAATCAAGCAAAATAATGCAAGGTTTGTGGGTCATAAAATGTTAATAGTAATATTAACTTAGGCAGTTTCCTACTAAAGCTACCTGTGAGGATATAAAGGACAAAAGGATAGACGATAGCCATCAAAAGCACACGAAGTGTTGCTCTTGGTATAACATGTTAAATAAAAAGCTGTTCGCTGAACAAAGAGGTACGTGAGGCAAATTATTTATGTATTGCCGCGGTCGGTCTAATTACACAAGCTTTTGTTCTGCCAGCCCTCCGGCCGAGCCACACTTTACTCCACACAACCTTCCATATACTTGCTCAAGGTTCAGATAACAATAATGTAATGAGCTTGCGGTCCCATAAGAATCGAACCACGGCGTCCATTTTAGTTTAAAGCTTACTTTATTGGAGTCAACCGACTGGATAGTGGATTAACTCTTGTGTTTATTTTCAGTTCATTTTCTAAGTTTAATTAGTTTCTTTTGCTTTATTGGTGTTGTTGTTTAGTCTATGGGCTTATATTAAATACTTGAATCTTTTTTACGGTCATTTAGTTAATTTAATCGCTTTGGTAGGATTTTATTTTTACTGTTCTGTCAATTAATATAGTTAAAGCGTTTAATAAAAACAACAGTATACTTTGTCCATTCGTTTATTTTCTTTGTGGCAGCTTGTAAAATACCGGATTTTTTTTCGGAATAATATTGTACAGTAACGCCGTACTTTATTGACGGGCAACACTTTTAAGGGTCGTAGTTGACGGGGAGCGGAGCTTACCGGAGCGCAGCGTCGAGGCATATTTTCATACAAAAAAGATGTGCACGCAATCATCAAGACTGCGCGCGCATCTTTTTTGTGTGGAAATATGTTAACATACGTCGGACGCTGACGCCGACGCTTGTTTCCAACTGCAAGCTTTAGTGATGACCCTGAATCATAACAAAAACCACAGACTATAAATCAGGTATTGAAATAAGATAAATCGATCAAAAAAAAACTTTATTCGTTTTGTGCCTATAAATGATATAAAAGAAAAGTAAATAAAAATAGTATCATGTCTCCATAATTAATTATTTGCGAGAAATTAAGTAGAAATCTTGCAATTTTAAATGAAACAAGTAAAATTATGATTAATTATTATTTACTACAATGATTCATCGCTCTTCTTTAAATACACCTTAATATTTCTGTGTAGATAGATATAAAATCTATCTCCATTAAGTTCGTCTTAAATCAAATTAATTATTTTTTCAAATCGATTCGGTAGTGTGTAAAGGCATCATTAATATTGAAATATCAAATAGAAAATAAACTGTTGGACAAAGTATAGTTGTGGCAACTATCAACAGGAAATTGACGGTTAATGCAAATACTTGGTGGTTGCCGCAATTAAGTTGCTTGCAAATAAATAATGAATTAATAATAATTAAACTTATAAAAAAAGATTTTATTTAAATTAGAAAATATAATAAAGCCACTTTAGATACATAATTTTATTAAAAATATAGACCTAAAATGTTTGATATCATAAAATTATTTTAAATGAGAAATATGCTCTGTAATACCTAGATGTTTGATGTCTTCACAAAGCGTATTACCCTATTCACCGCCAAAATATCACATCATAATATTGTTATAAAAAATCTTGGATGTAATCTATTTTATGTTTCCTCGCACAACTTAACGTTATAACAAAATTAATTTGACGTTACGTGCAGTATACATAACAAAATATGTAGCATAAATATTAATGATGCTCTAACATCTTATATTCCCCTACGGCGCGGCGAGGAGGCCATGAGCGTTGAGCAATTGGATACAGGGGCAAAGATTGCAAAGAAGCATATGATATTCACACGTAATAAATATTAGAAGAGATGCAGTGATTGCGAGAACAGGTGCCGGTTCCGGACATAAACTGGCCCCGTTTTTATTCCGGCGACCATTTTGAAAATTTGCCGACTTCGCACATTTTTTAGTGTGCACTCGGGGGCAACGTTTTATTACCAGTCGGGTCTTCGGCACGGCGATATCTTATTTCAGGGATTTTACATGCATTGTATGGATATGTCGGTTGGTTTATGGTAAAACTGACATTTCTCGAATTGGGGTCGTCAACCCTTAAATATACCATTGCCATTGCCATTGCCGGTTTCATGACCTCGGACATAGCTACATGCGATTGCGTCTAGAAAAAATATCGTAATGAATAATATTACTTCTATTAAAACCAACATGAGGTGGTATATTTATAAAAAATGTCCGCGTTGTCGCCGTCGCGATAAATTAATTCCCAGTTGATGAATCTGCGTAATAAGTTCGAAAATATAGTCTGTTCACGATAGCATGACTCCTATGACATAGACGCACCGTTTCTTTTAACTCTTGAATAACACTGAGCACTTAACAATTAATGTTTTTTTAAGCTGTATCCTAATCAATTATAGTCGTGAAATATGGAACCAATAATCATGCTAATCTAAATGATTTACTGCATTAAAATATTATTGTTATCAAATACAATCAAATAGAAATAAAAATAACGGCATATGTTATACGTGTAACATTTCACCATAGACATGTTTAGTGATGTGATGTATTGTTATGACTGATAGTCGATATTTTTTTCGTGTGCTTAGGCATGTTATTTTCTACGAACAAGCTTCAAAGCGAACAAAGTGTAACAAGTGGCTATTTCACAAAAGAAAGCTATATATTTAGAGCAATTAAAAAGACGTGTCGCATACGAGGCGTTATACTCAAAACGTTTTAAGTTGGCCCGCGGAATTTAGGAAGAACTAATAGGTTTACCTGTCTCACAAAATGTCAAAATTTGTATTTTAATATTCTGAGACAGATATATATATAAAAAACATATAACACGGAAACATATAACGGGAAAAATTAAAGTGTTTTGGGTATATAGTCAAAACTTTATAAGTTGGCCCGCGGAATTGCTGTGGAACTAATATATCTGACAAACAAAAATGCCAAAATTGTATGTTGAAATTCTGAGACTGATATAGAACCATGGAGTGACTACAGCGCTAGAGGAGGACAAGCTAAAGTGTTTTGAGTATCAGACATAGAAATTTTAAAATGGCCGTTGACGTACCATATCAGTATTTTACGTGGACCTAATGGCAAAAAGCATAATACATGATTTTAAAGGCATTCATAAGAAAAATAAAATACACACCTACTATCCAAAATAAAATGTGATTTCATCGATAAATATCGATAAAATGGAATGCATGACCTAGTCATGCGATACTGACATCTGTCATAGGATTCTTTCAATGGTGAACAAGACATATGCGGCTAAAATCACGTAAGTTACCTGTATTTTTACATTTGAACAACATTAATAAGTCGTACTCGCGTCAGTAGTATCCTAATTCAGTATATGTTTAATGATGTATCTTAATATGATCAGTTACACTAATTATAAGGCGCCGGCCCCACTGTCGGCGTTCTGACGGCCAACATTCACTGTATGAAACTCCTACATAGCGTGCGTTCACACCAATGCGGTCAGACCATTTTTGTCAGAGATCCATACTATGAACGACCAAATACTGTATAGTACACATAATACAGTTTGATGTTTTTAAATACACAGAAAAGACAAAGTGCGCTGGAATACTTTGTAGTACATAAATCGTAGAGCTGCGATACGAACTACGTTTATTATTATTTTATTGCTTAGTCTAAGTTCTACGTAAATCCGATCAATTGAACTGAACTGTTGGCTAGCTCGTAAACAAAGCTGCAATATATTGCATCCGATAGGTGATTGAAAACATGCAATCTGATGAAAGAGATCATACAAAATAATTATTTTAAAAGGTGTATTGGTCAGGCAATCAATATGAAATCCATCAATATGGACATGGAGATTAATCGGATTTCGTTAAATATTATTGTATCAATTGTTTTGTAATTGAGTGAAAATATTGGAATATTTTTTCAGGAGAAACTGGTTGAAAACGTTTCAATATTCTTGAAAGGGCAGCGAGTTATGTTCAAAAAGCGTTTTCAAATGCATTTTTGTTTAAAAAATTGCATTTTTATTATTTCAAGGCGTTTAATTTGCCAAATTAGTGCTTATTTAAACGCCTGTGACTTTGCTTTAGAACTAACGAGACTTGTTTTGTGACTTTAAGGAGTTTAGAAGCTCGCTTTCTCGCTGTCTAAATCTGACTAATGGTAAGCAGAACATTATTTATTTTAATATAATTCTGATTATTTTTATTACAAGTAACAAAACAATATTTGTGTATTGTTTAATTGAAATGCATAAATGTGTAATTAACTTTTCTTACACATTATCAATTTTCGAATTAATTGTATTTGTTATTAATAGGTAACGTAATACAATAATACGCACTGGTAATTTTATCGCCCAATTTTCGGGTATTTTAAAGAGCATTGAGGTGCATTTTGTTTTGTTTACATGGCGGCATCAGCGTTCACCACGAGCGTTGAGCGATGAGCGACGGGCAAGCGAAGCGTGAGCGATTGTCACACGAGTGATGCGCGCCGAGCGCTGTATGGGGAGGGAACGCGGCAAGCCCCCGCCACCCTCCAGCCCCCATTATCGATTGCCCCAGTTGAGAGCGGAGCGGAAGTAATAATAGAGCGGGATGCAACCACTGCCCGATCCAATGCCCAACTCCACCTAGTAACTGTAGTGCACTACACAAATATTTGTTCGAGATAATATTTAATCTTCCATTTTTCTCTTACTGTGATCCTTGATAACTCCTTTTAAAACGCGCCCCAACATAATAATCTTGGATAACCCTCTTTTTCTTCCCCAATGTTTACTCTCCAAAGTTATTGTTTTGAAATTAAATGAAAAGCGTCACTAATGTCGCCTCTTCAGATAAATTAGACGAAAGTTTGAACCATCAAAGAAAACAAGTTCACAAAGTCGGGCGTGGAAGTGACATCCTGCTTATATCTATCTGAACGGATCCCGTAATAGCTTCCTCAATCTCGGCGTCAAAGTTCTCATAAGGCGCTTCTTAACTAAGGCGTTAAGGAAGATAGTTAGTAAGAGGCCTTCGGCAGGGTCTTAAAACTTGGCTCAAACTTGTGTAACTCGATCTCCACAATCCGGCGTCGGGCATCAATGGACGATAACTCACAATACGTTATTAGCATAATAATCATAATCGGCTGAACGACGAAGCTACGACACCGTTAATGTACCGCTTCAATGTTTTCCCGATGTGTTTTCCGCCTCTATTTTCGGCCCAAACAAGCGTTCAGTAGAGCGAACGACTTGTTGTATGTTTTGATATAAAATCTATTGTTGCATAAATTGCATCTTACTTCCAAATGGCGTTTCGATGTCCTTCGTAAAAAGAAGTTCATAAGCCATGACGTTTGAGTTATATCGATTTTGCGATAAAACTCGTCCAACAAGAATCTCTTCTTCGCGGCGCGGTAAATTGCGAAGGAATCTGAGCCGACGTTCACATCCAATGATAATAAAGTGTAAAAAGAGTCGTCGTTTTAACGTCCACTTTATGGGCACTTCCGGAGGTTCGTATAGAGGTTCAGGATGCTGCTAGATATATGGTGGCTGTTAAACTCCTCAGCCAATCGCTCGCGCTCTTTGTCGTCATACGATAGCATAGCCGGTGTTGAAGCGATCTTCAGTGATACATAAATGTGCTTTACAACAATTTTCACTCTCGCAATGTCACATTAAATATTTTTTCGCAAATGTTGACATTTGCAACCACGCCACAGAATGTATCCCTTGGGTGTAGTACGCTGGTGATTGACATCTGACAGTACGCAGCTGAGATTAGTTAATATGGGATATATTGTGGTCATTAATTACGGAATAATGTAATTCTGTCTCAAAGGCAACATGTTCGTACATTTTTGGTGTGTTATTTTTTTTTTTTTTTTTTTTATAATACGCCCACAGCAAACGAACGTGTAGTCCACCTGATGGTAAGTGGAGTACAGCCCATGGACATCAACAATCCACAAAAGCAGATTATAGATGCGTCGTCGTCGTCGTCGTCGTTATTATCTACACGAATCGCACTTGTATTATCAAAAGGTGACCATTAATCATATAAGCAAGGTCTGAATCTAATTAAATTCATCTGTATCTACAAATAAATATATACAATTCTTTATCTTTGCCAAGTTAAACTCCTACGGACACACAATATCCTTAAAAATATGAACAATATTTTCTCTTCAAATATTAATATAGCTCCACTTTTTCTAAATAAAGCACTAAATTCTCCTTCATCAGATGGAATAACTGGTTAGCCGCGCAATGATTTTGATACAGATTTTTGGGATAAACTATTCGAGACAAAGCTGGAAGCGTGCCAGATGAATGGCGCTAAGCTTGCCGATCACATTACAGGACCTAAACTGCTTCGACATCGATGTAGAATAATAAATCCTTGGCTACAGCGAACCTTCGAGGAAATAGATAATTCATTATTCTTGTAACACCATCATTTCCAGTCGCTAGTGACTTTCCTGTTTTCACGGTTGTGATGTTATTGTTGGTACTCAATTACTTATTAGGCGGAAAATCCGAATTGTTTTTATACTGTTATATACAAGATTATGTAATAGGTTAGTAAAGTATTTTATTTAGGGATTTAAGAAAATATTTATGGAATGGATAGATAAAACGAATGAGTTAACAGCGCACTTGTCGGTAAGTAAGAACTGCAGTCCATTATATATATAAATGTATTTGTTAGGCGAGTTGCTATATGCAATTATAGGGTAGAAATGTGTTATTTTACCGACATCATAATCACAAGTAATTTGCCGAACATAAATAACAATACCTTAAAAATATTTACAAATAAACTTTTTATGTGTTTACTTCACCGCAATTCTATTCCACGAACAATAAAAAGTAATAGAATCAATAAAATATTTTATTGTATAATTAGAACAGTTTCACGTAAAAACAGATTCAGAGTCGTAAAACGAAGACTTCTATTTAAAGTAGATCGGTCTATAAAATAAACTTGAGAATCCAATTAAGAAATGAGCAAGGAACGGATTTATTCCAGTCTCACTTTATTAACGTACATGACAATAAAACGAGACTCCGACTTTGTGTACTTGATTCGTGTTCATGAGCAATTAAAGCGAGTCACTGCCCTATTAAAAGTAGAAACGCTACATAGTTCGTGAAATGTTCCGTTTAGAATGATAATGACAGATTAGTAAGATAGTGGCAGTAATGTCCTGACCGAATTTCGGGTACGGCGACCTACATCAGCCCAGACTAGCCATCGCCACGGGCGATATTATGGTGCCAACATAGGTGCACTATCGATTTCTCTCTCCGAGTCCAGTGGGACGGTAATACATCACAATCTAAGATGGATCAGGTACAAATATTTCCATTTACATTTTTGTAGGTTAAACATTGCGCACTGCGAGCTGCTATAAGGAAAATCTCGATACAAAATTATAACACTTCAAGAATCAAAGTTTCTTATAATCTGCTAAGCTAGCTACTGGCTTAACAAAGCAAATATAAGCATTATGTATCATGTCTTTTTGTCAAAGGTAGTCCTAAACCCTTCGCTTGGATGCAATAATACCACCGTTTCCTACAGCTATTAAAATTTTACGACTGAGCTGGCAAAATGAATGCCAGAATTAGGTTAAGGAGTACCGTGGTTGGGCTTGGTTTGCGTGATGCAGATACGCCCAATCCAACACCAATTTAATGCTAAAAACAATCACAATTCATTTTTCTTTCGTAAATGGAATATACGTCCTCACAAACAAGGTTTAGTTTTCGACATGTGGGTAAAAGGGGTTTTATGCATATTAATATTGTTTTACTGTGTTTTTATTTGCAAGTTCGAGTTACGACCCAGAACAATGGCTGTTGTATGTTGGTTATAAGACTTTGTTATGTTTTAAGTATGGGCAAAGGAGTCGTTTGAAAATATAAACGCCAAAAGCGTAAATACATCTTGTTTGCTTGTATCTTTTTACATTGCTTGCGTTCAGTTGCTAACAACAATATACACATACCCTTAAACTTGCTCAATTATTTTATTTTTAAATTGTTCACTGTATTTAGTCCAATGAAAAAGGATTCTTAAAGTGCGTGAGCTAGGATCTAAGCGGTTTCTTCAGATAGCAGTAGTTCAGACTATTTAGGCAGACGACATGTTTAAAGCCCTTATTCAACAATGGCTTAACCGATTTAGATAAAAAATAAATTACATTACGTCTCGAAATTATACGCAAGAAGTAGCAAACAACCGACAAATATATTTTCAAATAATTTAACCGTCTGAAACTTGTAGTTCGAAAATGGGTAAGAAATCGTGTGTAAGTGTGTAGTCAAAAGTCATAGAAAAATTGTATGAGTTCTCATGTTATAGCAAACCAATTTTCTCTACGACACATTGTTTTAAAGATTTAAGCGAAAAAATCAAAAGTGTGCCTTTTCCGCGCCTCCCTCCACTCTCGCTCACCTCTTAGACGCCAGGTCTTTTAGTCTTTTAACTGCCTAAGTACCTTAACCAACTTTCTGAAAGCCAGCTCACTCACTCTACATCTGAATTCCGGTAATTTTTTTGGTAAACTAATTTTGATGTATTTGATAATAGCATTGATATTCAAATTCAAACCAACATACGATAAAAGTTAAGAACCTTATGAACGTCGAGCACATTTAAAGCCATAGATGTACTACGGGCTATTCCACACAAAAGCGATCTACAATAGGTTTAAAGATAACATACATTCAACAAAACGTTGCGCATTGCTGATTCTCGCCAATTGTACTAAGAAACCTCCAGTTTTCTGCACTTTCACTCGAGTACTAACGCTCACAAACGGCAGTGGCTTTAAAAATACACTGTATTCCTCAGCCTTGTATATCGAGCGGAGTATTTTATACGATGCACTACAGTATCTAGGTTTATCGCAGCATCATCTTGCTCAGGAAAAGATCGGTCGTTTGCTTCAAGTTGTTTGAGTGATTATGTTTTGCGTGAGAATTAGCAGTTTTTGTTCAAGCGCCTCCTGGGGCCTATGAAAATAAATGATTTGAATTTCAATTGAATTTGAATTTGAATTTTTGAATGAATATGATTTCATGAAATCATAGATTAGGGTGTCTGTATTGCCTAATTTTTAAAAACGACGCCCGTACTAGGAATAATTCCTGTGTCGCGAGGGTGTTCACAAACACACATTTCAGACACAAAATACGCCCATGGTACACTTATGGTAGATTCATATTCATATTCATTTATTCCACAGAAATAGGGTACATACATAATGGTCTTAAAAAATAATTTTGGCCAACCTATTTTGCCATAGCGCCTATCTATGGCAAAATAGGTTGGCCAAAATTATTTTTGTGAAATTCGATTACATAGGTCATAAATAAATATTACAGTAGCTTACAATAAAATCAGATTAACAATTAAAATTATAGTATATACAGATTATTATTATGATTGTTGGTTACGGTTCCGTATCTCGGGACTATGGAGTCCCGGACCTTTAGAAAGCATGCGTGGGACTGAAGCCAACAGCGCAGAGGCCTGATTAACCATTTGCTCTAAATATGATGGGACACATATTATTACATTATTATATTTTTCATTACATTACAAATAATTGAAAGAGATATAAAAAATTAGTCCTGCCGAAGTACGAAAAAATAATTTGAAAATCGGTATATAATTTAAGGGCTCTGATTAAGGCCCTATATTAATGCCCTGCAAGGAAAACGTTAAATTACCAATAATCCTGTATATAAAGAAGAAAAATACAAAATATGCGCTTTGAAAATCAAGGTACAAAGAGACTAATTAGAGAAATAATAATAGTTTTTCGTCAGATACATTTTGTGAATAAAAATACACACAAGAAGAACAAATAAGATAATAATCAATTTTAAAACACACATTTCAAACGATTTACAGCTTAGCAATTACACGCAAAACTTATTACGCAGAGTTTCAGTTAAATTAGTGTTTCGCCTAGTTATTAGATTTATCACCATGACAAGAACTGATTGGTTTGCTTGATACTACAATTTACGATAAATCCAGTTAGTATTCAGTTGCGGCGTAGGCCTATTTTTCATTTAAATTTTAATTCAAATTCATCTTTATCATTTTCGGATGTTGCTTTTAATTGCCAAGATTAACAATAATGGGTGAAATTAACGATTAATATTAAAATTGAATATTACTATAATGAGTTTGATTATTGTCTGAATCAATTATCAGTTAACTTCAATCGAAATGGATTAAATTATACTTTTAAATGAACTACTTTAAGAAGAAACAATTGCTTGGTTGTTTTCCATACAAAAATAATATGGGTTTTACTTTAATATAATTAAGTTTTTATCTATTATTATACACAAATTATATCTAAAACACTAAAATGCATGTTCGTTGACGGTCACTTTCTCAAAACAATTATTTTATTTTTTAAGTTTGTATGTATTCAATTAATGATTAAAACAATTTTAACAACATGTCCACGACCAAATATGCGTTTTAGTGTTTAAGATATGATTTGCCTATTAAATAGATAAAAACTCAATAATATTAAAGTTAAACACATATCACGTTAGTACGAGAACACGGCGCTCGTCTGCCTTTAAAATCATGCGTCATCAATAAAGGCTGCGAAGGTTTACCTAGATACTCTAAGACGGAAGTATCACGGGATGCTAATATTTAAGATCCTTGATAAGCCTATTCAGATTTATTTTACTGACTAGTTTTTGACCACAACTTTTTCTGCATGGATTTTGATATTTTCATACTATTTCCTTCAAAATTGAGAAATTTCTCTCATAAATTTACAACCACTAATTTAACCCCACAAGGAGTTGAAATTGCTCATTTACGTCATGTATGGAACCTTTGTGCAGATTTTCATGAAATTTCCTTCTAAATTGACGCACCTCCCGACCCATAAAAACTAAGAATCTTTTATATACCCCCTTAGTACTAAGATACAAAGATAAAACATATACCAGTTTTTAAGTTAGACTACCAGCTACACAAGTGTAAATACCGCATTCAATTTGATTAAGTAGTTTATGCGTGATACACGCACGAACATACAGGCATACAGACAGACAGATAGACAAAAACTCTAAAAATATATGTTTTGGCTTCTACAGCTGTTATAAAGTCCCCGCGTAATATTTTTTTCTTAAATATCTCCAATGTACAGAGGTTATTAATGCTTAATTTTATTATATTTATAGATTTGTCAAATTTAAATCTTCATCATGAGCTAAGTATAATGAACAACTAGTACTCAAATATAACCAAATACAATTTCTGGTTTTCTACATTAAAATCGCCCTATGAACAAGATATAATATGAAAGTGACCAAAAAAATCATATCTTGAATATTATTGAAACAACATTTTGGCATTCGACCCTTTCGTTTGCGGTCCTTGATTATGCTTATGAGGGCAAGCGAGTACTCTTGCGGGTAAACCTCAAACTATAAGTTTAATATGAACATGAACATGGACAAGACGAAAATTATGTCGAATGTCCATGTAGTACCCACCCCAATCGCTGTTGGGAACTCTACACTCGAAGTTGTGGACGAATATGTATACCTGGGACAAATTATCCGATTAGGTAGATCCAACTTCGAGAAAGAGGTTAACCGCCGAATCCAACTCGGCTGGGCAGCGTTCGGGAAACTACGTAGTGTCTTTTCGTCCAGTATACCCCAGTGCCTAAAGACAAAAGTCTTTAACCAGTGTGTGTTGCCAGTGATGACTTATGGAACTGAGACGTGGCCACTCACTATAGGAGTCATCAGAAGGCTCAAGGTCGCTCAGCGAGCGATGGAGCGAGCTATGCTCGGGGTTTCACTACGCGATCGAATCAGAAATGACGAGATCCGTAGGCGAACGAAGGTTACCGACATAGCTCAGCGAGTCGCTAAGCTGAAGTGGCAATGGGCCGGACACATAGCTCGGAGGACAGATGGCCGTTGGGGCAAGAAAGTCCTAGAGTGGCGGCCACGAACTGGCAAACGCAGCGTGGGACGTCCTCCTGCTAGATGGACGGACGATCTGATCAAGATCGCGGGGAGTCGTTGGTTTCAGTCGGCCAAAAACCGCACGCTGTGGAAATCGATTGGTGAGGCCTATGTCCTGCAGTGGACGTCCCTAGGCTGATGATGATGATGATGATGATGATTTTGTTATGTATGACCTAAAAAAATGTTTTTTTTTGCAATTGATATCTTTATTGGGAACTTACAATATTTTTTTTATTATGTGAGTAAGATGATATCTGTCAAATGGCTCCCGTTAGAGTTAATTTGAAAAAAAAAACGATTTATAGCATTTTATATCAAAATCTACCGAAAAATTCTCGCATTCCTGACAACTATTTGTTTGAGCGCTTCATGTCAAAATATGTGTCAAAACGTTGACACATACTTTGACATCAAAAAACCCAACAAATGTAGTCTAGGTTTTATCTTGCCAAGCAGTGCAACCACCAAACCGAAAAATAAAGCGACCCGAAAACGCAGTTGAAGTCAATTATACCACGTACTTGAGGAGTGTATTGATTTAAGTTTTATGGACGTTATTTTGTAGCCGACTACTCCACAAATATCAGACTAGAACCGATAATTATCGCCATTTGCAAAAAATATAACATCTACCGATAGGGTGATTAATATTACGCCGCCCTATCCATATTATTAGTGTTCTAGAATTAAACACACAAACTAAAAACAAATACGAACATTGTAGAGAAAATAGGAAAATACACAGAATATAACATACAAAATATTATTTTTCTAGACACATGATTGTTTAAGACGTTCATATTAGAGTGACAAATAAAAAAATAATGCTATAGTTCTAGAATTATGCCTTTATTTATGCCTTATTAAGTACAGATAGAAAAAAAACCTTACAATAGATACCTCAAAGTATAATAAAACCTTCGATACGTATGTTATTTGTAATAGGCTGTTTGTAAATAAATGGTGCGCATGATATAAAGGCGCGTTTCGATGGATTTGAGCTGTTTCAGCGAGCATGGTCTCTGTGGCGCGGTTGGTATGCACGGCACGCGCCCCTTTCTTTGTTTCGCTCGCTTATAACGAGATATTGTGATTCCCCACCATTACGACACCGCATACACAGATGATGCGAATATCAAACACCGCATTAGATACACGTTTTCTTATTAAGAAGACGAACAACCTGAATAATAACTACGGTATTGTGTATTGACTTTATTTGTACGTAGAAGATTTTCGCGCGATGAACGAATTGCCTCGTTTTGGTTGGCTATTGATAAGCGTATACGGCCGTTTGCCGCGAGGCCTCTAGATTGAAAAGTGCTATATAGGGCTTTTCCAATATAAAATAAATATTGAAATAAATATTTCACAACTCACACACAACGCCATCTAGTCCCAAACTAAGCAGAGCTTGTACTATGGGTACTAGAATAACTGATACTAATACATATATACTTTTCTTTTGTAAATACATACTTATTATACATAGAAACACCCAGACTAAGACAAACCCCCATGTTCATGCACACGAAGATTTGTCTTAAGTGGGAATCGAACCCACGACCTCGGCGTCGCAGGCAGGATGTAGAGGAACAGGGTGTGATGTTCCTTCACCACAAAGGGAGGATCCTCCAACCAGGCTCAGTGGTATTGCCTGGCGGACAACTGTCTAAAGGTAGCGTATTGGAAGTGGTATATATAGTCACTTGCTGTGAACATTTCGTTATCGCGATTCAGCACTCGTCGACATATGTCACGTGTCATTTATTATGTGCGGATACCGCCACATACACTACCCACTCCGCCATCCGGTCGTCGAATTTCGTTAGGACAAAACTATGAAACTGTGCCCTGCGATGGCGATAGGCTCACCCCCAATCATATGAGACCTACATATCCCTTCAGGGTAGTATTGGCGTGATGTTTTTTGAGAAGATATTTTCACGTTAGGCGTTGTATTGATAAGCCAATACATTCCTGTGACCTACTTGTTTATATTTTGTTATGTACGATACGATTTAATGATTTATGAGTGTGTCTGTTTATGTGTTAAGGTTGTAAAAATGTCACTGTGTTTGTTTTGCTAGCGTACAAACATTTCTGACTGAGATAACAGTGAAAGGTTTTTTTCAAAGTAGGAAGATTCATATAAAGTCGGTTCATTTCTTTGCTTATATTGGCTTTACAAATTGTTAGAGTAAAATTCCATTTGGATTCATCCGTAGTTTTTTATGAGTTGCGTATATAATGATAAAGGTCAAACGTGGGCTATATCAATAGTTTACTTTAGATTACATTGCTTAGTAATTTAATCATATGGGGAATTGATAGGAGGGATAACTTGAGCTACATATAAATGGATTGCATACTTAATTATTTATCATTTCTCACCAGCTCTTCTCATAATGCAATACCCATCGGAGCTGGTACTTAGTTTGATTTTTAATCTGATTCTAAACAGTTGGATTAAAATTAATCTAAGCCCTGGTTTTTCAAATCATTGTAATTAGTATAATTTAGTTTTACTTAAAATTTATTTTTATATCATTTATGTTTGTAATATTTTGACGTGTTCAATAAGTGCCTCCAGGGGCCTATGACAATAAATGATTTGAATTTGAATTTTAATTCATTAGAATTGTTATGTATCAATTTGCCTCGCTACAAAATCACCGAAATATAAAGAAGCTTTAAAGATAAACGAAAAGAAGCAGTTTTTTCTGTGACAAATTTTTGGTAAAGACACTCTCTATTCTTAATCAAAACATTGCTGGTGCGATACATAAATCAGATGCTCTAACTGTTTCCCTGGCTGAACTTGCAGAAAATCGAAACAACATAGATATAATATGCCTAACTGAACACTTTATTATGTCTGGGTCAGAATCTCACCTTCATGTACCAAACTACTCGCTAGCTGCATATTTTAGCAGAGTAAGTGCTAAAAGAGGTGGCACATGTATATTAGTCAAAAATGGTCATCACTGGAAAGAGCTGCCAGAAATTGCTCAAATGTCCATAAGTGGCATATTTGAATGTTGTGCGATTGAAATGACAAAGTACAATATAATAATTATTTGTATATACAGGGTACCTAAATTAGGGAACATAGGAACATTTTTCAGAAAAATTGAACAAATATTATTAAAAATCAGTAAAAGAAGGTACAAGAACATAGTTATTGTTGGTGACTATAACATCGATGTAATGAAAAATAATAGACTTACGTTGGAACTGAAGTGCCTGTTACTTAATTTTAATTTAAAGTTAGCTCTTGATCAGCCAACCAGATTAACGAGTCAGACATCGACGAGTCATCCTGGAAAGTAGAAGTAATAGATCTAGCTCTGTCTGACCACACAGCTCAAATCCTTACATGCCCTGTAAAGACTACATGTATATTAAAGTACTGGCGAAAGGAGCAGTTAGATTATTCCTCGGAAAATGTAGCTAAATTTGTAAACTGTATTGAGCAATTGTCTTTTTCTCAGATTTATGAGACGAATAATCCCACATTAGCATATAATCTATTTTTTGAACAATTTAACCTATTTTATAAACTTTGTTTTCCAATAAAGACAGTGACCATAAAAACTAATGAAAAACAGAAATGGATTTCTCGAGGTATACGAATTTGTAGCAGAAAAAAAAAGGCAATTATTATGGGCCTCTCGGATAAGTCCTACCTATGCCAATAAGAAAACATACCTTAACTACACAAAACGTTTCAAGAAAATCATAAAATTAACGAAACGGGCACAGAATATACACAAGATCAAATGCTCAGACAATAAAATCAGATCCACTTGGGATATAATTAATAATTCTAGACATAATATACCAAAGGAAACTATTCAACAATTGTTAATAAATAATAAAATAATTACGGGCCCATTAGACATTGCAAACAGCTTTAATAATTATTTTATTGATAAGATAACACCTTTTTCAATCACCGGACCTGAACTATACGAAGCCACATCTGGCATTACTAACAGAAAACATTCTATGTTCATGGCTCCAAGTATGCCTCAAGAGATCTTAGTCATCATTAAAAATCTCAAAAACAGTAGCAGTGTAGGCCATGATGGTATAGCCACAAAAATTATCAAAGCTGTAGGACATCTTATTTGCAGTCATCTCAGTCACATAGTTAATCTCTGTATATGTGAGGGTGTATTTCCAGATAATTTAAAGGTCTCAATCGTCAATCCAGTACACAAAAAAGCAGATAAAGATGTGATGGCGAACTATAGGCCTATTGCCCTCACATCAATATTTTCAAAAATATTCGAAAAGTACTTTTACAAAGAAATTGATAGTTACTTGGAAACTAATAAAATTATCTGTAGAGAACAAAAGGGTTTCAGAAAAAATATGTCTATTAACATGGCTATCTATGAATTTATGGACAATGTTATGTCAAATATAGATAAAAGAAATCCTGTGTGTGCGGTCTTTTGCGATATGACGCAGGCATTCGATCACGTTGATCTAAATCTCCTGAAAAATAAACTGGAGCGTTACGGCATTAGAGGTAACATTTTAAAATTAATAGTGTCATACCTATCGGATAGAAAGCAATATACAGCTATATCAGGCTTCAATATCCAATCCAAAAAAGAAAATATAACCACCTCTAGTGAACGAATGGTTAGATATGGGGTTCCACAGGGCAGTGTACTAGGGCCATTACTATTTACCCTTTACATAAATGACCTACCTACAGCAACAAATCACCCTATGATTTTATTTGCGGACGATAGCACTCTAACTGTAGCATGTAAGACCATAGATAACTATGTAAATGACATCAACAATTCATTATCTCTTATAATTTCATGGATGAATAATACTAATTTAAAAATTAACTTGTTAAAAACACATATAATGCATTATAGTCAAAGGCCTTCCTCTTTGCAAACTAATCAAATCATTGTTAAATACAACAATACTAATGTTTCAGCAGTAAATAATGTTAAGTTTCTAGGCTTAACAATTGATGACAAACTAAACTGGAAAGCACACTTAGAGCAGTTATCTAACAAATTAAGTAGTAGATCATATGCACTCCTTAAACTTGCACCAGTTGTAAATATACCAACAACACTAACAGCCTATCATGGTCTTGTAGAATCCATACTGAGATATGGTATCATGTTCTGGGGTAACTCAGTTGATAAAAATATCGTATTTAAATTACAAAAAAGATGTATTAGGGGTATGTTTGGTTTACAAATTACTGACAGCTGTAAGCCATATTTTCAAAAATATAATATACTTACGTTACCTTCACTGTATATATATGAAATAGCTGTATTTGTGAGGAGTAACCCTCAACTATTTCCAAAGATGTCTGATAAAACAATTCGTAATCGCCGTGACAATCAACGTCTATGTATGCACGCATCTAAAACGGCTCTTTTGAGCAACAGTATTTTTTGTATGGCGCCAAAAATCTATAATAAATTACCCAATGTATATAAGGACCTAAATGTCAATTTGTTTAAACGTAAGTTAAAACGCATGCTTATTTCGAAATGTTATTATACTGTATCAGATTTTTTTAATGACAGACATATAATCTGAATGTATTGAATTTGTATCACTCTATTGGGATTTAATTTAACTGACATTATATTTAACTTCTTGACATTAACTTCTTGACATAAACTATTTGACATAACCATTTTGACATAATAAATACAAATTTAATTATTATTATTTTTTTCTTGCATTGAATTTATTAAATTATGTATAATGACTATTATTTTGGATCCTAATGAATGTTATAATTAAGGCATGATAAAATATTGTTAAAATTTTATGAATTTATAATTTTGTATGTCCTTTACAAAGGACAGAGCATGTTGAGACATAAACCACATTGTAACACCAAAAACCTACACATGTTGGAACAAAATAAATAATCTTTTAATCTTTTTATCTTTTTTTAATCCTCTGGTGCCAAGCCCATCAAAAATTTGGTCCTTGGGTGCGATGGTGACTTGGTGAAAAGCTTGGGTGTCATCTTATCTATGGGCGAGTTAGTTGGCCCCAACCTTGCCGTGGTATGTCGAAGGCCTAAATTGATATCTCATTCTTGTTACTATACGTTAGGGGTGTTTTCATGTTTACGTACATCATACCAACATGTATGTAATAAATTAAGGACATGTCAGTAACTAAATTGATCGTACATTTTTTCCTATACATTTTAACTTCCTATGCAGTGCACAATATCGTAATACTGCAACTTCTTACCCTAGGACCAGATTTTTGGTAAGCCAATTGGCACTGGAGCCTACATATTTTTAAAACAAATACACCAAATATAGGATAAGACCTAGAACGAGAAAAAGACGAATCTTTATATATAGGTACATAATATATTTAGCTCTTACACTAACACACAAATGTATATTGTTATTCACAAGAAGTTTAACCATGAGCACATGCAGAGCTTCGAGGCTGGCTTAGAAGGAAACCACCGCTTTGTGGCCGATTGCACGGGATTAAAGGTGCTGCTCACGAATATTAAATATCAGTGCAGATGAGCTTAGACCTAAAGAGTGGGGCTTAAAACAAATATTTTATTAAAGACGAGCATTTTAAACAATGTGTCGTGTTTGTTTATTGAATTGTATGGGTAAACTTCATAGGTAGACAACTACGTATTCATCATCATCATCGTCATCAGCCTGTAGCAGTCCACTGCTGGACATAGGCCCCTCCCAAGGTGCGCCAGAGTTCGCGGTCTTGTGCCTTACGCATCCAATCGCTACCAGCAATCTTACGCAGATCTTCGCGCCTTCTTGCCGGGGGGCGTCCCACACTACGTTTGCCTTGACGTGGTCTCCACTACGTATTATTATGACATAATAATACGTAGTGGAGTTTTGTATAAATTACGTATTTATTTTGGAATCTATTTTTCACATTATTTACACACGGGTTATTCTATCGCCTTAAAACACTTAAAAACGTGCACTTTGTGTTTAAAATATTTTTTATTTCTACTTTTGCTACGAATCTGTTTGCGATATTATTAAAAGATATGTATATTTTATAGAATTATATTACAATATCTAGTACGGGTTGTTAATAATGTATAGCGTGTAGCTTATATTTAAAAGAATTCATTTTAGAAGCTATATTTCTCAGCAATATTATGAACAAAATATTGAAACACAGTTTGCTACGAAGCTACGCTAAGATGGCATCTACGATTGCTACGATTCTCGTAGAGATATTTTTATAAGTATCGGATACATTCTTTTGCACGTTCGGCTTGCATTTCGATACAAATTACATCAAACATACCCGCAGCAAACATACTGTCTACATTACATACGTATATTTTAAGTAAATAGTTATAGCACGTAACATTATATTCTGCTTAAACTTTCTTGTATCTAATTATATAAAAGCATAATATTCAGTTTAGAAGTCAGCTTTCATCTTCTTAATTGTATTGTTTTACAGTTCACTGACTTCTTTGTTATTTGATATTAGTTTTGTAAACGATACTGCTTCATAATATTAACTAATAGGTATTTGCTAATTATAAATAATAATATTTCAGATTTTGTGAAATGGTTGCTGTCTTTCAAATATATGATTACAGAGGTCAGAGTTCCAATATTTCAGAGGCCATACTAATAATAGTCATACGAACGTCTCGCAACATACTTTCACTACCATATTTTTTTAACTCAATTAGTTTTTGTTGATGTCTTCTATGATTTCATATCGGGTTACTTTGCTGTGGTGTGGTCCTTCTAATTCAAAAATAGCCTTGATAGATTCACCCCGCGGTGCGAACTGACCCATTTAAAAAAGAGTCCTTAGGCGATCCGCACCGCAGTGCGAACCTCATGTGGTGTGCCCAGCGCCCAATACCCAAAAAATCTAGTTTTTGTTGGGTTAGCTAGTTATGTGAAAATACTAGTTGTCTCGATATTTTAATAATAAAGAATCTTTAACAATAAATAATTTAAGTCTATCTTTGTCAGCTCGTGTAGTGTAGTGGTTGCACTGGTGTTGTGGGTTCGATCCCCACATGGGACAAATCTTTGTGTGATTCGCAATTATTTGTTCTGAGAATGAGACAGGTGTACTTGTGTGAGTGAATGTGTGTATTTGGCCTTGTCATTGGGACCATTGGATAGTGTAATTGCTTCTGGCGTTCTATCTAATGTAAAAAATCCAAATTTATCTTTTTTTATTTTATCTAAGTCTAGCTTTCTTTAATTTTTTTGTGTAAGATCGTGCTTTGTATTTAACAAAGCACGATCTTACTTGTGAACAATTTAAACATCTTCTTAATTATTTGTGAATAAATACCATAATTCAACCAAAAGTACAGAAAATCTACCACCTGACCTGCAACACAGATTTCGTGGCTAAATATAAGCAAATATTAATTATGGCTGGAAGGTTATATGGCATCCGATGTCACGTGGCAGGTTATACGCGAGCGATTCAGCCTTACACGACCGAGATAAGCAAGGGTGAAATCCTATCTTATTTGCACCCTCGGATTAAAATTAAATTTTATAACGCGTCAGCAAATCGCGCCGCTACCGAGCATCGCATTGTCTAGAAAGCTAATTTAATTTCATGTGAATTCGTAAATATTAACTTCGTTTATTATAATTGGTATCAAACAGATTTGTTTCTTGACTAAAGGTGACCTTTGTTCTAATTACTTTAAGAATAGAATTAATGTCAAATGTTTAGTGAATATGGAGTTTGGCTGTTTAATTAATTAAAGCCTTGGTATTATTTCAGTTAAAATCTTCAAAAGCATATAATGAATGAAATAATATCTTTATTTACAGAAAAATATACATTTTGGATCTTAAATTAAGCTAGTCTAATAACTTAATCTAAACTTAATAAGTCACTGTTAGCAGGCCTTGTACCCAAAATGCTTAGCGTTACCGCGATGTATTGTGATACTCAGTCGCTGGCCAAAATAAGGTATAATTATAGGTAGGTAATAATAATAATAAATAATTCCAAAATTACTGTCGGCACCATAGAAATACTTCAATTTCTTTAATCTAATATTAATAATGCGTCTATAAGAAAAATACCTCTTCATTTTTTCGCTTTTATGACAAATCTGTTTTACGTAAGACTCGAACAAAACACGATAATATTCTTTTTATCAGATAATATAATATATTATATCATAAAATATTCACCGGGTTACGGATGATCTCAGCGTGATCTTAATTTTTGCTATTAAAAAGTCTGCAATGCATGCTTTATTTTAAAAACGACTTACTTGGCAAATGGGTATGTTTTTCATTTGATGGTCAGTGGCCTAATTTAGAGCCTATAAAGTCAGAAAAAGTTGCAAATGTATCGCATCATATCAAAATTACGATTATATGCTGCATGTGCCCGGGAAATTAGCTGATTTCAGAGCCGAAAGGCATGTTAAAATAATAGTGTAAGAACAATAATACAATTTGACGTTAGGTTAAAAGTGTACTCCCACGATTTTGCTCAAAAAACCCTGACAACCTTTGATTATTGCCTGAATACCATGTTATTACCAAACACGGCATACGAGAACAAGACATAAGTAAAGATGTCAATAATAAAGTAGAAGAAAGCAGATTCAATGAATACGGATAACGCTTGGAAGCCGGTGTTGATAAGATAATATCTTGTAAAGACCAAGAAAACAGGAAAATAAGACATTCACGTTGTATTGCAGCCGAAACATTCGGCGTATAATTTTCCTAATAAATCAAATATCAGTAAGAAAAGATGGGATTATCTGCCACATCAATCAAAAACAAACTTTGAGGTTCTAACCTCTGCTGGTATGGAAACCTTACAGCCTACAATTACTAACACAAGAGACATAACAAGCAATAACCTTTTTAGCTCATGTAGATTCATGCTAGAAACTAGTTACTGGTTGTATGTATAAGTGACCATCTATCCTATTAGCAGAGAGCAAACAATGAGGAAAATGGGTACATCGCTTCGCACTCGATTTTCAGTATGCTTCTCAATAAGCCGAACTAAGTGAACGTTCCAACAATCACCGTTATTCTACTCGGTACTGGTACAATATCTATACATATAAGCTTCATTCAAATAATAATATCTACACATATAAGCTTCATTCACACATGCCCCATCGTGTTCATCTCCCTCAAATTTCGTTTTTTCCTTTGAGTAATATCTAACAGGCGTTAAATGGGGCAGCTAATACATTTAAATCATATTCTCCGCGTTGCGTGACGTTAAATATTTCCGCAACGCTTTATTGTAGTTCCGAAAACGTTTGGGAACGTTCTAAAGTTAAATAAATGTAGAAAAATATTAGTGTGAGCCAACGTTCGGCCTCTTTAAGTCACTTGGATGGAATTTCTTTGCTTTTGCCGGTGAACACTGAAAGGCTGTTTCCGCCGGGAACGGTACACGGAAATGTACTACAGGCGGTGACAAAAACGCGGAGCTCAAGCCAAACTAGTTTACAGAAGCGCCAAGAGATGCACCACGAGCTTGAATCACACCACAATTATGTTTTCTTTGCAAAGTGCTTTTTAGCAGACGCAATTTATAGTGATGGTGTTTAAGGCGAAAATAGTGGTGTGAATAATGAGGAAGGATGCTTTTCTTCGTTGGAAAATACGGTCATGGGTTGTTTTTAACTAGCTTGGTGAAGATAAAATTGTTTATGAGGATTTTTATTTAATAAACGGCTTTATTAATACTGTAATGAAGGGTTTATCAGATTGATTACTCATTTTTGAATGCCTACTAATTATTTTATATAAACTGATTGGCAGAGCCATGTTCATCCATCTTAAGTCCAACTTAAGTAGGCCATGTTTATCCCCAGTGTTATGATCCCCAGTATTATGTTATTAAATTATATAATATGTATATTCCCAGATCAAAACGACACTAAAATATTTTAGTGTCGTTTTTACCTGGGAATAAAATTTACATACTTATCAATCTGCGTACTAATTGATAAAACAATTAAAAGTTAAAATAACAGCATGAAACTATTTGGTTAAAAAGCAAGTTGATATTTTTTTGTGCTTATACCATTTTCTCAAAGAAAACTTTCTAAAGTTTCTAAGACATCCCTAAGAAATAACAAAGCAAGGTTTACTTTTATGTTTTTAATTCGAGACAAGGCTACGGTTATCGAGATAAGATAAAAATCACGCGATTTCTCTAATTGCATCCAGAGGCGGTCTTTCCGAGCTCCATCTCCATGGACTTTAATAGAACTTATTTTGGAATATCGTTATTATACATCACAGAAATCATGTCAATCAAAAAAAAGTGGCCGCTCCTTAATTACAATTTTATTTTACTTACACAACTTACCAATTAAAATATTAACAAATTCCCAAAAAGGTGGTTCTTTCTAACCGACTACAAAAAATTCAAGTAAAAGCTTTGCTTTACAAGACTAGGTTTTGTAGAGGGGTTTTCAAATATGTAACTGTTAAGATTTTAAGGAGCTGGTATACTTAAAATATTGTTTTAAGACCTAAACAAAATTTGAGAAAAAAATCTCTGAAATAAACTTGTCACCAAATATTCCACATGTAGTTATCTGCTATTGTAGTTTCAAATATGAATTGTAACAGGTGAGTTTGAATTTCAGAACACAGTTTTAAAACTCACGTACATTTTATTTTCTGTACGCGTCACGTTCGCTCATGGCTCGTGGATTTCCATACATCATTAGATTATACAACAAATAGCAAATATTGGACATTGTTTATTAGGTTTGCCACACAACGGAGTGTGCGTGAATAGACACGTCACTCAATATTACCATTTCGACATGACGTGAATATGTCCATTCTAATTTATGGTTGGTTGTTAATGCATATGAATGACATTACGCGATTAATTAAATTTTTGGTAGTATACAATTTAGTTATCTATATTTTTAATCTTCTGTTTCATTGATTTTAAATTAATCCTAACCGATGTAGGTTCGTCTAAGCTTAAGCCTTTCTTAATAAAGATTAGTATTAAGATAATAATAACATCAACCTCCTAAAAATTTCAGTGAAGTCATGATCAGTAGCTAACTGGTTTTAAAAATGTGGTCTAAGTGAAAAAAATGCTATGGATATTTAAATTGCTACACGGAGGTGTTATTTATAGCTTGATATTTTCACTTTTTTAACGTAGATAAAGTCCAGGTCAGAAAATAGATAGTGAATAAAATACAGTGTGACAGTGAGATGGATGAACGAGGTAGTGAAGGTGGCAGTGAGCCGTCGGAAGCAAATTGCGTAGTATCGTTCGTTATGAAAATCTACCGGAGGATCTACCGTAAAACACCACTCAACGTAAAATATTCTGCTAGAGGTGGTTTGGAAAATAAATCCTAAAACGTGGTGACTCTTTTAATTTAAGTCTGAATATTTGTTTTAAAAGGTATGCTGGAGTTAACTACGCTGAAAAAATTGGTGTCTGAAATGTCCTTTGAGAAAATTTAATATAGTGAAGTAAGTAATAAATGCTTACAGATTTGTAACACGCGGATCACAATAATTAAAACGATGAAAATCTATTTAAATTGAAGTATTGCTTATGTTAAAGATGAAGAGAATTTAAAATTGACATTGTAGCTATGGGCGTAAAATACTTTGTTATTAAACCATAATAGTCTTATGTTAAATATATTAATTACTTTCCAATTACTCTTATATTTATATTGCAAAGGTATTGTTCTTATATTTAAGGGTGTCAAAATACAATCACTGCAATGATTCTCTCGGCTGTATAAGTATCCTATACAAAATGGCTCATTTATCAATCAGTATGGGAAGTCTGTAATTATAAGACATACACAAATTTTATACTATCCCATATAACAAAACTTGCGACTGTCAGACAGTCACTGGAAATTTAAATACAATGCATTTTATAATTTTACATTATTATGTTGCGTAGTAAAGTTTACTGCTACCTACACAATCGATATCAAAATAATGTAGGTTTTATTTTTCAATTCGACCAGGTTCGATTCCCAAGCTGAGTACAAGCATTTTCATTAATCTAGGTATGTAGTTTTTGTTTTAACTAAAATCGATGTCATGGTTTCTAAGAACGGATTTGCGTATGTCTTATAATTACAGACTTCCCTTAAACTGACCGATATAAATCAACCTCACTGTATATTTGACATTCAGCAAAGGCCTATAAAAAAATGGCCATGATAACGGTGACTTTTTACAGGTTATATTTATCGTCTGATTATACATACCTACTCATACTTAATTTTAATTAACTAACCTCATTTTTAATTACTTGAAAGCAGTAAAATAACACTCTTTAGCATTATAAATCAATAAAAAAGGTACATTTTGTTGTTGGTATTGGTAAGTTAAGTAGTTACTAAGGTTGAGGTTTACAGATAAGTTTTACAGAAAAAATAAAGTGCCAGTCATTTCAGAATCTGACTAAAATATCTAAATAATACAAAATATTCAAACGAAGCTATTTGATGGTAGTTTTTACTTAAGTAAACAGCGTTTTTTTATCGATTTCATCTACCAAAATCATTACCTATTAAATAATGAAGTCGATTTCTGGGAAGCTGAAATATGATCTAATATTCCCTCTTTAAGTTTCTGCGGTACTTAGTTCAAAGCTTTTGTTAAGAGTTTTATCGAGCTTGTTACACAACTTAAAATATGACTCGTACCTACGAGACTGAAAGTTAAACTTCAAAAATATATTACAGCGAAGTTTTCTTTAATATATAAGATTAAGTTTTAGTTTGGCCTATATAAAAAAAGTTTCTTATGTATTGTCAGCAACAGAAGTGAGGTGTATTAAAATGCTCAGCAACAAAAGTTGTTGCCTGTACATTATATGATACAAATATATGATAGAAAAACCGTTAAAACTAGAGAAACAACAGACAATAAGGATAACAGACAATAAGAAGAGTCAAAATAGTTTTAAACAAGTTTTCATAATCAAAATGTACGTAATACTTTCTTACTATAATATTATAGATACGAAAGTTTGTGAGTATGGATGTATGGATGTTTGTTACTCTTTCACGCAAAAACTATCCCGACGATGTTGATGAAATTTTGCACACATGTAGCTTATAGCCTGGATTAATATATAGACTAATTTTTATTGACTAACACGCAGCCAGAGCCATGGGCGGAAGTTAGTTATTTTCATTCCTGAAGTTGAACTGAAATAAATTTCATTAAAATTTGTTCGACGTAATCTCGTTAAAGCATGAACAGAAATCCTTGTATGTAGGTACTCTTTAAAGTTTGTCCCGTATTCTGCAGACTATGTCAAACTTTTATTCGCAACAAAGTAATATAAATGTGAAATTACTCGACAATTCCGTTGTGAGTGGAATTGTGATAGCTGTGAGCTTAAAGCTTAGTTGAAACGTTGAAACCAGTGGCTTTTCTGAATAGAACTCACTATCTGTCGGTGCTCTACGCGCACACCAGAGCCTGCCAAAAACTATTGTTTTGAACTTTAATCGTTATGACCGCCATTCAGGATATTTGCGGCATTTAGTTCTGAAAACTGTTGAAATATAAACAAAAACTGACTGTTATTAATGAAAATCGTAACTTTCTATTCATAATCTCGCTTAAATAAGTCTAACGCGGCAGTTATAATAATTTTACTAATATTACCATTACCATCACATATTACCATCTAACAGGCAAAAATATTCGGAAACAGATTGAAGATAAGTTTTCAAGAGATAAAAATATTATTTTTACATTTTACTAATTGTTACCCGCGAATTTGTCCTCGTGCAATTCGATATTTCCAAGTTATTTCCTTTAAAATAGAGGAGCTACCTTCATACACTTTCAACCTGAAATGTACCTCCTTGGTGAGTAGAATTTCCAAAAAATCTGTCTTATTGTTAAATTACGCTCTGTAACAAACCCCCATGCAAAGTTTCGTGCAATAACCTTCAAAATTTTTCTATTAAAAGTTTCAACTCCTAATTAACCCCCATGGAGAGTGAACTTTCCAAAAAACTATCCAAAATTTCATTTACGTCATATAAGAATGCTTTTTGCAGAATTTCATGCAATTTTCTTCAAAATTGATGAACGGCCAATAAAAAATTTGAAAACATAGATTTTTTTTTATTTGTAGTAGTTTTTGCGCAATGCGCGTGCAAACATACAGACAGACGAACAGACTGACGAAGGAACAGACAAATAATTAACATAAATATTTACAATTTGTTTATACCGACGACCGGATGGCGAAGTGGGTAGTGTACCTGCCTGCAACGCCGAGGTCGTGGGTTCGATTCCCACTTAAGACAAATCTTTGTGTGCATGAACATGGGGGTTTGTCTTAGTCTGGGTGTTTCTATGTATAATAAGTATGTATTTACAAAAGAAAAGTATATATATGTATTAGTATCAGATATTCTAGTACCCATATTACAAGCTCTGCTTAGTTTGGGACTAGATGGCGTTGTGTGTGAGTTGTGAAATATTTATTTATTTATTTATTCATATGTATAGATAAGATGAAATTTACATAACAGACACTGTTATGTAAATTTCATCAATGTCAATTCATTGTTGTGGACTAATGTCCACAACAAACAAATAGTTGTTTGTCGTGGACCAATAGGTATACCACCTGACTAAAATTGTTACAGTGTTTTGCTAAATTTATCCTTTCACCTCTAACTGATTAATATGAAATTCATAGTTTATTTTTCAACTAAATAATATATATTTTATTTTCATTTGTAATAAAAGCCAGCTTTATTACATTATAGAGGTTCAATGTAATTAAATTTTGTTTTCTCAGCGTTCAAATAAGGCTAAAAGTTTAATCTAATAGAATTGAATAAAATATGTTGGCCGCTAGAAGATTAAAATTTATAAGTCTTAAAATTATCTCGATCCTTATAAATCTTACTTAATACGATAGTACGGGTCTTGTTCACTATAAAATACACAGTTTCTTTTTTAATATGGGTCAGACTAAACTCATTATTTTTAAAGAAAAAGGCAATGCCCAAAAACTGTATCGCCAAAACCCATGTGTCACGAATATAAGATAGTAAATAATTTCTAGTTTTGTGTATGACCTATTATCTAGTAATAAGAGACATAACTTAAGCGGGATTTAATAAAAAAAGAGATTTTCTATTTAAACATGAAGGATGAACTAGAACCTAATTTTGTTTTAAGAAAATTATCACGTTTTTGCACTTGTTTACTAACTTTTTTCATGACATCCCAGCTTACTATGAAAATATCCGGCTTAAAATTAAACTTTCATATTATTCTACATACAATACAGCAGTTTATATCTTGACAAAGCCACGGAATAGATAGCACAGCAGCGATAAACAATCCCATAGTCGATTGGTCATACCCCTTTCAATTTTTTTTTGTTGGAGTTTTAGTCTCATAGGCACAAGTCATAATATAAGTTATAACGTTTGAACAAAGGCCTAACTTACTACCAAGAAAACTAAATATAAAATATTTGGGAATATTGCAGTTTACTGCCTCGATTGTCTAGTGGTTAGCATATGCGCCCTTCAACGCGAGGTTACGGGTTCGATTGCCAGGTCGGGCAAAGTGTTATTTGATCAGAAAATTCTCAAAAGCAACACGGAGTTGGAATTGAAAAGTGGGTGTCGTACACCTCTGCCACACTCTTTTGGGCAGTATAGATGTTATGTTATAGATTTCTTTAAACTGGATTGAGTGGTTTAATGTTATAAATATTCCATTGATATTAACATACTTAAAGCATTTTTATGGACATATTCCATTAAATGTATCACTTTCATTAAACGACCGTATGAATACGTATAATCTGACGATAAATATAACCTAAAAGAGCCACCGTTATCATGGCCATTTTCTCTGTAGGCCTTTGCCGAATGTCAAATATATAGGGTTACATGATATCAGTGTCGCCTCCCTAATGGACACTTATAGAGTTGAGAGGATCTTTTCAGTGATGGCGTTTTGACACCCTTAAATATAAGAACAAAATAAACCTCTATAGCTGGAACTCATGCTGAGGTTCCGTTACTTTAGCACCAGACATCTGAGACTCTGGGTAAGTGGAATAGGAATACCTCTATAAGTGAGAAAAAATCACAGGTCCCTTGACGATCCCAGTTATCTAGGCTTCACTGTATATTCAAAGTCATATTTTGGGATGAAGGTGGCGTTTGATTAGTAAATATTTTAGTTACTAGGTCAAATGTTACACTTAAATATTTTTTGCTGCTTCAATATTGACTTCGGTTAGATTTCAGTGTCATACTGTATATTTTTTTTATTAGCAAACGAGCTTGATGAAAAACAGGTTGTGTATGTTTTTAAACTTTCGCGATATGAGAACATATTTCAAAAATTAGACAACGGGTCTAAATCGCGTACGTCGAGCATAGGTATTTATTTACCTTTATAATAATTACGCGATTTAAAGCCGTTGAAAGTATCAATTTTATTCTATTTTGAACAACTATGTTTCATCTTTAGTCCCGTAATTATTAAATGTTTTACTACCAGAAATTTAATAAATCGCGTAATGTCATTCATATGCATTAACAGCCAACCAGAAATTAGAATGGACATATACACGTCATGTCGAAATGGTAATATTGAGTGACGTGTCTATTCACGCACAAACGCACGTTGTGTGGCAAACCTAATAAACAATGTCCAATATTTGCTATTTCTTGTATAATCTAATGATGTATGGAAATCCACGAGCCATAAGCGAACATGACGCGACAGATAATAAAATCAAAGCAATTCAAACATTTCGTGTGTTTCATACCTATAGAATCTGTGTTCCAAATTCAAATTCACCTGTGTCAATAGAATGTAAGCTCGCATTGAATAAAAGCTGAAATATAATATTGATGGAATTGTCACTAAAGTTAAAATAAAAGCTGATATTTTAAATATCATTGTAAGCGATATACAAAACATTCCCTACTAACAAATCGCAGCTGAGGTGGCTAAAACGGTTATAACTACATTACATAACATAACATCACGCCTATATTACCTAAAAAGATGTGGCAGAGGTGTACAACACCCGCAATTTACCTGATATGTTTAGGTCCCATGGGATAGGGCCCATCGCCATCCACCGAGCACAATTCCAACTCCGTGCTGTTATATGCACAGTTATACTAATTAGAAGACAATGATGTTGTATCTATTCGTTTGGCCACTTTGATTTTCAGTTAGAATAATAACTTTGACAACATCAATATCAATGTAGTATCAATAACAATGTAGATATTATGTATTAATAACAGTAATAATAACAATAAATATATTATACGATCCAGTGATAGTCCACTAACTTTAGGAGAGACTTGAATTAATCTTTACAGCTCAATATTTTAAAACTCCCCCATAAAACGTAGTCATCTGTAAAGAAACGATTTCGCCTGACCTTTTTGAAGTCGGTTAGAAATGGCCACCTTTTTGAGAGTTTGTTAATATTTTAATTGGATAGGTCGTTTGTGTAACTTGTAAGTAAAATAAATTGTATTCGAAGAGCGGCCACTTGTTAATTCGATCGCCATGATTTCTGTGATGTAATTTGTATTTAATTTAATGATATTTCATAATAATTGCTATAAAAAACACTGAAAGCGGAGCTCGGAAAAGACCGCCTCTAGATGCAATTAGAGAAATCGCGAGATCTTTGTTTTTTACTGGATAACCTTAGCATGGACCGAATTTAATATATTAGCTTGAACAAAACCTTTAAGCACAATAGAATACTTTCTTTTAAAAAAAAGTGGATGTTGAAATGTTGTATCCACTATACAGTCAGAATCTAGATAGTAAAATCTAAACAAATCCATACCACATTTTAACCGAACATAATGGTAAATATTATTTTATTTTCTAATTTGATGTATGATCTGTGATATCACTAGCTTTGACCTAATACTTAAGAAAACTCACCGGCATCATGCAAATTTTTAATCTCTGTGGTGTGGAGAAACCAGTTTAGGCACATTTTGTATTGGTATAATGCACCATTTGCTAAAAGGTTTAAACGTAATTTGGGTGATCAAAAAATACCTTAACCTAAAATATGTATTCTGTATATTAGATACAGAATACATATTTTTTATAGGTAGGTAGAGTTGAGTTAACGGAAAACCAGTGCTACGATGTTTACTCACTTCTGTTTGAAAATCCTAGAACTGGATTTTTTTTAATTATCCCATCCAGACAATCAAAAGACTAGCTGTTACTTCAAATAAAAAGGCAATAAACGATATACGAATTATAATTCGAAAAATACACGACGCAGGTATCTTGTTTGTATTTGCACTTTAATATCAAGACCGTTTCATATCCGCCATAACTGTTATCTCTAGGTGGTATTACACCGGAGTACAAAACATTTAAGTCGCAGTTTGCGAAACCGCGATAAGCGTGAATACATACTTATTATATATAGAAACACCTAAACCAAGACAAATCTCCATGTTCATGCACACAAATATTTGTGTTGAGCGGGGAATTGAACCCGCGACCCATGCGTAGCAAGCAGTTTCACTACCGACTCGGCTATTCAGTCGTCATATTATGAAAATATTTTACTTATTTGACAAACATAGACCATTATAAGATACAATCTATAATAAGGTCCGTCCGCTTGTCAGCTAAAATCATACCACTTTGTATTATTTATTATCAGTTATTCGATACCAAAACAAAGATATATACCACTTTTATTTTCGTATAAAAAAGTTTTATATAAATATTTCGAACAATTTTATTTGATGAATTTATGCTATCTGTACTACCACGTATATCAATATTTTTGTTGAAAACTATTCTCAACTAGTGGGCACAGTTGTATTTTTCTTTCGTTAAACATAAACAAGTTCGATCAAGCTCTAGGCTTTTGTTAACAACTTTTGGTAAAATAGTTATTTAAGAAAAACATGCAACTTTCATACAGTTTTATAATTGTAGAAATATTACCATAAATCATATCACATGGCGTTTTATTGTATTTTAGACCGTTTAAACCAATTAGACCGTTTTAGTTGTTTTTGCCTTTATCTCGCACATACTATTGGTATGTGTAAAATTCATAGTTACAATATTTTGATTTATATTTGGATTTTTACAACTACAATAGAGTAAAAATAAATTATTTATTTTTTATTTTTAGGGTTTTACAATCAGAGGGTAAAATCGGAATCCTATTATTAAGACTTCGCTGTACGTCTGTCACCAGATTGTATCTCATAAACTGTGATATTTAGTTAGTTAAAATTTGCACAGATGATAACTAAAAATATTACATTTAGGGAAGATTGTATACAACAAACGTGTTTTTTTTCGTGGCAACTCACGATTGATGTCGGTTATAGGCTTTTATGTATTAACTTTAAAAATAAATTATTCAATTAAAATAAAATAAATACTCGCGAGGGGCTCCCATACAACACATATTTTTTTGGACTTTTTATAGACAATGGAACGGAATCCTTCGTGCGCGAGTTTGAATCGCACTTGGCTAATTTTTAATTTCTACTAACCTACGGTACGATCCAAGGACCAGACTTAAAAGTTAAATGTATTGAGCTGTGTATTGTGCTATGTTTTTGTAAGAAAATTCTGAGTGGCAGAAATAAAGGTAGTACGTACATTTGCCTTATCTTCCTTCATTTTCCTAGAAGTAATATAATGATATATTATAATTTATATCTAAGGCACGTTTATTATCAGTCGAGCCTCTATGTCTTTGATGTTTCAATAAATACTTACAGTATTTTCTAAAGAAACACAGATAATAAAAAAAATATCTAGTTACGCTGGTTATTTACCAAGCTCACTTTATATTCTAACAATGATTTTCTTTTATGAAACTAAGCATACTGTTACATACAAACATTGGCGTAAAAGTCAAACATAATATAATACTTGTGTTTATTTTATGCGCTGAATAGAACACTAAGTATACATGTACAAGAGTTTCGGAGTAAACATTTGTTCAAACAAGTATCTATACACTACAAGGGAACTTATATCAAACTTGTGAAGAGAAACATCTATTCTACGAAATTGTGCCGCATATTTTATTTACCTACTGCAAGTATACATATTGTGTTAATATAAAGGAAACAAGATTTGTATAGAAGTTTTATAAGAAAGGATCTTTATTAATTAACTAGCTTTGCCCGCGACTTCATCTGCGTGGAATTCGGAATGAAATTGGTATTTCTATGCTGTTTCTTCAAAATTGATAAAATTTTCTCATACATTTCCTCATTGTATTTGCATACTTTTGAGTAGGTTCCTTTTTTTTTTTATACTACGCCCACGGCGAACGAACGTGTAGTCCAACTGATGGTAAATGGAGTACAGCCCATGGACATCAACAATCCACAAAAGCAGATTATAGATGCGTCGCCGCAGCTGAGGACTACGGTGTTATGCCTCATGTGCTAGTAATTTCAGGGCCTGATCTCACCACCAAACCGGAACACAGTAATGGGAGTACTACTATTTGGCGGCAGCTTAAAGGTGAGACGGTGGTGCTGCCGCCCTTGAGCTCATTCACAAGAGCTCTACCACCAGTAATCCTCTCCCTGGCGACACTATTGAAACAATAGTTTTAGTACAATCAATTTAACTAATAAGTTAAATCGTTTGTACTGTATTCCAGTACTTTATTTCTTAAATAATTTGACATTATTTGCTGTTTGAAGTCTTGAAAAATACATTATAAAATATTTTTTTTATATTAACCTACCATAAAAATATAAAACCCAAATATCACAACTTTTTTAACATTTCTTTTGGCATATCGATAATGTTTCAGTTAAAGTCAATATCTCCGCTAAACAAACGGCAATAAAACAAAATATACACATTAAAGCTAATATAGGTTCTTTTCCTCATGAATAGTCACGCAATCCTCGATGGGCTTTCGATCAATGATTGAAGTCAGTGAACTGAAACAGTCGTCAACGGAAGTGTGCCAATTATAAGAATTACTAGTTTCCGCTCGCGGTTCCGCCCGCGCGGTATATTGATATAAAGAAGCCTATATGTAAAACCAGGCTGTAAGCTACATAGGTGCAATATATAATCAAAGTTGACTCATCAGTATTTGTGTGAAAGAGAATAATCATCTACTATCCATAGTCATAATTTTTTGCATTTATAATTATAAATTAGTGAGCATATTAGACTGTACTATGACGATGGAGGCCTCTGTTACCTCAATGAGTTATAACACGGTTCAAGCATAAGGCAATTGTTCCGATTGCTTGGCTGTTTGCCATAAAAAAATAAAATGGGTTTAACTTTAATATATATATAGTTTTTGTCTATTATTATAGACAAATCATATCTTTTCATCTTTTTTTCAAAATTTTCATTTAAATTTGTTGTTGTATGTTTTTTGTTACTCAATCAGTGATTAAAATAATTTAGACAAAATGGTTACGAACAAACATGCATTTTCATAAAAATATTGATAAGAAAATAATATTATTAAAGTTATACGTTAGTCTGTAAACACGGTGCTCGGTGGTCTTCTCAGATTACAAACGGAAGAAGTTGAATTTACCCTGCTAGTTTCGAGCATGGTATTTTATAGTAATGCGGCTGATTGACTTGTGTTTATTATATATAATAATAAATAATTGGAGAAATGCACCGAGGAGGTGTATAAATTGTGTTTAAGCATAAAGTCATCGGTGTATTAAAAAAAATCTTTGTAAAAAAGGATGCGAAAGAAATGCTATAGTTTTTTAAAATTAGATATATATAGATACAACATCTAATTGAAATCATAAATTATAACACGATAGCGAGGGCTTTTTTAAAAATGTGGAAGTTAAATCAAAAGTTGGCAAGATCCTATTGAAAATATCATCAAGTCTCATCTGAAAACATTTTAGGTAGCTATGACACTAAGCAAAGTTTATGTGCCGTAAAAACTGTTACAAATAGCTAGTTCGTCGTATAGCTACTCGTAACACGATAACCCACTTACACACATCACCCTAATGTGTTGTGTACTTTAAAAAGTAGGTAAAGTCTTTCGTTTTCAACCAAGTAAGCAGGTACAATCGATACAGTATTAGTAGCCACGAATATGGTTGGTACTATGACTACATTGGGGGGTCTATGTCTTTAAAAGTGCCACCAAATATTGTATGACAGAGAAGGTAATCTCCAGTGTTTTTTAAAAAGTGTGATGTCAGCGTAGCTGAATAGCTGACGTCACAATTGTTGTCTTCATGATTACTCATTCAGGATATTTAAAGGAAAACTTCAAATTACTTTTATAAGCTTCGTTTATTTAACGGGTAGCGTAACGACTTCACAGAGAGGTCCGTACTGTATTGAAATTACAATCTTTAACATTAATTTTACATCGTAATCAACGCTAAAATAATCAACTGATGGTTTATAAACTAATTTGAGGACAATCAACTTATTAATCTTAATTATAATCGACGAACAGTTGTAATTGCGCCGATATGTAAGATCTTTGGTTTGATCCCCGGGTGAGGCGAATGTGTTATGTATTTGGGATTTTTCTGTGAATAAAATTTCTATAGTAGCACGGAGTCTGGAATGGTAAATGGTGATAGTCTTAGGCATAACAAATGGGACTTAAAAGACTACAGCAGAAATGAGGATATTGAACACTTCTGCAAAGCTCTTCTAAGTTACATAAGAGAAACTTTTTCGGGTATAACTTAAACGCTTGACAAACTATGAGTGCATAAAGGGAAGTTGTACCTGCAGTTTATGAATATCTATTAAGGATGGTGGAAGTAAGTAAAGCTGTAGTGAAGCGCTATGATATATATTACGCCGAGTGTATTTATCTAAGTTATACACATATACTGCCATATCATTGCAAGTTGGTTATTCTATCACCAAATGTTCTGGAAAATGCTTGTCAAACGTCCAAATTTTAATGGCTTCTGGTTTAATTGCAGATAGTTTTGCAAACAGCGAAGAAAAATAACGAAATGCTTGAACAAATCCTTAATCTTTTTTATCATCATTCATTTTAGAAAAGATTGTTAAACATATAGGTATAATAATTGCAATTTTACAAAAGGTTATGTATATATAATTAGGTATTTCTTTAATTGGTTTTAACGATTAAATTGTAGCTAGGTTAATAATGTAAATAATAAATGTATTTATCGACCGTACAAAAGGTATATTATGTGCGTTTAAAAATTACACCTAAACAAGACAAAATTATTGTACCTCATGCAATTTATGCAGCGGACAAGTACGACAACATCCATACAAAGTGTTGTATGGATGTTGTCGTACTTGACATACCAAAGAATTGTAGTGATATTCTTTCAGCTGGATAAATTGTCCTTTTTAACAAGACTTTAAGTGACTGGATAACGAAGGTTAATTGAGTGTTTGAAAGACTCAAGAAAGCCCAAATTAACTACCTGTATTTTTGTTTCAAAGATAAGATTTTCAAGAATTTCAAGCAAGTAAATATTTGTTTGACAGTGGTGTATTTTAATACTTTATTCTCTAAGAATTTAAAAATTTAATCCTAGTTGAATAGTTTAAAAATCTTTATGATTGATAAAAATGTAATAAAGCCTTATTAAAAATTAAATAGCTTATAGGTAAAAGAAATATTTGTATGACAAAATTTAATTTTGAAGATTGAATACGTAGTAACAGCAATCTAAAATGTGATTAAAAAAAAAGGTACTAGATTTTGCATTTTGTTAAACTCGAAAGAAAAAGGAATTAAAACAATTCTTAGTAATAATAAATAAAAATCGTATGACTAACGAGTGTTATGGCTGCCGAAGATATGAATAAAAAATTATGAAGAACGATAATTATGAAGAAGAAATGGTATGAAAAACAAAAATATTAAGAAAAATTGTATATTATAATCTATATGTTTTATACATAATAACTTTATTTATAAATCAATCAATTAATTAAAAGACCCAATCATAATCCGTTGCGTACTTTTAAAGATCTAATCATACATAAGGACAGACAGACAGGCAGCTGGAAGCGACTTTGTTTTATACTATGTAGATATCCATATCAAGTCTGCTTCAGCTTTAAGAAAATACGATCACTATAAAACAATTTTTTTAAGTCCGATAATTAGTTTGCGAACAATTTTATTGTGAAAACAAATTATGACAAGACAACAGTTAAAAGATTTTACTAGAACTGACCAGACACCTATAAAAATAGAAGCATCCAACTAAAATGGAAGCTTCGTCGCCACGTCAGCCATACACCGCCCACCATTAGTTTACATACAAATGGGCATCGTTTTACATAATCCATCGCCGGCGATGGCTGTAATTTGTTGTGAGCTTTCTGAATAAACAAATTGATCTCGTTCATATCGCATAGCCGTCGTGTCGTGTGGTAATTAAAATAAAATCTCTATCACAGTAATTCGTCAGTTTTGAATAACGGCTATTGATTGATCAACCGAGATGAATCATTTTCCTACTGAATAACGGTCGGATAACCGTGACGATGTATTAATAAATGACGCTGCTCGAGCCTCGGGTAGCCATTTATTATCAGCTCGATACATCAGCTATTATCTCGTTTTAAGTTAAGTTTTGAAAATGTAAAAATGAAGACTTTTATTGCCATTTTATTTAAGAGCTAACGAGTAAAAAAAAAACTTAATTATTTTTTGGTAATCAAGCTAATTTATGTTCTGTATTAACAACTAGAATATTATAAGAGAACTAATATTATTATAGTTTATACCATTGTTACAGGTTATTGTTCGATTGGTTCCTAATTGAATACAACATTACATCACATAACATCACGCCTATATTAGAAGGGTGTGGCAGAGGTGAACAACACCCACATTTCACCTGTTATGATTAAGGTCATAACAGGTGAAACACATGGGATAGGGGGTGAGCCTATCGCCATTCATTGGGCACAATTTCAACTCCGTGCTGCTATTGTTAATTTCCAGATGGAAAGTTCACAACTAACATTTTGCCCGACCCGGGAATCGAACCTGAGACCTCGCTGTGAGAGGTGCATACACTAACCACTAGACTATCGAGGCAGTAACAAATTAAAACAATATCTCATCATCCATATCTACTAAAAATCAAAACAATGATACCTATAGTATACTATTTCTCTACGACACAGTCTGTAAACTACATACAATACAGTTTTCTCCTTTTATTATACAGCCTTTTAAAGTCCTCAATTCATCTCCAGTGAAGAATTCTCGGCGATATAATCTGAGGCACATACACGTAGAACAGTAAATACGTATGTAAGTACCTGTGCGAAATCCACGAACAAACGGCTAACGAACGCTAGCTAGAGACGATGCGATTTGTCTGGCGCACTACATGAAGCTACGAATCATACACTCCATGTTGTACATTCATTATTCTGAAATGCGGCAAGAACGATTATCCTATTTTTGTATGCAGGATAGGCTTGTGCTTGACCATGATCTCATCTGATGGTAAATGATGGTGCAGAATGGGTGTACATGAAATCGTGGCGAAAACGCTTGTATCAGTGCTTCAGTACATACATTTGAGATCCTGGGTGAAAAAAAGGACCTGAAAATTCTTGATTTGTCCAAGATGAAATTTTACTTTTCACATGTTTCTCGACTGATCATTCAAGAATAACGAAAAGAATAACCCTAGGACCAGTGCCGGATGAGCCACATAGCAAGAGTAGCAAATGCTACGGGCTCCGCGCACCAACGCCTGTATGACCGTAAAAATAATTAAATTTAAATAAGAGCGTAAAATATCTTGGTAGTAAGAACAGATTTGTGTATGTCTTGTATATACAGACTTGCCCATACATACTGATCGATATAAATGAGCCAGCTTGTAGAGCATGAGCAAAAACATTATATCTTAATTTGCCCATTTGAAATCAAAACAAGTTAATTTGCTATTAATTGTTAATAGTTTTGTTTTACTTAATACCATACACTTTAAAACCTCAAGCAGCCAAAGGCCTCATATATATAAATATAATTGAAGGGCCCTGTGACAGATTTTGCTACAGGCCCTGCCCTGGCTTAATCCGGTACTGCCTAGGACATAGACTATCTCAAAACATTTGTGTTTTCTAACACCATATCAACGAAGTCGTGTTATCGACAATTCGCATTCTGATTTACAATAGTTCAATATTTATTTCCATAGCTACCATTACCATAACAGGTAGTTTCTGTATTCTAAACGGTGCATTTAAATTTTAATAGAAGCCATAAGCATTGAATATTACGAGCAGTTGTGTAACACTGAAGTCCCATAAGTAGTAACGTTACGTAACAGACGTAACGGTATGTTCATCGTGGACCGCAGAGTCATACATTGTGCGATAAACTCTTTCCTTTATTACGATGCAGCATTCGTTAGTAGCTCGGCGTCGCGAGTCGGTATTTGCACCGCCTGCAAGTGGCGATATTTCAGCGCCCAGACCCTGTTTGTGAAAACTTTATTCACGTCAACAGCGCGCTGTCTGTCAACTACAACACAAACTCACCATTATTACAAACAGAAAACTCGTATACAAATCTGGCGAACAATAATCCAAGCAACGCTTGAATAAGTAGCCTTTATTGCAATAGTTTGCTCATTCATTTACAAAATTCATTCGTAGCCGTCTCATTCTGCCACACAATCATATTATTAATGACACTCACTCTCGAAATGAAGATATCAGTTTCATTAGATTTGATTGCGATGGAACATAGTTATTCACCGTCCAAAATCTTTGATATAAATCTGTTCTAAAGCTGGCTTGCAATAAATTTTGCTGAATACTCAAGTAAGACTAATACAAGTAACATTAATTATCCGTTCTTAGTACTTGAGATTTACAGGTAAGAAATTGTATAGCTTGGTGTAATAAAAACCTGGCTTAGTCAAAAAGGTATAAAAAATATTTTTGTGGCCGATAGGCAACCTTCTAAAGAATATTTAACTTTGCGTATCTAAATTTCAAACGTAATCCTTCCTTTGGGTTAAGATTTACCGTAGAGACGGTAGTATATTGTGTTGTTGGGAAATATCAATAGTGTAGTATGTAAAATTCACGGGTGTAGGTACAGCAGTTATGAGTGTATATCGGCAGGCTTTTGGGAGCGCGGCGAGAGGCGGGCACACGCGCCTGACTGACTCCGATCGTACGCGTCACTATTTTACATATAAATGGACGTCGCTCCATAATCTGTCTAACACAATGGCTTTAATTTGTTCCCTGAATGTGTACGTAGGCAAATGAAACCTGAAATTGGTGCGAAGGTACGTCGCGTTGCACCGTTTCAAAGGGTTACCGCAACACGGAACAGTAAATAAATGAGTGCGCCGTAATGAGCATTTGCACTAATTCCAATATGACATATGAAGGATACTTTGCTACATGGGATTGTTTGATTTTCGTAAGCCAAACTACGTGTGTTGTTTAGTTTGAGTCCGCTAGGAGAAGTTAAATTAGTACGAGTATTTCCGAATGCAAATGGTGCGCTGAAGTAGAACCTCGCCACCTGCGCTGACAGTTTGTGTAATAGCTCGGAACCGCCGAATTAATTTACAAAACTCTGACCTGTCTAGAACAAAATAGTTTTTGATGCTAGTGCCCCGTTTGCTCGCTCGGCGATGGCGTAACCTCGAATAAGTGGGTTAGTTTCTGAATAAATATTACGAGGAATTTGTGTTTCCTACGGGGATTATTTTAATGAAACATTACAGGTATTTGTTTCTTTGTTAGCTGGAAATAGTTTGCATAATGCTAACGTCATTGGAATAATTTAATTTATCACGGTTTTCTATTTAGTGACTTGCTTTTATTTTTGTCGTATTTTGGGAACAAATAGCTTGTCCCATTAGGAAATGATTTATGCCTTTTAAAATATACAAGTAACTTCTATATGAAATTAAATTTCATGTATCTACATATTGGGTATTTTATAAGTACTATCAAAGTATTTCGCATGACAGGAGATAATGGAAGCGTTATCTTTATAGGTATAGCTGAATATAAAAGGGTAAATGTAAAGGTATACGTTTCTTGCTTTGGTATTGGTCATAAATTTATCCGATACCTCGCAATAAGTCTAGTTTGTCTTAAAATAGAAGCTATAAATATCAATTTATTAAAATAATATTCTGGTATATTTTTAAAAATAGGAACACCATTATCTGTTTTTTAAAGAATATTCATTACATTCGTCCTACATGTTACAAAGACCTGAGAAAAAATCTAGTATTTTGCGTTGGCGAATGAGGTTATTTAAAGCGCACGTTTTAGCTTCAACTATAAATAAATAAGCAGCAAAGTCGTCGAAACAACGAGAGTACAAACATGCACTCGCTTTGAGCGAGATTATGTACTACCCAGGGGATTTGTGTGTACTCAGTTAAAAGTCATATTTATCATTCCATTATACGCAGACAGGTGAATTGGGATAAACATCAACATGTTTATAATAAGAACGATCTCCAGCGGAGCAGTAGCGCGGTGCCGGTGCCGCAAACAACTTTGAAACTGGCCCAGCCACGCAGATGGGGATGACATCTCTTTGAAGATAAAGACGAAAGATAATTTTGCAATTTTCGTGCCGAAAGGTTGGCGATATGTACCTGCCTGTCATGTTTCTCAAATTAACTTTTGATGGCAAGCACCAGAGCAACTTTCGCGTTTGCGGTGACGAAATTTTGTAGGCATTTTCGATAACGGCAATGTGACGAGAATTGGTAGGCGAGTACAATTTCCAATTTCGAACTTTGATCGATGTAAGATTATACAAATTTGTATTTTCTGGCAAAGCGAGTCCGCCAATGCTTTGATTACATCTCGGTGTAAAATTGCCTTTGCTGATCACAAGTTTATTCAGACTGAAATATGTTTTATTAGAAATATTGAATTAACGAAACGAAAACGAATCTTATTAAAATGTTGCCAATAAAACATTCTTTGATATATAAGTATTGGTAAGTTAGAATTAATTCAATTACAAATTATTGGCATTGGAGGCTTAAAATCAAAATCTTCTGTGCAAATTCAAAATTTACGTCACGAGTTGGACTCAACGTTAGATTATATCAGCTTAAAATAATTATTATATGCCTACACTGTGTAAAATACTCTTTTATTTCGATAAACATAGCAGAAACGAAAGATGAAAAGCTTTTTTTTGGATATAATCTCCTTGGACGACCCTCCTAAAGAGAGCTCTGGTCACGCGCCCACGCCTTTCATTCACCATTCAATGAGCTAAGCCCCCACTACATTCATCCCACTTGTGATATTGTGACCTAATACGTAAGGGCTGACCCTAATGATATTAACATCTGTTACCTTTATCTCGCTTGTATAAATAATAATAAAGTAGGTATTTATTTTGATCACATATCAAATTATATTGGGTTGTCCCTAGGCGTCATGGTAAATGTTTAATCGGTCAGAAAAATTACAACATTGTTTATTATGCACAATGATATTGCACACGTCATAATCACAAAGATGTTTATAAAACGCACACGTCAAAGTGACAGCCCTAGGCATACATTTGTCACTATGATTATGTCAAACACAAAAATAATCCCGTCATCTATTTGGCGTGTTGCGCACCCCTGCTGTTCACGACTTGCAAATTTGGGGGGTAGAGTTCGGAACAAACGGCAGAAAGATTATAACTGCGTTGTATAGGTGATCAGACGTCAAACTCGTGATGTTTTGAAAAAGTTGTGAGGGCGAGGGGCAGCGATGGTTGCCATGGTTAATAACACCCGTGAAACATGGATATGATACCCGGTAGACACCATAAGTTTGTATTCTAATAACTTTTGAATCCTGCTCTAAAGTTGTCGGTTATTAAATGGCGGCGAAAGTAAGTGAACTATACCTATACATAAAATACAAAATCAGTTTTTTTTTTTTTGTTGGATGGGCGCATTATATAAGCATTATGCAAATCAACACATAGTAATCACATACTTATATAGCATACATACTTATACAGTACTTTTAGTCAATCATGATGTAAATTTATGCATTACCTTTTCAGTGTACTAAAAGAACCATGCAGGTAAACAATCAATCGCAAGGTAGACTGTGGCAAAAATATCACACTTATTAAATTTTACTAAGAGATGTATTGGTCCAAAGTGCAATATCCAATTTGTGAATGGTCCATGTCAGGCCATATAATACACCAAACATGTTGGCGTCGTGGGCAATTTTCCTTAAGTCGCTGTCGGTCGTCACGCAGCAACAGGTCGTCTGTTTTATACCGAAGCTTTTTATATTATTTCTTATGCTTATAACGTCTCCTCACGGTTCAAAAGAAGTCAAAAGCATTAAGTTTCAAAAGGTGAAATCGCTTTGAGGCAGTCTTTTAAAATGTCACCGACACATACATTTATTATTTGTTCACGTTATGCTGAAGCTCGAGCTTGAACTTTTATACGTGTCTCTTTTAGGAACAACTATTCCAGAATCTTATTAAGGAGAAAGCTCTTAGAATAAAAGCGAGCTTTTTGTCACTGTGCGCAACTTTGATGTTTTTAAAGTAAAAGTTGGTGACCGTGGAAGAAATAGTCATGGATTTTTAGGGTTCTGTAATACCTGCAGGGATCCCTTATGGTTTCGCCATGTCCATGTCCAAGGCATAGCGTCGAAATGGTATAATGTATGTTAACAATTTCAAGAAAGTGGTAGAATAAAATCATATTAATATTTTTTTATCGGGTACCTCCCGAACTGTAAAGTGTAGATTTTTTTGTTTTCAATCGCATCCCATATATTGTGGGCTATCATTAGATAGAAAACATCGCAGAATTGCAAAGACGTTTTTCTGATAAAGAAACTCGTCAAGACATTTAACTCTGAAAAGCAAATTTTTGATCGAGTGTGGGGCGTACCCTCCTCTAAAAGCTAAACCGTTGCCTCGAAAAATCTGAATAAAATCATATTGTACCACCAATATGATTTTATTCAGATTTTTCGAGGCAACGGCAATGTAATGAAAATGATGTTAACTTTATTAGTTCAAGAGTTATAGGGATCCAAATTGTAAAATGCAGTTGCTTGGAATTGTTCGTACAAAATACAAGTTTTTAAGTTCCACACACCCTGAAACTACTACGCTTTCTCTTTTCAATCTGTCAATCCAAAGGTTGCCTGGCAGAAATTGCGTCAAGCGATAAGGCCGCCCTTTGCAAATTGTTATTATCTTTCAATAGTTATCTTTAGTTTGTAATGGAATGGTATGCAAATAAAGTTTTATCTATCTATCTATCTATCTAAAAGCCTTTGAAAATAATGAATTGTAATAAGTTTTTAACGTTTAATATAAATATTAAACTTGTTTTGAGTCCATTATTATGTTATAACGATGAACTACGGAACCCTATTGCGCGTGGCCCGACACGCACTTTTTTTTGTTTTTTTTTCGGTTTTGCGTATTTAGCTATATATATGAATCTTTTTTTATTTCCAGTGAGTATTGACTTTATTAATAAATGCAAATCACAATATCTTGTCTTTTGTTTGACAACTGAAAGTTTATGTTCGACTCAGCACCGCTTCTTATCTATATATCACAATACAAACATGGTTTTCACACTGCCGCTAAATGCAAAGATGATACATGACAGCCGTCAAATTAATTATGAATCAAACTCAACTTGTTGATACTTTGCTGGGTGGCATCTGTGCGGACATATACATAGTGACAATACAGAGCAAATGCTGTGTCAATTACCTGCTAAATAATACATAAGATATACAAAGCGGCAAATTACACAAGCGGGCGAAAGTACCTTAAAATATTGGAGATAACGAACACTGGAACGAAACTGTTTTATTTTAGAAATAAAAAGAAAAATAATGATCATTGCTAGATATGAATCGTCATGATATTTATATATTTTGCAGCATATATCGTTAACGCAGATATCGTTTCATAACATATTGCTTCCAATTAAAGTAACATAACATAACATCACGCCTATACCAACCAGAAGGGTGTGGTAGAGGTGTACAGTACCCACACTTCCCCTGTTATGTTTAGATTTCTAATTGATTATTTTTATAGCATTTAGCTATGCTTAGCAAATTATACTAAGAAACAGTTGAAAAAGATATGGGACTGGCAGGATTTCAACCTGCGACCTTACTTACTTATACTAAGAAACAGTTGAAAAAGATATGGGACCGGCAGTATAATTTGCTAAGCATAGCTAAATGCTATAAAAATAATCAATTAGAAACTTACTTACTTATGTTGCAACTTCGCCATGTTGGTTTGTATCTTACTTAAGGTAGGAACAAATGGATGAACGTGACGTCACGAAATAACGTATCATACAGTTGAGAAATTTAGGGTTCTGGTATGAGTGACCGTAGCTGGATGGCTAAAGCGGCTGCCCGGTGTGCAGTAAGGTCGCAGGTTCAAATCCTGCCGATCCCATATCTTTTTCAACTGTTTCTTTGTTATGTTTAAGTCCCATGGATTGGGGTTGAGCCTATCGCCATCCACCGGGCACGATTTCTCCTCTGTGCTGCTATTAAGATTGCCCGACCCGGGAATCGAACCCGAGACCTCGCAGTGAGAGGCGCTTACGCTAACCGCTAGACGAGGCAGTATTAAAGTAGTAGCGATCCTATCCGATGTTAGCAATTTTTCTTAGCAAACTGTAGTAACTACGTACCATAAAGTGGACATTAAATTGTTCACTATATCCGTGGGAGAACTCTTATTTTAAATAGTAATCAAACTATTAACCTTGTTTATTATTGTTACAAATGAAGTCCGAACATAATAATATGGCATTTTTAGAATAATATTATTATAGTCTTCTTTTGCTGATTGTACAACAAAAGCAAGTTTGGCATATAAAAATAGATTTGGGCCGTACAAGGAATTGAAAATGGGACGAAGCAGGCATAAAATAATTTATATTATATTTTGGGACAAAGAAGCATATATTTTGGGACAAACAAGGATTGTTTTATGTGGGACAAAACTCAGTGAGGCGAACTAGGCATAATTCTACATTATACTTTAGATATTCTTAAGGCTTCTAATAATTTTGTTGTCTCATTTCATAAAAATAAAAAACATTGATAACTTATTCACACCAGTACTGCCTACTATTAAAATATGCCACCAACAAAGCTAAAAACCTACTGTTATTATTTTTAGCTCAGAAACGTATTGTCGGTTTAATTTAATATTTGTTTTGTCATACAATGCTTTGTGTCGTGATATTATTGAGCGACCTTTTATCGTATCAGTGAATTGTTGAGACTACTATTGTTGTTGGTCACAAATATTTTACAAAAGTAGGGAAATCTATTTATATAATTACCTGGTAAAGATAAACAGATCCTCTTTCACCACGAATATATTTTGGAATAAATTAGTGTTCAGGTAGATCAGAATTTTAATGTATATTATAATATTATAGTTTTAAGTATAATTAGTTACGACAATATTTAAATACAGGCATGAAAGTGTTGAAGAACGATACAAAATGGCCACAAACAAACATGCATTTTAGTGTTTTAGTTATGTTTTGTCGATAAAAATAAATAAAAGCTTAATGATAGTACAGTCAAAATATTATTACGTCAATATGAAAACACGGTAGTCTACCGTTAAGGTGTTCCCAGACCGCGCCTGTAATATAAATAATATTTTTTAATACATTTTAATTTTCTACTGGTGGTAGAGCTTTTGTGAATGAGCTCGAGGGCGGCAGCACCACCGTCTCACCTTTAACCTGCCGCCAAATAGTAGTACTTCCATTACTGTGTTCCGGTTTGGTGGTGAGATCAGGCCCTGAAATTACAGGCACATTAGGCATAACACCGTAGTCCTCAGCTGCAGCGACGCATCTACAATCTGCTTTTGTGGATTGTTGATGTCCATGGGCTGTACTCCACTTACCATCAGGTGGACTACAAGTTTGTTCGCTGTGGGCGTAGTATAAAAAAAAATGAGTTGTATTCGTTGTTAAATTACAATCGGTCTTGGAGCATATTTACAGTTAAAACCGCCTTTTATAACTAAAAATACGATCTTAATCTCTATCCGCGACTTAACATTCTAAACATACAAATCCTCCGCTCGATTAAGCTCTTTCCACACCCGACACACATAAGTAATTGCCAACCGAGGACTTAGCAACGGTACTGCGGCAGCGCGATCGCTTGCGATACAACCGCAGGGCTATTTAATAACGTCACTCATGCATAACCGAGCAAAAGTAATTAAAACGATGTCACCGACATATATAAAGCCTTTGCAGAAAAGAGGGCGCTGAACGCAGTAGCAAGTAGAGATGTGCTGAGTCAGACTCAAGTACTTATTCGAATACATTAAGAGGTACCTACTCGCATTTTGAATACTCGAAATATGAAACATTGCCTCTCAGAATTGAAATACTTTATTCTAATAGGCAAAGGGTACGCAAATACTCATTAAATACTGGCTATGTCAATAGTACCTACAAAAGCTAAAATTCTGTAAGTATTTCAAATAAAACGTTCCAATATTAGGATTGTAATTGGAAAACTCAACTCAAGTTGTAATACCAAAGACAGCTGACTCGACACATCTCTAGCTACGAAGTAACATTTTAATCAAACAGTGACCACGCCCGAGTTTGTCATGTGCTATTTATGAGTTGTTAAGGGGATCCTTCCGCAGTTCACTTTGTGCGCGTGGTATGTATGGTAATGGCATGGTATAGTGTGACGCCCTGACATGTGTCGACGGCGGAAAATGAAGTCCGAACTGAGGGCGAATGTTTGCACGCACAAGCACCAATAACGCGTCCCAGACAACAAACGATTTTGCGCAGCAATTTGCTTTGGACGTAATTAATTGCTTCATTCTTTTGAAGTTTATACATCTTGGATGAATATATAGCTGCCAAGGGCTATGTTAAGCTTAATAAGCAAAAAGCTTATTGATGCTGACCCTACATACCAAGTTTATTTTTAGACTTAATTTGGTATCGTAAATGTATAATAAAGTGAATATTATATCCATTTACCATAAAATAAAAAGATAATATATTAACCAATCAGTAGAATTCATGGAATGTAAAGACAATGAACCGATTTATGTAATCTTGAGGTGGTATAATCGCAAAAACTAAAGTAGGTTTCAACAGTTATGTGTCTTGTAATTATTTATGACGGTTTCGTGTACTGTTTTCGAATTGCACTTATAGACTATTGCACATCCCGATACTATCTTAAGTTGACTGAAAGACAAAGCCACAACACATTTAGTCAGTGTGTCTTGCGTGCAAAAACTTGTTTAAATAAAAAATAAAATAAAATTGATGATTTGATTATTTTTATAGCATTTAGAAAAAGATATGGGACCGGCAGAATTTGAACGGGTGCCCGGTATGCAGTAAGGTCGCAGGTTCAAATCCTGCCAGTCCCATATATTTTTCAACTGTTTCTTAGTATAAAATAAAATAAGTTTGAATATAATAGTTAGGTTATGTATGAGAAAATAAAATAAAAGTTTACCAAGGTAAAATAAACGTGTTCCATGTTTGAATGTTCAACATGAAATAAGAGAAATTTTACGGACCTCTTATGCTGCATCAAACTTTAGGGTAAGCCATTTAAAATAGAGGCAATTCACAAACACATTATTATGTACGATGATGACGTAATAAAACGCGGCTACGTGTTTAAGGGTTGAAATTGGGCCCATAAAACTAAGCTTAATTTGAACCCTGCAATGTTTACAAATTTTGTATCTAGTTGAATAAATATTTACAGATTTTTTTACCATTGGAAGGTCAAAAGACTATATTTATTTACAAACGACATGTCACACTTACGAGTGGTTTAACAGGAGGTCTTGAGTTGGGTTCGATTTATAGATGCATGGATAATCAATGACTTGTTCTTAGTGAATGTAACCCTTAAAGTAGGTATGGCTACTACTGTATAAAAATCTATATTTTTAGACCCTCTCAAAAACACAAACAAAATAAAAACAGACTAAGTAACAAGGGGCTTTCAATCTGTATCTCGTTATGGATAGATAGTTGTTAGAAAACATTTCACAAAGTTCCAACTACTTGACTAAGCGAGGGGCTATTTCCGAAGCCTGCTCTATTAATAGTTTTTGGAAAAATACCCTCTGCTCCCCTTCGGTTCGACCACCTGCGATCAATAGTCGAACTGGCAACAGGTACAATATCGTGTTCGTAAAGCTTTTGATGGTAAGGCAAAAGAATCACATGTCACATGCATACATTGGTCTTTTTTGCACAAGGTTTTTGCGTCGATCGTAGGCAGCCTTTTGAGTCAGTCTATTTTAAAGATTGAAAACATTTATTTTTGGAATATTCGTCTTAGTATTTTTTTGTGTTCAAAAGCCAGTCTGCAAACGAAGTAAATATCTTATCAGTTCTTTGATTTGGTTCACTATGGGGCTATAAATTTAAGATCTTTTTGTGATTATTTAATATGTTTCAGTTTTTCAGTTTGATGATAACTGATCCAATGAAAACAATGGGTGAATAGATATCAAATGCAAGATATTTGACGTACTTAAATGGCTCCAGATTTTTTTGAAGGGCATGTGAAAGATAGAATCAATCTACACGTGTTAGATTTTCTTGCTCCAATCACTTTATATTCTTTTGACCCGGGACAGAACATAATAAAGGTAAACTCAGGGGCATCTGATATTATTTTATCGAAATTGAAGGCGATCATTTGTGTAGGTGTAGCTGTATCTATTTATAGCCGTAAGTTTAGTTAAGAGCGCTGCGAATCTGCCTCGGGATTTATTCGTAAAGTGAGGTAATAGCGTGGCTCATTGCTTTTTCACTTGGTTACTCAAATGTAGATGGATGAGGCCGTCGTCTCCGCCGCCAGAGACAATTGTCGGCCATCGCTCAGTGTCGCTGCTAATTGAAAATTCTCGTCAGCTTCATTTAAATCTCCATCGACAAGGCGACACGCAACCGCTCAAATTTAAACCCACTATGATTTAATTATCGCCTAACTTTCTCATCAAGATGTTGAGAATTTTGTTTGACTTGACTGATTGTCAAATACAGCCATTGATAAAGTTATAAGCTGCAGTATTATATCGCAAGGAAATAAAATTATTTATATTTCACAAGTTTGATTATAAATAGTCTATAGTGGTGGTGTTATGCTATTATTATATATTTAATTGAAACACTGAGATTCGGTAAATAGGTATATTATTATGGCGTAAGTAAAATCTATATAAAACTATTAACAATTATTATTTAACTATTCGCGACTCTCGGAAACGCACGGCGCGCATGCGGCTTATGTGACGGGTTCAATCGGACTAGTCGTGCGCGGTAGTTCGCGAGGCGATGCGCGCCGAGCGTCGGCGAGGGTCGATGAACGCTGACGAGCGTGGATTTACATTAGGTACGGGTACATAGCATCAGGACATGTTATATGGGAGGATATAACATGTCCCGATGCGTCTGTACCTATGTCAATCCACGCTCGTCAGCGTTCATTGACCCTCGTCGACGTTCGGCGCGCATCGCCTCGCAAACGCCCGCGCAAAGGCAGTCCGATTGAACCCGTCACATAAGCCGCATGCGCGCCGTGCGTTTCCGAGAGTCGCGAATAGTTAAATAATAATTGTTAATAGTTTTAGTATATTTTACTTACGCCATAATAATATACCTATTTACCGAATCTCAGTGTTTCAATTAAATATATAATAATAGCATAACACCACCACTATAAGTTAGTCTTTATTTTAAGCATTCAAAAATAATGTTATTGATAAGAGAAATTGTTTGCAATAAAGTATTTGTTTATAAAACAAAAAGTGGGACCACATAATCATTTTCACTTTGAAATCAATTCTAAGAATTTAATAAGAGGCATTCAAACCACGAAATTACAATCCAAGCTTGATAATAAAATTTTAACAAAAACCATTCTTATAAATTAAATAATTTCAAGATACAAACATGTTGTAATAAAAACAATAATTGTTGACTTACATTTAAACTGAATTTGATGAATATTGCTTGACATATTCATAAAATTAAGTTAATTTGCCGACTGACGACCGGATGGCGGAGTGGGTAGTGTACCTGCCTGCGACGCCGAGGTCGTAGGTTCGATTCCCACTTATTCCATCTTTGTGTGCATGAACATGGGAGTTTGTCTTAGTCTGGGTGTTTCTATGTATAATAAGTATGTATTTACAAAAGAAAAGTATATATGTATTAGTATCAGTTATTCTAGTACCCATAGTACAAGCTCTGCTTAGTTTGGGACTAGATGGCGTTGTGTGTGAGTTGTGGAATATTTATTTATATTTATTTATTTATTTAATTTAACGGTTAACTAGCATGCAATTTTTGATAAAATTATACAAATGGTATTACTCAATAAGGGTCCGCATATTGTATAGGTGGAAGACGCAGTAAAATAAATTCGTTGTACCAATTAAGGGTCCCTTATTCCTAAATACCCTTTCAAGTGGGTTCGAGGAAGGAAGAGGGCGCCAGCGGAAGAAATTTTCGATAACAGGGAGTAAAGAGTGGAAAATTATAAAACGTTAGAGCCCAGACACCGTCTTGAGTGGATAATATTATGATTATGATCGTTCGCCTCTGAAATAATGCTTACGCTCCGAATATCGCAACTCTAGCAATTGATCGCTAGAATAACATACCTACATTCTACATAATAACACACGTGAATGTTATTTCAGCAATTTGTAGTAAATTTATGAAATTCATAGGAATGAATGTGAATTCGAGAATGTTTTTAAATCTATATTATCTAAATACATAATAAGTATTATATTAAACACATAAAAGGAAAGGAGTCTCCCGAGTGACGTATACAACGTTCCCTACGTCCGGCGCGATTCGCGAGCTCTCCAAAGCGAATTAGCTAATCCTTTCACCATGATGGCAAGTTTAAATAAAATTTGACTGAGCCATCGACACGACGAAGAAGAAGAATTAAACACAAATATTATATTTGAACCAAACGTTTATAGTCCTACGCATGTCACTATAACGTTTCCATTACTAGTACCTAAGTGGTCAGAAAGTCCTTCAAAAATTAAATACCGTACCATAGTAGTAAAATTTAATAATGTTAAGTCGCATTTCAATATAAATCTATAGCTATTTTTGATATTTAATCTTTATCAATACCTTTTACTTGTAACTTAAACATCGTTAATGATGAATTTTAAGTTAAAAACAAATATCAAATAATTTATCTCCAGTGATAAGATGAAGATCTACAGTTACTACTTCATTTACTTACAGTTTATCTAAAACGGCGCACAGAATTATATTAAGTGCGAACCGAGCCAGAGTTTTGAAAAGTCGGGCAACTCGCGTTTCCATTTTTATTCATTCCATAGCGAAATCAACATTTGTAGAAAGCGTAGATGTGGGTGCGGGGCGACCCGTATTAAAATATTTTAAGCAGGCTATGAATATGCAAAGACACGACGCTCGACGGCGGTGGTTAACGATTTGCACGTTTTTGGACCAGTCGCTAATTGCAAATGTGAATGAACACTTATGGCAAGTGTAATTGCTTTCGCTGATACCCGATCCGATAGAAACACATGAAACACGCTGTTTGCTCTTTGATTCTGCCCACACCTCGCTATAACTGAAAACTAATTTACTTTCATCGGATCGCTGGCGCGTGCTAATTTCATTTTGTCTGCGATTAAAAAGTAACTGCGGGTTTCATTTATTTTAATGTTCTTTAACAAAATTTTAAATGGAGATAAAATTTTACTTTTCAATTATACTTATCTCCGATCTCAGTGAATATTAGTCCTCGCATTACTTTTAACAGAGAAAACTACTTGTGACATAGCGTTTTATTTCTACAGCACATTTGGTAGTGAATTTACTCTGAAAGATACCTTTGAAAAGAGAAATCCATTTAGAATATGTAGGCTACATGACCTGTAGGTTGATCCCCTGAGAGGTCTAAAAGCCCCGCATTGCCACTTATCTACAACCTACAAGAATGTTCATATTTTTAGGTCAAGGAAAGCTGACAAAAACGATACACATTGTCATTTTATACATATCACTACGCAATTACTAACAAAAGATAGAAAAATATGAAACGTGAGTTACAGATAATATATCTAACAACTATAAAATGTTAAATATATATTTCATTACCTAAAATATATTACCAAAATATACTGAGTACCTACCTGTTAATTTTATGGGAATTTTCAAGTTAAACCTAAAAAATTATGTAATGATGCGCCTAATGCCATCTATCGGATGCGTTAAGAGATTAAGCACGGCTACTGAAAATTATTACTGCGATATGGAATTTTTGGCAATAAAGGCTGAGTATTACATACAAGATAACTACAGTAGTTACCTTGTTTTAGTTATCTTGTTTTAAATGTTTAGGTTAGTAAATTAAGCTATGCTTTCAAAGTATGACGAGTAGAGGGGAGGCTTCTGCAGCAGGGGTCCAAAACGTAACAAGCAAAATGTGGATACACCTACTATAAAAATAATATGCTACCTCAAATTTGGGGCTAAGCGACAGTTTTTAGATCTCTCTGCAAATATTGGTTTAAAAAAAACGGTACATTAGAAATCTTGGTGAAATCAGGACTAATAAGGATGAATTATACAAATTGGTTGTCTACATTATCTATAAAACTACATTAGATGCCTGCCTGTATACAGAATAAAGTTGTATACCGTTAGACAGCTTACCGGTACCAACTTCTTTTTAAAAGCCAAGTTCATCCACTTACATCTAAGAGCTTTTGTTTCACGCAATCTAATTATCTTAGTTTGTTCCTTTCAAAGTCATCGTGTATTTTTATCGTCTTTGTACATTATTAGACAAACGGAGACAAACATGATATCAAGGTGGAAATCTACATAATTATATTTAGCTATTATTTACTCGTAATATTTCAAGCAAATTATAGCTTTGCTATTCCTTTTTGTATTTTATAAAATGTTAAGATTTAATTAGCACAGAAAGGGTTGAGAAATTTCGAATCCAGCAGCATACGAATCCATGGCTGAATGGGCAGAGCACGTGTTGCAGCTAGTATTTAATTTTCTCATATGTCAGCAACTAGCGTGCTGATTCAACGCCCTCTGCACTCGGTTGTAGTATAATGAAGCAGTTTTGTTTATCTACCATATTTAAAAAAAAATGATGCAGTAAAATACTGGGCTGGTTGCTATCTCCTAATATTTTTAGTTTATAAATAAAACGTTCACTAGACAATAAAATCGCATTTCAAATGGATAGCACGTTTTTTCATAGTGCTGGCCAACTACAGTCAATATAAATTTGTTGTTGTCAAACTGTTTTGATTTCCTAAAATTAATTACTACCAGACAGACAATCACAATATTATTTATGGTAGATAACAGAGCATTACTTAAAATTTTAGTTTTTAACTATCCGAAAAAATCAAAACGAATAACCAAATACTATAACTTGATCTATTGTTATTCGAAATAGCAATTTGTTTTATTCAAGTTACCGTCGCAAACATTATAATCATATAAAATGTAGTAAATATACTTTCATTAGACCCAAACAAAATAAAGGTCCTGAACCGAATCGCCTTTTCAATTTATATAAATTAGAATGAGGCAAGGCAGCGCTAGTACCAAGTGGAAGTTGCTTAACAAGATCAGGCATAGAGTGCTATGCGCTGTACGATTAGCAGCTTGTTGCGAGGAGCTGCTTCCCATCTCGGCCTTTTCAAGTGTGATTAAGGGTAGATTGAGGCGAGCAACGGACGTATCTATTCAATTAATGCCCAACTCCGCAACCAGGTTGGCCACACCCTCAATTTATATCGCATTCGTACTGAAAATTGGCCTTATTTGATATACGTAACGTGTGCCTTAGCCGCAGGCGGCCGTGACTGTGGCAAGAAATTGAAATATTGCCTCTTGCGCGACAACATAATTTCAATAATGTGTAAATATTTTTTACACAGATGTCAGCTGGCGAGGCTGAAATTGAACGTAAAAAGAATTCGTGTGAACAATTTCGTAAAGCATTTTTCAATCACTCAAGTGGCGTGAGGACATTTTAAATATTGTACTTTGAAATTATTTGTATTGATTTTTAAAACTTAACTCAACTTACATAACTCACGTGTACCTACATAAAATTCATTTTTAAATGTTATAATAAGATAAAAACACACTAATTATTTTTTAATAATTTGGGTGATTTTAACTGACACATATAAAGTTAAGTATTAAACATAGTCTTCATCTAAAAAAAATACTTTACTCTATGTTTCAGGCAAGCACTAGCAATTATGAACTGTGAATGTTATGTGTGTTAAAAATGAATTGGAATATATTTTATTGCTATTTGTACTGTTGCAAAAAAAATAATACTTTACACTACACAAACTGCCTGCTTATAAAGGCCCCATCACACAACATTAAGCAATAATCGATCATCGCGGAATGACAGTGAGTGGTATTGTGTTGTCAGATCAGTAGTTATCGTCAGTTAGTGCAGAGCATCAGATCAAAGGATTATAGAGAATAGCAAAGCGCCAATAATGCTTGTCTGTGTACCGATACAGATGCAGATTGGAATTCGTGCTTGGTCATATCATTTTGATGATGACTGTATTTTGGACAATTGTTATATTATATGATAGAAGTACTCGGGTCCATAACTTTATTATTTCTTGTGCCAGTTAACATATACCTAAAGTACAAGTAAAAACTTTTTGTCTGTCTGTCAGTTTGTTCAGACATCACACAAAAACTACCGGTACGATTACAATGAAACTTGGTATTATTATTCTTTAATGTCCTGAGCATCACACTGGGTACTTTTTATACAATATATAGGTACAATAAAAACAAACTTAATTTTGCGTTAGGGGATCGAACCGCAAAAAATAAGTTTGTCGTAGGCTAGTTAGGTTTATTTTTATAAGTCGTACTGATTTTATTTATGTATTTTAGTTTTAAAGTAAAGGTAGTATAATTGATATTGTACGTAGTGACCGTAGGTTATTTTATTATACTGTTAGGTAGAATTAGACATTCGTATAGATATTAGTTTATAGGGATTTTGCTAATTTATTGACTTTAGATTATTAGTTATCATCAGAAATAGGTTTATTTAGGTAGGTAGGTTTTTATTTTCTGTTATTGAGTTTTTTTATTGATGTACCTACCACGCAGATGAAACCACGTAGTTTGTTTGTTTGAAAGCGCTAAGCTCAAAAACTACTGGGCGAATTTTTATAATTACTTTTTAGTTTGATATTCTAAGTCCCAATAAAGGTCTAAAGATATTTAACATCACGCTAAACTCTACGGGAGCAGAGCAGTAAGTTTGATCGCAGGTCAAAGCGCTGCTACTACTTAATACAACGAATTCCACGCGGACGAAGCCGCGGGCAAAAGCTATTTATTTAATAATAGTATACCATTTTATTCGTATTTGTGAATCTGATTTGTTTCAAAATAAAAGCCTTAAATTGTCCTAAATTTTTATGAACAAAAATGTTTCAACATTTTATGGAATACCGGAAAAATATTTCGCTGAAATAGCTTTCCGAAACACTATTAAATATAGTGATAGATATAAAATTTGAACACGAGAAGCAATCTCAGCAAATGGACGCCGCTTAGCAGGCCATTTTGCCATTTCGATGCATTTCCGCTTGGAAATTACTATCATTTGTTGAAAGAGGGACGAATACCGCACAACCGGTCATGCAGCTGTTCATTAATCTTGTAAAGAAATTGAGTACTGCTACGATCTGCTCCTATTCGAATACGATGGATTTGTTTAATATTTTTATTACCTTTTTGCAAAAATGATAATACATTTGTATAAATTGAGTACCTTTATCAAAATAGTTTCAAGACCAAACCTTTTCACTTTTAATATTCAGTTTATTGTAAACATAACCGAAAACAAAACCTTTCGTACCCCACTTGAAAACTAAAAGTAATTTGGATTTTTGCGATACGCGGTACGATGCGAGGGTTGTAAATAGGACACGATGTCGACCAGTTTCCTCGAGGAACCGGGGAACAACGCACGCTTGCTATGCCAAAAATGTTAATAATTTGCTACGACTTCCCAGAAACGGAAAACTGTTTCTTACGCCATTTATTTAAGAAAACGAATTGAAATAACTCTCTTCGACATATTGTTGTCATGACGTAAAATTTAAAATATACGCAGTCATACAAGATGTGTTTTTTATTCCCATCGCTTCATATAAACACCCCCGGTTGTATAAAATTGTGCCGAACGGCAAATCTTGCTGAAACTGTCTATAAATCTGGCCATAAAAGTAAATCCCTGCAATCAAATCGCGAACAGCGAAAAAGTAAGGTTGTTTGTTGCTATCTCTAGAAACATACATGAAATAGCTGAGGAACTATTTCGTTTGCGGATAAAAAGGTTCTGGACCATGAATATAAATATGTCGCCGGCCTGATGTCGCGCTCCAGCGCTGAAACAACCAGCGCTTAGCAGCTATTATTCCAGCAGCCGTACCAATACACCATTTACTTTTATAGCTCTAGACCCTCATTATTAACTCATTTCGCTAAAAAGCAGCAAAAAATAAAGGTTTCACAATTCAACAAAATATTTTGTTAAATTTACGTGGTTGTATATTTTAATGTAATTACTTCCTAAAGTAGGCAATTATGGTAATTTATGCTCAATTTATATCAAAATCGAAACATCCGTAGTAGGTAAGTGGGTATTCAGAGTAAATTGAAACTGGAGAGTGGTTTAGAAATCTATTTGAGTTCGCAACCCTACAAGCCTACAGGGGCAAATAGGAACGGAATAAAGGTTATAAAAATGCAAGAAGCCGGAAATGAATACGCCCCAGCGCAATGCTCGTGGCAGTGTGTGGCGTGGCGTGTGTGCTGGCGCGCCGGTGTGCGCCACTGAGGAGACGCGGGGACACGGACTCTCATCAAAAATAAAGGACCTCTTCCTACTATTTCACACAAATTGGACTGTTTTAAGCGTCATGTTCTCTGTAGAAGGGAATTCACATTTACAAATGGTTGAAATTCATGAGATTTCTGAGAAAGGCGTGAATGTGATGTCTGAAGGTTAAACAATGCCGCAACACAGATATTACAAGCGCGGATCATTAATCAAAATGTCTGCACTGTCACTAAATGATCTGTGTTACACTCAAATAGAATGATTATGCGCCATTTACATGAAAATGCTATCTTGAAATATATTACTGAATAATAATTATACTTTTTCTGTTGTCCACTGGGACCAAATATAGACATGTTGGTTTTATTATTGTAATATGTGTTAATGTTTGTACATTGTGTAATATAAAGAGTGTTGTTGGTGCTAAAAGTAATATTTTTGCTTTTTAGCATTTTGTTGTTTGTTTTCAACACGACATGCCATATCATTGCTGTAATTTACTGGAGGATAAGTTAGACGTATGTACCATTTTTAATTTGTTATGTTTAGGTTGATAGTAATCGCGCTCGCGCCTTATTTAAGCTCCTTGGTTCGACGTCTTTATTTATTCTGTCAATTTTCTAGTAGACAAGACAGTCTTGTCTTGTCTACTAGAAAATTTAATTTAAAATATATTGTTTTATTGTACACCATAAATTTTGAAAAAAACACATAAAATAGTAAAGGTACAATTTGGCGGTCTTAAAGCTCTGTGGCAATTTCTACCAGACAACCAATGAATGGATATAAATGATCAGCAGAAAGAGAGGGCAGTCACACGGCGTAGTTAGTTGTCTAAACATAATTTAGTATACAACTTATAACAAGCACCAGGTTATAATACTTGTTGATTTATTTAAATCAATCATCCAATCACTGTTAGTAAAAGTCATAAAAGTAAAAAGTTATAGTTATATTTGTGATTAAGCTCTCTCGGCGTCACTGACGCCAAAAGAGGTGTTTGTTAGATTTATTACCTACCATTTCGATTTGTTTACCCAGTTGTTCAGTTCCAATTACTTGGCACTGTTTCTGTACTTAATTAAAGGGACGGTTGATTACTCGCCCGCTGTGGGGCTTTGTATAATTGCTATTGTTTAGCAAATGAAGACAAATGAAACTTTAATTTAATGACAGTGTCTCATTCAGACGCACGACAGAAGAACTCTTGTGTTCACGCTCAACAACCTCATTTTAAGTTTAAATAAGTACTTGGAATTATGCGCCGTGAATACCTACTATTTTGATATATTGCTGTTCTTTTAATTGAAGCTTTATTTAATTTTATGTAAGATAGATTTTTAAAGTTCTTTGTGCGTTATTAACAGTCTTACCAGTTGCGACTGAATACCAATATTTCAGGTATGGATAAAGGCCATGGTCAAGTTGGCTATATTTTTGCAAAACGCGTACTTGTCAAAATAGGTTACCAAAATTAACTAAGTATGCTTTAAAGTTCAAACGTGTAAAAAAAAGTGAAATCACATATTTGACGTCACTAAGTCCCTACTTTAATGACGTTACAAAATAGAGTGTAGGAAAACAAACAAGTTTAGAAAAATCTCATTACAGTTGAGAGAAAACTTAGCACTCCCATGCGAGCACTGGCGGCCGTCTGCACAGAAACAACTGTAGTAAAAACTGTAATTATACTCAAATTTTATAGAAATTGTTGTTTAATTGTATTGTATGGATTTCCACTTGTTATTTCTATGTGTTAGTGCTCGCAAAACATTTATGGTTTTATGTTTGTGTAAAACCAAACAAATACTTACTACTAAACTCGTAATATTAGAGTAAATTTGAGTTTTGCTAAGCATATATTATACAATATTACGTTTGAAAAGTTATGATTTCAGAAAGGCTCGAACTCACACCTCCAGGTTCCAGCACTGAGTCCATGGCCAAGTGGATAGGGCGCTGGGAACCTGGCTACGTCGAACCTTACCGAAATCATAATTTTTCAAACGTAATCTTGTAAAACAATACTATATTTTAGACTTTTCTTTCAAATAGGAATATGTTTAAAATGTAAAATAATACTATCCATTTTATTTTAATTGTAGAAGTTAGAGTGTAAATCGGCTACTTGCAATAAAGGACTCTTCACATTTTAAAAGGCTGAACATCAGCATTTTTTACTTATGCTGAAGAAAATTAATAATATTATTATTATTTATGGTAGCAAAGTGCCACTCATGTTTCCATGTATCAGAACAATAATAATAATAATAATATAATAATAATTTATTTATTTACCATAAAGAAGAATACAGAGTTACAACTGCTACAATGCAAAAGTACAATGGTGTACATTTAGTATTAAATACAGTACAAAAGGAAATTAGCATATTGCAATATCTGTATACAATATCAAGTGGTGTCCCTGCCTCTTGAACTAGGTATTCCTGTATCTCAAGAGACAGCGAAACGGCCCAAGTTAGGGATAATAGCAGAGTTAGACGTTGCATCAGTTTATCGTTCTGCGTTGTGGAGATTTAAATTTATTTAAACTTATAGAACTAAATGAAATGTTAACGTGACGTGTGTGTGTGTGTGTGTGTGTGTGTGTGTGTGTGTGTGTATGTGTGTGTGTGTGTGTGTGTATTTGGTTCCTCTCCCAATTACTAAGCTAAGTGATTAGTGTTTCAGTCGATTTGTAATCTAGATGTAGAAGCCACTCAGTTATTGTATGTTTTAATTTATGTGTAGTTAGATGTAAGATTTGTGTCTGTTTGTGTATTTTATGGTATAATGTTGTGCTCAGTACATAATATTGGTGTGCTGCAAATGTGGTTTTATGCTGGGTATGTGGTAGGCGAGTTGATCTTTTACTAGGATCTATTTTTGGCAAGCGAGTATGTTTTCTCAGGGTAGATCGAAGCACAAAGAGCTGACGGACTGTCAGTACTTTGCATTCCGAGTATAGGTCAGTTGTTGGATACCGAAAAGGCTTTCTGGTCATCACTTTGAGTACAGCTCTCTGTACTCAATTGTGTAGTAATTCCATAATCCGACCCAATCAGTCCGTATCCTCAGTGGTAAGTGAAGGCCTCCCCTTCTGGCTACAACTTATTTCTGACTTATGCTGTCTTAACCACGGTCAGCCCTACATGCTACAATGTCGTCTGGATTAAATGTGATATTTGAAATGGTACAATCTAAATCAATCTAATCAAATATATATATTACGTATTTTTTAACACCTACATTATAATTATTATTTTTACATTTTTCTTTTCTTTTTTGTACATAGGTAGGTATTTCTCTAATGTATTGTAATAAATGTTATTTTAATTTATTAATTGTTAAAAGATTAATAAAACCTTTGAATAGAAAAAAAAACAAATAGAATAAAATAACTACGCTGAAAGTAGTAAAAAGTACTAAAATAATTATTTTTGTCATTATTTTTGCAATTAAATTATATTTTTCTTAAAATCTCAACTTTCTTTCACGAAAAAATATTACTTTTTTTCTCTCGAAGGTTCACATTACCGTACTATATATTATACAGTTTGATTGTAGTGACGCGAAAAATATACATATTGGACCTTAAATTAAACAAGTCTAATAACTTAATATAAATTTTAAAGCTAAGTTAAGTATGATTAGTAAAGGTACATAATTATGTCATTTAATATGATGACTTTATCTTTGAAACAATAACTATCTCTTTAAAGTAATAATAACCTAGACACATTTTGGTTTGAATGACTAAGCCTACAAGAAAATTTAATTAAAGTGTACATTTTCACGCATAAGTACTTTAGATGAATTATTATCAAATGTTTCAAATAATAATACGGTTCACCGCTTTCAATGAGAATAGTTGTGAAGACGTTTAATTAAGTATAGTCCTTTGTTATTTATTTAGCAATCAAAATACATACTGCGACTGTCTTGACTGTAATACTATTAAACTTGAATAACATTTAACATTTTACTCAAAACCCGGCTGTAAAAAGATTGAAAACTAATAAAAGCTAGACAACATTAAAAATAATATAAAGCTAAGAAAGTATGACTACAAGCAAATTAAATACATATAACAGATTTAAGCAAGCCCTCGTGGGCTACACGGGCGTCCTATAAATAGTTACGCATCTTACTATTTACCTAATATCACCATTCTGTAAAAAAACACATTGTTTTAATCATAAACAGTATAAAAAATATGCAACTCCGATATTAACACGCAAGATTATGACCAAAAGTAAATTTCGTAAATTCACTAGTTTACTGTTTGCAATATTTATTTTATTTTATTTTACATCTTTTTGCACTTAAAAATAGTACAACGGCGGACTTAATGCCATAGGCATTTTCTACCAGTCAACCTTAACATGATGCAGAGAGAACAAAGGTAGGTGCATAACTAAATTAAAATAATGTAAAAATAATGTTATATATCAACAATTCGAATACATAAATATGGTAACAAATATACTAATACATACATTAAAATAATATATAATATTATAATATTTACACAGTAGATACCTATTAAGTTTTAATGACTCTGCTGTCGTTTCACTTAGGAGAAGATGACGTACTCTAGTTTTGAATGTGTCCCTCCAATATAATATTCTCTTATACATACATACATTTTACATATTTAGATATGTATATCAAAAAAATTTAATAAGAATTAAAAATATTTTATGATTCATTAATACGAGTAGTCTTTATAACAGCAGTAGAAGCGAAAACATTTTTTAGAGTTTTTGCCTGTCTGTCTGTTGTATGTTAGTACGCGCATCAAAAACAGCTGCATTTATGGTCTAACTTAAAACCTGGTATATGTTTTATCTTTGTATTTTATCCCAAAAGGGGATTAATTAATGGTTGTACGGTTGTAGGCGAAGTTCGTAAATTTTAAAGGAAAATGCATGAAATTCTGCATATAGGTTCCTTACACAACCTAATGTACAGTAAGATAGATTTTAAAATATAATTTCCTAAATCTTGTTATTGCACCTCTACTCAGTTTCTGCTGTATGGGTTCTGCACACGACATAAAATAACAATAAGATAGTTTTTTTTCCGACTCACTAAGGGGGTTCATTTGGGGATGAAAGTGTTAGAGGAAAGTTCTTCAATTTTGTAGAAAATGGCATGCAAATATAGAATTCCACGCGGACGAAGCTGCGGGCAATAGCTACTAAATAAAACAAGATAGCAGTTAAAAGTCCTTAATTACGTAGATTTCTTTGTTATTTGTTTGCGTCTCAAGACTAGGTTTGAGTCCCGGTGGGCTCGGGCCGTAAGCCGTAACTCGATTCGCCATGCGCCGGTGAGTGAGTGGCATACTTTTAATTGGCTGTAACTGCGTTTGGCTGCAAGCGTTATTGAATTACCCACGGAACACCGTTCAGGGTTGAGAGCTTACTAAATTATGTTTTCATTCCCACGATATTGATATTTTTATTGAATACTTGAGGACTGCGTTGCATTTTATTTACTTTAAAAGATGAAGGAATAAACTTTTTAAAGCCCTTCAAAGGCCTAGTAGATATTTAAGAAATGTATTTTAAAAGAACTCAGATTAATATATAAAATGCGTTTGTATCTCAAACTAATCCTTTAGTTTTAAACTAAAATAAATATTACAATATACGCAGTATTTATTTTTACTGAAGTTAGCTGAGAGTTAAATTATTAAAAGATTTAAAAAAAATGCGTTCGATAAAAATACATCTTTAGATGTTTTTCTTTTTCAAGATGGCCTACTATCTTGAGTTATTTATTAGATCTTTATGTTTCAAAATAAAATATTTATTAGCAAACTAAAACTCATTATTAAAATGTCAGCATGCAGCATCTTCATAGATTTCCCTAGTCTACCCACAACGCTTTAAGTTCATTTTTGAGTCCCGGCTATAATGAAGTTGCATCGCATGAGAGCGTTGTTTATGACTTGAGCTATGGGGCGGAACAATCCGCTTAGTGCAAGCGGGAGCGAGGAGCTGAGCGGCAGCGGGAGCGAATCGCGTTTATCGGGCATCGGTCATTGTGTTAGTGGATTCGCTCAGGCGAGCTCGCTGTAATTACATCAGGGAATACGGTTCCACCGTTCTACCAGCTTCCAACGCTCCCTGTTTTTACTCCGAAACTGCGACCTGTGAACGAGGTAACTATGGTAAATATACTGCCTGTTTCTTCACGCTCTTACTCGCTAGTTTGCATATCAAGCGAAGTGGTACAAAACGCGTAACCTACATCGGTAATAGGTTTAGGTGCTCCGCTTTGCAGCATCGGTTGTTTGTTAGACGTAATTGGTGTGCCAATAAATTCTAGACTTAAAATGTGATCATAGCGAATTGAGACAAAATGTGACTATGAAGTGCTTTTTGCTGACAATGCTATTGTTTCTTAAAACATATTTGTAATTAGACTTCGACCTTAATACATTTACATTACATTTATTGTATTAATTGCCATTGCTAAATATGATGTTTCTAAATACTATTCTGGAGCTGCTAAAATGTCTTCTTTGATGCAAATGCAATTCTAAAACAACGATAAGCAAGGTAAATGTTCTAGCAGATATGTCTAACAATACATAAGTACTGCTGATGTAGATAATACTACTATAATAAAGCTTCTCACAAAAGTAATTATCCGCCAAGCTCCTCTCATCTCATAAAAAAGTACAATATAAAATGTAACAAAGAACCACACTATCTGATATCAGACACAATTAAAATTGCCTCACCGACAGCCGACGGGCTCCAACAAAATTAATTATAAAAAGTAAAATGAAGCTACTAAATAAATGCATAAACCGACCGAAAGCGCCATATAATAAAAAGAGAAATTACTGGGGCGCGGACAGGGAGCGTTTTCCGGGTTTCCGACATCAACACATAATTCAGCACAAGATTAAATGCCTCTTGGAGTCCCCGCCGGAAGGCCAGTGCTCCATTAGACAAGCGTGCCTCTGTAAAGTTGGACCTCTTTTATAAACACCACTATCCACAAAACGTGGATAGGCAATCTCCGGCTATAGCTTTTGCTACTCCTATTATTGTCGCCCTAATTCAAATTTTATTCCCGTGCCCGTTTTTGTTGCTCTACCTGCCGCGGAAAGTAAAACGTTTTTAATTTTGCCGCTTAAAAGTATTAAAGGTAGCTTTTGGGATGGTTTTGCCATTTTGTGAATTGCGCTCCGGCACTGTTTACCTGCAAACACTAGGTGCACAATGAGATTGGAGCACAGTCAACTGTTTTTAGACGTAACATCGACACTGAACACGCTAAAACACGATTCTACTTTAAAACGTAAATATCTACTTGAACAATATTTTTGTGACTTTTGTAGGGAAAGTTTTAATAAAATTAAAGAAACTCTCATCCTATAGAGTTGTTCCATGTTCTCAGTACTACTTGCAATGCATAACATCAGACGGTGATAAATAGAGTAGCAGACTGCTATACTCATCCGGTATCGACTGAATATCTGCTTACTAGGGATGATGCCGTACAGCTTAGTCTTGCGTCGCAAATGCCATTGATTTTGTATGCGACTGGCCGTGGAGGGACAATGCGCCCCCATCAAGTAGAATAGCTCACCATGGCAATGCGGTGCACATTGTGAATAGCCACAACCTGCGAACGTCCGGCGGCCACATTTATTTGTTAACCGTTTGCCTTTGACGCTCGATATCTCGGAAACTATTTTGTTTGAGAGTCTGTGAGTATCTGTCGACATGCCGAATGTCAAACTGAATGGATTTGATGCACATAGTTAGGTATAGATGGTACTTGGACCCCTAGAAGATTCTTGATACTTTGTAATGTTGATTTGTTGAGATGTTGAGATTTGATTTCTTGGTACTTTGTAATGTTGTATAGTTAGCCTGTAAGAATAAATAAATAATTATTTGTAGCAGCAAATAAATAATTATTTATACTGACAGACCTGTGCTAATAATTTTACATAAAAGTCTAGGTAGTCTTCACTCCAAATCTATTTGCACCAACATTTAGTTTGCACAAACGTATACTCTCACTCTTTAGCAATAAGGCCGCCCGTTGCGCATTTAAAATAATTTAAGTTTGTTTCTGTAATAAGTATATTGTCAATCTGTGAGTTTGATGTACAATAAAGAATATTCTATTCTATTCTACTATTATTTTTACTTCAGAGGCCTGTTTCATAAACGTAGCTGTAATATAAGCTACTTCATGCTAGTATGATAAAACGTATTTTTTTGACATTTACGTATAGAGATCTGATGCCGCAATACTGATCATATTATCTGACATTGGAAATGTACGTGCCTAAAGTGCTTACAATTGTAGGTATGCATACCTGCTACTTTAGTCGAGCACGTTTATGAAACAGGCACCTGAAGCCGTAAATCAAATAACACATTAGATAATTTTTTTACAACATTCACACAGCATCATTTAGTAGCTTGTACTATGGGTACTAGAATAACTCGTTTTGCTACATATATATATATACTTTTCTTTTTGTAAATACATACTTATTATACACTAGCTGTTACCCGCGACTTCGTCCGCGTGGATGTCGTTTTATGAACAAAGAATGCTAAAGGTAACAATGTCAATATAACAATAGTAGGTACAACTCATGTACTTACTTACCTATCAATTACCAAACCGACCAAAAGAAATATACGACAAAAACTCAAGGAAAATAATATTCAAACAAATCAAAACAGATAAATAGCTACAACTCATGTACCTAATTCGAAACTAATTCAAATTTTGAAATAAGAAATTGCGACACGTGCGTCCATGACAGCCCGTAGAGTTTAGCGTAATGTCAAATATCAAAATTCACCCAGTTGTTTTTAAACTTAGCGCTTTCAAACAAACAAACTATCTCCTGCGATTTCATCTGTCTGGTAGGTACATCAATAAAAAAACTCAATAACAGAAAATAAAATACCTATCTACCTAAATAAACCTATTTCTGATAATAACTAATCTAAACTCAATAAATGATATCAAATCAAATCATGTATTTCCATGGGCACCAAGGGGCGCATGAACACGTCAAAACAAACATCAAAACACAAAAAATATAAAATTAAAATAAAACTTAGCTAACTAAATTATAATACTTATTGTAATAAAATGATTTGACACCGGCGCTTAGATTGACTATAATTTAACTTAGAGATTTGAATTAAAATCAATCCAAGTACCAGCTCCGATGGGTATTGCATCATGAGAAGAGCTGGTGAGAAACTCATGTGCACCATCTTTTCAAATAATTCATACAATTTTTGTTTGTTCTTTGACAATAATTCTATGTGTAAGTTATAGCAACCAAAACAACATTATAGCTAAAGAGAAAATAAACTTAAATATAGAAATGGAATTAAATTATTACTTGTTAATAAATCCATAGTATATAAGGTTGCAATATCTTACACTTTAAGCAGAAAATAAAGGAGTAAAAACAATGTGTGTATACTACTGTATCTAAAAGGGTTTCAGAAAAGACAAAAAAAAAATATAGATTCTAATAACAAAAACTATTTATACTCCAAAAATATAAAAAATAATAAATGTACACACAGATTGCCTTTACTTAACAATATTTAAAATAACATGAAATGAGGTTATACAAATCAAATTTAATGAGTTAATAAAGAAACTATATAATTATGAATTAATTTTCATTAATCATCATATTAAATAATAAAAATAATGTATCAATTGATATTCATTATAATGTCAGAAGGCGAAACTTAAGTCAATAATATGATGTCAAAAATAAATTATGTCAATCTCAATATAGAATATAATATGTCAAAATAACCATAATCAATCATAATTATAAATAAGATAAAACAATGTCTAACTTGGCAATTCATTTGAAATATAATAACCATAATAATTGTAAATAATACATACATTACTGTAATAAATACATTAGAATAAATATATAAGCAATAAATAAGCAAAATCCCTATAAACTAATATATATACGGATTCGTACTTATCCTACCTAACAGTATTATAAAATAACCTACGGTCACTACGTACAATATCAAATTTATTACCTAAACTTTAAAATTAAAATCTATACAGTACGACTTATAAAAAATAAACCTTTCGGTTTATCTTCATAAGTCGAACCGCAAAGTTAAGTTTGTCATAGGTCATTTATAACCTACGACAAACTTTACTTTGCGGTTCGGGAGCAAACCGCAAAGTTAAGTTTGTATTTTATTGTATATAATATACTGGGTACTTTTCCGGGATAAAAAGTACCCAGTGTGGTGCCCAGGATACTAAAGAATAATTATACCAAGTTTCATCGTAATTGAACCGGTAGTTTTTGCGTGATGCCTGAACAAACAGACAGACAGACAGACAGACAAAAAAAAAAGTTAATTACATTTTTGGGTTCGGTGTCGGTGTAGTAACACGCCCTGCTATTTATTTTTTTGATATTTTCAATGTACAGAAATTTTACTTCTACAGATTTATTATAAGTATAGATAGAAACACCCACACCAAGACAAACCTCTATGTTTATGCACACAAAGATTTGTTTTGAGCGGGAATCGAACCCTCGATCTCTGCGTTGCGTTGTAGGCAGTTGCACTACCGAATCCGCTATACGGTCGTCAATTCTAATTTTAATTTTGTGTCGTATCAAGTTATTCTGTCCTGTCATTTCTGTTGCAGATCTATGAATACAATGACAATATCGGTTGATTAAAATACCACTGTGGTAAATATGATATTTCATTCTGGTGGTATTGTATAGCTATGGGACGGCCGTGGTATTGGCAATTATGCAATATTAATGATACATTAAAATTCGTGGCATTATTACCGGTGGTGAATAAACAATTTCGTAGTAAAAGCTGTAATTTCACAATATGAATAAATTACAATCGAAAGTATTCATACACGTGTTTGAATATGTTGAATATGAGACGATTTATTAACAATAATGAATGTATTGTGAACCAATATTAAAACATACATAATATTACATCACACCTATAATTCCCAGAAGGGTGCGGCAGAGATGTGCAACACCCACGTTTCACCTGTTATGTTTTAGGTCCCATGGGATAGGGGGTGAGCCTATCGCCATCCACCGGCCATAGTTCCAACTCCGTGCTGCTATTATGAATTTCCTGACGGCAAGTTCACAGTTCACTGAATAGAAAAATAATTGTGACGATCAAGTGAGGGTAGTGGACAATATCCGCGCTTCACGGAGACGACGCAGAGCTTTACCAGTCGGCTCGTGACCACGAATGATACAAGTCATTTCGAAACATCGAGCATAGGTATTTATTTGCTTTATATATAGGTAATTACGCGATTCAGACCTGTTATCTAATTTTTGAAAAATATTGGTAATGATTCCATACTTGCAAGATGATTAAAAATGATATGGCTAAAATAGCCTCAAACTAAAAATATGCGGGCTCTACCATCACATTTTATTTTTTTTCCGAAAGAGTTTATGAAATAAGTACCACCTTCTTCTTCGTCTTACTTTTACATACATTTAAGACTGGGTGTTTACCAGTATGCGTAGGTATTCTGGGTTTACTGAACAAATACATAACAGCACAGCACAGTGCAGCTCTAGTCGATAGGCATCCTTAACCTATATTCAAGTTATTATTAACTATCAACACGCAGGGATATAAAATCTAATAACTATAACCAACTTTATGTGACTTTCAATATGTATGATAATTATATTTTATTCATTTCATTTGAAAAGATGGTGCACATGAGTTACTCACCAGCTCTTCTCATAATGCAATACCCATCGGAGCTGGTACTTAGTTTGATTTTAATCTGATTCAAAACAGTTGCATTAAAACTAATCTAAGCCCCGGTTATTCAAATCATTGTAATTAGTATAATTTAATATTATTTATAATGTATTTTTAAATCATTTGTTTGTAATATTTTGACGTGTTCGCGCCTCCTGGGGCCTATGAAAATAAATGATTTGAATTTTGAATTTGAATTTGAATTCAACTTTGTTTAGCAATCGGTTAGCGAATTCGATTGCATAGTTAATTTAATAGCTAATAATATTTGCCGCGCAATCAATATGATAAACTAATTATCATTATCACCTAATAATCCGATTACTATCACGAGGACTGGAATCAGGAATCATATTCACTGGTTTGGTAGCTTAATGTTAATATAACATTATTATTGTATTAGTCATACCGATCAAATTACTTTGCTTAAATAAAACGAATAGAATTAAAAACTGAAATTTAGAATACAGAATATACTTTATACACTTGAAATATTTTAAAGCAAATTATAGCTTTGCTATACCTTTTTGTATTTTATACAATATATTAAGGTTGAAAAATTAAGAATCCAGCAGTATTCGAACCTAAAATCCCCAGGTAAACGCCCCAGGTGCTAACTTGGCATAGGACCTAGAGCCGGGGGGTTGCAGGTTCGGATCCTATTTCACGTTCAAATAATAATTACTAAAATAAATTCGAAAATCTTTCTTTAACTCTTTTAGACTTTTCTTATTAAAACTACATTTTCTTTCAATGTAAATTTACCTGGCACTCATGTTCTCTGATTGCTTTTACATTTCTAAGAAAATTTAGAGTAAACAAACACTGAATTATATCCATCATAAAATTTTCTTTGTGTTCTGCTAAAACTGCTTACATAAAATAGGAGTTTCAACTGAGTAATAAAGAGACGTTCCAAAAATACACGGTATTTAATTAACTAAATAGATGAAGCAATTGAATTTAACTATCGTCAGAAGCTATATTTATTTTACATAAGTGACGAATTAATATAAACAATACGGTTTTATACATTCAACTAGTTGTTACCTGTGGATTCGTGCGCGTTTTATTCGATATTGCCTGCTATTACCTACAAATTTGAGGTATTTCCCTCTTAAAATTTTAAATTTTCCTTCATGAAAGGAACCTATGTGCCGAATTTCATACGTTTTCCTATTAAAGTTGATGAACCACTCATTAATTTTACACCCCCTAATTTACACCCTTCGGGATAAATACAAAGATAAAATATAAATATACTAGATTCATCCAATTCCATGTATGACAGACAGACAAACATTCTAAAAAAATTGTTTCGCTTCTACTGCTGTTTATATCATTTGAATAATTTTCAATGTACAGACATGGCCAATTTACAATTTTGTTAGATATGGATATATCGGCGCATTTACAACTGTTCGTCGATAACAATTAAGATTAATAATTTGTAGTCCTGAAATTTGTTCATAAACCATCAGTTGATTATTTTTGAGTCGATTACGATGTAAAATTAATGTTAAGATTTTAATTTCAATACTTAACCTACAAACTTGTAAACTCGTGCACGTGCGCCGAGTCCTTTAAATACGACCACACTGTAGGCATATGTCTCAGTCGCTCTAGAGCTGCCGTACAGTATGGACCTCTCTGTGACGTCATAACTCTGACCGTTGAATAAACGAAGCCTATAAAAGTATTTGTGAAGTTTTCCTTTAAAGACCCAGAATGAGCAATCATGAAGACAACAATTGTGACGTCTCACTTTTTAAATAGCCGTACGTTCAATGCGGCATACCGGAGTGTTGATATAGATTTAGATTTAGATTTATTTGCTAAAAATAACGGTCAATTAAAAAAAAACTTGTGTAACTCTTTCTTTCACTCTTAACTTTAAAATCCTACTTGTGTCTATCTCTTGCTTTTTAATTTATTAATTGTTATATCTATATGTAAATGTCTTAATGTATTCCTACTTTATTATCTTTACTATCTGTGAAAACTTTTAATTGGCCTTCCTTTTCACATTATCTCTGTCTATTATATTAGCTGTAAGTTTTCCTAACATTATAAAATAATATAAAATAAAATAAAATAAAATAAATAAATAAAAACACTCCGAAGATCCCTTCTCCGTCAGATATGATAAGACATAAACTATGACTACAAACAGCTACGATCACATTTCACTACATACTACGGACCGCTACAATCAACACAACACTACATCCTACGGACCGCTACAATCAACACAACACTACACACTACGGACCGCTACAATCAACACAACATTACATGCTACGAAACGATACGATGCCTACGAGGTTACGAATAAAAAACATGTTTTACTAAACGAGTTTCAGATTCAGATGGTAAATAGTAGCAGTTAATGTACGTCTGCAAATTACTTCATGCGTGTGTTTCGGACAATATTTGCCAAATATACATAGCTCTAAAGCTCAATCAATACTATGAAACGCTCTAGTTAGCAAATACCTTAAGATCCATCTGGCTTAATTGTATTCTGCAGTACTTCGGACACATCTTACATACATATCCATGCAAAATTTCAACTATTTGGCACATCCAGTTTTGACGCTATGCTTCGGATAGACAGACCGACACTGTCATGGTGAAACTATAAGGGATCCTTGTAGGTACTGCGGAACCCTAAAACTCGTGGTCACTGGTAGGGTAGAAGAAAAAAGAGCGAGGGACCGAAGCCTGATGTGTTGGTCTGATCAAATATGAACAACACTCAACTCCACGGTCTACGAAGCTCTCCAAGTGGCCGGAGATAGATCAAGATGGCGGCACATCGTAAGGACTACTCATCGATGGAAACGGTCACAACCCTCAGACATGAGGATTACGACTCACGGAGGAGGAAACCTTAAGATTCCACGTTCCTTCGTGCAAACAGTTTAATATAAACATTTCTTTAATAAGAGCTTTTAATCTTACAAGCCCGAATGGGAATTTACATAGAAACAAAAAACCAATTACAAGTTCCGTCACATGGGTAATGCCGGAATTTCTCTCGGGGCGTTTGATTCGCCTACGGTTGGATATTATACTTTATTTCCTCCTTGTTTTTAATCTTAATGCGTGTGTTCATTTTTTACACCTTTTATTTGCTAATGTTAACTTGTTATGGTTTTAATAAAAAAGTAATAACATTAGGTACCGTTAACTATCTAGTTTATGCAATAAAAATTAAATGCATATTTTTTTTTTGTAATCAATTTATTTATTTTTTTGATGTAAAAGTTTAAAGTACGCTGTACTCGAAACTTAACAAGGCTAATTTAGACGTATTTTTTTAACAGAAGTCCTTACTTGAAATAATTTCGTGTCACGGGATTGTTCACAATCATACATTACACACACAAAAAGCACACCCAGAGTTAGATCAAATTTTTGCGGATCACATAAAAAATTGTCACGTATTGGGATCGAAACTACAACACCAGCGCAATTAAAAACGGTGAACGCTTTAACTGTTGTCCTTTGCATACTGTTAAATCATAATAATAATGTCTTCATCCAATTTACACTGATAAATTAATCATTTTCACATATTTGCCTGCAATTAACCACGTCTATAAATATTTTCGCTTACTTGTCAATACATTTATTAGTAACTAAATCCTAATCAAAATCGATTTCGTGATTAATTTAAATATTGACCAAATAATTCACAGATGGATAAACAAATTTGATTTTCCGCTTAAAATTTGTACATGATTTATAATAAATTATATTAATATTTATCGCTACACTTAAAATATAATGAAGATATGAATATCGCTAAACTGACCTATAAATTTGAAAGTGTTCGATTAATAATGACGTGCATAATTCATACACAGTAGTAATAGTATTATGAAATACTTTTAACACCTTTCATTTTTATTTTTAATCAATAATAATATTAAATTGCCAGTAAATCCTTCAGTGATCTAATCGTGAACACGAAACAAATGACCCGATACGTATATTTGTGGGTAATATGGGCCATTATAGGCGTATTGTTATGTAACAATGTAAATATAGTTACAATCGTTGCAGACACAACCATGATGAAGAAGCAATTACACTATCCAATGGTCCCATTGACAAGGCCAAATACACACATTCACTTACTCAAGCACACCCAGTCTCAGAACAAATCTTTACGAATCACACAAAGATTTGTCCCGTGTGGTTGAGTGGTTTAAGCGGTCGCCTCGCCACCGCTCTCCACTGCACTGGTGTTGTGGGATCGATCCCCACATGTGACAAATCTTGACACATTCACTATGTGTGTATTTGGCCTTGTCATTGAGACCATTGGATAGTGTAATTGCTTCTGGCGTTCTATCTAATGTAAAAAATATTAATTTATTTATTTATCATACATCCATAGTTTCCTTCTAACTTCACCTTTACTTCCAGTATTTGAAAACACAACTAGGCAAGTGTAACTTTGGTAAGTTCAGGCATAAATGAACGTGCTTATTAATTTCCAGTATATGGCGTATCGATTTTAGCAGGATCGCTTTCAGGCGCTATTAGACGCGGTGTCGCAAACTTGGATGAGGAAACTTTGGCGGTGTCCATTACAAGTCTTATTACTATAGTGGCTTGTCATGTGTCTTATGTCAGAAATTGTTGGGCAGTCAGGAATTTTAATGAGGTTATTTTGTGTTAAAATTTCTCTAAATTGCTTGGATAAATCGATGTTGGTACCTATGATTTATGTTTTTATGGGAGTTAAATTGTTTACTGCTAAAAATAAGCCAGGGGTAGAAAAAACACAATAATATTTTTTTTTCTATGTTTTATATTATTATTTCACGCCGATTGTGTTGGTCGCCATGTTTAGTGTCTGTCACCGCGAGGTGTCGGGTTCAAATCCCGGGTCGGACAAAGTGTTATTTGTCAACTTTCTATCAGATTTTTTCAATAGCAGCACAGAGTTGGATTTGTGTCCGGTGGACGGCGATAGGGTCGCCCCCTGTCCCATGGGACCTAAACATAACAGGTGAAATGTGGGTGTTGTACTCCTCTGCCACACCCTTCTGGGTAGTATAGGCGTTATGTTTTGTTATGTTATTTAGTGTGTAAAATACTTATTGTGAAAATAACCTTCGCCTAATGTTTTAATCTTGGGCCAGATTCCCCGATTTCCTCTTCACTAGTTTTCTAATAAAAGTCGGTATAAAACCAGTGAACTTTTCACGAGATTATTGATTTACGTAGCTAATTCAAATTCTAGACACATCGTTTAATATTTTAGGGTAGAGATATAATTGGATGCACAGCGGCTGCATCTGAATGCCTTGACTTTTGGCGAAACGCCACGTATTTGCATAATTTAATGTTCTACTAATAAATACCCGCATCCAGACGTCAGACGCGTTTTCAGTAACGTTCACAAATTAAAAACTTAGTCACCTTGTGCCTTCTAAAATATATTTGTTCTTTAAAACATATATGCATTTTTAAATTTATTTATTTAAAATAAATCTGAACCGATTTTACAGAAATTCACCATACTGATACGATTAATGAAAAAGTATGGTTGCCTACAAACTCAATCAGTTGAATACATTGTAAAGGTATTGCAATAAGCCTAAATGCCAGATCACAAAACATTCACGGTTTTATTTCACTATAGTGATAAAATATACAACAAACCAATTATGATAATTAGAACCCATAAAATAGGCAATACTGATTCCGCAAACAAAATTTAAATTTAAATAATTGCTGAAATTTAATACCTGGTTTTGATTTTTGCTAATTCATAATACCTAACTTAAACTCAATTACCATAATAAATATTCATTATCGGGTAGCTCAGTCTATTGAAAATTATCATAGATATATTAATTAATAAATAATGCAGCTGATATCATTACACAATACGTTAATGCTATTTGATTCACCGAATTATTCAGCTATATCCATGAAAATGAACCGATCAAATAGCGCTTTACATTATTTGTTAATCCTCATTATTATGCACGGTGACATAATGAACTGCATGGATTCACTTCCTTTGTATGTGAGTGACGTGTTTAATATATTGTTTTAGCATCTTAAACGAAACATAATCTTAGTATGTCATGGTAACAATGTAATTATTTTAATCTTGAACAATCTCGCAACTATAATGAAAGATTGATAAACAGATCTCACACTGACATTCATGAATGTTTTGATATCTATTTTATATGAAAACTTTAATTAAAACCGAATTTGGAATACATTTTCCACGTGCGCAGTTAGAGCTTTAATTGAAATTTGTTGGTTCACCGAAACGATTACCGAGCAACTGATATTTTAATTGTTTATGCAAATAACGCACTAAGTGTGTGTATCGCATTTGCATAAATTGCGTTCACGGTACAACCTGCCCATCATAATTATATTTTAAGATTTTCTCCGTCAAAAATAAAAGTGCCCTTTACCTTTCTCTGTAATTTTATTCTATTTCTCAAAGATGACTTCTTATAACGCAGGAGTAAGAGGCAAACTGAATTGATTTCAATATTCCCTCTACACTTTTCCCTGAGATATTTTTCGTTTCTGTTCTACATTTTACATAAACTAATTTCCTTGGCAATATTGGTCTTGCGACAGTTCTGTAGGCATGGGCGCCTCTCTCAAAAAGAAACTCGTCGAGTCGGGCCTTCGCCGACCAAATCAAATCACTCGACCTTATCGATCACTCGAAGAAAACTTACTACTAAATTTATTTGCGTATCTGTAGACGGTGAAACTTGGATATATTTATACATTTTTTTATAGTTGAGTAGACGTATGGGTAGGATACGGTATTAATCCAATAGTGCTTGCTGATTTAACGCAATTGCTGAGGTTGCATCCCCTTGCCGGCACAGGGCCGGACACCCTTCACCGAAGGGGAAACGTTAATATGAGGATATGAGAATTTACTGTTTAATCCAGCTGCAGGCCAATTTGTTAATATTTTCATTCAATCCACTTAAAAGCCTGCTTGTATGTAAATTTTATACGTAACGCGATATTATATGCACGTATGGGCTTACGCTTTGAATGCTTTAGAGAGATTGAAAAACCCAACGGGAAAGTTATTGCAAGGATTACATGCTTAATAAATAGATCTGTTCGAGTGTGAGTACTTTATAATATTGAAGAGTGTTATAAATTACAAATAGCATAAAACATTAGAGGGTTGTATGCAGCGTTTGCTGTGGTCGGTGCGGGCTAGCGCGCCCCTTTATCAATTAAGGCTAAACAAGAAAAATGACCGCCGGTAAGCCTACACAAGGCTAATTAAAGCAAGTAGGTAAATTTCGGCAAGAGCCGAGTGTCCCCTGTGCCCCCTCGTCCCTCGTGCCCCGCAATTCGTGTTCATCCCTCTCGGAACAGGTGGTTAAACTTTTGCGTAATTTCATTAAGAGAGGCGTATATTTTGATCAACACGCAAAAATCCGGTTTTATAAGCTTCAGTGTGCGGGACTGTCTTACAACTGCGATTAATTTTATTTACAATAATGGGGACATTAATATCATATTTCATGCATCTTTTGCCTTTCTTTTGAGCTGCGTCAAAGTTTTTATTGATTGAAGTTACCTAGTGAATTTGGTGGCATCAATAAATCATTCATGGTAGATTAAATAGTAGTTGACCTCTCCCTTCGAGGAGTAAACACCATTACGAGTAGTTTAGGGGCGTTCACAGAAAAAATCGCACTTGCCGGTACTAAAATTCTGTTTTAGTGAAGCGTTTTGAGAAGGGAACCTTTATTATTATTTATACCATTTTACAACTACTGTTCAACTAGTTTTACAGACCAAAATGTCTAAGTAAGTGTTGTTATCTGGACATTAAGGTCTCGGGTTCGATTATCGGGTCGTGTTAAGTGTTATTAGTGAACTTTCGGTCAGGAAATTCAGAAATGCAGCACGGAGTTGGAATTGTGCTCGGTGGATGGCGATAGGCTCACACCCTATCTCAAGTGACCTATAAATTACAGGTGAAGTGTGGGTCTCCCCTATACCACACCCTTCTGGGTAATACTACTTCAATCAACAGACTATGAGGGCGCCTAGAGCGCCGTAACAAACAACTTTTCTGGCCCTACAGTAGTTTAAAAGCTACTATGGTTGATGTACACTTAAGGAAATTGAGGACTTAGGTGATGGAGATTAGGTAGGTAATAAAAACTCGCGTATTAAGGTTTTTCATATGAATATACTTAGCATAAATCGTAATTTTAATCAACTCTTAGTTTGTTAGCGGACAATAAGTGTACTTTCGACCTCATTATTTTGTCAGAGTGTTGGTTAAGCAAAGTGTCGAACAATCCACCGATGGCCGGCTATGACGCATATAATACCAATGTTAACATTAATCAAAATGATGACGTAGTAATATATTTTGTAAAAAGCAACATACAATGTCAAATTGAATGCCCTAGATTTAATGAAGGTTCGGTCTTAGTGTGCAAATTTAAAAGCGACCTTGCTGTTGTGTCAATTTATCGTTCGCCATCCTTCACTAGCACAGATGTTTTCACAGATTGTTTGTATGAAGTTTTATGTAATTATCATCATTTAAATCTGTGTCCATAATGTAGTTTGTAGTTTGTTTCTTTTTGTTATATAACAATAGTAATATAAATGTACTCGTTCTTACTCGTGTTTACTGGTTGCGTGGGTTTCCTGGTGACCTATAAATACAGATACAAGCTGTTGTATCTAGTTTAGGCACCAGTCTCACAATTACAGTTTTTGTATAGCCCCTAAGATACACTAGAAATAAGTTTTATTGTTGCTATTATTTATATTTGTATTTTAATTGTTTGGGAGAATAAAAATATTTTTATTTATTTTATTTTTATTTTTTTATTTATTTAATATAGAAATGATGTTATGTTATGTTACTCCGTTGAGGGCTTAAAAAAAAAGTTCATAGCTTTCCGAACATGTTACATAATATAAGTATCTAATTATACAAAGTTCTCAAATACAGACTTTAAGTAGGTTATATCAATCATAAGAGATTTCACAAATTCTGTAACATTAGCCTGGTCGCACCTCAACTAAGTAGATATTGAACTACGGCCTTAGTGGATTAAAACTTGTTTGTAATGGATTTTATACTCAAAATTGATAATATTAGAACATAAAATATGAGAGCTGAATATTCGTTTTTGATTATACGTAATCGTTTTAGATATTTTATGGATGGGACTTCAATGTGACTTTGAATAAGTTGGGTGTATAATTTGACACCTCGGACGACTAACCGCTTGTGAAGGGCAGACGAATTAAGTAATATCATTAGAAATATGTCCGAAGAAAATAAAGATAATAAAATCAGGACATATTATTATTGTATATTAGAAGATGTTTTTAATTATACATATTTCTGTCTTCAATGATAAAGAATTTGCATACTGTATGTAATCCAGCTATATTTCATCATTCATAGTAAAAAGTATCTGCCATATTTTAATTACTTTTGACACTTACAGCAATGGTATTTTGTCGATTAATAATAATCTATTTGTCTAACAGCAAGTCAGCCATTTAAAAATTGCCATACTTGATCTTAATCTACCAGTCCGTGAGAATTTACCTATGATCAGTTTCATCGATATACGTATAAAAACTGCAAGTCCCAACCTTCGATCGAATCTCGAGCTCCACGTGAGTATCCGCACCGTCACCTACTTTGCATCATAATCGAATTTCCACAAAGTAAAACAAAATGTCGTCAGCACATTAATATTCAGCGATAGGGCCGACGCATCGCCGGATTGACGTTTAACATGCAAATTGCAATCTGAAAATCTAGCGAAATTGTGTGCCACTAAATATTTTCGACATTATTAATTCAGGACACAGTTGTTTGAATCGGCAGCTAGAATATAATTTAAATGTTAAACGAATTTGTGCCACTAACGCTAAATTAGACTGGGGTGCTAGCCGCCGGGGTTTTAATCGGACAGGTGAATCTACGAAACACATACATTTATTCATTTTGCTTTTGCGTTTATTTCGTGTGTTTAGAGTCATATTGGCTGACTCAACTTTGCAGTTTCTAGTTTAATTTGTGCTTACTAAGTGAATATTAAACGAGAGTTATTAATTTTGGTAAACCATTATATTAAAGAGGTTGTTTGTTAAGAGGTAATTTGTTTATGTTAAAGAATTTGAAACTCATAGTCTTGATATATGTCTTTAATCTTTCATAACTTGAGAGCATTTTTAAAAATTAGATAACGGGCCTAAATAGTGAAATTAATTATTATTATTATAAAAGTAAACAAAAAAATCATAGTCTTGATGTTTATTTGCACAATTTTCCTGATTACTGCCTAAAGACGTCATAAAAGGCGTGAATATCTGACATAACCGTATGCTACGTTCGACCGATAAACAAGCTCTGTATTATTGGCTCAAGTAAGCATGTTACCGAAAAGTAACCGTAAAGTAAAGTCTTTTTTAAAAACCGAAACAACCAACTGCACTTTTCGTAAATTACCGCAAGCAAGCTACCACAAGGGGTCATTGGAAAACTGTAGCGATTAAACTGAAGGGGAGGAGACAAGACGTCTCAGCTGAGCGCGGCCGAGTGATGGATACGGAAAATAAATCAGGTCCCAGCACTCGTTGGCGATGACCAGATGGGCCCGCCGACTCCCCGCTAATGTATTACTCAGGTCATTCAGTGCTTTGAAGTTATTGCGAGCTGTAATATACCGGCGGCGCTGCGCGGCACGTAAACCGCAATCGTATGTCTTACGACTTATGAAGCTTATTAGCGTTATGAAATTGTGGAGTTTGAAATATGTTTCTTCTGTTAAGTGTATCATTATGCATTGCTTTCGTAAAATTAACATCACATTTATTTTTTCGAAAATATAGTCTCCTCGCTATGGTTATATGTTTGTGCCTTTTGGGGTTGAGAAGCTTGGGCCGTGGGGACCAGGAGCCCATTCTTTATTTAAAGAAATATCAAAGCTATTGGTTGATACAACACGTTGCCGAAATGCTGGTTTTATTTTGGGCAGCGAATTTTTTTTGTTAGATTTGACAAAACTGCATGTATTTCATTGATTTGATTAAACTCGGTGGGTAAAATATAATTGACAAATACATTATACTACTTTAAATACTTCGTTAAAGGCTGCCTCGTTGTCTAGTATGGGACTTTTAACCGCGAGGTCTTCGGTTCGATTTGGGTTCGATAATGGGAAATAATGTGAATTTAAAGTTTATGATCTCAGGAAGTTTATGTGATATCTAAGTAATTCTTTTAACGATGTTTCTTATATATAGACGTGTTGCAATTATATCTATCACTCATCCAGACAATTTTGTTATTCAATTTTAATCGCGAAAATTACTGTATTCAATTTACAGCCATGTTTTATTAACACCATCAATCTGAATACCTCCCTAAAGAACCTGCAATACCCCTTTAGGGCTACCCTAAGTTAATTTGGTAAGCCAAAACAGAGATGTTACCGCTCAGTGAATAATAAGACATCTCCCTAGTGACGAAATATCACGTGGGGTAAGGCTTAGTCTGCATGTGTATCGTATCGTTTGTATTATCCTTTTTGTATGAAGCCTTACCTAAATTTATTTATTATTAATATATATAAACGGAATATTGTACATAGCTATCAAACAAAATTCATAACTTCGCATTCAAGCTACAAGGCAGTGACGTCACGCCTTTGTAGCCGTTTGTTTGATGCGCTTGGGCGAGTCTATTATTATTAATATTATTATTACTTAAGATACATGCACAAGTAGTGGTTAAGCTCCATATTGTACGTAAGCAACGGTCAAGCCAAAGTTGTAATGTGTATTGTGAATTATAAATAATTAATTATAATTAATTCGATTGATAATATTAAGTTGTTATTGCAAAAAAACACTTTAAAATATGGTTGGAAAACTGATAATTTGCCAATATTGTGTGATTTTAAAATATATAGAGATAGATTTGTTCCTTTTAATAACAGATCTGCCGATAATTGCCAAATTGGTTTCAAAATGTTAAATTCTATTGCGTCATTTCATTATTGTCCATGATTGTACCAATACGTCATTATGACTGGCAGTATGATACTATTATGTGTTCTATTGAGTACCCAGCCTTACTACAAGAACCTTTGTTCGCCATATCAATACGATATGCTTAATTCACATCGCCTACTTCTGAGATCTTGATAGGACAACAACAAAGAGAATGTACCTATTGTATCCAAAAGGTTTCGATATTGAACACTATTATTATACTAGAAGTGTCGACTATACAGTATATTTATATACACATATTTCACTATACATAGAGTTTATCGCCCGGCAACTGAATTGATATCTTTGAAAATAAAAAATGCTGGTTTGTTTCAAAGCTTCTACATTCACTGGGCCGGGTGGTAAAAATATAACCAAATATTGCCTGAAAAACCAGTTATTTTATTCCAAAATATACAAAAGTCTACCGAAAAACGCACTCCTGACGATTTTAAATAATCGAACCTGTATAAATTTTGTTCTAAATTTAAATAATTATAAAACACCTCAAAGTGTAACAAAGCTAACCGCTGACAGCATTGGTATTGTTGATATATTTGTATTGAAAAACCGCAGGTAACAAAAAGCCGCGGTTTATTTCCATCAGCTAACAATAAATAGAGTTCGCAGCTTCGACGGTAACGTACAAATATAAACGGGAAATGATTCATTCCCAATTTCGACATATGCACGAATTGAAAGGTCGGCTGCGAGTGACGTATTTTTAATTACCTTCTACCGCGGCGTTGGATAGCCACCATATTGAATATCTACAGAGGACAATAAATAAGTCAAGAGCCACCTTGGTCTCTCACGTTCCCTTTTAACTATCCGCCTAGCACGAGTAGTGCAATCGTAATTAAAAGTCAAATACATCCGTGTTAACGTGTAAAATACGCAATTAAAATATATTGTACCGATCCCAATATTTAATTTATTCTCGAATCGAGTTCGAATTGAAATCACAGAAGGAATTTTACTCTGCATTTGTTAGGGTTGTTCGGAATATTCGAGTTGATTTGAAGGTGTATTTAGGTAAAAAGTTAGGTATTTTAATTAGCCGTATCTTGATCGAATCTCCGTGCGAGCTGATTGAATTTCCGGGGGAGGCTATCTCTGTATTTGCGGAGCGTTGCGGGCGGTGCGACCGGCGCTGGGCGGCCGCCCGCTCGCTGCGGCTCAGTGGCCTGTGACGTCACACCGTCGATTACATTTTTTTTTATTATTTGCTACTGTAAACAGCCGCTCATAAAGTCTACTCCTGTCTTTTTGTTGTGGCCTCCGTGATTAAACGCGATATTAATAGAGTTTTCTTTATGCTCCTTTTTCTGCGTCGGGATAGGTTACTTTTTTTTTGTGTTTTATGCCGTTATTATTTAGTCACTCAAGTTCGATATGATTCTCCTTTTCTTTGATCATTTGTCTGTTTTTTATTTTACTAGTATATTCTATAATTGGAAAGGTGATGGGTTTTTAACCACCTCTTCTATATCAATGAACGTTTTATATTGTTGTTGAAGACGTCCTTGTCTACATAAAATACGGTGGATGGTCTCTATTTAAATTGACAAAGACGCCTGTTTATCTATTAATAAGATCCTATAACGGGTGACGATAACTATGGTATCTATATAAACAGAATTGAAGCCATACAAAGAATGTTTTTAAGGTACACCCAGTATCGCTTAAATACTTATTTACCAGATTATTTGAGTCGCTGCAAAAAATTTCATATTCTTTCCTTATATGAACGAAGAAAAATAGCAGATCTATCATTGTTGAGCAGTCTTATGAATGGTTTGATGGACGTCCCCGAGCTACTGAGCAAGATATAATTCCGTGTGCCTTCTGCATTTACTAGAAGAACCGATCTTCTTAACATACCGTTAGCCAAAACTACTTATCGACAAAAATCATTTATTGTAAGAGTTTGTCGAACTTTTAACAGCGAGTGTCGTGTGGTTGAACTTGACTTATTTAATAATAATATCCATAAGTTAAAAAAAGGTATTAGTAACATATTTTTCGATTCATAACTAAATTGTAAATTTATTGTAGTTATATATTATCTTTTATCTATCTATTTATCTTTATTTTAGTTTAGAATAATTTATATCCAGTTGCGTGTGTGTGAGCTAAATTTTATTCATTTACTAACAGTGGAAACTTGTAATTGGCCATGTTTTATTATGTTTTATCACAATATCTTGTATTAGCTGTAAGTTTTCCTAAAATATTAAAATAAAATAAAATAAAATGATTATATAATATGGGTGTGCTTATGTGAGTGAATGTGTGTAAGTGGCCTTGTCATTGTAATATAATGTAAAAAATCCAAATTATTTTATTATTATTATAATAATTCAATAACAAGTATTCAAAGATTTAGCCATATTCGTGTGATAATTAATGAATCATTATTATTGAGTGAAAACGCGTTTCTTTTTTTTAATTTACTAAAATGCTTATTCTCGGCTCTCTAGAATATTACAACTGAGTATTTTTTTCTTTTCTATCAAGATTCTAATGAAAAGAAACATTTAATTGAGTAATTACCCAATCTCATTAGCTGATTAATTAAACATATCTAATAAGCTTTGATTTTATTAAGAGAAGAAAACATTAATTGCATACATAAATACATATACCAAGACTTGACAAAAATGTAATCAAAAACAAAATCGCACGAAGATTCGTCATAAATATTATATTCTTTCACTTTTTATAGATTGCACAAAGGTCACTTTTACGTAGCTTGTTAAAATGAATCACGAATCAAGGCATCACTGCGACTGAGATACTCGAAACGAAACTCTGGCGTAATCGTATACTACTGGGGTCCTATGATTGATGTGACGCGTAATAAGGCTCACAAGTACTGCAATTTGTTTACCCTTATCGCTTTAATATACTCTCGGAGTACAAAGACAGGTTTTCGTATCGTATTTTATACCGATCAACAATACCGACCCCGACGTACACCGATAATTGGAGAAAATGTCTCCAAGGAGCCAATTTTGCTGACTCTACTTGTAAAACGGTACGGCGGCAACCGAACCGCAAATTGGGGAAAGTACGGATGGGCCATCCAGTACTAAACTTGTTAGCACATTGATGTGCTGGTGCTTTTGGCTGCAACATTTTCATGTGTTAGTAGAACTTACATAGCTTCTAATATAAAATCGCTAAGGAAGTATTTGGTAAGTTCTTTTTTTTAAACCGTACATTAAAAATAAATCCTGTTTACAAACATACATTTTACAAACAAAAAGCACACCCAAAGTTAGATCATATCTTTGCGGATCGCCCAAAGATTTGTCCCGGAGGGAAAACCCGACCGCTTTAACCACTATGCCAACCACTTAAGTACAAAGCATTTACGTAACAGTAGCAGTTGTAATATTTACGTAAGCGTAGTTATTGTCCTACTCGTAATTCATTTAGTTGCAGTAGTATTAGTATAAAGACAAGGGTGTGTATGAAGGCACAAATGCACAAAGTATCAAAGCCGAAATATTTTCAGAATAGGTTTAGTATTTATTTTAGATAAAAAAGATAACCTATTAGTTTAACCTATTAGTTTTAAACATAACTTTGTTTTATAAATTGTAGTACATAATGATGCTAATATTAATAAGGACTTGCCTTTACCAATGTTTAAAAATAAATTAAGTAAATGGTTATTAGATAAATGTTTTTACTGTATTAAAGATTATATGACATAATAAAGAATGATATTAATAATTATGTAATAATGAATAATTGAATTGAGAATATTATTGTTAAAATTTAAATTAAGAAAGTTGAATTTGTACTGCATGACTTCTTATATTTTTATTTTTTTGCACACCATTGTTATGGTAGAATGTATTGAACCATTGTTTAATTACTAACACCTGTATTTGTACTACATTCTTGCAAAATAAGTGATTTGATTTGATAACTTTGTCATACTTTTAACAACTTGTAAAAAAAACTATTGATTTCAGTGAACCTTCTGCGCCTATTTTATGGCTGAACGGCCACAGTATCCATACGAAGAAATAAATTATAAGCAATCCATCACTTTCAATGTTGACAAATATAGCGCAACGCATTTAATAAAATAACAGGAAAAACTAACCGATTGCTTTTTTTCAACGGCCAACGACAACGTGATGGATTTGATGTTATTGCTAAATTGACTGTGCTTATGTTTTACGCGATCGGTGATTTACAAGCCACTAAAATTCAAACTATGTTTTATGAACTGTTATTTATTTATTAAATGATATACTCATTGTGCTAACAGCAACCCAATACGCACAATAAGCTAATTATACAATATTACGACATAAATAAATTACATAATATTACTTACAAAAAGGAGACATAGTTTTAAAAAAGCCAGCATACTTCATGTGAAAAATATCAACATCTGGATGCTGAGCAATCAGTGTGTTGATCAATGCGATAGCGTGGTTGGTTGGCGCAAATTGTGTAGTGCACTTGGTATCAAAGAGCGCATCTTGCCTATAAACAACTGTGTTTGGCGAGAAAAACCATCAAACTGTGTAAATGTAACTTACCATTAAATAAATAAATAAAAAAAAAATATGTTACCTAACTTTTAAGCCGATGCCTGGTTAATCGATGCGGGAGCGGGGCGGTCGAGTATTTATTCTTCTATCATAGAATATTATAATAATATATATAATCATCTGACAGTTACTTATTAAGTTTAGTTTAAGTAATTAGACTAGTTTAATTAAAGATCCATATTGTATTTTGTTTTATAAATAAAGCTGTAATTTATTTTAATAAAAAAAATATGAAAAAAAATCATAGAAATATCTGATCAGGCACTCGGTATCAAAACAAATAAGTCCCTAGTCTTCAATGAGAGTATGCGCCGCTACCGCACTGATACATTAGAAAAGGGCCTAAGACCTTTTTTACATTTTTAAATCGTTTTTTTTTAAGTTAGATTATTTTATTCATGTAAAGTTCCAAAGTTCTATCAGAATTATTAAATAATAATCAATGATGAAATAATTCCATTTCCATTAAGAGAATTGATGCAGGAGTTTGCTGGAGGATAGTTAAAAAGTGTTTATTGGTGATCGATTTGTGTTGCTGACCGTGTGAGCTAAAAAGATTTCAAACTTATGTCTCAATTTCACAGAAGTTAGATAAACTATATTGGCAGTTTAAGCATATAAGACATATAAATAAAAGTGACAGCTGTCTTCTTTTTTTAAGTGTAACGATTGTCACTTTTAAATTCGGTCAGGAATTACAGGATCTTTTCGGCACCTCAGAAATTGGTCCCAAATATGTTGCGGTTTGTCAGTAAGATTAGACCTTGCAATGACATAACGAGTTAAGCGTATCTACAGGTTGTCAATTTAATATCGAGCAAGTATACCTACTGCTAGATAATTTAGTTATCGTTTAGATATAACAACTGACATCCAGTTAAATTACAAGTTCGTATTTAAATATTTTATACCGTACATTGTTATTTTATAGACCATTAATATTTATCTACGGTTCATGTAACTCATACTGTTTTCATGATTTCCATAGTTTCATAATATATTCAATAAACATTGCGAACTAATACAGATGACTAAAACAACAGGTACCTACATAATACAATGTACATATTAGTATTTGTCAAAACAAATATTATATTTCAAAGATATCATGTGTACACTAAATAAGATTTCTGAGAAAGATCGACATTAAGAAAATATATTTAAAGGTTAAACTTTTTGAACGAACTATTACATCACTGCCTTATATTATTTTATCTTTAGCAAATAGGGTTTTCGAAATATAATGATGGTTGTATTGCAAATGTTTGCTACTGGAGGTGTTAGGTATTAAATCTATAAATATCTGTCTTTTTCATTCTTAAAGTATTTATAATAGGATTAAACTTGGAGCTAATCATCAATAGAGCACATTTGTTCAATAATAAATTAATCATGTAGAATCTTGTATCTTGTTTTTTAAATGACGCTCGCATTAGTAATGACTACTGTGTCGCGGGGGTGTTAACAAACAAACATTTTACATACACAGCACACCCAGAGTCAAAACAAATCTTTGCGGATCACAACACACACAACCGTGAACTCATATTATTATCATATTCAAAAACTTGTAAGTTTAGTAAGTTTATAGTGTGATCAATACTATAGGCTCAGGCTACATTCTTCGGGTCGGCACGTGTTAGTCATAAACCTGCTTTTACACGGACGACAACCGCTCTCCCCCTCACCCTCCGGCGGCGAGAACGTTCGGGGGTAGTAACACTAAAAAACAGTCTGTTAAGGACTTTCACTGAAGCTAGATTTTTGTCGGTCTAGTGGAATGTTCCGGATGAACGTGATTTAGAAATTCTACTTACCAAACGATGAGCTGACTGGTTTGATGGAATAAATCGGATTGATGTGTAAAAAAGCTAGTTAATGGGACTCGTATGTTAGCAATTAGGGTACCGTACAGGTTTGCGTTTGTGTTAAAATTAACATAACTGTGAATATTCATATTAGCTAAGTATACGTTTTTCTAATTTATTTGTCCAAAACATTTCCTAAGAAACGCAATCTCAATCGAAACGTTTTAAGCAGTTTGAATTCGTAGTTCATAATCAAATCCACCCTCAATTATCATTTTATTTCTGACATGATAACATAATATTAAACGTAAACCTGCCTCATAAGATAACACTGAGGTACCAAGAATTTTCATAGCCGTCGTCTTGCAGCCGCCTTCGCAATATAAACGCGATGTTCACGCAATAGAGACAACACTCCACTCATATACGCGATCTGACCTTGGTTAGAAAGAAACGACAGAGATTTCTCAACCACGCCTTTAATTTCTAAAGGTTTTATTGCATTCCCCGCAAGCTCAGACGCTTAAACTTTATTGCTCTGGGATTAAAGTAATATTTGCAGCGACTAAATGATGTCGAGGCAATTTGATGATATTAAAAGCTGTCTATGTTCAAGCTCAGGTCAATAGTTTGGTGTTCCGTGATAGTTTGCGTGGTATTATCGCCGGGAACTTTCTGTCGTTCACATTCTTGGGCAACGACGTGCGAAAACAATACGTTCCTTTTCAACTATTTGCGGTAACTAAATAGTTTGGCGTTAGCACTTCGTCACTATCAGACGGGCTTCAATATAGCTGCTTAGGTAGCAAAACTATATTAATAAACGTTCTAAACTGCCTTTAAGCGAGCTAAATTTTGATTATGTATTTGCTAGCTATGCTAAGGTTTGAATCGTTTGAGATTGTTAAGCAGGAATTCTATGTTTGACTTCAAACATAACGTACGTGACAAGATAATATTAACAGTTATAAAGTCACAACTGTGTATGACTTGAAGCATACTTGATTGAGTCTAGGGTGTAAAACAAACTTAAAGCTATAGTGGCTTTATATTATGTGTTAACAGCATCCAAAAAAGTTATTAAATAATGAGTTGGTATGACGACTTACAAAATCTTCGTAGTTAATTAACTCTTGAAATCTCGTTTTACAGCTACAAGACTAAGTAAAATCGTTAATGGCGTCATTATTCAAGTAGTTTTTTTAACTATCATTAAATAGTTTTCTTTCGAAATGATTCTAACGTCTATGTAGTAAACAGTAACATTCATAAATCGTAACAAGAAACATGAAAATACACGGCATTTTTCATCCCAAACACTACAAGCATCTTTTGACTGCAAATTTGAATATTACACTTTCAATATTCACTTGTCAATGAGATCTAAGCGTACGTTTTCCATTTCCCATACACACTTCAGAAGGGACATATCAAAAAGTATATAAAAGTGCAAGAATTTACGGTTGAATGAGTTTGCAAAATGTTTGAGTGAGGTATCAATGGATAGCAATAGAAGGAGCCCTGCAACGAGACGCAGTTGAAACGAGATCGGAAATATGAGTGCGATCAACTGCATTCCTATTGGTGTTGCTTCCAAGCGTATACAGAGATTTATTTTTTTATTGGTTCGCAAAACTGGATACATTCCTGGCTATACTAATTTATGATATATATCTAGATGTATATAAATCTAAGAAGTATCCTACTAGTTGCAAACACAGCATGCGTGGTAATGTTGAATTTAATGTAGTGACTTAAAAAATAAATAATAAAAAAACTAAAAATAACAACGTATAAAACTAAAAAAAAAAAAAAAACAATCTATATTACAAAAACGCTATGAAATTATGAGGAATCAGTTATTGTAACTGTTTTAGTATATATGTATAGTAGTAGATATATGTGTATGATTTCATATGAGATAGGTATCTATCTCATATGAAATCATACGCAACAACGCAAATAAAATAACATATTCGCGTTTGTTACAATAATATAATCTCCAAAATACATCAGTACAACAAAAATAAACAATCTGTTATTCTGAGTCACGTCATGTACACTTGATATATAGGGAAGGGTAGCGATCGATCTGTTCACACCCTCCAGATATGATTAGCAGCTAATTGAATCCGGGGTGAGATCCGCAGTTTAGTTTTCTAATTTACGAGTTTCGTTAAGTAAAGGGTAGAATTTAATTATCTACGAGTCGACGACCCTCAACTAGAACTCGCAAAAAATGAATGAAATTGCATCTTAATTTAAGAAAACCTTCGTTATCCTTCTCTTATTGTACCGACTACCGAGTTTTAATTCACCTACAGTGCTACGGCATCGTAGCACTACGAGATTCGTAGACCTTTTATTAATTGTAGCAAATTGGTATTTGATATCATGCCAGTGAAATTCATGCAATGTTTTTTTTTTCTTTTTACAAGCGTATTCAATTTGCTTAAGGATAGATTAAGTAATATTAAAGTTATATGGGTTTAACTTTCATATATCCATTTCTTATCTATATTTGTAAACATATCAAATCTAAAACATTAAATGCTTGTTTATTCGTTGCCATATTGTTAAAATTATTTTAATCACTAATTAGTTACATACGAACTAAAAACATAAAATAACATTTTTGGAAAACTGTGCATCAACAAACATGCATTTTTGTGTTTTGATATGATTTGTCAATAAAAAAGATAATAACTTGATAATATAAAAATTAGTATACCCATATTACTTATGTATGAAAAACAGCCAAACAATTTGTTCCCTCCTATACTTGTATTATTTATTCTTACTTCACTTTGTGTGAATTGTTTGTACATACATCAACATCAGCAAACTACTTCATATTCTTTTTATAAAACCGATTTCTTATTTTTTACATATTTAGTATTTTAAGCCAATTCAGATGATTCACAATATTATCTATGTTAAACCAAGTTAAAATCTTGCATTTGTAAAGCGACTCCATATATTTCCCTGCCCGTGCACTGGCGTTGCTAGTTTTATTGCGTCCGTAATCACGTGATATTTTTTGCATGGAATTCGGTGATAATCACTTTCAAGTCGGACTTGGTATTCAGACGACGCACGACGCCCCTTGTTGCGAATTTGATAATGAAAGGGCCCCACTTGAGTGCTGCACAGATAATGTAAATAAGTATGCAAATTATACACGAAGTTCCATTCAAATGAACCTTTGCGGGACTTTAAAGTTTTCCTCAAAGCGAAATCTAACGGTGTGATATATCTCCCTTCTGTATTTGAATATTTTTAAATAAGGAAACGATGTACAAACACGCGGAGTCATCGGCAAAACTTTCTCTTCGAATCCTATTTATGGTGTTATGAGTTTGCAATACCAGACAGACGGACGCATCCTGCTGCTCCCTCGCGAAGGTAACATTATTGAAGTATAATAAAAAGGTATTAGAGTTCCTTCGTTCACAGACGCGTAATAATACTGTCTGCATATTATAATATAGTCTGCATGTTATTTTGTAAAACGCACAAAATATTCTCCCTCAGGCCACGTTTGATTTTGGCTGATACATTTTATCAAAGGGCAAAATTAATATAGCAGTTTTCCATTTTAAATAATAAAACACAATGAGTTCACTGTTTAGATTTTTGATCACGAAAGTGTATAACAAGGATACAAGTTATTAAACTTTTAATAGTAAAGATAGAAACGGTTTTAAGCGACACCTATTTTTATTTGTGATATCATTCAAACTAATTATTTTATTTAAGGAAATAAAAAGAAAAGAAAACAAAATTCCTATTAACCTAAAAACAAATGACTACATCTAAAACTATGTACAAACTTAGTCTAAAAGACCGCTACCAGTGGGCAACGTTTCATTCAAACTATAATAATCATTACAAGCAGTGTTATAATATTTAGCTTTTACCATACAAGATGTGTGTAATAATGATGGGGAATAAAAATATCGAACCTGAATTCAGCAAAACGAGCTCTAATGATATACAGGATGGCTTGTTTATATCGGTCAGTATGGGAAAGTCTGTAATTATTAGACATACATAAATCTGATTTTAGGAAACATAATATCAATTTTTGTAAAATCGAAAACTGGATTCTTAGATTTATGAAAAACTAGACATGATATCTAATACTCATATATATATATTCATATTATTTAATTTAGTAGTTGATGTCGCGTTGGTTGGTTGAGATCGATGTCATGGTTTCTAAGAACAGATTCTTTTAGGTCTTATAATTTCAGACTTCTCCATACTGACCGATATAAGTCCATCCTGTAATTATTATATAACTTGTTCATTTATAAAGCTCTATCACACCAAAACATTTAGATGGACAGAATAATTAGCGGCACCATTGCGTCTGAGATCGTTTTCTCATTTCATCCGACATTTGGCACGGAATGTGTAAAATATTTTCGTTGTAGCGAAGGGAAAGGCGCTGCTGATGGCGCACTGTGACGTCACATGATCATCAATCATTTATCCGCGAGTCGCTTCACCGATACCGATGAAAGCTCTAAAGCAACGCCACTTTGATAATGTATCACATTTAAAACCGCCTTTTAAAGGCTCCCCTCGCAGCCTCTATTATTAGCCCAAAGGAAGCGTGCAAACAAATAGATTGATACCGGATCTTGATAGCGGGTATTGAATTTTATTTTTTGAAAATTTTATCTGCTGCTCGCAATATTTTTATTAAATTTACTCGTGATTCGCTGTTAAAGATTCGGTTTTGGCAAAATCTGAATTAATAAAAATGAAGATAAGGGTATGAAAAAATAAATTGTCTTTTCAACAGAGTGAGTACAAATTTTCTTATAAAAATAATGTTTAAAGCAGATGTCTCGCAGTCTGGTTTCTACAGGATAGGCTTCGCTTCCTATTGTAATTAGATGAGACTGAATGTTACTATTTTACGTAAAAGATCTGATCGCCAAAAATCACAAAGGAAAACATGTCATATAATATTTAAAAAAAACTCTATTACTAACAGTCATTGTTGCCATCTTGCGCTATAATTACCTGCGCACCCCTGTCTTAACCACAAACTGTATACATACGAGATTGTAAAAAGGCTCCATTAAAACTAAACACTAGATTTATATCGAGTTGCAAGTAAGTAAAGCGTTGATATCGAAGACGTGCACTGTGCATTTTACTCTCAGTGCTCTGTAATTTACCGTGATATGTATTTTATTTCAGAAAAGTGCGATTCAATTTGTTAAAGTTCCGCAAAACAGCATTCTGAAGAACATTTGATATACTGTCATTCAGATGCGGTACTCCAACCGAATAAGATACAACATTCCACTCCGAGAGCACCATAAATTCGGTTATCAATCAATATTACTTTCCTATCTCCAATTTATGTGGAAATTGTTTATATTACACATACATGAGCCGACTTTGTTCCTGATCATTGGCGCGGGGAATAGGTATTACCGTTTTTGCGAACAGCGTTCCGTCGCAAACCGCCGCCGATATCAGCTCGACTGTCCGGCTATAAAGGTATACGGCCATCGTTACTTGGTATTTTCTTACAATCTGAGCGAGAAGCAAGCGGGACAGCGCTCGTAATGGGCCAATATATCAAATAGGATTAAGTGTAAATGAGAGTAGCGCAACCGGCTGATACTTTGTTGTGCGACATGACTGGAATAGATACCGACCTATCGATTTTTTACTAGTCCGAAATTAGAGCATTTACGTCTTATTTGCTTACTCACTCAAGATGCGCGTATCAAGATTATTAACTTAGCACAATACGATTTTGATCCACAATATAGGAGCAATCCCCTTTGCACTTCACGCTGAATTAGTTTACCGAATACGAAAACATAACAAAATGGAGTCTGCAAAGTAGCCTGTATAAATCGCATTTGTGAGCGACAGTAGGGCGCAGAGCGGCGGCGGCTGCGTCGAGACGCCAGCGCCACCTACCCGGCTCTTCCCCTATATGTGCGCAAACATTCCTAGTTTCCACCTGAGTGACGCGCCGCACGCTCTATCAAAGTATGCAATTTATTTCCAGTATTGCTTGATATTCTTACCGAGTTTTGCTGATGTTAGAAAATAAAATCGGCAGCCTTCCCGCCGCGCAATATATTTCATTCCTCCAAATAAAAGTGTCTTAAACTAGAGAGGAAGAGCAATAATCACAAAACTTTCAATACAACAAAAGGAATTTTCATAATAACGGTATGTTTACGAGTGTTTGTCGCAGTGACTATTCGCAACTGTCTGCAGTTAGTGTAACTACCGCAAAGTTGTACATAGACAGAGTCCAGTACAAAGAGAAACGAGCTAGCTCGTAATGAGCTTTTTGCTGGATATTTTACACACGATTAATGTGGACGGGGTGGATCAGAGCGGCGACATTGTGGATATTTCCCAGACGTCGACGTCTCCCGACACGATTTTCTTTCTTGATTAAAACTCGGAATAATAAACGGCGAAACAATTTTGCTTCGTCGCGTCGTCCGTCCCCACAGAACAAACTAATATTGAAGTGTACTGATGCGCTCCGCACCGCACCGCCATGGCTTTGGTCATTTCAACTCTGCAGGTTTGCTGTTATTAAATACTTAAAACAACAGCTAGACATAACTTTGATTTCTATTATTGCGTTTTACAATTTAAAACGCAAGAAGAGGCAGAGAAATATTCATCCTCTTTACATCTTAATCCTGCGGTTTTTACTTTAGTCAATGAGTAAATTGTATTTTTTGTATTTAAAAAACGGTACAGAATAAAAAATACTTTTATTTATGTCGTTGAAGATTTGACAAAACCAAAATAATATTAAAATGATCAAGTAATATAACCGATACAATTTTAAAATTTAGACCGGTATATAAGTTTTGAGGTAGGTATCAAAAATTTTAATTTGCAGTAGGTACACCAATAAAACTCCAATATACATTTGTTAATACAAAATGTTATTAGCTACAATCCTGTGCTGAAAATTGGAAAATTTAATAATTCAGAAAAGTTGGAGCAAAACCTACTTGGCTTTCGATTTCACCCCAACTCATCATTAGTGCGCATTCTGCTACTAATTTTCTGGACTGATAAAATTTTACAGACTTTTTCCGAAAACTTTTGAATTTATTTAATCCCTCAATATGGCCTGATTAGTGGAGAAATTTTATTGAATAGTACTTAAAGTTTGTTGAACACAATACTTAGTTAAATGTTCGTGGCTTATAATATTAAGTAACTATGGCAAAGTTTTAAACTTGCCACAGGGTATACACTCAGACTTTATATTTAAGTAATATTTAAAATCTTTTTTCTACTTTACAACAAATGAATTTTAAAGCATTTAAATAAATATTTTGGTTTATTATTAAAAGTCACGTTATAATTTATAACTTTAATGTATTTTTTTTATTCGCTGTAGAGTTAAAACCTAATAAGTAATGTGCCCCTCAAAAAGTACTGTTAAGATTATGCTGCAATGGGATCGTATCCCCTAATCACGAGTGTATAAAATCACAATCGCCCAGTTCTGATAGCAGATTAGTAATCACGGTCTGATTTTATTAACAGACAGGTAATAGTTACTTCCTGCAACACGGCCGACCCTTGGCACCGGAGGTAGGAGGGTCAGTTATTAGCTATGAGCTTGTGATGACTCAAATTGGATACGTGAGACAAAACAACCTAAAACGTAACATATCTTTTTAGGTTCTGAGTCTCACGTGACACGAGAAAGTTCATAATTTTGCGGTACCTTTCACGTCAACTTCAACGTTCAATTTTAGACACTATTTTTATAGCTCTAAATCTTTATAAACAACTTATTTTTAAACACAATCTTCTGGAAACCCCTAACTTAACTGATGCTGCAATGTTATTTTTTTTAAATTCGTGCACAACATTGTATAGTGTCCTTAATAATTTCTACCAGTCAACCATAGGGTGGTGCAGAGAAAGAAGTAGTAGGTGCTATTAATCAATAAGAGTATTATTACATTGATCGACTGTCGATCGATGCAATTAAATTTTAAACAGCCAAACCCTTAAATAAATAATAAATAAATAAATATATATCACACTACATACACACAACGCCATCTATTCCCAAGCTAAGCAGAGCATGTACTATGGGTACAAGAATAACTGATACTATTACATATATAATTTGCTTTTATACATACTTATTATACATAGAAACACCCAGACTAAGACAAACCTCCATGTTCATGCACACAAAGATTTGTCTCGAGCGGGTATCGAACCCGTGACTTTGGCGTCGCAGGTGCACTACCCACTCCTTAGGTTTTAATATACGTATGAAGTAACTACATATTAGTAAATCGTAGTAAAAGAGACATAAGAAGTAAGAGTGAGTGCACGATACGTCACAACTTGGAACACTTTAAAGTTTTTCCTCGTAGTCGCGGTACAGCCCCGGCCGTGGTCGGCGAAAGCACGATAAATGATTGATGGCGGCCTCCAAGTACAAACTCGATTATCCGTTGAGACGAACAACTTACAAGTTTTATGTAACGATGGATCAGGATTACTTGAAACTTTCCCCCGCGGGAAAAAATCGACTCATGACAATCATATTTGAGTTGAATATCAATGACAATGGCGTTTTCAATGAAATGTTTGATGCTATTTTTAACTTCAAATATTTTTACTTAGTAATAAATTGCAATTTGTAGTTTATGTATCATGATATAAAACTACAATAGGATGTCATATGGAAACATGAAAAATGATGGCAAGGGTAATACAAAATAAAATGAATGCTATCCAACTTTCTACTTATATTAATTTTCTATTACTGTGTTATTCAAAGTTCTATTCCCCTATATTTTTTCAAATATGACTCTAAATCCAATAAATCTCAACTGAAGTCACATTCAGCAAAGTAAATAACACAAGTAGACAGAAATCTATACGGCACGAGTGTTTTATGAGCACTCGAGAAGCTTCCGGACTGGGGATGTTTAAAACTCTCCCGCGACTCGATCGAGAACATTCCACTCACAACATGACAATGTCGGATCTGATCTCAGCCGACGTCTTCTTTATGAGCGGTTAAAACTTTATGAATATGCTTACCGCTGCAGTTTTCACTTACGTTTATGCGTTTAGTGAGCTGAATTCTAAAACTGCATCGCCTTTTACAGGTTTATGTTGAAAGCGCTTGGTATGTTGTAAATGTTGGATACTTAGTTCTAAAATGGTATCAAATAAATAAATAAATTTGTATTTTCCACATAAGATAGAACGCCAGAAGCAATTACACTATCCAATGGTTCCAATGACAAGGCCAAGCACACATTTACTCACACATGCACACCCAGTTTCAGAACAAATCTTTGCGAATCACACAAACATTTGTCCTGTTTAGGGTTCGAACCCACAACACCAGTTCAGTGGAGAGCGGCGAGGCGACCGCGTAAAACACTACACACATACGTACAGACTAAGATTAAACAAGGGGGCATTTCAAAAAAGATCTTTGCTGAATAAATATGATAAATAGATGAAGACATCAAAATATTTATAAGTAGTGATCTATTTTACTATTCAAGATAGTAATAAATTTGCTTAAAGACTCTAAAGCTCAAGAAATCTCATAAACTACCAGAGAAAATATTCTAAAATCAGTAAGCCTTGTCAAAAAACTAATGAGTTTTCTTTCAGCTAGCATGGAATCAGCTGCCAATCCTATAAAAGAATATATTATATTAATATTTTGGGCATACCGACTCACTAAACGCTGTAGGTAATATACGGCACATAAAGTATATAATGTGAAACGAAGTCTGCGCTGTAACGGATCTGCGTACATAATCTTCAGATTACCTAGATAATCTGTCAGTACCTACTACCTATATATGCTGAACATTTGTATGCCAACACTGCCAACGTAATGTACGCGTTTTAATCTTTCGCGTAGGCTCGATTATAAATACGTATGACGTCATATTCAAATCCCGATACAAAATAATGTACGTGTAATACATTTGAAATAACTTTATTCCGTGACTTCGAAAGTCAGGGCCTTGATTATAACTCAGATTTCAACGAATATTCTTCGAATCTTACCATTCATGATTATACAGCCCTATTACTTTCTAGGATACCAATATTAGCTATACCTATGTGAAAATAATTTTTCTCAAACAACAGGATCGAAATATAATATGGTGGTATAAATATGATAATTTCACGTGGCTGGTATTTAACTTTGTTCGTTACATACCAATAATTTGTGGATTAAAAACTTTTTACATGGCATTTTTTAGCAAACATGCATACCACAATGGATTCATGACATTTTGTCCTGAAAAGTCCGTCAAATGAAACAGAAGAACGCAAACAATGAACATTTTATAAATTTCACCGCAATGTTATACGAAGTAATAACGTTTTTATTTCACCATCAAGAGAGGAATAAACACTGGAACGTATACAAAGCGGCTGTCGGATTATAATGAGATTGCAAAAGCACTCATTATAATACACGGCAGAATCTACATAGATTAACACATGATACACATACTCCGAGAGAAGTAAGACATAGATATCATGATAAAAAAATACTGCCCACGAAATCAAAAAATGTCATACCCAATTTCGGCAGCATAGAATCACAAGATATGTGCGTTCAATTCAATGTGTTTAATAAAAGCAAAGATAATGAACATGTTTTCAGTGCACGACACGGGACAGCTAATGTACCGTTTCTTTATTTACACCCGTGCCGATGTCGTCGCCGTACCGTGCAGTGGAAAACGCCTATTGTATCTAGTAAATTTAAAATCTCTCTACAAATAAAATATAATTGGGCACAGACAAAAAAACCAATACGTTTCGAAGAAACAGTAATATTGTTTAGATAAACAACAGGGTAACAAGTTTCATTACTACATAAGAATTAAATATAAAATTGTTATGTAGGCTAATATAATGTACTGTACATTAAGGACACACAACATCATATCAATGACCCAATTAGCTTGGACAGCAACAAAGCACAGAATTAATGCATATTAAAAATATAACTATAATTTAAAATACGTAGTTACTGTTTGTAATGCCAACAAAAGCGTAATAATAGTCAAAGAAGAGTGTTTTGAGTTTTAACTGCAAACACCGCTCAAAAGCTTCAACAATACGCCTCGTAAAAATTAAATTACAGCGAATCTCCAAGGAGGTTTCAATTTTCAAGCAAATGTCTGAAGTGAAGAAGCCGGCTTATCTTACGAAATAATATTGCATCCACAAACACTACACTTTACTGTTTCTTTTCGCCAGGGTATCATTTATATTGAATCACCTAAATCAGCTGAACTAGTAATAAAATCAGAATTGCTACTAAATTATACAGTACCTGGAATTACTTTTAGACGAATAAATAGAAATGTTAATTCGAGACTGTAAAAAGTATCGCAGGAGCGTAGCAACGGCAAATTAGAGGGAATGGAATATAGTTTACTTTAAGTTAAACTTATTACGGTCCTCGAGAAACAAGCACTGGGAGGCTTGCCGGGCGCGCGGGTCAAGTGCCCAATTTGTCACCCGCGCAAACTTCCGACTACTTCGGGCCCGGCCTGTTCGATTCCATTAAACTTTCGAGACCTTTTGAAGCTATTTTCTTGTTTGAATCAAGATTTGCCTAATTCATTTCGGTGTCTACGTACTTCAAACTGCTTTAACTTTGATTTAACATTTGTAAATACGAGGTGAGAACTTTATCTTCGATCGTTTAAAGATAAAACGTATTATTTTAAAATATTAAGCGATCTCAGTAGTGAAAGAACGATATCAGAATAAAGTTGCTAGGAAGTTAACAACACGCTATCATAAAAATTAAATTACGGTAAGAGTTTCTGTGTAAGTGCGCGCCATTTCAGCGAGGGTTTAGGCGCGGGCGACGAGGGGCGGCCACATCAAAGCGCTCATCCTGAGCTCTCCTCCAAATCAAATTTACCAGCTTTCTTCTCCCGTCACGGCTACGCGACTAAGTATTTGACCCGTAGAGTATCAGTACCTGCCTATAATACATTTTTATGCACAATGAAAAGCCGGTTTAAAGCAAAAAATACAAAGTAAAGATCTCTTAGGAGCTAATGAAAAAGTAAAGTATAAACAAGGGTGGTAAATGCTCAAAAGTTCGCGATTCTCGGACAAGGGTTCTGTGTCACTTTTTGAATTGTATATATATAATTTGTATAACAACATTTTTTTTATTAAAGAAATAAATTCTGCCATTACACAACAATAGAACGAATAAATAATAGATATGTATAATAAGTAGATATGTATTTACCAAAGAAAAGTATATATGTATACAAGATCTGCTTAGTTTGGGACTAGATGGCGTTGTGTGTAAGTTGTGAGATATTAAAAAAAAAAAAAAAAAATATGGTAATCGCATTTCAATATGGGAACGGTACGTATCAGTACAAATTGAAGACTAAGAAAAAAAAGCCGTAATAGACTAACAAAAGGACTATTTAGAGGCAGAAGACAAAATAATAATGCAGGGAACAATATAACCATAAAACCCAACAGCAAGGATCCCTTAACCCTAAGAGAAAGACGTCAAAGAAATTTAAGTCCAAGTTCTTTACGTATACACGCCGGAGGCATAGCGAGATCAAGTGGCTAATTTGTCAGCAAGAGTAAACTTGGTCGCGGCGGTCTGGTACGGACTACGATGCGATTCGATTAAACTTCACCCAAGTGCCGACACAAGAACAAGGCCTACTTAACGTGGTTGTACATTTACGACGGAAACTTAATTAGCCAACTCGTCAGAAGAACCAACTCGGCAATGTATGCGTGATATGAATCTGATACGTTCTGTCACTCGTTCTGACAGAATTATTGGCACTTTATTGGTACAGGTATATGGATCTTTCAGTATATGGTTATATACTTCTACTATAATTTCTGTTGTTTGATATTAACTTCTTATAAAGATGGCGAGTTTAAAGTGTTGCAGCCTGAAATTTCATATCTACATTACAGATTTGTGACCTTAATTCTCGGTAAATACTCATTTCATAGGTTGTATTGTAGGTAAAGTTGTAAAAGACTGCAGGTTAGTTAAAATAAACAAGTAATTAAATAACTTTTCTAAATGGCAACAATTAACAAGTTTCAAATGAGTGTTTTGTTGTAAGCACAAATCGTTCCGCTATTAAATTTTCCCAAATTTTGTAGAACCCTTATCTCGAAACTTAGATTAAACCAAACTTTGCACACCAAGTTTTCCTAGTCCGTAGATATCTGCAGTTGGAATCAAACGTGTGTACCTATTGTTTGCTTTTAATATCGAGAAGATGGGCGATGAAAGACTCTCTCTATGAATGCAATTATTCGCGTCTAACCTTTTATTTATTTTTCCAGAAAGAGTCAAAATACACTGTGGAAAACAGGATCGATGTACTCTACTATCAATATTTTTTTTGTGGCTTGTTTCTATGACCATGATTGGTTGTTGTTAAGCACTTATTTAAATGGTAACTATAACTTGATAGAGCAAGGTAGCTTACTATTCGTACAATATTGACCTTCCTCCGTTCTCAGTCATTAATTTCTTAGTTTTTACTGAATTTCTATTAATATCTGAAAGAATATAATCTCAAAACTTAATCCATCTTTTCACTACATAGCTAAAGTTCGAATTCACCTCAAATATTAGTTTATTCCTCCGATCAGATCAGAAGTGACAAGATAATATTGTCATACGCGAACCTTCGTAAAAAGTAATATAATTTTAATTTGAATATGAAAATCAGTTTCTGAATGTGTATACGATTTCCAATATCGAGAGAGCATCGACATACAAGTATTTTAAAAAGATTTTATAAGTGGCGTGTTGAAATGGTAATAAAAATAAAGTTTGATGGCACTTCATATTATAATGGACGTCTGCCCTTCTTTCACCTTTTAGTAGGTATAAAGACATACGTGATACATACATTATTTTGAATGTATCAAAAAAGCTTAGATATAAACGCACTGTGGACGATTGCAAATCTTATCCTTCAGATATTTTATGATTAAGTATTTTAAGAACATAATAGAAATTGTATAATGCAGATACAACTTCAGATGCAAACATTGCCTACAACAGTTTTTTTCTTCTTCAAACATAAAAACATAATCTGCAGCTAGCCGATATGCAGCTGAAGGATCCTCAACTCCAACCTATCTATTACTAAACTACACTTACCTTCCGACAGGTAAAGGCGGTCAGGCTCAGGTGGCTGTTCACACGGACGATGACGCAATGTCACATGTAATGACGGGCCTCGAGGTGGAACCTCAGGAGGAGCGGGCTCTGGCGGCGAATCGCATTCGCGTTCGCTTGTTTGCCCGTTGTTGTTTGAAGGACCTGAAGAAAGAACGAGGACATGATAATATAGCTTCAATGAATTAATAGAAATTCATGTTGCATAAATTCACTGTGAATTAAAATTGGGTTCGACAGAGACTACCAAAGACCATAAATATTTTGTTTACCTTGCAAATTGACATTGTTTTCTCTACATTATTTAGTATACAATGAACACATTATTCAATATAGATAAAGCAATGCAAGTATGCATGATAGTAAAAATTATCGAAGGTCAGAACTAGCACGGAGTTTGATTCAAATAGAAAAATGTTGAGTGTTAACATTATTATTATGTTTATATTATATTTTTATTATATTATGTAATATAGTCCGGCTTGTCTAGTAGCGCCCACTGGGAACAGTTTGGGGCTTTAGTGTTTTTACTTGTGTACTAAGATATTCTTTATTGAAAATAACTATAGCAGTTAATACTTAAATTCGGTCCTAAATATCACCAATCTCCACCGCATAATCTAGGCAAGCGAGTTGAGTAAATCAAATATCTCTTAGCAAAATTTGAAAACTTCAATTCCTACTCAAGATAATAATAAATATGGCTGATAAGACGACGTCGCATCACCCGCGTGGCACACATAAATACAATTCCGCAAGCTCATTGTCTTCACCTACGTACATGCCTCTCGCGTGCGTCTGCCTAACTATGCCAAACACGCTTATCAAAGGCATCCACCCCCTCCATAAACGCTCATAACACTACTATAGCTACAGAATGCCTAGCTACAATAACTAAACGGGAATCCAACACTGAATATGTGTAATACCTCATTCATACCTTACATTACGGAATAGCATTAGGATTAATAATCCTTGCATTTATTGTATACATTCCTACTTGCATTGTGATGTATACTTATGTTGGTATCGACGATAAATTGTTCGTAATATAGATGAACGACTGGGACACAATCAATCGTAGGTATGCGCTGGAATGTCCATAATTATTCCGCACATACCAAAGTCTATTAGTCTAATTAAAACGTAACAAATCTATACATATTTCCAAATTATGTAGGTGTGAAAACCTTAGGATATTTAAAAAAAATACTCCATTGCAAAAGAGTTTTAATTTGGGTATGATTTTATTTCATGAACCAATCTCACATTTGGCAGCGGATGACGCCTGACAATGGCTCCTCCGGTTTGCTTATTACTCGAAAAATGTAAGTCTTGTTTAAAGAAATATCGTAACAAACCACGGCCAGTGTAATTCAGTTAAAACATTAAGTCTAAAAATGTATCAAATGCATTGTCGCGGTCACTGCCGTGTCGTAATTATAACAATAATAGTCATGCAAAAAGAGTAGTTAAATAGCTCATGCTTCTGTACTATGGATCACTGACCTTTTAGAGAACAACAGTCACAAAATATCTGATTTAGTCAATTTGACAACTCAGTACGAAGAGGCGGGTCAAAATATTTCGTTGAATTACGAGCCTCTTGTTAGACGGGTGTTCAGTCAGACGGATTATTCATCGAAGTGAAGCCATATTAACTGATGATTAATATGACAGGTGGCTGTATTTCTAAAAAGTATACCGAGCTTGTTTTAATACCCTGCTAATAAACACCCTCTTTCTTTTCCAAGAATTGCTAAAATAAAGAATAAAACCCAGCCTCTTGTATAGTACAATCAGTAATATACAATAGGTTGGTAAATATTTATTTTCTCCATAAAAGCGATCTTTTAGGATAAAATGTATTCTAACGTTATTATGTTTAAAATTAAATAGACTTTCTGGAACTGGAACGTCAAAGTGAAGTATCCAAGGGATGAAGGTAGTCGAAGTCGATTTCAATCAGGGTTAGTTTGAGAAAATTTGCATAAAAATTATTACAAATTATTGAATTACAACTGAATGTTTTATTTTTACTGGTGGTAGAGCTCTTGTGAATGAGATCGAGGGCGGCAGCACCACCGTCTCACCTTTAACCTGCCGCCAAATAGTAGTGCTTCCATTACTGTGTTCCGGTTTGGTGGTGAGATCAGGCCCTGAAATTACTGGCACATGAGGCATAACACCGCAGTCCTCAGCTGCAGCGACGCATCTATAATCTGCTTTTGTGGATTGTTGATGTCTGAAACTACCAATACTAACCAAATCTTCAAAAATTTAGCAATAGCCAACTTTCAAAAAATACAAAATCTACTTATATAGAGGGATAAATAGACTTTGCCTCGTAACGTAAGGATTTTTTTCTACTTTTGATCCCGCTGCACACTTTCATCACGCTTTTCAGAACTCTACCAAAAACACAACCTTTCTTTGATAAATATTCTCAGTAGTAACGTAAGTGAAGTGTATAAAATATTTAAATACTATTGCTGATTAATATACTTAAGTCCTAAACACTAAAACAATATTCATTACATAAATTTAGTGAAACTCTTTTTTATAAATATGCAACCTCTCCATAGGGATTATCTGATTCTCCAAAAAGTTTAAAACAGACTCCTTGGCAACTAAAGTATCTACAAGATCTGTGATTAGGATAATCTGTTTAAGTCAAGTGAAGCTTATTTCCACCCTTGTGTAGTTAAGTAGAAAATTTAAGAACTAGCATTTCAAAGACTGATTTAAGTTTCTGTACTTCCATGACAATTCATAATCAACAGCCTCTTCTCGATGATGCAATACCCATCGGAGCTGGTTCTTAGATTGATTTTAATTCGAACTGAAGCAGTTCGATTAAATTGATCTAAGCTTTGATAATTCTAACCATTTTATTTTGATTAGTAAAATTTTAATTTATTCAATTCCTTACATTATTTTTATTTACTCTGTAATTATAATGATTGTTGACGTGTTCAAGCGCCCCTTGGGATTTATGGAAATAAATGACTTTTAATAAAAATAATGCGTGTATTTATAAATTACATACATGGGTATGTCATTTGATTTGATTTACATGGATTAAATGTAGGCGCTCGATACCGAAACAAACACCAAGCGTATAGATTTCTATAAGAATATTTTTACCGCTATGATGCCGCACTTCATAATCAGTAAAGAGCCTTACGGTCGCAGTAGTGGTAGACATTATATTCATGTGTAAACTCACATTCCTGTCCATATACAATTAAATTTCGGTGTATATCTTTCAAACCTGCTAAATGAAGGTATTCTTGGTAGACTATATCTAAAAGAGAATTTGCCCCCACGCCTTTTTAGATCTTTCTTAATTAAAATTAAATTTGCCTATCTACTCCATGTGCATCATCAAATACATTTCCAGTATAAATTAGTACCACATTGCATGGGAAGCCTGTCCAATGCGAGACAATCTTATACTGGAAATAATGAAATAAAAAAAAAATGAAATAAAGATAGAAATTCAGCCTTATTTGTTTTTTTTTTTTTTAAATTAGTTAGAACGTTAGAAGCAATTACACTATCCAATGGTCCCAATGACATGGCAAAATACACACATTCACTCACACAAGCACACCCAGTCTCAGAACAAATTTTTGCGAATCACACAAAGATTTGTCCCATGTGGGGAACGAACCCACAACACCAGTGCAGTGGAGAGCGGTGAGGCGACCACTTAAACCACTACGCCACACGTGCAGACAATGTATGTATGCCATGTGTAGTTGTGTACAACCTACGGTAAAAATAATACTATTACCATTATTGAGGCACAGCCGAGTGTTGCGTGCGTTGTTGTCGTGCGTGAACTCTTCACGGCGAGGGCGACGAGATAGCGTGCCTCCTGTCTCGGCGCTGAATATCTCTTCACCTATAACAAAACAATATCTATTATATGATTTATAATATATATACTTTCAGGAAAAAACAGTTAGTAATCAACTATTTTTTACCTGAAAGCAAAGCCTAAGGGAAGGGTCATGATTTTAGCAGTCTATGTATGTCTGTATGTAAGTATGTTTCTATTTTCTACCATAGCGCTTAAATTACTGAACCAATTTTAAGGTATGAGGTGTCAATAGATTTGTAAGAATGGCTCCGGCGACATAGACAGATATAAACTAAAAAAAAATATTGTGATAATCATGACACGTTTGATATCAAATGAAAGGTCTTGGCAAGCACATGACAAATATGTATAATTATGATGTAGTTTAAGTCAACATTAAACGTTTAAAATGTGGTAGAACAGTGCGCGTGGTCCAGTCGTTTCATTTATGCCCGTAGTCGGGTTACAGTTTTTGAAACGTTTACAGCTTGTTATTCAGTATAATATCGAAACGTTATTCTTGTGGGAAAGTATCTACTTACAATATTTTAAAATAATTTCGTAAAGAAATGTTAATAAGCATCGATACTTTTTACAACCAGGTTAAGTTTCAATTACATAAGTAATTTCAAACAGCTATAAATTACAATTAATGTGCTCAGCCTTTGGGGTTGAATCACAGACAATTTTGCCTATGATATAATGTATTATATTATTAAATAATTTTTGATCATTTTGGTTGTAATCATAAACAAGTGCTCAAAATGATCATAAACCAATACTCAACACGGCTAATGGATATTTTATAAATCACATTATCAAATACTATTGTTCGTTTAAAAAAAAATTGTATAAGAAAAACAATATCTATGGTATTGTTCTTCCAAATTTAAAATAAATATATAAAAATGTAATTATTTCAAAAAGTATGCAAGTGAATTCGAATAATGTTTTCACAATTGTTAGTTTCGTAGTTGTCGTAGTCGCTTGCCGTGTTATATTCCTAGTAAGACATCTTATTAAGTCATTTGATAGTAATGTCACATTAACGAGATATCTTAAAGTCGTCTTACTTCCTCATCTCATCTAGAAATCTTAACTTTCTTATCAGAACTGTAGACTGTAGAGCATGTTTTTAAATGAGCGCACCACAGAGAGACGCAAGCAAACAGTAATTAGTTCAAAAACACGCAAGAGGGAGTTTGCTATTAGCTGATGTTTTGGTCCTATCCTCTTTAGATACGAGACTGCCGTGTAGGATTAACGGTAAGATGTCTTATTAAAATCATTTACTACCTAGAAATATGTTTGATAGAGTTTGTATTTGTATTTGTTAACTAAGCAGAGAGATGTGGAAAATGCAATTATTCTAATACACATCTCCTCTCGTCTACACTTTGGTAAAAACCGATCCTCACTCTTTTAAAGTATAGTAAAAAAAACAGTAGAGAAGTTGATGCAGCCAATACAATTTCAGGCTGTTTAATTAAAGTTCAAAGATATTTGAAAGAGCAATGTAAATGGTTTAGCTATTTGTCCTTTTTTTAATTTAGCTTTATCGCGATCTATTTTCGTAAACCATAGCAGTCATATAAAAAAGCTACAATACCTTTAGAGTTCCTGTTTCTTCTGTAGTATCTTCGGTTGGTACTCTCAAGAGGGAACGGCGAGGCCTGCCGCTGCGGACTGCTGGCGTAGCGCGGTAACTCCTCGCCTCCTTCAGAACCGTAGATACGTCGCCGCTCGTCTGATACAAAGAAAAATATGTTAGTACATTTTATTGAAGGGTGAGAAACTTTCATCGGTCTTCTAAATCTAAAGTTTTATAAAATTTTCATCTCATTAAATGTTTGTACGGGAAAGTGAGATCAAAATATAGCTAAGAAATAAACGTTAATTTAACGTGTTTGTAAAATCGGCACTAAAGAGGAAACAATTGATTTGCTGTTTTCCAAAAAAAACTAAAATATATTTAAGGTTCTGGTAAGAGGCGACCGTAGCTGGATGGCTAAAGCGGCTGCACGGTGTGCAGTAAGGTCGCAGGTTCAAATCCTGCCGGTCCTATATCTTTTTAACTGTTTCTTAGTATAATTTGCTAAGCATAGCTAAATGCTATAAAATAATCAATTAGAAGTTAAAACTAAAATAGGCTTAACTTAATAATTATAAAATGCTTGTCCATTTTTATAGACAGATCATATCTAAAACACTAAGATGTATGTTTTTTAGCGCCTATATTGTCAAAATTATTATTTCAGTTTGTATAAAACTCGATTAATGATTGTAACTTTTTTGAAAAAAATACTACGAACAAACATGCATTTTAGTGTTTTAGATATGACTTGTCTATAAAAATAGATAATTTTTTAATAATATAAAAGTTAACCAATATTACGTTAGTATGAAAACACGGCGCTCAGAATTCTACCCTTAAGAGTTGAGATGTGCCGTCTCAAACTTAGTAACTATGCATACATATTGTTTTTTCTTAATCATAGTAATGTCAGGTAAAAAAATTATCATCCTTGATTTGTTAAATTTGAATAAAAAAACGATCAAGAACAAAGTATTAGAATATAAATGATTCTGCCACTTTTGAATTACTCAAGGACTAGGAATTTCGATCCTAGTATTAATGTTATTATTTCATAATTTACCGAGATCCCGGGATCAATTTCCCTAACAAGGACATAATGTAACTGACATCACTGTCGGTGTGATACAAGTCAAAATAAACTAACTTTTAAAAAGAACTACTGTGTACTGTTACGAACAAGATACATTTCTAAATATGTCAATCATAAACTAGCTATTCTGATTTGAAGACCTAAGACGAAATTATCCAAATTACAAAAAACCCTAAAGTAAGATATTACCATAAAATATACCGATACAATTTTTGTCATAACATTCTGGCGTTTACTTTGTAAAAGCAAGGAAAATTAAGTGAAATTTATGTAAATGTTAACTGCCCCTCGAGTACAACAATAACCTCATCAGTAAACTTTTACAACAAAAACACTTCATATTTTGCAAAACACAAATTGTTTAAGTTATCCATATTTAAATCATCACGTTGTAAAACATTAACACCACATTTTTACATAAAAAAGTTTGCAAACGTCCGCCGTACTTAGTTATGGTACGAGTAAGTAATAATTTTCAACACTTTATACAAATAGGTCAGTATAAAAGTTGAGGCCGGAAAGTTTGGAATTTATGAGGCGGTTTGTTTGGGGAGGTAATTCTAAACAATAACAAACAAAATGTATACGGTAGCCGGCGGGCTGAGTACGGCGGGAGCAGCCGCGGGCTACGCGAACCGCTTTAGTACTTAGTCAAACAACACGCCGTGCGAGCCTGCTCAAATAATTCCTCTTGAACCTCGCAAAAACTCTAGTTTTGTACCACTGCTGATATGAAAACACTCACTAGTTTTTTTGTTTTATAGCTCTTTCATCTGCCTCAATTTTTGTTCGATATGCAACGAATATGATTAGGTTTTTCTACCAGGAAATCCTGTGAGTCCAGTCCGATGACTGGTTAACGGAAATATGACCACACTACACTATGTTATTTTTTAAAAATCTCGTTTTATATCTGTTACGTATTGCGCGAAATAAAATACTAAATTTTTGCTGGGATGAGTTTCAACTTGTTATATGCCTAAATAAAAATGTCCCGTCTTATTTTTCAAATTTATTGTTAACTTTTGTGTTGATTATCAGCATTTTAAATTATCTTACGAATTACTAAAATAATAGCAACACTTTCAAGCACAAAATCATCATGTATAATTGTAATGACAGTCGTGATGAAAACTCAAACGTAAACTTGTAAAATGTTATACACGCCACCGATGCTGTTACAAATGCACAAAGAAAGTTCTCGAGCAAAAGAAAATGAATTAAAAATACACGTTCAGATTGGTAAGTTTCGCAATACTTTGGAAATTTGTTGGCAACGTTAACACAGCTCTCCGTAACGAAACGTGAATAAATTGAAAATAAGCAGAGAGACGCAGTCATTTGTAACTTCACGGGAAGCATTTTAATATTTTTCGAAAGTCGACGATAAAAAAATGTTAAGGACCAGTCTAACGTAGTCATAAAATACTAGGAGTTGCGAGCCTACGAGTGAATAATCGAATGAAGCTCACTGGCTCGGCATAATTCTGATGCGGACCTTTGTTTGTACCTAAACAACTTTTATTCTAAATGCTCAACTGAAATAATATTAAGGGTTTGATTATAACTGTAGCGTTTAATGAAAGTTAAGTCAGCGGGGCAGTACGTAGCCGACGGCTGTACGAAACTAAACACCTTGTTTTAGTTTACTCAACGATCCTACAAACTCAATTAGCATTAGAACCTCTGAAAGTCACTTTAGGCGAAATGGAATTATGTATTAAATAAACGCGGCCTTGTTCGCTTAGACCTTACATGGAAATAATTGTAATATTCGCGGAATGCTTTGGTATTATGTGTCGTTTCTGTTTCGTTTATTTTGTATTATTATGTTGATGTAGATATTTGGTACTAGATTATAATAACTACGTCGCATTATTTTGGAGATATCATACGATAGACTTATAATATTTGCTATTTGTTAATGTCCAATTAGTTATTCGTAAGGGACAGGAAAAAACTTAATGATCCAAAACCTGCATTGACTATAACGCCACAGTTGCATTACAGGGGACTCGTATTACGTGAAGTATGATTTAAAGGTGAAGAAAGCCGTAACAATTGGTATTAACATGTATGAAACGAAAATGTTACCTAATATACTTACTGCAAAAAATATAGCTAGATTTTTACGACGTAACTATTCAAAAAGGTTGTATTATTTTGGTACTCCTTGACAATTTATAGAGGTACTTCTTCTAAGGTAAATAAAGGGACTTGAAGAGCTATGTTTTGTGAATTAACCTTTCCGGGATTTCTTAGCTCGAATATAATAGAATAAAGAAGTACTAGTATCAAAATATTACTCATACAGATGTAGGTGCCCATCAGACTCGCTTGAACATGTTGGTAGATAGTTATTGCTAGGTTATTTGTCTTGTTTCAACTTGTTGAAATAAATATCAATTGGGTAAATTGGTTTAGGTCGATTTTACGTTAAGGATTTGGTAACAAATCATTAAAAATAAATCTTAGAACCTTAAAGCTTTCTCAGAGCTTCGTTAATAATTAACCTAATTGATTACTTACCTATCCTTCGACGAGATTAAAGACACACGATTTTTTACTATGGAAAGCTGAGCCTTTCAATTTCTAACTAAATTTTTATTTATACAAATCATTGAATCATTGAAGAAAAAGAAAAACAACATAAAATAAGCTCGTACCCATATAACATTATTTTTTTATTATTTAATGGGTTCATATTTTTAGAGTCAATAGTCGATTTACATAACATAACATATTAGAGTTCTTAAATAAATATCAACCGCAGAGTGAAGTAGAGTCTACGCCTTGTTTTAAAATAAAATTATAGTTATTAAGCTAAAAACACAACGCAGACCCTAATTTCAGGAATGAAATTACAAATGTACTGAAACAACCTTTCCTGTTCCCATTTTCACCAAACGAGCTCTAATAAAAGTATTATTTGAGCAGCAATCGCAAACTTCCTCACAAACACTGAAATGCAAGCAATATTTGCTAAGTTCTAAATTTTTTCTTATCATAATATCGCATGAATATTTCACTGTAAGAGCCTACCAGTTTCTTCTTCAATAGACTTTATTATGTAACATGTAAGGTAGAAAATTGAATGGCAATTTATTTGGTCTACAGAGGCGATGCTTCCCTTTAGTAAACAAGTCAAGATTGAATATGAAAATTTAATCGACTAATTTAATCGAAGAGAGATACCATGTACCCGTCGTCGGGTGAGTTATTAAACGTCTTTCAGTGGGTCGGTTTTGAGGTTGTAAATATGAATTTCTAATCAAATCTATTGCTATAGTAAATAAGGTTTATTTATGAAGAGATTGCGACTCTTTATTGCTAGAATAAGAGCGGACAGAGATATCCGTATACAATACTGTATTGTAATAAAGTTAAATCAGAATAAAGTAGTACATCACTAGATTGTTCGTTTTGACTGTTATTAATAAGGTATGGTATACCCATAGAAATCTTAATAATAAGGCAATAGAAATGTCAAATACGCGTGACCTTGTCGCCGCGCATCTGTCTAGTCAAACACAAGTGCGAGTTGAGGAATTGTCGTCTTAATGTCATCACAAAAAGAATAATTTTGTTTGCAGGAATACAAGCGCATGAGTCTAATCGAACACAAGTGCGAGTTGAGGAATTGTCGTCTTAATGTCATCGCAAAAAGAATAATTTTGTTTGCAGGAATACAAGCGCATGAGTCTAATCGAACACAAGTGCGAGTTGAGGAATTGTCGTCTTAATGTCATCGCCAAAAAGAATAATTTTGTTTGCAGGAATACAAAAAGTGGTATTAGAAAAACGGCGACATGCGTCCCAGTGTTAAAAGATAGTCGATAGCATTTCTATTGACTAGTTATTAAGATTTCTATGGGTATACCTATAACTAATTACAAAAGTATTTTATAACTTGTAATTGTTTGCTAATACGAGACTACAGTATACAAAATCATTATGTTATACCTTAGGACAGTGTGTTATTTTGGGTTAGATGCAGACACACCTTTTTATGTTTTTAATCGATAGAGAGTGTCTAATTAGTGCGTCCGTAACATTAGGCGCGCGCGATCTTCGGGCGAGTGAGCGAGTCGAACGCTGCGTTTTGCTGCTGTGTGGCGTGGGTGCACCGAACGCTTGGCGCGCGGGCGTTACTTTCTTCTCGTTCTTACCCTCCGCCCGCTAATGAGGAAGGGGGTAAAACGCCAAGCCGTTGGAAGCAAGCGTCAGCGTCAACGCCCGACGTATGTTTACATATTCTCATACAAAAAAGATGCGCGCGCAGACGTGACCACGCGACACGTTTGACGCAGCGTGCGAGCGTCTCTCACACGGCCGAGGAACGCGCACGCCTAATGTGGGGTCAGCAAAAAACTTTAAACTCCGACGAATTTTCGTTAGATAGTTTTTGAGCTAGAAAAATGACTTTTCTACTAAAAGAAAAATAGTAATTACTCTGAAGTCCTACATATTCCGCATTTTAATTAAGAGCTAAGATAAACTTTATGATAAGTACTAACATCATACCCAATATAAAATACGAAAACTTGAGGAGAGCAAAGGTTATAAATATTTTAATTTTGTTGTATCAAAACGCACAGATCTAAACACTACTAATGCCAAAAATCTATAAACTCTTGTTCAACATATATAATAATATACATCATGGTATTTTATTAAAAAATATTTTTATTTTTAGGTAGAAAAAAATATGCTGAAATATTAATCTTTGTAACCTTATACCTTTTCGTTTTACAATATCTTCAATGATTTATAGAAGTAAAACCACTTAAAATCGGCATCCGCGTGTAACTCAGGCTGAGACGGAGCATTCATTTGCAAGCCGCCAAACTTCGACAAGTTTGGTTGCATTTCAATTCTGAGAGCCGGTAAGGTGCACCGCGGGGCGCGAGATTCAGATACATTTGCATTTTTTAAAGTCAGCCTAGAATTGAACGATATACCATACATTTCTGTACCCAATTAATATATGAAGTGTAGGGACACATTACTACAGTGTGCGTGTGTGATTAGCTTGTTATGTGTGTACGTGTGTGTAACGTAGAGCCGGCTGCGTCCGCGAATAAGTTATACCTTTTAGTCGCAATAAAACATCAGTAAAGTTCAGTCGTTGGTTTTAATTCATTCTCTACACGAACACGTTACGTGTATTACATATACATTCTACATTGGTGACCCCGACAAAGTGTAGTGATGATGAATCAGGGACCAACACCACCTAGCAACCCAACACCGTCAGGAGACGGTGAGGAGAAGGTTGTGGACGCCATAACTGTGGCATCGCGAATACCCGAATTTTGGGCAGACCAAACGCGGCTCTGGTTTGTCCAATTCGAGGCCGTCGTGGAAAGCCAGAAGCTGAGTGACGCCGCCAAACTCAACCTGGTGGTGACAAAGCTCGGGAAAACCGCCATCCAGCAAGTAAGGGATTTGCTTTTTGCTCCACCTGAATTGCGGAAATACCAGACCTTGAAGGATAGGCTGTTGGAAGTTTTCGAGGAAACAGAAACTAGAAAACTACAGAAGTTGATAGGGGAAATGGAATTGGGCGATCAGCGACCGTCGCAGCTTTTACGGCGGATGCAGGAGTTAGCCAGAGATAAGATGGCGGACGAGACCCTGAAACTGATGTGGCAATCACACCTACCAACAGCAGTACGGGCTATACTAACAGTTACGGATTCGAAAAATTTGGATACCCTCGCAGCAGTAGCAGACAAAGTAGCGGAAAGCTTGGGGGATAGCTCATCACAGGTAGCAGAAGTCAGGTCTGCAGTTCAAGATGACCGGAGCGCCACTGGAACCTTGGATTCCGAGAAGATCATGTTGGAGTTGGCAAAAATCAATTTGCGACTGAAGGACCTGGAAGGTGACAGACGCCCGAGGTATAGGGAAGACTACAGGCGTGAGCAGAGATCTAGATCGGTCTCGAGGAATAGAGGAACATCGGCTAAAAGGCAGAATGCGAATTGGTTATGTTTTTACCATTTCCGTTACAGGGAGAAAGCCACTAAGTGTGTGAAGCCTTGTAGCTGGAGTGGTGCAAAGCCGGAGCCGACGGAAAACTAGAAGTGGTGCAGCCTGGGACGGTAAGCTGTGCTGCAAATAACCGTCTTATAGTGAGCGATAGGAATACAGGTATGAAATTTTTAATAGATACTGGGGCAAATGTGTCTGTGTTGCCGTGGATAAGAAATTCGTCACGTAAATATAATGCTAATAACTGTAATTATTGTTTATACGCGGCAAACGGGACGAGGATAAACACTTATGGAATTAAATGTTTAACGTTAAATTTGGGATTGAGACGGCCTTACAGATGGGAGTTCATTATTGCAGATGTTAAACAACCCATTTTGGGAGCAGATTTTCTATTGCAAAATAAATTGTTAGTAGATATAAGTGGCCGACGGCTATTGGATCAAATAACTAATTTAAGTGCGATAGGATCGATTGTAAAGTGGCAGGGAAGCTCATTAACTACCATAGATAATACTAATACTTATGCAGATTTATTGTCGCAATTTCCCGAAATCACTAAGCCTGTATCCTTTCGAGAGGATCCGCCATACTCAGTCCACCATCACATCGATACGACGGGCCCGCCGGTATTCGCGCGATCGAGACCGCTAGCGCCCGAGAGATATGTTAGGGTTAAGGAGGAGTTTCAGAGGATGCAGGATTTAGGAATATGTCGACCGTCCAAGAGTCCGTGGGCGAGCCCACTGCATGTTGTACCTAAGAAGGATGGGCAACTACGTCCTTGTGGGGATTATAGGGCATTGAATAAAATTACAAAACCGGACAGGTATCCCATTCCCCGTTTGAATGATTTTACTTACGTGTTAGGCAATAAAAAAATATTCTCACGATTAGATTTAAACCGAGCTTATCATAATATATTAATTGCACCGGAAGACATAGAGAAAACCGCGATAACAACACCGTTTGGTTTATACGAGTTCATGCGTATGACTTTCGGGCTAAGAAATGCGGCGCAGACTTTCCAGCGATATATGAATAACACAGTTTTTCAGGATTTGGAAAGGGAAATTTCAGCAGAGCTCAAGGAGAGCGATAGTAATTTTTATTTTTGTTATATCGATGACGTAATTGTGGCCAGTGAAACAGCGGAAATTCATAAGCGTCACCTGAAAGCGATTTTTGATAGATTAAATAAATTCGGAATAACAATAAATTTGGCGAAATGCTGTTTTGGGAAAACTAACTTAGAATTTTTAGGTTACCAAATTACGTCTGAAGGAATTAGTCCATTGTCGGATAAGGTACAGGCAATTATTGATTTTCCTAAACCCAGTAATGTAGATCAACTAAGACGGTTTCTTGGTATGATAAACTTTTACAGGTCGAGTTTACCTAGGGCCGCTGAATATCAGTCGATTTTAAACAGATACTTGCAAAATGCTAAAAAAAAAGATAAAACGCTCATTGTGTGGACGGACGAAGCAAATGAAGCGTTTGCGCAATGTAAAAGTGGATTGCAAAACGCTGTGGTATTAAGTTACCCTATTGCGAATGCAGAGTTAGGTATTATGACGGATGCATCGAATGACTGCATAGGCGGCGTTTTACAAATAAAGACTGGCACACACTGGAAACCTTTAGGTTATTTTTCTAAAAAGCTCAGTGGCAGTCAACTAAAATATAGCACGTATGACAGGGAGTTACTAGGTATATATTTATCGGTACAGCATTTCAGGTACATGATAGAAGGCAGACCTTTCGTAATTTATACAGACCATAAACCCTTAGTCTATGCTTTTTCAAAAAAATCTAGTGACAAGGAGACACCTAGGAGAATTAGGCAATTAATGTTTATTAGTGAATTTTCAACGGACATACGTCATATTAGTGGTACAGATAATGTAGTTGCAGACGCGTTATCACGAGTCTCAACTATCACATGCCCAACCGCGCTCGATTTCGCGGAATTAGCGACAGCACAGCGAGCGGACGGAGAGCTGAGTAAGCTACTAGCGGAGTCCGGGGACAGATTGCAATTCAAAGAAATTTGTTGGCCGGATGGTCAAGATAAAATTACATGTGAGGTGTCGACTAACGTCGCCAGACCGTATCTACCTAAATGTTTTAGGCGAAAAGCATTTCAAGTAATTCACGAATTAGCGCATCCCGGCAATAGGGCTACTAGAAAATTAGTGGCATCTAAATATTTCTGGCCCGGCATGAATGCAGACGTAAGGAATTGGTCTAAAACCTGCATTCTGTGTCAAAAGTCTAAGATTACGAGACATACAGTTTCGGGGTTAGGAAAATTCAATGCAAGTGGTAGGTTTGAGCACATCCATGTGGATTTAGTAGGGCCATTACCTACGTCACCAGAAGGATATCGGTATTGCCTGACGGTAGTAGATAGGGCAACAGGCTGGCCGGAAGCCTATGCATTGAAGGATATATACGCTAATACGGTGGCACAAAAGCTTTATGATGAATGGATTACTCGTTATGGGTGCCCGGTTCGCATAACAACAGATCAAGGAAGGCAGTTCGAAAGCAGTCTATTTAAGGAACTAATGAAATATTTAGGAATAAATAAATTGCGCACCACGGCTTACCATCCGCAGGCAAATGGTATGGTGGAAAGGTTTCATAGAGTACTTAAAGCGTCAATTATGGCCCGCAGTGAAAATGGCACATGGGTAGAGCAGTTAAATACGGTTTTATTCGGTTTGAGAGCTTTACCACGTAGTGACAGGTGTAGAGTGCAAAGTGTAATGTATCTTATGTTGTGTTTTATGTTTTTAACGTACAAATATAGTTGTTTTATTTTTATTTTTTTTAACAAAACTTAGTAGGAATAATTATATACATTGTTTCCCAGTTGTTTAAATAATTATTATATTGTAATTTCCCAGTAATAATACAACTTAAATATTATGATACCTTGTGTATTCTGTATTTTTTTTTTTATAAAAGGGGGGCTACTGTAGGGACACATTACTACAGTGTGCGTGTGTGATTAGCTTGTTATGTGTGTACGTGTGTGTAACGTAGAGCCGGCTGCGTCCGCGAATAAGTTATACCTTTTAGTCGCAATAAAACATCAGTAAAGTTCAGTCGTTGGTTTTAATTCATTCTCTACACGAACACGTTACGTGTATTACATATACATTCTACAGAAGAAACAATATTTTCATAGTCCATATTTAAGGGGCGTGGACGCACTAAAATAGCCACTCTTTTTACCAATGGATCATAATAATTAATGAATTGCTGTCTACAAAGTAAAAACGCATTCAATTTGTTGAGGGAAGTAACGGATAATTTTTAACTCTAACGGTAGAAACAATCAATTGTACAAACAGTAACCAAGAACAATCTCTGTAGCCATTGCCAGTGCCAGACGTGAACTGCATCAATAAACGGAGATTCCGAAGCTATGAAATTCATATTTAAAAAATGTTTGCTGAGTAATAGTCTTCTTTGGGGAAAAATAATAGATTCCTTTACTCTTGCGTTGAAAATGACCTGAATTAAATTTTCACATTCAATCGTCGGTTGTTTGCCCCTGAGAGCGATCGCGGGCCGCCGCCGCAGCCCCTCCACCCCGCACACCCTCGTCCGTCTGGCGTTTCTCATCATACCTATTTTTGTTTTTCAGCAATATAATTGCAGATGAAATGTATTACGAATGTATGAAGAATGTTTTATGCCACAAGGTGAACGTAAGAGACGCCTTAAGACATTTGAGATTCCTATATTTTGGAATATTTTCTTCTGTTTTGCAAAGAGCTTTTAAACAAGTATTAAAGTCTAGTAACTTACATAATCAGAGTAGAGAAAAGTAGAAATAAAATAAAGCGAAGAATTTTCAATGTATTTTACCAATAATCCCAAGTTATCATAATTATACGTATGTTGTAAATATAAGTAGCTGTTGAAATAGATAGTCAATAAAATTAACCATAAATGGTATAAATGTGCAACATTGCAATTCTAGATAAAAGTGATATAAAGAACCTTTAACATAAACAAAAGTGTCAATAAATTAAATAATTGTTAAAATATAAAAAAGTGACACAATTGAACTTTGACATTGGTGAATTCAAACAACTGTCATTTATAAAACAAATGACTGTTTTTGACTTTTCAAAAAAATAAAATACACTGTCAATAGATATTGCAACTCGTGCCTTTTAAATTATTTGATGTATAAATAATACCTCTAAAACAAATTATTCAGTCCATAAATCCGTAACTAGAACTAAACTTTATTTAAATGTATAAGTAAAGAGCTTATAAAGCTAGAAGTTCATAACCAAATAGATTGTCAACAAAAAAGTATTGACCCAAGCTTGCCTTTACTGGATACTTCGTCGGTAATAAAGAAATAAGCAGCATTAAACTTTATGTAAACTAAACTCTAGACTAGCGAGCTTCAGCGCTTTGTGCTTACTTTTTATTAGGGTTCCGTAGTATCTAAAAGAAACCCTTATAGTTTCGGCATTTCATCCTTCTGTTAGTCTGTCTGTAAGTCTGAGGCAAAGCGTCGCGTCGAAACCGTCAGTGGATATGTATGTTAACTATGTCTACTCGTTAAATAGGGTTTTTTTTGTCGCGAACCCCATATTGTGAAGTACAGTTAGATTGGTTTTCTAAAAACATATAGGAGTTGGTAAGACAGTTTTTTTTTCATTTATACAAACATTGTGGGTGTTATTTATACACCCTTACATAAAACTTATAAATCTTGGATGGTAGTTGTAAAGTAGTAATATAGATTTTCTTATTTCAAATGTCAAAATAACAATGACAGAAAAATATGAGTGGTAGAAAGTATTATTAGAATTTCATTTATTACACATGTTCAAACGGAGGTCTCAAATCTATTAGAAATCATAGCCTTTAAAACATTTTATCCAAATAAAATAAGTAACACCATCTTCACTTGCACGGAAATACGAAATTTTCTTTTCAAGCCTCCGTCAAACAGGATATTTCCGTTATTTTAATAGGATCTTTTTACTTTTATAGCTCGGAAATAAACGTACAAATACGTCTTCATTACGCATCGGTGGAATGTAGCAAGATTATTTAACTAAACCATTAAGTCGCGGTGGATAAAATATTAGATCGCACTGAAACCACTTAGAGCTATTTCCCCGGGATTGCGTGATAGCTACACTTAATTTACAAGCTCCATTTAATTTGAACTATTTTGAGGCTCGGGCAGGAATTTAAATATCTGCAGATAAGAAGCTCACGCGAATACTACCCAGGCTAGGGTTGCCAACCGCGTGATTTTCCCAGAAAAGGTCGTTGAAGTGCCCTGAATATTCTACTCACACAACGCAACATCTTGCGTTTCTAAAGCGCACTTCTGTTATGGTATATGTATTTAATCAGTGTAAGTCAAACAACAGGACACTTGAAAAGTCCTGCGGGGCTTCCCTGATGCAACTTCACACAGGATCTTACTTTTTTTCAACTTCAATACTCAGTTTTTCGGATAAGGTTGGTAACCCTAACCCAAACTGAAGTTACTGGCTATGTGCGGCTACGACTCGCGACTGAGCGCACTGCCTAAATTACAAGATTAACAAATAAATGTTACTACGGTGAGATGTTTTCGGCTTTTTCTTTAGAACAAATACGTTTGCTTTTAAATTACTGGCACAGGAGGCATAATAACGTTGATGTAGCAATATAATACGTCATGTAATCTTTTGTAATAAAACTTGGCCCGCGCTTATGATGAGGTGTATTGCATACTTGTGTTGTTTTTTGACGTTGTGCAATATTCTTTTTTTGTTTCCATAATTCGTTTTTGGCTCAACACTATAAAGATAAAGATAAATTTGGATTTTTTTCATGAGATAGAACGCCAGAAGCAATTACACTATCCAATGGTCCCAATGACAAGGCCAAATACACTCATTCACTCATACAAGCACACCCAGTCGCAGAACAAATATTTGCAAATTACACAAAGATTTGTCCCATGTGGGGATCGAACCCACAACACCAGTGCAGTGGAGAGCGGCGAGGCGACCGCTTAAACCACTAAACACAAATACAATTTTTTGGCATATCTCAAACCACTCAGATTATTTTTTACGAGGGTGCAATACTAGTTGCAAAATAAACAGGGTTGCATCGTACATTTTTGAAATAGCAGGTCAATATTAGGGATGGCAGTAAAGTGCAGAGATTAGACAGTGGGACCATCAATTACGGGCGTAATCCGAAACACGTGCGTACCGCTCATCGCATCGCAAACCTATGGGGATTATTGAAATTTTCTCCATACACACACATACACAACACACGAGTTATTACGGAGATGTTTCAATGGAATCGAAAATGCAGAGATAAGGAATTACGCGAGATTTGTGAGTATGCGCAATAATAAGGAATGAAATTAGCATATCAAGGGAATGGTTCAGAATAAATTAAGTGAAATATAATCTTAATTGTAATGTAAAATACAAATTGAAGATTTTGGAGCCAAGGTTATGAAGCAAGTAGAAAGTGGTAAGAGGTAGACCTTTACTAAAATCTATCATTACAGGTACCTTAGACAGTCGAATAAAACCTGGCTGATCAGGATTATCACCATAATTTAGGAAACTTATCACTGCTTGCCTCTCTAAAAATTTGATTTGACGTCAATTTATTTTGCCTTTTGACGTTTCTGATAACTACGTCATAGTTAAATTGAAAAGGGTTTCAAAATCAGTTTATAAACAATATTATGTTTTACTCGTACTTCCTACTAATTAACTTAACATTTTAGTTTTAGTGACACTCTTATGAAAATATTCTAGATTTTATCTGTATTTTAAAGAAAAATCTATCACTCTTAATATTTATTTATTTATTTATTTATCATCTTTATGGAGGTCCAACAGCTTATTCTAATTTGACTAAAAATGTTACTAGGTGATAGATAGCCAATTACAGGTCCTCGCGTTTAACCAGAAAATCGTATGCAAAACCGATCATAAAATAAAACAAGGGTGCTCTACAATTTATTTCTGTATTGGCGAGACAAAAACTGCACAAGGGGTGAAAGTTATTATCTCCGTATCTCTTTATAAACATAGACGTACCGATGCGATGGGGAGACTATTTACTATCGCTCTGGTGTGCTATGCTTTCTAGTCAGGTAGGCCAATGACCTTGTGATGATAAATTGAAGATTGATTGTTTTTGAAGATGATGTTTAAAGGTTTGACGATCGGATGGCGGAGTGGGTAGTGTACCTGCCTGCGACGCCGAGGTCGTGGGTTCGATTCCCACTTAAGACAAATCTTGGTGTGCATGAACATGGGGGTTTGTCTTAGTCTGGGTGTTTCTATGTATAATAAGTATGTTTTTACAAAAGAAAAGTATATATGTATTAGTATCAGTTATTCTAGTACCTACTTATATAGTACAAGCTCTGCTTAGTTTGGGACTACATGGCGTTGTGTGTGAGTTGTGAAATATTTATTTATTTATTATTTATAATGATGAGTGGTAATGAGTCTGATTTGAATGTTGGTTTATCACTAAAGACGTCCTTCGCAAAGGTTTAGGTATGTTTCATGTATTTTGGAGTTGATATTTTTTGTGTAATTTACATTTTCGCTGTACTGGTTTTGCCCGTGACTCCATCTGCGTGGCTCTAAACTACAACTTTTAACTTACACCAAAACAACTAGGCTTTTGAGAAACACAAACATAATTATTAAACCAGTATTATTGTAACGGTGGTCTACATTACCTAGTCCGCACACAATTGTTCAATCAACTACTGTTATGAACTATTATATTATTTTTCTTCAATCAATTTAACGTACAGATTGAAGAAAAATAATATAATAGTTAGTTAATATATTAGTTAATAAACTGAGATATGACTAAATAACATAACATAATATCACGCCTTGATTACAAAGAAGGGTGCGTCAGAGGTGTACAACACCCACATTTCGCCTGCTATGATCTAGATTAGATCCCATGGGATAGGGGGTGAGCCTATCGCCATTCACCGAGCATAATTCCAACTCCGTAACACTGCCCGACCCGGGAATCAAACCCGAGACCTCGCAGTGAAAGGTGCCTACGTTAACCACTAGACTAGACCATACCTTTTTTATTGTTATATTCTACCAGTATCATACATCAAACCCAAATTAATAAACCACGTATAAGTACCGTAAATTTAATATGCATAAACAGCAACAACTAACTAAAACCTATTTCCTCGCAAAGTGAACAACTAGTACACAATGCAGGTGTTTCCTTAGTTCATGCAGCGTTACACGTTAGTACTTAAGACGTCATAGATGGTTACCTGAGATTGCCACAATCGATTGGTGGTAGTCGATGGGAGAGGAGCAATTTCCGTCGTCGTATAGATTAGTGGTCATTCACACTTAATGGTGTTCGTCTTAATGCCATCGTGGCACACAAACTGTCCGCTGGATATATTGTGCAATATATTCCTTTAAATTTTCTTAAAACTTAAACTTAACCGTATTTATTCATAATTCATTTTTTAATACAAATATAAAACTTACTCACAAAGATAGCTTGTATTGAAAATGTTATCTAAGATTATTAAATAAACATTATATTATTAACTTCTTTGAAGTACCGTGAATTTAATATCTATAAATAGCCACAACTAGTACACAATGCAGGTGTTTCCTTAGTTCATGCAGCGTTACATGTTAGTACTTAAGACGTCATAGATGGTTACTTGAGATTGCCACAATCGATTGGTGGTAGTCGATGGGAGAGGAGCAATCTCCGTCATCGTATAGATTAGTGGTCATTCACACTTAATGGTGTTCGTCTTAATGCCGTCGTGGCACACAAAATGTGAAGCCCGCTGGATATATTGTGCAATATATTTATTCATAATTCATTTTTTGATACAAATATAAAACTTACTCACAAAGATAGCTTGTATTGAAAATGTTATCTAAGATTATTAAATAAACATTATATTATTAACTTCTTTGAAGTACCGTGAATTTAATATCTATAAATAGCCACAACTAGTACACAATGCAGGTGTTTCCTTAGTTCATGCAGCGTTACATGTTAGTACTTAAGACGTCATAGATGGTTACTTGAGATTGCCACAATCGATTGGTGGTAGTCGATGGGAGAGGAGCAATCTCCGTCATCGTATAGATTAGTGGTCATTCACACTTAATGGTGTTCGTCTTAATGCCGTCGTGGCACACAAAATGTGAAGCCCGCTGGATATATTGTGCAATATATTTATTCATAATTCATTTTTTGATACAAATATAAAACTTACTCACAAAGATAACTTGTATTGAAAATGTTATCTAATATTATTAAATAAACATTATATTATTAACTTCTTTGAAATACCGTAAATTTAATGTGCACAAATAGCCACAACTAGTACACAATGCAGGTGTTTCCTTAGTTCATGCAGCGTTACATGTAAGTACTTAAGACTTCATAGATGGTTACTTGAGATTGCCACAATCGATTGGTGGTAGTCGATGGGAGAGGAACAATCTCCGTCGCGGTAACCGCATAGATTAGTGGTCACTCACACTTAATGGTGTTTGCCTGAAGCTGGGTGCGCACCTTACAAACGAAAGGCAACGAATCGTTGGTCCTATTTTAGATGGCTTAGCGAACAAGAATGGATCCATCGATGTTACCGCCACGTTTTGCATTGCCGAAGAACGCCAACGAGCGATCGATGGCGGTCGCTAAGCCGTTCCAACTACTCCAAACAGTAATCAGAGTGTCGTTCACAGAGTTGCAGCGTTGGACTACCTTTGTTCGTTAGGTGTGGACCCGGCTGCATGGTTTCATGCCACACACATTGTCACACTTATTATTTTTAATTTTTGTGTGTCTGCGTCTATCTGCATGTTCGTATGCGCATCACGCATGAAATTATGTGCAGTTTTCACAGCTACATGCTGGGGTTCTAACTTAAAAACTGATATATGTGTCATCTTTCTCCCTTAACCTTAAGGGGGTAAATTAAGGGCTGTAGGTTTATATAGGCGGTTCGTCAATTTTGCATATTTTTTTGAAAATATAAGGGAAGTTTGTAAATTTTTCAGTAAAATGCATGAAATGCTGCACATTCTTACATGAAATAAACTAATTTTACGGTAGATTTTTTGGAAATTCTTCTTTTTGAATAGGTATTCTTCAGTTTTTAGGTATTAAAAATTTATAGTGAGATCACTACAAATTTAATAGAGTGATACAATTAGGATTAAAATGATTATTTACAGAAAGAACATTAAAACAATCTTTACTTTTTTTGGACAAAATAATAATACTTTGGCCATAAACTACACTTTATTTTGTTCGGTGTTATTTTGTCAAGCTTGTTATTTTATGGGCAACTGATTCATTGTTCCATCCCCAAAAAAATATTTTGGATATAAGTGGATTAGTATCACCGTAAAAATATATTTTTTTTTAATGCATAATCTTTATGCGGCATGACACAGACAAAAAAGAAAAAAAATTGCTTTTATATAATAAAATGAAATCTTTATAAATATTGATTGGTAAGTATTACATCTGTATTTGTAATAATTTTTAAAATGTATAACTATCTACTATCATTTGTAATTATTTACGTAGTGGGTGTAGAACATTCAATTACAAAAACAACCACCAAATTAATCTGATTAAGTGAAGTATCTTTGAGGAAAATGAAAATGTTTCTATGAACGTCTCAATTTTTCACAAAGATAAGATATTTTAAGCGAAGAAAAAACAACAGGTTGGTTTTAAATATAATCTCCGATCTTTTGCAAAACATATTTTATCTTGAATGAAACATATATAGCACAGATGTAATCAAATATGCAATTTAGCAAATCTAGGTGGCTGTCGGCCAGGCAGGTAAAATATTCAATTGCTTTGTTGTAGCTAAACAGAATAACCAATAAGGTACTCCATTGCTAGCGTTTATTACCTACATGTAGGTACTGTTATAATATATCTAGGTAAGCAGTGAGATTATAATAAGTACTATCAAATACGTTTTTCGTTCCATATCTTTTTTGTCAATTATCAATTTGAAAAATGACACCTTAAAGTTCACTTAGTTGTTTCAACATTTTAACTGACTTCAAAAAAGGAGGAGGATCTCAATACGATTGTATTTTTAATCTGTCCGCGAATGACTCAAAGTCGCCTGGACTTATACTAGTACACTTGTCATGTGGTGGGACCACATGACAAGTGGTCATCCCATCAAGTCGCGATCTGATGATGGGATCCTGGAGACATCGAAGGCAACCCTCAAGTTATACACACATGAGACGAGACCTTGAATATAACTGAAGTATATTTTACTTTCTAGTGCATTTGTTGTAATTTAAGCCGGTTTTTTGTATAATTTTTCTAAACATTTCTAACATCAACATATTTTAACAAAAACTAGCATTATTTTATACTTTCAACCCATTATTATTCTAATTTCCTTAAATTACAAACAGCCAACGCTTGATTCGAAAAGCATCTGACTAATTCAATTAATAAGTTACTCAATACATTGGAGTTGTTTGACATCACGGGAGCCTTATTAATATAATGTGCGAGTTTGCAAATAATATCAAATGCAATGTTAATGAGCCGTTAAACTTACTTACCTGTTCGAGGCTGCGGTTTCATGGAGTTAAACTATGAGCGTCCCGGTAAAGAGGGCAAATGAGGTTGTCTGTGGCGCCCTCTCGTGCCCTCCCGCCGAACAAAACGACAAAGCGAACTACGGCAACATTTACAAAGAAAATGGCCGTAGGGCAGCGAGCGGCCCTCCACCCTTTGTTTCCTTAAAGCGCCACCGCACCGCGCCGTCAACTTGCCGAACCTTTCTACGAAATGTACATTGCGATTTGTGGCTTTTGTCCTAACATATTAATGCGAATTCTGAAATGTATTTATTAACTTTCACTTGGTTACCACTTTCAGTTTACGCAAATACTCACATCACGGTTGTTGTTTATGTTTTACATGCGTTATATGCTCTGAAAGTGTTTGTTTCGTGTCGCTCATACGGACGATATGCAATTTAATATAAGTTGCTAAAGAATGCTGGTTTTCCTGCTCGGTAGGGAGCGAACGAGGCGGTGGCGGCGCGACGAGGTGCGGTGCGACAAGCGAGACGCACACCGCAGGAATTTGTAAATCTTCATAAGATAATGGATCGCTTCGCGAAAGAAAAGGACCTCTCCGGCTTGGAACTTTGTTGAATTCCTGACTCGTAATTAATAAAATTACTTTTTGGGAGCTTTCCTCGACTTCAAAGAATTTTAGCATAAAAGAAAAAGTTAAGTAGATGAATTATTTTTGAATGATAAAGGGAATAATTTAAGATATTTATACACTTAGGAGTTCAGTTATTCTGAGATTTCATCGTCGTTTTGAATATTGTGAATCGAAGTTATGAAAAGCTTAAGTTTTTATGAAAACCACTGTAAACAAAAGGAAATTATTAAAGTTGATTTTATGAAATACTTTCTGCTAATAATGATCAGTAGTGTTCTCAAAGAAATATTCACGTTGGGTGCTCTCCAGAGTAAATTGCATTTAGCGTGGCACTATCAAGAAAGTATTTACCCTGCAATTGAACTCTACGAGATTTATAGGAATTCTCTCGACGCATATTCTCAAGAGCTCCTTTCTTTTAATTTCTTATTCTTTGTGTATTTACGTTTGTGCTTCAACTAGACAAATATTTGTATTCTTTAAAAATTGAAACGAAAACGCAGGCCCTTGAGTGAATTTTTAAGTGCATTTGACTACCTTTTATGGAATGGTACATAATAAAAAGACTATAAAACGATCGTCTCGCCTGTCGCAAGTAGTTGCAACGTACTCACCGTTTGAAATAAAATACAAAATGATATAAATGTTCCGTATAGCCAATACATATTGCCAATGCCTACATGTAATTGAATGCACATATATAATGAATTTTATCTTAATGTACAAAAATAAATTCAGTCATAATTATGTGTAACTGAGGCATATGTAAAGACATATATGTATTTGAGTTTACACCATACTTTAAGGCATCACCTAAATGTATCCACAATTATACCACATATTTTTAGTATCTTCCTTATCTAGCAGACACATTATGCTGTTGAAAAGTTTCAGATATAAAAATAAACCTTTGGGTTTTAAGCAGCCACTTATATTTATTTAAATGAAGCCCGCACGTGTTCACATACATACATTTTATACACACAAAGCACACCCAGAGTCAGAACAAATCTTTGTGGATCACACAAAGATTTGTCCCGTGTGGGAATCGAACCCACAACACCAGTTGAAAGCGGCGAGGCGACTACTTTAACCACTACACCAACCTTGCACTCACTATTGCCAATCAGACAGTGATTTAATCAGTCGACAAAGATAGAGTAGCGTTATCAAAGTGAATCCAGCCTAAGATCATTAAAGGGGATAGTAGTGCTAATACCTAGGGAATGTCATTCAATTGTATTAGTAGAAGGTCGAACTTATCTGTGGGCGAGGCGACGATAAGAGCCCGCATGGCTCTATCGGCGCGACAAACGCAGGCATTAAAGTATTTAAACGCAGAAGTTCCACTTAGGCATTTGTTATGTGTAAACTTATTTGTGATTACATGTTTCATGCGATTGGTCCATCCAACGATAACAGCAGCGGCCGAATGCTTTGTTCAATTTTTTAAGCTAAGATCAAGTGAGATATTAGAATAAGCAAATTAACAAGTTTGTCTTGAACATTATTGGTTTAGTTTGACGAGAAGCTCTTATAATGTACCAGTATTTATAAAATTGCTATATTTTTTTTTTAACTAGCCTACGGGTGTGTCCTACTGCTGGGCAGAGGCCTCTCCCCATGACTGCCACGTTTTTCTGTTATTTGCTATCTCTGGCCAAACGTTCTGCAATGCATCCAAGTCGTCCCGCCATCTCCTTTTGGGCTTTCGTCGTCGCCGTTGACCGTCACGTTGTACCCAGCTGGGTCGCTTTTACGATATTACACTGAAAAAAAGCCACTCATTGTCATAAAAATTACACTGACATTTAACATAGGAAATTCCAAAACATACATGCGTGTGACAAGTGGTTAGCGAGATCTTGTTACCAAATAATGCTCGCTACACATGTAACTATTATATTATATTATCGTATCGATAAATCTGTATAAACCGATTAGCGCAGATTTGTCGATTGTATCGTTAGGAATTTTCATTCGAACAATTAATAAATCTGCACAGATCAGTCTGAACTGATCTATGAAAACGAGTGTAGCAAGCTAAATGGATATCAATCTGTGGCCTGAACAGAAGCTGGCCCGAGAAGGTTGTGCGACGTATTCCTAACGCGCTTCTTATAAGGAGGGAGGACTACGCCCTCCAACACTACGATGAGACCGCCAGTTTGCACGGCAGTTGAGATTCCAGGGTGCAGTGTCCATGCGCGTGCGATACCTGGCACCCCGGTCATATCACGTTGACAGAACACACTGGGTTTTAGTCCGTGCAACTCGGACGTGATGATATCCTCCCAGACGTATCCGTCGACGGCGACACCCTGTCAATCTATGGCAGTCTTGCGTTTATGTGCCCGTATGTGGCTAGCGAAGCCAAACTTGGTTTGGAATACGCGGTCACAAGATGCGCAGAAAAGTTCTCCTCTTACATTGTCTCGGACATAACCAGCGACTGTACCCGGGACGATGGTATGCGTGAGGCATTTCCCAGTGGAAAAAAAAGGCTAAATAAAGTGGGCTTTCTGCATATTTCTTAAGAAATGAACAACAGTCACACGGTGCAACGACAGAACAACGATTGCTAGTTTAATTTACGAAGCCGCATAAATCCCTGTTTGATGAGGGTAGTGCCCGCTTTCATTACACATGGAATCGTTGCTCCACGGCAATAATACTTGGTGACAGGGTAAATTGTGCTTATTATAAACGCGTCTTTTGTCCAACAAAAGAGCAATTAGTGTCCTGTGGACCAACATCTAATTACTGAGAATTTGTAAGGTATGTTTGAGACACGAATCATAAAGATAGTAGTTGAAAGTTATTATGTCTGTAGGACGGTCAATAAATATTATAGCTGTTGCTTGTTATCCATACTAATATTACAAATAAGATTTTTTGTTTGTAAGCTCCAAATCTAGCGGACTGATCTTGGTGAATATTAGTGTGAAGATATAATTCAGGATCCCAGAAATAATATGGGCTACTTTTTAGCAATGTCGAACATAGGCGGATCCATGGACAGAAGCTAGTTTATTATAGTTTATCTAGTACATTTTGTAACATATTTAAATTCTCATTGATTATTTTATATTATTTAGCTATGCTTAACAAATTAAACTAAGAAACAGTTGAAAAATGATAGAACCGGCAGGATTTGAATCTGCGACCTCTGCATACCAGGCAGCTGCTTTTACCACTCAACTACGGTCGCTTCTAGCCAGGACCCTACAATTCTCAACTGTTTGTTACGTCATTACATATTTCATTGCTCAGCTGATGCTGAAATAAAATGGACTACAGGTCCACCGTGCCTTTTAGTATAATATTAAACACAATGATTCAGGATTCACCTCAGTATGTACAATCATAGTTAGTGACAAAGGGCATTGTCTCTTCGTACCACCAACCAACCAACGTATCTAATGTTCAACATCTATCTAATTACTGCACCAAAAAGCTGTTTAGAAGACAAAACATGCAGGACGACAACCCTAAAGCTTTAGTATATTGCTTGTAATGAGTTCAATGACACGTGTCAACTGTTTGGTATAATTCTTAGTAAATTTTGCTGCATTATTTTTTCACTTCATGAAATTGGTTAGCTGATTATCGGAATTAAAGTAAGTTCTGATTTTAAACTTTAGCGATTTGTTCACGTCATTAAACATTTTTATTCTCGGAGATGACGCTTCACCAGTCGTCACGTGACCACGATCGGTGTGATTCGATCGAAACTGTCGAGCAAAAAAGGTATTTATGACTTCAAAAATATTTACGCGATTAACACCCCTGTCTACAAAATATATTTATAGTAATTTCATTTCAAGGTAGTCGTAGACTGGTTTATTATATTATTTATTTTTTTAGGTCGTCATCTTAGTCTTATTTTCTATTACTAACTAGATGCCCTGCGCGATTTAACCTGCGCCAAACGTTATTCTACCCGGTACACGCAAGTTAAAAAATATTAACAACGCCATCTATTGAATTTTTGCGTCAACTCGCTTCTTACTGAAAACCCTAAATGCCCCCTCTTGGAAATAAAATTTAGAAAAACCCCGGTACAGGAATTCATTTATTTTTATTCAAGTTTAACTATACGAAATTTCATGCTTGTAACTTCAAAAATGACGGACTTCCATACAAACTTTCTTCCCACTTTTCACCCTGTTAGAGACCGAATTTCGAAAAATCCCTTTTTAGTGCACGACTACGTCATGGCAGGAAGCTTTGTACAAAATTTCAAGTTCCTAGGCCTAGTGGTTTAGGCCCTGCGTCGATGAATCGGTCAGTCGGACGTACAATTATAATTATAAGGATAGATTAATGTCAAGTCAAAGCGCCGCTATAGAAACTTAAATCACATACAAAACTGATTTAGGAATTTACTGCTTTCTTCCAGGTATTATCAACATAAAATTCTAAGCTCATACAAACATGTGACCAAGCCCCATGACGAGGCAAAAACGGCCAAATCACTACGATTCCACGATTGAAATAACTTGATACAACATGTCAATGGTTGAATAAAGCTTTTAAAGTAATCAATCAATCGTTCAGACTTATTCACTATGTTTATGGGTGCTTCCGTCGCCGTAACGTGTCAATAATGCACGGGGATCGTACTGCCACGCCTTGAAAATACCATGAATGATATATTGTGTACAGCTGGCTCACGTGTGTAGATCCATGTTATAGGTAAGTGAGCGTTTACCAAATACTTTTTTGTATAAGTATTATTAATTGGCAAAAGAGACTTTACTCAGTCTCACTTAGACATGTTTAGTGCCGACTTCAAAAACTATCTTACCGACTTTTCGCGTTATTTTACGGTTTCTAGTATTTTTTGGAGTCAGTTCTTTTTTTAATTATTGTATTTATCTCTTTTTAGTGAGGTAGCTAGCATTTTTTAACGACGTCTCATCTAAGTAAAACTTAAAAAAATGCAGCAAACAACTTTTGCGTGCCTATATTTAAAGAATTATCCACGCACTCTTATCTTGCGGAGATGTACCTTCCATCATCAGATAAGCAAATAATAAAACTTAAATATGACTGAAAGTGATGAATTTAATTTCCCTGAAGTTAAAGCTCCTTTCCTTGACTTATAAGTTCTTAAATCATTGCCTGATCTAAACATATCTAGAGAGAATACAGTTAAAGAACTAAAAGCGCCTAAAAGAAAAAAAATATCCCATTATGACTCCCCCTGACTGCTAGATGGAAATATCTAAGTAACTCCAGAAAAAATACGAAAATAATGGCCAGAGCCTATAAAATTTGAGGGTTCCGCTCAATTTCCCTGCCATCCCATCATCAGATCCTAACTTGGTGCCGAAGGGACCAATTCGCAACCATACTCACGCATACGAAAAAAATATTTTAACATCAGTTGATAATTGACGGAGAAATCGGTTTACAAACATTTAAATAAAACTATGCGCGAATACATAACCTCCTACTTTTCGGAAGTCGGTCAAAAACAGTTACTTGATTATACAAAATAAGGGTGACATCTGTACATACAGTAGTTTTTAAGTTACCATGCATGCCTACGTTTGTACAAAAGCCACCTGTCAAATGTGCTACATTTATCACAATTCCATCGATTTCCTGCAAGCCAAAGCCATTCAAATAACCCGTATTATGACACTACGCTACGAGCAATAAAAATAACGTTATAGTCGTACCTTTATGTATGTATTGAAAATAAATAACATTTCAAACACTCTGGTTACAATATCTAAATGAAATACCTAAAATAATATAATTGAACTTTTTTTAAGACTTTGAAATTACATTTTAATTACCAAGTTGATACGGCAAATACCGCTTGTTCCGAGTACATAACCGAGTTTCATAACCAGCAATGTAGGAAAAAAACATATCATGAGACAGAATATCTGTGGTGAATCAGACTATACTCTATACTAAAATGAGACAAACAAAAATCGAGCTCCAAAATGTCAAATGTTAAATAACTATTTGTGAATTACATTTTGGAGTTCGAGTTTTGTCTTTCTGATTTTGGTACAAAGTAGTAGTAACGAACTAACTAGTACGTAAACTGAAACCATTCAAAATAAGTAGCTAGCTTTCACAAAAAATATCTTAACACATATACGCAGTGATATAATACCAGCTACAAGGGTAAAAGCATGAAAACGTATTCGCATCAAAATACAACACCAACAACCGGCTATTTGCTCCACTCCATAAAATTTCAATGCTGTTATTGCTCCACTTGACTGTACCTCAAGTGCACAAAGACCGTACACAAGCTTAATTGAATAAACCTAACTGCTTGCGATTCAAGAAGGTAATATCAGGTGGCTCCTCCGCTTTTGAAAAACAATAACCGACGAACATTGCGCGGAAACCTTTATACAAAAGAGAGTCGCTCAATGAAGTTGCACGGAGAATTTCCATGCAATAACGGAGTATAGCCTCGGCGAGGATTCTTGTGGAGATATTGCGTACTTACTGGGCTTGCTTCTAATAACACCGCCGATACCGTTTGTGGAAGGAGAAAAATACGAAATGAAATGGAAACTACGAGCCGCCTTATGGTTTCCAATCTCAACTTACATTCTAAGGAGGCGAGCTTCTTTCGCGTTTTAATATTTATGCCTATAGAGATAAATTGCCGTCATATATTGGTCTGCTTTTGTAACCTGTAGAATAGTTTTGTGTTATAAGATTCATAAATATCTTTGTGACTGGGACGTGCATTTTGTATTTTACTTAATAGAAGTGACATTTGTGATCGGGCCCAGTTTAATAAAAATATTTGTTGGATATTCTAACCGTAAATTATTAGACGCGTCATCATGCCAACATTATATTTTCAGTGCCATCGTTTTTTTTTTTTTTTGTTTTATCTAAAGAATACTTTGAAAATGGACAATAGTGTTTGGGATTATTTTGTTTATAGTAAAACAGTCACCAACGAAAAGAATTAAATACCATAAGTTATATTACTCACGGTTTTGTGGTCAGCTTATTATAAATATAGGTCTGGGTACGCGACAATCTTACTTGCGCAAACAGTTGGTGTAAAAATGGCGTTATACTTTTTTGCCTACCACACGCTCGATAGTTTCGCCATGTCCGTCTGTCCGTCTGTCCACGGCATAGCGACGAAACCGTTGGTGCTACTGCTACTACAACTGAAATTTTGCATGAACATGTATGTTAACTAAACAAAGAAAGTCGTAGAATAAAATTTGGAAAAATATTTTTTTTATCTGCAATTTGCTTGGACAAATTGTAATATCTGTGCAATTTGATTATCATGCAGTCTTATCTTGAAACATAAACAATAATCATCTTAAGAAGTATGTTTTGAACAATTTTCAGCACAAAATTACGTCTTTCAAATTTATAGATGTGTTCTAAATAAATTCACACTTGACGGAGCAGAGGCTTGAAACGTTGAAAGTTCGTCAGAGAATTCCCGCCCTCTGTCTTAAGAATTCCGAATCATTTAGCTTCTCTATCTACCTACTAATTAAATTAATATTATTCGGCTCGTCAGACCTCGCTAGCATATAGGCTTTTGAAATGGTAAATAGGCTATGTTCGCAAAGCCCTTTATAATATGAACCGCCTGAAATTATTATGTTAAACACAAATATGATTTTAGTAGTATTTCAAATTCATGCATAATAATTGATAGTGGTAGAGCTTTGTTAATAAGTTTGAAAGAGGGCGAGGTAGTGAGAACGCTGTAATTTGGAGGTATATCGCAAAATAATTATAAATTTGATAAGCTAACATGAATATCTTTTTTTTTGGTAGGCATAATACCGGAGGCCTCCGTGTAGTAACGAACTTTTTTATCAAAAATATAATGTTATTTTATCTAGCTTTTATGAAATATTATCGCGAAAGATTAGTAAACATCGACGCATACAAACTTTTGCATTTATAATATTAGTAGAATAATCAATAAATATCCCAACATCGGAAAATGTTTTCACCTGAAACAACCAGGCTCCAAACATGTTTATATTAAAAAAAAAATATCCTCTTTTTGCTTTACCGCCAATTTCCACAATAGGTTCGTTGAGCAAGCAATTAACCCATCGCTACCAGCTCTGGCCAGACACATCGATTACCGAATTCCGAAAACGCATTTATGATTCGACGTAGCGGTGCATTAAAGCTCTGCAAATGGTATCACGCGCTGAGACTAATCATATTAGGGCCCAAAGGTAATGTTGGTAACAGCCTAAAAAGCCGCCATTTGCATGCCAGACGAAGCCAGGAACATCGTGCGTACTAAGAGTAAATTATTCACTCTCATGTGAATCTCATATTCTAGATGGATGGTGGTACTAGGTATATGCAAATATAAGGTTTTGTGGCGAGAGTTTTAGTTGAGAATCCGTTTCAATAAATAGCCGTAGCTTAATTTGCTGAGAAAAATCTTATTGACTTTATTGGAATACATATAGCTTCCTATTTTTCCATTGACGTGCAAAGAAGAATTAATAAACATTCGTGTAACATATTTTTTTTAAAACAATGATGCGTATATAATCTGAGCTATGAGACGACTGGAGAGGTTTAGGAGAGGCCTACGCCACTAAGGCGACTACTACAAATGGGAAAAATTATCAATATAATGTTTTTGTTTATATTATATTGTAAAGTTTATAGTATACGTTAATTAGTATAAAGTCTTATATTGTAGTAGAATAATAGATAGATAATTAATAGTATCAAACACCTAAAATTTTAAAATATTAGAAACGCACAAAGTTTGTGTTTGTGCTTGTGACACTTAACTATGTTTACTATAAATAAAAAATAAATAAAATAAAAAAGCCTTTTGTTGCCTGTTACTAAAACTATTACATATGATTTTTAAACATCTATTATTTAATTCTAGGGTTAGTATAATTATTAAATGCTCTTCATTCTAATTGTTAGTTAAATACATAGTTCAGCTAATTTAGTAAATTTAGAAAAAATAAATTAATTAAACTCTTTAAAAAATTCTAACTATTGTTTACAATAATTGCATTTGTTTCTTTATTTCTATTTTTTTTTCAGGAACCCTGTAACAGGTGAAGGCCTTCTCCAATTCCTTCCATTTAGTTCTATCCTGGGCTAATTGTAACCATTTGGGGCCAGCAGTGTTTTTTATTTCATCTCTTTCCTTTTGGTCCCTTCCATGTAGCGATTCTTGCCGTCCATCTCTGGTCCTGGAGCCTTGCTACATGGCCAGCCCACTTCCATTTCAGCTGTATTGCATGGCAAAGAGCGATTTACTATAACAAATCAGAACTAGAAATAAAATTACCTCGACTTATATAGTAGTTTAAGGCCCAGTTTCTGAGGGCCAGATAATTCTTATTCAACCCATAAAATATGACCTGACCGAATTTAAAAGTGACACAAGTTAGACTTGAAAAAAGAACACAGCTTTCACTTTCATTTATGTGTTACATGCTTTTCCTGCCAATAAGATTTATCTAACAACTGTGACATTGGGGTTAGGTACCTACTGGTGGTAGAGCTCTTGTGAATGAGCTCGAGGGCGGCAGCACCACCGTCTCACCTTTAACCTGCCGCCAAATAGTAGTGCTTCCATTACTGTGTTCCGGTTTTGTGGTGAGATCAGGCCATGAAATTACTGGCACATGAGGCATGACACCGTAGTCCTCAGCTGCAGCGACGCATCTATAATCTGCTTTTGTGGATTGTTGATGTCCATGGGCTGTACTCCACTTACCATCAGGTGGACTACACGTTCGTTCGCTGTGGGCGTAGAATAAAAAAAAAAAAAAAGGTATTGTAGATTTATACCACACCTAAATACATCACAGTTTTTTGACAAACCCAAGTGAATCTTGAGATTTTTGTTGCGTGCGTGGTTTCGTGTACGACGTACGACAAACATTATTTCAACTGAAAACAATGCCAAAACACAAATGAACCTACTCCTACCTAGACAAAGCACATAACCCTATTATATATTTTCAGTCGAGTTTCTCACATATTGTTCGAAAGTTAATATCCCTTCATCAACCTATAGAATACATGCAGGTTTAATTCTATAGACTATTAAAAGCACGTTAACAATGACGGGGAATACAATGAACAAAGAGTTAAATGAACATGTTCGTGCATTTGTATGATTGAATGAACAATCAGGTTCAGGCACTACCACGGATCTGATACTCACGCTCTTGTCATCTCATTATCACCCAAAAAAATAATGCTATGTCAAAAGTGAAAACCGAATTCTTAATTTTTTTTTATTTTAACAATTGGAAAGTATCACAATAGTACATCATTTCTTGTCGTAAAAAAGATATTGAACCGAAAAACTACCGACAATGGTTGTTTTTATATATTTCATAACAACCTAACGAATTGAAATCATTTGATTGAATACTACATATTTCTTTTTGAAATGCAATCTTAAAAGAAAAGTCCATAAACGGTTTAAACCAAAGTATCTAAGAAGAATAGATAAACTTAAAGCCCTGATTTCACTAGTACCTGTTAAATCTAAAAAACATAACATAACGTAATATCACGCCTATATTACCCAGAAGGTAATATAGGCGTAGTTCTTGAAAGAAACTTTTCGTTTGTAGAACATATTAGAGCTGTAGGGGAAAAGTCTAAGAATAGTTTTTACGCCGTGACAAGGATATCGACTGCGACATGGGGACTTTCTTTTAAAACCTTAAGAATCATTTACAGTGCTACTTATCTTGGTTCTATGTGTTATGGTGCGCCCGTATGGGCTGACAAGGCCACTGTCGGTGCTGTACGCCGCAAAATGCTTCAAAGTCAACGTCTCGCATTGATATTCTTGTGCAAGGCTTATAGGACAGTTAGCACCGAGGCTTTACCGGTACTGGCAGGTGTACTTCCGGTCGATCTCGAGGTCCAGAGACGCGCGGCAATGTATTATTCTACGCGCGATGATCTCAATAACAGCTTTCTAGGACCTCGTGACCGCACAAAGATCACAAGACTATTTAATAATCCAACGGATGTCTATAACAACCTCATAGACGAATGGCAGCAACGCTGGGACACATCACCTATGGGCCGCCACCTCTATCATTTCTTTCCATCCATTCGCGACAGACTTGCGAAACCATGGCTAGAGGTTAATCACTGTGTGGCTCAATTCCTGACGGGTCATGGCAATTTTAAGAGCAAACTATTTTCGTTTAAGCTAATCGATTCTCCATTCTGTACATGTTCTACATCTGAGCACGAACAAACCGCCCACCATATCATCTGGGAGTGTAGTCTTTGGCACAACGAACGTAATGATATGTTAAATAGCTAACAATTGACATCTGGAGTGGTATAATAAGAGGATCTTGTATCGAACAGAATAAATTGCCGTGCATTTAGCCGTTTCTGCCATACCTATTACAGCAATCAAATTTAGGCCCCATAATTTTGTCACTATCCGTGGTGTCTACACTCTTTCCATATAGACACTTTGTCTATATTTGGCATTGCTCAGTCTCCCGCTTTGCTCTGGAGGGAAGTAAAGATACATACTTTCCAACTCCAACTATATACTTCTGATTAAATTCGTTGCGGGTTCCAAGACAATTTTAACTCTCCCTGGGATTGCCCGTGTGTCATGCACGGTGCCTTTCAGTTGGTTACCGCTGTAGATCCTGGCGTCACAGGAGTCACAGTGGTGGGCGTGTGGGTGGGATTATATACCGTTTAAAATTACCCAGAAGGGTGTGGCAGAGGTACACAGCACCCACATTCACCTATTATGTTTAGGTTCAATGGGGTAGGGGGTGAGTCTATCGATAGCCACCAGGCACAATTCCAACTCCGTGCTGCGATTGAGAATTTCCCAACGGAAAGTTCACAAATAACACTTTGCCCGAACCCGAATCGAACCTTAAGAGGCGCATACGCTTACTGGACCATCAGGCCAGTTATAATTGCAGCAAGGACTTATCAGGAATCTATGAAAATGATAGGGTGCATGAAAGGAGCCTCCCCGAGTGACGTACACAACGATTCCCTACGTCCGGCGCACCCTGGGCAATTCGCGAGTTCTCCAAAGCGAATTGGCTAATCCTTTCACCACTATGGCAAGTCAAAATAAAATCTGACTCAGCCATCGACACGACGAAGAAGAAGAAGTATGAAAAGATTAAAAAGAAATTGAATTAAACCTTTTATTCAACAGAACCTGTGTTCTCGAGACAAATAAAAGTAAAGTAAGTTTAGTAATTAAGCCATGTAAATTTAATTATCAATGAGACGATTCCACATCAATGGATTGGCCCTTTGATGTCGTGTCAACTCGTTATATGTAAATATGCCTTTTCGTGATTTGATTAGCCCGTTCAACTATTTGCGCAGGTACGCTTATTCAATCCAATAAATTGTTGTTTATATTCATATTACACGTTTTACCTCTTATATACCTAGATCAAACATCTAAACGGTAGTGAAGTTGGTCGCAAAAGTAATCTCACGTGTCACGCGCTTGCTGTGATTTGTAACACTCAAGTACAGTGCCCGTCGATTAATCAATGTAGCACAGCCAACTTCACTACCCCCGAAATATTTGGTTTTATCTATACTCGCTGTTATGAAACACAAATTATTATTTTTATACCTAACAAGAATATTAATCCTAAAGCTAGCAGGTTAAAGCTTTGTCTATTATACCGTTTGTTATAGTCACGTTCTAATCATAATAAGTCAAAAACTATGCTATTAAAAGAATAAGTACACTTAGGGCCAGTTTCTGAGGTTCTAGATAGTTTTTATCCGACCAGTTATCTTAGTGACACAAATTACACTTAAAAAAAAAACAACTGTCACTTTTATTTATGTGTGTTATATGCCTGCCAATAAGGTTTATCTAAAATCTGTGAAATTGGGACTTGGCATTTCAGCTTACTTATATTAAAAGCTATCTAAACCATGAAAAACAACTTAGCAATGTGAAAAATCATCTTAGACAAAACACACATAAAAAAAATTGTACTGCTATAATAAAAATACAAAAGTGTTCATTAAATGCAGTCATGATCTCTCCAGAAAATAAATTTTCATTAAGGGCCCATCATACTCCCCTTAGGTACGACCCCTCTCTCTTGGGAGTTGCTTGGCAATCGGATTATGGTAAGCGCAGGTGGGCTCTTACATATTCCTTGGATATATTGTAGAAAAATATTTTCATTGTTAGCAAAAATAGAGAAATTTTTATGGAGTATGGACATCGGCACTGATAAGGTGTCTAATCTGTGGTAAATTCTAAAACTTTCTGCAACACAGAATCCTTAAAAAAATGCCTTTGAATTTTCTTAATTCATGAATATATGTTTAAAAATGCAAATCATTTTTGATGATAATGTTAGTTAGTTAGTGATATTTTATTATTATGTACTTTGAACAATTATTTGTACATTTGATTGGTACATAACATACATTGCCTTGTTTTCAAAGGAATGTAAGCAATTTACCAAACGTCTTCTCAAATTACACGCAATGGTTTCCAAACCATAAGCGAATATTAATTAACTCGTACATTACCGCGGTAGGGCTGCTGAAGGTTTCATGCACTACATCATAATAAATCAAACCTCAATACAGGGTGTAATCAACACGCTACACAGCACGATAGCGCCACCTATCGAACGTGACGCTTTATCAACATGGCGGCAATTGTCGAAACTAATATGTAGCATACGGGCTCCACGGTTGTAGCCCAACTTCCAATTAAGTGCATATTTACAACGTTCGAACACAGAACATTATTACAGGCTTTATACGATACAAGCTTTCATATGCAGTTCGATTTCGAAGACCGAATTTACTGATATGCGTTGCTTTGCTACATACCAGTAGTTTCGCCGAACGCTGGAGGTAAATGGATTATTTCATAACTTGGTAATGCTTCTACGTAAAAGAGGAGCAGAATTTGCTTATTAAAATACGATTTGGCAGACTAGAAGCTTTCTAAGATTTTCTTAGGAGGTTTTGAATTGGTTTGTAGTACTTGGTAGTACTAACTAAGTACTCAAGTGCTTTAGTAGAGGTCGTGACACATGTTTAATATTGAATCATTCCTAGGCAGCACTTAATAATTTTTCATATGCATGGCTAATCTAAAAGCTGTTACAAACTATTTTTATTAAAATGAATAATGTTACACAATCACGGTGTGTAACATTATTCAAATTATGGAATACGTGTGTTATTCACGTAATGTTAGTCTATTTAGTCGACCGCGGTTTCGCCTATACTTTTAAGCATTTTCAAGAGAGTGTGCCACGTCGCGCCTGAGTCACGGGACTGGCTGCAAAAGTACTTTCAGATCAAAATTTGACATTTTGTTCGTCATAAAAGAGCCGAATAGGCTTATCAAGGATGTATTTATTTAAGATACAGGAACCCGTTTAACATTGAATTTTAAATATCTTCAGTTTACAGACATGGCAAATTTTAATTACATACTATTATAATGTATATAGAATACAGATGTACATAAATTTCTTCCTATAATATTAAACTACGAGGTAAGCTTCCAAAATGGACACAGAACTAGATGACAATTGAAAAGATACACTTTTGTTTTTAGATCGGTACCTTTCAGAAACAGCGATTGCACAAATGTTGATGGTGGAATTCTTGGCAAAGTCATGAAGACGCAGCGAACCATAACGGGTGAGATATCTTCTGACTAAGAGACGGGTTTCATGATCGGCTATGCGTGATAAGTTTGTTCAATAGTGGCTACAAACATCTGTTGTCCTATTATCCTATTATCCACTGGTCTTTGTTTGGGTTCTCAGAAAATGCAAGTGTAGCTTATCTACGATCGTCAGTGTAGTTAAGGTAAGGTTAGTCAAATTGTATTATTAGGAACACTTGGTATGGTGTTATGGTAGTAAGTAAATACCGAAATAAATTAGAATTCACCCTTGACATGTTTGTAATACATCGGTCTTAAATAGAATTTGTAAATGTACAATAAGAATCAATACTTTATCACTACTGGAATTAATCATTATTGTATTATTATCTACAGAATTGCCACTCATTTCTAGGGTTCCGTACCCATAAGAAAAAAAAAATCTATTACTGAGACTTCACTGTCCGTCTGTCTGTTCATCACTAGGCTGTATCTCATGAACCGTTATTGCTAGACAGTTTAAATTTTCATGATGTAAAACTGTTGCCGCCATAACAACTAATACTTTACACTAAATAAAATTAAATATTAAGGGGGCGTCCGCACAAAAATGATAAAGCCTTTAATATTTGTTATGAATGCTGATCCTTATCGTCTCTTTGAATATTCCTAAGATGTTACGTGCTCGTTTTTGCTCTTTATTAGTCACCGGACTGTAATGCATGACCCGTGATAACTCGACAGTTGAAATTTTGACAGATAATGTATAACTGTGGCCTATATAACAAAACCGAATAAAAAACATTTAGGGGAGCCCCATGCAACAAATTCGATTTTATTGCTCGTTTAAGCTCGATAATAAATAATAATGGTGATAGGCAGACGCTTGAAATATTCTCAAAATATCAAGTAATATCATAAAATCTTTAAAAAATTAAAAATTAAATAAATATTTAAGGGGTGCTTCCATACAAGAGACTTTATTATTTCGCTGTTATAGATAATGGTATGGCACCCTTCATACACGAGTCCAAATCACACTTAGCTGGTTTTTTACATTACACCACTATCTAAATAATAAAAGTGGATAACAAAACCTTTTCAATTTTCTTGAAATCTACTATATAAAAATAAGTCGGGTTTTCCTTCCTGACGCAATAACTCCAGAACGCACGAACCGATTTCCACGGTTTTGCATTCGTTGGAAAGGTCTTGGGCTCCGTGAGGTTTATAGCAAAGAAAATTCAGGAAAATTTCAACAGAAAAGCGGGAAAATCTTTTTCACATACAGCGCCATCTCTGATACATAGCATGTACTACAAACCAATATTTTAAGTAGATGGCGCCGCCGGTGCGTGATACGTTGTTTGACAGCTACTCATTGTTCTCTGCTTAGTTAATTTCATGTGACAAACCGGTATTGTGTTCACTGTGAAATAGTGAAAAAAAGTAAAAAAAATAAGTTATTCGTTTCCTAACATTTCAATTGGAAACCTTCAAATCAATCACGTGTATTGTACAAATTTTTATTCAATTTTAACAGCAGGCATTTGTCTTTAAGGTCGTAAGTTGAACTGTGTAAATTATGTGGATCGTGCATTTGAGGTTAAATTCACCACTCTGTCCATAGTCCAAAATGACTAGAGGACGACGTGCGAACATCGGCCGCCGCACAAGACATGCAAGCCAGCAATAAGTGTATTCACAGAACTTAAGCGAAGAAAGACAAAATACAATAAGAGAAAATGCCCGATTGAGACAACGCGTGAGCACACAAAGATCATTGGCATCATACAATCGCTTGGCATTCCTATAATTATGATCCCACTGCGAACTACAGTGATGATGACAATTTAGATATTGGACCAATGATGACTAAATAATATGCCGATATTGCAATGCATGTTCAAAAGAGAAACGGCAGGATTGTGCTGCGCAAGTGGAAAAGTCAAACTGGATCCATTACTTACACCACCACAGCCACTGAAACCATTGTTCGATGGAAGTGATCCCGATTCCAGCCATTTTTTTCAACACATCCTTGAATACAATAACTGCTTTCGCATGACTTCCTTTGGAGCTAATATCATTCGAGAAGGCGGCTTCATGCCGACATGCAAGGTAAAAGATACAACACACATAACCAATCACTCACACCAACACAATGAATTGCAACACATAACAACTACATATACACCACACACTACACCATCACACGATCAGAAGTTACACCGTATTCTTCAACAAATTATTGTTTGCAATTACAGATAAAAGGACAAATATATCATTTGCATAGTTCAATGGTGCCAACACCAGATGAACCGCATCAATCTCTCATCATCATCTGCAAATATATTTCATTTCGTCGATGGTGGATCAGCTGAATGTGCGGTGCAATATACAGGGAACACAACAGATAAAGAGACGAATTATTGAACAGTTGCAAGCATTTTTTCACGCTAATAATGCTGTGGTTAATATTTTCAAAACAGCATTGGAACGAATGCCATCGGATACGCACAAATTTGTCATAAGAGCGGATTGTACTCCAACAGGTGAACATGTACGAAGATTCAATGCACCCACCGTTAATGATGTTGCTGCAAGTATTGTTGGCGATCCAACTAAATTGCGAGACATTGTCGTTCAGCGAAGAAACAATATCATGCATCGTGTAAACGAGACACATCGTTTGTGCGATGCGTTACAATATCCAATCATTTATTGGCAAGGGCAAGACGGATACGACATCACGTTGAAGATGGTCGATCCAATTACAGGTACAATATTCAAACACTAATTATTGCTGTTATTGCTATTATTGGTTTCCATTAACAATTCATTAAATTTTGCATTTTCAGGCATTTCATAAAAATCTAAGCGCAATGAATTACTATGCGTATCGTATGATGATTCGTACACATGAGGAGAATGTCATTCTGAAGTGCCGTCGGCTATTCCAGCAATTCGCTGTCTACATGTATGTCAAAGTCGAGACCGAACGTTTAGCGTTCATCCGATTCAATCAGACAAAGCTACGATCTGAGGACTATATACACTTGCATGATGCTATTCATTCAGGTGGTGATGTTCAGAACATCACCATCTACGAATGGTTTCCCGAGTTGGGAAACCATCCGCTTTGTTTGTGTTAACGTCAGACCAAAAAACAAAAAATGTGGTTTACCAAAGAGCACTTCCATGAAACGGATAATTTGCGGACACGTATAACTTTCATTTACTTAGCGAAGTTCAACTAAATAACACTTCATTTTTGTAATCGAAATGAATTCATTACTGTTGTGAAATGAAATAATTATTTTCCTTTTTAAATATAAAACAAAAAAAAAATTATTCATCTTTTAATCACCAAACGAAATGTTACATAAAACGAAGCCATCTGGTGGCGAAACGGAGTTCGCCGGGTTTGCTAGTAAAAATATATTTGTCTTTTATTGTCATTGCTTTTTCTTGAGCTACGAGTACAAGTAGGTATCTCCATTATGAAATGTTTGATATTGCAATAAATTTAATACAATATTACCGTACCATACCGTACGGAGTCTCGAATTTCCAATCGCATTATTTTACCAATAAATCGGATGTCATCGAGAATTTAATAAAACCTTATATTGGATAAGGTCCACTTGAAATCCTTCAGGCTGTTTATAGAAAGCGGTAAATCTTAACTTTTCGTTATTGTTTTGTTTTTAACAACAACAAGAGGTAAGCCAGATGAAATAATGCGAATATACAATACCTTTAGCAGAAATACAAAGCTGACCTAATTTTGTTATTCAAAACTGTGGAGGTTGTTTTATTAGACAAACAATCAACTTTTTGTACTGGCTTGGCCGGCAACAAAAATCGCTATTCACGTTTAAATGTTCGAATTTCTCGTGTCAATAATAAAAACTTTATTGACACGAGAAATTCGAACATTTCGAAGTAGGGTAGTCGAAAGTAATTTTAATGCGCTGGATTGCTATTTTTATTGTAGAAACTACGAGAATCTATTAAAAGAAATTTAAAGTTGTTTTGTTTATTTTTTTTGGTGAATAGATTATAACTGCCTCGATGGTCTAGTGGTTAGCGTATGTGCATCGTCGTTGGGCAAAGTGCTAATTGTGAATTTTTCGTCAGGAAATTCACACTAGCAGCACGGAGTTGGAATTGTACTCGGTGGATGGTGATAGGTTCACCCCTTATCCCTTGACCTAAAAATAACAGGTGAAATATGGATGTTGTACACCTCTGCCACACCCTTTTGCGTAATAAAGGCGTGATTTTATGTTATGTTTTGACGTAGATCATAATTCTCTATTAAGCAAAAATATGTTCTTCAGGTGATCAAACGATTTCCTAATACTAAATGTTAATAAAGTATCAACAACTGCCCAGCATTACCACAATGCTTAAATAGCGAAGATTGTTATGGCACACTCACTCGATGCACATACCCCAGTATGTGCATCGAGTGGTATCACTCGCTTGCCAAGGCATACCTTGTTGAGTGACGTTGCTTTTGAAAGGAGAAGTGTGGATAAGCCAATGTTGCGTTTTGAACACTGTGATGGCTATTTGAGAAATACCTATCATAGAAGCTATCATCATAGTCCTTGGATGTAGCAAGCAAGAAAGTTTTGTGATTATATGCAACGCCGAGGTCGTGGGTTCGATTCCCACTTAAGACAAATCTTTGTGTGCATTAACATGGGGGTTGGTCTTAGTCTGGGTGTTTCTATGTATAATAAGTTGTATTTACAAAAGAAAAGTATATATGTATTAGTAGTATCAGTTATTCTAGTACCCATAGTACAAGCTCTGCTTAGTTTGGGCCTAGATGGCGTTGTGTGTGAATTGAGAAATATTCTAAATATCACTATATAGCTTAGCTATTATATTCAAAAATACGTTTCAACTATGTAACACAAAGCTTGTCTACTTGGAAAATCTGAGAAAAATACGTAATGCCAACTATACAAAGATCAAATAAATTTATGCTGCCTTTTATCCAATATTTATATCTTAGGAATATTCAAAGAGACGATAAGGATCAGCATTCATAACAAATATTAAAGGCTTCATCTAAATAAAAGGCTACAAGGAGGTCAGAAAGATAACGCTATCGTTGTCTTTACATAAGAGGCAAAGTAAACTTAACTGTAATATCTGAGCCGCAATAACATGAACCTTTATGATATTCCTTTATGATAATGCTCCGCACGGTGCGTTAGGTACAATATACAGGCACACCGCGGATATGAAGGCGCCCTAACAAGATTTAGTACAGGTGCTTACATATATGTATACAAAATTGAGCTAATTTTGAAATGCTATTTCTTGGTGCCTGAAAAATAAACTTACTAAAGGTACTATTGCTATGAAAGATAATCTACTACACTCTAAAAAATCGAGGCCAACTAAGAGAGATTTTCTCTTAGTTGACGTTAAATTGAATAAAACAACCATGATATTACGAAACTCAACGATAGCTGATTAATTAAAGCAACAAGTTCATTTTGATTGAACGAACAATGTACCTATGTTCATTAATTCTAACAAGTATATACGTTGTTTGTATCATTATTCACTTCTTTGTATAACTTAATCATTTTTATTTAGTTAACATAAACAAATAAGTCAGTTGAATCAATTTAGAATAAAGTAATAAAAGCAATCAAAATCAAATGATAGTTTCGATCATTTTTATTTATAAAATTAACAATTTGTCTTGTTAGATTTAACTAAGATCTGATAATAACGTCAACTAAAATTTAATGTTACATTCTACTATAACTAAAACGTTGAATCGACTTTCATATTAGTTGAATTAATCATTCGATTGATAGTTTTGATCAAGAGATCGACCCCTCCCTATGCCTCCCTCTACCCGCCCGCATCTATCTTTGGTGGAAGGTGACTGAGCGATGCAAGCAAAGCAAGTCTAAACCAGTTTATTTCGTGCCTTGGAGTGGCCTGCTGTGCTTCTTTTCTCTGCTTAAAGTTAGAATCTTGGTGGTCATTTTAGTATCAAGTAATTTAATTCAGTGCGTTAGATGTTGTAGAGGATTAGGTATATATTAAACGTTGATGATAAGTACAAGTGCAGTTATCCTGTGTGATGCCGTCTTTTGACTACTGGAAATGGAAGAAGTTAGCAAACTGCTCAAGACATGGGATTTGGAGGCTCTAATACCAGTATTCACCCGTAAGTATCTCAGTCGCAAGTTTTTTTTTATGGTGCTTATTGAAAATGTAATAGGTACCTACCTGAACCCAAGGGTTTAGGTAGGTACCTGGGTTTAGGGGTTTAGGAAGGTTTTGGTTTTATTTTATAGCCGTTTCGTAAAATAAAAGTAGCGTAAGTTACCCCTTATAATATCGGCTATCAGCCAGTAAAAGTCCCGTTAAAATCGACCAAGCCGTTTCAGAGATTTCTTGGAACAAACAGATAGACAAAAATTTTATAAATAGATTTTTTGCATGTAGGTACCGTATATACTTTTATATGCATTTAGTGAAAAGCTGACCCTTCAAATTTGTTTATGTAGTAAATAGATTCCAATAAAATTTGTTGCTGACATCTCTTTTTTTTTCAGCATCGAATGAAGATACATCAAATTTAGCCGGATTTTTATCTATACCGTTTTTATTTAACACGGCAGCAGATAAACAAAAGAAGAAACGCGGTTCAGATGCAGGTCAAAGCTGGAAACCAAGTAAAGTTGAAGCACGGGAAGGCTTTATAAAGCACGTAAAATCTAGTGCAGAAATCCGTCAAGCAATAGAACTCCGCCTTTCAACCCTTCTGCAAAAAGGAGCGCCATCCCAACCTTATATTATTGTAGTGAGTGAGTCGCTGGACAAAATAAATACTTTTCTAATAGTTGCGAATAAATCAGTCATCTATGAGAGAATGTCTGTTATACACGCAGTTGATACGTGTTATAAAATAATATGGGCCCTAAATGCAGAGTATGGTATCGACACATACCCTGTGTGGTACTTCATACAAAAAGCGTTTTATAAAATGTCATCCGCATTTGATAAAGGATCAACTGCTGCTGAGTATCTCCTTACGGATTGCAATATTTAAATACCTATTGTATTTTTCTTTTTTAATAAACGTTGCCAAAACTGTTAATGACTGATAATAATTAGTAACTTTTGATTATGACATTGTTTATGTTAAAATTTCTCTTTACTATAATTCTTACTTAAGTATTTAGTTTTATACCTAGGTACATAATAAGCAAATTGTTACAACAAAGTTTAGTTTTCTTTGGTTGTAATCATTTTAGACCACTGTTAATAATATAATAAACAAATAATATTGTGACTGATGATTATTCATAATTGCTTAAGAAATAAGCTGTGTAAAATTGTTTTCTCTGTAAAATATTGTTATTAAAAAAGTTAGAACGCCGATTCCCTGTAATATAAATGTTTTAAGCAATGGCAAAAAATATGTTACCCTGCGCTGTACTATCGAAGTAGTCGATGAATATAATATTATATAACTATTTTTAATTATATTTTTGTTTCATTTTGACCAAATTTATGTAGGTACCTAACATGTCACCAACTTACAAAAATTTTGTTAGATAAAATAGTTACCAATAGATACAGTTTGAATATACTTGTATTAATACACTAATACACTCAACTCAGATAACATTCTGGGTACGGTCTTGAGATGCTATCTTTCTTTTTCTTTCTTCTTTTCTAGAAGAAGAAGAAAGACGCTATCTTAATTGATTGGGTTAGGACTTCAAATGCATATTTAGGAGCAATTTCGGTATTAAGTGCGATTTTTAAATACAACCCTTTTCAAAGCATTTAAAAAACCGGAGGTAAGGGTTGTATTTATAAATCTCAATTAATACTGAAAGTGTTCTTAAATACGCATTTGAAGTGCTGACCCAATTAATAGATCGGTGTTAGTTAATGAGACAAAGTATCTCAGTACATTCGATTAAGAGTAACTTTGTTGGTATAATAATGTTTCATATTTAAAATAACCATGGTTTTAGTAGAGTCTACGAAGTTTAATTAGTTATAATGACCACGTTCTTAGTTGAGTCTACGTTGATAAATTAGTTATAATGACCACGTTCTTAGTTGAGTCTACGTAGATGAATAGTTACAATGATCAAGTTCTTAGTTGAGTCTACGAAGATGAATTAGTTATAATGATGAAGTTCTTAGTCAAATTTATTAATGAGAATTAGTTAGAGTAGTCATTTTCATATTTATATTAACCAAGACCATAGATGAATATATTATGTTGATATCGTCATATTAGTCATTTTCTTGTTGACTTTGATTAAGGTTCTAATTGTTCTGTTTAAGAAGCAGATAGTAAGAGCAACAAAATCCACCTTAATTGATTCATATAACGTCTTGTTAGGCTCAAATGGAATCAAGATGCTTGTTTGCAATAATCACAATCTTGTTAGGAGCAACCAATTTTTTTTTAGAGTGTACTACTAACTAACCTGATAAAACAAGCTAATGCAATAATACTACTGAGATTACACATGTAGTTTTTAAATCCGCCTTTATTGGTCCATTTCAAATAAAAAGATGTCCCAAGCAGACCCGATCAGATAAACTTTAATATAAAGCGTAAACACAAACACTATCAAACTAATATAACTAAAATCACCTTACCGGCGACACAAAAACAACAAAAGTGCTTACAATTACCATTCTCAGGTAGTAAACGCTCTTGAATTTTCACATAAAAATTCATGTAACATTGTTCGTAAACGCCGTCCATACAAAAGGTTACACAACATTCAAATCAATACAAAGCTTGGACCAGCGACTAGCATTCATTCTCATCGGTGCGACACACGAATTTTCGTCATAAGCTCGATCTAAACCTTTATCGATGTGCAATCATCCAAAAACAACCTTTATTCTCTTCACCGAAAGGATCTTTTCACTATAACACGAATGAATCGTTTCAGAAGGGTTATTATCATGACTGAAGCTTTGTTAATCCTTTCGATTCTGTAGCAATCGATATGTAGAATTCGTGCGTGGCATATCAAGATTTTAAAGTGAATTTTATTGAAATGTCTACGTCTGCACGGTTATAACAGATGTTTTATAGATGTACGAATATCTTTAACACTTTCAACTTTGAATCAGTATGCGTTATGCTGAAAACTGGCACTCATTTTTATGACTTTCAATTATTTAAGCCACCTATGACAAAGGCGTTCGTTGTGTTCTGTTTTCGCAACCTTTTAGAGTATTGTTTCCGAGATTATTAGAGAGATTGCTCAAATTACATTTTTTACGTTTTTTTAATAAACTTTACACAGCGCATAATAAAGTATAATGCACCTGATTGCACCGACTGTCAAACCACTATAATATTATGTATAGTGAAAATGTTTTATAATAGCAACTATCGGACCCGACAGACGCCATTCTGTCTTAACTATGAATACATCCTATGTGATGATATTTTGCAACACGCATTCTGTCAATGTTATGTCAAACCCCAAAACGTTACATTAAAAAAGTTTATATGATCAAATGCGCTAAAGTTGCGTAAGCAAATCATTAGAAAATTTTACATTTTTAAAATGTTGGCCATTACCCGTATTGTAAAAAATTATGCAAATTTTCGATGCAGTTTTACTTTTTCGGTAACGGTAACGTTTTAATTAGGTAACGTACTTCTGGTTGCAGCACACTCTATTTATACTAGCTGACCCAACAAACGTTAAACGTTGTCCTGTCTTAACTATGAATTATATAGTATATTGAATTCAAATTAGTACATGTTTCCGCGCATATTTCTATTTATTTTCTTTTATAAGTACCATCCCTTGTGACAAACACGTCAAAAAAAGTCAACCGTCAACCGTTCACGCGGTTGTTGATGACATGACCCAGAGAAATAGGGATGCATTTCATATGTATAATATAGATATAACGTAGATTATAACACCATAGACACATTGCAATCTAATCAATTACAGTAGGTAGTATAATATCTCGTCAAGATGCCCGTCAAGCCTGATGCGATTGATTAGCACTATTTACACTGAGCGCTGCCGTCTGCACACTACAACCAATTAAAGCGAGTTGAGTACTATTGTCAGAGTATTAATACCGTCTGGTATATCATGATGCACTCTATTAGATAAATACTTTGAATAGTATCGAAGTAGCGAATATTGATCGTAATAATATTTGATTTATTCTTGTTTCCATAAGAAATTTTCTCTTTCACAACAAAAAAAAAAATTACTCAATAAAACATATTATGGAAAACATATTTATCATGTTTGTGTTCTTTTTTTTATTTAAACTATATTTTAATCACAAATTTCAGCCCTTTTATTTTTTTATTCCTGATAAATTTAACTGTTTGTTTCCAGATTTCACACTGAAAGTTATAAAATCGATATCTGTAATTCAATAAGAGTTTCCTTAACATAAGTTTGTTTTAAAAACGCAAGTGTTCGAATACGTAGAATAAGAAACCGTTACGTTACCACAAAGGTTTGTTTTTTATTTCGCAGGTAGACGAAAACACAAACAAATCCCAAGCACCCAGAATTACGATTCAGTACAAATATCCGGTGGCGCACCGAACAGAGTTGTGCATCTGTATGACTTCATTAAATCCTTAGTTTGTCTGTGACGAAGGCTGCGTTGAGTTTACGCCTAAAGTTTTCCTCATAAGCTCACCGCAGGGCGCTCCCCTATCAATTGCCGTGATCCCGTACTCCCCTTTCCCCCTTGCAGGCCCCTCAAGCTCCACTAATGATCCCACTTGTTAGGGCTCAGCGTGGACCTTCGGCTGTGTCACTTGGTGAATAACAAATTCTGAACTGATCCCGCAATGTTATATAGCTTTCAAATGCTGCAGAGCATATTAGTGTACATCAAGCATGTGATTCGATATCTTGTGATTAGATTTTAGATTGTGGTGTTGCTCGCTACTATGCTAGCGCCTAGTTTAGTAGTATTGTTAATGTTTGCTGATGTCATAATAAAAACAAAAAATAGACCTCATCGTACCTCAAGTATGATAGCCGATTAGCTTTTGATTGTTTAAAAAAATGATTCTTTCTTCTTCAAGTTGACAAAAACCATTTCTTATCCTATTATAACTTTTTAAATACCGTAAAGGTCACCTACATCACGTATCAATAACGTGGCCCACCAGTACCTTGAAATTAGCTATAAATAGACTTCCAAACCCACAGATATTGTTTAAACCTCGCAACTCATATCGTCTGACATTTAATATCAGAAATTAATTACATGCAAAACTTACTGTCGAACTGTTGCGTGGCCTGAGCGAGGAGTGAGGCAAACACCCTGTCAGCGAGGGGTGGGGGTTGCGGAGGGCGGTCGTCGTCGCTGCTGCTGTACCTATCGCCCCCCCACTCCAAGGATCGCTGCCGGCGGACGCCGGTGGTCGCGGAAGGCGCGCTGGGCAGGCCTCCTGACAGACCGCTCAAGGAGCCAGCCTTTGCCCGACGACCTGGCCGCTCCATCCTTGAGGTGCTCATTTCATGGTGTCAGCACATCTAAGGACAAAAGAGAAAGTCTTTAATCCACATGTCTTAACTTCTTTCCATGTATGTTTTAGTGTTTCCTCGAGTGTTAGAGCACACTTAGTTGGCGTATGTGAAGAATAACATTCCGATCGTCGTTGACCGGTCCTTTTATACCTATTATTATAGTAGTTTTATAATGATATAACAATGAAAGATAATTTTCACAAAACAATATAATAAGTATATACTGTTATATCAAACTACGTTACCACTAAATAAATACATTCGCCCGTTCCTGCAATCAACGAACTCACATAAACCGGACTCGATTGGAGAAGTGTGTGGCGGAGATACATCGAAAAATTAAAAACTAATATGTGAGGATGGTTTTCAAAAAATCATCAACTTCACGAATGGAGCCGGGGCGCTGCTGCATCAGTCTTCTTGCGACCATGACAAAGTTAAATAAAAAATAATCGCGTTATGCTCGTTTAAATCATATCAATAAGTATGCAACGCGAAAGTTTAAAAGTTATCATACATAGTAAGTAAATTGTAAAAATTCAATCAACACAATTTCCATGAAAATGTTGCATTTTATCTAAATAAATACACGTAACTCCATATAAACCTACATAGAATTGGAACTCAGAATATTAAAAATACCCGCATTGATTGAAAAACTTTCGCTTTAAATTTCGAACGTTCGATATGTTGTCAAAAGTTTGGCGCTGGTTAATTTGAGATCAACTACCGCCGACTGGAACATAGGCCTTTGCTCAAACAAAATAAAATCACCACGATATTTTATTAAAGTTACAATGTCGTGAGCGGAAAAGAACAACTGTAATAAAGAGCCTACAAGTCGTTTGGTTAGCGACCCTACATAAATAGGAAGTTTGCGAGAGGGTGTGCGTGTTGGAGGCCTAATCCATAGGATTGCGTCGCGGCGCCGCCCGGACCGTCGCTCCGGCATTATTTCTTGTATTGACTTAATTTGTACAGGCTCTATTGCTCACAATGCTCCGACAGTTTTTAATGCAATTTCATTGTCAGTTAAAACTACTTCGTTGATGTTTATTGGTAATCTTTTTTTTTCTGATGGTTCTATATGTTAAGACAAAAATTTAAGTTTTAAATATCAAACATGTATATAATATTACTGTTATATAATTAAGAATCCAGCAGGACTCGAACCTGTACCCCTTGGGTATACGCCCCAAGTGCTTTGCCAATTCAGATATGGATTCGTATGCTGCTAGACTCGAAATTTATCAACTCTTTTTGTGCCAGCGTCATAGGTATCTCGACTAGTGTGTTGATCGAAATTCAAAAGTACTGTATGTGACTAAGTGACTTACCACTCATCGCATAGGTGGCGCTAAAACCAAGTAAGATTCGTCTAGCTAAGGTATATATATGTATAGCGACACCTTTGGGTAGAAAGGTCGTATAAACCAAAACCCGACTTTTTAGGAGAGCAGAAAAACGTTTTTTTTTACATAATAATTTATAACTTTTTTGTTTTTAAAGTTATATAGTTAGTTATATTTTAAATATCTATGAGAAAAGTTCTTAGAATTTGCAAATGAAAAAGGTTAAATTATCAAAACCTTATTATTAATAATTGAGGTATACTTATTTAATTCATTCCCTTGCCAACGAGTGGCGTATAAAGTAAAAAATAATAATAGGGAGTTTTAATAATTTTAGGCTTTATACAGCAGTTCTACCTTAAATCTGCCAAATTATATCGTAAGATCCGTTCGACGATATCAATCTCGTGTCAACTTGTGTTCTTTTTTATCCGACCCCCGCCTCGCCTCTCGTTCCTAATATGGCGCGGTACAGCGGTTGCCGTAAAGGTAAAGCTATAGCAACATTCTCTTTAATAATATTCCAACTAAAATAAAAATAAATCAGTTCAAAATTTAACTCATACGTAACTTAATTTACTTAAATTCTCATCTCATATGAATGAAAGTTATAGAAACGAAAATAAATAAGGTATATAAATTCCTTTGCAACTTAAAGTCTTGCTTAGATTTACTTGTAACAATTGTCTACAAAATCTAGTTAATAGTTTTGCGCACCATGTCTTTTCAAACGGATATGTTAATGATATTTAAATGAGGGTGATGTTCTTCTATGAGCGCCTGCCGTATCGTTAAATACAACTAAACATTGTGAGCACACGGTATTTATTAATATAGGTCTGCTCATCATGATGACAGTTGAGTATTTTGTGCCAGAAACGTATGGAGTGACGACATATCTCTACAGAACCTGGCACAAATATGGCGGCATTTGTCAGTCTTGAGCATACCTCAGTTGTTTGTATCATGATTAGCACACAGTATCTGTTAAATTAGTGCCGTGTGTGTGATGGCAGCCTGCGTGGAGATTAGGAAGGCGGATTTATTTAGCAGCTTTGTAGGTTGGATAGGATAGTGATTTGGTTTCAGGAACTGCATTATATTATCAATTGGCAATCGACCAAATTGTTCAGTACATTATGCGGTTGCGTTTAGAGTTATGCGTCCTGAACTGAATCATTACATTTTTGGAACTTTAGGTCCTTATTCGAGCTTGTAAAACGCGGGGAGTACTTGAATATTGCTTGCATATTGCTTTGGTCCATAATTAATTATGTACAGGATAATGAATTAACAAGATCATTAACGCCTATAGCAAAATAAGTATTATGATATTGCCAGCTTTAGCTGTTGTGAAATATCTCAATATCAATACAAATAAATAGAATTGAAATGTCTGTTTTTAATATCAAGATAACAATGTTTTTTATTCAGTTGATATAGCTATTTGCACGATACCAATGCTTAAAATAAAGATTTTAAATAATTTGTCTTTCTTCATGTGTGTTTGTATCGTCTAATCTTCTAAACGGAATCTATTTTGATAAAATATTAGATGCAAGTAACTGACTATAAAGTGCGTAACATCGGCTACTTAATTTTGATGTACCTACCACGCAGACGAAACCGCGGGAAAAAGTTACGTTGTTTGTTTGTTAGCGCAAATCTCGCCGGCACAACTGATTAATAATATTTTTTGCGTTTGATACTCTAACTATCAATAAATGTTTTTAAAGTTTAACGCGGGTCAAAGCGCAGGAGCAGTTTATACTTAATATAACGAATGCCACGCGGACAAAGCCGCGAAAAAAAGCTGGTCTGACATAAAATGAATGTATATATTTTGTATTAAACGCATTCTCAATAGCAGTTTTTAGGTATAGTTCAAGCACATAACTACACCCAAAAATGTTGATGACAATAATATTTCTCCGATTCTGATAAATTATATTCTCAAAAGAGAAGCTTTCCTTACATTCGAATCTCGAAACAAAGTTGCTCATCCGTGATCCAAATAAATAAAATCCCGTCCCATTTTTAAGAGACGAGAATTTAAAATAGTATTTACTCAACATACATCAAAAAGCATAATTAAAGACATCCCTCTCTAATTAAACATTTCATCTAAAATTAAAGACATAATTACTTTTACGTTTTATGTAAATACTCTTATTTTGAGGCGGGCAATTGTTAAGGTTTACTGCACTCATTTCTCATTTCGTATCGACAGAATAAACAAAGTGGTTTCATTATAGATTCGCCGACGCGCCATAGAGATGCGAATCGTTCAGACATCCTTGGGATTTAATAAAAATTCTTCTTCAAACTTTTTTAAACAATCTATCTTTGTTGATATTTCTTAATTTAAAATGGCTGTGAACCAAAAAATAATATAAATTGATGACTTCGATCATCGTTTTTAGCAGATTGATATAATATTAATAACTTTATTATGTTTAGAGACAGACCGTAATGAATTTGTCCTATAGATAATGACAGTTCAGCATTTGCATAATGTTAAAATTTAAAAAAAAAACCTTTTTTTTTATACTACGCCCACAGCGAACGAACATGTAGTCCACCTGATGGTAAGTGGAGTGCAGCCCATAGACATCAACAATTCACAAAAGCAGATTATAGATGCGTCACTGCAGCTTAGGACTACGGTGTTATGCCTCATGTGCCAGTAATTTCAGGACCTGATCTCACCACCAAACCGGAACACAGTAATGGAAGCACTACTATTTGGCGACAGGTTAAAGGTGAGACGGTGGTGCTGCCGCCCTCGAGCTCATTCACAAGAGCTCTACCACAAGTGTCTTGCTCGAGTAAAGACATAGAACTTATCTCTACTTTATTGATATTACTTGAAAGTCACGATGATAATGATGATGATGATGAGGACTCTGTCTGTCTGTCTCTGACGCGCTCACGGATAATCTACTAAACTGGTCTTAATCAAAATTAGTATAAACATAAATAGGGACCTAAAGAAGTACCTACAAAGGTTACTTTTTATCGACGTACCAAGCGAGTGACACGGGCCGAAGTTGGTACGGTACGCTACAAATAAAGAAAATGAAAACTCTCATTATTTCCTCAGCCAAGCACAAGCCGATTTTTAGGTTTCCATCAACCTATTTTTCTTCTCCACTAAACCGTAATTAATTAACATCTTTATTCAGTTCTATCGGTGGTTATCTGATGGACGTTAAGTAGGCTTGTGTTTACCTGTCTGTGACACGAAGTTTATACCTATATACACAAGCAAGCAACTGTTGTTTTCATTAGCTTCGATGGATTAAATTAATATTTTAGTTTCATACTTCTTATATTAGGTAGAATAAAAGATATTTATAATTTCATAGAAACTAGTTACATATTATTATTTTTGAAACTATCCCAATATTATACTAAAAGTATTGAGTAAATAATTTTAAGCGCGAAAGTACGTGTATTGCATTTTTTACAATAGATACGTTATTTTAAACTAGGATCATTACGCGCTTTTTTATCTTTTTTGCTGCGATTAGTTTCTAATGTTCTTTTATTAGCTTTACCAATTTGATTATTTATCTCAATATTAATTGAAGTCTGGACACAAATAAACCATTTAATGCCGTTGATTAGTTTGAACTAAATCTTAAAGCGACGTCTCGGCTTTCAATCAGCTTATTTTTTACGACGTTCACTTTAATATAAAGTAGGCTACTGTTTACTCGCCTGCGTCACAACGTTAATAAATACGCCGTTTGTCGCTTCGCAAAACGCAAGCAAGCAGCTGTTTTCATTCAATATTTACTCTCGCTGCATCCGAAGGAAATATGGAAAATTTTAAAACATATCGCAGTTGAAAGTTGCGATTTATGAGTCTGTTAATCGTGTTATTACACGAATTCGTTGACAGGTTGCATGGGATTCGCGAAACTTTTTTATGGTTACAATAAATAATGTCTGCCTCGTTGGCATAATGGTTAGCGTATACAGCCTCTCACGACGAGGTTTCGGGTTCGATTCCTGGGACAGGTGAAAGTGTTTTTTAGGATTTTACTGACAAGAAATTCTTATTAGCATCACGGAGTTGGAACTGTGCCCGGTGGTTGGTGATAGGCTCACCCCATATTACATCGGACATACACATAACATGTGAAATGTTGGGGTTAAACACCTATGTTAAACACACCTTTGTGGGTAAAATAGTCGTGTTATTTATTATTTAATAGGTGGCTGTTGAAAAATGGCGCTTTTGCGAACGAGTTCATTAACGAACTAATCGATGTGTGCTAGATAAATAAATAATATGAGCATAGAACACAGAACAGAATTTAGGAAACATAAAAGCAAATTTTATCGATTTCGATGATATAATTTACATGATGAATAGCAATATATATCGGCCAAAATATACAGCGGGAAAATTAATGACGGTCGGTAGGTAAGCTCTTTAATTTATCGACAATAGCAGATTTTACATGAAATTAGCCTTCTCTTTTGTACCCAAAAATAGGCGCATAAGGCCTTCTATAACCCATGCAAAACTTTTTAATTATTTACAAGCTTTTACTTTTCAAAATATCTAATGATGATGGTATATTTTGTGCATTCATACAAGTAAAATAAATGCTGGAGAAATGTGCTTATTACAAAGTATATGTGGTGTGACCTTGAATGCCAGGATAAATAATGGTGTGATAAAAGAGACTGTTGTAGTTCGAAAGAAGATATAGTGACTAGGACCAAACAAGGTATGCTTAGGTGGTTTAACATGTTGAAAGAATTGATGAAAGTAGATTAGTGAAAGAGATATACAACGCATATGTGTCTGAAAGTTATGGAAGATGTCGTCTTCAATAAACAAATAGGGACTAGATAGATGATGTCCTTCATAAAGGGCAAGTGCGTAGTACACGAAACCGCCAAGCATGTATGACGAGATGTAAGAATGTTGAGGAAGCGAAAGAAGTATGTAAGAAGCCAAGCACATGGTGTTCAATCGTTTCTACCTACCCCCTAAAAATAAATATCTCACAACTTACACACAACGCCATCTAGGCCCAAACTAAGCAGAGCTTGTACTATCAGTACTAGAATAACTGATACTAATACATATATTATATACTTTTCATTTGTAAATACATACTTATTTTACATAGAAACACCCAGACTAAGACAAACCCCCATGTTCTTGAACACAAAGATTTGTTTTACGCGGGCATCTACTCCACCATGTGGTCGTCAATATAATATGTATGTATGTCATACACATAACTACCAACTACACTAATAACTACTAATAACTAGGTATCCCAGGTAGGTAAGCGTGCTCCACCGTACACCGCATCATTCATTCATTCATTCGAGTCGACAGCAAAGCAAGGTGTTACTTGCCATCGTGGTGAAAGGATTAGCCAATCTGCAAGGTAAGATCTTGCAGATTGCCCAGGGTGCGCCGGACGTAAAGAGAAGATTTGTACGTCACTCGGGGAGGCTCCTTTCATCACCGCATCATCACTTACCATCAGGTGAGATTGTGGTCAAACGCGTGCCTATCTACCATAAAAAAAATAAAAAAAGCAATAAAAATGCGACAGTGCCTCTACCACGGTCCCCTCACACTCGCTCGATTAATCCCTTTCGCTAATTGTCTTTTATTTATCCTTTCGCCATGGCAATGAATTCTTGTCCCCATGTCATATTTCACGATGATTTCTACTCCTGCAGTTCTGTACTAACTTATTCAAGTAATTCAATTAACGAGACTATTATGCTTAGTCACCCGTAGATTTAGCTGTATAGTTTTTAATGTTAATTATTCGAAAATGTACCAATTACTCCATATTTATGAGTGTGTACATTTTGCATATCATACTGTTCATGAGTAAATTATGACTAAGCGCAGTCAGCAACAAAAGTAGCTGAACACTTTAAAATGTTCAAACTTCCATACAAATCACATTTTCTCATTAAAATATCCTAGTATTATAATACTCTAATCGATTACAATAAGTTTTAATTCATCAAATCATTAAAGAATTACGATTTTAAGAAATAACTGTATTGAAAATTTGTTTGAGCTACTTCTGTTGCATACTGTATATAATTTGTAATTGCAGTAATCTCATCAAAATTAGAGAGGAAAATATCATAAACCAAACCAGTATTTTTGAACATTCGAATGTTGCAGGCGGATATTAGACTATTATAAATATTATTCAAATTATGAAATACGGGTGTTACTCACGTAATGTTGGTCTATTTAGTCGACCGCGGTTTCACCAATACTTCTAGGCATTTTCAAGAGATACGTCGCGCCTGAGTCGCAGCCAGCATTACGTGATTAACACCCGTATTTCATAACTTGAATAATGTTAGAAACTCACGTCAGTTTTAATAAAAATATTATAAAAATATACTACGATTATCATAAAGATAGAGAGAGCCCTATATCGGACATCGCAATAACATTATGTATGATGTTGAGTCGAACATAGCATCAGATGTGTTCCACCAATGAACATCGGTCGCCCGTCATCGGCTTTAAGTCACCACTGACATAATAGCCATCATGATAAATGGCAGCCTGAACATGTGACTAGCGAACTGAAACTATGCAGGTGTAAACAAATGTAGCCATCCTAGCAAGATAAAAATAACAAAATATAACATCACGCCTATATTACCCAGAAGGGTGTGGTAAATGTGTACATCACCCACATTTCACCTGTTATGTTCAGGTTCAATGGGATAGGGGGTTAGCCTATCGCCATCCCCCAGGCACAATTCCAACTCCGTGTTGCTACTAAATATTTCATGACGTAAAAAATCTCAATTAACACTTTTGCCCGATCCGGGAATCAAACCCGAGACCTCGCGGTGAGCAATACACAAACAAATTATATCTTATATTATTAATATTATTGCTCTATTTCAATTTCCTTAAGAAATAAGGTCTTTGGTATAAGGTCTTTGGTCTAAGCTTTCATTCGTCTAATTAAACGGGTTTTCACATAATTGACAACTGATACCCTTAAAATCCTATGAGTGTAGGTGAATTGTCAACCGTAGCGCGCTTCGGTTGACAATTCACCTACACTCATAGGATAGGACGGCCCTTGATTTTGTTGTATTTTAAAAGCAGAATTCCAGTTAAAAACAAAACCGTATAAAAACAACTGCCACTCAAAACAAAAACCAAGAATAATTTCAATCATCCAAGGACAAAACAAAAAGTAACTAATAATACCAATAACAATAAAATGTATAATAATCGTAGGTATATCGGATACATGACCGTTCGAGAATGGGATACTTAGATTTCCTGTAAGGGGTGTTATATGGCCCGTGAAAACAAGGATAAGAACACGAAAATATCCTGAAGGGTTCAGTACTATCGGAGCTTTACACCTGCCCTCGAATGTAGATAGCCTGACCTTTATAATTCGCGTTTCAGTAGTCACTAACGACTATTTGTTTGTCCCACTGTTGGGCTCGGGCCTCATCTCATGATGAGAATGGTTAGGCCATAGTCCACCTCGCTGGTCAAGTGCGGATTGGTAGACTTCACACGACCTCGAGCACTTTTAAGGCACTCTCAAGGTTTCCTCACGATGTTTGCCTTCACCGTTAGCGAGCGATAATTTATATGATAAGTACACACATATCTTCGAAAAGACGAATCTTAACGATTTATTGACAGAGGTGTGTGCCGTGGGTTCGAACCCGAGACCTTTGACTTTGCAGTCCTATGGTCTCCACACTATCGCTGCCATTTGCTATTTCTTTTAATGATATTGAAAAACCAGCCAAGTGTGGGACGGATTTGCACAAGAAAGGTTCCGTACTGTTAAAATACTTATAAAAAAACGGCGATAAAATCATTTCTTTTGCATGGGAGCCTTCCTTAAATACTTATTTTACTTTAATTAAATTAATTATTTTTAAAGTAAACAAATAACTAAATCTTGTAAATATTTTAAGCGTCTACCTGTTACTGTTATCAATATTGAGCTGAACCGTTTTGACGATACCCTAAATGTTCTTTTTCGGTTTTTGTATTTGTTATAATAGCGACAAGAGTTATACATCATCTGTAAAAAAAATATATGTCTAGCTAAAGCATAAGTTACGGACAAATATAGAGCAAAAACGACAAAGACAAAGTATTTTAAATACTTTATTTTCCTGTTCTTCTTTGTCTGAAACTGTTACTACGGACTGTTTGTAATCAAAGTATTTTTTTTACTGACCATTAAAAATACTGATATAGGTGATTTAAAACCATAATTATCTGTTTTCTGTGCTTCAATACACTACTTTAAAATCGATTAAGTTGGCCATTAGGGTTTGTGTTAGTACCAAAAGCCAAAATAAATGACAGGATATATCTAAAATAAACATAAACATCTATCTTACACATCGCATAAATATTAAATTTCTGTTTCGTTACAAATTCTTTAATAAATGAGCATTACGGCTGAAAGCTCATACGACATGTTAATTTAAAATAAAGAGCTCTCTCAGCAAACGTCTCTTTTATTTTTTAATCTAGGAAGACTTCCGGCAACGTTGTCGTTCCTTACACGCTGTTCTATAAATAAAAGATATTAGAAATAGTGTTGTTACAAGGATTGCGGTTCCGTGTCACGTATAAAATAAGCGTCAGGCCAATGGGGAGCAAGACAAGCATGTGAATTATGAGCGCGACGCCACCGCTCGCCGTATTAAAACTGCATCTTCAGCTGACCTTCTTAAGGCACGCTTTGCATACTCGTGTACAAACTTACTAAATTACCCGTCCGAGCTTGAGATCATAATCTACCATGATTAACATTTAGCGCCTAAACTCACCAAGTTGGTACTTGCTTAGTTGTTAATACACGCTACACGCTCCGCTTTGGGATTAGGAAATTTCTCAACTTGCATTCAGAGTCTCCAGACGATTATTAAACTGAATATGAGATTGAAAATTGCATGAAATACAAAACGTATTCGCTAGACTAGTTTAATCCTCACTTGACCGATTTTGACGTAACCTCTTGCCGAAGTTTGATACAGCAATTGAGTTTTGCGAGTGCAATTTTATTCGAATGAATCAAAAGTCAAACTGAATTGTAGGTTATTTTTTTGGAATAAAACAGCGAATTTTACGAGAAATAAGTTTTGTAGAAACACTTACGGCGATCAGATTTTGAGAGAAAACACAATTTATACGTGGACGTGATCAAAAACCTACATGAGATGGGACCGTGTATCGAGCAGTCGAATCACGTAGGGAATAGGTCAGACAGGCATCAGGGCCGCTCGCGTGTGCTGAATCTGCTGCACTGGCTGCAATCACTGATTCTTTGAACACCCAACGTATTAGATCGATCTCATTTTCCAAATGTCATTTATTTATTTAGAACATAAATCTATCGATGGGCTAGTGTGCATCTTTCGGATGCATAAAAATATAGTAAATATCATATTCATGACATAATGTATTTAAGCAAATTATGCTCATCAGTGATTTATCAACGTAACTTTCTAGTCACTATCGATTGACAGCTGTTACAAACAGATGAATAAGCAATAATTTTGGTAGCATTTTGCCAATTGAAATTGCAATCTAATACGTAGAATAGTGTAGCAAATCCACGAATCTTCAACTGTATGCATCGTCTTTCCAGACACCTCGCTTCATCTATTGTACCTACATATTAGTAGGTAGTAACCAACAACGTCCAGCAAGATGAAGCATACAGTCATGGATTTGCAACGGAGCTTGGATGGCTGAGTTGAATGCCCGGTCCAGGTCCAAAAAAAAATTTGACTGTTCTTAGTATTAAAATATTTTTGTAACTATTGATTAAGAATTATTTGGGTACATCATACTTAGCAATACAATTAGTGCTCGTAACCAAATTTAGCAATGCTCAAGTTAGCCACCTTGAAAACATTAATGAAAGTTTCATAACGTCTAAGCGGTTTGAACAATCCCGTGCAAATAACAATCTGCAAATAAAATCTGGAACCGAGAAATCTTGAGTACCTATTACTACTTTTGTTTGCTCGCTTAACATTCAGAAATGTAAATGACTATTATGAAAATGAAACAACGTTCGCATTAGTATCAGAATTTATATCTCAAAATATTCAATGTTGGAAATCAAATGTAAATTTATACCGATTGATACAAATTCTGTAAATAGGTGTGGAACAATTTTGTGTATTTATGTAAAAGAGAACTACTACTAAAAGGCTGTTTTTTTTTTTAATTTTATCATTAGCGAGCGCCTATTAAATTTCGTTTTTGTAACTGATCTGCTATTATTTTTTAGTTTATTTACTAAAAAAAAATCTCTGCTATGTTTGTTCGTAGACACAGAGAGACTACATACCCAGTTTAAATTGAAATATTTACGGATTATATGGCAAGTTTTTTCCATTACCTAACCCTGAATACAATAAAATATTTCGGAATTTCACAGGTCAAACCTTATTACATATTTGGTTCGATTGTGCATAAATACTATCAATTTTGGTTATTTAAATCATGCTGAGTTTCATGGATGAGTGAATGCCCGAATGAAGCAGGTACTATCACACGTGACATGTATTGTAGCACAGCCATACGGTCGATACACAATTAGGACTTAATTAATTTATGACGCACCTATAATTATATGTCCAATAACATTGCTAGGGTTTACGTGTCCATTATAATGTTGCGGTTAGTGAAATCCGCTGCCTTCGCGTGGATTTGACGTACACTCAATTTGAATTAACACCTAATGCATACAGTAATATGTTAAATATTGTAAATTGAGATTTATTGCCTAGTTGGTCGAAAAAATTCAAATATATCGATAGCTTCTTATTGATTATTTTGATAGCATTTAGTTATGCTTAGCAGCAAGATTTGCAGAATTTGAACTTAAAATAGGTACCTATTTTAAGTTACTACAAATGTATGAACGTGACGTCATGTAATGACGTTGTTTACAGTTGAGAAATTAAGGGCTTCTGGCTAGAGGCGACCGTAGCTGAGAAGTAATTGCCGTTGCCCGGTAGATAGATAGATAGATAGAGTACTTAATCTTTATTGTACACCAATATTAACAAAGAAAATATGTTGTAAACAATCGCACTTAAAAATTATGTTGCACAATGGGCGGCCTTATCGCTATAAGCAATTTCTTACAGGCAACTTTAGGATGGACAAGTAAGTAAATGAGCAAAGTTACGGTCAGTTGTTGGTGCGTTAATTAAAGAAAAATAAAAGTATAAAATGAAGTCATGATAATGACAGTTGAAATTATAAAATGCATGCCCGGTATGTAGAGATAACATGTTAAAATCCTGCCAGTCCCATTAATGTTCAACTGGTTCTTAGTATATCGATAGCTTATTAAATACTGACAACAGTTAGGTTTCACCGCATTTACTTATGGATGTTGAGCTCAGTGGCTGTTTTTGTTATTGCCAACAGCTAAAATCATTATTAAAAAAAAAACATTTCCAGTTCTCGTAGATTTGTCAATCGAGGCATAAAGACAGAATGTCCTCGTGGTAACATAAATCAATCAAGCTCAACGTAAAAGCTATCATTTGAAATGAATCGAGCTACAGGAATTGCCGTGGTTTGATCAAAGTAGACATATTTTATTTTGGCCAGAAGTTGAGCATTGCCATACAACGTGGCAATGCTGCCAGCATTTTGGGAACGTTGGCCACTGGTAGCGGTCTTTTAGACTAGGTTTATACATAGATTTAGATTTAGTCATTTATTTTTAGGTTAATAGGAATTTTGATTTATTTTTATTTTTAACATAGATTTTTAAGACTGTAGTGTTTCGTCTCAATTAAATATCCTGTATTATCGAAAGTATTAATTTATATTTTTTTATAATTCCATTGCCTCTGACGTAAGATTTTTTTTTTATAAGCTTAAACAAATACAATGAAAATCAATTAATCAATCAACAAATCAAACAATTAATCAATCTATGTATAATAATTATGTATTTACAAAAGAAAAGTAAATATGTATTAGTATCAGTTATTCTAGTACCCATAGTACAAGCTCTGCTTAGTTTGGGAATAGATAGCGTTGTGTGTAAGTTGGGAGATATTTATTTATTTATTTATTAATTACAAAAAACCGACTTCAAAAAGTAGGTAAACTAAAAAGCAATAAATAAATTTACTTCGCACAAAATAATACGTTTTTTTATTTAGTTAAATAGATATTATTAAATAATTATTTTATAATTCTGAAGTCGGTGCCAAGTAAATCGGATAATTAAGAACTAATATTCAGTCAGAAAATAGTTGTTAAAAAGATTGATATCATCTATACAGAGTTATTGTTTACTTGGCACCGACTTCAGAATTATAAAATAATTATTTAATAATATCTATTTAACTAAATAAAAAAACGTATTATTTTGTGCGAAGTAAATTTATTTATTGCTTTTTAGTTTACCTACTTTTTGAAGTCGGTTTTTTTTTTTGTTAAAAATTATTTTATTTTACGATTTTAAGTGATGGGTAGACCGAGCAAGAATGTTTCTCGAATGAAGAGACGATGCAGCGATGGTTACTTGAGGCGGAAAACTTATTTAAGGTGACTATATTAAAAGAATTATCCCCGTACTCCTTACCGTTGAGGAGTTGTACCTTCCAGCATTAGCTCAGCAACTTAAAATGCAAATATTCAAGTAGTTTTAGGTAATATACGAAAGCCTTTGAAATTTAAGGGTTACCCATGATTTCTCTAGGATCCTATCATCAAATCATGACCTCATATTATGAATACACATAAGTAATATTCAACGTCTCGCCGCATCTGTGTATGACTTGAAAGAATACAGTAAACGGCCTCAAGGAGCCTATATTTAAAGAATTATACCCGTACTCCTAACCGTTGAGGAGTTGCACCTTCCAGCATCAGCTCAGCAACAAAATGCTGACTACTAGATGCAAATATCCGAGTAGCTTTAGATAATATACAAAAAACAATATAGAAGCCTTTTAAATTTGAGGGTTGCCCTCGATTTCTCTAGGATCCCATCATCAGAACGTGACTTAAAAAAATGGGACCACATGACAAGTATATCCTTTCAAACAAAAAAATAATTTCTCAAATCGGTTCAGGCGTCTTCGAGTAATCGGTGAACAAAAAAAAAAAAAAAAAAAAAAAAAAAAACATACAACCGAATTAAGAACCTCCTCCTTTTTTTGAAGTCGGTTAAAAAATCTCAGATAAATGAAACTTCACTTATCTGAGTCGATTACTAAATCTGTGTTTATCATAAGCATGTTTTTTATATAATTTTTTGATGTATTTATGCTTACGTATGTTTGTACAATAAAAATAATGACTTCATATTACTGAAAATACACAATATCCTGCACACCCTGATCACTGTCCACATATAGCAGCACCAAATAATTCAATAATCGTCTAAGTGAGCGACTTAGTGGAGATTAGCACAATCCAATGAATGTCTCACACAGAGCTCGCAGGACACTGAGGAGCATTAGATTAACTGGCGGAATATTCCGACAGTCGCTCGCTACTGTATTAACTAGCCAATTTGAACTGTCTTTAACGTACAACACTCGCTATGTGTATTAAATAGAAATTCTTATTTTTGAAAAGGAACCGCTCCTAGATGGTTTCTTACAGACCTTCTTAAATACTTGATGTATTTTTTTTTTTTTTAAATAAGCTTACTAGTGATTTGCAAATACAAATTACTAGTATTCTTGTTAACCCCCTCCAGCTAAGCTTAATTCGCTTGTGTTAGGAGGAAGTTCACGTCCGTGGTGTAATGGCCAGGATTCGAACCCACGACCTCTCGATCGTAAGGCCGATGCCTTATCCATTGCGCCACGGCCGCTTCACTCATCGCATAGGTGGCGCTAAAACCAAGTAAGGTTCGTCTAGCTAAGGTATATATCCCGGGCCTAGACGTCATCTGCTATGCGGATGACACGCTCGTCACGGCCCGGGGTCGGAACTCCGAGGAGGCGGCACGCCTGGCCACAGTGGGTGTGTCCCAAGTGGTCGGGCGCATCGAGGCGCTGGGACTTAGGGTGGCCCCTGCCAAGACTGAGGCCGTGATGTTTCACGGACCTCGTCGCGGGCCACCTGCTGGCGCCTCGATTACCGTCGGCTCGGTCCTCGTACGGATCGAGGCCCAGTTTAAATATCTGGGCCTAGTGATAGACAGGTTGTGGAGCTTCGACGAGCACTTCCGCATTTTGGTGCCCAAGCTGGAAGGCGTGGCTGCCGCTCTCGGTCGGCTTTTGCCGAACGTGGGTGGCGCCAGCGTCGCCAGCCGACGGCTTTACGCGGGGGTGGTACGGTCAATGGCACTGTACGGCGCACCCGTGTGGGCGGAGGCCTTGTCCGCCGGGAACAGGGCGCGGTTGTGGAGACCGCAGCGCGTCCTGGCGGTCAAGGCCATTCGTGGATACCGCACGGTGTCGACCGACGCAGCGTGTGCGTTGGCCGGAACACCCCCGTGGGATTTGGATGCGGAAGTGCTCGCCGAAGTGTACAGGCGCAGGGCGGCTGCTCGGGCTGAGGGTTCTGTCCCCATGCCCGAGCAGCTGCGTGCGTGGCGGGAGGAGGCCCACCGGACGCTGATGGTCCGGTGGGGGAATCGGCTGGAGGCTCCACGTGCTGGTTTTCGCACCGTGGAGGCGCTCCGGCCGATTCTCGAGGAGTGGGCAGGGCGGCAGCATGGGACTCTCTCCTTCAGGCTGGTGCAGGTGCTGACCGGGCATGGTTGCTTCGGGAAGTACCTGCACAGGCTGAAGAGGGAGGCGAGCCCCATGTGCCACCACTGCGACTGCGGTGAGGACTCGGCGCAGCACACTCTCGAGCAGTGTCCTGCTTGGGAGGTGCAGCGCCGGGATCTCACCGCGGTCATTGGGAACGACCTCTCGCTGCCGGCTGTGGTCGCGGCAATGAGCAGCGCGAGGTCGTGGGATGCGGTCGCATCCTTCTGTGAGGACGTCATCTCGCAGAAGGAGGCGGCGGAGCGGATCAGGGAGGACTCACTCCTGGCTGATCCGCTCCGCCGCCGGCGAGCTGGGCGGCGAAGGCGCGCGTACGCCGCGAGCCTAATGCCGCCCTAAGCGAGGCCGCGGGCGGTGGAGGGGGCTTTCCACCGCCCGCTGATGCCTTCCGCGACGGAGTGACGCCCTGGGTGTGCCCGGGGCGTCGCTACGAGAGTAGGACTGAGTAGAGTCGGGTGCCCGGTCAGAGGTCGAACTGGGCACGGTCGCCGCGGCGAGCCCTGTGGATATAATATCGATCCGGGGCTCGCCGACCACCATCTTTCGGCGACGAGGGCACACCGCGGGGTTTTAGTGGGTATTCTGTGCCGTTTAACATCGTAGGCACGGGAGTCCCACATAGCCACTCTGCCCGTCCCCCTACGGGTGGGGTGGTATGCGTAAAAGCATTTCCCCGCGAAAAAAAAAAAAAAAAAAAAAAAAAAAAAAAGCTAAGGTATATATATTATATGTACCGATGACGCTGGCACAAAAGAGTTGAGAAATTTCGAGTCTAGCAGCATACGAATTCATAGCTGAATTGGCAAAGCACTTGGGGCGTATACCCAGGGGGTGCAGGTTCGAGTCCTTCTGGATTCTTAATTTTTCAACTTTAATATTATATAAAAGACCTTCTTAACTTATTGATTTTCTTATAGCATTTAGCTATGCTATATTTATACTAAGAAACAATTGAAAAATTATAGCACCGGCAGGATTTGAACCTGCGACCTTCTGCACACCGGGTAGTTGCATTAACCAACCAGCTACGGTCGTCTCTTGCCAGAACCTTAAATTTCTCAACTGTATGTAACGTCATTTCTTGAAGTCATGTTCATCCATTTGTTCCTAGCTCAGGTAGGATACAAAGCTGGTTGGTAAAAGCGACTGCCCCGTGTGCAGATGGTCACAGGTTCAAATCCTGCCGGTCCCATAATTTTTCAACTGTTCCTTAGTAAAACCTTCTTAAGTTTTGATGTATTGATAATAATAGTAGTCATACGTACTTGAAGCGAAAAATAGTATTTAGCGAGTAAAAGACATACTTATACTTCAGACATACCTTTTGTAGGTATTCATGAAAAATATTCATGCTTATATCATTAAATAATCGCACTATCACTCACAATGTTAAAAAGTATTGCATTTATAACCATTAAAAAAGATTATAAAACGAGCTAATGAAAGTTTAACACAGCCCTTGAAAGGGCAAATACGCTTTGTCTACATCGCGCTGAATCCTATTATTATAAAATTTTAAAGAGGTTCTTTAATATAATTTTAATGAACAACACTCAGGTTGCACATTAAATTGAAGAGCCTCAAAATATATTTTAAAACAATTTTTCAAAAATGCCATATTTATGATTGTAATACTTATTTTAAGGCCATTAACTGTAATTTTATTGAACTTTTATCCATAAATCACACTATAATGGATACCAATAAAACTTTTCTAAATAATATTTGCTAGAATAATAAAATTGAGAGATCGTGGGACACTTTCTAATAAGTACATCAATTGTTATGATTTATATGTACATATAAGCAAATGGCATTTTAATCTATTTAGTAAAAATTTCGTATAAAATAAAAGTTTGACAAGACACTGCGCGCATGAAGACTAGGTTAAAAACATCATTATAAAGTATAGTTAACAGGAAGATTAACTAACTTGTTACTTTCAATAAAATATAGTTCAGCTTAGTAAAACTGTATTTCTGTAGTTTGTACAGTAACAGCTAGTACACCATCCAACGCAAAAACCATTTTGTATTTTAGTGAGTAATCAAAAGCTTCTACGAAACGTAGTGAGCAAACTAACGAGCTCTTCACTCCAGATAATATTTAACAGTTTTATCAACACAAATCTCCGTATTAACATGATTTGTTAGTAATTTTGCGAAATTACAGATTAGTCATATGAATTCTTCTTTTAATCAAAATATTATAAGTTTTATTTCAAAACGCTGTCTTTAGGAAATGATACCGAACGATATTAGGCCACATTTTTAAGATATTATACATATAATTATGTGATTAAAGTGAGTTTAAGTTCCACCAATTAAGAGTAGGTAGAACGAATTTTTGTGTGACGTTTTCAAGTGCTTTGTAAAGTCTAAGGAATCAAGCAATTTTTATTTAATTTCATATTCATTGTTAAACTTTGATACAAAATGAATAAATATAGTTGAATAACTAACACAAAAATTAAATGTGCTTTAGTTGTGAGGTGAACTACTAAAACGATCTAACAAAAATTTTAGTTGCAAGTTTTGGACAGAAATACTCCTATCAAAATTCTGTTAGATATAATATTTTCATAATTTAAAGCGAAATTTACGAAATATTACTTCATTCATTCTTGAATAAAATAAAATTATATCTGCTTAAAGACATAATGCACTCAGATAACTAGCTTACAAGCGTCACACACCAATTTATATGGCACAGATATTGCATTAAGATAAACAGATAGGTATGTGTTAATATGTTGATGACACTAATCTGCATGACTATTGAATGGCACTGCACCATAATTGGTGCGATATTGTTAGTATATAACACGAGATGACGTCACTAATGTAATCCAGTGAGGAGCTAATCTGATATCGAGGCGAGCCAGGCACGGACTCCAGTTAATTGGGTTGCGTTTAATCCCCACAATGCAACTTTAGACTCATTTCCGTTGTCCAATAAATTTCCTGGCACTTTATATCATGCTTAAGCTAGGCAAACAACTGCCACTGCACTATTATAACTGAATTTCAAGCACTTTGCTTAGGTACATTTTAGAATCAGTTAGAAAGATTTCTGTGAAATATGAGGAATGTTTCAAATTAAAAACATATATTTTTTACTTTGTTTTATATTGTTATTATTAGTCATTAGTTATTTTAGTTATATAATTTATCTGTATTTTTTTTGTAGCTTATTAAGTTTGTCTTAATTAATTAAAATAAAAAACAAAATTTCTACTAACCTAAAAATAAATGACTTAAAGCTAAAGTAAATAACTTTATACAAACCTAATCTAAAAGACCGCTGCCAGTGGACAACGTTTGTTTGGATCTTCTTTTAAATAATTTAAAACAAATTTTAATCAATATTAATAAGTTTGAACCTTACATAAAGTAAATTAAATCATTTTAACATAAATTATCTATATGGTAGCCGTAACAGTTACACTTGCCAAGTATGGTGCCGTGTAATTCACGCTCTCATTTCTCTAGAGAATATAGACTGTTAAAAAAATGTCAAGGAATAATTGAATGTTTTTCGTTTCCAGTATTTAGCAATTTCACGCTCAGTAAATGCAATAATCTACGCCACAGTAGATAATTCAATTCCAGCGTAAATACATGGGCCGTTACCGAATTTCCTTTGAGATACGAAGCGTGCGCCGCGAGCCAGCACGTATCTCTGAACTTTGGAATTCCAATTTTGAAAAGTTTTCCAACAAGGGCCCCGATATTGACAGCCAGTGTCAGAGGGCCAGTCGGGTAAGCCCCCAAAAACAACTTCACGGTATACAATATACAGCCTATTTTGCAAAACGTGTGACAATCTGTTACAGGAATACTTTTTAACGTTATTTTAAGTAAGTTCAAAGGCTTTTAGGCATTTTTTGTTTTAGTGTTGAATTTTGTTTTTTTATGACTTTCTAACGAAATGAATTATTAAATATGTTATGTCCGTTCAGAGAACACACTCATAATTTAACACTGTCAAACATGCTGGCATTATAAATTCCAAGTTGCCTTGATGTAATTCTTTATAACACAATTATTGTATATGAATAAATATTTTCTATTAATATTTTCATACAAAACATCATTGATAATAATCGAAAATAAAAGTAACTAGGTAACATTTAAATAAAAGGTAGATAACATCGACTTAATAACCGCCACACTATTCTCAACAATTATAACCTCCGCAGTAAATGTAAATCCGATTTAAAAATAGAACGACCGTCCTTTTAAAAAAAATAACAACAGAATAAACTTTGTATTTAAGTCATAATAAATTACGTAGAATAATAAATATGTTGATATTAATTGAAAAAGGAACGCTGTGATTGCATGTTACGGTAAAGTTAACTGCGAGCTTACATACGGAAAAGGGGAAGGGTAAGTTTCTTCTTTTATAATTAAGCCCTAAGCATTACTGAAATCAACTTAGGTATTACTTTCAGTTTAGTAGAAAAAGTTTTCTAAGAATTTCATGTGGTAAAAGCAGGTATCTTTTCCTACAAATCTCATCTGAAAAAAAAAAAAAGTCAATCATTCAATTATATTTCTATTGCCTGTCCATATGTATTGTTAATAAAAGAACTGCATAGCCTTAATAAAACATTAAGAATGTATGAAGGCATGAACCGGATAATCACGTTATTTTTGTCACACTAATTTTACAATTTAAATTGACTTAATTTATTACTTCAAAGAATAAAAAAAATGCAAATAAAAAACTTCGTTGTATCTTCTGAAGCACGACATCTGGTATAGTATCTGTGAACCTCTCAGTTTGAGAGGCTGCTAACAGCGCCATCTAGTACAAGCCACTCGAACTACGACGTACGCATGAAAATGAGAACATAACGAGCCTTTTTACTTTCTCTGAAAAATACGAAACGGAGTGGGGTGTCGCTCTAAAACAAAATTTTACTTGTTTTGTTTACATAAAATTGCGTTTCTTACACCAATTTAAATGAAGATTCACATTTTGTACTACTTACTTACTTATCGAATAATTATTAATTTAACAGATGTTGTGTACGTCCGTATTTAAAAAAAATTGAACCTATATTTTCTGTCTACGGAAAAACCAGCAATGCAGTTGTTGTGTCCCAAGATCTAATCGTGTTAAGACTCACAAGGAACTTAATTTAAAGAAAATAGAAGGAGTAAGAAAGAAATTCGATTTCCAGTCGCACCTCGACAAAAAGAACAAGTAAAAGAAAACGACACTGAGACAAGATAAATGTAGGTCTAGCTGTAAAAAACAGGCTAAGTTCTTTGATATTTTTTGGTATTGAAACTGACGGCTAAAAGCTAGAATCCCGTCATCAGACAGATTTAAAATTGATTGATCTTAAAATAGAAGAGTAATAAAGCAAAGACTAAACTATTCTAATTTTACAGTGGCTCATCTGTTCATATTTTGTTTTAAATTTAACAGACTTTTTTTAAACTACGCCTGCAGCGAACGAACCACCGTGTAGTCCACCCGATGGTAAGTGGAGTACTGCCCATGGACATAAATAATCCACAAATGTAGATTGTAGATGCGTCGCTGTAGCTGAGGAATATGGTTTTATGCCTTATATGCCATAATTTCAGGGATTGATCTCACTGGTCAACCGGAACATAGTAATGCAAGCACTACTATTTGGTGGCAGGATAAAGGTGCCGTCAAAAGTTGGCTAATAGAATAATACCAAAAAAATATGAGTTTTAACTTTAACAGATTTTTTTTAAAATACGCCTGCAGCGAATGAACCGCCGTGTAGTCCACCCGATGGTAAGTGGAGTACAGACCATGGACATAAACAATCCACAATGTTTTACCTCATTATGCCATAATTTCAGGGCCTGATCCTACCATCAAACTGGAACACAGTAATGCAAACAGCGGCAAGTTGCCGTCAAAAGTGCTGCCTAAAGACTAATTCCTAAACATTATATTTATATTTTAAAAACAAGTCAATCAATCTGTTGTTAGGTTTAATAAATAAGCAAGTTTAAGTAATTACTTACTTTTTAAATTAATTCATAGTAATCGATAAAGTTTATGATTTATGTACGCATTAGTCAGCGACTAATTAGCGAAGATTTGATTAATGTAGGTAATACCTATATATAATAATAGCAGCCCTGTATCTAATACAGGTTAGGCCATAGTCCACCACGCTAGCCAAGTGCGGATTGGTAGACTTTACACTCCCTCGAGCACTTTTTAGGTACTCTCAGGCATGCAGGTTTCCTCACGATGTTTTCCTTCACCGTTAGCGAGCGATAATTTATATGATAAATACACACATATCTTCGAAAAAACGAATCTTAACGATTTATTGACGGAGGTGTGTGCCGTGGAATCGAACCCGAGACCTTTGACTTAGCAGTCCTACGGTCTCCTACTCGGCTATCGCTGATTTTTGATTAATGTGTTTGCTCTTAATGCTTTTAATAGTCAAACATTCGAGGTATAAGGTATAATAGTAGACAGCCAATCAGAAAAACACAAAAAGGAATAAAGCTTCGTCCGTTCGAAATATGAACAAAAATGTAAGAGTTATTGAAACAGATGTTTTAGACTGACTGATTTCCAAAAGCTGCCAAACGAAGCGTGAACGTTGTAATAAAGACCGCGGGCCTCCAGATTAATTAAGATAGAGTTCCGTGAAGGTTTGGGATCGATTCCAATGACCACAACTTTTACTTTGTTTGCCAACATCCTGCTAATATTATACACTTACGCGATTACATATTTGTGAACGAATAGATTCTGATTAATCGAATACCCAAATTAATCGATAGTTATCGAAACAGATATTTCAAACTGACTGGTTCTCAAAAGCTGCCAAACGAAGCGAGTAGGTTGTAAAAATACCGCGGCCTCCACATTAATTAAGATACATAGGTTTCTTGACCGAATCCAATAAATTATACTTTGTTTACATACTTCCAGCCTACTAATACTAAAAACGCGTACTGTAACTTTTTATTGCGAATGGAAACTAGTAGTTTATATTGAGCAGTTACAACTTAAAAAACACCGACATTAAGGTCATTATTCATCAAAATATTTTTTTTAAAAATTTTATGAATTTTCTCCTGTTATTTTTAGGTCCCATGGGATAGGGGGCGAGAATATCGCCCTCGATCGGACACAATACCAACTCTGTACTGCTATTGTGAATTTTCGGATGGAGAATTTCACAAATAACGCTTTACCTGACCCGGGAATCGAACCCGAGACCTCGCAGTGAGAGGCGCATACGCTAACCACTAGACCATTGAGGCGTTATCAACATAAAAATGTCAGTCATTTCATCAAACTGACTACAATTTAAGTTAATTGAGAAAAGCTCTAACACCTCCAAACAAACGTTGATCCTTTGTTTATCCGATCTTACCCTGTACCTAAGTGAAAAGTTCATGACATATTTCGAAATGTCGCTCCACATTTTTTTTTACGGGATATAATCCCACCCACACGCCCACCACTGTGACTCCTGTGACGCCAGGATCTACAGCGGTAACCAACTGAAAGGCACCGTGCATGACATACGGGCAATCCCAGGGAGAGTTAAAATTGTCTTGGAAACCTCAGCGTCTGTCGCTCCACATGTGGATTTTATAATAAAATTTTACACCTGCACCAGCAATTTAACAGCGAGTAATTGAGGTTTTAAGAGTCCGCAAACCTTTATTTAAATAAACAAAAAATAATACTGCGCTCTTCAAGCCACACCTTTCTTTTTAATTTCATTTTCTTCTCGCTTTTATAACTGCGAACCGTACCTTTTTATTCAGCAAATACATAATGAAATGTGTATTTTTCCAGGCTAAAGAACAATGATACCGGTGCAACAAAAACAGGGGTTTGAAGTTTTCTCATTACGTGAAAATATGCTGGTTATTGCATTATTTGATTCGTCGGAAAGCTGGCATTATCTGGACTGTGTATTGGTTTATTTTGATGAAAGTGAATGCACAAATTTTATATTACTTACCAAGTATTGCATTTAACCTAATGTTATAGTGACAATATTTTTGATTTGGGTATATTTTATTTAACAAACATTGTGGATCATTTATATCGGTCAAGATGGGTAAGTGTGTAATTATAAGATGTATACAAATGACTTAAGTAAAAACTAAAATTGCATACGTAGATTTAAAAAAAAACTTGCACATTGAAAATAAATATTTTATGTTAGTATTGACTTTGAACACAACAAATCTATTGCCATAATGTACGGACAAATTATTTGATATTTATTTATATAAATATCTACCTTATTAATGCAAATATCTTCAGATATTTCATAGGAACCTATTGGTATGATTTAAACGGGCATTAACGCTATAATTTTTTATTTACCTTTCGGTTTTTGACGTTTCGACAATGCACTTTGTCATGGTCGCAAACAGACAGCAGTCTGCAATCATATCAATTAATATGCAACGCGAAAGTTTAAAAGTTTTCATAAGAACCTAAGCGTTTCGCCTCTTATGCGAACTGCCAAAGTATGGAACGCCTTGCCCGAGTCTGTGTTTCCGCATGAGTACAACTTGGATACAAAGCAAGAGTTAATAGGTATCTCCAAAGTAAGCGTGCACCACCGGAGACCGCATCATCACTTACCATCAGGTGAGATCGTAGGTCAAACGCGTGCCTATCAACCATAAAAAAAAGTAACAAAATCTTTTTTCATTTTTCTTTTTTTTACAATAACTGTCATGTAACCCCTAATTCCCAAGGTATGCCTTACATGTAATAACACGATAACATCACCAGACAGTCTCATAATAATCCTGTCCGGTATAGATAAAGGAGTCCCTCGAGAGAAGCCACTGCGTCGTCACACCATCCGTCAAAGTCATGGCGACGATCCTATAAGAATACAAATAACGTAGGTACATAAGCGAATCAAGTCAGACATTGTTTGCGGACTTATTTATTGGAAACTTTTTTACTTAGCGATCGATATGCGAGGATTGAACCAACTTGAAATATGTTATTTAGGAAGATATTTTACTATTATTTATTTATTTCCTTATTTTTTGGGCAACAAACCACCTTTTAAGACAAACAATACAATAACTTACAACGTTATCCAATTGACAGTTTCCGCTTATATGCATGGCTAAGTTCGAAACTTACATATCCAAAATAAATAACATCTTTAAATAATTCAAAAATGATATAGTAATAATTAACATGTCGACAGGATACAATAAATTAGAATAATAGTTAATAAAAATAAATTATCATTATTACGGATTGAAAAATTGTTTAGTTATTATATTGCGAAACTGAATGTAGTCGTTGAATATATCAAAATCTTCTTTCCTAACATATTTGTTTGTTTTTTAACGAAACGGTGAAAGAACGAATTAGACCGGTAGTTAGTTAGTGTCAGCTGCTGAAATATAATAGTACCTACCCATGAGCTGCCTGTTAAACCATATATCCTACCCTTATTCAAATATTGGGAAATTATTTCCCACTTGACACTACTGTAATATCTTTTTATTATTGTTTTATTGGCAACTCTAATCAGTACAAATATCTATAAAAAAACCCCATTTCCCCCTTTTTTATAAAAATAAGGTGTTTTTTTTTCGAAATCTATAAAACCCTCTTATCTAAAAATCGTGACACAATTTTAATTTTATTGAAAAAAATTGTTCATTTGATTAAGGGTAAGAGTACAAGTAATTTAATTATTATCTATTTTTCAGACTTCTTGTAGACACATCACTCAAAAACTGCTGCGGTTTTGCTGCCTTGTAAGAAAGGTTGAAACTTAAACTCTAGGCCACGTTTTATTTGATTCCGCTCAGTAAAACTGATATTAACTTTGTGTCTTATTACTCTCCTGCTATTAATTTATACTTAAACTATGGAAAATTAAATATTTATATATAAGTTAATAAAAATAAAAAAATTAACAAATAACTATAATTTACAAATTTACAGGTAAGGTGTCATAAAATTCCTCCGCATCGACCTCGACTGCAGGAAACGTGTTCAGAAGGCTGACAGCATTGCCACGTTGAATGGCAATGCTAACTATGAAAAATATAATTTTCAGATAATTTAAATCATGCAAAATTAGGAAAGTGAAACTGTTAACACATAAGTAAATAATTTAAATAGTGCCGAGAGAACACGTTTCTCATTTCTCCAGTGCAATTACAGTTAGCGTCGTCATAACATAAAAAGAGCGATATTTCATCCGAATAGTCCGCGCGGACAAGAAATAGTAAAATAAATCTTCACTGTGTACCCTAGTTCACAGGTTCACACGTACATTACAATGCGCTAAAAGTGTGCTAAAGAGCTTCATCTCGTCTCGGAAAAGATTTACGAGAAAGAAGCTTATTTTTGGTAGGGCTGACACTACGATAGTGTAAGGCCCATTACAGGCAAATTATGGCACCCATTATAGTCCGTATGTCCCGCGCGCTCACCGCTCTGAGTTACAACCGCACCGGGTCAATGGGTTTTATAAGAAATCTTTGCCACATGTCCCGTTTCTACTACTAATAAAATGTTTGTGTAAAATCTGGCTAAATGCTTCGAGACAATCCTGAATTACGGCGAATCGTATCTAATATTTAACGAGAAACCTTTGTTACCGGACATAATTGGATTAAAAACTACTTGCTTATTAAAGTGAACACTTTTGCTAATTAATTCCTAGTTCGTTTAATTAAATATAATTATAATTATTACTACTGCACGTCAACTAATTAGCCGTCTCTATTATTCGTTGATTTGTTACTCGATATGAAATAAAAACAAAACAAAGCCATAGATTATTTTCGTAATGAACATAATGGATGAGATTGAGTTATTTTCTTCTTATTGCTTTGTTGTTTCGTATTTTTCTGGAATAGGTAACAAAGAGTTTGTTTACTGTACGCGTGTAGGAAAACGGAAGTGCTTATAAACAACATATTCAACACGTAATCTCTTTCACTGCCGCGTGGATTACTTAGTAGAAGGCGCTTTACAAAGTGGTTACAGAAAAACGAGGCTTAAAATACATACGCACAAATTTTATTAAGGTTGGTATTTGTACCCTGAGCAAAAAGTTTTGAGAATTTCACCCCCACTACCTGACCAACTCCACTTTAAAAATGACGCTAACAAACAAACGAGCATCGAATGCAAAAATTGCATAAATCACCACAGCCCTTATTATCTAATAGAAATAGCAAAGAAAAAATAAATACATGTTTTCCTTTTTTTTACATAAGATAGAACGTCAGAATCAATTGCACTATCCAATGGTCCCAATAACAAGGCAAGATACACACATTCACTCACACAAGCTCACTTAGTCTCATAATTTAATTTTTTTCATTATTATAATGGTTATTCTTAATCATGGTTAAAAGCAGATATATTATATGTATTATTTAATAAAATGGTTAAGTATATGCCTAAAATTATGGAAAGAATAATATTTAAAAAACATCATACCTTAAAAGTGTATATATAAATACGTTACGAACTGCCTCGTTGATCTAGTAGTTATGCGAATGCGCCTCTCACCGCGAGATCTCGCGGGTTCGATGTCCGGGTCTATAAAAAATATCTATCTTTTTTTTTTATAAGACCTACAAATTCTACGTTATTCTACATAATGAGCGTAAAGATGATGATCAAAGTCGACATTAAGCTCAAACGCTCTTTATGTTAATAGGAACCGTCTTTAATTAGGCAATTGCTACTAAAAGGCAGACCCAATATACCGGGTGGCGCAAAAGTAAAGACCCTATTTGGTTCAGCTATAACATTTTTTCTAAATTAGAAAACTAGATTTAGATTTTTTTAAATGTATATTTGTGCCATTAAATTTCGTACCATTAGGATTTAAAGATGATGTCTTTTAAATGGTGACCTCCAGAGTTGATACACATTTGAGCCCTATTTATGACATTTTGCATAACTTGCCGTAACACTTCCTGCGATATGTTCGTTATTTCTTGACGAATGTTTTCTTTTAGAGCTGCGAGAGTCTGTGGCTTGTTCACATACACCCGAGATTTCAAAAAACCCCAAAGAAAGAAGTCTGGACTGGTCAGATCGGGTGATCTTGCAGGCCAAGGCAAATCGCCAAAACGAGAGATAACTCGGTCTGGAAAAGCGTCCCTCACTAAGTCCATAGTGTCGCGCGCTGTGTGTGCCGTAGCGCCGTCTTGTTGAAACCAGATGTGCTCCAGCCCCAATTCGTCCAAACTGGGTATCAAAAACTCACGTAACATGGTTCTGTAGCGTTCTCCAGTGACAGTTATCGCATTGCCTCCAGCGTCTTCGAAAAAATAGGGTCCGATCACTCTGTCAACACAGATGCCACACCATACAGTAACTTTTAGTGGGTGTAGAGGTGTTTCTTGAATAATGCGTGGATTATCAGTGCCCCAGAACCGAGTATTCTGCTTATTGACATGCCCTGAGAGATGGAAATGCGCTTCGTCACTCATAACCAATTTTGAAGGAAAATCATCCTCTTCAAGGTTGAGGTTTATGACGCGCTGGCAGTAATCTAGACGAGCTCGGTGGTCAGCAGGCAGCAGCTGATGAGTCATTTGAGTTTTATACGGGAACATCTTTAAGTCTTTCACCAAAATACGCTGCAGGGTCCGTCTGGAAATGCCCAATTGCGTGGCACGTCGCCTTGTTGATGTTTCTGGACACTCTTCCACATCTTCGCGCACAGCATCGATATTTTCAGCTGAACGGCCTGTTCTTGGTCTCCCAGACTTAGGTCTATCCAATGTTGAGCCAGTTGCTTCAAGGCGTGTGGCAAAGCGTCGAATTGTGCGACCAATCGGTGCCGGACGGTGGGGAAATCGTCGACGAAATTCACGTTGTGTTCTTATCACTGATGAATTATTCCGTAAGAACATTGACACAATTATTCCACGTTCTTGGGGAGTAAAACGGTCCATGTTTATTTTCAGTGTATTTTACATTTGTTCACTACACAATTTTCAACAACAGAATGACAGAAAATGTCATATAAAAAAAAAAAAAGTATTTTCTTTAGTGCCAGTACTTTTGCGCCACCCAGTATTTACCCAATAGACTTAATTTTTTTGCCATTATCTAATAAACCGAAGCATGCTGACAGATGCCAGTGACAAAGCAAAGTTGTAAGCAGATATCTACCACATGGGCTACTCGTTCAATGCCAGCAAATTCTATCAACTACGACGATGGTGAAGCGTACTCTTTACAGAGTGTTTTGTTCCGTTCAGCTTTTTGACATAAGCCTACAATAGTAACTGTTGATCAACGTACAGTAAAATTAGACACAGGTATCTTAACCACTGTGTAATTGGACCGATTCGTATCAACTACAACGGTGGTGAAGGTTATATGAAGAACTATGTATATAATGTACAGTGCAAGTTTTGGTATACTCTTAACTGAACCTTTTTTAAGTTATAGAACTTCCTTTAATGATTGTCATAAATTTCGAAGTAACAACCCCGATCGACTGCTTAGTTCACTTCATCAAGCTAAAAACGAAGTATGCCTTCACGCTCTCCAACTCAACCAACTTTGGTCAACCTCGAAGATAGTAAAGAAGGCGCTGGAATAAATAAATTATATCAAAACACCCGTGGTGGGCTAACAAGGAGTCCTACAGCGCGGCGGGCGCGGCGGGGTGCGGCGCGTCCTAAGTTTGACGAAGTTAACCCATTAACAAGGTCACTAAATCATTCGCGTCACTACTAAGTTCGCTTGCTTGTCTCGCCCAATTATTTTAATTACCGTTACAAGTTTATCGCGGCGCTAAACGGAGTTAAGCGAAACTTGCCTAGGAATATTTCCACCCCACGTATATAGTAGGTACGTTGGCTTCCTACCCCTCGGCGGGATTAAAGCTTCGATTTGAAATAAAATACTAGCTAGCCTGAAAAGTTTATTGCCAGCTCTCTATTAAGCTAACGACGTAACAGGGGCAATTATCCTCGTTGATTCAAATAGTCGCCCACTGATGCGCAAAATAGAGCCAGCTTAAAATCGGACTTGGTTCCCAAGGCGACTACAAAGCGGCGTTTGGCCGATTACGGTCAAATTATTGCCATCATTATGTCCGTACTTCTGTGTGATACTGGGTAATCACGGTCGGCGGTGCATGCAATACTGCATCTTATTTACAGGCACATACGATCTATCTGTGTAACAAACGTCGCTGGTCGACATGTTTAATGATGTCGTTGGTCCTTTGCGCAGTGTCGCCATATTTTTGCCTAAGTCCATCGAAGTATAGTCGTAAAACACTCCTGCAATTGTTCGTACTAAATATGTAGTAACATCATGACAATATTGGTTGCATGAAGACTCGGTAATTTAATAATATTTTATGATCGCATCCAAATCCTGCTCTTTATAAATATTTTCATATTTTAATACCTTTTTATAGCGACTAAAATAGATTCACTTGTGCTACGTTAACATGCATTCTAACATCACTTCGCGCACTACAAAAGCGTATCCAGAATAAATCATGAAGCGAGAGTACATGAACTAACTGAAAATAATGGCAACGTTTGAACTTGCACAATCGCATCGTCGCAAAATTACAGCATCGGATCGTGTCATCGAGTACAAATACGCTCTTTAGTTATAAGGAGAGGTGGTTGAAATTTTGTAAATGAGCTAATGAGTAACCGTGTTTGCCTTACGACCCTCTCGTATGTTTCATCACCAAGTAAATAGTACCTGCACTGAGTACAAGAGTAAAGATCATCTTTGGAGACTGCTATCTGCTGCAAATGGCAGTCTCTAATGTAACAGTGTTTGGGTAAAGTATTGTATTTTGTCTAGAATGATTAAGACACTATAATATTATTCAAACTGACGTGAGGTGAAGACATTATTATTGAGAATACGGGTTACTCACGACATTTTAGCCGGAATATGCCGACTAGTTTCGAATCTAGTACGTAGATTCATTCTCATTGAGTGCGAGACGTCGCGCGATGGCGACGAAACGCGATTAAACGCCCAGTTGATGAATCTACGTACTAGATACGAAACTAGTCGGCAAATCCCGGCTAAAATAACGCGAGTAACCCGTATTCCTAACATTTAATTTAAAGACCAAGCAATGCATGTATGATTTTCTAGATTAATGTATATCTATTATAATTTCAATATACATACAACATATCAAGAGTAAAGTAAGATATCTGGTGGTGTATTGGTGAGTTGGTATATTATGAAATTCTACATTCGCTACACAAAAAACAGAAGCTTATATAATAACAATAATTCTTCAGTACATCTGTTATAAGCACAGTGAGTTAAGTTGACACAAGCTAATCTTACGTTACAATAGAACGTACTTCAAAACAGTGCTTGTTAAATAATTCAAACAGCACTTGAGCGAACCTTTGTCATGTTAAAGTTAGCGTGATTTAAGAATTGAATATTAACGCGTTGGAACTCGAAGCTCCTAAATGGAACAAACAGGGATGACATTGCAAGTGTTTGTTATCAAAACTTTAACCTATTACGTAACCTTATGCATTCAGTGGGTGAACACGAACGCTGAAGTAACTGGCGATTGGCACGCACTACTTAAGCGCTCGCGGTTCTAAGTGTAACCTTTTGCCTTATGTATGTGAGCACATATGTGCCTAATGGTAACTCTATGGATGTTTCGTGGGTTTAATTGTTTTTGACTTTATTGCTGTATCGTTTTTAAAATAATTGTATCACTTAAGGTCCTATCCTTTGCCCTAGCACCATAATATTTACTGCAATTAAATCCGCAATCACTTCTTTTATTTCTTTAAAATTTATTATACCAATTGTCGAACTTTTTGGCGGCTCCCGAAAGCGAGAGCAAAATATACGTAAAGCGTGAACCCTACACGAGTGACTGAGACAGTGCATTTTACGACGCGCCAAGAACTTTGGTTTTACCTATACCATGCCATTCTTTCGCGTAGGTTTAGAGGATAAGGCTGATCCCAATTTTTTTAATCACTTTTGGCAACAGCTCACCTGCCAGAAAAATCTTTTTTGGTGCGGTGCTGTGAATTAATTGATACTTAATCAATTAATTATTAATATTAAAAACAAAAGTTATTTCTGTAGTATCAATTTTATAGACAGAAATTCATATTATTTCTGACCTATTTTATTACCAAATAAATAAATGTATACATTGATTGTCTAAGCCTTCTGTGACCTCGAAAACTTTGTAACCGCTGACTTAACCACCAGAAACTTGACATTCTCACAAATTACAACTTGGGGAGTCATAAGTCTCCACGCAAATGCGATCGTTTTTTGTTGAAATTAAATCGGCTGCCAAGAAAGACTAGCCTAAATGGCACATTTTAAGGAGAAGTAGAGTAATTCTAAACTAAAACTGAATTATTTAATTTGGTCGTTATTTAACCTTTTTTCGAAACATAACATAATATGTATAAATAAAAAAAATGTTATTAGATAAACCTTTTTGACAGGATAAGCTAATAACACACACATAAATTTAAATGACGGCCGTGTTCTTTATTCGAGTGTTTCTTGTGTCACTTTCATATTCGGTCAGGTTACAATTTGCCACTAGTCTAGTAAATTTTTTTTTTTGGAGTAACAATATTAATATCTTAATTTGCAAACAAAGTTAGCAAATATTAAAAAACACATTAAAGTGCTTTCAGAGCTAAATAAATAAAATTAAATCCTGTTAAATATTAAAACACGTACAACACAAATATCAAAACTTGGTACCATTTCACAATTAAGCCTCATGGATTTTAGCAGATCAAATGGAATGATAATATTTTTTTTGGGTTAAAAACGAATTATTTTTAACTGAATATTAAAATATATTGTTACATCTATCAAACTAAATTATTCAACAAATACTTACGTTATATTTATTTAATATTCACCTCGATGGTTCAGTGGTTAGCGTATGCACCTCTCACCGCAAGGTCTCGGGTTTGATTCCCGGGTCGGCTAAAGTGTCATTTGTGAACTTTTCGTCAGGAAATTCACAATAAGCTCACCCCCTATATATGTATATCCCGTGGCACCTAAATATAACAGGTGAAGTGTGGGTGTTGTACACCTCACACCCTTCTGGGTAGTATAGGCGCGATGTTATGTTATATTTATTCAATGGACCAAGAACAGGAAATAGGAATTATAAACTAAAATTACAACGGGCACTCCAGGGAACATTTTAATTACAAGTACTCAAAAGTTACACTCAACATTTATCTACCAACTAGATCCAAAGCCACCAATCAATGAGTGAGTGAGATCAAAGGATAGTTTGAATCGAGTTCGGTCAGCGAAAGAAAATCACTGGTCATTTAGGTAACGAGGTAGCTTGATTGACGCCAGATGCCCGCTTGATTAAACTGATCAGTTTTTACGCCTTATGAAAAGAACTCCATCAATGTAACTAGTTTTCGTAGATGAACAGCTTGGGGATAGATTGCGCTTATCTACCATAACGATCTAACTACATTTTCCTTGTAACAAGTATGGGTAATCATAATTTTCACCTGACTGAGCTTGTTTTCTTTTTTTTTTTCTAAAAAAGCAACGTCCGTTCTAGGAAAACTCTAGTGTCGCGGGGATGTACGCAAACATACATTTTACACACACAAACCACTTCATTAGAACAAATCAATATTTTAAACCCACTACAAATTAATAGTTTTAATGTTAACTCTCTTTTTCTCTTCAAAATTTATTATTTTACTACCTTTTGCCTCGGTAGACATACAAATGGTTTTTGTTAGTTGATTGATTTTAACTTATTACTAACATTCTGAAATATATATAATATGTTTATCCTATGTTGTATGCACAACTAAAGTTTTATCTATCTATCCATCTATCTATGGAGGCCTATGTCCAGTAGTGGACTGCTACAGGCTGATGATGATGATGATGATGATGAAGATGATGATCCATCTATCTATCTATCTATGTTACTGTGTCAGGTAGATAATTCATTTTAAAGCCTTATAAAAAATGGTTGCCTTGCTTTTGTGTCTTGGCTGTGGCTTGGCTTTTGTGTAAAATTGATTTCTTACCGTATAAAGTATTTTTAAATTTTTGTAGACTATGACGTAAAGCCGACTTATATAATTTAATCGCTACAAAACATGGCCTCAGAATATGAGCGGCTTAAACCTAAATTCTTGCACATTTAAATACAACAAAAGAACAGAATATTGGTATCAGCTGTTATCGTACGTCGCAAGGAGCGTTACTATGCCGCTATTAGATAAGGAAAATGCCGCAGTGTATGCCCATTGCGACAATAAGAAGCTTTTTCCTACTAATTGTAACTCGTTGGAGATATAAAGGACTTGGTATTGAATTCGGTGTAATATGTAGAGTAAATTATTTCTAATAAGGTATTTAGGAACAAGCATTTGACACACACAGGAACTGAGATATATATTAAGAGTAAAAAACAAGAATACAATATCTACTTAATACCTTTTTTCCCAACCGTATTTTTATGAGGATAGATTCCTTTGCAACTTTTCTATCTATACATATAGTTACACACTCGACTATTACTAATATAAAAAATAGCTTTATAATATCAGCTCACGGAATAAGCACTTAAATGCATGTATCTTCGTGGCCATTTTATCAAACAAAAAATAATTATTCATTGAGATACAAACTGCAATATTTAAATAAATGGGCGCCAACAAACATTAATTTTAGTGTTTCGAGATATGACCTGTCTATAAAAAAAACTGAATAATATTAAAGTTACTACTATATATTACTTTTATATTAATAAACAGACAACCAATTACATTATATACAAAGTAGTCAACCAGCACCTGACTACAAGTGGCAACACGAGCACTACGACACACCAACAACCCAAGAATGGGACCTTGCAAAAACGATAGTAACGACGGAAAGGACTGAATGGGCTTTGAAAAGCTTTCAACCATTCAAGTCACCAGGGCTGGATGGCATCTTCCCGGCGCTACTACAATGGCAACTCAACCAGGCAGTCAGACACCTAACACCGATCTTTAGGGCCTGTCTGGCTTTTAAATACATTCCGAAACAATGGAGAGAAGCGAGAGTAGTCTTCTTACCGAAACCGGGCAAAGACGACTACACACAAGCTAAATCCTTCAGACCAATTAGTCTAACCTCCTTCCTACTAAAAACACTGGAAAGGTTGGTAGACCGACACCTTAGAGATGGAGCACTTGGCACGATCCCGCTACATCCTCAACAACATGCCTACAGGAAAGGAAGATCAACAGAGTCGGCACTACACGCGGTGGTCCACAAAATAGAGTCGGCACTCACAAACAAATGTTCAACGCTCGCAGCCTTCATAGACATAGAAGGCGCTTTCGACAAAACTATGCACAACAGCATCAACCACGCCCTAAGGAAACTCAATGTGGACCAAGTCACCAGAGGATGGATTACCGAACTGGTTGGCAAAAGGGCGGTTCAGATAGTGGGCAACACTACTACGCGTGCTAAAGTAGTTAGAGGATGTCCCCAAGGAGGAGTCCTGTCGCCACTTCTATGGAACATAGTAGTTGACAGTCTCTTAAGGAGGCTGAACGATAGAGGATACACTACTATTGGTTATGCAGATGACCTAGCAATTCTGATAAATGGAAACGCTGAAAATATACTGTGTAAAGTTATGTTTTCAGCACTTCAGATAGTGGAAAACTGGTGTGATGAACAACACCTATCAGCAAACCCAAATAAAACAGAACTTATTCTTTTTACTAACAAAAGGAAGTTACCTAAATTAAACCTACCAAAATTTTTCAAAACAAAACTCTCCCTATCAACACAAGTGAAATATCTGGGCGTACTTCTAGATAATAAATTGAACTGGGCGAGTCACATCGAAGCAAAAACAAAGAAGGCCTGCATTGCCTTCAATCAGTGCAGAAGAATGGTTGGAAAGAGATGGGGTCTCAGTCCAAAGATCACCCTCTGGTTATGCACAGCAGTGATCAGGCCCTCGATCACCTACGGGGCAGTTGTGTGGTGGCCCAGAACCCAGCTGATCACAGTGAAATCCAAGCTTCAAAGCCTACAACGCTTGGCGAGTGTGGCAACAACTGGCTGTATGAAAACAACTCCATCTGCCGCTCTAGAATATCTCTTGAATCTAAGACCAATAGATCTGGTTATTCAGGAGGAGGCAAAAGCGGCAGCCATAAGATTAAAATCCTTAGGTGTATGGAGATCAAACTTGGTAACAACACACTCCAATATTCTTCACAAGTGCATCAAGGAGAATCCGCTCCTGGAGGCGCCCATGGATAGGATATTGAGGAAACATGTCTTTGATCGAAGATACGACATCCAACTTGTAGCGGAAGAGAAGGATTACTCTGGCACCGAGGAAGTTAGGATCTACACAGATGGCTCCAAAACCAACAATGGTACCGGAGCCGGTGTCTTCTCAAATGACCTGAACATTAAAATATCAACAACACTAGACAAGCTGAATACAATCTTCCAAGCGGAATGTATTGGCATCACCAAAGCGGCACAGGCGGTTGTAGCCAGAGACATCAGGGACCTTAACATTAAGATCATCTCAGATAGTGCATCCGTGCTTCAAGCCCTCCGAAACAACACAATAAACTCAGTCCTTATAATGGAATGCCATAGCGCACTTCAGTCCATTGCAACAACCAACAAGGTAACTGGGAGACAGGGAGATCGAACGGATGACCCCGGCAACGGAGATGCCACACCCAGCGCTACGCAAGTCCCTAGTTTTTGAGCTTCTATCAGACCAACAGCAGTACGACCAGGTAGAAGATCTCGAGGTTCACATTTTCACTGACGGCAGCAAGCTTGAGGGCAAGGTTGGAGCGGCGCTAACACTTTGGAGTGGTGGCGCTGAGACCAAAACCCTCAAGCTTGCTTTGCCGTCATATGCGACAGTGTATCAGGCCGAACTTCTTGCACTAAACCGAGCGGCAGCGGAGATAGTAAGGCATAGGGCAAAAACATTCGGTATCTTCTGCGACTCTAGGGCGGCACTCCAGACCGTAGCGGACTCGGACTCTCCACACCCACTGGCTGTTGAATTCCGAAAGAACTGGTTCACCAGTACTTCAGGAGCCAAAGTAATTAAATTATTCTGGATCAAAGCACATGTGGGGTTGGAGGGTAACGAGAGGGCGGACGTGCTCGCGAAGGAGGCCGCTCTGAGGTTGAAGAGGATACCGGATTACGACCGGTATCCGGTCTCATCTGTCAAGCGTCTGATTCGCAATCGGACGATTGACGAATGGGACGTAAGATACCGGTCCGGTACAACAGCTGCAACAACGAAGTTGTTCTTTCCCAGTGCCGCAGAGGCATATAGAGTAGTGAGAAAGATCTCTATCACACCCGAGTCAACACAGCTCATGACGGGGCACGGTGGGTTCTCCGCATACTTGAACAGGTTCAAGTGTAAGGAGGACCCATCGTGCACCTGTGAGCCTGGGGTTGATGAAACGGTTATTCACCTCATAACCGCATGCCCGGTATTCTGTAGGGAACGCCTAGATGTAGAAAGCCAATTAGATATTGAAATAGTCCCCGAAAACCTACAATCAATAATATCAGGTAAAAAGAGAAAGGTGTTTTTGGACTACTGTGCAAAAATCATAAATATTGTTAAAAAAAGAAATAGTAATAAGTAAGTTATGGTTTACATATATTATGATAATATATAGTATAAGCATATAGATAAAATAGACAACAAATGTAATAGAATAAGCAGCAGTAGATATAGTAAGATTGTATAAAATAAGTAGATAGAAATAAGAGTAGAAACTAAGATGTAAAAACCTTGTATTAAAATAAGAGAATGTAAATAGAATAAGATATTGTAAAGAAAATTGTAAAGAGAAAAACAGAAAAACCTGAAAAAAGTTATTTACCCCGTGTTAAATTAGAAATAATAAATAAAGATGATAAAGTAGATAGGTATCCAAATACGGATAGTTGGGCATCCCCACCCAAATAAAAGAAAGAAAGAGGATGGATAAAAGAAAGAAACAGTATGAGGAACGAAAGTGCGAGAGGCATAAAAGCGAGAACTGGAATGAATGAGAAATTAATTAAGACTAGGCGAACAAGGGCCACGCTATAGGCTTGGGTTCAAAAAGAAAAAAAAAAAAAAAAAAAAAAAAACCAACAAGGTAACTCTACAATGGATAAAAGGACACAGCAACTCATTGGGAAACGACGCCGCGGACGAGCTAGCCAGGAGGGGAGCAGACACAAAAGTGTACGGTCCGGAACCTCTGCTGCCCATCCCTCAGGCCCAAATTAAAGCATGGCTGCGCGAAGAAACCCAGAAAACACACCTGAAAGTGTGGACAACAAGTGAAGGATGTCGGCAAACTAAGACTGCTGTCCCAGCTCTTAATAAAAAACTTGCCCGCGACCTCACTAAACTAAATAGAGACAAGCTCCGCAAGGTCATTGGAATCTTGACTGGTCATTGTCGACTTAACAAACACCTACACACGATAGGAATAACAGACAGCCCTCTATGCAGAGGATGCATGAAGGCAGAAGAAACGCCACAGCATGTCATCATGGAATGCAGCAGCGTGGCCGAACAACGGGCACAAATTCTACAGTCCCCAACATCGCTCCCAGAAGCCTGCAGCAGCCCTCGGAGGCTGCTTTCCTTCTGGACCGATATAGGCTGGCTGGAGTAAGCGGGAAACCACTCACGTACAACGGTCCCATAGGAGGACTAAGTGCGGACACCGCCCAGGATAACTAAACTAAACATTATATACAGAGGGAACACCCCTTAATATGTTAATATCTTAATATTCCAACCATGATTCTGTCTGTATATGACTTGTCAAATATTACGAGCTGAGGTTCAATATTAAAATGTATAGTGTGTCTTATTACTTTGTTATTCTTAGCGCTTTTTATGTTAAAAAAAGGGATTTAAATATAAAAGTGACACAATATAAACATGAAATCGAAAACACCTGTCATTTTAATCTGTTTGTGTTATAGATTTATCCTACGAGTAACGTTACTTGACGATTGTAAGACAAGCCCTTAAACTTACAGTTATCAGCTAGTTGGTGATCACGTACCTGTTGAACAAAAAATACTTATTAATATTCTAAAGTACAAAAAAATCTATTGTAATACACATTTTGACGAAAATTATTCATATAAAATTAAATCTATTTTTTTTTGTGTGGTGTTATTACATCTACATTGATCGACGTCGATTGATGCATTTGACGTTTCGAGAGCCCATCAGAGTACACCATTGCGCTCAATTGACGTCGATTAATATCGATCGATAAAGGTGTATTAACATCCTTAGAGTAGAATGTGATCCGATTTTCATTAATGTGAACCTGTCAATGAGAAAATAATAAAGACACGTGTTGTTGTCACTAAAATACCACAGATAGACATGAGCATTAAACTTAGATATACTTCTCTTTTCGATGGACACCATCTTGATGTTACACGACATATAATAATATAATATTTACGTTTTATTTCCACGTGCCGTACAACTCAAATATTTGTAAGACATACGCGTACTACTTCTTTTCTTAAAGATGGCATTTTTTTCTGTCACGCTATTAATAGTGATATAGTATTTTTAATAGTAGAATAAGACATTATTCAAATTATGAAATATGGGCGTTACTCACGTAATGTTGGTCTATTTAGTCTCTTGATAATGCCTAGACGTATAGGCGAAACCGCGGTCGACTAAATAGACCAACATTACGTGAGTAACACCCGTATAACATAATTTGAATAATGTTACAAACTCACGTCAGTTTTAATAAAAATAGTAGAATAAGATTTATATTTGAAAGTGCTACGTATAGGTACAATATTGTTATTTTCGAGGACGTCGAGCTTCATTGACGGTGTATATTTATTAATGAAACCAAAAATGTAAACTTCTATTAAATTCGTCTGTAGATAATTACACGTAGCATATTAAATCGCGAAAAGGTGAAATAGGGGTGAGAGCTCTCTTTGTTCCATCGTATTAACGGTTTTATAATTCAGGTGTTTTAAATTACGGGTGTAAATCTGTCTTTTGCAAAGTGAATTTCTTTGAAGTAAATTTAATATTATCTGGTCACAAAAAGAAACAGAATAAGAAAAATTCATTGACGATTATAAAACAATTCCTTTAAATACCTTACATATTTGTTACGTTTTTAGAAATATTTACAAAATAGAATCCTAATAACAAAGTTGAAAAGCATGTAAGAATATACCAGATACCTACACTTCTCCGTCAAAGTAACACATAGGCAAAATAAAAATATACCTAATAATAATAACTACGGAGAAGGAACATTACATAAACCAATACCCCATGTTTTGAATGGGCTACCTACAGATATAATAGAACAACCAAACATTAATAAATTTAAAAATAAGCTCCAGAAATGTTTAATAAATAACTAACCATTACAAACTGGAATAGTAGGCATACAAAAATACTATTTATTAATACTAAATACATATTAATTCATTCTTATGTAAAATGATTCATACTTATATTTACTTTTATCTCAATATAAGATTTATATTAGATTACCCCACAATAGATGTAACCATATTTGTTACCACAGTAAAACTGTATATATACTGGTATACTATAAACCTTTTTGCAAACCTTATAAACAAACTCAACTCAATAGTATGATCAATAAAGAGCTATTGAGAGCTTTTGTTTTGTATCTACAAAACACTTGAAATAAACAACACCGAACACCAGTAAACAAACCCGAAACATTTCCATTAGTTACTAAGTCCTTAATTAAAACACAGCCAGTTTAAGGTAAATAAGTCGTGTTTACACTAAAGTATAATACATTTAATATCGTGGGTAATCGTAATACAATCGTGGACTGAAAACAATACGTTTGTTGAAGTAACAAAGTGTGCCGCCTAATGGAATGGGTTCGATCCCTTTAATGTAATTGGATCTGTCAGCAGCAAACAGGCAACCAGGTAATTACTAACAGCTACTAACGAAAATAACAACGTGCGCTTAAGACACTCGATGCCCTGAAGCGAGAGACTTAAGGCAGAAATAGACTTGTAACTTAATAGCAACGATTATAGTGACTGTCGTGATTGGGTAACTGTTTACTATATTGAATCACCCCTATATGATTTCGCGTCAGTCATTCAAATATTACTGAGGCTCTTGACGAATAAAGGCTGAGGTAGGTGTGTAATTTAATTGTTAACTTTTGATTTCAGGAAACTTGTTACTGAAAATTTGTTAAGTTTATAAGTTTTTTGAAATATATGGCAGATATAATATTTACCCATAATCTGCCATAGTCTTACTAATTTATAAACAGATACCTTGACGACGCACTAATGGCAGGAAACAACCTTGAAATTTTCGACAACGGTGATAAGTGACTTTTGCTTTTTAAAAGTTGTCGCGGGAGTTGTCACAACAACACATCATCTCAAGGACAAAAAATTTGGGCATTGAGTATCTAAATAAAGTATAATAAGCAGCAAAACGAAGAAAAAGTTCTGTAAATCTTTTAACATTTGCAAACATAAAATTTGCTTTAATTTGTGTTTTCATTTTGGTTTTTCAAAACATATGAATGGCACTTTTAAAAACTAGACAGCAACTAAATGTGACGTTTGCGTTCTGAAAGCTAAATACGGCGATCAAACGTTCTATTCTCCACGTTCACAAACGACAACCGTGGCGTTCGATTGGCTTTTCAAAGGCGGATACGGCAGTAGCGTATTGCTCCATTTAAAAGCGAAGATAGGTGTGTAGCAGAGCTGTATTTATGTAGGAAACATTTTAGAATTCTCAAAAAAGAAACTTACAATGCCTACAATTTTGATATCAAATTACAGTAGCTAATAAAATAACATCTCATCGCATACTCAATTCTCATTTGAAGAGTAATTTTTAGGGCACCGTAGTACCCACAAGGAACCATTATAGTTGCGCCATGTCCGTCTGTCCGCCTGTCCGAGGCATAGCGTCAAAAATGATAGTTCTAGAAAGCTGAAATTTTGCATGGTATGTTAACTATGTCAAGAAAGTGGTAGATTTTTTTCTCGATAAACTGGAGAAATAATATCGTGTTAGATAGAATATACTTTAGAAACACCACTAACCAGGTCTACATTCGTTGAGTGAATGCTATCATCTGGCATAAATGAGTCTTCAATGAAATGTAATAAATGAAACTCAGATTGTTTCAAACTTCGCAACGGATTAAGTAGATACAAACGAAATGCGCACTAGTTAATGCAATCACTCCGAGCCACGAGCGCTACAAACGTACACACGACTACCAATCAACCTATACAATTCCAGTATAAATTGACCTCGAATTGCACGGGCAACCTATACAACACTAGACCATCTTAAACTGGCAATGTATAGGTTAATGTGTAGCCGTCTATACAAACGTACAAACGTCGTGCATTCCAGAAAGGCTTCGAATACAGAGGTAGATCATAAATCAGCCCATCAGAAACGATGGTTTCAAAACGTTGCTATCTCTTGTTAGCAATGCTAGGTAATAATATGATGTGCCGACTATTCGGCTTACCGGCTAGTCGGCCACTTTTGTAGTCGACTAGACAGCTTCACAAGGTGAAACGGTCTTTAAATGTATATTGATTTAACCGAAACTAATGATAGGCCTCGCCGACGGTAACGCTGACGAGTCACTTTTATAGTTACCGACTAGTTATTGCTAGTTGCCCATATTAATAGTATTGTAATAATAGTATTTTAGTAGATTACAATGCCATCGATTTTTACATACCACAACAATTAAAATTTATTATTTTGGACAAATTTCTGTTTCATATAAAGTAAAACTTAAGGAAAAACGACTCTGTTTACTGATTTTTTTGACAGGATTTTCTTCGTTTTAAGGATAGTAAAATTTCAACACTTAACATCTTTTTTTTCGGAATATCTTATATTGGCAATAATTCGCTCAATCTCCCGATGAGAATTTTGTTCCTCTTGTGCTAATTATTTCAGGAATTCATCTTAATACTAAACCTAAAATAGAAAACATGGCATTTAGACATCACGCTTATAAGTGAGAAACAGGCGATATGTCCTGACACCATAACTCGTACTCTACATCTGAACAAGCGGGCAAAATAATAAACTGAAACGTTACACCTACCGTCATTTTAATAGATATTCATTACGCGAACCTAAAAGGTTTACTTTTGAGGATATTTAGTAAGGACTTATTACTTTGTGCGTCCTACGCTCGTGTTTATGTGACGTTTTATATCCTTTATACGCTTCAAGCCTACACGTTATCGTTCAAATGTTGGTGTTTTAGTGTCGTTTTACTCCTATTCTCTTAAAACCGTAAAAACATAACCTAGAAATGTTGGCAATACAACTTGTAATAGTCAACTCTTTTAGTCTTGGTGGTTAGAAAGTTGACGACCTCCTAACAGCCTATAAAACTATTTTTAATGTGTTTTAAATATTGATAAATTGTCAAAAAACTTATATAAATCAAAGTATTAACTTAACCGCCGCACCCTAAGACCACATTTTTCATTTAAAAAAAAAATCGTTTTTTTCACATTTTTTTTAAATTAACCCTCAATTGTAAACTAAACTAAATATAAAATTATTTTCTTTCTATTATGATCTATTCAAAAGTGTGACTGGAAGAGTTAAGATGGAAATATAAGCTGAATAGTAAACGCAATGCTGTACTATCGGATTAACAAGCTTTTAGCCATTAATACTCGGTGCCAGCTTTATTCTTACAATGCTCTACAGACTTAAATGGCTCGCAAATCCCACGTGGAAATTTATATTCTTAGTGGAAGTTAATTTGGCGGTCTTCGTTTTAATTTCGAGTGTAGACGGGGAAGTCAATTTCGGCGGTAATGATAGAATAGATAAAATAGTTATCTATGGAATTTCATTTCATTAAAAAGGTGGTTACACTTCATTTTGGTATTATTTTTTAAGTTCATTTTGATTTAATTTGTATTTTATTTTGTAAACTACTCGCTATGATACACAGACCATCTCAAAAAAGTAATTTTGATATCTAATCTATTTACGTAAATCCACAAAAAAATATCCACCAATTAATTTAAACAATTCAAGTGAAAAGAAAACTTTTCTTTGCAAATCTTTCATAATAGGTAATTAATTTTCTTTTGTACAAGGAAACCTTCGAATTTATTGAGCGGGTAATTTAATACTTTTGAAAATGTCTTTATTTCGGTACTAATCTGTTTTTGAGTTATAATTCGATATCGTTTACGATTGGTAACTTTATCAACTCGAAGATAATTAGAACCAACTTTAGGTTATTTGAGATAATCGCATTACAACCTTTGTATAGATTCTCATTAAACTTTAAACTATTCTCTTCTGTTCGAGCTAGATCCTGATAATGTGTTATTAATATTTCAAACGTGTAATACATTAATCTACTATGCATTGAGTGGTGTGTCATAATCGCACACTGTATCTACGTGTTATCTATTCATAATGTATCTATACTTAACTAGATGCCCTGCGCGGTTTTACCCGCGTCAAACGTTATTCTGGCCGGTGCCCGCAAGTTAAAAAAAATTAAAAATATTAACTCGCTTCTTACTGAAAAAACCCTAAATTCCCCCTCTTGGGAATAAAATTTAGAAAAACCCCGGTACAGAAATTAATTTATTTTCTCAAAATTAGGGACTTCCATACAAACTTGCGTCCCACTTTTCACCCTGTTAGAGGCCGAATTTCTAAAAATCCCTTATTTGTGCGCGCCTACGTCATGGAAGGAAGCTTTGCACGAAATTTCAAGTTCCTAGGCCTATTGGTTTAGGCCCTGTTTTGATGAATCTGTCACTCGGACGTAAAATTATATAAGTATAGATAATTAGAATTATAATTTTCTGAAGAAAACCTTGGATTTGAACAAATTACAAGACTAATTTGCGCTCTTTTATTTACAAGCAGTAGTTATTATGTTTTTCACTTCGTCATAAATAAACATACCTATTGATTGTTTTATCATCAATTTGAATACATTACAAGACTTAAGAATCCAAATATTGTAAATATGTATATATTTTTAATTGTTATCTTTGAAACGTTTAGTTTTCGCGTAACATTACCCACAACCCCATTCCCCACATTGGCCATTTTATGCAAATGCCTTTGCGGAAAGACCAATGCTATTATTAACCAAAAACCGCATACATTTTTAGCAGCATTGTCGAGTTAGTATGTTCTATCTAAGAAATTTTATTACACAAAGCTTTGTTTTTAATTTTGACCTAATTCTTTTATTGTAATATCTTATTTTTTTGTATTAAAAATATATATGAGTTTTATATTATTTGTAAAGTATATAATTTCCTTTTGTTTAATGTAAATATAGTTAGGTATATAAGATTTAGTTTGTAAGAAGTGTTTATACACAGATGTATAGTAAATTATGTTCTTTTATTAAAGAATAAATTAATTAAATAAACGACTTGTATTACGTAGATCAACTTAAAATACATATGAGTAAATTAAAAGCATGTATTATACATTTTATGTTAAAATATTTTATTATTTTAACTCACAAAGTTGAAACATAGTCATGCAGAATTTGTCACAAATTAACATGAAATTAGAATGATAATAAAGACTTATTCCTATTTTGGTGACACCTAATCTAAACCTAATTATAGTTTCAGGTTTAAGTTTTTATAACATAACCATTTTGCTTACTTTTCTGTGTATTTATAATAACATGTAATATTGACAACCATTCGGAGAATGAATCCAACCATTATAATTTTATTTTAGTATTGATCGTGCAATACTTTGAACTATAAACTTGATGCATCTTTATAGACAACTATCATCAAATTCCCTCCCTCACGTTACTGGGGATGACACATATCAAATTAATTTTGGGTTACTTCAATTCCAATCAAATTTAAGTGAAATTTCATCAAACATTAATCAATTTACTTCTTGTCGGGTTTTATTGTGTGCATGTTAAGCGATGGACATTTTGACAGGTGACACCGGTCCGTACTCGCTATTTTGGCCACGGCGCCAAACATTGAGGCCGATATTACTTGGTCAGAATGGCCATAGTTTTCGAGTTAATACTAAATGGTTTTAACTTGCTATAATTAAAATATATTGTCTGGGTATGTGAAAGTTCACTTATGTTGACTTGAAGTTTAGTTTATCTGGGTAAGTACTGTTTTGATCCAAAATAACAACGTTGTGCTATCCGAACAGTTAAAACTTTAACAGTGAAAGCTTTGATGTTATGCCTTTAGTACCATATGTAATATAATAAAGTAAAATACAATCTTTGATTTAAAATCTTTATTAGCCGTAGTTTGATTCAGTGATAGTACTTACCACCAGTTTGACTACTTCGATACGCAAACAAATACAAAAAATTTATTTACCATAATCCCTTTGCTAAACGTTGTTATATACTCATATTCTGGAATATAATTATACTAACTAACATAAACCATGATTTTAAATCATTGTTTCTATTTAACTACATTAAGATCTGGCACACATACAAATTCTAAGTATAGTCTCTTTTTTTTTGACTGGACAACGATTTAAGAGGAAACGGAACGTCTTAAGACGACCCACGGGGAAAAGTGTTTTCAATATTTAATAAAAAAGCTCTTCAAAGAAGCTTGTCGTTTTCCTTTTGTATGTAATCTGTGAAGTATACAAAATTCACCTACTTGAATATAACATCAAACCGCGTTAAAGTGAAAAAAATCTTTTTATATTTTAAAGATATCAAAAGAATATTACTATAGGCACTGACTTCTCTCTTTGAAGTCTGTTCCGAGTATTTTAAATTCGTTAATATGTATTGTATCAGTTGTGCTATTATCTCGTTACATATTTTTTTTTTTTTTAAGTCTAAATAAGCTGAGCCTGAATAAATTTGTACCAAATGCTCCGTAAAATGAACTCGTTATTGAATTGATCGTAATCATTAATTCTGTGAAGTCGTCGAGGAGCTGCATAATGGTTTGTGCATCGAGCAACGCTTGTTATATTCGGTACAAAGAGGCTTCAGTGCAGGACGAACTCCTTCAATACTTCACGTGAAAGTAATATTGCTGGATTAATAATAAGTACCTACTTTTTACTAATCCAGTAATATTTCTTAGTAATGTCTAGTTGTAATATATAGCGTGCTAAATCAAATATGTGAAGCAATATCGATCGATCTGATTGTAATTGTATATGCACACAGAAAACAATTGAATTGAATTATTGTCAGTGAATTTCAGTGTTATTTTTAATTTAATTTTTGTACGGAGAAACCGTACACCATAAGCAATGTCAGCATTTACATGCGCGCGGGCAGTGGGCATGTGTCTTTACCTAAGCATTTACGTTAGTTCGCGATCTTTCCGCATCGGCTAAAGACACGGCTCCACCAAACCGCGCGCGCAGCCTTCTTTTATCTATCATTACACGTTTTAGTACAAATTTACGTGTTTCATTTGTGGACCTTAGCGTTAGGCTCTACAATTTTCATTTATTTTATAATATTTTAGTTGAATACATTTTTTTTTTTTAAACTGTATAATCTGTTATCAAAAAACTTTAACAAGAGCAGCAAAATTTCATCTTGAGTAAAGTATTACTAAAAAGGGCTGCAGCCTTAAAAACATCAATCAATTAATTGTCTAACGAATTTAGCTGAATATCAGTACTTTACATAGAGCAACTGCCATCAAACAATACTTTTTGTTAGACTATTTGTCAGACTTTCTGCCCTCTGACTACCTGTAACGATTTTCATGCCATAGATGTTCAAATGGCATCCGGGACCGACGCCATAATGTTTTAATGACCGGATGGCGGAGTATGTAGTGTACCTGCCTGCGACGCTGAGGTCGTGGGTTCGATTCCCAAAATTTCAAATTCAAATTCAAATCATTTATTTTCATAGGCCCTAGGAGGCGCTTGAACACGTCAAAACATTACAAAAAATGATATAAAAGTAAATAATAAATAATACTAAATTATACTAATTACAATGATTTGAATAACCGGGGCTCAGATTAATTTTAATCAAACTGTTTAGAATCGAATTAAAATCAATCCCACTTAAGACAAATCTTTGTGTGCATGAACATGGGGGTTTGTCTTAGTCTGGGTGTTTCTATGTATAATAAGTATGTATTTACAAAAGAAAAGTATATATGTATTAGTATCAGTTATTCTAGTACCCATAGTACAAGCTCTGCTTAGTTTGGGACTAGATGGCGTTGTATGTGAGTTGTGGAATATTTATTATTATTATTTATTTATTTATTAGCACACTCCCAGGCACGCAAAACTTGTTATGCTATTCACCTATCCACGACCTACCGCAGTTAGCATTGTTAACCTGCAAGATCGATCAGTCCACGCGGCGTCGACTTAGCCACGAGCTCCTCAATAAAACATCAAATACATAAAGAATTTATCGAGAAAATATACAACATTACACTGAACTGTAACAACATCTTTTAACTTTCCACGTCACTAAAGGCATTCAAACACCACCGTAAAGCCGCACCTTTCAAGAATAAATGTACCGTAGTAATATAAATTCGGCTAAGCCCATTACAAACGTGTTTAAAGTGTACGTTAAATGAATACCTACTTTTACGACAACGCAATATACAATGCTATTACACGCGTCAGAAATGCCACGCGTTTACGTGTTTGGTGTTTATAACACGGTATTACGTAACTACGTTGTATTTCGCCCACACTTCACCTGTTATGATTAGGTCTCATGTGATAGGGTGTGAGCCTATCGCCATCCACCGGGCACAATTCCAACTGCGTGTTGCTATTCAAATCAAATCAAATCAAATCAAATCATTTATTTCCATGGGCCCCAAGGGGTGCTTGAACATGTCGAAACAAACATCAAAATACAAAAAAATTAAAATTAAAATAAAACTTAGCTAACTAAATTATAATACTTATTGTTATAAAATGATTTGACACCGGAGCTTAGATTGACCTTAATTCAACTTAGAGATTTGAATTAAAATCAATCCAAGTACCAGCTCCGATGGGTATTGCATCATGAGAAGAGCTGGTGAGAAACTCATGTGCACCATCTTTTCAAATAATTCATACAATATTTGTTTGTTTTTTGACAATAATTCTATGTGTAAATTATGGCAACCAAAACAACATTATGGCTAAAGATGGTTATAAAGATAAAATAAACTTAAATATAGAAATGGAATTAAATTAATACTTATAAATAAATCTATAGTTAATCCATATTGCGAATATCCTGATGACAATTTCACAAATAACTCTTTGCCCGAGCTTGGAATAAAACCCGAAACATCGCGTTGAGAGCGCATACGCTTACCCCTAGACCATCAAGGCCATAAAGCCTAGACCATAAAGAATTTAGTTAATCACCTAAAAATTTCCTAACCAGGTATTACCAGATTTCGTTAGTGGTGTTTTTGCAAATCTTAAGCCTTGTACGGAAAAAGTTACAATAGCGATGGCACTTAACTGTTATTGCTTTATTGTACTGTTGTCTATTGCTAGGAAGATAGGCAAAAATACGCTAACCTATACCTTTACTTTACTTCCTTGCCTAACTAAGGCAGTTGTTGTTACAAACAGTGCCGGATTAGCCATAAAGCAAGAGTAGCAAATGCTACGGGCCCCGCGAATTGAAGAGCTCCGCGCTCCAACGCCTGTCTGACCGTAAAAATAATTAAATTTAAATAGTAGCGTAAAATATCTTGCTTGTAAGAACAAATTTGCGTATGTTTTGTAAATACAGACTTGCTCATACTGACCGATAATAATGAGTCAGCTTGTAGAGCCTACATTAAATAATAAAAAGTTGTTTTAGAATTAATTGTTAATAGTTATGTTTTATTTAATACTATAAACTTTAAAACCTTAAGGCCCCATAATATATAAAAATTATTGTAGGGCCCCCTGACAGATTTTGCTACAGACCCTGCGCTGGCTTAATCCGGCACTGGTTACAAATGATTCGATGTACCATCTAATCTAACAATTGACTCCCAAAATAGTTTAATTAGATATAATAGCATAACAATTGGCATGATGCAAAGCGTTAAATCAATGATAATGCGACTAATTCATTACCAGACGCGTGAGGGAAGATTTACAGAAAGTAAGCAATCAGGCATACAAATGAACTCTCTGGGCAAGTGGGTTCATTTGTTGTCATAATTGCTTGAGATAGAGAAAACTTTATTTGCACATCGAATTTGTAACTAACATACAAAGAAATAGGCACTTAAAACTATAACGTACAAAGGGCGGCCTTATCGTTTGACGCGATCTCTTCCAAGCAACCTTAGGCTGGACATAATAAAATGGATATTTGCGGTAGTTTATTGCATTGGATTTGATGATTTAAAATTTTTTTAGCTAGTAGATAGATTGTCTTTGAATATCTCCAAAACTTTTGCCAATGTAGATGCTTCAAGGCTCTCTTTTGTTAATTAAATTGCCAATATAGTCCATGTAGTCTTTAATATCAAGGTGAAAACTATTTCACGATATTATTACAAGGAAGAATCACATTTGTAGATTTCTTCCTTACATCGACATAAGTATGCCATATCTAAACGTAAGAAAGATAAACTCATAATTCAGAGTTTTGTTATTCAGATCGCTTCCATCGACAGCATCTCGCATCGCTTAAGCCGCTCACATAAATCACAAACACACACAAAGAGCAAAGTGTTTACCATAAAATCGCATACACGTCCCTAAATCATAACACAATAAAATTTATAGCAGGCGGAAGGTCCGGCCTCAAGTACTGATAAATCAAACACATTTTCTTCGTGTGACTCAAACGGAAAATCTTTCCGGCAAATATAACACGACGTCGTTATTTACCTTCTTTGTAATACCTACCAGCGTACGCTCTGACACACATTGTTTTTCATGTTCCTTAGCAATAAACACACGACTTTTTGCCGTTTTAATTCGATATTTTTAGACCATTGTTTAGTAGAGCGGTTAGAGCTAGTTCACACTAGTTTATGCGCATTAAAACTGATTTTGGCAAATTTATGTGCGTGATGTAAGTAAATATGCGAGTTCAAAACTAGCCTATAAGTTGCTGACAAACAAATAAAAATAAAAGTGGGCAGTTCGTTTGAGTGAGCGGTTTGGCTTCCGACTAGTATTAATGACTGCTGTCAGGTGCTGAAATATAAATGAATGACTACAATCTGAATAACGTGCCCCAAAGTAAAATACCAAAGTGATGTGTTATACGGATCATTGTGCGCAACTAGCTGTTAGCGTCATTTATCATTTGGTAGTACTGGACACAGTAATTTGATGAGAAATAATCTTTGAGCGCGGCGTATAAAAGATGACCCTGTTTTAAAAAAGTGCCTGTTAATCGTTTCCAATCAACGCTCGTATACCCTTTGCTTCAGTGGTTAAATGCCGTTTAATTTGTAGATGCTCGTAGTGCCATTATGCGACAAATTGCACAGACACAGTTTCACGAAATGTCGTAATCAGTCTTTTGTAAACACAAGCTTTAATTAAATAAAGCCAGTTATCTTACCGAAATAATTTTACACTTTTATTAATATTACCTAAAATAATTAAAAATCCTAGTTCAGTAGCTAACTTATACGGTAACTAGCTGAAAAACTCATTATCTTTTGATACTATTGCCGATAGATGGAGATAGATGCCCCTTCTAATAAATGAAATTATAATCTAGTAATGTAAGTGCAATTAATATCGCTGTAACTATAAAATTACAGTGGCAGTAGATGAACGTCGAAAAAATAACAATTATTTTTGTTTCTAACAACAAAATATCATTTGTCTGAACTAAACGTTTAGTATTATTAGAATGGCATTCAAACATAAGGCAGAAGTTAGACTTACCCTGATTGAGATCTTTATTTACAGAAAAATATACATGTAGGATCTTAAATTAAATTAGTCTAATAACTTAATCTAATCTTATTAAGTCACTGTTAGAAGGTCTTGTTCTGAAAATGCAGCAATACCGCGTTGTATTGCGATACTAAGTTGCTGCACGAAATATAAGGCAGCATTTCGAGAACGTTGCCTCAGTTAGACGCGCTGACAACTCTTTGTCCATAAATCAAATCAAATCATTTATTCGCTATCAATATGGGTAAACAAGGTCTTATAAAATATAAATGGTACACATATCGACCATAATTGGGATGCGAAATTATACATAAGCACAAAATAATCATTAAAATTTCATTTCAGGATCTAATATATTCATATAAATTCTATAATAATATTTATAATTAACACATTGAGTCATAATAGACATTGATTACATTTTTTACATAATTAAGAATTTTATTTGATTAATTGTATTTATTGTATACATAGTAGTAGGCCAAGGCATTCGTCATTATTAAATTATGTTCAAATAAAATCATGTTAAATATTCATAAAATACAAATTGTTTACCAACCAATTGTTAATATAATAAATTAATATAAAAATAAATCAAGATTGGACTGTCAATTAGAAAGAAAAAGTAAAACACCAAAAAATAATAATAATAATAGTAATATGTCAGTAATCGTTATATTTAAATCCAGTCCTTTACCGAATCATCAATCATTTTCTCTAAAATTAACAGTTTCAATTTCCTTCTGAATGAAGATATAGGCAGCGTCTGGATGTCAAGTGGCACCTTATTAAATATTGTTATACACATGTTGTAACAATTTTTTTGGAACATAGTGGTTCTTGGAGTTACATCTTGGAGTTGGACTTGGAGTTAAATGGTACGACTTACCCTACATCTTAAAATCCCTATGTAAAGGTTAAGTTGTTACTGGTAGGTTACCAATACAACGAGATACTTTTTCCTTTAAGTAGAAAACGGCATAAGTTGTATGTAACAAAAAGCTAAACCGTCGAGTACCATTAAGTAGGTCATTTCCCCCGTTGACTGTTCAACTTGCTCAGAAAAGTAAAAGCTTCATATCGTTCTTTTTCCCTATTGTTATAAAATCATACACTTTTACGGCATAGCCCTACAACTGAGCTACAAATAAATTGAATACAGAAAAATATTCTAGCCCAATAATTATGTAGTGGTATGCCGAACATGACTAACAGTTGGTTTTCAAATTGAGTAATTCAATATGACTGACGTAATTAGGTATTAATTTGCGGTAATTTCATTAAAATTACGGAAAACAACATTCAGTTTGAATATTGTAAAATGACATAAGTTAGTTCAAAATTAATACATCAAGAGCCTATTATAACATGGCATAATTATCATAAAAACATTATCCATGTTGACAAATGAGGTAAGCAGGCAAAATAAACCTCATCGGACAACAAACCCGGTGCCACTCAACTTGTATTCATTTTCTATCCTCTTCTTGAAATAGAAATCATTCCAACTTTATAAGCACCGCCTATATTTCCTTCTTAATTAAAATCCCTAATATTTCTAAAACGACAGTAAACAGCCGCTCCTAAATAGCTATAAAATGTCTCCGCTCATTCCAACAAAGTTCCCAAGTATAATAAATCCTTGCTATTAATCGGGTGCCCGTAAAAACTTATTTGAAAATAATAAATAAAATTAACAAAAATGTAGCAGTAACACCGTCGTGGCCGAAAATAAATAATTTATTAAGGACAAGTTAACAAGGGTCTCATAAAGAAGGCAAAAGGTCGGCTATTTGTTTTCAACGAAGGATGGTTTACCCCACTTTGTTATTTAGAGTTTGCGAGTTGCAGAGGCGCCGCACCGTGACCGCAAAACAAGCTAAATACTAGAGCAGGGATGACAAACCTATGGAACGTGTGCTTTAGTTGGCACGCGACGGAACTTTCTAGGCATGGAGAAAATATTTGAGAGTGATTTTTATCAAGAGCTGCATGAACAAAGCAGCAAGCATGTTATTTTTCAAACAAAGTTTTTAAATAGTCCTGCATTTGAAAGTACGATAGTTAAAAAATATCATTATAAAACTATAAATCCTGTTTAAGTGTTTTGTTTTTATATTTTAAGGAAGACTGGGTCGGTACTTTAATGTTAAACATGTTGCCACCCCTAAAACTCAAACATAAAGAGACTAGTTCTTCTGCTCTGCTGCTGCCGACTGCTTCATGATTTATAGTTCAAGTTATGCAGTACTTGCAATCAAATTATAATACCTGACACCCGACGACTTGCACGTTATTACCAGACTGCTCAGAATCCCTGTTAGAGGTTTAATATCAAAATATATTTTGATACTTCTTCGTTTATCCTTATCTTACATCGTGGTAAAAAGTTCTTTACCGTGTCTGCATGTCTGTCTGTTTGCAAATAGTTTTAAAAGTACTGAACGTACTATCATGGGGTTCCACAACATATCACTCATAGTATAAAAAAGTCGCAACCCGTCTGTCCCTATGTTTGCTTAGATCTTTTAAACTACGCAACGGACTTTGATGTGGTTTTTTCATAGATAGAATGATTGATTGATTGATGAATAAAACATGCATATTATAGTACTACATAGTACCCGGAGCAAAGCCAGGGCAGGTAAAATAAAAATATAAAACTCTATCTATTAGTGACTAGCGCACTAATAGATAGAGTTTTATATTTTTATGAGAAAAACTATGATTTGTTATGGATAACGAAGTGCTACGCGAGCGAAATTTAGTATTTTTATACATATATATATTTAGTAAATCATAAAGTATATAAAGAAAATTAATAGTCTTGTAGGTAGTCATTCAAAATTATACTGGTAGTTAATTGGTTATATCGTAACCTAATTAGAAATGTCTTAACATAATTAAAAAAGAAAGCTAATTATCCGAACAACATGAAAGACGACAAAGTTATTAATACAAAAAGAACTAAAACTTTCAAAGATATTTACCGACTTCAAAAAAGGAGGTTCTGTATTTGACTCGTACGTATGTAAATTTGTATGTTCGCGATAAACGAAATTTGGAAGCCGATTCATTTCATTTTTTATAAATGTTTTCTTATACGGAATCCTGTGGGTTTTCTCGCACTTAACTGTATTAACTTACTGTAATAACTAAATGAAAAGTAATATTTTCTTCGTAGTAAAGGTATACGACCTTATTTTCGTCCACATATAATCAAAGCCTAGCAAATTCTAGGCCGTTATATTTGTAGATGGAAAATATGAATACAATCCACTTACGGTAATTAATATTATAATGAGGGTTTTATAGGACACACGCATGTGATTCATAATTAATTAAAGGAAATTATCTTAATAAGACAGAATAATATAAACTTGTTTAATTGTTCATTACCAATTAATAGAAGCTTTTTTTTAACTCTTACATGGCAAAAGAAGTAGCATGGCTAAATAAAGTTGAAATTTCTGTTTACGAACATGAGGGAAAAAGCACCACCTCATCATTCAGCCGCTCGTAGTCCACTGCTGGACATAGGCCTCTCCCAATTTGCGCCACAACACCCGGTCCTGCGCCTTCCGCATCCAGTCCCCTCCAGCGGCCTTCTTCAGGTCGTCAGTCAACCTTGCACGGGGGCGTCCTACCTTACGGTTGCCGAGTCGCGAAAGCACCACCTATTAAGGCCCAATTTTAACCGACTTCAAAAAAAGGAGATGGTTCACAACAAAATTGTATTTTTTATTATGCTTATTCACCAGTTGCTTAAAGACGTCTAGACCGATTTAAGCAATTATTTGTTTGTCTCATAGAGTATACTTGTCATGTATTCCTTTTTTCATCAGGTCACGATATGATGTTGGGATCCTAGAGAAATCGAGGGCAACTAATTTTAAAGTCTTCCATATTGTTTTTAGTATATTACCTAAAGCTACTCGGATATTTGCATCTAGCAGTCAGCATTTTAAGTTGCTGAGCTGATGCTGGAAGATACAACTCCTCAACGGTTAGGAATACGGGGATAATTCTTTGAATATATTTACTATATTTTTTCAAGGTATACACAGATGAGGTGAGACGTTGAAAATTACTTATGAATTTCTTTCTTTTTAGTGCATTTTTTGGGGTGCATGAAAGGAGCCTCCCCGAGTGACGTACACAACGATTCCCTACGTCCGGCGCACCCTGGGCAATTCGCGAGTTCTCCAAAGCGAATTGGCTAATCCTTTCACCACGATGGCAAGTCAAAATATAATTTGACTCAGCCATCGACACGACGAAGAAGAAGAAGAAGTGCATTTTTAATAATTGAAGTCGGTTTTTTTTTTGTAAAATTATCACGTACAAGTTTTGCTAGGCATTCACTTGCTTTGTTTATCGCTATACAAAAGATACAAAAATGCAAAACTTGAATCGTGTAAATGGACCTTGAGTTACAGTTTCGGTCGATTATAATGTCAGGGTATTTAAATAATTGACGACCGGATGGCGGAGTGAGTATAGTGTATCTGCCTGCGACGCCGAGGTCGTGGGTTCGATTCCCACTTAAGACAAATCTTTGTGTGCATGAACATGGGGATTTGTCTTAGTCTGGGTGTTTCTATATATAATAAGTATGTATTTACAAAAGAAAAGTATATATGTATTAGTATCAGTTATTCTAGTACCCATAGTACAAGCTCTGCTTAGTTTGGGACTAGATGGCGTTGTGTGTGAGTTGTGGAATATATAATTATTATTATTTATTATTAATTCAGTCTTTGTTGATAGTATCCCTCTGTTATAAAGGTACAATTACATTTATCGTAAAATTTTGCTCGCACATTCAACAATATACGCGTAAAACTTGTCATCATAAATTATTCACTGTTCCCATAAAAAAACTTTATACTATTAATGTTATCTTTATGGGTTAAAAGGCATTCTCGACGTAGTAACTCATTTAAAAATGTATATATCTCTATTAATTATAAAGAACAAAGATTATTTTGGATTGTTTGTTTGTTAGTACCCAAAAATCTTTAGATTTTTATTGTTTTAATGACACTCCTGGCTTATTAGTTGCATATAAGTGTATTATCACCAAAACTAAATACCTATGTTTGCAAAGTTTCGTATCTATGCTCTGAAGTGTTAAATAGTGCCCTCATGATAAGACATTCCTGGCTACATCCTTAGACCATTTCCTTTAAATAATACATCACCGAAATTACACAAACAAGTATGCCAATTTTCAACTAGATCGGGCAACTCGAAGTGGTAGAAATATGCTTTGCAAAAATGCAAACCCACGTATATACATATACACATACAAACATATCCATATTGCAAGCTAAATAAATGTTCTATAAGCTTTAAAGTTTTCATTGCGAGTGTAAAATTTACAAAATAGGTTTAAACAACACATCAAAATGTTAATTGCCTGTCAATTAAATAATCATTTTGTGTACAATTTGTGTCTGAATTAGCTTTAAAAATGCATGCATTACCCGCAAAATTTCAATCGCAATTGAACAAATGTAATAAGAGATTTTTGCCAAGTTCCAAAAGACAAAAACAAAACACCAAATTATTAGACAGCGATCCCCAATTTATTAAACTAATAGGGAGGCCCTTTTATTGGCTAAAGGTAGATAAGGAATAAGGTGCCCAATAAAAAGTGCCCTATCGGCTGACGTAATTGAAGGTAGGCATAAATCGCAAATCGCCATGAAAAAATATGCTCCTACCGACCTTCGTTAGTTCAATACAAAAACAGTCATAAATTTTGGTACTGTCGGAGATAACTTAGGATAAACAAATATTGGGACAGACTGTAAAAATAGTAGGTTCTTTTACTACTTCAAAATACGGGCAATTTGTATACATTTATATCATTGCTTGTGGACGACCTCTACATAGAATATTATAATGTATTGTTATGTATATGTACGGTATAATCTATGTAGTAGTGCTTACCCCAATGTGCGGCTGAGTAAAATACCGAGTAAAACCTGACATCAAAATATGAATAAAATATATCATTGCTTTTAATTTTTTTATTAAATTACTCTAAATACTGATTGAAAAGGTGCTAAAAATGTAATGTAGGTATTTTTTTTAATTGGACTTGCAAGCCAACTTTAGTCATAAGTGATATTTTTCTGAAACAATAATTATATTTTATTTTTTAGAATAATAAGACAGACACACTATCTAAAATTATTACTTATGCGATAATATAATAAAAAACTTACTGATAAATAAAAATAGCTCAACTTTGTTCAAAAACTTTTGTCTCTGACTGTACGTAAATCTGTTTAATGTCATTGTCTGTAGGCATGTTGTATGTATATGTATGTATGTAGGTATGTAGTAAATAGTGACCTGGCTTTACGGTATTTACTAGTAACACAACAGTATCGTTTACTTTAACGACTTGCACGGGTCAAAAGGCATTTCGCGTTTATAGTTTTGTATGTAATAATAGTACATTAAGTTTATTTTATTAGTGACAGTGGGCTAACGATGTTATATCCTTAAATAAGGCTTGGTAAAAGAGTAGATCATTTTTGTTTTCATTATATTTTTTTTGTTTGATCCATACTTAACACGCATGTGGCCAACGAGTTAGCTATGCAGGGCAAAAACTTCTTAGTTATAGTAAAGACTTACTACAACAGTTATAGATAAATGAGTTATTTGGCCAAATAGTGGGTATATTACACTTATTAAATATGAAATACAAACTTGCATATCTATTGCAGTCAGCATTTACTATGGCGTAGAAGGTTTTGCCCTGCATACCCAACTCATTGTACTATGCTAATCTATACTAATATTATAAAGAGGTTTTTTTTGTGCCGAATGTGTGGTAACCTCAGACTTCGCGGTGAGGTACGCATACGCTTGAAAGTAGACCTACGAGGCACTTTTTGTTCATTATATCAAATCCACGTGGATGAAGTTGCTGGTAATAGCTAGTAACAAGATAGTATTCAGGAACGTTGGACCTGAAAGAACGTATACTTGACATATGTTTATGAGTTAAACTTATCGCTTTTGCCTTGCATAAAACATTTGGAAAGTAAATAAAATTAATTTTGCTGTATCCAAAAATATCTTCTATAATATATTGCTGAAGCGTATCTTTGTTGAACAAGTATAACCAAACTCAGAGTGGGCGCCACTAGCGTCATTGTGTCGCAATAGCTGAGTTATTGCGGAGACGCGACGACTTCCTACAAACCGAACCACAGCCACCAGTGCTGAATAACCGATTTCAGATACGACTTTATAACATACCACAGTTAAATGGATTTAAATTCCAGATTTTAGTACGTATATTGCATTAAGGAAAAATGCCGATACGATTATTGATGAATGAAATGTGAATGTACCACTATGCTAATTCGCTAAGTTCGCCTAACAGACACGGTAAATATAAAAATAATAATCTACTGGAAACAAGTATAAAACAAACAAAAAGCTATAATATTTACTGTTTCAATTATATACTTACCTGCTAGTGTACCTGCCTGCGGCGTGAAGGTCGTGGGTTAGATTCCCGCTTATGACAAATCTATTTACAAAAGAAAGTATAATTATATGTATTAGTATCAGTTATTCTAGTTCCCATAGGACAAGCTCGACTAGATGGCGTTGCGTGTATGTTGTGTGATATTTATTTATAATAATTAAAAAAATATAAATCATATATAATATAATATATTATTTTATATTATATTGTTTATCACAATAGACCCCTGGTGGTCGACGTAAACACCCAAAGCCTCGTCCCAACAATAACGATATTTAGTTTATTAAAAATGACATCTTTCGAAGCTTTGCCTATAAATCCCAGTGTATATTATACAAGTAGAATTTGTAGCTCGTTTTACCCAAAGGAAGGCAGGTTCAAGTGGTAGCAACGTTAATTAGCTCTAAGTTAATTAATTAGCGAGTCTCAAATGCAAACTTTTGAGAACGCCGCCCGTGCCGCTCGGATGTCATAAAAAGACGATCGAATAGATAAGGATTTTAAAAACAACTTTCGGTTGTAACTTGAGTTTTTTTAAGATGGCACTTTTGTCGCCAAATGTTGTTAAAAAATACTGGCTTAAGGCTAAAACATACTGGCATTGGATCCAGTTTTGTATAACCTTTTTATATATTTAAAAACCGGCCAAGTGCGTGTCGGGCCACGCGCAGTAGGGTTCCATAGAAAAATATTTTTAATTTTACTTTATAACTAAATGGCGTCCTTCAGAAAGGAAATGTTTGTAGTACACGAAACCAGCTAGCACGTATGACGAGATGTATGAATGTTGAGGAAGCGAAAGGAGTATGTAAGGAGCGAAGCACATGGCGTTCCATCGTCTCTGCCTACCTCCGTGGGATAAAGGCGTGATTTTGAACGAAATATTCTGAGTAACTGCATCTGACATTTCGGACCCCTATTCCTCTTGAACTAATGAAGTTAACTTATCCGCTATAGTTTTCCTCTAAAGTTCATTACATGTACTACTGACACAATTTTTTCAGATTTTAGGATCCAGTAGTTTAGCTTTTAGAGGGGGGGACGCCCTACTCGAACAAAAATTTGGTCTTTAAAGTTAATTATCTCGCAAACGGATCCCTAAATAAAAAAAACTGGCTTAGCAACCCCTGAACGTTTTTAAAAGTCCTATCTAACAATACCCCACACTATGGGGTAGGCGACAAAAAAAAAACATCCCTACTTTACATGTAGGGGACCTGAAAAAAAAATATTTTTCCAAATTTACTCTACGACTTTCTTTGTTTAGTTAACATACATGTTTATGCAAAATTTCAGTTTTCTAGCACCAACGGTTTCGTCGCTATGCCGTGGACAGACGGACAGACGGACATGGCGAAACTATAAGGGTTCCTTGTAGGTACTACGGAACCCTAAAAACGTACCGGCCATTAATCATACTGCCATCTATAATCGACTAATACAATTAAGATATTTATATGTGCCGCTCAAAAATGCCTATCCTTGCCTAACCTAATGGGTACGTTAGCTAATATCGATCTGTTGAGCAAAACCAGTCAATTAGTCGTGCTAAACACTCAAAATTGCATAGCGGTCGAAGGATACGCCGCGATTCGAACTGCCAGTAAATGCCTCTGTTTGTTCGATAGTAAATTACTCAAATTGTTATTTGCGAAATTCATGTTAGGTTTCGTGGAATAGCCGCAATTAGCGCTTGAAAATTCAAATGTCTGAATCAAATTGACGGAAGCAAAATTGAATTTTAATTGCACGAACTCGGTTAGTTATGAATTTCTCAATCAGCTATCTTTGTTTGAGTGACATTTGGGAATCGTACATAGATTTATACAAAATGCTTACTTAAACAGTGTCTATTTCACTTTGGTGCTTAATTTGATGTAAAAGAGATTTGTTCCTACAAAAATCTTTTTAAATATTTTTGTTAACAATAGATATTAGATTGGACTCGACAACTAAACCACAAACGCTTTGCTTATATTTAATCAACGTTGACCACGGAGAAGGTCTACCGTTTCTGCCTACATTTGTGTGCCTACATGTTAACGAAAACCCATTAACACAAAAGGAATATGTCAAAATACTTCTAATTGATATTTTTTTTATAGCATAGCTATGCTTAGCACTAAGTTTGTAGTTGGATCCTACTTAAGATAGGAAAAAATGGATGAACGTGACGTCACGCAATGACGTATCATATAGTTGAGAAATGTATGGTTCTGGTAAGAGGCGACCGTAGCTGGATGGCTAAAGCGGCTGCCCGGTGTGCAGTAAGGTTGCAGGTTCAAATCCTGCCGGTCTCATATCTTTTTCAACTGTTTCTTAGTAAAATGTCAAAATACATCTCGAAATTACCTCTAACCTAGGCTACCATAGCTAACGTCGATCGGTTTTGCAAAACCAGTCAATTAGTCGTGTCTAGCGCTCAAAATTTCATAGCGGTTGAAAGATACTCTGCGATTTGAGCTGCCAGCAAATGCCTCTGTTTGTTCGATAGTGAATCACTCAAATTGTTATTTGTGAAATTCATGTCTAGTTTCATGAAATAGCCGCAATTAGTGCTTGGATAATACGAACACGCCAATAGAAAGGCGGCTTGGATATCTGAATTGAAGTGATAGAAACAACATTGTATGTTGATTGCACGAACTCGCCTAGTTATTAATTAATTCATAAATCAGCCATCTTTGTTAAGCAGTCTGTTTGTGGTTGTCCATTGATTCATACAAAATTGCCTATTTAGAGATCTCAATGTGCTCACGTGTAAGCAAGACACAATAACCTTAATACATTCATATAAGAAAGAAGAAAGAAAACAAATTTATTCTGACAAAAATGCATCACAAAATAAAACAATAAAAACTTATAATATTAAACAAATTATTGCCAGAAGTGGACACCATCTCAGCTAAATGCTGCAGAGCAACAAAGCCCTGCAGCGCTGATTTTCAGATGGCGCCAGAGAGAGGACGGACGATATCACATAAAAATAATAATAATAATGATAATTAATTAAAAACTTGAGTACACAATATAGACATCAATTAACAAAAAAAAAGGTTAGATCTAAAATTAAATTTAAAAGATCAAAAAAAAAGAAACTAGAATAAAACCTAAAAAAACAAAACATAAAATAAAACACTAAAAATTAAAATAAAAAATTAAAACATAATTACCAGTAAACGGAACGCAACCAAATAGCGCGAAACGAAAGGCATCAAAATAAAAGTGTAATCGCCAATCATAGCGCTACAATTATCATTTGGACCAATGCTCAAAAGATAGAGAGCGCTACGATTGGCGGGCACAACGTTGGCATAAACACAGTACATCAACATAATTTACATACAGAATACAGATTAATAGTCAAGGAAAACAAAAACAAAAGAGAAATTCTGAGAAACACGCTAAATTATTATAAAAAATGCTCTTTCAATTATTATAATAAGTGCTCAATTAAGTGCAAAGCTTACACAAGATTACAAAAAAAAAAACTGCGCACAGGCTGAACCACATCACCAATTTACACAGAAACAAAACAAATTGAACTCGTCAAAACAAGACAGTTATGGTAAGATTAAATTGAAGTTATTACGGCTGTTGTTTTTGCTCGAGCAGTAAGTGTTTTTTATATAGCTTATTAAAGTTTGTCCTAGTTTTACAGGCTCGCAGTGGCGGCAGCCTTGTGCTCATATCTACTATGCTTGGCTATTTTATGTTCATGTTCTTACGTATATTAAATCTGCTAAAAGTTCAACTATCGAAAGGCATGCATGTTACAGAGTATAAAACGATTTATATTAATTTTAATATCCGACAGATGTCGCTAAAAATCTTATTCAGCATTGGACTTGGACGAAGCAGCAGCGGGTTAAAGTTAGCCATATATTATCTAAAGATGAATAGACTGATACTCGAATAGATCTATTTTTATTTTATTTTACTATTCTATTCTGACAGAAACTAAAACACCTTTGTATTCAGCCTCTTCTTAAGTAACCACACATTAGGCCTCACGTAATATTTACGCTGACAAAATCACAGTGTCTTACTTCTTTATTTATACACCCAGGGGCTCAGACTTATGCTTCAATCAATAATTCTCGAATATATCTTTTTTTATTTTATTTTACTATGTAATTCTGATAGAAACTAAAACACCTTTGTATTCAGCCTCTTCTTAAGTAATCATACATCAGGCCTCACGTAATATTCACGCTGACAAAATCACAGTGTCTTACTTTTTTATTCATACACCCAGGGGCTTAGACTTTAAATATCTCCCGGGATCACACAATTTGCAAACTTATGCTTCAATCTCGACTCCCATTTTTCTCGCCGTGACTTAGGGGGCCGAGATTACAAAATTAATGTAAAGTTATTTGCGCCGTCTTATTGCAAGCTCCATTAGACTTGGCATTGATGTATGCCATCTTTCCTAAAAGTTGACACTGTTTAGAATGCAATTTAAAACGATTATTAAATTGAAACCGTGAATAAGTAGATATACCAAAGATGTAGTATTTTAGAATATCCAATAATTAGTGCGAAAGTAACTATGTTTAGTCTCAAAACTTATATAGACCAAAGATCGTTTGGATACTCATTACTGATTTCTGCGGGTAAAGGGCAATATTTTACCAGTTCTGAATATGTCCTGTATTCGAAATTTTTTGACAGATGAAATGTCAAATGTATTTAGAAAATAGAATTAACCAGCACTTACCTATCCGAAATCTTCTCAAGAACTGGTGAAATTTTGCAATCTAGCAGATAAATTAATGGCAAACAATTTAAATTGTAAATTTTATACTTTTGTTTATATAACTAGTATAATATTAGTAAAATTAGTGAGGGATTTACAAAATCAAAAATATAATACAATAATTTCAATAGAAATCATGAGTTAACAGATGTCAACAGCGTCCATTAAAATCTTATTCACGTAGAAGTTGTAAATCATTTGTAATCAATGATAGCCAAGACAATATATTTAAAGTGCACGGTTACTGTATATCAATGGACGCAAGACAAGAATAACGGTCGTGTCGTGAGAGAGAACATCTATGTAAAGTATAGATTATATTACACAGGCTTAGATAGAGTTGAACTAACAACAATAAAGTATTGTCTGCACGTGTGGTGTAGTGGTTTAAGCGGTCACCTCGCCGCTCCCCACTGCACTGGTGTTGTGGGTTCAATCCCCACATGGCACAAATCTTTGTGTAATTCGCAAAGATTTGTTCTGAGACATTGTCATTGGGACCATTGGATAGTGTAATTGCTTCTGGCGTTCTATCTAATGTAAAAAATCCAAACTATCTTATTATGAACTACGAGTAGCAGTGCTAATACAGATAAATAAAGGGCAACCTATTTCTTTCGTCGTAACGAATAATAAAAATAATCTAATTTGTATTATTTACTTAACCTTTTGCACCTTCCGTTTTTTCACATTTTAGTTTACGAAAAAATACCACCGTAATAGTAGCTATACTTTAAATCTATGCTGTTCCATATTTAACATCAAATGTGTGCCCTATATCAGTTTTATGCGCTTATTTGCTTTAAAATAATATTAACGCAATTTTCTCTTCGAATAAAACTCAAAAGCACAATTTGCGGTAAACGGGTTTCACTTACAAAATATCAGTGAATTTTGCATCTCATTATATCGTCGAGAGTTTTCGACGTGCAGTCTACAGCTACAGTAATTTCTTGAGCTCTCTTTAGCATTATTCCTCCATTGTACCGGCACACCTTTGAAGATAAAAGATTCCTATGTTACCTACCGTAATGCTTTTTCGCGGTCTGCTTATCTCAGCTTAGCATGTAGAAGTTTCCAAGAAACTATTTTTAATCTCTATGAAGAAATTAATTTTAAATAGATTGTAGCCAGTTACCCGTTTGAACTTGCCTCGAGGGCAATGCAATTTCTTAGGAAATACTTTCCAGTCTATTGAGTTAGATTATAAAGCAGTTACGAAGCGGCTGCTTTACTCCAGCGCAGCGTGGTATATTATTACAAGTTTTGTAAAAAATTGTTTGAAATATCTTGGTAAGTAATTGTACGTACATAAACCTATATTTTACACTCTAATTGTTCACTTTGCATAAGTGAGACCCAATGTGTAAGATTCATATACTCGTACTTTAGTTAGGTCATACCTGACCCTCTGAAGAGCTTAAAAATCAAACAATCAAATCATTACAATGGTGTTATTTAATAAACATGGTTCAAGTGATTAAGTGATGCAAAATATACTATTAGTACAATCATTTTTATTAAATTAAGACAGGTAATAAAATAGTTAGTAAGCAATTGCTTAAGAAATTAAATAAGATTAAATATAGTAATAATAATTAAATTAACTATTGAATGTCTATTAAAGTAATATTAAGAAAAAAGATCATTATTATTTTCAACTATTACAATAAATTTACTGAATCATAAAAAATATACATTATTTAATTGTCCTACCACTTGGTGGCATTTAAATATTCATTCATGACATAGTAGCATATTTTTACAAAAAGAGGCTTAAGATTATTCTTAAATAGAACAATACTCATGTCCCTGATTTCTTGATGTAATTTATTGAATATTACAGGGGCCATGTGAAAAACACTTTAGTTTATCAAAGTAGTACAAGTGTTTCGCATACAGAGGCGAAATGGATCACGTTCTATGATATTTTCCGTAGATAAATATATATTTTATACGGAGCAAGAAGATGTTCAAAACCTCTGCCCCTTATTTTGTTATAATTAATGATTTCAGCTTTATGCTAACATAACACTCTCATAACACAAAGGATAGTGATAACAATACACAATTTAATAATATTATTATTATTATTCCCATAGGTATATTTACGCCAATGTTTACGATTGAAACTTACTAAAAAACTAATCGATATCAGCAGACAAAACATAGTAAATCAAAATATAATACGTTTTACACTGACAACAAAAATAATATTTTGTTCCGTTGTCAGTTTTATACCGTAAACCCTAATCCTTGGTCAAACATGAGCTAGGCTTAATAATTAGTTTATATCTATAGAACCTTATAACAGTGAACGAGTCAATCCAAGCATAGCGTCTAGGTTTCCACCACCACTGAACAATTCCCGATGGAAAACTCGATAGCATTGTGTCCGATCACTGAAGCGAATTTCTAATTGAATTTCAAATCTCTTTCTCGCAAAAACTACTGAATGGATTTTGATGAAATCTAATATACTAATAGAATATAACTTACATTATCATATTAACTACATTTTACCGTCGTAACTACAACGCGGATGCCACAGGTAAAAGCTAGTATATTAACATAATAATACAAATAAAAAACTACTGAGGTGTCAAGGGACACCCGGATGGAACGAAGTTCCTTTCGATTAATTAGTAAAGAATTTTTATTTTTCTAAGTTATAAAAAAATATTTTTTTTATTATTAACAATTATAATGTAATATAAACTTAATCATTAATTAATAAATTTAATTTTTAATTATTTTTTTCTCTGTGTGTCTGATGATGTAGCACCGTAGCTGTAACGTAGCATGTAATTACTACGCCGCTACGAGAATTGCTACAAAATGTGTCGTTACAACTTTTCGTCCCAATTTTTTCCGTCTGGCCCCCTTTCGCAACGCGCGATAAGGAAGTTAGTTCCAATAAATTGAAAATTAGCCATGTCGGTACATTTAAGATATTTAAGAACGATACTAATATTTTTATTAATACGAGAGGAGTTTTAAACAGAAGTAGAAAATATTTTGTCTGTCTGTATGTTTGTACGCAAATACTACTGCTTGAAATTTGTTGCGGTTTTCACAGCAGTCTAGTTGCAAGTGTGACTTAAAAACTAGTATATGTTTCATCCAGAATAATGCGTGTGATCAAATATGTTATTACATTTTGAAAAAGTCGCGGGTAACACCTAATGCATAATAACATTTGCCCCCTCAGTATCACTTGTAGTCTATTTTCTTTAAAAAGATGCCCACAACTTAAGTTTCTATACGTATACTCACTGCTCCATAAAAGCAGTATCATGGCCTAATTATAAAACGAATTAGCCCGGCCGTGGCCTGGTATAAATGTGTGAATTCTTCATGCAAATATTAAACATAATAGGCCACTTAGAAAATTAAACTGCCTTGAGCCGCAACGAGCAATCTTGGGTGAATATCGCTGTAATCACTGCTTTGGTACGCGAATTGCTAATTGTGATGTTGTTATTAATGCTTTATGAGACTCCATGCGTTATGGAGGAGTTATGGAGTGTCTGGTATCTAGGTGTTGTTTGAATATTATCTTTGTTTTGGACTACAAACTACTCTTTAACTTTAAAAAGAACAGACAAGATAAATAAGAAAAGACATAGCATGTTTTTAGTAAGGGTGTTATTGATGTTTACAATACATCAATCTATTGATCGATTGATGGATCGATTATTGGATTTATTAGTTAATCGATTATTTGACAGTTTTTTTTTACTAAAACGATCGAATGACGTCGAATCTTTTGCCGTTCGACCGTCGAACGACGAACGATCGATTGGTATAATTCCAGACTAAACCACATCCTAGATAGATAGATAGATAGAGAATTCTTTATTGTACACAAAGAAAAAGTACATATGTGATACACAGTCTAATTGAAACATGCACAATGGGCGGCCTTATCACTATAAAGTGATCTCTTCCAGGCAACCTTTTGCAGCTTCTGCTATTTACAGATGTTTATTATATAATATGTTTCTGAAATAGTTTAGGTATAAAAGTTAGGTAAAGTAATTAGATGTGATTATTTTGAAGCATATTATAATACACTTTGAGTTATTATTAATATGTACCCGACGGAATGTTTGAATAAACACTTCGTATAACCTTTTGTAAGATTGTTAAGTATATTAATAATTTCAAGTATCTAATAGCTACAAACAATTTTCTCTAGTCAAGTCCCAAAATATAAAATTAAGATAGAGATGCATAACTCATACCTGTCAAAAATACGCCTATTCCAACACATCTTTTATATACCCTGTATTCATATTTACAAGAGAAGAAACGTCAACCTACTTGAGATCGATAGACCTCTATATAATATTTACGGAGAAAAACAAAAGTGCCGATTAAATTTTCGTACGACAAAAATGTTTCGGTGTGTTTGTACGGCCATTATTAAGTTGGGCGTAGAGGAAGTGAAAACTAATTGTTATAGTTTTAATTGGTATCATTAACAAAAATATTTAATTAAATGTATACCGTACTTTATTTGGGTTATAATATTATTATTATTATTTCAATAATTTGTATTGATCGCCTTGTTGATAGTGGCTAACGTATACGGCCTTCACATCACGTCTGATTCCCTAAACATGTGGGTTATTCATTAAAATTAGAACATACCTTAAAAATAAATACACTAAAAATAAATCACAACTAACACACAACGCCATCTAGTCCCAAACTAAGCAGAACTTGTACTATGGTTACTAGACTAACTGATACTAATACATTTATACTTTTCTTTTGTAAATACATACTTATTATACATAGAAACACCCAAACTAAGACAAACCCCTAAGTTCATGCACACAAAGATTTTTCTTAAACGGGAATCGAACCCGCGACCTCGGCGTCGCAGGCAGGAACACTACCCACTCCGCCATCAGTTCGTCGATGATATTTAAAAATGTATTTTATACGTCTTTAATTGAATAATGGAAATAATATTATTCACAGAACCACACCACGAAATGTTATATTAGTACAGTGGGACAAGCAATTAGATATGCAGTGCAAAAACTTCTACGCCATAGTGGAAACTAATGGCAATAGATATGCATGTAGGAATTACATATTTAATAAGTGTAAAATACCCACTATTTAGATATGTAACTCACTTATCCATAACTGGTGTAGTCAGTCTTTACTTAGAAGTGTTTGCCCTGCATACCTAACTCTTTGGCCGATTGTACATATTAATACTCTTTACAATATTACGATAAAAGATTACTCAAAATGCCACTCGGTAATCTTTCCATGAGCGGGTTGTTTTTCAGAACTAACTGAAAGAAACGGGTCACTGGGTAATAGATACGAACAAAATGGATGGCTAGCGAAGCCTCTCACAGTGGATAATACAAACCACATTTAATTTTATTGGTTAAAAGAAAATACGGGTTAGTAAATAGTTTTGGACGACATACATACATAAAATCACGCCTTTATCTCACGAAGGTAGGCAGAGAAGATGGAACGCTAAGTGCTTCGCTCCTTACATACTTCTTTCGCTTCTTCAGCATTCATACATAACGTCATACATGATCACCGGTTTGTTGTAGTACGTACTTGTCCTTTTGGACGAGTTAAGAAAAAAACAGATAATACAATAAGAGGTATACAGACTAAGTACCAATTTTACAACGTGTTTAACTGACGTTTAACGCTAAAATACGGTTTTCTATCTTTTTGTCTCGTTCAAACATTTAATGAGAGAAAGAAAAAAAAGAAACAATCGAAACATGGGTTAAGGTACCGGATGGATCTTATCCGTCCCATAAATTATAACCTAACTGAAATTGAAAGTGATTATCATTTATGTGTGTTATATACTTATCCAGCCAATAAATTTTATCTAATACCTGTGAAATTAAGCCTTAAACTAGTTCTTAATACAGCTGATGATAAGTGGTAAACACAGCCCATAAACATGTATGTCATGCTTTATACCTACAGATAATTAGTTAACTTAGATTAGCTAATAAAATATATTCCCAAAGTTGTATATACTAAGGTTTATGCTCCTCATTTTGATACCTTTAATCAGAAACTGGATACAAGTTTTATGAGCCATATTATTTTATATGCCGAAAAGATAACACATAACACCCTTGCCGCTGTTAATTTCGTCATAATTTAGCACAGCAGCCAACATGAACCTATAATCTAATGGAATGCTTAACTTAATCATGTTTTACATAGAACAAAAAATATGACTAAAAAAATACATTTATATGACATAGTGCAATGAACCTAACATAAAATGTGAGTATGCAAAGACCTGCTAAATGAACTTTTCATGTTGCTTTTGAACGTTAGCTAAAATTAAAAAAAATTGGGAGATACATTTTGTGAAAATTACCCGATGAGTCTACGAGCGTAGCATTCGTAGAATGTGGCTGCTACGCGCTAGCGTAGTACTATACGTTCGTAGCAATGATGAACCAATAAGCCTTGGGGAATAATTTTGTTTGCGATTAAGCTTTTCGATTATTTACTTTGACATATGTATACATATACCCATACATACACACATAACCCGCCTCTTTATTAAATATGCTATAAATTCCTTTACTTTTTTCGTCAAATAGTTATATGTTTTCATAACAAATATTATTAGAAATAGTTTGATCTATAAAAAAATTACGTGGATTTTTTCCATACTTTTGCATTATTGTAAATAAACTATAGAAACTCAATTGTTCATCAATAACAAACAAAAACCGGTTTATATAAAGTCCAAATACATAATAGTAATATGTTGTACTTTATGAGTCACAAAACACGGGTCCATACATCACACCACATTTATAATTCAGGAGATGGAACATAAACGTCACTGGAAGTGAGATATGTTTCCAGTTTGACCTAAGGACAAAATAAAAATCATAACAAAAGAAAGAAAAGCATAATTATCATTACATAACATCATGCCTATATTTCTCAGAAGGCTGTGGCAGAGGTGTAAAACACACACACTTCACCTGTTATGTTTAGTGCCACCGGGCACAATTCCATTGTGCATTTCCTGACGGAAAGTTCACAAATAACACTTTGCCCGACCCGGGAATCCAACCCGAGACCTTGCGGTTAAAGGCATATATGCTAACCACTAAACTAACGAGGCAGTTTCAGGCAAAAAAAAGCATATTGAAATGAAATTTGTCTTGTTTATTTTATCATTATTTTTATCCAAGCCGCTTTTCAATTACTTTGGGAATAGATCTGTCTGTATTATGTGTTTTAAAATAAATCTATCACCGAAACAGTATTTTTTGAATATTGCTTTTCAATGTTGTAGGAATTTAATACATAATCCGGCGCACCCTGGTCAATTCGCGAGTTCTCCAGAGAGATTTGGCTAATCCTTTCACCACGATGGCAAGACAAAATAAAATTTGACTCCACCATCGACACGACGAAGAAGAAGAATAAATATTATCATTGTTTGCCCGACAAACAGGCGACAGAATCATCAACGCAGTGCCTAAACCGCTGGGCATTGAAATTCTGCACAAAGGTTCCTTACATTACGTAGGCGCGCACTAAGAAGAGATTGATGGGAATACCATCCCTAAGGAGGTAATCTAATAAAGGGTTGAACGGTTGTATGGAACTTTGTCATTTTTGAAGTTTATAGCACGAAATTTTGTACTAACGATAACAACTTCTGTTAGCTAGAGTGATATTAAGGGTTTAAAAGTTAGTACAAAACTAACTCTATAACTGACTTTAGAAGTTTTTGTACTTTACAGTTTACACCAAAACGTAATACACACACAGTGCACTTTTTCAGAATCGCGCGTCTAACTCACGGAAACAGAGAACTACATTTGTTAAAAAACACAATAGATAGCACTGTGTACCTTTCAGAATCGCGCGACTAACTCACAGCACGCAACAGCTAATTGTGAAACAAATAAAATTATATCTAAAGCTACTCCCCTAAATATTGTTATGAATAAATTATAACAATTAATTAGTTCATAAATAACGAACCACAAATACATTATGTTAGGTATCCTCGCCATATGCGTCACAAAACACGGGTCCATACATCACACCGCATTTATAATTCAGGCCATGGAGCATAAACGTCATTGGAAATATGTTTCAGACTGGTCGGAGAATGTACGTGGGATAAAGACTGGATGCGACATATGGACATAGGTGCATGCATTTATTGAAAACAAATACTTTTTACATCATACCGCATTTATTTCCATAGTCCAACGTCGTGAGGAAACCTTTATGCCTGAAAGTGTCTGAAAAGCGCTCAAGGGTGTATGAAGTCTACCAATCCACACTTGGCCAGCATGGTGGACTATAGCCTCATCATGAGAAGAGGCCCGAGCCGAGGCTGCTATTATTAGTATGCAAAAGTAATTCTTTTGAGGAGCCAGCTTTTGGAAATAATAAGTTTGAAATGTTTAAAAATGTCTCATACAGAACTAAATATCGCCGAATTTTGCTCACCACTGAACTGGCCCTTTAAGAGTTGGTTAACCTGTGTTCAAGTGAATCATTATATGATTTTTTTTTATTTGGCAGATAATTTACTGTAGGCGGGATAAGTTTCTACTACTCGCCATATGCGTCACAAAACACGAATCCATACATCACACCGCATTTATAATTCAGGCGATGGAGCATAAACGTCATTGGAAATGTGTTTCAGACTGGTCGGAGAATGTACGGAGGTATAAATAAAAATAAATATCTCACAACTTTCTCACAACGCCATCTAGTCCCAAACTAAGCAGAGCTTGTATTTTGGGTACTAGAAAAACTGATACAAGTACATATTCCTTTAGTAAATACATACTTATTAGATATAGAAACACCCAGACTAAGACAAACCCCCATGTTCATGCACACAAAGATTTGTCTTAAGCGGGAATCGAACCCGCGACCTCGGCGTCGCAGGCAGGTACGCTACCCAATCCGCCATCCGGTCGTCGTATAAAGGCTGGATGCGACATGACGATATAGGTGCTTGCATTTATTGAAACCAAAGGTTTTTGGAATTCATTAAAACTGCTAATTGATTTATTTTTATAGCATTTAGCTATGCTTAGCAAATTACACTAAGAAACAGTTGAAAATATATGGGACCGGCAGGATTTGAACCTACGACCTTACTTCTGGTTCTGGTAAGAGGCGACCGTAGCTGGATGGCTAAAGCGGCTGCCCGGTGTGCAGTAAGGTCGCAGGTTCAAATCCTGCCGGTCCCATATCTTTTTCAATTGTTTCTTAGTATCATTAAAACTGGTTTTAAATAACACATAACATAACATCACGCCTATATTACCCAAGTGTACAAATAGTAAATAGTTTGAACATAACATATATATCGATATGTTATGTACAAACTATTTACAATTTCAATATAATTTGTAGACATAATGTAGCGGTGTAGCCACAAGGCTGATGCTAAGAGCCTTCTTCTAATCTCATTATTATGTAGTACGTGGCACAGGAGGCACGCAGTCATGAATCCGGCCAGGTTTGTGACCTAACACTACATTTACACTCGAGCCCCGATCCGCATATAAAAACAAAACTTCAGTAATTTTACCTCAGTTTAGGGTTACGGTTACCTACGTGCTTACTTTGCTCTAATACAATCAATTTATTATCAAACTAGCTTTTGTTCGCGACTAGGAGAATTGGATATTTCAATGCTACTTTCTACAAAATTGAGGAACTTTCTTCATACACTTTCAACCCAAAATTGAGATAAAAAAAAATTGGGGAGTGGAATTGGCAAAATAATATCAGATCGTTAATTTATGTCGTGTAGAGAACCTATGTCCCGAATATCGTGGCATATCCTTCAAAATTGACCAACTTCACATATAAACTTACAATACCTAATTCATCTCCTTGGGAAGTAATATTTCCAAAAAAAATATTGTAAGACAATCATTTATTTTAGATAAATATTTAACTAATGGCACGCTATCATTTTTATCTGTCCATAGGACACCTTTCAGAATGTAGGGGTTTTAAATAAGTCTCAACACTTCTATTAAACGAAAATACATTTATTTCATTCATCACGCAAGCTTGCTTAGATAATACAATTTCAAATTGAAACGCTCTAAAAAAACGCTACTAGACGTGACGGCATCGTTTTGTAGCTGATATATGAATCTTGTTTGATAGCCATATTCAATATTGCGTTTATAAAAATGGTTTTATAATGAAAGTTGCTAAAAATATATGGTTTATTCAAAAATTTTTTTGTTTTTATAATTTCGTACTTTAAAAATAGATTTATCTATGAAACTTTGAATGATCATAAGATGAGTTCAACTTGAAGTAAGTACTAACATTTTTTGAATATTGTTCCTGTTTACCTATATTTTGATAAGCTATTCATTTTATTACTTTCGCGGACTCAGTTATCATCCCTATTAAATAATTCCCGTAAGTTGCTGGTTATCGTAACCTCGATAGCCAGCAACTGGTTCCAGTTTCCAAGTTCAATCGCAGATTTTCTTCTTTCTTCATACACCCTATTATCTTTGAATATTATTAAGCATATTTAAAATCGTCGTATTTCAAAGGTTTGCGTTGCTATGTCTAAAATATGACCTTCATGAAAATGACTCATACGTAGTCCATATTTAGCTTCCAAATATCGTTGGGTTACTGACAATAATAGCTGTGACGCGTCCCAAACGTCATACGTGGCGGTCGGCGGCGTGTGCCACTAAATAATTCAAGTATACGACAAGCGCCCACAGCTACTTTGAAAAGGGTAAGAACGCGACCACAACACCTAATGACTGGGACGTTACACTTGGCAGAACACCATTGCTGTTTAAACGACTGAAAAAACGTGAAAATTGCCTGAAGAAATCCTTTTACTTACATACATTGAGTAAGGGAGTAGCTATATAAAAGTATTACCTATATTTATTTTATTATTTATTTATTGGTACATCAACAATATACATATGGAAATCAAGTTCTTATATATATATATCTATTACAGACGTACACATCGTTGTCTATATTTGAAGGACGGATAATTACCGACTTAAAACTAACACAATATACTTATAATGTAGTATATACAATATAATTACTAAGTTGAGCCAAAATTATAATACTACAATAATACAATTTTACAATAAAAGATTATTTAAATTTACCTAATGTAAACTTAATAGTATTTAAATGTGAAGCAGAATGCATAACAACGCACATTGGTACGTACTGTTGTTAAGAGGAGTTTATTAACAGCTTATCACTTATTTGATAAATTATATGGGATCGGTGCAATATTATGTTTTATCCTTACATACTTTGTTACATGAAGGGATGATTTGGACTCGTTTCAGAGGGATTGGACAGACAGAGCCGAAAACAGAATATTGTTTTATTATTATTAATCATTTATTCATATAAGTTTTTCACATATAAACATAACAATTATTTTGCCAAACTGCATAACAGTTTGTTGGCGAATATTGAGCACTCACTTATCCATAATTATTATATTATTATATTATTATGTATAAAAATTTAAAGTGATAGTAAGTAGATAATCTAGTGATAGTAGATGTGATTGAAATAAATGATTTTATTATTATTATTATTATTATTTTTGTTTCGTTTGTATTTCTCGGCAAGCCGGTAAAACTGATGGCACGGGCCTAAGCCAAGTGTCCTTCAGTGGAACGATTACTATTGTTGTTGTGTACTGAATCTGTGATTGTGGAGGTGTGCGCTAGATTAGTGATTGTGAGGGTGTGTGCTGTTGTGGAGGTGTGTGTTGTTGTGGAGGTATGTGCAGGAGTTGTGGTTGTGAAAGTGTGTGCTAAAGTTGTGCCTGTGAGGGTGTGTGCTGAAGTTATGATAGTAGGTGTTTGTTCGTTTGTTACTGGTTGTGTGTTATCTGGCTCGCACTGTAAGAATTTCCTAACTAATCTGCACGTGTTCAGTATCACTGCTTTCTGCATAAGATTGTAGGTGTACGGAGAGAGTTGTAAGGTGTTGAGTGAATGGTGGAGTTGCTTTGGTATTATTCCTGTAGTAGAAAGCACTATTGGTACTATGGTAACGTTTTGTAAATGCCAAAGCCTAGTTATTTCATCCTTGAGCTCTAAATACTTTGTCAATTTTTCAGCTATTGTGGTCTGTAAATTATGTGTATTAGGTACAGCAATGTCTATTAGGAAACCTGTTTTGGTAATTTTGTTAATGAGTGTTATGTCTGGTCTATTAAAGTGAACGGTCCTATCTGTTAAAATTGCACGATCAAAATATAGCTTGGTACTGGCATTTTCTAAAACTGTCTGTGGGTTATATTTGTAGTATGGTACAATAGAGTCAACAAACTTGTATTGGTGTGCTAGTTTTTGGTGTATTATATTGGCAACCTGGTCGTGGCGGTGTTTATAGTCCGTCTGAGCTATAGATTTACATGCTCCTGTAATGTGCTGAATTGTTTCAGGGCAACTGTTACATTTTCTGCAGGTGTCTGTTCTCAAAGTCTTGATAATGTATTTTCTATAATTTTTGGTTTCTATTACTTGATCCTGTATGGCGATCATAAAACCTTCTGTCTCTGGGAAGAGTTCACCTCGATTTAGCCATGCGTTCGACGCCTCTTTATCGACATTTTGTTGGCATAAATCTTGACGATGTCTTCCGTGTAGAGCCTTTTGGGTCCAATCTGCAAGCTTTGATTTATCGTCAATAACTACTTCATTTTTCTGTTTTGTTGAATCCTTCAGGTTCAGAGGTGTTAGTTTATTGTCGTTTTGTGCTATTGACGTATGAAGTATTGATGTTTCAGATTTGGCAAAGAAATAATTTCGGAGGGTTGTTATTTGCTTGTTATGCAGGTTTAGAATATCAATAAGTCCTCTGCCTCCATCTTTCCTTGGTAGTGTCAACCTTTGTAAACAGGCTCTTGGGTGATGTTTTCGATGTTTGGTCATGGTTGTGTTGATTCTTCTCTGCAAGTTTTTCAGTTCTGTCTTACTCCAAAATATGATGCCAAAAGAATAAGTTAGTAGTGGTATAACATATGTGTTAATAGCTTTGACTGTATTTTTAGAATTTAGTTGTGTTTTTAGGATAGCATTTAACCTGTGTTGAAATTGTTGTGTTAATTTAAGTTTTGTGTCTTTGTACTTTATTTGTAGAGATTGATGGTAACCTAGATACTTGTAGGTGTCTTGTTCTTCTAATGATTCTATTCGTTCCCCTGTACCTAAAGTATATTGATGTTGGTAGTTCTGTCCTGTCTTAACTGAATTTACTTTACATTTGTCAATGCCGAATTCCATGTGTATATCATAAGAAAACTGCTCAGTTAGGTTAGCTAGTTCATATAGTTGATTTTCCGTGTTAGCATAAAGTTTTATATCATCCATGTATAATAAATGATTCAAAACATTTTGCCGTAAGTTTTGTTGTCCACTCTGTTCAGAATATTGTAAAGGGTATCCCAATTTAGTTGAATTTAAAATATTAGAAAGAGGGTTTAAGGCAAGACAGAACCACAACGGGCTGAGTGCATCTCCTTGAAAAATGCCTCTTTGGATTTGGATTGAGCTGGTTTCAACGATTTTTGTTGCAGTTGTTAATCTCATCACAGTAGTCCATTTTGTCATTATAGTTCTTAGGAACGCAATTATTATGGGATGTATTTTGTAGAGTTCTAAAACATGCACAAGCCAAGAGTGAGGGACAGAGTCGTATGCTTTCTTGTAGTCAATATACATGCTGAAAAGGTTAGATCTTGTTCTTTGGACTTGTTTTAATATAACTGAATCTATTGTTAATTGTTCCTTACAACCCTGACTAAATTTTCGACATCCTTTTTGTTGTTCGGCCAGGATATTGTTGGCGTCAATGTATTGGTAAATTAATTCTGATATACAGGATGTCATGATTTTGTATAGTGTCTGTAAACATGTTATAGGTCTATATTTAGCTGGGTTTGACGGATCATTACGGTCTTTGGGAATCATGAAAGTTTTACCTGATGCTAAATATGATGGTATTGTGTTTGGATCTTCTATAAATGTGTTTAAGTGATGATATAAATTAGTGTGAATAGCTGTAAATTTTTATACCAGTAACTATGAATATAATCGGATCCTGGAGCTTTCCAGTTATGTACATTGCGAAGCACGTTTTGGAATATTTCTGGAGGGATATGGTGGTATTCCATTTCTGATCTGATCTTCGTACCTTCTGTTTGTATCCACGCAGCTTGGTTGTTCTGCTGGATGGGATTTTCCCATATCCGTGCCCAAAAGTTTTGTAGTTCTTCACGGCTTGGAATATTTGAAGCGTCATCATTTGTGATATTTTCTTGGATATTGGCGGTAGCCTGTCTTAGATTACGGTAAAAATGTTTCTCGTTGTTAGTGAATTGACTATTCTGATTTTTTCTTAGAGTACATGCTTTATACCTATGCAGCCTGCCATTGACTACTGAAAGTTTTTGTTTGAGTGTATCTAAGGTGTGAATGATTTGTGAGTTTGGTTCTTCGTGAATGGTGTGAGTTCGGTACTGTTCTAATATCCTATGTGCATGCTTTAATACGTTTTGGCTTCTGTTGCCATTCATGAATTGTGTAAGTCGACTAATTTTAGATCTCAAGTCTTCTAATTTTTTTTCCAACCGCCTTTGCCAATTTGGTTTACGATTCCTGTGTTCTCGCTGAAGGTTTTCTTCTGTTTGGAGCTTTAATTTAGCTCCGTTAGCTTTAGCAGCAGTCCAAGCAGCACAATAAACTACAGTTTGCAAATGAGAAAAGTCTGTGTTTCCATCTATGTTTTCGGGTATAATAATCTCATTTAGATAGTTAACAATTTTCGCTAGGTTTTTTGAAGGCTTTTGTCTAGGTATGTAGGTTCTGTTGGTAGGTTCTGTATTTTCATAAAATTGGAATGCCTGTTGGAAAAATTCATCTATTTTGAATTGTCGTCCTGTATTTATTTCTGCATTTAATGGCAATTCAGCTAGCAGTTGGCTTTCGTCGGCAATGGTCACTTGAATATTATCTTCACTTATTTCACCATTATTATTATTAAATGCGTTGGAGTCTAAAGTAGTGGTATTTATAACATTAGTCTCTAATTCTGCTGCAATTTCTTGTTTTAATAAATTCAATCTGTCTTTGCTAATGTATTGGTTATTTATAATTGCCCTTCTCTGGTCTGCTATACGCTGTTCACTAAGATGTGCTAGTGTAGGAAACTTACTAATAAAATCCTCATGCATTAGTTTTCTATACGCCGTTTCATTAGTACCCAAATGAGTTATTCTATAGTATGCACGCATTATCGCTTCATTTTGTTCAGTGGTCCATCTCATTCGAGTTTGTGTTGTGTTTGTAAAGGTTTGTGTTCTTGTAGGTGTTAGATGTGATTCCCTAAAAGATGTTCGAGTTAGGTTAATGTTAGAGTTATGTTGTAATTGCTGAAGTTCTTCTTTAACTTCGTTGTATATCTCATCTATAGTTTCTTGTGGCAGTAGTTTACTACGTACTATGGCTCTTCGCTGGTCTCCTACTCTTTGTCGGCTTACTTCCATATTGGGAAATTTTTCTAAGAATTTTATGTGGAGTGGTTCAAGATATGTTTTGGTGTCTATGTCAAGAGCAGTAAGTTGAAGATAGGTGCGCAATATGAACTTATTCATTTCCTGTGTCCATCGTTTGCGCGTTGCAGATAAGCCCGAGGTGGGTGCAAGGTCCAAGTCAGAATTGACTTCTTGCACAACACTTTTGGACGTACTAGTGGTAGACAAAGTGGCTGTTCTCCTTGTCATATAAGAAGGACGAGTTGATGGGATGGAAGAAAATAATGATACAGTATCATCGTCCCGGAAATCGGCTGTAGCTTCTACGTCGTGAGCCCGCCTGCTCAACTCCCGGCGCTCGGCTGTAATATATTTGTCGGTGGAAGTCCGCCTGCTCAACTCCCTACCGCCGATGGTTCGCATACTGAGGCATCCAGCATCGGCTCCAGATGCGCCCCGGCGACCCCCGGGCAGCGACCGTAAATTATACCTATTTCTACTCATCTTTCCATCAAAATTGGGTTAATTAAACTGAAGGTCCCCATTCTTCAGAGTCCGCATACTCACCACTAATTTTCCCCACTTAGTCACGTTGCCGTTGGCGTATGCTGTTTCACCATAGCTGGGGTTTTAACTATATTCATCAATTGGTTTACTCATTCTGCTTCTAGCTCTTTCCACTCCCCCTTAACCTGTTCTAGACCTTTTCTACTCCCTACAGTGTCCCTATTTCTAGCCTTCCCCTATCCTTCACCAAATCCCCCCCCCCTCTTCTCACCCCATCCCACCAGTGCCATGTTAGCCGCGCCAGTATTATAAAGGGTAGTCCAGGGAATATCAACAACCTGCAACGGGCAGCCCTCATACACGACGTCAAACAGCCTCCGCACCAACAAAAGCTGATCAGCATAGCGCATGGATGACTCCCCAAACAGATCGCCTACCTTTCCCAAACCACCCTCTATGTATCGCGTGTCCGCCCCCCACGTGAGTCTGATGGTCGACTCGGACGTATGGTTGTTATAGGGGGCTTATTATTATTATTATTATAGTCACTACATAATTCTATTGTTTTTATTATTTAATAATATACTTGGGTCAACGAGACGGCAAAATTTATTTGGTTTATAAATAATCCAATGGAAATGAGATTTTAAATGTGACTTATTAACGATATATTATGATTATATGTGGTAGTGTATGGGGGAGACCTTTGCTCAGCAGTGGGACATCATGGGTTAGTAAAAAAAAAAGAACTTTGTTACACCTTTCCAGCCATGTCATCTTTGACTCAGTTTTTTTTTCGTTTTATTTAATAATCGTATTCTAGAACAATAAATTAGGCTCCAAATTTAGTTACTGCAAAAAAATAAAAAAATCGAGACCAACAAACCGGTAGTATGAAGTATACGCCATGTAATCTACATAAATAAAAAGTTACAGAGAAAAAGTTATGAGAGATGTCGTTGGACTACTAAGTCATGGTTACAATTACGAATTCCTGGCACGCTTTATGACTTTTTGAGGTTATGTGTATGTCAAAAGGTTAATTATGTTATACTTCTACGATAACCTTTATGAGGAAATGACACTTGTGATTTTACACAATGTTTTTGATTAACGTTAGTGTTACTAACAGTGTAAAGCTAAATGCTTATTTTTGTGTTTGTGTTAAGGGGGCACAATTGGTTGGCTGTTTTCCATACAAAAGTTATATTTTTAAACCATTTAAACCATTTAAACCATTTATTTGCCACACATTATCTTACATATTAAAAAAAAAAACAGTTTACATGAAATATAAAATAGTACACAGAAAATGTGCGGCAAGGGATCTAGCTCAGTATTTGCTGCGCGCAATGCACAGCACTGATTTTCAGCTAGTCCCTGCCAGAGAGAACAACACAGTAAATCAACGCTCACAAGAAAATATTAACAAAGAAAATATAAACAAAGTAACACTACCACCAAAAAAACAATACAAGAAAAATAAACTAAAAATTAAAAATTAACGAAAATTCCCAGATACAAGTCACAAGGTGTACTAGGAGAACCAGAAATTAAATATGGGTTTAACTTATAATATTATCATTAAGTTCTTATCTATTTTATCGATGTAACTCAATTAATGATCAAAACCGTTTTAACATTAAAGTTAAGCCTATATAGGTTAGTATAAAAACAGATTTTTAATTTTGTTCCTTGAAGATCGAGTAATCGGTAATAAAATACATCAATCTGTATGACACCTTGTTCAGGTAAAGCATCCTGACTGTACTTATACCCCTGTTTCGCTAGTCTAGTTAGTAGGGTATGTGTTCTATCACCAAGAGTTCAATTCCCGGAACAGACAAAAGTTTCTTTTGGGATTATTCCGTCAGGAAATTCTAAGTAGCAAAATGGAGTTGGAATTGAGCCCAGTGGCTGTCAAAAGGCTCTCCCTTTATCACATGGGACCTTAACATTACAGGTAAAATAACAGGTGAAATGTAGGTAAACACCTCTTCCACGCCCACAGTAGTTAGGCGTAATGTTATGTTCTAGCAAAGAAATATTTAACTAAGAACGTAATCATTATTACTATACATTTGCATAGTTCAGTTTTCAAATAAATATAAATTGAAATATCATATTAGCAAATAATATCAAACAACAAATTAGTTTTGTTATTAGTTGTATAAACTACTAATCTGTACTAATCAGTTTGTATATTATTATACTTATGACACAATTAGTGTTGATTTTCAGGCTTTTGCCATGTTCATTTGCCAGATAGCTTATTTAGCTTACATAATTGTGCATTAGTTTTGTATATTTGAAATAACATTTATGCGGTAAATAACTATTATGTTTTAATGAAACATTTAAAGCATTTCACTCAAAACAACCTATTTTAAGAATTACCTACTACATTTTATTAGAGATGTATTTAAAATACTAAAAGACAATAAATAACTTTACTAACCTAACTACAATTTAATCGTTAAAACTTATTAAAGAAATACCTAACTATTAATACATCAAGTAAAAGAATAATATAAAATTATTAAATAAACTAAAACTTGTAAAAATATCAGGTGTCAAAAAATACGTCTGGAGAAGGCTGCCGGCATTGCTACGTTGTATGGCAATGCTGATTCTTTGTCCAGCCTTTTGGTCACGTGAAGAGTCGACTAATATTTTTGTAATCTAAAAAAAGAAAGAGCTCGAGGACCCCACGGTCCCAGCGTCTCGACCCCAATCGGCTGAAATACATATTCCCAATTAGATTATTGTATTTGGGCCGCTTGAGAGTCTCCGCTGAAGCAGCAGCAGCGCCGGCATAAGCTGATGTGCTTGGAACGTGTGATGGCGCGAGGGAGTCGACGCACGTTACGTCCAACACCAAAGGCCTACCTATCTTCCATGGCAGTAATGACATACTGTCTGGTCTCCTCCCATCTAATTACTAATAGACAGTTTCATAATTAAAATTCAAAAGTTAGATACTTTCAGCACACAATACGTTACGATAAAGAATTATCGCTAACTTATCAAAGTGATGAAAAAAATATTTTAGTAGTTTCTGTAAATTATAAACCAGTTTAAAGAACAGCTAATTATTACAACTCTCGTCACTAAAGTGTCAACATATTCTATGCATTAAATGCATACATTAGTTTGTAATAACAAGACTATATACATCAAAATATTATCACCAATAAAACGTCGCTCCATTTATCATATCTTATTTATAATTCAGTCGCAAGGACATAAATATCGTTGTGTACTAAGTATTTCACTCTCCTTCTCCGTAATATATTAGATGGAAACGTTTGCGGTGACGTGTACATCGCATGATGTATTTATTGCTTGGCCGACTCTCTCCTGACGCAAAAAACTTCTGAACAGAAGGTTAGCCAAGAAAAAATATGTTGCACGGGTTTGTAGAGATGAAATTAAAGAACATGAACGAATAAACTCTAGGCGTTCAGTTGAGATGCTGGAGAAATGCTCTAAATATGTTCAGTTCGTTTTTGGGAGCAAACATATTCTTAGCGCCAAACGACAATAAAAATACAACTAAATAAAAATAAAAATTGTGTCGACCGAGGGTAATGGACAATATCCGCGCCGCGCTTCACGGAGACGACGCTGAGCTTCACCAGTCGGCTCGTGACCACGAATGATGCAAGTCATTTCGAAAGGTCGAGCATAGGTATTTATTTACTACTAAAAAACAACAACAAAACAAAATTTTGGTAACATAGAATCAACGTGTGGACATTTATTTACTTGTTAACTAAATATTCAGTTTACAAAATAGTCATTTACCACCGAAACAGGTTGTGGTTATAACCTAGCTACCATTTATAAATAAATTTTGTCAATATTTGAATATACATACATTATGCCTGATAAAGTTAGTGAACCATCTGGACGTATAAATATTAGGTACGTAAGACCGAACCATTTCTTGAAAGATGACCTTAATTCACTTACAATTAAATTAGTGTTATTCGATCCTCTTGACATTAAATAAATGAGGTCGAGTCCATTAACTTGGATGTTTTCTAAACTATCAGTTTATAGGTATACAACGATAGCCTGATTAAAAATGGTACGATTGTAATCGCTGGTACGAGTTTATGACGCAAACAAATGACGGTATAAAAATATCACTCCTATGATTATGATGCCTGTGTATCCGTCCGTAATTGGATTGTTATATTTGCGTATAAAAAATATGAGAAAGTCAAAAAATGCAATTGCTTAGTATTTTTATTTTCATAGTGGATTTTTATGTTAGGCAAAGAACTGCTAAACATCTCTCTCATAGACCTACCTGCAAAACAAACCCGAAACCAAAAACGTTCTTCATTAAATTTATTAATGAAAATTATTATATTATATTATATTATAATTATTACTGATAAATGAAACAACATCATATAGATGCACTATATGATATTGTTTCATTTATCAGCTCCCAAAATATCAAAATGTATTTTTAGATTACGAAGAAAAACATGACGACGTGTTTTAAAATGCAAAACGAGTTAGTGATTACTTGCTGAGTTTAGAATAGTGATAGTTCAGTATAAACCTTTCAATTCTACGAGTTCTGCCCATTATTCTACTTCATAATACCTACAGTAATTTTCAAGAGAGCACTGACTTTCAAGTTACTCGAGGTAAAAGAATTTCAGACAAAACTTTCGCTGTAATAATTCTCGATGAAAAGGTAAGATATTTTTGCAGCCAGTGGGAGTCAATGCTCAGGTTTTAGATCAACGATCCCTAACCAAATACGTACCTACTTATTGTCTTCACTAAAAGCATTTGAATATCATTATTAGCTTGTCTAGACGAATCGATTATGAAACTACTTTATTACGATTTGAGCTTGTCACGTACAAGCACATTACATAATTGATAGACTTGGAGCACTTCACTTTAATATACTACATTATTCCAGTAAATTTTAAAACGAAAATCGATGTACGACCTGAATTTTTAAACGAATACAGAATGCATCTTATTTATATAATGTACTGGATATTCGCTCTAGACGAAAAACGGTAAGATTGGTCGCTGCTCGGGAGTAGCCACTAATAATTCACAGCACGTACCGAAAACAGAATTATCCGCTGTAGTAGTTCGGGAACCCTGCCAACTCTCATCATATTAAGGCGAGATGATAATGAACGCTGTGTTTCTGTTGCAATTTTTCACGGCTACTTCTGTTCACTACCGCACAGTTTGACGCACACAACTTTGTAAAATATTCTGCAGTGAAAAGTCTGTGTTGAAATGTAGTCGGTCTCGGTTCAATGGGCACAAAAAGAAAAACAAATAAAAGGCAAGGAAAATTGCCATCGCTGACGTTTATTCGGAAAATCGTTATCGTTCTCAGTCATTCAAGTTGTTCCCACAAAAACAGCAAGACTATAGACATTTTCGATACCCCACAATCCTTACAAACCTCGCAGTGAACGACGCTTCGAAAGCCCTAAAGCCTTCGCAATTGTCACTAAACAAAGTGAAAACCGAAAACTGGGACCCGAGATATCCTGCCGATGTATACGTTTCATCGAGTGGATAAAACTCAGACTCAGAAACCAATATGGACACGACATGAACGCTAATATCTATGCAGAAAATGCTGCCAAGACTCGTGTGGGTACGCGGGGTAGGTTGTGCCGCGTGTCTATGATTTCATAAAAACGGCGCTGTTCCACATTTGAAAGTGAGGGACACTTGATAATGACTCCTCCGGTTGGTTTACTGCTCTGAGTTATAACATCAATATTTGCCAAAACTTATTCATATTTATATGGCAGTTTATTTATTCAGGATATTATTGTAATATTGAGTGAGTGATTCGATTTTCCTCAACAACATTACGATGCATTAGACATCAAATTGATTGTCATAAATTCCGAGAAGTTATGTGTGTGAATATTCGATGTACACGAAAGCTACCATTTATATGGCCTTCGTGCAAATCGAATATTCCGAACATTTTTATAAACGGCTATCAAATTAAACTGCTGTAAAAGTTTAGGGAAAATTACGAGTGTATCGTTTGTAATACACGACGCGAACTATTATAATGTGCAGCAACGAAGATCGACGCTGTAACAATGCCATTAAATACCTTGAAGTAGCAATGTAATTGCTTCCGAAGTCGACAGACTCTATTATTAAAAAAATATGAATTGAACAAATTGTCACTCGTTTTAAAAGTTAAATTAGTTGGGTTACTCGTTTTCTCCGACCATTGGCTGAATAAAACATAGGACTTAGCGGTCCTAATGAGGTGGAGTCGTTTGTTTTTCTTTGTGACTGCATAAGTTGTGAATGAATGTGGGATCAGTGAGCGGGTGGTTGAGGGGGTGTGGTGCGCGGGTGTTGGATCAAATCGCACTTCATTTGTCCGCGTCAGGCGCGGGCCGCGTGATGGATGACAGGCGGTGCCGCGGCCGCTCCGCCGCTTTAATTGATACCGTCATTTTTGTACCGGCCGCGGACGCGCCACGCCTGCTACTGCCTTAAGTTTACAGAGTTGCGGTGAATTGTGCAATGCATTTTTTGTTCAGCATACATTATCAAAACTATTGTTATTTATTTCCAGTCTGTGAATACAGAAAGAGAACTCGGCAATAAATAATAGTTTAAACATTTGCAAGTAAACCTTAGCGTGAAAAGTCATCAACTCAATTTTGTGATAACTTGATGAGACAGTGCACATGCTCGTTTAAATGAGTTAGCATTTGGTCATATGCATTTATCTATCAATAGCAATTATCGTTTAACTCAATCTTAAATACAGTGGCACAAGTTGTTTATTATTAAATCTTACTCTAAGGCGAAATTGAAACGGCCGTTGCGCAATGGATAGGGGATCGTTACGATCGAGGAGTCGTGTGTTCAAATCCTGGCCATTTTATCTCGGACGTGAAATTCTTCCTAATACAAGCAAATCAAGCTTAGCTGGAGAGGGTTAACAAGAATACTAGTAATTTGATTTTGCAAATTACTAGTGTGGCGGTATCCGCACATAAGAGATGACAGAGGACAATTACAACGTCAGACACACACGTGACATATGTCAAAGAGCGCTGAATCGCGATAACGAAGTGTTCACAAAGAGTATACATATATGCCACTTCCAATACGCTACCGTTGTACAGCTGTCCGTCAGGCAATACCACCGAGTCTGGTCGTAGGATCCTCCCTTTTAAATACGCTTATATTAGCTTCACCTGTATGTATGTATGTATGTATGTAATCGACTCCTTTGGACTCGATTTTGACCCACTTTAAACGAACAGATTTCATCAAAATTTTGCACACCTGTCAAAGATCGATGACAATGCAATAATTCGATAAAAAAAAATTAAAACGATTAAAAAATTAAAAAATTAAAAAAACGCTCTCTTAAATAAACCAAACTAAAAAGTAGAAAATAAATAAAAGTTTAAAAACACTAAAAAACACGCTCTTAAAGTACTTCTAACTAAAATGTGAAAAATAATTCCTAATATATAAGCTGGAAAAAGCGTGGGGCGCTCTGTGCTATATTTTTCGTCTATCGAGCAACCCACGCTTTTTTTAAACTATTTTGGTGGAGTAACATAACACTCTGTTCCTCTACACTAGTAACTTTTAAAAAGAAAGGAAAAGAAGACTTACGCTAAGCCAACAACTCTCACTCAGACCAAACCCTCTCCCGTCACTCCTTTCATTACATAACAGCACCGAATGTTTCGCGTCGTTTTTCTTTTATTTCAATGATATATCTTTTGAGGAGCACTCTATGCCTCGGCTTGAGCGTGTCTATTTTATCATTGATAGGGGTAATCTGTTTGATATTTCATTTCACATGCGACCCACATCACGCATCGATATAGGTAAAATGTGTTGTGTAGACAATTTCGTCATGGAGAGGGGAGCTAAGTCGATAATACGTAATAATCATAATGTCAAGGATAACAAGATTCGGTTTGTTATTGGATAAATATCGTTTTCTTCATATATATTTGGTTCTGGGTTGAACGTGCTTTTTTATGTAAGTAGCTGGTTATAACACGTTTTAATATTTAATATTTTCAGACTAAGATAGTCTTATATTAATGTTTAAGCTCACTAACGCTTGCGATATCTAACATCTAGACTGGTAATGCTCGATAACTAGCAATTTCTAAGGTGATTTTTGTATCTTTACTGTTAATCAAAACTGTATTCTAAATTATAGCTACCTATTATTGATATAAAAATGGTACACTGGAATGAATTTTCCGTTCAAAATATAAGTACCTACTGGTGTTTTTCTTGTTGACTCTTATTTGTTTTATGTTTTAATATTATCTACAGATTGGTCTCATATATTTCATACATATTAGTTTTTCGTAACATTAGCTACCTATTTCAGAGCCCAGTTTATAAGTTGCTATGCTTAGATTAAGTAAAAAATTTTGATAGTTAAGTCATATGAGTAGTTTAGTTACATAAGAAATCACAACCAGAGTATTTCAGAGAATTGAAAGTAAGATAATTGTTTCAAAAACATAAAAGACATAACATCACGCCGATATTACCCAGAAGGGTTTGACAGAGGTGTACAACACCCACTTATCACCCTTTATGTTTAGGTCCTATTGGATAGTGGGTGAGCCTATCGCCAGCCACCGGACACAATTCCATCTCCGTGCTGCTATTGTGAATTTCCTGACGGAAAGTTCACAAATAACACTTTGCCCGACTCGGGAAACGAACCCTAATCATCGCGGAGAGGCACATATGCTAACTACTAGGCCATCGAGACAATGTTTATAAATCTAATATTACATTTAGATGTATACGTTTCGTATATGTCAACGTTTTGACTATTGTTAATTTACAAAATACAACAGTTACACACAAACAGCATAACTTATTCAACACTAAAAAACAAACATAATATATTTTAAAATGAATTTTTGCATTGTCATCGGTCTTTGAAAGGTGTGCAAAATTTGAATGCAATCTGAACATTTAAAGTGCGTCAAAATAGCGTCCAAAGGAGTTGGTTACATACAAACAAACAAAAATACAAGTAAAGCTAATATAAAGCATGTAACAAGCATATTTAAAGTTTTTCAAAAATCAGACAACGGGTCTAAATTGCGTAATTATTATAAAGGTAAATAAATACCTATGCTCGACGTTTCGAATGACTTGCATCATTCGTGGTCACGAGCCGACTGGTGAAGCTCAGCTAGGTATTTATTTACCTTTATAATAATTACGCGATTAAGATCCGTTGTCTATTTTTTGAAAAATGTTCTCAAATCGCGAAAGTTTAGAAACATATATTTACAGTAACTTTGAATTACAAAGAGTATTACTATTCACAAATGGGGTGAATGAAAGGAGCCTCCCCGAGTGACGTACACCACAATTCCCTACGTCCGGCGCACCCTGGGCAATTCGCGACATTTTAAAAGCGAATTGGCTAATCCTTTCACCACGATGGCAAGTCAAAACCTTGACCACCTTACTGACTGTTCAAAATGCCCTACCACCTGCACAAGAGAGGCGCTCATGAACGCCGACGAGAGCGCTATAACAGTGACCCCTTATTGGACCAATCAAATTTGACTCAGCCATCGACACGACGAAGAAGAAGAAGACAGTAACTTTGAATTACAAAAAGTATTACTAATAACAATAATAATTGATCACGTCATCATCATCATACTTTAGACTCTCATAAAGCTATGGCAGACAGGTAAAGTACCCCCGTGGGCCACATTCCACTTTATTAGGTCCCATGTGACAGAAAGCTTATTGCCATTGCCGAGCTTATGTAGAATTTGAACGTCACTTCGTGTTCCCTTTACTGTGACCTGCATTGTAAAATCAAACTTTATGTTAATAAACGCTAACGATGTATACATGAATTAACTAATACGACCGGATGGCGGAGTGGGTATTGTACCTGCCTGCGACGCCGAGGTCATGGGTTCGATTCCCACTTAAGACGAATCTTTGTGTGCATGAATATGGGGGTTATCTTAGCCTGGGTGTTTCTATGTATAATAAGTATGTATTTACAAAAGAAAAGTATATATTTGTATTAGTATCAGTTATTCTAGTACCCATAGTACAAGGTCAGCTTAGTTTGGGACTAGATGGCGTTGTGTGTGAGTTGTGAAATATTTATTTATTTATTTCACTGAGAATCTATCTATGCAATATTATGTAATAGTAAATTCCTATTAAAATTACAGTATTTTTTTCTATGGGGTAAACCAAAAGTGTACAAATGTTATAAGCTGCATTCTAACATAACATTACGTCTATATTATCCAGAAGGGTGTTGCAGAGGTGTACAACACCCACATTTCATCTGTTATATTTAGATCCTACTGGATAGGTGGTGAGCCTATCGCCACCCACAGGGCACAATTCCAACTCCGTGCTGCTATTGTGAATTTCTTGACGGAAAGTTTACAAATAACACTTTGCCTGACCCGGGAATCGAACCCAATAAATAAATAAAAATTCTTTATTGACACAAATAATACAGCTAGGTTCCCAAGATGTGTTAAAGTTAAGGCACATGTGAATGTTTTTGTACATACTGATACTGTCGCCCAAACCAAGCGAAAGCTTGTATTTTGGGTGACAGTGGACAGTCGTGTTTTGTGACACAACATTACAGTTTACAACTTTTATCTCGCGGTAAGATACGTATACGCTAACTACAAGACCATCTAAGCAGTTTCTATATTCTACTTCTGCAATAATAGTTTAATATTAATTAAACTACTTTATTATGAACACTATGTAAAAAAACAAATAACAAATTGCTCTAGTTTTCTTCATTTACAGATCAACGAGCACAAACTATTGTAAATAAATCATACAGCGAAATTAAAAATACATTCACAAGAATGCGACCTACTTACCTATGCAGCTGCTACAAAAAACAAAATGAACAATTATTCACTGGAGCACTCGAAGCTACGATAGCTGGCGCTACGAGCTACGGCGTAGCAGCCGTAGCACGTACAGGAAATGGAGTTACTCTCCTGCCGGGCGCAGGACTCCTGCCAAACTCGGTAAATGGTAATGAGAATGAGCGCAATTTATTTCAGTTTCATCTTAGTTTTGTTTTTAAACTGCAACTGGAGACGAAATTGATTAATGACATTTAGAAAATTGTTAAAGATAAAAAAAAAATATTCGCACAAAATAGAGTTACAATTGTTCTTAAAATAAATAATGAACAGTTCATCTATTTTGCCAGTTTGTAGGCATGCTAACATTTAAACATGCATAATAAGTTAATTAATTACAATTATTTTAAGAATTATTTTAAAATTTACACTAAAAAATAATAATAATTTTATCATCCTATTTTAATAATATCCAGGGGTAACATCATTAATTCAATATATTAGTTTTTGTCGTAACCACTTTTTTAAGTTCGAATATTATCACAAAATTTCGGTAAATATTAATTCGAAAAACCTATTTTTCTATAGTAAATTTTGAGCTTTTATTGCGCTACAATATTTTCAATACCAAATAAATATGCTACTGATTAAATTTGCTAAACAGTGATCAGAATATTTGGTAACTTCAGTGCCAACCCCATTTATTTATATAAAACAGACAGACAGTAAACAGACTTCAACTTGTATTTTGCATCGATGGTCAAGTGGTTATCGTATGCGCCTCTCATTTTTAGGTCTCGGGTTTGAATCCCGGGTCGGGCAAAGTGTTATATGTGAACTTTACGTCGGGCAATACACAATAGCAGCATGGAGTTGGAATTGTGTCCGGTGGATAGCGATAGGCTCGCCCCCTATTCCATGGGACCTAAACATAACAGGTGAAGTGTTGGTGTTGTACATTACTGCCACATCCTTCTCGGTAATACGGGCGTGATGTTATGTGTTGTATACAGACTTTCTTTAGTTGACTTAAAAAAAAGAGTTATTGAGTTTAAACCCGCAGTGGATTAAAAACTAACTTTGAAAGTATATAAGCACAGCGTTTGATATAATTTTATTCCAGATTGAAATTTTATTCATAACGTAATAAGTAGAGACGTCTTATAATAAATCTAAAAATATGCTAGACCTGCGAATAATGATTAAAAGATATTTAATTAAGGGCTGCAAAAAACTGTTATACTGTGCGTTCGACTGTTTCAATTGATACTGTATTTTTCAGACTCAATTATTCCAGTCAGTCCATATTTGAAGTACTTTTCGTTTACAGATAAAAAAAAGTGCTTTATTACTTTCTATAAAATTATGTTTGCATTTCGAATCCAATGAATTTAAACCAATATTTTCCAAAGGTGGTTTAAGCAAGCATATTTTGTTATACCATATACTCGTATATTATAATATTTTATATGTTTGAAATATTGCAGTGATTTATTTAAAATATTTAATTAAGGGCTGCGTTTTGCGATGCGATGAGGTAAAGATGGTTTTTAATTTTATATTAAAAAACAAAACGTTCTAGAACTATGCTGTGAGAACTATTATAAACTCTGTTGCTATGCTACATTACGCAGCTCAGCATAGAGTTATTGGATTAACGACCGGATGGCGGAGTGGGTAGTGTACCTGCCTACGACGGTGAGGTCGCAGGTTCGATTCCCGCTTAAGACAAATCTTTGTGTGCATGAACATGGGCGTTTGTCTTAGTCCGGGTGTTTCTATGTATAATAAGTATTTATTTACAAAAGAAAAGTATATATATATTATGTATTAGTATCAGTTATTTTAATACCCATAGTACAAGCTCTGCTTAGTTTGGGACTAGATGGCGTTGTGTGTAAGTTGGGAAATATTTATTTATTTATTTGTTTGGCTCAAAGAAGTATATTTTTTCTGCCTTGTTGGACTAGTGGTTAGCGTATGCGTCTCTCACCGCCAGGTCTCAGGTTCGATTCCTGGGTTTGAAGGAGTGAACTTTACGTTAGGAAATTCACAATTCTTCACAATAGCAGCACGGAGTTGGAATTTTGCCCGGTGGTTGGCGATAGGCTCACCCTCTATCTAATGGGACCTAAACATAACAAATTAAATGTTAGTGTATTACACTTCTGACACACTCTCTTTTGGGTAGTATAGGCGTGATGTTATGTTATGTTATTTTATTTTATTTTATTTAGAAGGTACAGAAACAGATGATAGATTAAACACTTCATACATTACTATGTTTTACATGAAAACAAATACAAATCTGACGCCCAATTATATCTGTACACTCAAGCACTCAATTAGATAGCTTCAACAAGAAAGGTAGTACATAAAACATAGAACAAAAGGAATTTAACAACTAAATTATAAGATAAAATTTAAATTAAATTATAGTGAGTACTTTTTATCACTTGCTTCGGCATTTATTTTTCCAAATACAACTCCCCCAAACCACAATATATAAAGTCATATAACCACAAAATCTAACCGTTTCATTTCGCAGCCTAAGAACTCCTCCAGATAAATGTTAGGATGGAGATTTAGTTGTCACGCAGTGTAAGAGACATTTGTCGGGATCACGACCCTATCTCGAACCAGCCACGAATTCTCGAGCTCTCATTTGCGTAATGTGATTACAAAAGCACATCTTTCGAGATAAAAGCATAGGCTTTCTACGTAAGTAATGAATTTTGCAGGACTGAGAAAGTTAAAAGCTTCATAATTGTAAGAATACCCGCACACCAAGCTACTTGTGGTGGCTACGCGCCGAGCGCGTCCAAAAGTAACGATTAAAATAAATTGACAAACTAAAATACTTTTCAAACAATTCGAATGCTATTGAGTATGGTCTGAGAGCCCGCTTCCGATCTATAAACTGCAGCGGTTACTGCTGGTAGATGCATTTAGTCGCCGCTACTAGTGGCCAGTTTCTGCCTTAACCAATAAAAACGCATTGAGTAGCCTTGTGTGCCAGAACTCTAAAAACGCGAGCAGAGACCCGTGATCGTGTTAACGCTTCTGAAATTACTACTGAATAGAAGTCAGTGATTTAACTTCGCAAGAATTTATGCATTATGCGACCGGAGACAGACATAAAGAGTTCACTGACCCAGTTTTGTACAAATGTTTAAGTTAATCTAGCTCCAAAGTGAAGACAGTTTTGGGTAAAGTTACTTTCATACTGAAATAATGTACTGTACTGAAGTAATATTCATATTTCAACATGTTTTACAATCATTGCGTGTACAGAGTTTTTGTGATGTTACCATGTGAATTTGCAGGAATATTCAGCGATTCACAAACACATCCAACACTAGTTGCGAATGTGGATCGCCCACCCAAAATATGGCCCATTTGTTGTCCTGCCCACTACTTCCCACCGTTTGTACTATAAAAAACCTTATGCGGGCCAACCAAAAAGGCGTCACAGTCGCATTCTATTAGTCTAAAACCACATAGAGAGAAGAAAACATTTTTATTATAGTCATTGACACGACAAGAAGAAAAAGAACGCTAGAATATCCCTTTAATCTTATTCTTGGATTAGAATTGAATTCTTGCTTAGTTACAAAAATTAAAATACATAACAACCTATATTCATTTATTGAACCATGTCGTCTATCCCAACATAAAATATATCAAATAGTACAACGTCCGTCTAATCTGATAAGATCTAACAGCTGTCGGCAAAAGCAGACGTTCCTAGGATGTCTACAAATTTATTCACACTCCATTAAATCCCGTCTACCGACACTAGTCGTGATAGATTAGTGCGCACACATCGAATACCTTGAAAAATACGCTACTGGCGAAAAATATAACACGAAAACCTTTATAAATCTGGCCTAACATAGTCTTTACTTTTATAACCCTGAACTGGTTTTAGTTAAAACAATGTTTCGAGAAAACTAATAATCTGCCATTATTCAAAAGGTTGGTGCGTTTATTTTTGTATTTATTTATTTTTCTCTGTAATATGTTTGTTTGTAGAAGCCGCAGCATACGTTTTGATTTTAATAGAAACATCCCAGCTCTCTTCTTTCCAGATTCTCTTTAAATTTGAACTTGACTAGTTTGACATAATTGTGCTGTCTACAACCAAAATAATACTTAATAGGTATTATAGGTATATATATATCGGTTTATTACATATTATTAGCAACTTTGTAAAAGTTAGGACAACCGTGTAAACATCAAGATTAAAAATTAAGTTTAATTATAACCATCACTTTTCTTTCTAACTCGAGTGAAACTTTTGAAATTAATAACGATGTCTAACTTTGCATCACGAACATTGTCATCTTCATCATCCTCCGAGCCTTTTTTGATTACATAGGGGTCGGCTTCTAGTCTAGTCTAAATATCAGTATTTTACGTGGTGCAACTGCCATTAGACCTACACTACCCAGTACGAGTTAATACGATACTCCTTGTTAGACTAGTTGATACACTTTCTCACCTGATTACCCGTAGCGACTGTCATATATGTTCAAATGGCACTGAAAACTACAGCTTAACATGAAATTTTAAAGATGGTCAACCATCCACGGCCGACCACGGTTAGTATTGCTTAACCTGCAAGGTTATAAATAAATAAATATTTCAAAACTCTCACACATCGCCATCTAGTCCCAAACTAAGCAGAGCTTGTACTATGGGTACTAGAATAACTGATACTAATACATATATACTTTTCTTTAGTAAATACATACTTATTATACATAGAAACACCCAGACTAAGACAAACTACCATGTTCATGCACACAAAGATTTGTCTTAAGTGGGAATTGAACCCACGACCTCGGCGTCGCAGGTAGGTACACTACCCACTCCGCCATCCGGTCGTCCGAATTGATCGAGATTGATCGGTTTGTGCGGCTTCCACTCAGCCACGAGCTCCTCGTCGCATCACAAACATATACTACGATAAATAATCACTGCTTAAAGCTTATCTTTTCTTTCTTAAGTATTATAAAGAAAAGTTGAGAGGCAAAAGTTATCATACAAATATTGGAAATAAATTATTATGACAATTATATATTCAGAAACAGAAACAAGCCGGCTTAACAATAACAAAAAGTATTTGAAAATGGGACTCTCATTAAGTTAAAAAAATACTTTATGATTCATAAGCACCGATATCAGAAAATCTATATCGATATCTATTCTCGTAACAAAAGATGATAAAATACAACAATAAAAAAAAATATGAATGTAATTGCTTAGATTGTTCTCCCGATAAACATTATAACTCCGCAACAACACTACAATTGAAACATAAACTATCGTAGTGGCGAACAATTAAGCGTCGTAAACGTTGTTACATTTTTTTAGTGCGGCCGACGGTAAATTGCGAATGGAACCAGCTGCGGGCGGTAAAGAGTTCGCACAATAAACGTCTTACCTCCTCTCTGTCTGCACACAATTAAAACATTCATTCTCCACTCCAATACCGTCACAGAAACAGGGACGTTTAAATCTGAAACGGACGAGTTACTCATGGAATCTCGGACGAAAGTTGAATAAATGAAAGCGGTTATCACAAATTATTTAAGTGCAACATTCGGCACGAGGCCAGCGTGGTGTTCGGTGAATTTCACTAAACTATTCAGGTCGAGCAAACCGCAGTCGCTCAGTTGTTCACAGCTCTAACTTAAACTTTTGCTGCGAGAAAAAACTTTTAACGTCCCTCTGATCCTCTTTCCATTAAAAAGTTAATATTTAACTCGATAATTCTGAATAACTTTACGGACATTAAGTATGCGCGCTCGTATGGAGCATATTAATGATTTATTTATGTGCATGAAATTGCTTTATGCTTTTGTTCATTGTCCTATTCAAGTGTTTTCGTGCAGGAAAATATGTGAAAAGGAACGTTTTCTTCGTAATCATGATAATAATACCGTATGAGTTGAAAATAACATCATACGACGTAATGATCTGTCTTTTCGATGAAATGACATGAAAGTTCAAAACAAATGAGAGTCGGTCGCTGACGTATTCTTTGTCTGGATTTTCTGGTAGACGATAATAAAGGTGTACTAGCATTTCTTTTAATAATGAGCCTTATTACTTTTGTAAAATAGTTCATGTTAATGAACAATGCAAGTGAACATTAAAGGAGTTGAAGTCCGTGTCTGAAGTATCAACTGGAGTACGAGTAAATGGTTAATGCCCGTGTTACCAATCTCTTGAGATTTACGGGTTCTCGAGAGCAAACAAGTGTCGACGAGTATACAGTCACCTATCAATTTCAAAGCTTCAGGACATAGTATACCAATCCATTTGGAAGACAACACACTTGGACATCTACAAAGTGCCGTTCGTCGTCGCTACCTCCGAGTACTGCGATGTTAAGCCCGTACATGTAATCTTGGGATCTGGTCGTACCTTCATACCAAAACACATCACTTCAAGTAAATACCTGGTAAGAGATTATAAGTAAAGCAGTCACGTTTACTGTCTTATGTTCACAAAGCTACAGCCAAAGTTAGGGGATCCTCTAACTTTATACTAATAACTAACTTTTAAGTATTCTTTCACATTTTATTTTTTGGCATAACACGTTAAGCATAATTGATTATGGCATAATAGTCATTTTGCATAAATACTACTTGGCATACTATTTAATTTGACATAAATATCTATATATTCGCATAATAACTTATTAGTCATACATTTTTTCACATAATAGCTTATTAGGCATAGTGTGTTCAGCTGAACAGTTGATAGAGACAATAGGTTAGGGTATGGCGGGGGTGTCAGACCAAAATAATGATATTGTTTCTTTTTTATTAATAACTTATTTAATACAACAACTAAAGTATGTTTGGCTTGGACGTGATTTGAGAACCCCACTCGTCCCGGAATTTCATTGTTTACTATTTATGAATGTCAAAAGCGTATGGGTGCGTTCCATGTTTTACATTATAAATAATGTAATTATTAATTTTACATATGAGTTTGCTTATTCATGTAATGCTTTATTATTATATAGGTGTAGTTGTTTCTTATTTATGTAATTTAGTTATTTTTTATTTATGTTATTTAATTTAGGACTTAAAAATATATTTTGTTTTGTTTGTTTGTGACACAAAATATTATAATATGTTTTTTTTTCTGTTGTCGCACTGTTCCTTACTCATGGGGCGCACCAGAATTATCAGCGCTGCTTTTAGCGCTGCAGTATTGTGTTGAGATGCGTACCATTGCCGGCATTATTATAATATATTTTTATTTTTTTTTCAGTTTTAGACGCAATTATGCCAGAATAAATGTTTTTTCTTTTTTCTTTTTCTTTTTTTTTATAGAAGATTCTGTATTTAAAATGCATTCATTTTAAAGACGCAATGATACACTTGATTCAGACGTGTGTCGAAAAAAGGTTACTGCTATTACCCAGTTTTAGTCCATAAATAATATCTAATATCTTCCTTAAAGCAGTTTTCTTATCACGTATCACCAAAAGGAAAAAACTTGCAAATAGCCAAAATAAAAACCCTTAGCAAACGACCGCTTCCTGCCACAGGCAAATAATAATTTAAGGCAAAAATACAAAGGTGCGGCTTCATGCATATTTCAATAATTCGATACTTTCTTAATATCAAACGTTTTCGGAATTCACAGAAGGAACCTAATAAAACATGTTGCCTATAGGCACACCGGATATTGTATCACATTACCAACAGACATTTCATTTCATAACAAAATAAATAAATTCTATTTCTCTCATCACAAAGGTTCACAAACAAGGCATTAACTTAAGATATAATGTGACAAAATGCTAGTGACATTAATGTTATGTTCCTTTATGAGAGACTGGAGTCTGTACTAGGGAAAACCCTGTGTGATAGATCACCAGGCTCCCATCCGGAATTGACGAGCGTTAATCATTACCAAATATAATGTAAAATATAATATTTTTACTTATGTGTTTATTATATGTATAGATTTACGGTGTTAGAACTCTTGTAAACAAGTTAAAGGGATGCCGCGTTGATCTCGTGATTAACGTTTACTCACGGTTACGTCTCGGGCTCGATTCCCGAGTCGATAAAAGTGTCATTAAAGTTTATTTTGTCATGAAATTGTATGAAGCTGGAATTGTGCCCGGTGGATGGCCTTTGGGACCTTAACATAGCAGATATGTAGGTGTCATACACCTCTGCCACATATTTTTAGGTAATATAAGGGTTATGTTATGTTTATGTTTTTTTTGACGACCGGATGGCGGAGTAGTGTACTTGCCTGCGACGCCGAGGTCGCGGGTTCGATTCCCGCTTAAGACAAATCTTTGTGTGCATGAACATGGGGGTTTGTCTTAGTCTGGGTGTTTCTATGTATAATAAGTATTTATTTAAAAAAGAAAAGTATATATGTATTAATATCAGTTATTCTAGTACCCATAGTACAAGCTCTGCTTAGTTTGGGACTAGATGGCATTGTGTGTAAGTTGTGGAATATTTATTTATTTATTAATTTCTTTAAAACGACGCCCGCACTAGGAATAACTCCTGTGTTGCGGGGGTGTTCTCAAACATACATTTCACATACACAGAACACACCCAGAGTCAGAACAAATCTTTGCGAATCACACAAAGATTTGTCCCCTGTGGGGATCGAACCCACAACACCAGCGCAGTTGAAAGCGGCGTGGCGACCGCTTTAACCACCACGCCAGGCGTGCACTCAATTCGTCAGTTAGATTATTTAAAAATGTAATATTAGTATCGTATAAGTCTTTACATACTTAATTACCATGTCTTAGTTAATTGTTGAACAATCAGCTTCGTACTTCATTTAGAACAATGTCAAACCAACCACGACAGATCAGAGAGACGAGGTATTCATCAAACAAAGTAAATTTTCAACGGGAGACATTATACGAGTAGGTTACCGAGTGCTAACTATTTTATTTTACCGTTTTTATTATTTTAATTATCAATTTATAATGTCAAAATAAATACTTATATTTTGTTTATTTAACCTGATATTTGCTTAAAAATATTAAAATTTATTAATTATTTGCTTAAAAATGTTTACTTTTTATTTATTTAATATCTCTAAGGTTTGTTCCGACTAATCTTCAAAACTACTACACCAATTTTCATATTTTTTATGTAACGTGTAGCTGACTTTAAGGCAATTTTAGCAATTATAAATCGATATACCTACCACGGCAGGTGACACCGTAGGAGAGAGTTTCTTAATTTAAGCAAATCTCGGATTAAAATAAAAAATAATACGTGTCATAGTACAATTCTTAAGAAAAGTTATCATATATTTAACATCAAGATTAACTCTACGGGAGTGGAGTATTAAGCTAAAACGCGATTAAAACCACAGGGGCAGCTATTAGTTAATATCATCCATGCCATGCGGACGAAGTCGCGAGCAACAGCTTGTAGTAAAATATAACTTTTGCAACGCTATCTGACGCCGCTTCGCGGTTTTCCTTGGCAACCACTGGACAATAATTGATAAGCCAAGTACTTTGAAAATAAGATAGATAGATAGAGTAATCTTTATTGTACACCAATATTAACAAAGTTTATTTTGTAAACAAATGCACTTAAAAAATATGTTGTACTATGGGCGGCCTTACCGCTATAAGCAATTCTTACAGGCAATCTTAGGATGGACAAGTTAGTAATGAGCAAAATTATGGCCAGTTGTTGGTGCGTTAATTAAATAAAAAGTATAAGGTCACCTTTTTACGCTTTTTAGAAACAAAACAAAGGGAAACAAAAAACAACGATGGTAACTGTACAGTCCTTTACTTATAGTTTAAGGGCCTTATCATACTAGCGGATTACGAGCGGATTCAAAGCGGAGCGGGCGCGCAACGGATTCGTTGCGGGCGCGCAACGAACACGCCGCGCATTCGAAGCGAATTCGTTGCGGACGCGCGGCGTGGACGCCATTTTATACTGTCTCGTACAAACGCCAGCCAACCAACTTAATAAAATATTTTTTTCAAATGTCAAATCATTTTGCATCATAACGGATTCTTGTGGGATTTTATCTTGCTTAAATATTTTATGTTTGTTTTATGGTAGGTAGGAACGAAATTATTTAGGATTATTTTTTAATCGTTTGCAAAACAACACAAATTAGTCGCTCTCTTCCATTCGATTATTTGATAATGGATCTTCCCAAATTCGTCGATGCTTTCGTTTTCGTCGCCGGCGTTTCCGAAGTAACAAAGCCAACAGCAGTGTTTCCTCGTCGGAATCAATTTTGTTACTGAGTGTATTGTACGTCGTAAATTCGCTACAAACACGCGACGAAAACGTAGCGAATTCGCCACGCGTCCGCGACGTCTCCGCTGCGCAGCCGCTACGTGTTCGCGACGCATTCGCTGCGCGCCCGCTCCGCTTTGAATCCGCTCGCAATCCGCTTGTATGATAAGGCACTAAGAGTTTTCATTCATCACTACAAGCCGTCTTCGTTTGTATTTTGATATATAAATAATATGAAAAAATAAAAATTAACTTCGTTGGTCTAGTAAGGTTCTTGGGTTCAATTTCCGCGCCGGGCAAATATGATATTAAAATGTTTTCCGTCAGGAATTTAAACTGATATTATTTAATTTTATAATTCTTTACACATGCATAAAATAAATAAATAAATAAATATTTCACAACTTACACACAACGCCATCTAGTCCCAACCTAAGCAGAGCTTGTACTATGGGTACTAGCATAACTGATACTAATACATAATATACTTTTCTTTAGTAAATAAATACTTATTATATATAGAAACACCTTTGACGCATTTTTTCTGTGAGGATAGGCAAAGACGATCCCTCCCAGCTAGCTATTTCTTTTTCTGATATCAATACACGGATTGTAGTTCATACAGGTACAAATAAGTTGTCTTAAAAAAAAAATAAGAGGTTTTATGTAATTAAAAATATATGCACAGGGGTTCACAATATTAGCCGTAAAATGTGTTACAAAATAATAAAGTATACGATACAAAGACTTCATAGCTTTTTTTACTACACAACTAGGATAAACTATGAATGTTTTAATTATACTAGTAGTTCAAGTATCTAGTTTTATTTATTTAAGGAATTCGAAACAGATTCATCTAGTTATTTATATATGTAATTTATTTCAATCATCCATAATTTAATTACTAGTAGCGTGTGTTGTTAATATTTTGTACAAAATGTACGTTTGCGTACACATTTTGTGTATTGCAAACGTTTTATAGCTACCCTAACGTGGCACATAATTTATTTTTAATCTCATTGCTCACGTTTCAGCTCACGTAAAGCTGCCGGCATAAAAGTTCGCCGAGGTCAAATTGGAAACAACTTCTGTCGTTCGCCGATGATCTATCTATATGTACAATGTTATGTTTTACGCAGCTTATTGAATCATATGTTTCTGGCGAGTGCGATTATGACTGCCTAACTATATAATTCGTATTTTCGTTTTTTAAAAAACGACGCCCGCACTGGAATAACTCCTGTGTCGCGGGGGTGTACAAACATACATTTCACACACACAAAGCACACCCAGAGTCGGAACAAATCTTTGCGAATCACCAAAAGATAATAATTGAGAATAAATTGATTTACATATTTTTTGCGGATGACGCGTAGATGGGTTATTGTATAACAAATTGAAATTAATAAATAAATATCAATTTAAACCGAAACTTTGCAGTGGTAAAATTTTCTTTCAAAGCAGTATTTGAGTGAAACAAAAGCAAAAGAAAAGTCAGCCAAAAAGGCTTCGTGAAGTAAAATACACCAAACACTTTTAATTTTTCACGGATCTTTTGTTTGCACTTTTCAGGTTTGGTGGTAAGATTAAGACACTGTAATTACGAGCAAAAAAGGTATGATTACCTAATTCGGTGTAATAATGAGTTTAAGTTTTAATTACAGTGCAATTTTTCATTGTTTTCTATAGCTATACCTCAATAGGTACTGTCTAATATGACAAAAAGAAAGTTTATACCTAATAGGCTCCGAATCTACTTGATCGATAAAAATTGGTGAGGAGACAATTTAAGATTCAAAAAATAACATAAAAGCTGCTTTAGCATTCACATACCACCCAGATTGAGCCGTGGATGGAAACTAGTAGACCATTTTTTTATATTATGAACCGAATACAAAATAGGTGTTACACATTTTTATATCGGTTTATGCAAAGGAGATAGGCTCTCTACTTTTAAGGGTTATGCAAAGTACCTAGACCTGTACCAACAATATTGATTTTTATATTTTTATTATTCACAAGAATATTGTGAAAGAAGGATTATGCGGGTTCTAGACTTTAGACGAGAGGGCTAAGGCATTGTGTCCTTTATCTATGGTTTTACTTATATTAATATTATTAATATTTTATTTTATTTATAGAATATTAAGAATATTAAAAAAAATCTGGCAGCTTGATAGCTTAAATAGTAAAAACAATATTTAATTTTCGACACTTTGTTTTCATTGTTCAGCCAGTATATTTGGTATTACTTATTTATTATGTGTAGTCATTAAACTATTTACATGTTTTATATAATAGCATCATAAATCTTATTCAGGTATCAATTAAATTTACAGGTAGTTCAATTTTTAGTTAAATTATACTGTGAAAGTTTGACATAGACTTCCTTTCTCTCTTATAATGAAGTGTCTAACAAAGAAAATGTTAATTTAAAATTAAAGACGCTTACTAAACAATGTTGAAAATATATTTTCGTCGTCAGTAATTAATTTCTTAGTGCACAACAAAAACAAGGAAATTCAGCATGTGACTTAATATTTAATTTAATAAAATCCTGTGTACAGTACATGCCATCTGTATGTACATTTTATATACATTGTCCCTCGAGATGGTCTCACCGGTATGCTGTCCACTTTATATCACAATAAGACCACTCCCTTTAGTCCCATTGTTGCCGTGTACCAACAATATAAGGAAAAATATTAAATATCTTGGAGTCAGTGTTTTACTTCCAAACAAAAGTTAAGCTGTAAAAAAATCTTTACGAAACAGAGTTTGTGATATTACCATAGAAGAGATTTTTAAAAAGGTAAAGTATACAGTTATTGACTAAAATTGTTATTATGAAATAGTATCACACATGTATGTGTGGGTGTGTGTGTGTATGTGTGTTAGGTTAATTAATAGTATTAATTTTGTTTATTTATTGTCATATTAATATTAAGTATCTATGTTAATATCTGTGTTGTCACTTAGGCCTGATTGAAAATTGATCTGTATTGCATGCCTTAGGGTAAAATATGGTGGTCTTTACTATTTTGTAACATCTATGTATATCCATATATGCAATAAAAATATTGAAGTTTGAAAACCAGCGTCAGACTTGACATAAAGCTGAATCAAAACTTATTTGGCACAACTGTGGGCATAATGTTAAATATTCGTTTGGTATTTTTTTTGTATATTGTTATTTATCGGTTTCCCGCTTATTGTAACTCAATAAATTTATTTTCTTTCTTTCAATCAGTCAAGAAGAGAGCAAAAATAACATTCACATTATGATTATTTTCGTGGATAAATAAAGACAAGATTAAATTATTTTCCATGACAGTGGCTAACATACCTTTTTAACGACTACAATATTTATTGCTACATCTAACACAAAACCAACAAAAAGTTAAATGTTAAATTGGCCTGATCAGTCAGATTTGGGCCAAGAATAGACACATTATGATAATACGCCTGGTACGAACATAACATGTGTTCCATACTCACGTTTTGTCGCCCACGTCACGAAAAGCTTAGCACAACAATATGAATCTGTTGTTACATCAACAATTAGTAAGGTGTCGGAAATGGGCTACTCTACCCTATTACGTGAATTGTTTTTGTTTACAGGTAAGACCAGCAAAAGGAGGTTTCGGTGTAGCCTGTTTGCTTTCGGAAGAAGTTCCTACGAGTTGGCTAACTTCGCCAAACTTGGCATTGAGTTATAGATTCCCAACTGCCTCCCAAATACTTATTTGTTTTGTTTGTGTTCGCCGTAAACAAAGATATCCATTTTGATGTTTTGTGGTATCTTTAAAAGATGTATTGGTACGTTTTACATTATTTACCTTTGTAACGATATTGCCCTAAAAGGTGGTAATATTATAGGTATTATGGCCTGTGTGGTAATTTTTATCTGGTCAGGTAAGCCCTGAGTCCTTGTGTGTTAAATTTTCCTAACTGCCTCGATGGTCTGATGGTTAGCGTATGCGCCTTTCACCGCGAGGTCTCGGGTTCGATGCCCGGGTCGGGCAAAGTGTTATTTGTGAACTTTCCGTCAGGCAATTCACAGTAGCAGCACGGAGTTGGAATTGTGCCCTGGGGATGGCGACAGGCTCACCCCTATACCATGAGACCTAAACATAACAGGTGAATTGTAGGTAATTTATACCTCTGCCACGCCCTTTTGGGTAATTTAGGCGTGATGTTATGTTTTAAATGTTTCTATTTTAAGTGATGCTATGAAGTGCGTCTTTTCATTAACTATTGCTACACTAAAAGAATTTAAATACGTAATTTCATATAGTGCCAGCACATTTAACCAGCTCTCATAGAATGTAGACATAATTCTAAGATAGTCTTTGAGGCTTATTTATGTGCTTCACGCTTAAATTTTACATTTCACGAAATCATGCATTTACGCTTAAGTATTCGGATTTGATATTAAGAGGCACAAAATAATAAATAATAGTTTAAAAAACTAAAAAACCCGCTTTTAAAGTACTTCGAACTAAAAAGTGAAAAATAATTCCTAATATAAGCTGCTAATGGTAATGAACAAAAAATACTAGTATTATTGTGCAAAAGCGTGGGGCGCTCTGTGCCATATTTTTCGTCTATCGAGCAACCCACGCGTTTTTTATATTAGGAATTATTTTTCACTTTTTAGTTAGAAGTACTTTAAAAGCGTGTTTTTTAGTTTTTTTAAACTATTATTTATTTTCTACTTTTTGGTTTGGTTTATTTATAAGAGCGTTTTTTTAATTATTTGTAATTTTTTTTTTTTTTTATCGAATTATTGCATTGTCATCGATCTTTGAAAGATGTGCAAAATTTTTATGAAATCTGTCCATTTAAAGTGGGTAAAAATCGAGTCCGAAGGAGTCGGTTAAATACATACATAAATACAGATGAAGCTAATATAAGCGTATTAAATACTGCTAGAAACAGGGTGTACAACTGTTTAATGACAACGGATCTTTAATTGTTTAAAGCTACATTAATAAAAATTTACTATCAAAAGGATTATTTTTATTAAAACTGACGTGAGTTTGTAACATTATTCAAATTATGCAATAAGGGTGTTACCCGCCCGCTCGACGTGTCGCACTCTCTTGAAAATGCCTAGAAGTATAGGTGAAACCGCGGTCGACTAAATAGACCAACATTACGTGAGTAACACCCGTATTTCATAATTTGAATAATCAAAAGGATTATAAATTGTTGATCTTCTCTTATAGTAAAAAAGAGAAAATCTCTGTGAAAATAACTCAACAAATAGGTCACACCACACTCGCCTGAGACCAAGTAGTGTTTATCGATTAAACTCTGCTGTTGTTGTAGTATCGATGGCGTGTCAACAATTTGGTCAAATCTCGTTAGGTCCTATTGTTCGTGTAAGAGTCTTTGAACCTGTGGATGATCGAAAATCACAAATGGTTTCATTGTGGGTCCAAATATTCATCGTTGCGGTTTGCACAACCGTAAAGCCTAATGGACTTCGAAAACGCACTACCACAGTTTCACCTTTAAAGGTATTAACATTTGTATTGCAGACTAGAAAATTTTACAGGAAAAACTCAAATTAATATAAAAAATATACTAAATTACCCAATAATCTTTTAGAAACTGTATAATAAAAAAAATCTACATCTTCAAACAAATTTGATTTAATTTATAAAAAAAAGTAAAACTTCTACAATGTATACTTTAAAATATGAATAAACTTCTAACAAACTAGCTATTTTGATCAAGATATCCGTGTCTCAATACCTTGGTTACGATATTTGAACAGTATATTGCCAAACATCTTGGCAAGTGAGGTGACGAAGTCAATATCTCCTCGACTTGATCGTAATAGTTTATGGGGGTTACTCATATTCCTTTTATTGACCCATACGAGCTTCCAACCGTCATTGAATTTTATATAACTCGCTTATTACGAATGATGAAATGACTTCTTATTATTTTTTTATGTGGAGGAAGAAATGTTAGTATTAATAAATTAAATAATAGATTTTTTGATTATTTTACGAATATTTCATATATTTATAAAGAGTCTAGTTTGACTATAAACAATAAATAAATAAATATTTCACTACATACACACAACGCCATCTAGTCCCAAACTAAGCAGAGCTTGTACTATGGGTACTAGAATAACTTATTCTAATACATATATACTTTTCTTTTGTAAATACATACTTACTATACATAGAAACACCCAGACTAAGACAACCCCCCATGTTCATGCACACAAAGATTTGTCTTAAGTGGGAATCGAACCCACGACCTCGGCGTCGCAGGCAGGTACACTACCCACTCCACCATCCGGTCGTCAAAATATAAGTATGTGGCGGTATCCGCACATAATAAATGTCACGTGATCGCGAGTGCTGAATCGCGATATCGAAATGTTCACAGCAAGTGGCTATATATACCACTTCCAATACGATACCGTCGGACAGCTGTCCGCCAGGCAATACCACTGAGCCTGGTCGGAGGATCCTCCCTTTGTGGTGGAGGAACATCACACCCTGTTCCTCTACATTGGTGACCCCGACGTGATCAAAACACGCAGCATCACCCCCCACTCACTGGAGAATCTCACCGCTCCACCGCGCACCTCGACTCACTGAGGAATTAGCGGCACACAGTCTCGACTCACTGTAGACTCAGCGGAATTCAGTTCCGACTCACTGGAACTCTCATCGACCTCCGGTCTTGGAGGGGAGTGATGTGGCGGTATTCGCACATAATAAATGTCACGTGATCGCGAGTGCTGAATCGCGATATCGAAATGTTTACAGCAAGTGGCTATATATACCACTTCCAATACGATACCGTCGGACAGCTGTCCGCCAGGCAATACCACTGAGCCTGGTCGGAGGATCCTCCCTTTGTGGTGGAGGAACATCACACCCTGTTCCTCTACAAGTACTATGAATATATTTAATTTAGTTTAGCATGGCACCTAATAGATAGGGATCTGGTGAGCCTATCACCATCCACCGGGCATAATACTAACTCCATGCTGCTATTTGAGAAATTCCTCTCTGAAATATCCTAAATTATACTTTTGCCCGAACCGAGATTCAAATCCAAGACCTCACGGTGAGAGGCGTAATATTAAATAAATGTATGTATTATTTTAACTTAACATTTTGTTCGTTATAATTTAAAATAGTATGTAAACCATCAGAGATGATATCACATACAGCACAAATACGTAAATGGTACGAATGGAGAGTAACGACGTGAGCTAATCTTACACTAGATTTGCATATATTAGCATAGATTTGTATTTCAGATTCTAGTCATGTTTATTACTGACTATATGATATTAACTTAGATAATGGATCAGAGAATCTGCCACGTGTTACAAAATAATGATGTATGAATAGATTCGATACTAGAAAGACTAGTAGATGAGTGGTACAAAATAATACTTCAAAATGTGCGAATTTCGCAATAACATTTTCAGATGGTTATTTGTTAATATTTTTTGTTTGGTTATTTTTACAAATCTTATTTACGAATTGCGTAATAATATTTTTAGGTGGTTATTTGTACATATGCTTACTATTTTTCGTTAAGTTGAGAAAAAATGCAAAAATAATTCAAAATCATGATGAAATTTTATTATACAATAAAATTTGCAATAAAATTCACTCTTTTCTTAACTTTATCATCGATTGTAATTGTATTGATATTGTTGTTTTATACATAATGTTTTTTCATAGATTTTATTCCATTTATTACATTTAAACCATTTTATTCATTCATACGTGATTAATTTACTGACTAAGTTTCCATTATTTGCAATCCTTGAAGAAATACCAATATCTTATCTAGTTTTCCAAACCCCGTAATATTTGTTTTTCTTTGTTTTGTTTTTTTACAAATGTGATTTGCGAATTTTGCCTTTACATTTTGGTTATTTGCACATATACTTACTAGTTTTCGAAAAGTAGAAAACAAATGCGAAAATGATTTTAAGTGATGATGCAATTTTATTTTACCCCATTTACAATAAAATATTCACTATTTTCTTTAATTTTTTATCGATTGTTTAATATGTTGTTATTTTATACAAAAAGTTTATTCATAGTTTTTATCCGATTTGTTAGATATATGCCATTAATTTTATTCATCCATACGTAATTCATTTACTGACTTTATACGTTCGTATTTGAAATCCTTGAACAAATACCAATAACTATCTACTTTTCTAAGCCCCGTAATAAATCCAGCAATTCCATTTGATAGTATCCCACGGCACTCAGGTGAACGTTTGATCCCACGTCACATGAGGCTCTCGACCTACATAAAACACAGAGTCACATTTCTCAATTGGTAGTTGCATTTTATGTCACTAAAATAGGTCAAGTTTTTGTGTAGGAGCCGCTCATGCGTGCGTGATCCACTATCTAAGACAGGGATAGTGAACCACATCGTGCCAGGATTTCCTGAGTAAGCAAACTTTGCAGAGATCGATTCGCCTTCAATATTTTCTATACACACTGCAGGTTGTGTTCGGAATGTCAACTCGAAATTCAGCAGTCAAAATATTTTTGCAAGTCGAGTAAGTTATACAAGCAAAAGTAATGTTTAGGAGGTATTATTGTGCGACATAAATAATATATTTTGTACTGTTAGAAAATAAAAACCTCATAAGACATAATTAAACATCGATAAAAGATGTTAATCGTTTGATTTACGTTAAGTAATCTGTCATAGTCACAACATCTACAAGCTTTTTGTGTTAATTTTAATTTGGGATAAAAGCTTTCAAAATAGTTGATCGCAAAATAATTTTGTTGCAATGCAAAAAATATCCTAATTTTGACCTTTTTATTGGTCAGACTACTCGAAAAGATAAAGATAAAGATCGTTTATTTGTCACAACATGCGTACATTAAGTTGTTAAATATAAAAGGTACAATATGGTCACAGCATGCTTTGTCCAGTAGACATACACATTTTCAATAACATACATTTATCAAGTAACATAAAGTAAAAGTTATACCTGACTTTAGAAAAACGGCTCACCATCCCTGATCTAAGGTTTCGAATAGATGGGGGAGCCGATAGCGCGGTTCCATAAAAAAGGCTGGATGTGGGACACGGGCACACTGTGGGCACTCGGGTTCCGTCACCTTGCCTACTTTATACAGTCCTGTCTCCCAAACCGCAATTTATGTCCGCCCCTCTAAATTACCACTTACATTAATTACTTTAGGAATTCATCGGTAATAGTGTTGGTTTAGTAAATATATGGGCACATATAGGCTTTAGATAAACTACTGATTTATGAAGTTGTTTATTAAAAACGGTTAAACTTATTTTTTTGTATTGTTTTTTTTTATACTATATCCACAGCGAACGAACGTGTAGTCCACCTGATGGTAAGTGGAGTACAGCCCATGGACATCAACAATCCACAAAAGCAGATTATAGATGCATCGCTGCAGCTGAGGACTACGGTGTTATGCCTCATGTGCCAGTAATTTCAGGGCCTGATCTCACTACCAAACTGGAACACAGTAATGGAAGCCCTGCTATTTGGCGGCAGGTTAAAGGTGAGACGGTGGTGCTGCCGCCCTCTAGCTCATTTACAAGAGCTCTACCACCAGTAGATTAAAAATGGTCAGTAGGAAGCTAGATCAAATAAATTTAATTATTGATCGTAATTTTCAAGATCGCAGTTTCACTAAACTCGTAACCACAATAGGAAGCGTTAGGTGGTCGATTATATTATTGGTATGGCAGTAGTGACTTCAATCTAGATTATATTAAAACAGTATTACCTTCTAATCACAAGCATAAAATAAAGTAATTTTTCGCGAACGAGATAGAATGTCCTGTGCTACGACGTATGAATAAGGAAGAGAGCAATGTAAGGAACATTACGTCTTTAAATAAATAAATAAAATAAAAAGTATTTACTGTCGCCAAAATAATACATATTTTGTTCACAAAAGAAGCTTATTGCTAGTGACAAACGGTGATGTATTGCTCTAAAAATACTGGTACTGCCTCCCAAACTAAGCGTCTGCTTGTATTTTGGGTGACAGTGTACAGTCGTGAAAGTGAATCGATTACGTTTGATCATGTTAAGGTGCGTTTTTTCATACAAGCTCTATGTTGCTAGTACTTCGAACTTGATCTTTATATACCTTTTTGTACTTTTAAAGTTAGTTTCTGTAGTCTCTTATCAAAAGTAATTCACTAATAGCTCAACAGCGTTCTACTTCAAAACTTTTAATATTTTAACGTCATGCAATGCTCTGAAGAAAACTTAGACACTATTCAATTTGTGAATACTTCTGTTGGCAGTGAAGTTTATCTTAAATATGTTTCAAAGTATTTTACAAAAGTAACTGGTAATATAATTCAAGTGACTGTCTACAATACTGAAATAAATGCCTTTGCTAAAGATAATAAACCAATGCTTGAACATGTATTTACTTCCTGCTACATATTATAAAGCAACAAACAACATACATATAGCAATACATCTTAATATAAAAAATAACGTTATTGTCTGAACAAATTCTATCATCCGTGTAAATATATTCCTATTATTGCTAGAGCAAAAAAACGTTTATATTATAAGAAGTTTGTTCCTCACGAAAATTCATACATAAGTCTTGGTCTCAAAATTATGTATGGAGAACCAACTAACATAACTTTGAGACTTCGTTCTGACTGCTCTTTATTTTTCTTGTGAAGCTTGATAGAAACAACACATCGCATGTACTACCCGTTCACTTAAAATAGTCTATATTTCGTATATCGTAATCATTTTAAAATAACACGGTCAAAACAGTCAAAAAAGGTAGTCATAATAGCCGAGGTATTAAGAAGTGGAACGAAAAGTTTTGGCCAATTCCAGGCCAAATGGTAGTATATGACAGTAGTATTCAGACCACAGAATTTTTCAAACCGTATTCACTTGCCATTTGACCTAAGAAGCAGAATTAAAAAAAAGCAAGCAGGGAATTCACGAGCAAAGTCGCGAGTGACAGCTAGTATTTAATAAACCCACGCAATGATTGCTTTTAAACCTCGACAAGTAATTGTAAACATTAAGCTCCCTTAAAGCTAGACTCCCGAGCGCCGTGTTTTCATACTTACGTAATATGTGGTTAACTTTAATATTATATATTTTTATCTACTTTAATAGATAAATCATATCCAAAACACTAAAAAGTATGTTTGATCGTGGCTATTTTGTCAAAATTGTTTTAATTAATTGAGTAACATACAAACTGAAAAATTAAAATATTAATTTTTTAAAAAATGGGCGCCAACAATTATGCATTTTAGTGTTTTAGATGTGATATGTCAATAAAAATAGGTTAGAACTTAATAATATTCAAGTTAAACCCCTATTACTTTTGTATGAAAAACAGCCAAGCAAATATTTCCTCTTAAGAAGATTGTGGGTAGTCAGCGGTCGGCGCCGCCCTAATCACAGATTTTACACGATTACACTCTGGTCCCATGCGTGAATTTATAATTGAGGATATGTTAATATTTAATGCAAAAAGGCTGCGTGGGAAAAGGCACTTATCAAAAATGCGATTTAAAAGCCCAAAGAGACTTAAAGGCATAAAAGCCGCTTTTGCTACAAAGGTCAGTATATAAATATTTTTTACAACTTTTCTATTATGTTGTCTCGTTATAAAGGTATATACCAACCAAATTTTCAATTGACTTTCATTCACGTAATACGAGCAATCATTAGATAGAGATGGTTACGAAAAACATCTTACACCAGTAATCAGTTAACAAAATATTTGTACTTTGAATGTTGAGAAAGCGAAAAAAGCATGTAAGGAGGAGGATACATAACAGGAGTAGACAAAGACTATGGAACACCATGTCCTATACACATAGCGTTACAAAAATAAATAATATGCAGCACTTAATAATGCACTGGCACGTTATTACAACAAGTAACTTATTTGCCATAAAATATCCGCACTTAATTCACTAATACCTTGAAGTTAATCTATTTTAGAAGAACAATACACCTATCGTAGTTCTGATTAGAAAGCAATTTAATCAAGGTAAGTAATGAAAACAAAGACACGGGGAGAATGGATTATACAAAGTACGTATACCACTAATTCGCTTTTCTTGCTTTGAGGTTTAGAAGGCAGTGCAGGTCAACTGGCCGGGACAGGAGGGACGCAGCACGTAGCCTATACGAAATTATCTGCCCCGAGAGAGGGCGCCCCGAGCGACTCGAGGAAAATATAAAACGAAAATAACTTGCGCCTACCTAAGCCTTGTGCCAGAGTTTTTTTACATTAACACGGAAAGGCAGCAAATAAAATGTTTATTTTAAATAAACGTTTGCTCTGCCATTCCCTACGTGAAGTCGTTTCGTTGTCTGTTTGCACAGCGCGACATGAAGGTAATTTACTTAGTTGCTTTTTGTTTTTGCTCTAGTATTAATTATTCCGCAGCGACACAACAATGCGGCCGAGGGGCTCCGATATTGAAACCGCAACAGAAGATACGTATTGTAAACCGTGCTCGTAATGCTGAATGTGATATCGCTATCTCCTTTCGAATAACTGTTACGAGCAGGATAGCGGTGGACTTACGCAACTAACATAGGAACTGAGTAGTGCGGATGCGGGTGGGGAGCAAAAATCAACGACTGGTATATTAACTGGTACGACTTCCGTTTGTTTTGTGCACATGTTCCGGTGAAACCGTAGCGAGGATACGCATTTGTAGTAGAAACGTGTTCCCGCCATAACTCGGAGGACCTCCGACCACACGATATTAAAACTATAAAGTGCCGCGCGCGACCGATTCACCCGCCCTTACGACCCGCCGACCCGACCTAACTTTTTGTTTTTCACCTTACGTTTAATCTTCATTTTATTTAGCACTTTGATTTTTATTACGCTTGTAAACCTTTATTGAAAAAATGCTAAGCGGGCTTTATATTTTCAGTTAATGAAAGAAAATGTAGGTCACAATGAATTTTCTTATTTGAGACGGCATGAGAAAAACATATTCAAATGGAAGATGGAAAAGGATATGCGTGTTTATGAGGCTCCACGGGGACTCACACGTTGAACTTCCCGACGTAAGTACGCCGAAGGAAGAAGGGGTGAGCATAAAATGACTAAGTTATCGCTCTCAAAAGACGTATATAGTCGTAAAAGTCTGGAACGGAGCTACTCATATGAAAATAATCAAGAGAGAATCGATGTCGGTCGGGTTTACTTTTGGTGACGTAACAATGTCGGAGGCCTTCATTTGTACTCGGAAGAGGTCTGTTACAGTAATTGGGAGCACAACAAGTATCGTTACGCTGTTTATTACTGTGTCGATAGACGTGAAGATATAATGCTAGTAGTAGTTCGAATTTAGTGCTATTGCAACATAATTACGTCCAATTTGTACGTTAAAAGCTCATAATTTTATTTTGGACAAGTAATTCATACTCTTAGTATATAAAATGTTATCGTTACCTAGCAGGCTACGTACTAGGCTTTTTTTTTTTTTTTTTTTTTGGTGGATAGGCTCGCGTTTGACCACGATCTCACCTGATGGTAAGTGATGATGCGGTCTACGGTGGAGCACGCTTACCTATGAGATACCTATTGACTCTTGCTTTGAAGAGATCCAAGTTGTACTCATGCGGAAACACAGACTCGGGCAAGGCGTTCCACTCTTTGGCAGTTCGCATAAGAAATGTAGAAGCAAAACGCTTAGTGCGTAATGGTGGAATGTCTACCGTGAAGCGATGCCTGAGTGCCGTTTGTCTGGTAGTCCGATGGTGAAACGGGGACGGAGGGATAAGTTCGTGTAGTTCCTCGGCTATAGTTATATTATGAAAACATGTAACGTAAACAATAATTTTAATTCTATTGTCCCTAATCAAACAATAGTTCATAAAGTGAATAGGTAAGTAGGCCGTATTTATAACAATGTTTAAATGTAGGTCTAATTAAGCTAGGTATATTACAAAAGCCACGAACTACGGGTGGAACATTAATACTCGTACTTAATTATATAAATATTTAAAGATGATACAGCTAATAAACGTAGCGTTTTGGGGTGTAAAACCGCAATTAATTGATATAGCACCAGTAATTATAGTTCTTTGTTCTTTGGACGGACGAATATATTGCTTAAAACTCTTGTACATCACCACAGGTCAAATACCTCAATTAGAAATGGGCTATTGTCCGTTAGTAAGTGAAACCGTTATTAAAAATTGGTTAAAATATTTACACAAGTATGTACTTCATAAAAAAAACTACTGAGGTGTCAAGGGACACTCGGATGGAACGAAGTTCCTTTCGATTAATTAGTAAAGAAATTTTTATTTTTCTAAGTTATAAAAAAAATCTTAATGTGGTTCACCGAATACTCACTCTGTGTGTCTGATGATGTAGCACCGTAGCTGTAACGTAGCATGTAATTACTACGCCGCTACGAGAATTGCTACGAAATGTGTCGTTACAGCTTTTCGTCCCAATTTTTTCCGTCTAGCCACCTTTCACAACGCGCGATAAGGAACTTCGTTCCAATTGTTTGAGGATCTCGTGGCTAAGTCAAAACCGCGTGGACCACTCAATCTCACTGGTTAGGCAATGCTAACCGCGGTCGGCTGGGGATGGGTGACCATCTTAATATAACGAGTAGTCTTCCGTGCCTAACATGTACGTTAAGCCGTTGGTCCTGTAGCCATTTGAAGATCGAGGGCAGTAGTTACAGGTGTTCAGAGGTCAGAAAGTCTGACAACTAGTCTAACAAAGAGTATTGTATAACTTTGTCTTCAGTTGTGAAGATCTGATCGCAGTTGCACCACGTAAAATACTGGCATTCAGCTCAATCCGTTAGATTAAAAGCCAACCCCATAATAATTGGGCAAAGGCTCGGCAAGTGATGATAAGATTGATTAATGCTTTCACATTAACCTTCCCCCAAGTCTGTAAATATAATCAGTTCTCTTAATTCTGTTTTTTAACACGCTTATATTAGCTTCACCTGTATGTATGTATGTATGTAACCGACTCCTTTGGACTCGATTTTGACCCACTTTAAACGGAGAGATTTCATTAAAATCTTGCACACCTGTCAAAGATTGATGACAATGTAATAATTCAATAAAAATAAATAAAAAATTAAAAAAAAACGCTCTTATAAATAAACCAAACTAAAAAGTAGAAAATAAATAGTAGTTTAAAAAAACTAAAAAACACGCTTTTAAAGTACTTGTAACTAAAAAGTGAAAAATAATTTCTAATATAAGCTGAAAATGGTAATGAACAAAAAATACTAGTATTATTGTGAAAAAGCGTGGGGCGCTCCGTGCCATATTTTTCGTCTTTTGAGCAACTCGCGCTTTTTCACAATAATACTAGTATTTTTTGTTCATTACCATTTTCAGCTTATATTAGGAATTATTTTTCACTTTTTTGTTAGAAGTAAGTACTTTAAAAGCGTGTTTTTTAGTTTTTTAAACTATTATTTATTTGCCAATATAGTTGAAACACTTTTGAGTATATAACAATAGTAAAACCAATACGGAATGTACCATCAATGCACCCAATTCCCGCAACACATCAAAATGTTCTGGGTCGTTGAAACGCACGAGTAACAGAGTTATATCACAATATCTGTTATATTAATAGTGACAGCCTTTATTTATGGCACGCAATCTAACACACCATCTAGCAAAGTTTGGAGCGTACGCACGATGACATGTGCATGTTCTGCTTACGCCATTGTTCTGAAGATAGGGTTGCCAGTATTTTTAGGCAGAGAGGTTTTCTGACACCTAACATTTGAGTAGCTATAAGATGTCAAGATGCGAGAACACTTTGTTGTAATTTTTACTCTATCACTAGCTTGTAATTTCTAAAAAGTATTGCAAATTGTCGTTATTTAGTCATATTTTAATTACTTTGTAATTTGAAAAAGTATTTAATTTGACATCTGTGTTCTCATTGGTCGCGCGCCATTACGCGCCAATGAGATCACAGTAGTAAAATCGTGGTAAAGTGAGTTAGGAAGGTATAGTGCGGTGGCGAGGGCCATTTGCTGCGTGGACGTCAAAAAGTAAGGACGTTTAAAAGTGATAAGTGTGTTTAGTATAATATAAGTACTGCAAGAAGTAACACGTGTTAACAGTTAACACGTGTTAAAGTGATAAGTGCATTAAGTGTAATTTATGGAATAAAAGGTGATTTACATAAAGTTTCATTGTTTCGTATTGTTATCCCTGACTTCTGAGGTAACGGCAAGGTATCGCCACAACTTGTTCCGGTTTGATGCTGATATCAGGCCTTTAAATTACTGCCAGATCAGGCATTCCACCGTAGGTCTTGGATAAAGCGTCGTATCTACAATCTGCTTTGGCGAATTTGTGATGTCCAAGAACTGTAGTTACCACTTACGTATAGGTGGACTTAATTGCCGCTTGCTACATACGTCACATAAAGCACACTTGACCCGGTTCACCATAATAATAACGGGTGGCGCAAAAGTAAAGACCCTATTTGGTTCAGCTATAACATTTTTTCTAAATTAGAAAACTAGATTTAGATTTTTTTAAATGTATATTTGTGCCATTAAATTTCGTACCATTAGGATTTAAAGATGATGTCTTTTAAATGGTGACCTCCAGAGTTGATACACATTTGAGCCCTATTTATGACATTTTGCATAACTTGCCGTAACACTTCCTGCGATATGTTCGTTATTTCTTGACGAATGTTTTCTTTTAGAGCTACGAGAGTCTGTGGCTTGTTCACATACACCCGAGATTTCAAAAAACCCCAAAGAAAGAAGTCTGGACTGGTCAGATCGGTTGATCTTGCAGGCCAAGGCAAATCGCCAAAACGAGAGATAACTCGGTCTGGAAAAGCGTCCCTCACTAAGTCCATAGTGTCGCGCGCTGTGTGTGCCGTAGCGCCGTCTTGTTGAAACCAGATGTGCTCCAGCCCCAATTCGTCCAAACTGGGTATCAAAAACTCACGTAACATGGTTCTGTAGCGTTCTCCAGTGACAGTTATCGCATTGCCTCCAGCGTCTTCGAAAAAATAGGGTCAGATCACTCTGTCAACACAGATGCCACACCATACAGTAACTTTTAGTGGGTGTAGAGGTGTTTCTTGAATAATGCGCGGATTATCAGTGCCCCAGAACCGAGTATTCTGCTTATTGACATGCCCTGAGAGATGGAAATGCGCTTCGTCACTCATAACCAATTTTGAAGGAAAATCATCCTCTTCAAGGTTGAGGTTTATGACGCGCTGGCAGTAATCTAGACGAGCTCGGTGGTCAGCAGGCAGCAGCTGATGAGTCATTTGAGTTTTATACGGGAACATCTTTAAGTCTTTCACCAAAATACGCTGCAGGGTCCGTCTGGAAATGCCCAATTGCGTGGCACGTCGCCTCGTTGATGTTTCTGGACACTCTTCCACATCTTCGCGCACAGCATCGATATTTTCAGCTGAACGGCCTGTTCTTGGTCTCCCAGACTTAGGTCTATCCAATGTTGAGCCAGTTGCTTCAAGGCGTGTGGCAAAGCGTCGAATTGTGCGACCAATCGGTGCCGGACGGTGGGGAAATCGTCGACGAAATTCACGTTGTGTTCTTATCACTGATGAATTATTCCGTAAGAACATTGACACAATTATTCCACGTTCTTGGGGAGTAAAACGGTCCATGTTTATTTTCAGTGTATTTTACATTTGTTCACTACACAATTCTCAACAACAGAATGACAGAAAATGTCATATAAAAAAAAAAAAAGGATTTTCTTTAGTGCCAGTACTTTTGCGCCACCCAGTATAAATACCTTCTAATTTTAAATCACTTGATATTATGACACTTGATCTTGTTCGGCCTTATAAATGGTAAATCAGCCCTTAGATTGCCAATTTGATTGAAGCAATGATAAACTTTATCATGCTATTAAACACGGGCTTCTTTTATCATAATGAGATTAGCTATCGTCATCTTTCTAAGGGTAGCTTTAGTGGACAAATCACTGTCGACTTGTTAAAGATCTTCTTGTGAAATGAATTTATATCAAATTTAATGAAAATAGGTTTAAGTGAAAGACAAGTGTTAGGTTGAGATAGTTATTTATCATATACTTATTATTTACATTGTTATTCAATTGATCTATGATTGGAAAATAGATACTGAATTGGACCAAGTGTTGGAAATGGCAAATGAAATAATAAATATACAGGAAGTAGTTGGTAATAAATATAACGAATGGTAATTATCTATTTGTAAATAGTTCTTATTTAAAGTTATAATTTAATTGAATTATTATGATATCATTTGCATTGGTTTCATTAAGTTTAAGCATCGACCAATCACAACTCATTTCCGGTGGTGGGGTGACGAGTCGTGATCGGACGATGTCAGGAAAATGGCGGGCAGTCTTGTGGTTCGATTAGAAATGTAAAGGTTAAGTGAAAATAGTTAATGCGTAAAGTGTGTGTTTTTAAATAAAGGTGAATAAATACGGTGTGGTAAGATAATAAATTGTAATTATTTAAAAGTGTGTGCATTTGTTTTTGTTGTCTGACCTGATCCCCGTAGGTCAGAAGTGGGATCTTCAAGAAAATTTTACATTTTCTTGTCACGTCCACAAAACGTAAGTAACGATTTTGAATTATGTGTATTCATATTTTTTAACTCCTCTTAAAACAAATGAAGCATTAATTTCTCCAATTTGTGTTTTTTTTTCTTTTTCTCACGAGTGGTTTTTATGCATTAGGGGGAAGTTACAATGCGATTATTTTTTAGAGTTCGAAGAGTGTAGCCGTTTTGAATTGGAGTATTGTTGTTTTATCTGGCATTCTAGGTATAGTGCGGGTAGGTTGACTGGTCGAGCGAGTGTGAAGGCTGCTTGGCGGTAAAGATGTATAATCTTAGAGGAGAAGGAGGAATCATATTCCAATGATCGTTCGAGTTTGAAATGTATTACGTGAAACCTATTGTTTTGTTTGCATACGAACTGGTTTGCTGATTGGAGAGGGAGAAATGAAAAATAGGTTTGGTTGAAATTCTGGGAGGCAATTCTGTCTACGATATTTTATTTTATTTTATTTTGATTACTAAAATTTGATATGGAAGGATAGGACTTTGAACTTGATTCCTTGGTAATTGATGATTGGTGGATAATTGACTGTGGAGGTTCTATACTGGGTGAATTTTATTGCTTTGTCTAGAGAAGTATTGTTATATAAATTGGAAAGGCTTTGACTGAATGTTGTTGCTTTGTATTTATGTGGCAATATTGGATAATAATATTATTTTTTTAGAACGTAGTCGTTGATATGGTTTGGTTGGTTTTAAAAGGTTTTATTTGTTTTTGCATAAAAGTAATATTGGAATCCAAGAGGATCTTATTCTAGTTGTACACACACTAGAGTAGGTTGTAACTATTGTTTGGGCTGCATCACCTTTCTTAACATTTGGCACTGATTTATGGTTGCTATTTGGAACGTGTTTTGCATTGCATTGTGTTGAATACTGTTATGTAGGGTGGGACTTGTAATGCATACTTGTTACCAAACACTGATTGCTGGCAATATAATAGTGTGCAGTTTTGGGCGAGCGACCGAGGGATCGGTTGCCGCGTCAATTCGATTCAGTTTATTTGTTTTGTGAAACACAGGTGGATACAGATGTTTTTGCAGATAGAATGGATGCAGTCCATGTTCCGCCCATACAGGTATACAAGGTTTTCCCTCAAGGGTTCTTAAACCATTATACATTAGTCAAGTATAGTGGAATCATGCAGTCATAGATAGTAGGATCCAACCAACAAATGGGATTTGAATAAATATATTGGCATTAAAGTCAATTGTATTTAATTAAAATCGATCATTGAAATATTCATTGACAGAATAATAGGCTTGCTGTATAATAACTGAACGGGTTTATTTTTGAATTCATTTGAAGGGGTCGAGCGTAAATAGGTAGCAGGCTAGTCGGTCTGATTACGTACTGCTGGGAGAGTAGTGAGGGTGCAGTCTATATCGATTATATGTTCTGTTGTACGATCATGTATTTGATCTGCTTTTACCTAATTTTGAGATGACTGTTATGACGCGGTGGATTTGAAAATACAATTTACGTGCTAATTTTGATACAGAAAAGCAACTAAAGGAAAATGTACGACGTTGTGGACATAAATAAGATTTGTTTTGGACTGGGTTCTGTGTGCAATTTTGTGGCCTTGTTTTGAACAGTTTGTAACTTTTTGTGGTTAGTATCAGCTGGACTACTCCAGACGGGGGCTGACTTGTGTCGGCGCGGGGCTGACGATGGTGGAATGGATGCGGAGTTTTGTGGCAGCGCTGGGATTGGACTTGCGATTTGGAATCGGTTTTAAGGCGTTAATGGCTTTAATACCTTTCTTTATGGAATGAATGATATGAATTTGAATTTGAATTTGGTCGGTGTTTTTGGACCGGTTCAGTTTGCTGTCCATAGTGGTGCCGGGATATTTCGCGGATTTGCTCCGGGGTGCAGAGGGGCCATCGGTTGAGGCAGGGCGTGTGGGTGGCGCCCTCTTGCCGGTGAGAAGAGTGCTTTCAGTTTTACTGGTTGTACAGTATTGTCTTTAATGAATATTCTCTGGGTGGGCCCATTGACATTTGTAGTCTGCTAACAGTGAGATCAATATTTTTGGAGGAGGTGCGGGTTGCAGTGTCATCTGCATGGATGGCTGGATGTGTGTGCTTGGGTATGTCATTTAGGAGAGGTATGGATGATTAGGGGCCCAATATTGATGCCTGAGGGACACCAGCAGTGGCTGTTTTACGGTTGGAGGAATATACGTTGGATGTGGATATGTGCAGCGAAGGCGTTCTGGTAACACTGTATAGGTTTGGTGAGGGATGGTGGTGCATTTGGCGACACTAGTTTGTGCAGTGGTCCGGCGTGCCAGACTGAATCGAGCACCTTTTCTATGTCTAGTGGGATCGTCCCAGTGGAGAGCCCTCGATTTGGGTTGTGGGATGGGTCATTGTGCTCGGATGCGCGTGCTGGCTGTTGGACTGTGGAATGTTTTTTTGCAGGGGCCGAATTGTTCTGCCATGACTGGGTTATTGGTGCTTCTCTGCAGGCAATTTGAAGTGATTGACTCGGGAAGCTTGCCAGACTTGGTAGCGGACTGGTGGGGCGGTGCAGGTGGTTTCCCTCTGAAAACATGGTTTTATTCATGGATGGATTTCATTCTTTAACTGAAAGCTTGCGCTTTCGGTTTTAATCTTTTATAGGATTTCTGATCCGTCTTTAAGGCTTGGGCTCGGAGGTGCCGGTGGATGTTGGTATGCTTTTTGTTCGAGCATCTTTTATGGCTGGTGTTGGGACGTCGATGGAGTGATCGGTTTCCTTGGCAGTGTTGAGGGTTGATCTGGATGGAGTAATGGACTGGTTAGGGTGTCGTCTGTGGTCTTTCCAGTTGGCATTGGCGTGGTTGGGAGTGGTATGTGATGTGCGAGTGGGTTTGCCATCAATGGGGGAGTGAACCGGCGGATGGTTTGGTGATGGGACGGTGATGGTTTGGGGTTCAGTTGTATTATGAGTGTTTTTGGCTGTCGGGGGTCGAAGGTTGATGTGAGCCGACGTGGTGGATTGGGGTTGGATCGGATGGAGCGAGAGCGTCGTGGTCATTGGGAGCCGTTGTGGTCGGGAAGGATTTTACCATGTAGGTTGGTTTTGGGACGGTTCCAGTAAGGATGTTTGGTGTTTAGGTCACCGTCAAATGGCGCTGTATCATTTGGACTGGGTGATGGGTCTGCATCATTGATTGTCGTTGGCAGGTTTGGGGATTGATAGGCTGAAGAAGTGTGGTGTTTTTCCACAGAGAGTAATATTTGGAGACCAATGTGTTCCAAGTGTTTGGTTTTGGTCATTTGAGTCAAATTATGGGGAGTATCGGATTTAATTGGGACGCCAGCACCTTGTCCGCGAGAATCTTTGTGATTATCTTGCCTGTAAAAAGTATGGCCAGGAATATTAGTGACAGTTGCAGGGATGTTGCTTGGTGGTGTTGAGAGAGGCGACTTTGTTCCAACTTCTCCCATTGACTTCGTTCGGTTTCCTGGTTTCATTTTTGGGTGGGTTTAGGCTTGGGTTGTCTTTCACGTGGCAATTGAGGATATTTCTGCCTTTCTTTGCATTGGCAGCAATTTGCGGGAGGTTCTTCATTGCAATTGCAGCGTTTTGCGGGTTGGGAACGATCTTTTTTTGGGACATTCAGAGGTCGGGTGCAGGTTTGTACATTTGACGCGGCGAGGCGTTAAATTACAATTTCTTGACAAGTGACCGAAGCCTTGACATCTGAAGCGCTGGGTTCCGTACTGGTTGTTTGCGCGGTATCTTCATGTCTGAACGGCGCAATTGCTGGTGTATTTGATTTGTCGGAGCTTGACAATGTCACAGCTTGGTGGTAGCTGTGCCAAGAAGGGTGCTGAGGCTGGCTTCTTGTTGTCCGGTATTCGCATTTTATGTGCAGTGGCATCATTGAGTCCCGGTTCGGTCAATTCTTCTTTGGGGCAATCCTTCCGTGTTTTTTTTTCATCTTGACGCGAAGGTGTGTGAAATGCTACATTTTCTGTTTGTGGCCCAGATTTGAGTGCTTGATGGCTGCCCGGAGTGTAGCAGATGATAGCAATCTTGTTATTGCCCCTGTATTGCAAGTGATAGGGTTTGGTGTGTTTGTTGGTCAGTGCTTTGATGTGCTCATGGGTCCAGTCAGATCTTAATTCTGTGAGTGTGGGAGGAGTGTATTTTGCATTGTTTTCTTTTTGGTTGTTGATGCGTCATGATGTGCGGGTCCAGCTGGGGATTTTTCTGCGGGAGGAGTGCTGAATCTGTTGCTCAAATTTGTTTTGTGTGAGGAAGGCTGTTCAAAGGAGCGCGCATGTCGTTTTGGGATCTTCCACTCACTTGTATTTGCTGGGCCCTGAAGTGGGTGCTTGCCGGCTGGATTGGATCGGGTTGGATAGCGTTCCATGTTGACAAAAGAGTTTTATCGATGTTGACACTGTGCATGGCTATCACTGTGATATTGCTGGGTGGGCTGGCGCGGATGGTTTGCGGATGCGACGTGCGACTGGCGATGGCGCGCGCGCCGAACTGGAGTCGTTGGTGTAAGTTTTGACGAACGGAATAACATATTTTTCTGGTATTATTTAATAAGTTTAATACTTATGTTTTAATGTGGAACCTTTTATGTGTATTGCTGAAGTAATCGATCAGCAAATATTTTAATTATTACAACTGAATTATTACATGACATAAATAACAAAATGAATGCTTTATTAATGTTCTAATATAGCATTATATATGGGACAAAAAAGTCTTTGAATGGCGGCCACGAACTGGCAAACGCAGCGTGGGAAGGCCTCCTGCTAAATGGACAGACGATCTTGTTAAGGTCGCGGGGAGTCGTTGGTTTCAGTTGGTGCAGGGCCGCGCGCTGTGGTGATCGAATGGTGAGGCCTATGTCCTGTAGTGGACGTCTGTGGATTGAGAATGATAATGATGATGATTATATGTATGTGGATGGATATATTATATGTTTAATATTTTATCATATTGTGAAGCTGTAATTATATTATAATACCATCAATTATTATGAATATTATTATATTGGTGGGATTGGATGTGTATAACTTAATTATGTTAAAGTTGCATTTGGCAATACTTTGGTTAATAATTATAGTGATTTATGGCAGACTAAAATAACTAAATTTAAAATGGATTAAATGGTTTACTAAACTAAGATTTGAAGGTTTCAGGTACCATAGATAATGAAGGGCCAAGTAGTGAAGTCTTGCCGAAATAAAGCCCGAGGTGTAGGGTATAAAAGGCGAAGTACACTGGGTGTTGGGTCAGGAATTGGAAGTGGAACCCTAGGTGTTGGGTATAAAAGGCAAAGTACACTGTGTGTTGGGTCAGGAATAAGAAGTGGAACCCTAGGTGTTGGGTCAGGAAAGAGAAATGGGACTCTAGGTATTGGGTCAGGAATAATGAATGAGACTCTGGGTGTTGAGTCAGGAATAAGGAATGGGACCCTAGGTGTTGGGTCAGGCATAATGAATGGGACTCTAGGTGTTGAGTCAGGAATAAGGTATTGGACCCTAGGTGTTGGGCCAGGAATAATGAATGGGACTCTAGGTGTTGAGTCAGGAATAAGGAATGGGACTCTAGGTGTTGAGTCAGGAATAAGGAATGGGACCCTAGGGCTAGGGTTCTGTGAAAAAAAAGAGAACCCTAGGTGTTGGGTCAGGAATAAGGAACGGGACCCTAGGGCTAGGGTTCTGTGTAAAAAAAAAAGGAACCCTAGGTGTTGGGTTAGGGGTAAAGAAGGGAACCCTAGGTTTTGGGTTGGGAGAAAGAAGGGGAACCCTAGGTGGAGGGTTAGTACTAACGGAGGACATCCAAGGTCGACTCTAATGGAAATTAAAGGTAATGGGATGAGGACAGGACGTGGAAGCGAGTCTAAGAATCAAGGAGGGTATACATCTAATGAAAACGGTTGTGCCTCGCATTTGTACCAAGTTAAGTTAAACTTGATACAGGGGTCTGACTTCGGTGTAGCATACGTGGTGAATGGAAGAGATGATTAACAAGAAACAAAATTTGGTAGGACAAAATAAGGATAACAAGGACACAGGTCGGAAAGAAAGATATGGAACCAATGGAATTTAAGCGGAGTCTTCAAAACCAGACAGAGGAAACCGGCAACACAATATAAGGAAGGCGATCTAGTGCGAGTAGAAAGGCAAGTACCTCACGATGGTAAATTACAAAACATGCTCGATAATGACAGATTTTTGATTGAGGACACCTTTGACTAGAAAACAAGGTCGACGATACGAAACCAAAGTGGAAATAGATAAGATCCATCCTTGGTTAAATTTTACTAGAAATTTTGAATATGAATCCTAGGAAAACGATGATTAATACCTGGTTGTGTACCTCTCTGAACGATAATTGTAGATAAAGATTTTATCTAATGTATTGTGTAATGTAACAAATATAAATTTTGTAATAATCCTGAAAAGCCAATCGTAATCTAATGTACTGTAATGAAATATAGTAAAGTCTTTAATCATAAAGAAAGTTTTATATAATATTAAAGTTGAAAAATTAAGAATCCAGTAGGACTAAGGCAAAAAGGCATAGCAAAGCTATAATTTGCTTTAAAATATTACAAATAAAGAAAGTTGTTTAAAATGTCTTATATCAGTTATTCATAAATATATTAAAATTCAGGAAATATTTTTGTTACTGAGTGTGGTTACTATTAAGTATGATTAAATTTAGTAAATAAGTAGTTAACTTAAATGTAAGCGAGGGGACTCGCTTGAGGTAGGATGGCCGAGCTGTTAGGTTGAGATAGTTATTTATCATATACTTATTATTTACATTGTTATTCAATTGATCTATGATTGGAAAATAGATACTGAATTGGACCAAGTGTTGGAAATGGCAAATGAAATAATAAATATACAGGAAGTAGTTGGTAATAAATATAACGAATGGTAATTATCTATTTGTAAATAGTTCTTATTTAAAGTTATAATTTAATTGAATTATTATGATATCATTTGCATTGGTTTCATTAAGTTTAAGCATCGACCAATCACAACTCATTTCCGGTGGTGGGGTGACGAGTCGTGATCGGACGATGTCAGGAAAATGGCGGGCAGTCTTGTGGTTCGATTAGAAATGTAAAGGTTAAGTGAAAATAGTTAATGCGTAAAGTGTGTGTTTTTAAATAAAGGTGAATAAATACGGTGTGGTAAGATAATAAATTGTAATTATTTAAAAGTGTGTGCATTTGTTTTTGTTGTCTGACCTGATCCCCGTACAAGATAGTCATTAATGCTATAACGATTATCTACTTTTAAGAAATTTTAATATAGGTGTTTCAAACATGTTGTCCATCAAAAACCAAGTATCCAACCTTAGATAAGTATTTAAAAACTTTTGAAGTACTTGTTGTGCTGTCAGTCTACGGAAGATTTATATATCAGCTGCAAAATTTAACAAAAAGACGGAGGCTGTCTGAAAAAGGCAAATACAGGCGAAATAACTATCGACTCGTAAAAATGGCTGGCAGATGCGTCAAACGCCTGTCATATGGCTACCCTATCTCGCTCCGAATGACTGATACCACTATTGCCAGCTCCCAATATAAATCAACGGAACTTTTGTATTTGCTGTCAAGTCAGCTTTTCGCCATCTTTCTGGTCGGCCATATTGTCCGCGTTCAATTCAATAAGTCTTGTTTATCTGCCCTACTAACTGCGATAGTATTGAGATTTATCTAATCACGAATTCCAATCGAGTGACTCCGCATTGTAGCGCTGTATAAGCAAAGAGTTCTAATATTTGTTCTATTTTCTACTACAGTAAATATCTGCGCTGTGGAGGCTTTAATATTATAGTACTTTACTTAACTTAAACTATGTATTTTATAACATTGTGACCAACATTAGTAGTCGTGACGTACTATGTCATACAAGGGGTGCTAAAAGCATTCGCGGTGTCGGATTTTTTTTGGTTCGGTTCGTAATTAAAGTAGTTTTTGTGTATCATATATTATCATGGATCATCATAGATCATTAATTTAATTTTGTACAGTAAGCTTCTGATTTTAACGGGACATGAAGCATAATGACAGCTTATAGTCTGAAACTCTCTGTTTCAGACTATGATGGATGGATGCGGCCATATGGGCATTTATTGAAAACACAGATTATAGACGTGGACAGTGAAGTAAAACCCCGTTTACCGAACAAATTGAACAGATATCATTCAATACGCTCCGGAAACGTTTTTTTTACTCTTAGGTATTTCTTTCCCTAGATTTTTCTCTAATGTCTACAATCAATGTTTTCAATAAATGCTCCTTTATCGCATTCTCCTCGTATATGTCATAAATATTCGTCATTTGTAAAAGATACTTCTATTCAGTAATAACAAGCTTATTTCCTACAAATATGGAAGTACCATTATAAAATAAAAACCAGCTACAACTTCTTTTGATGCTCATGCAATAAATCGTAGTGGAGTTGAAGGTTGCATTGCTGCAATAAATATGTAGCATCCTCCACACCCAACTTTTAATGGCCACTGACTTTAATTGGGGATTTTTTATCGTAAAAAGAATACATGTTTATTTTAACGTAGGTCATTAAAAATTCTTACAAATATCACTTTAAATTTTAATAGAAATAAGGCAACAAATCTTAAAAAAATACGAAATAGTTTACTAAATTTGAAATTGTAAAAAAGAATTAAAGCTATACTTAAATACTAGCTTTTGCCAGTGACTTCATCCGCGTGCAATTCGTGGTATTAAATAATAGCTGCTATGACCCGCGTTCACCCTTACTACTCCGCTCCCGTGGAGTTTAGCGTAATGTTAAATATCCAAGGACCGTGACGTAACCTACGACAATCTTATTTTTTGTGGTTGTTACAGTAATCGGGTCTAGGGATCGAACCGTAAAATTAAGTTTGTTTTTTTATTGTATATACCCAGAATATTAAAGAATAATTATACCAAGGTTCATCGTAATCGAATCGGTAGTTTTTGCGTGATGCCACATACAGACAGACTGACAAAAAGTAAACATATAGTAGAAGGTATAGATAAGTATAGATAATCTATGGGTTTGAAAATATTCAATGTAAATTACTTGTTAGCGATAGATGAAACACAAAATAATAATTTTAATAAAAAACATAACCCTATCTTGCAGTCGGGTTACAATATAACGTCACGTAATTCTAAGGTAGACTCCTTATCAGTATGGAGCTGACGATTTTTTTTTCCAACAACGTATTGATATTTCTATAAAGGCCTACTTCTGAAACTCTATTTTCATGTAGAAGCTGTTTCAACTTGTAAAAATATTTAATAACATCCAATACGAATATACACTCAACCACTCTTTTACACATCTCAAAAATTCCCAGTACAAAAATACGCGAGCTATTTCTTTCAGCGCTGCAGAATATTTTTTCGCATGTCAAGTATTACACAGCAAAGTGTTTTGCTCCATCGATATCTCAATATATTACAGTGTAGTAGCCAGATCGCTTCCGTAGTCATTTCTATGCTGGAGGATAGAAATACTGCAGCTAAAATATGGCAAACCGAAACAGCTACGTTATCGTTCAGTTTCTTTTCATGTCAAATAGCTATGGTGGTGGATTGGATGTCGTTGACCGGGGTACGCAAACAGCGAGTGATACTCCCCTCCAATGTATACGTGTACTGTATAAAGCGGTTTTCGTACTGTACTTTGTTGGGTAAGGTGAGGTAAATAATACTTTCAGCGGGCATGTTATGGCATAGTACATACAGGGTGCAATTTGATGGCAAGGTGTTATTATTGTCCAAAAAATAGCGTGGTATTTTTCTACCTTTAAGACGAGATATTTTTTTTACTAAATTATATACTTTATGCAATAATAAATAAATAAATAAATATCTCCCAACTTACACACAACGCCATCTAGTCCCAAACTAAGCAGAGCTTGTACTATGGGTACTAAAAGTTATTCTAGTTCCCATAGTACAAGTTATGTTATGATACTAATACATATATACTTTCTTTTGTAAATAGCAGTCTTGAGCAGGAATCGAACGCGACCTCGGCGTCGCAGGCAGGTACACTACCCACTCCGCTATCCGGTCGTTAAATCTTTATAATTTACGTGAAAATAGCCTTTTTGTGCTATATTTTGGTCAACTAATCTGTTATTTTTTGAGATAACCATCACACAAGTTCACTTTGTTATAGAAGTTATGAATTCTCTTACTCTAATATTGATTTATAATATTGAACCTGAGATTTTCCCCAAACATAATATTACTGTAAATGTGCGAGACAACAGATCATCAATAACAACCAGTCACTAGCTTTCAGTAACTTTGTAGACACAGTTCGGTATATTTATCTCAATTCGTTGTCCGTAAAACTTGAGAGCATCCTTTTGAATGAGTGCCAACAATAGTATAGTTTATCCGACAGCGGTGTAACATGTCATGTTGTAAAGTACCTTGCTAGCAAACTCTTACGTGTCATAAGTACGGCGCAGTCTGAACAACGCTTAAAGCGCTTTGCAGCAGTACCTGCGCACGACAGAAAGTTCGCAATAAACCGTGACTTCTGAATGCAAATGCAAGACGCTCCGTTGAACTTTGCTCTGATAAAACTTTAACAAGCGCCTCCGCGAAAAATTATCGTACGACTAAAGGTATGCTTAGATACAAGCGAAATTTGCATCGTTTTATTGTGTAGTGTTCTGACTTAATCGTATCTTTTGAAGGTGAGATAATATTGTGAATGTTTAAAATGCAATTTGCTTTTGCTATTGGTACTTTTACCTTCATGGGATTATGAATTATGAGTGGCAGGCGTAAATAAATAAATATAAATAAATAAATATTTCACAACTTACACACAACGCCATCTAGTCCCAAACTAAGCACAGCTTGTACTATGGGTACTTGAATAACTGATACTATTACATATATACTTTTCTTTTGTAAACACATACTTATTATACATAGAAACACCCAGACTAAGACAAACCCCCATGTTCATGCACACATAGATTTGTCTTAAGCGGGAATCGAACCCGCGACCTCGGCGTCGCAGGCAGGTACACTACCCACTCCGCCAGCCGGTAGTAAAATACATCGCAGTCTACTTTTAAATACGTGTGATTTTCTCATTTTCATTTATCAGTGTTACAACGAATAAAAGTTTCAGTACTGATCCAGATGAGTAAAATACACGCAGTAGCCACATACAACGGGCAGGATGCATCTCCAGTTCCTCTTTTTCAACGGTCTGCAACGAATTCACGATGCCTTGATTTGTCAAAGCTACTCGTAGTGACACACACTTTGAAATACACACCACATTGCATGCGGGAGTGAAACTACTGTATATTTTTCAACAGAGGCAGCTTGGAACCTGTTTGGTTTCTCGTTCAGATAATTCATCTATTGAACCAATCACAGACAGCAAAAAAAATGAAAATCCTAATCGTAATCCTTAAAAACCGATTCGTAAGTTATATTCATGAACAATTATTTATATTCTCACATCAAAGTAACGTACAATATATTATGTTTACACTGCGGCTTCTATTACACGTGAATGTAAACATGTTTGAGAAATAATCTCGATGTTGATTCAACGGGATATTACGAAATTGATGATGGGGGGTATCATGTATCTGCTCAAGGATGAATTTTTGAGTTAAACGTAACTGGTGGTAGAGCTCTTGTGAATGAGCCCGAGGGCGGCAGCACCACCGTCTCACCTTTAACCTGCCGCCAAATAGTAGTGCTTCCATTACTGTGTTCCGGTTTAGTGGTGAGATCAGGCCCTGAAATTACTGGCACATGAGGCATAGCACAATAGTCGTCAGCTGCAGCGACGCATCTATTATCTGCTTTTGTGGATTGTTGTTGTCCATGGGCTGTACTCCAATTACCATCAGGTGGACTAAACGTTAGTTCTCTGTGGGCGTAGTATAAAAAAAAGTAACCAAAATTATTATGTTGATCCAAGCTATGAGCTACTAAAAACAACCAGGGAGGTAGTTCTTGTGAGAAAGAGAAATAAATCACCAGACATCAACACATGCGCATATTTTTACAAACTTTGGCATTTATAAATATTTGTAGAGCTATTTTATGTTATAAGTCTAGGACGTTCCACTGCAGAGCTAAGGCCTCCAAAGTCAGAAAGTCTGACAACTCACCCAAACTATCTCTCCGTACTGGAATACATAAAATTAAAGTGCAAATTATATTTTTTTTGCAAGTTATATTAACAAAGTTAGTACAGACCATACCAGTTAGTTGGAACAAAATAAAACATATTTGGATCTGGGTCAAAGCAGTTGGTTGAATGTGACGTAAACAGTTAAAATATCATCTTTATCATCTTTATTTTAATAATAATAATAATAATTTATTTACGTAAAAAGAATAATGCAGTAAGTACAAAAAATACACTAATTATTAGAAGTACATTAATAGTAATCATAATATTTAAAATAGTTATTATTAAAAAACTCTATTTTAAATCGGCTTGTAAAAGCTCGTTACTTGTTTAGGCATTTTAAGTATGCCTAAGTCAAATAATAAAACAATATTAAATCATATTTTCCATTAAAGCGACAACAAAAAATATAATTAGTTTCGATGACTTACGATCTAATCAAATAATTGCGATCAGTCAACACCAATTACGCAAATTGCGTTCCAAATTTCTTGATTACGTAAACAATGCGAATAAATGGATTACAAATAAACAGTAAGAAGAATAAATCATAGTAATTAAAGCCGCTTCCTGGGCTGCCAACACCCTCCTCCCCACACCCCCTACTTCGGACTTCGCGTTCTCTTTTCAATTATTTTTCCCTGCAAATTACTGGGCAGTCCACTTGTCCAGTCCAATTTATTAAATTGTGTTGTAAATCATATAAATATACCTGCCGAAATATTCGGCCATTTAAATTTGTTCGTATTTTCGTAGCAGGTATGACTGCGGTACGTGAATTATTTTAAAGCGATACCAACTTTATAAATATAACTATTTAAGTGGATAGTCGTAGGTTTATTTAAAGTCTACTAGAAAAATAGAATTTAGTCAGTCATCAAAACATTACATATATTATTATAGAGTAGCTAAACATGAGGATTATGCTATTTGTAATTAATTATGAAAGCGCCCGCAATTACCCAAACGTCTTTGAGAGGCAACACATGCTTGGCTGTTTATCATACAAAAGTAATATGGTTGTACCTTTAATATCATTAAGACAATTCATATTTAAAACACTGAAATTCATTGTTTGTTTACGCACACTTTTTCAAAATTATTATTTTAATTTTTCAGTTTGAATGTAGCGCAATTAATAGATATATACTTAATAATATAAAAGTTGAAAGTTAAAACGCGGCGCTCGGGAGCCTAACCTAGTGAAACTTCAATATTAGCTGACTTATAAATGCGGATTCGACCGAGCAATGCCCTTTCATTCCATTTGATTAGCATAAATAATGTTATTATTGAGAATACGGGTTACTCACGTTATTTTAGCCGGGATATGCTGACTAGTTTCGAATCCAGTATGTAGATTCATCAACTGGGCGATTAATCGCGTTTCGTCGCCGTCGCGCGACGTCTCGTACTAATTTTAATAATATTATAAATAATGTTGACTTCATCTTTTTTTAATAGTTATCATATTGATCACATAAGTTCACTACGATGAATAATAAAATTGAGAGATCAAATATTTTTATTTGTAAATAATATGAATTGTGATTTTTACAATAAAACTAGTGAACCGATATTGAATATATTACCCAGAAAGCAATACTTTATCGCAAGCGACGGAAGTTTATTACTACGAAAAGCCATTTAAAATAGGACTTCAGCGTTTATTTGTGACTTCGCATTGATACAATTACCACATATACATTCACTATAACTCTTATTGTATAAATGGCCTTTGTCATATTATATTCAGAAGCTTGAATTACAATGCTATCAGATTTTCATATTCAATATCAGTCGTATCTATCTATATAAATGCATTTTCACCACACCAGCACGAAAAAGATCGTTTGCTTGCCAGAATTCAGTGAGTAAAAACCGTTTTTACTCACTAGTGAAGCAAAGTGATTCAAATTTCGAAACACCAAATCCTTCCAATGAATAGGCACTGAAAAAAAAACAAAGCAGCCACCATGTAGGTTAGTAATAAACATTGACATCAAGTTTATTAAATAACTACATACGATACGTTTTAATTATTTTAAATTATATAAATACGCGCTTATTTAGTATTTTAATGGTTTTATATTCGTGATTGACCATTAAATTAATTAAAATCAGCTACTTAATATTAGACTCTATAAATAAATGTTACGGAACGAATTTCCGAACGCACGATTTAAAAAAAAAAGTCTGTGTCTGTGTCAGTCATCGCGGGCAACTATAAATTCTTTTCAGTTTATGTTTAATTGTTTACTGGAACTTTTTGACAAAAAATAGTGAATTCAGTGATGAAGAACTTTGTGGAACTCCAAAAGAGTTGCGACAACTTGCTTCTAACACAAAAGTTTGCTTTTTACCAGAAAAATCACGTGAAAAGTATTTGAAAGCGCACGACATATTTAATTAGTGGCGACTTACAAAAGGCCCTAAAACGCATTCTGAATTGGTATTACTGTCGTATTTCATGGAATTATTCTGGGTAAAGCAATCGAGTACGAGTTTATTTAAATCTTAATATTTTCTCACTAGAAGAGGTGAAAAGTTTTGTATGTAACGCGTGAGAAAAATTTAATTTCCAGTTCGTGACCTGTTAAAATCTTTCGCTTGCGAAGTAGTCTTTATTAGAATCACTCGCTACGCTCGTGATTCAATTTAAGACTACTTCGCAAGCTGAAGATTTAAAATTGGCACTCACTACAGAAATATAAACTTTTTGTCACTTGTACCATAAATAACTATTATTATCTTTTACCAATGCAAAGTTCATATTAATAGCTAAAAATTTCAAAGTTGCTGGCCTTTATCTTTTTATCACAGCAATGTTTTATTAGCAAAACAATATAGGCTCCGAAATGCAAAAAGTAAATATTTAAAATCACTAATTGCAAAATTTGCATCTCTGTTCGTGCTGAAGACAGAGTTCACTGAAACATTGTAGTGTAATAGAAATTTTAATTCTATTTTGTTGTGTTCTATTTTCAGAGTATTTACTTTATGTGTTTTTCCCTGAAGTGCCATAACGACGCATGTTGGGAACAAAATATAGGTATCGTAAACGACTGTTACGAGCTCCGCACCGGTTTGTCGCAGGTAATAAATTAATACATAAATTACAAAGGATTGAATGTTTTTATCCGTCACGTAACCGCCTGAAATCCGTCCATTAGAGTTGTTTACTTAGTCGGTGTGCAAATCTTGAGAGGTCGACTCACGAAAATGCCCCATGAATATGCGATGACACAAACCGTACACAGTTTTTCCATTTAGATACTGTAATGAAACCTCACGCACGCGCCTTATTTGTTTTTCAATCATAGGAATAATTTAAACGTAATAAATAAACAAAGACTTATTTACGACTTAAAGGAAAAACCTGCGAGTGAACACTTACACACCAATTTCTTTCTCTTTTTTCATCAGTTAATTCACACTTGAAGAAATAAGGTAAAGCATTTTCAATTAGGTATGCAATTCCTATAAAACATTTATTAGAAAAGAGCTGTTTAATTTCAAGGAGCGTATTTTCATGAAAAATACATCACATACAATTGAAACTCGCTCTGGAAAATCCTCATTATCAATTCAACGTTTAATTTCGAGCAAATATCACGATTTCTTTTCTTAAATAAATTATTTGTATTGCTACCTTGCCATCAAATGAGGATCTAAATTGTTCCTACATAAAATATAATCTTATTTGAAATAAATATTAAGTGGTTATTTACAAGCTAACGAAACATGAAGGAAAAAAATTTAGTCCAATGAATATTATAATACTCTTTGGTTACAAGCTAATTAAAAAATCAATCATTTTCTGCTACCAAAAATAACAGAAAAATTAAATAACAGAAAAATTAAATAAATTTGCAAGTCCGTGCTGCTATTGAGAATTTCCTAATGGATAATCCCAAATAACACTTTTCCCGTTCCGGGAATCAAATCCAAGACCATACGGTGATAGGCCACATGCAATAAACATAAGACCAACAGGTCGTTAAGAAATACTATCTGTTTTTTAACACAGACCTGTGCAATTCTTTTAATGTGTTGATATTATTATAACTTTTACAAAATCTAAGGTATATGTCAAAATGTCGTAAATGAAGCAGTAACATTATAACCCACAAATTATCCTATTACGATTTAACGTTTTATGTCCAAGATAGGCAAACACTCCTGTTTTTGTGTAATAAAACTGATAAGAGCCTTATAAAAACAAGCATTGGTTTATTAAATACTAAGCACATTTTAGTTGTCATAGTGTAATTTAAAAAAAAAATATTGCACCATACTTTTTTAATTCGTTTTAGTTTATCTTTTGTTTTATTTTATATAATAATAGTTTATAGATATTTGAAAACATTCGATTTACCTGATTGCTCAGTGTTGTGAATATTCAATAGTCGTAATTGTTCGTTTGAGTTAGTATAACTGTTTAACGAGTGTGTGCTCACTGTGTTTTCTGTGACAACAGCGACTATGTATCTACTGAATAGGTGGATGTTGGGTGTTAAATCTTTGATTCGCGTGCCGTTTTTAGTCCGCGAGATTTGTGAACACGTGTTATTTTATAAAATCATATTGTATCATAATATAATATCATGGTTAAATTTTGAAATATGCAACTAACTTGGAACTGTGTTGTGGGATTTTTTTTAATAAGTCAATTTTAAAATCCAAAACTTTAAATTGAGATACAAGTTACTTTTGTGGACTTAAAAGTGCGCTGGCAGCAGTTAGCTCTTTATATAAAAAATAATATTCAGAAATATAAGCTAATCACAAAAGAAAGCGCTTAAAAATAAATTGGCACCTAGACATAAAGGTTCACCATCTCTGATACAGAAATTGATTGCGAAAAGCGCGAGTTCGGCACGGGAGAAAAGTACGCACGGAGGAGCCTGACATCGCAACACGGTGTCTGAAATCGCACCACAGTGTCTGAAATCGCAGCTCGGATTCTGAAAGCAGTCCGTACGGCAAAAGCGCGATTTGTATTTGTCCTCGTCAGTTTTTCCGCCAGCCGGATGCACCGCGCCGCTCAACACAGTGAACTAACGAACCATCCACGGCTGAATCATCCAACCGAGATATTTATCCCAATCATTTGTTTAACTTCGCACTATTTTATTTTAATCACGGTTTAGACACTGAATTTGCAAATGTTGTTGTAGTTGAAAGAATTGCTAAAATGTATTTAAAAGAACCTGTTTACTGGTATTGTCTTTCATGTCATGTCACAAATATAGGAGAGTTACTCATAATGATAATAATCTTTCGGCCTGCCCAGCCTAAGTCCACTTTATTTATAAATGTCATACTAAGGCTCATTAAAAATGAAACAAACAGAGAGAAACATAATAATATCATATATTTATTTATATATGTCTGAATTTCAAATCTAGCAGCAGTAACTAAATCATTTTACTTTTGAATATATTAAAACGCTTTTAATATTTTATATTAGATGAATTAATATATCTTTAAAAAAGTATTTGATTTTAGTGATGTAACGAATATTCGCATTCGCAAGATTTGAAGCGAATGTTTGGCGAATGTTTTTGTCAAATAAGAAATTAAATATGGAGTGGATGGATCTGGAATGGTAATAACAATATAACTGTTGTCTGATACCTGCTAGTTTGTCTGCGTTGAATTAATTATATTAACTAATAGCTGCCCGTGTAGGATTTGGACCAAGAGGTGCCATAGGCCCTCTTAATCTTGACGATGAAGGCTCCTTAATGTCCACTGCAACCCTAACGCCACAGTCTGTGCTAGTAGTAAGTTTTTAGAAAAGACAGTTCCTTCAGCGCCACCATCTCCTGTGCGGTGTAGACTAGGCTTTGTGCTAAGGGGCACTTCATAGCTTTTTTTAGTTAAAATATTTAAATGGGTCATTCATCACTTTCTGACACTTAGTGATATTTTAGTCTTTGAATAAAATATTTAAAAATGCTAGCGTCTTCGACGCTGTCTAACGTTTGGTGGAAAAACACATTGTTGAAGCTTCTATATTTAAAAAACGATGTGGGTTAGGAAGACTTTTTATAACAGTTTCTTAGTTGATCAGAAAATATGCCAAAACTTCGGTTGTACGCTCTCTGACGTTTTGAGGCGAAGACGCTATAGTGCAGTTTCTTGGTTTGAAAGACATTATCTGATCAACTATAATTTGTATTTGGAACGTTTGTTCTTTCAATCCAGGATGGCCTAACTGACAAAAGATAGGTTATCTAGCTGCCTTTTATTGCCACTAAGCCATCTGTAGCAGCAACCGTACAAAGTCATTGTCAACTTCAAAATCAAAAAGGAAAGCGAAAGTATAAATTTTACCGAACGTCTCCAACTTCATGGAAAAACGCCATCAAAGTTTTCTGAACGTCCTTTGACAAGAAATAAATTCTTCTTTCCGAAACAGGAAAATTTTAATACCGACCATTTATAGGTTTTTCGGCGTTCAGTAAAATATTCGTTAGGCATTAATAACAGTCATTTTTTACCCGTCTAAATATCTAAAAAAACGGTTAAGTAGCACAATCACGTTTCACCAACTTATTACATTTTCAGTTAAGATCCAACAAACATGCCGATGACAACAACTAATGAAGTAGACACTTTTTAGTCTTTGTACAGATTTATAGTATAAGAAATATTTCTAGATATTTTTTTTTAGAGAACAAGAGATACCTCAAACAAAACAATAAATATCGGTTTGTCACAGCAATTTTTTACGTGACTATCGTTTGAAGAATTTGTAAAAGTCATCATCGTTGTCGTTTATTTTTCTCAGTTGCTTAGTTCTCAACTTAATAAACGTCTTTAGTTTGAATGCTCATCTTATTTTTCTAAAGATCAGTTGGTTTATAACCATATAATTTTCAATCATTATAAGCCACAGTTTCATCAATGTAGTCGTTAATTAAACCCTGAGATAACCTACATTTAAATTATTAGGCCGGTCTAAAACGCAAACATATATTATCTAGCAATATTAATGCGATAATTAAAACTAGTTGTTTGGATTACGTAATGACTTCCTTAAAACCAATATTATTAACAAGGATTTACAAACCCTTCTTTTTATTTAAACGTCGCATCGCAACCGAATTTGAACGTGCCAACTTGTGTCGGCAAAAAACAGGTATTTTAAACCGCTCGCATCCACACGAGCCATTGTAGGTGGCTGCATGCCAAATGAGTTTTGTGATGGAGTCCCCTTGTGAAAAGGCAGATAGTGAGCGAGTCTCCTTCACTAAATAACGTCTCGGTGCCGTAAACAGGGACAAAGCAGACCAGGTACATTTGCGTTGTACAACTTGTCAAAATAGCACTTAATTTCTACAATGGTTTGTGACCGCTGAGTTTATACAGAAAGCTTATTAGATTTTTTTTTGACAAATTAATTTGAAATCATTAAAATATTAATGTAGCATTCATTTTTTAAACCGTAAGCACACGGCATATTTTTACCGCGCAGAAGACTTGTGTATACTCGCTCTTTTATGATTATATTATTAATAATCTTATTTTATTGCATCTTTTGTAATCAAATAATATCTCGTTACTCACTTTAATGACCTCATTAGATTTAGTTTTCATTTTCTGAACGGCTTTCACTCAACATTAAAGTAATTACATAAAAACGTAATTATAATTATAACAATATCTGTAGAAAGGACCGCGTAACTACATTGAAATCTTAATAATAAGCGCCGAAAATTAATTATTACTGTCCTTTTGAACTAATTAAAATGAATTGTTATATAAAGATATTTCAGTATAATTATGAGAGTTGGAACAAAATATATATTTATTTTAGATATTTTATTATTTTGGCATTTTCTTCTAGTACCACTACTTAATAAATCTATGGCTATGAATATCCATAAAAGTTTACAGATCAATCACAACATTGACGGATTATGGTTTAGGTACCTTCGATATATCATAGTCTTGCCCTCGCCAACAAAACAGGTATTGATTGATATTGCAGGCAATACGTAATGCGATAACGGATTCTCCTTCACAAGCTCATCCACAAAAAAAAACTGTCGACATATACATATACAGCTGGGGAACCTCGTGGCTTAGTCAAAGCGCGGACTGATCGATCCTACAGGTTAAGCAATGCTAACCGCGTACGACCGTAGATGGGTGACCATCTTAATATAACGAGTTTTCTCCGTGCCTCAGAGGTCCCGGATGCCATTTGAAGATTTATGGCAGTCGTTTCGGGTAGTCAGAAGTTAATAAGTCTGAAAACTAGTTTAACAAACAGTATCGTATTACCTCGTTCTGGGTTGTTAGAGTCAGATGGCAGTTGCTCCACGTAAAATACTGATATTCTGCTACATTAGTTAGATTAAAAGCCGACCCCAATTTAATTGGGAAAAACTCAGAGAATTGTACACAGTTCACTGTTATTATACAGCAAATCCAACTGAAATATAGTCCAACAATATTCAAGAAAAATTATCAAACTAGTTAAAAAGTATGACGGCAAAATATCAATTTTTGATTTAGGAAAAATATAGTGTAAAATGAGGCGATGAAGCGCGGATGGTGCCATAACTTTTTTCTCGTTTGTGTCGTAAAACGTAGAGGTAATTTCCAGCGAGTGCAATTTATATTTTGCAAGCAACGGTTCCGTGCTGGCGTGAATAAAACCACGGCCAGTTCGTTGCAATACTATCTGCATGTTATGTTGTTATCACATCAATATCGAGCAACATAAGTACGTGAATGGTTAATAAAGTAAATAGTCATATCGTAGTAAATATTTGTAATAATTTTATGCGTTTCAAAAATGAGGAGGTTTAGACTAAAGTTGGCGCGTGGGTAAGAGAAAACAATTGCTTGGCTGTTTTCGTACAAAAGCAATATGGGCTTATCTTTATTATTATAAGTTCTTATCTATTTTATAGACAAAACATATCGAAAAGTACATGTTTGTTTGTACCCATTTTATCAAAATTATTATTTTAATTTTTCAATTTGCCTCAATTAAATATTAAAAGAATTTTGACAAAATGGCCACAAACAAACATGTTTTAGGTATGTTTTTCTATAAAAATAGATAAAACTTAATAAAGTTAACATATTCTGTTAGTGTGAGAACACGATGTTTGGGGGCTATCCTTAAGTCTAGATTGGAATTTGAATACTTTATGCACTTTCGGGTTCAAAGCTTTTTACGACGTTACTTCACACACATTACTTCAACAAAAACCCAAGACAATACGCCAAGAATTTAAAAAGTCAAGTTAATCTCAAGTTGTTTTCTGAACAATAAAACAATAAACTGACCCAAATATAAATAAATTTTCATTGAAATAAACCTTTGAGCGGCTGAATAAAACTGTTTAACTCTTCTTAATCTTAAACAAGGACGAGTGTAAATTAATTCGCTGTCCTGTTGAGCTTAATTTGTTATAATGCCTCAAAATGTTATATATTTTATAAAATTTTGTATTCTTATTTAACTTTGAAGAATTAAAAGTTACATGTTTTAGAAACTCTGGAATTGAGGTAAGTTAATTAGTATTTTGCCTTGGCTGTATTATTTCTGAACCGAGAAGTTGAGACTTGATTAAGATGAATAAGTTAGTTGAATAAAATTTGCTGAATTCAGAAAAAATAAGTAATATTTTTACGCTCAGTAATTTTCGCGGCATTTTGCCTCGATGGTTTAGTGAGAAGCATCTACGGCTGTTTAGCGTGGGGTCTCGAGTTTGAAACTGTAGGTGGGGCTAGTTAGTAGTGATAGATCAATTCTTTTCACATATGGGCCTTAAACGTTAGTAGGTAAAGGTTTTTAAACACATTTGTGTAATACAAGCGATTTATTAGCAAATACATTTGGACAGATGGCCGTTGCAAAAGGTCCGTGAGTGGCGGCCACGAACTGGCAAACACAGCGTGGGACGATCCCAAAACCACGCGCTGTGGAAATCGATTGGTGAGGCCTTTGTCCTGCAGTGGACGTCTCTAGGCTGATGACGATGATGATGACATTTGTATACAGAATTACTCCAAATCCAAGATCTAGGTTATACAGAACGTTGAAATATTCTATCTCTATTGAGATATATTCTGGGTATACCTGTGATTCTAGGATACTAAGTTTGATGTGCACCATACATGTCTAGGAATTCCGGTTATTCGAAAATACTGACGATACCTCCATTTCTTAATATCAGTTATTCTATGTAGCTACCGAAAACTGATTCCAAAATCCCAATAGTGTTGTTAGTAAATGTGTGATCTTGTCACTCCGACCAGATCACAAGACCATTGCAGATTAAACTGAAGAACATCTAAAAATAACAACTTTACACTATTTTTGACGCAGCTTGTGTTAATCAGCCTCGATAGAGATAAAAGTATATATCACAATGCTTTATATCAAAATATTTATTTATTTTATTTTACAACTTTTTGCACATAAAAATAGTACAACGGCGGACTTAATGCCATAGGCATTTTCTACCAGTCAACCTTAAGGTGATGCAGAGCGAACAAAGGTAGGTCCATAAATAAATTAAAATAATGTGAAAAAAAATGTTATATCAACAATTCAAATACATAAATATGGTAACAAATATACTAATAAATACATTAAAATAATATATATTATAATATTTACACAGTAGATATTAAGCTTTTTATGACTCTGCTGTCGATTCACTTAGGAGAAGATGACGTACTCTGGTTTTGAATGTGTCCCGGGTGGTGCACATCCTGATCTCAAGAGGGAGTGCATTCCATAGAAGGATGGATTGAATGTAGAATGAAGAATGAACTAAAGAAGAGGTATGAGAAGGACAAAAGAGTTTATATTAGAAATATATATTTATATTTTTAATATAATCTGTCCTTGTCTACCTTGCTCGAAGTGGTGCAAGTGCTTTCATTCACGAGCTCATTCACAATAGTCCTACCACGTTCTAAAAAGCATTCTATATTATGCATCAGTTCCTCACTAAGCCGTAGCTATGTGGGTGTGTGCAAACTGTGTGTGTTGATTTTTAAAGCGCTACACGGCGCTCCGAAACGTTCGCTAAACTTGGCGAAGTTTGTTTACTTGAATGCATTCAAAAAGATTTATAATTTCAGGCTATGAATAACGCGCACATCTATCTTCGGAGCAGAACTTAGGAATTGCTCGAGAATTTCATCTGAACACTTTATTTTATGATGTTCATGTAGATATTTATAATTTGCTCTTTTATTTAAACTAGTATAATATCCGCGGATACAGTATTTTTGATAAAATCAGAGTTTTATTTAAGCTTTATATTTTTATTTTAATAGTTAATAATGAAACCTGAAAAATACACTGAAAGTTTTCCTCTGTCGATTTATTCAATACTTTTTATAAAAAAATAATAACGTCAAATAACTTAATAATATTATTGCAGAACACTCCCACAACATATATATAAGTATAGGTTACTACATTTAGAACTAAAACATGCTTTATATGAGCAAACATTAACTCACCTCGTATTATATTACCTCACCAAAGCCTTAATTGACTATTTTACACACAAAAACACTTTGCACAGTTAGAGAGAATGGCACACCTACAGTTTTTTATGACTTACACGATTACTGACTAATTGAGACAACAAACAACACATGTAAAAGCATTTTATATAGCGCTAGCCTAAC